>JARHVA010000451.1:967500-2292500 GCA_037957365.1 Torreya grandis
CTCAATGCAGACATGGCATGGCTCTATCTAGATTTCGGGTATAAGACTCTATCATTATAAGTGAAAGTAAGTAGAAGATGATTTAGAGTCCCAAGATGGAGATTTGATGGTTGGAAAAATTAGCGTAATCATTTAATGGATTTTTAGGGTGCCTAAGGGTTTCTCTTCATAAATAGGATCATGACTCACCACCTTTGGAAAACTCTTGTCCTCTAGTGTGTTGCTCAATCAATAAAATGATTCAGAGACTATTGGAAAAAATGAAGACTATCTTTTCTATGATGTATTAGCTCTGATTTGATCAAAGGATGGTGGGGCATTCATCAAATAGTGGTAGCTCATTTAATGACCTAGGATGGCATTCTCACTCTCTCTCTCCCCTTTCTCCTATATATTTTTTCCATTTATGCTCTCTCTCACTTTTTTTATAGGAATTTCTCTCTCAATCCTGTAAGAGTAGAGACTCTCATTTGATAAGGATAGACCCTATAAAATCTTGTAAGAAAGACCTCTTGAAGCTAATAAAGACTTTATTTACCTATTTCTTACTTTTGAACTATGTTTAGTAAGCTTGTGCATGATGGAATTGTGATGGAGAATCTTCCTTGACCATTGTCCTTATTTCTTACCTATTTTAGAGTGTTTTATAGTTGACTATAGGTCTATATTTGTGTTAGTTCTACCATTTATGTAAATTTGGTGGGATTCTTATAATTCCTCGTGGTTTCATTCATTTCTTCCTGAACCTAGTGCATGAAATACTTATGTAATTAGCTAAATTTTGAGATTGTGTGAGGTAGTACTATCTTATGCTTCTTTGGTGTACATTTCATTCTATTGTGAGTTCTCATTTAATTTGGTGCATCACTTTTTTATCTTTCTTAGGATCCCTTTCCCTTTTTCTAACCCTTTTCCTAGTGTAAACATTAGTTTAGGTTATCCATCAAAAGAAACTTGACCTTCTCTAGAAGTCTAAACCCACTATAGGTGACCCACAACATGGAGTTGTTCCCATAGTGTATCTCAATTGGAGAGAGCATAAATAACCCTCTCTAAGTGTAAAAATTAATGCTACAATAGTTTTTGGCACACTTGGTGGGACACAGTTCAAATAATATTGGTCAAAGTTTGATGTTGGTTTGATCAATTTGTAGTAGTTATAGCTTCCAAGAAACAACATTTGGTGACTCCAAAAGAAGATCCAACATTTTGGTAGCAGAGTAGTGACTACATCTCATGCCAAAGGTGACTACAAGATCAACTTCTAGAGGTATTCCCTTTAGATTCATTGAATTGCCTTTAAACTCAGTAAAATAATTAAGATATGTTAATACACATGATTATAAAGGCAAATTTGTTCTTAAGTAAATTCTAAGGCCTACCCCTGCAAGAATATCTTTATTAAACCCTTTCATTTCCATGGCAGCCCCTAGAGCCTTTCCCTTTGTGGTTTTTATGGCCAAAGTCCTCTTGACCTCCCTCAATATGATCCTATTCTAGTAGCAGCTCTTAAAAGTGTCCCTTATTTTACCAAAAACCAATCTACAACTCCTTTTGAGCACCTCATGGATGTATCTATTTTTTGCATTATTCATAATTTCAATGAGGAAAATGTATCAATTAGGTTATTATTCATCTCTCTCAAGGGTAAATCCTTATACTAGTATAGAAGACTTACTGCTAATTCTATTACCACATAGGACTAGTTAGGAGATGCATTGTGTAAGACATTTGAATATAAAAGTGACCATTTGTCACTTGTAGATCAGTTAACTATAATTAAAAGAGCCCCCTATGAAGTTATGAAAGACTTCAATACAAGGTTCTAAAAGACTTGGGATAGAATCCTAGTCTCTGTTAGTCCTACCCCTAACTTTGCCTTTCTTTACTATTTGAAGGCTTTAAACAATGAAATTTTAGTAATGATCTAGCCCATGGGAAGAAACACATTGCCAAATGTATATGAGGTGGAAATTAGAGAAAAAAAGCATCTGGGCTAGGCTGGAAAATTTACACCTATACCACCAATGCCTTTGTTCCCTAAGATCAGACCATCCTTATTTCTATTCCTCCCATTTATTTCATTCCTCCTATGTCTACAAGTATTTCCATACCTTCACCTAAGCAAGAAAAGGCTTCCAGTAGTGGATCCAATGATTCCCAAGAACACAAGAACTTTCAAGAGCTTAAGAGCATGTTCCAATCCTTGGGGAATGAACTTATGAATTTTTAGAGGTAATAAGCCTTTAATAAGCCTTATCAAGCCTCATATCAACTTCAAAAATAATGTTATCAAGCAAATAGGCCATCCTACAAAGGAAACTTCCAAGGCCAAGGCCAGGGTCAAGGCCAAGGATAAGGGCAACCTAATTATAATAGATAGAGAAACTATAATCCAAATACTGAAAGCACTTCCAACACTTTGGTCCCTATTCAAAAAAAAATTTGCTCAAGAAGCTGAGGGTACCATGCCTTGAAATCAGTCTTTTGGGCAATCCATTATCCCAAACACTGACTTCGATCAAGATTTTAATTATCAATAACAGCAAGTTATTAATTATGGGTATAATCAAGCTCTTATAGATCAAAATATAGAGGTACCCATAATGACAAAACTAGAAAATCCTCGATAAGGTTAAATTCTTGATCAAGGACCAAGCTAATTAGGTCATACAATGGTGAATTATAAGCAAGAAGAGTGTTATGCACTCAATCAGTAGGCTAGTTCTAGCCAAGCATACATTTCAATGGAAATAAATACAAGGTTCAAAAGAAGGAACATGGATGGTAACCAAGAAGAATTCAAGGACCCTCCTACCATTACTCCTTTAATAACAAAGCCAAATAGACCTGTTGTTGTTCCAAATGTTCCAATAGCTCTAAGGAATCAAAACTATAGGAATGTATTTATTCCCCAAAACTCACAAAGTCAAAGTACAATTATAGATCCCAAAGCATAACCAAGGGTTGGTGGTTCACCCATAAACATTATGGAATAAATGAAAAGGTCTAGTGTGAGTGTGCCAATGTGGGATATGTTCTCCATACCTGGTTAGGTGGACATCCTTAAAGAAGAATTATCAAAGATCAATGTTTCTGAGAAACCACCAGTCAAGGAGAATGTGGTTCTCACCAATGCAACTAAAGGACCAAATGAAGGGCAATCAAGTAAGGTGGTCAAACCTCCCCCATTCTATATTTAAATGATCATTAGTAATTCTTTAGTACATAATTACTTGGTAGATAGTGGGGCTAGCACCTTTGTAATTCCAAAGTCCCTAACTGATCAGCTTGGTCTAAAATATGAGCCCCAATCTAAAGGAGTTATATAACTTGATGGTTCTTCCACCAAGCCATTTGGTATCATCAGAGACCTCAACTTGACCCTACATGTTTATCATAGTGTCTCAGTGTTTCAATATGTGTTGATGTTATATGTACCTCCTCATTTTTCCCTATACCTATTCAAATAATTCACTACAAATATTAGAGGTTATCTTGTAGTAGATTGGTCATACATGACATTCAGAACAAGATATAGAACCAAAGTATCTATTAACGCTGAGCCCATTACACAATTTTTCATAGAACCTTATGGGCCAAATATCATAAACCTTAGCTACACTATCCTAGATGAGGATGAACACCTAGTTGGTCAAGAACTAAACACCCATCCTAAGAAGGTACCTGATATGTTCTTGGATGAACTATGGAATGAAAATCAATTGGTTAAACCCTTGGAAGGAGTTGAAGAGAGGTACATGTGTCTACTATTTACATGAAGAGAATCAATCCATGTCATCCCTCATTGAAACTCAAGAAGATCCTAGTGGCTTATAGAAATTTTTCTTTGATGGTTCAAGGAGCAAACATGGAATAGGTGTAGGTACAATGCTAGTATCCCCCTCTAATGACAAGTGTTTCTCTTTTTATAGGTTGCAATTTAGTTGCTCTTGTAATGCAGTAGAGTATGAGGGCCTTATCCATTACCTTTAGTAGGTTATTAAGAAAGAAATCAAATAATTAAAAGTTTATGGGGATAATGAGATGATAGTGCACCAAGTTTTCACCAAGAATCCCTTGATAAATTCATACAAACATATAGTGTGGGACATAATTAAGGATTTTAAGGCCTTTAACATCCAATCAATACCAAGGAACCAAAATGGACATGCTGATAGGTTGGTAGTTATGGGAGCTTAATTTGATATCCCCAATGAGTTAAAAAAGACTAAGGTGCAACCACATGCCAAAGTGGTGTTAAGACCAATAGTACCAGATAATGAATCTCATTAGTAGGTCTTTAAGAATGATAATCAAATTGTTTGTTTCTTGTAACAAGAAGTAGAGTTCTCATCCATAAAATAGGAACAGTTTCAACACTAGTGTGAGGAGAATATTATTTAGTTGAGATCCAATAAGTTTCCTAAAGGTCTTGTCACCCTTGAAGGTCATTTCCATGAGGGAGATCATATGAGAAAAGACAAGGCAATGGTTTCAACAAGTGAATAAAACTATAAAAGAGTCCTTATCTTTAAGGACAAGCTCCTCAATCATGGGAAGGTAAGAACTAAAGCTGAGAGGTATGATTTCATAGAACTTTGTAAAGAATATGTAAACATCTTTGCTTAGGAATATAGTGACCTGAGAGGCTTTGATCCCAAGCTAGCTCAACACACTATAGAAATAGAGGTTAATTCCAAGCCTATCAGGCAAAAACATAGGCATATAAACCCCAAAATTAAAGAGCTTATAAGGAAATAATTGACCAAATTAATTGAATCCAAGATCATCTTTCCCATTAAGCACTCCTCATGGGTAGCCAATTTGGTACCTATGAGGAAAAAGAGTGGGAAAATTAGATTGTGTGTTGACTTTATGGATCTAAATAGGGTTTCTTTAAAGAATCACTACCCCTTACCATCCATGGAGCAACTCCTTCAGATAATTGTTGGTTTAGAATGTTTATCCCTTTTGGATGGATATTCAGGTTACAACTAGGCACTAATGAGAGAAGAAGATCAATATATAACTACCTTAACAATAAAATGGGGCACATATGCTTACCAAAAAATTCCTTTTGGATTGTCAAATATTAGATCAACTTTCTAAAGAGCCATGGATATGGCTTTCCAAGGGTTGCTAAATCAGATGGTACTAGTTTACTTGGATGACATCACAATTTTAGCTAAGAGGGTTGGTGAGCACATGGACCATCTAAGGTTGATCTTCCAAAGATGTAGAGAGTATGAGATCACTTTAAATCCCAAGAAATGTGTGTTTGTTGTTCATGAAGGCAAAATTTTGGGCCATATTATCTCAAAGTAAGGGTTATCCATTAACCTTGATAGAATAAGTGTTATCTTATCACTCTCTTTACTCAATCATAAGAAAGGAATCCAAAGCTTCCTTGAGAAAATAAACTTTGTGAGAAAGTTTATACCTAGATTTGAAAATCTAGTGAAACCCATCACCACCATGTTAAATAAGAGCTAAGTATTTGCTTGGTCAAATGAAGGTATCGTATCATTTTAGGCCATCAAGCAAGCCATTTCCCAAGCACCCTTACTCATGAATCCTAATTTCTCAAAGGATTTTACATTGTACACCTTTGCCAATGTTGACAACATATCATCTATGTTGATGTAGAAGAATGGTGAAGGACTTGAGTAGCTAATTGCCTTTTTTAGTCAAGGATTAGAGGGATATGAGGTGAAGTATAATTTTATTGAAAAGGAGGTTCTTTTAACCTTAAAAATCCTCAAAAAAATTAGGCCAATGCTTTCCAATAACAAGATTCATCTTATGGTGTCTCATCTTGGAGTTAGGGATTTCCTCCTCAACAAGGATTTAAATGAAAATAGAGTTGGTTAGATTACCAAAGTCATGGAGTATGATGTGGAGATCAAAATCACCAAGATGGTAAGAGGAAAAGGCTTGTGTGATCATACGGTAGATGATCTTCAAGAAGCCAAAGAAGTTATTTTGGTGACATAAGACAACTCATAAGTAGATGCACCTCCACTTCACAAAAGTTGGCTCTAAGATATGACACATTTCTTAATGACAAGAAAATGCCCCTAAAGTTTGGATAGAGAAAAAAGAAGGTATTTCAAGCTTCAAACCATACCTTATGCATTAGGAGATGGTGTTATTTCAAAAGAGACCTCAATGGGGTACTTATTAGGTGCACTGATGATAATCAAGTGATATAGCTCTTAGAGCAGTTTCATGATGGACTACAGGAGGCCATTTTGCTCCAATAACAATAGCAACAAAAAAAATGAGGGCTGGTTATTACTGGCCTAGCCTCTTCAAAGATGCCTATGCATGGGTTAAGAAATGTCATAAGTGTGCTCTATTTGTAGGCAAAAAAATATTAGAAACTTTTCCACTAAACCCAATCTAGGTGGAGAAACCCTTCATGTAATGGGGGTTAGACTTCATAGGGATGATAAATCCACATTCAAGTATAGGGCATAAATGAGTGCTCACTACAACTAACTACTTCACCAAGTGGGAGGAAGCGATTTCCTTGAAATAAGCCAATGAGATAGAAGTATTAGACTTTTATGACAAGATAGTAACTAGGTTTGGTGTCCCAGCTACTATAATTTTAGATAATACCTTAGCATTTTTTTGTATGAAGACAAGTGAATGGGCACTTGAGTTTGGCATATACCTTAGTACATCCTCAAATTACTATCCCCAAGGCAATGGACCAATAAAATCCATAAACAAGAACTTGATAAGGATTATCAAGAGGACAATGGAAGAGAATCAAAGAGTGTGGCATATAAATCTAAAAACAACCTTATGAGCTAACAGAGTGACTCCTAAAACTACCATTAGCAATTCTCCATATGTCTTTATATATGGAAGGGAAGCCAAATTGCCCGTTTCTCTTAAAATACCTACCTTGGAGTTAGCAAATCAGCTTGAGTTGATGGAGAGTGAGCTTATGAACATGAGGATAATATAACTCATGGAGCTTGAAGAAACCAATGACCTTATAATGAATAAATGAGAGTCACATCTAGATTAGGTCAAGAAAGCCTTTGAAAAGAGATATATAACAAGGGAATTCAAGGAAGGGGACCTAGTCCTCAAATGGGAATCAAATAAGGCCAATCCAAGTAACCATACCAAGTTTGATATTTGTGAGTGGTCCTTATTTGATCCATGGATGCAAATAGCATAATACTTTTCAACTTACCCAACTAGATGGAGAGGTATTACCCATCCCAATCAATGGTATTCATTTGAAGCTTTTTTATTAGAAGAGTTTGCAGTTTTTGTATGATATTGTAACTATTAGAGTAGTTTTTCATGCTTTCCTCTAAGTGCCTTATAGACATTTCTTTTATTTATGTGTTTCCCTTTCAATGATTGCCTTAAGCACAGTTTTTGTTTTGTTTCCTTTTGTCCCCTTTCTACTTCAAGAGGATGTTTCAGAGAAGGTCAACCTTTTATCAATCTCACAATAGTTTTAGTTGGGAAGAAATATTGAGACTTCATGCTTAATAGATCAATTCAAGGCCATTAGTTTCTTGCATAGCTGTTAGGGTGTGGAGCTAAAAGCTACACCTTAAGGCAAACAGATAGGAGGGTTTCTAGCGCAAGCAGTCGCCGGCGTCGGCAGGCCACACCGACGTCGGTCAGGGGACGCAGAAAGGAAACCGGCGACGGCAGGAGGTCGGCCGACGTCGGTCACCTCCTGGAGGGCAGGGACCGACGTCGGTCACCTGTAGCGGTCTGAACTGCTGTTTACGAACAGTCAGTTAAGTGAACGCAAAGTTTGCATGGTAAAGGCTTGTTCGAAGCCTTGAGCCGCAAGTCTAGTCAGTGTATGCATGAGATCTATATAATAGACTCATGGGCTGTATTGTTAAGTGGAGAATTTGGAGAAGAGCTATGTGAAGCTTGGAGAGTTCTTCCCATGGTGGAATCAAGTAGGATTCCCCATGTGTGTTTAAGTAAGATCAGGGTTGACTTGCAGGGGTGTATGGATGCGAGGTTCAGAAAGGAGATCAGCGCGGGGACGTTAGATCCAAGGTGACAGCAATACATCAGCAAGGTCATGGAGAGATCTACTTGGAGTACGGTTGTGTACTCAATTGTACAGATGTGCAATGAGGTGAACAATTGTGTTAGCTGTGTGTTGTGACCTATGAGAGAAGATTACTCTGGAGGGAAGTTTACTGTAAGCCCACAGGATGTGGAAGAAAGAGTGCCACCTCTTTGTTGTAGATTCCTTTGTAATGAGTTGAATATAATTGTATATTGCCTCTCATATTCTGTGTGTCTTCTCATTGATAGTTATTTGTTCTTCTGGATTCCGCATGTTTAGTTGCTTATACATTGGTAATCATGTGTGCTCTTAATTCTGACAAGTTGTGTCAGAGCTTTGGGGAGTTTAGGTCCCATCAATAGCAAGCATGTAACTCTAAGATGTCACCAAAAAATGTTGGCCAATTTTGGCCTACATATAAAGCTTCTACCTGAATGAATGAGCTAAACATATTTTTGGATGGAATGAGTGGTCCAAAGATCACATATTGCTTGTAAATATTTTAAAACACTTTAAGAAAGCTTAAAGTGCAATTTTTTTGTCTTAATAAAATAGGCTTGCAAATACATTTAGGATTGCAAAGTGAAAAGACCATCAGGTTCTCATGGTGTTTCAAGTTTTCAAAGGCATGAATCAGGTTGTACAAAGTCTTAGAAGTTCATTATAGCCTTTTAAAGACATAAAAATTTATTACATAAATCTAGAATAACTAGACCGGCATGAGCACATCATGTAGAAATGGATAAGTTATTCTAGTTACACATTTAAAAAATGCACCTGGGGAGCCTCTCAGGACAAATTATTACATAGACATGAAGTTCTTTGTGCTAAGATCATCCTCTACAAATTTGGTGCCTTGATGAACTTACTATTTCAATATATAAAGCTTTAAAGTTAGACTTGTAGATGAAACGTGTATGGGGACTTCAAGTTAAAGCTATGATAATTAATCATTGGGATTTAAAAATCCTTAAACATGTACAAGACATAAAATTTAAGCGTCATAAAATAGTTGTTTGAAATCAAATGATCCAATATCAATGATTGGTGTTCAATCATACCTAATATCCAATGGCAAGCAACAACTTGATAGTGTCAGTGAGTCCCAAAGATCTAAAAAAGCATATTTTATCATGCACTAAAGATCAATGATGAGAATTAAGTCAAAAGGTCATCATGAACATGTGGATGACAAGTTTCAAGATCTTGGGTACTTGAATGAAGATCCAATGATGCATGGTGAATGACAAGGTCAGTGGATCCAAAAAGATTGATAATACATGATCAATCATGTAAAATTAAATTGATGGCGAGTGAGAGGTTAATAAGTTAGTGAATCTTGAGAAAAAATAAGGAGATGCCAAGTTTATTAAGTGCATTAAACTAGAAGCAGATCAATGGTATACATTTGATCTATGCAAAAGTAGATTAACAGTGTGTGTAAAGTCAAAGAGTCATTAGGATCCTACAGAATGAATGGGGAGCCAATAGTTAGCATAATTTGAGAAGTCTCAAATCAAGATCGATGGTCAAAAATAAAACTAAAAAGCTAGGGACATTATAGAGAACAAATGTGACTAAGGTCGAACCAAAACAAATACTTTAAAGGATGCCATTGAAGCTCATATGAGACCTTTATTGGAGGATCCACAACATGTAGACTTATTTTTCTTGTGTTTTCAATGCCGTGCACATAATTCCTTGGCTTCCAAAAATTTTAGAGGCAAAATGTGGCTGTTTAGACCTAATATGGTTTAGGAAATAAGCTATGCAATTTGAAAGCTATTCATTGACATGATTGACTATATGAAAACCAATAAATTAGATTGGTTTTCAATCTATAATATAGACCTATGCTTAGATATTGAAGTAGGGGTAGATATGAATGGTTATGAACAAGTGTCCCATATTCAACATGGCCACATCCTTGACAATCAGGTAGTTACCATTGCTTAATGCAGACATGGTATGGATCTATCTAGATTCAAGGTATGAGGACTCTATCCTTATAAGTGAAAGCAAGTGAAAGATGGCATAAAGTCCTAGGATGGATATCTGGTGGTTGGAGAAATCAGCTAGAACATTTAATAGATTTTCAAGGTGACTAAGGGTTTCTCTTCATAAATAGGAGCATGACTCACCATCTTTGGCAAACTCTTGTCCTCTAGTGTGTTACTCAATCAATAAAATGATTCAAAGACTATTGAGACAAATGAAGGATATTTTATCTATGATGTCTTAACTCTAATTTGATCAAAATATGGTGCATCATTCATCAAATAGTGGTAGCTCATTTAATGACTTGGGATGGCGTTCTCACTCTCTCTCCCCTTTCTCCTATATATTTTTTTCCATTTATTCTCTCCCTCACTTTTTTGATAGGAATTTCTCTCTCAATCTTGTAAGAGTAGAGACTCTCATTTGATAAGGCTAGACTCTATCAAACCTTGTAATAAATACCTATTGAAGCTAATAAATACTTTCTTTACCTATCTCTTCCTTTTACACTATGTTTAGTAAGTTTGTACATGATGGCATTGTGAAGGAGAATCTTCCATGACCATTGTCCTTCTTTGTACCTATTTTAGAGTGTTTTCTATTTGATTGCAGGTCTGCATTTGTGTTCTTTCTACCATTTATGTAAGCTTGGTTTGAGTTTTAGAAATCCTCCTAGTTTCATTCATTGCTTCCTGAACTTGCTGTAAGAAATACTTATACAATTAGCTAGATTTTGAGATTGTGTGGGCTAGTACTATCTTATTTTTCTTCAGTGTACATTTAATGTTGGTGTGAGTTCTCATTTAATTTGGTGCATCACCTTGTCAAATTTTTTAGGATCCCTTTCCCTTATTCTAACCCTTTTCCCAGTGTAAACATTAGTATAAGTGATCCATCAAAAGGAATCTGGCCTTCTCCAGAGGTCCAACCCCACCATAAGTGACACATAGCCTAGGTTGTTCCTATAGTGTAGCTCAATTGGAGAGAGCCTAAAGATCCCTCTCCAAGGGTAAAAATTGATGCTAAAATAGTTAGTAGAAATACTATGCATGGTGGACAAAGAGGGAAGTAAGGAAGTCACATACTAATATGCCCCAAGTTTAGTAGAGAAACTAGGAGTAAGGGAAGGAGGGTTTTACACATGAGGTGCCATCATGAGGTGATAAATCACAGTTGGATCCTTATCCTTGTATTTAGGATACACATAAAGGTATAGAATCATTTCATTGATATACTCAAGATCACATTCATCCTTCACCTCCCAATATTGGGTTAAATAACTTGTCTAGTGGTATTAAGATTGTTAAGTGGCTCATAACTTTTAGATTAGTTGAAGCCACATGATAATTGCTTGAATTTTTCTCTATAATTTTGGAAAATTTGTAAAGCATATGGGTTTTAGGTATTTTACAAGAATTGGTTAGTTTCATGTAATCATGATGGGTTTTATCTTTGGAATGTTTAAATATGTACTCCATGGTGGAAGAGAAAAGATTAATTAAATTGGGTTAGATAGTAAAATTAATTACATAGGAAAGCACAAAAATTAGACTATATCAAGTTGGCCTGTATAGTATGATGGTAGAAATGAACTATATTAGATTGATTGATACAGTTAGTAGAAGGAAGGAATAGTATTGCATTGGTCAATATAGTTGATATAAAGATGGTATAATTATTATATCAATTTAGCCAATGTAGTCAAGGAGACACAAATGTATATCACATTGGTTGATGTAGTTTATAAACATAGATAATTGTAATGGGATAGATGATTTATTTCAAAAACAAAAACATAATGGTATAGAGCTTACCAATATAATCTGTAAGACAAATAAGCAAAATTTTAAATTAACTATTTACAAAAATCAAGACAGGAAGGTAAACTAAAAATATTTTTATTGATATAAGGATGGTATAATCATTATATCAAGTTATCCAATGTATTCAAGGAGACACAAATGTATATCACATTGGCTGATGTAGTTTACAAACATATATAATTGTAATGGGATAGATGATTTAGTTCAAAAACATAAACATAATGGTATAGAGCTTATCGATATAATCTGTAAGACAAATAAGCTACATTTTAACTTAACTATTTACAAAAATCAAGATAGGAAGGTAAACTAAAAATATTTTTATTGATTTTTAGGCTATCAAATATATTGATCCTAGTTGTAATATAATGAATACATCTATGAAGGCACTAATCATGTAGGATTACATAGCACCTAAAACCACACTATCTCATCTATGAAGTATGTTGAGAGTAATTTCCTAAGGTTAACCATTAATTACTGCACTAAAAAATCAAATGGATGGCTAGATCTTTATAGTTCAAAGCAAGGAATCCCAAGGAATTTATGATATACCATGAGTTACGTGGAAAATAAATCCTATGTATAATGTTGTCTAATGGCTTGAGCATTGGGGAAGTACCCTTCACACCAAGGTGTAAGTAAAACTAACAACCACTTGGCCCAGAATGACATCTCCTATGTAGTTTTAAAACTATCAGAACATACTTTCTAAGGAAAACAAAATGAAAATAAAGATTGAAATTTTACATCATGCAATGATTTTATAAATGAAAATAAAATGGTATTGGCCTATCTGACATAGTCAATAATTGATAAATTAAAATTAATCATAGAGCTATATTGGGTTAGCCAATATATTTTTAAACACACAACAAATTATATTAAACTGGCTAGTATGGTCAATAAAAACATATAATGGTACCATGTTGGTCGATACCATTCAAAAATAGGTAAAAAACTATATCGAGTTGATTGATATATTTACACTGATGATTTGGAAGATTTTTATAAGAAGCTAAAAGACAAACATGAAATTGATCTAACCAAATGAGGAATAAAATTCACATCAGTCTCACTAGAATGTATGCACATCTAGGATGACCTATAACTATCCTCTCTTTTCAAAGGACTAGGACTCAAATAAGGTCAATCAAATAGATCCTATGATACTTGGATGATTGAGTAAGGACCAAATTAATTTCATATATCTAACATTGGGTAACTTACAACTTAAATTTCAAGAGGAAAGGGTTCCAAATCCTAAGCCTATGACACAAGGATGTAAATATCACTAAACCTCAAAAAATGTAAGTGGTTGTAAAATATGGTTGTAAAGGGGTATAAACTAAAATAAATGATTGATTATAAATATTTTTAAATTGGTAAGGTGAAATGGTCAAATAAATGAGTGTTTATGCAACCTAATGTGATTTTTTGTAAGTCTAAACAATCATATGGCTATACTATCTTATTAAGTATAAATAAAGCCTAAATAAGGATACACATGCATTAATCCACAAAGCAATAATCAATATTTAATCTACTAGTAAATAAATAAAAAAGTGTAGAGATAGAAATACTTACCTTAGGTTCAACCCATCAATACTTCAATCTCCCCCAAACTCAAGTGGAGCTTTACAAGAGAATGTTGTAGATTGAAGACCTCAAATGGTTGGATGAAGACCTAGATATCCTTATTTAAGAACTCCCAACGACTCCTCCTATTGATATTCAATGAAACCATAATCCAAGACTCCTCAATATAATTTTCTAAGCCACTAACTCTCCAAATGGTACTTAGGGTAGAATACGAGTGAAAATAGAGTGAATGAGTGCTATATGATATGATAGGACTAAAATAAGACCCATGTAAATATTATTCTAATATGATAAACCAACCCTAAACTCTAAGTTGGTGATATCATCTTAGTTGATACTATTGTAATAAGTTGTCTAACATAAAACTATATTAGCCATGTTGATAGAGTACAAATGTTAAAAAACAAACTCGAAATTGTATTGGGCTAGCCTATATAGTAAAAGAAGGGTGAAGGTACAAAATAGATGGTATCATCTAGGTCAATATTATAGGATATAGGGAACTTAACAAATATAGATAAGAGATATACAAAAGGGATAAATGGATAGACACTTATAAGAGGTCATACTGATATAAGTAATGGTGTAATCAGGATAAAATAACATCTCTTATAAATCACCGTGAACCTTTCCCACCCCATTCTTGATGTAACTTTTAAGGCATTCACTCAATGATATTGATGCATTGACAAGATACTTCAAGAGAAATCATCAATAAAATATAAGGTGAAAAATATTGTGTATACACTTTATACATTAGTAAGTCTTTATGTATATGTAAATAACACATGTTAAACTACACACTTGACTCCTGAGGTCATGCCAAGGTAGTTGATGTAATGGATGGGATATGGATATTACAATGGTTTGGGTTTGTTGGTAATTGGAATGGGATTTGGAATGGGTTGTGGCAAGGGGTTCTTGTGATGGAACCAAAAGACCTCTATAACATCACATTACTCATTGAGATCATCCAACTATGTGAAAATAGAGTTCCAAGGTATTTTTGTGTCTAATATTATGATGAGGTGAAGCTCTTGATTAATACTAAGACTAGGGAAATGAGGGAGGCTAGGTTTAATGACCCAAAAGATGAGATCAACTCTATTAGGTTGGCTATGCCCAGTTAATGTCATCTACAAATTGAATGATATATGATGAGGCTAGACTTGAGGAAAAGAAAAGGGGAGTTGAAGGTAGATATCTAAGCTTGAATCACATTATATTATTGAATTTTTTTCTATGGGAGGATGATTATTATTGGATTAGGAATTTGTTCTTATTCCTCTAAAGCATTGAGAGAGTCAACAATGAGGTGTGGGATGGGTGTATCATAGAATAATTGTCTCCTAAGATCAATGTTGATGTCAAATTGTATATTAATTGTGGGTATAGGTGCCCTAACCCTAGGGAAAATGCATTCCCTAAAAATACCAAGTGTTTTAAGAAGTGTCATCTAAAAGGGACTAGGCAAGGTGTAAGCGTATGATCTTGTCTTGATAATTGATTGTTTGAGTGGAATTGATGTGTTGTTAGAAGCAATGTTTTAATTAAGAGGATCACACCATTGGGAAAGGATTTGGAAATGTTTTTGGCTTGCTTTTGTTTTAAGGAATGTTTTTGACTTGAAAATGAAAGGTATCTACTTGCTAAAATTAAATGACTTAAAATCAAAGAACAATAAGCAAACTAAATTTAAGAAAAGAGAACAATTTCTTATTATTCTTCTTTTGTCTTTTTCAATTTATTTATAATGAATTCAAGTGAAGAGAGAGAGATATCTACTCTAACTAAGAAAATGCTAATTATTTTTCTAACTCTTCTAGATGCAACCTAGATGAAGTTATGTGTTCTTTTTTTGTTTGTGGTTTTTTGAATAAAGTATGAATATATCTATGTGCAAAATAAAATGTCTATCAATATGAAAATTATTCAATAAGAGGTATAAATTCTAAACATAAAAATACTATCAAGTTCCAAAAACTTATTTTAGTCATATGCAAACAAAACAAACTTTTTATATTCATATATTGGATGCACACTAGCTATGAACAATGTTTTGTTTTGCTTAAGATGATTGTCTGAGTTATAATTTGTTATTATTTTGGGCTAAATTTTTTTTTATTAGCTTGTGAAAAATATGATAAATTGGTATTGAAATAAGACCTTTTGTCTAACTAGGTAAATCTAGGGTTTTCTAGTTGCTAGTGTTTGTGTGACTAAAAAAAGATCATTTTAAAATTAAAAATTGATTTTTTGCAATGGATGAAAGTATGTGTTATATTATAATACTCACCTATAGATTATATGCAAAAAAATTGTACTATGAATGAATCTAATTGATTCAATTAAATAAATATGCTAACTCTATTTTTCATTTATAAGACTAGGAAAGGAAATGATTCTTTTCCTATAAAATTTGATTTTTCTAGAATATAAATATAATATACCATAAATAATTTACTAATCTGACATAATAAAAAACATAAAATAAACACAAATAACCTCCAACTTGATCAAGGCAAAGACCACCTGAAAGCATGTAGTATGTATTGTTACTATCCTCACTATGTTATCTCCTTTATCTAAGAAAATATGTTAGGACTCTCTAACTAAGAAGATGAAGCAATGGATATCATAAAATGGAAATAAGAAGAGAGAGACAATTCAAAGCAAAGAGTAGTTGACATGTGGTTGGCTAAGTGCACTAATTGAAAATACCTAGTTGCATAATCAATGACACTTCCTTACTTATAATGGAGTAGTCAATCATGAAAATAATAGAGGTAGAGATTCAAAATAATGGTATAAGTTTGTAGTTTTTCAAAGTTTCAAAACTCTAGGTTCTAATGCAAATTTTTGGATCCAAAATCAAGACAAAATTTAATTACTTGTAGAAGAGCAAAGGAGGTTGTATGAAGTAGTTTAACTAAGTTGAACTAGAATTTAAACTTAAGAGGAGTTTAAAAATAGAAAAATCAAGAGTGGGAGTGATTTAGACTAGCATGGAGATGAAACCAAGGTGGTAAAATCAAGAAACATGATAATAAGCATGTGAAACTTATAAAAAAGTGAATCTCAAGAACTAAATTTGAAAGATGAGAAGAAGTTGACAAAACTATCCCTCTTTATAGGGGTGGTTACATAATAACCAGCATATATATGATGGAACCATCACAACTAGTTATAATACCACCTCATATTTAAAAAAATACTACCCTATTAGGGCATAACCACCATGATATTTTTCAAAACTACCATGATGATTGAAATGTAGGTGGTGATTTTGTAACTGAGGGAAGTAGTCACGTCACCTTAAGTGGCAATTCTATCATGCATGGAAAGTTTTAAAACTAAATTTCTAAAGGATAAAAATGCAAATAAAAAGAGTCTAGGGAGACTCAATGGAAGAATAAGAGGGAAATAGGACTAGGTGGTTAGATAGAACCCTACTCTAAACATTCATTAGGAAATCACTACATCATCATCAAACATCATACTTGATATATCATATCATGTAATTTTTATGTATATACATATTTCCCCTTGAAATTACACCTTGTCATGAATTAATAAGGGTGTGATCTGATTATACCCATGTATAATGGAAATAGGTAGTTGGAAATACTTACCTGACTTAACTAAGTGGCATAATGAGGCCTGCCAGGACTTCATGTAACATGTAGATAAAAATTGAGAATCAAGTATAATTTCAATGAAAGAGTAGAAAATATACTACATAATTAAAACATATAAAATAATACATACCATATTTATGGTAAATATCATACTACCTAAGCCTTCTAGTCGAAGGACCAAATCCAACACTAAATTATCATTTACTTACAAAATCGTAAAATGAACTATAAGGGATAGAGATGTTCAAATGTTAGTTTTGGAAGTTAGTATTTAAATATATAAATAATATGACTTGTAAACATGAAAATGAGAATTAAATAAAATAATATTCCAAAATTAAAAAATTAAAAAATATAAATGACTAGTTGGGGGGTCAATCTATTCAAAACCTTGCCAAAAACAAATTTATTTGTGCCAATTGATTTGAGAAATTTTTGAGTTGTGGGCTACTTGTAATGGATTTTAGAAAATGAGAAGTTAATGGGTATAGTATGAGCTGAGGATAGTGAATCTAATATTAGAGGTGGATCCACATAGGGCCAAGTATGTTTGTATGTATTTTGCCCCATTTTGCCCTAATTTTCAAATTACGTCTAAAACTCACTAAAAATCCTATGGAAATTGAAATTTTTAGCTTAAGTATGTTTTTTTTTTTTCTAGGGGGGGTAGACTAAGGATTTACAAGAGATTTTGTCCTTTAGAATTGATTTTTGGTGTTTTAAGAGGGTTTTGGGGGAATCTAGATGGCTAACAAAACTACCACATTAGGGACAAAACCACTAGTCTTCGCAAACTAGTGGTTATATAACCAATGTGGCAGAACCATAACTGTCACTAGATGAAACCATAATATTTGTTGAATATAGAGTGGGTAGTTACACAATCACCTCTATATTATGGTTATGTGATCACCTAAAATGTTTACATAATCATCGCCTATAAATAGGGGCCATTCTATATTTTTAGGAACAAATGGTAGAAGGAAGATTTTTTTTGAGAGGTGGAAATGATTTAAGGTCTGACTTAGAATATTTTCTCATTATAAGGAACCTATATATGTTGGATCAGATCCTAATATTAGGAGTGGCTCCCTTAAGTCATGGCACTTTTGACAATGGATGAATTATCCATTCTCGATTGAGTAGGCATTCTACAGATCACATAGGTGGGGATTATCCCACCCTCAAATAGGTTATTGTGTAGCTTGCTCACATATTTGTATCTTATAGGAACACTTTTGTGTTCCCTCAAGCCTTAGGATATTGGACCATCACTCTCATAAACATTTATAGGATCACTAGACTATCAATGAAAGGTTATTTGGTGGCCATTCAGGATGCCATGAGTATGGTTAACATAATGGGCTAGGCCACCCATATTAGAGATGTGGGTGCACTTGATGTGGGTGTGAATTATTGGGTACAAATTTTTGGGGTTGAGGGATCAATAATACCTTACTTATGGAAGGATATTATTGGTATCCTTGCCTTATGATTAGGGGGATAATGGTATTAATAGGTTGTTACGCAATTGGTCCCCTATTATTTAGTAGATAGAGGAGAGTGGTGTTCAGTTCTTGTGGAGTGTGGAGATCATAGACTACCCTTACAAGGACTTATATCATGTGGCCTAACTAGGGACACTCTTAATCAATTAACCCATGCTCTTTATGAGCTAGGTATTCAAGAGGATGATCCCCTACCAAAGGGGGGGTATATGGCCTCACTATGGATAGGCATGAGCCCCTTTTGTGACATGCCTTGGGCCATTAGGACTAAAATGGTGATAGATCTAATAGTTATACCCTAATAGGTCATGGTTATTTAATGGGATAGGAAGGTTTTTTAATCTTGTAGTGATCATCAAGGCTATCTAGGTTCAAGATAAACTTATGTAGGTGGAGGTACACCTAATGGATAGGAAGCCTTAGTAATTTGGCATGCCCTATATAGGAAACCTTATCATACTAGCAGTTGTATATATATTTGTACAAGAGGCATTGATTGGGAGATTAGGGTGACTAGCCTAACACCTACACATATGAGGGGTACCCATTACCTGGGTGATTCAGTTAGCAATAGTGCAAGGAGTGCCTCTTTAACACATAGTTCTAAGAGGAGGATAATGGTAGTAGGTAATGCCACCACCACCACACTAAGATCTCACACAATAACAAAAATAATAGCTAGTAGGTGAAGATGGTGAGGGGCTTAAGTACATCAACCTAGATAAAGAATTGGATTTAGATTACCCTTTTGGAATCTTAGCATAGTACCTATTGGCTGTAACAAGTGTTCTTTTGTTGAAGTTAGGATCAACTCCCAAGTGACCATCAAGTGCAGATGGGGTTGAGAGGGTTTTATTGATTCCATAACTAGTCACTAGCCTAAAGCCTCACCCAAGAAGTTGTTATATGGTGTAGACATCAGGTTACATACCCATTCAATTGACTAAATTAGGGTTTGTAACTAAGCATGTTGTTCATGTTGTGTTAAATCTTGTGTTTGTGAATTGAGTCAATCTGTTCCATTTTTTGTCACAAATAACCTAGAAACCCATAGGATAAATCCCATTTTATATTCAAACAAACCACCAATTACATATCACTATTCATACCTTTGGATATAACATTTTTCTTGAAATAAAACCTTAGTGGTAACCCATCACCTTCTATATTGATCATCACTTCTTGACTAAACATTATTGATGAACATAACCTTCTTAAGTTTTAATCTAGCACCCATCATTTCATCATCACTACCTCTTCATACCTAGCACCCATATAATCATCGCCTTGCTAGTATGAAGGGTGTTTAGTCACTTCATCTCCTTAGTTTCTTTGAAATATTGAATTTATATAAGGTTTTGTCTTTGGAAGTGTTTGGTTATTCTTCATATCCTTCCAAGTCTAAATATAAGTCACATCCAAATAATTTCTCCTAACCATTCCTAGTTTTGGTTTTTAGACAAAATTAGTATCCAAAGCCACTTTTTCTCTCATCACCCCACATTAAAAACAAACTTAATCACTTTTCTTTCATCACCCTCATCATCCATCATGCCTATCCAAACCTATGCCCAAATTATTAGAATGGGAAAAGGATACAACTAAGAGAATGACTTCTTGGGGAACCTAGGTGATTGAAACTAAGATAATGATGATATTCATAGTGACATGCATAATCTTGGAGAGGAGGACTGATTCACAAATTACTTATTTCATAGTGATGAGGTTAGAGCCCAATTTTATCAATATATATATATATGAAAACCATGATCAAATCCTATCTAAAGTCATTGGAATGGGAGGCACACTACCCCTAACTTTAACCAGAACCTTTTACAAACCTAGTCTATCCCTCTATCAAGCCCAACACTCCCTATCATCACACCAAAACTAATGAGGAGCATGAAGAGGACAACCTTGTAGATCACAAGCAAGATCTTGAAGAACAAGAACAAGAAGAACCACTCCAAAAATTCACATTGAGTCTAATAAGAGATGAACCACCTTAGAGGATTGGTTAGATCAACTAATATAATAAATAAACTCCATATCCTCCCAATTTTGAGCTTAAAATCAAATACCTACTTCCCCAAGGCAAAATGTTTGAAACACTAATCCCGTTCATTCTAGACCCTACACTAGCCATGCTCAAACTTATAATCCCCATCCTTTTCTCAAGAGTGGAAAATAATGAAGGAAACTCTTTAGTCAATTGATCCTCATACACAAGCAATGAGGTACAAGTATGAATAATTTTGCATCTCCCCTTTAGATATGAGCATTTTAGAAGTACCTTTCCCACCACATTTTGAGGTTCTAAAATTTGAAAAACATAGAGGGAAAGAGGATCCCTGGGATCATGCCCAAGAATTCTATGTAGTGTACCATGAGGTTGCCTACAATGATGCTTATCTCCTTAGGTTTTTCCCTAAAAGTCTCATAGGACCCACATTAGAGTGGTTTATGCATTTGCTAAAAGGGTCCATATCTAGCTTTGAAGAGTTGAATAAAAAAATTATGAGACAGTTCTCTTTCAATATTGAACATGATATATCCATCATAGATATTTACAACATCAAACAAAGAAATGGGGAAAGTCTACCCTCCTTCCTACAATGACTCAAAAGTTTGGCAAACTGATTCTATTGTATAGTTCTATAAAATTAATTGGCCAAAATTTTCATCGATAACCTCAACACTTAATTAAAATACCAATTAAAGTTACAACATGTTAAATCTTTTGATGAGATCATAGAAAAGGGGATCCAATTTGAGAAATCCCCCATTGATAAAGGAACAATCAAATTATATACCTGAAATGAACAAATACATAATCAAGACAACACCTTTTTAAGTAAGAAAAGATATTTTAATAAGAATAAAAATGTCATTGGAGATGGAGTCACAGATTCTAAACAACATGTTCAAATAGTATAGAAAAGGACTCCTACTAATCAGCAGTTTGTCTCCACCATCAAAGTACCATAGGGAAAACAAAAACCCCTAATAGGGAAAAGTCCTCTTACTATCCTTGGGATACCTACAAAAGTGGTCCTCCAATAGTTAATTTTTGTTAATATGATCACTCTCTCTAAAATTCAATGTTTGGATGATAGCAAACCCCAGCCTGATTAGTATCATGAGGATTATATTTGCTAATATCATAGAGTTAAATGTCATTATACTAAAAAATGTATGTAGTTAAAACATTATATTCAAGATCTAATTGAAAATTGAGACATTTAAGTTGAAGGGGAGAGCCCTACTAATCAGTCTAAGAATCAATAATTTAGCATCTATCAGGACCCCTTGCCCAAACATGATTAGAAGCAAAGAAAATAACCCAAATACTAGGGTCAAGCATCCACCTCTAGTCACATTTATTACCATGTCATTTCATACCAATATGTCAACACCATCAAAATATGTGGCCCCTAAGAGCCTACATCACCACCATCCACCATTATTAATATTAATTAGGCCATAGTTAATTGTATAGTCATCACATAACATAACAAGATTGTAGTTCTTAAAGCACCACCAAAAGACCCATCTACTTCCACATCCCAAAAATTCAATATATCTAAAAAGGTCTCTACACCTTTTGATAAACCATATGACATAATCCAACAACTCGAGAAGACCCCAACCCAAATCTCTCTTATGGATCTTCTCAAAACATCCTCTGTGTATCAGATTCTTAATCAAGTCTTAAATGACCTTAAATTCCCTTAAGATATTGATATTAGCCAATTCTAAACATTGGTGGGTCACTTTTCTCCCTCATAACAACTAACTTTTAGTGCCTAGGACATGCCTCCTATTAACCCACATCATAGAAATTTCCATTTCCATCCACAAAATCCCTCAAGTGTTCATAAACATAGGGTATGCTTTGAATTTGTGAAATTTATATTTTATAAAGAAGTTAGGGTACTTTGAGGCATCATTAGGGCCTAATTTAATCATGATCAAGGTATATAATGATAATAAAATGCCATTAGTAGAAACCATTTATCTTCCTATCATTATGGGACCTGTCATTCATCAAACCTTAATTCATGTTGTAGATGTTGATCTTTCATATAACTTACTTATGGGCCATCTATGTATCCATGAAATGAAAACAATTCCTTCCACCCTTAATTAGTTTTTAAAATTCCCTCATTCTAGCATGGAAGTTACCGTCCCTGAGAAAATAGAAGATTTTAGTAGCTATCAGATGGATCAATCTCGTCCTACATGTTATTGCCCTAGCACACATAGTTCCACTCTTAATCCAATAGCTACATAATATGTCCACCTAGATGACTTAGTACTTACTTCAAATCCATCACCAGATGTCACCTATTTTAGGATCACATCCATAGGCTTTGGGAGTATGAATACAAGACCTTTAGCTTAGGAGACTTACCACTCTCCCTTCATAGCTATGGGTCTCCAGCTATGAGGAATGATAATCTCATTATTTATCAATTTAGATTTAAGGACTTTATCAGTGTAAGTCTACTATCAAAGGAGTACTTTGATGAACATAATGATTCATGGCTTATTCTAGATAATGAGGCCCTTGCATTCCATATACAAAAGTACCCCAACTTCAAAAAATGTTTTTGAATATGAATTATTGGGTAAAAGGACTAGGGAGACATGAAAAAGGCAATCTTAAACCTATAAGGGTTCAATAACACCCAAAACATCTTGGTCTAGGGTATAAACCTCTCAAAACTGACCTAAAAAATATCATTTTGGATACTTCTTCGATGCTTGAGGATTCTTCTTTTGATGATGAAGTCAAAATAGGATCTATTTATAGTCTTTATGAATATCTTGTTGCCACTAACCTCTTCCATGACACCACCTTCTCCACCATTAATATATCCCTTTGTTACCCTACCTTAATAAAATAGGATAAAAAACATGAGCCTTCTTTTGACATGTTTTAGAGTGATGAGACCATTATAAAATATTGGAGAGCACAAGACTTTATGATTTATAGAGATCATAAGAAGGGATTCTCTATTCATCTCAACAAGTTAGCCTAGTTTTGGGAACAACAAACATCCCTTAATCAAATTTAATGAGAGGAATACGAAGATGAATATCACTCTCAAAACCTAGAAGATATTCAAATCACTCCTAATGAATCATAATTCTATTCATAATTGGATTTAGATTTTTTAGATTATTTTGCTTCAAAAATTTAGGACCTACCATCACCCCCAATCTAACTTCAAGACCAAATACCCTCCATCATTGAGGATTCATTAAAGTCAATATTGAAATAGAAAAAAGTCTTAAAATTGTCAAATTGGGGGTAGTTATTGTTCCTGAGGAATCACAAATTCTTATTGAGTTTCTCAAAGAGTTTATAGATGTCTTTTCATGGTGTTATTTGGACATGTCAGAACTTGATCCCTCCTTGGTATTACATCATTTAGTAGTCCATCCTAATGTAAAACCAATCAAGTAAAAAATATGTAATAGACACCTCAATGTGGCTCTATTAGTCAAATAAGAATTACAAAAAAATTTGGAACCCAAATTTATCTGACCTATTGATTATTCTGACTAGATATCTAAAATTGTTCTTATCACCAAGCCATAAGTGGAATCCATATTCGTACTAATTTCTCATTTATTAATAAATCATGTACTAAAGATAGCTTTCCCCTACCAAATATAGACATGATTATGGACTCCACCATAGGTTATGAGATTTTATCCCTCATGGATGACTTTTTGGGCTATAATCAAATCAAAATTACACCTAAAGATCAACACAAGATATCATTTATTACTCTATGGGTAAAATTTTATTATCAAGTGATGCCTTTTGGTCTAAAAAATGTAGGTGTTACCTACCAATGGGTAATGATTGTCATATTCCATGACATGATGCATGCCATCATTTAAGATTATGTAGATGATATTATGGGATAGTCAAAACTCCATGCAGAGCAACATATGGTTTTAAGAAGAATATTTGAGTGACTCTATGAATATAAGGTCAGATTAAACCCAAATAAATGTGTGTTTGGAGTTACCTTAGGAAAACTATTAGGGTTCATAATGTCCAAGAGAGGCATTGAAGTTGATCCATCTAATCTCAAAGTAATTATATAAATTCCTCCTTCTCAAAATCTAAAATATCTTAGGATCCTTCAAAGCAAATTATAGGCCATCTATCAGCTCATTTCCTAATTAGAAAATAAATGTCACCCCTTCACCCATCACTTAAATAAGGTGACTCATTTCAATTGGAATCCAAATGTAATAGGCCTTTGAAAATCTTAAGCAATATTTGGTCAAGCCTACAATATTATCACCACTATCACAGGAAGACCTTTACTTATATATATATATATATATATATATATATATATATATATATATATATATATATATATATATATATATATTTGTAACACCTTGTGTGATAGGGGCCCTTCTAGCGCAACATGAGGATGAAGGGAAAGAGTGGGTAATATATTATCTCATCCAAAAATTTATTTTATATGTGCTTAATTATACCCATATCAAAAAAGGTTTCTTGGTCATTATCTTTGCATCCCAAAAATTGTGGCATTATATGCTCAATAGCCAAGTTCAACTCATGGTAAAAGTTGATCCCATTAAGTACATGTTATCAAAATCTATTCTCACTAGTATGATGGACAAGTGGATAATGTTGTTAAGTGAATTTTATATAGAATACATCAATGAAAAGGCCATCAAAGGACAAACAATCATGGATTAACTTGTAGAAGCACCCCTTGCAAATACCAAGCCTATTATCATAACCTTTCTTGATGAGACCATATTAACCATATAGAATCTAATAGCTAGAAATTATATTTTGATGTCTCTTTCACCACACATGGGTCAAGAGTAGGTATCCTTTTGATAACCCCACAAGGTGACCTCATCCCTAAAGTTTTCTATCTTGCTTTCCCATGTACAAACAATATATCTAA
Organism: Torreya grandis; assembly: GCA_037957365.1. Taxonomy (NCBI): domain Eukaryota; kingdom Viridiplantae; phylum Streptophyta; class Pinopsida; order Cupressales; family Taxaceae; genus Torreya; species Torreya grandis. Next base: position 993,118 of record JARHVA010000451.1, read on the forward strand.
GTATGAGGCCTTAATTATCGATCTCCAACTAGCCATCTAGTGGAACATCCAACACCTTCAGATATTTGGTGATTCACAATTGATTATCAAACAAGTGAATGAGGAGTTCAAAACAAAGGATGAGAAATGGCTTCCCTATAAATAGTTGGTGAATCAATTAAAGTAAAATTTTCAATATATTACATTTGAACAAGTACCAAGGGGAAGTAATAAGTTAGTCAACTCTATAGAAACTATTGGGTCTTTAATCAACCTTGTAGAAGATATCCTTGAATTTAATTTTTTAATTGAACATTTGATATTACCAACTTATCAATCCATGGCCCATTTCCAAATTTTTTTCATCATTGATCCTAGTCTACCATGGTATCATGACATATATACCTATCTCCATGATAATATCCTTCCATCAAACCTAAATCATCACCAATAGAAGGCCTTTATCCATTACATATCCCATTACACCATCCTTGGTAATACACTCTATTGATGAGGCTATGATAAGACCCTATTGAGATGCCTGACCTTAGAAGAGGCTACTCTTGCAATAAAGGAGGTCCAAAATGTTATTTATGATGGCCATGCCAGTGGAATGGCCCTAGCTAATAAATTACTTAGGACTAGATATTATTGGCATATAATGGATCAAGATGCCTATCAATATGTATGATAGTGTGTATAATGTTAGAAACATGGTAATCTTATTCATGCCCCTGCACAAAAGTTACAACCTATAATGATCCCTTGGCCATTTTTTATATGAGGATTAGATTTAATTGGAAAGATAAATCCAACATCATATAACGGGCATAATTTTATAATCATAGCTATGGAGTAATTTACAAAATGGGTTGAATCCTTACCGCTCATTTATACCATGGGTCTCCAGATCTCAATGTTTATTCTAAATCAGATCATTTTTCATTTTAGCATTCCAACCAAAATGTTATTAGACAATATCAAGTCTTTTAAAAATTAAAAGGTCAAAGATCTATGCAAATGCTATCAAATTGAGCAACACTTTTCCAAACCTCACTATCCCCAAGGGAACAAACAAGTAGAAGCTACTAACAAGACACTTCTTATGATTCTAAAGAAAATAGTCAGTGATGCAGGTATGAACTGGCATTTACAATTATACCCTACACTTTGGTCTTATAGAACTAGTGTTTAGACACCTACTGGAGTTACTACTCTTTGGTATTTGATATAGAAGAAAACTTTCCTATAGAAGTGGAACTCCTCTCCTTATGCATTTCTTTATAGCGCATCATTATCAACCATAATCTTAGACAAAAAAGGCTAAAAGAGCTAGAAATTTTAGATGAAAAACATAAAAATGCTTTGAATCATCTTTAGGTATATCAAAATAAGCTAAAAGGCCAATATCAAAAAAAGATCCAATCCCAAGAATTTAAAGTCAATGATCTAGTCCTTAAGGAGAATCAAAGGAATACCAATGCAAATTGGGATAAAAAAGGAAAATTTGAATCAAACTAGCTTGGGACCTATATCATTATTGCAAAATTCAGATTGAGAGCCTACAGATTAGCCACACTTGAAGGGGATGAGCATAATGATCATATGAATATCATGCATTTGAAATGTTGTTATACTTAAAAGTCTATAAACATCTCTATTTATGAATCCCCACCCTTTAGGGCATATCCATTCCCATTCTACTTCTCCCTTTCATTCCATTCCATCATTCTCTGACTAACCCTAGTCTTAAGAGTGTATGTATATTAAATGCTTAAGCATAATCAAGAGACATGGATTCCAAGTTGGGGCAAGTCATTTCTATTCATGTGAGGGGAAAATTTGTTAGGGATTTTTCCATAATATCTTCATCCAATTTTTATATATATTCCATCTTATTTACACCCTCATACATATCCCAATCACATCCTCCTTAACAATTACATCTCCTACTAGACTCAACTTGTATCCATCCTTGTCTATCCCTCTCCATTCCTAAGCACTAACCCATAAGACCCCACTAATATCAACATTATTAAAGGGCCACATAATATTATTGCTCCAAGATCCATCATGCATTTTGCAACTGAATCTTGATCATTCATTCTATCCCCTACAAATAGTTGTTTCAGACTAGGTTGGATTCTTGTCTTAGTCATGATAAAAACACTTTTGGGAACAATTTACCCCATGTACATATTTCAATTTTTTATTAAATCCAGTATAAATAATTATTTCCTTAGGTTTTTTATTAAACTCACATGTATATAAATTAACCATCATTACCCTAGTTTATTTTGCCTTCCATGATGTATATTGCTTTTATATTTTTATAGGTATGAATGTGTGTAATTATTTGTTAAGTTATTAAATCTTGTAAATATTTGTCATGCTTAGTAAAATGCTCTTTGTATCATCTTTTGTTCTTTTTGATTAAATGGGAACAAGGATGGTCTAAGTGACTACCCAAGCTCAACAAATTGGTCAAGTCACCCACAATGGAGTTCCCATGCACTATGATTTATATGTGCCCTTGACCACTATCATGTCAGTGGTACACTTTTACTCACATGTAAAATATTAAATTAGATTACCTACATCTCACATGGATTCAAAATTTCCCCTTATCCCATCCCCCTAATCAAACCACCTATCCAACCTAATCATCCTAACCTATTATCCCATTCCCACCCATCTCCTTGGTACAAGAGGATTTTTGCCCAACAATAATTTACAAGATACAATAAAAAATAATGGATTATTTTATTATCACATTGATAAAACCTAGTTCATGACATTTTCTCATCATATACTCATAATCCATGACCATTTAATTTTAACATATAATCTAAAAATATCTCATTAATGTCCAATAATCCATAATTAATCAGCACAAGTATCATCTATCAATGTTCCCATCACATCATCATATAATCAAATGAGTAAACATATAACATCAATATCTAATCAATCACTCATACATGCATAATCATCAAATCACATATGTCTAATAATCCTATCATTTATCCCAATATAACAAAATCCAAATACAACACATCATATATCAAAAAAATATCATAATCATATATAACAGTCCATAATGTCCACATGAAGTCCATGTCAAAATATATGAATACAAAACATGGGCCCCATTAGCATGAATGTTCTACAATATACGAATATCAATCATATAATAAAAGTCTCATCTATCATCAAAATAATGATTATGATCAGGGTCGGGGTGTGTAGTCAGTTGGACGGGTACTTCTGTTGCGGCTCTGCCCACCAGTGTTCAAGTCCCTCCCTGGCCCCATGGTACCGGTATTAGTCATGTCTAGCTAGCAGCACCGGTCACATTAAATTTTTTATCAGGCAAAATAATGATTATGATCCATGTGGTCCCTTGGGAGGCTAGTGCATGGACTACGAAGAACTGGCTCTAAATTTCATTACACATTGCTCAAGTGGTAATGTTGACTCATATAGGTCTCTATAATACTGAGCCTCCTAGGTCACTCGCATGATCTACCTCATCACCCCTATCATCCCACTCATCATCATAACTACATTCCCCTCCTCCTTGGCCCTCTCAACCACCTCCACTTCTCCTATTAAATCCCTCACTCAAGTTTGTAACTACCCAATCTAACCCTGTAAAGTCATAATCTATTTAGCTCTGGATATGACTCTATAATACCACTATCTAGGCCTTTCTACTCTATATCTAAGCATCTCTACTCTTTATGTGTCCCTACAAGGTAGTCACCTACCCTTGTAACCCTATGATCTATCCCTGTGCACTATCCAATTGGCCATCCCTCTATGCTATTTATCCCTATAAGTGTGCACTAATCCTATATCTCTATCATGATCCCCACAATCTCTAATACATGGGCCTATACCTCTCTCCTAAGCCACTCCAATAATGCTCATCATCCTTTATCAAGGGTGGTTAGGATGACCCTACCTCATCTCTACCCCCACTCCCTCTAGCCTATCTCATAATGGTTATCTAACCCCCATCTATGCCTCCTTGATCTCCCCCATCCACATCCATGGCATGAGGACCCCCTACCCATCCTGTGCATCTTGTAATAGGGCCTATACTCTCCTCACTCACCTTCTCCCAAGTCTCACATGTGCTTGTATAAGTCTCTATACATCCCCCCTCCTCACTCTAGCCTATCATCTTAGTAACCTAAGTGATCACCTATGTGCCCACCAAGTAATGTATGTTATTTTAACACCAAGATCTAGGATTGACATCTGGTAATCTCATGTCACTGGGGAAATGATCTCATAATCCACATGTGTTGATTCCCTATCTACTAGTATCCCCTACTGAGGCCTCTACCTATCACTATGGGTAAATAGGTACTCCTCACTTGGCATGTCATGTGGTCTCCTGATCCATAGTTATCCAATTATCAAAATACTTAGAACAATTTGAATAACCCAAAAAATGGATGTTTTCAATAGTAAGCTTGCTTTTATGTAACTTTAAAAACATTATTCAAATATAATTTTTTATTGAAAATACATTATTAGAAAGGAAGTAATATTCATGTGCAAAAGAAAAACCAAATCAAAGAGAAATGATAATAAAATTTTGTTTATGTGGTTCAATAATTTTTCTACATCCCTGAGTCCACTATAAGCATGATCGATCCATTAATAATTTTTGCAAAATTTACAATTCAAGAGTACACCAAATGAATTTGTAAATAACTTATACCTATGTCTCAAAATAATTCTCTTAAATATCTCTTTCCCACAAAAATCTTCCTTCACACATTTACAAACATCTTCATTGGCTCATAAAAGTTTTATCTATCAATAATGCTTCATTGAAAATGCTTCCTCCGCTCTAAATAAAACACCAACCTTTTATAGGCTTCCCAAGCCCATGAAATGTGTAGGTAGATTTATCAACATACTTTAAATAAAGGTAAGGTGATAAATTCCCTTCCAATGCCTTTGGTTGTGGGATTAGATTCATCCCATATTTAACATGTTTCTCTTATCCTTTTTTTAAAAGATAACTTTCCTCCATGTTTAAAGGCCACATACCATGTGGGGGTTATGAAAATGGGTGGTTTATCAATGGAAAAAAAATGTAATTCGATGCGTGCCATGTTAATATTTAAATGGCCCCATTTACATTTATCATGACCTTTAATTACCCATGAATGGCATTAAAAAAATGTGAAAGTATATAATAGGGTAAATATGAAAAATAATTAAATAATGAAATATATATGAGTGGTTTGGTGGCTATATAATTTTGTTTTGAACTTCCTTTTATTTTTTTCTCATTTTTTCACCTTGAATTCATTTGACATTAGGTAAGAGATTGTTTCATATTGATTTTCCTTAGTGACGATCCTCTCAGATCACTCCTCCCTAATGAGGTGATTTTGGACCTCCAAAAGTGATTTATTCTGGAATAAGGTGAGGGTATTTCTCCCTCACTTTTATAGTTTCCATCCACTTAGACTTTCCTAGTTGTGTCCCTTTTAGACTTATACGAATATATTCAACATCACATCTTCACGAAGTTCTCACTTTCCTATCAAAAATGGTATCTTCCTACAATTCATTCAAATACTCTGGAGCAAAATTTTAAATAAAAGGTACATAAACAATTTCATCATAATCTAGAATCATAAGAAGCTCATATAACTTCAGATTTTCAACATTCACAACTAAATAAATCTGCATGTATGATGGTAGATCTAACTGAAAATCATTATTACCAATGTTTTCCAAAATTTTAAATGGACCATATCGAATTGGTTTAAGCTTTTTACCTTCACCTATAATCCATTCTTTATTGATATGAAGCCACTTGATCAACAATTTGAAAATGATGATCAATTCGATGTTTATCATGCCTAGCCTTGTATTTTTCCTAACTTTTCTCCAGCTATTCCCTGATAGTCTAATAAACCAATTGTATCTTCCAAATGAACTTCTTGGCCTTCTCAGCATCAACTCATCCATTTGCAATTGATTCCTTCTCAAATGTGAATTCCAATGGTGACTTAGGTAGATAACCAAAATAAATATTAAAAGGAGACTTTTGTGTGGAAGAGTGTAGTGCTTGATTATAAGCATGTTTCACATAACATAGCTATTCATCCCATAATTTAGGATGTTTATTATAATAACCTCAAATTAGATGTACCAATATATGATTGACCACCTCTACCTATCCATCAGTTTGTGGATGAAATGCATTAATTTTCTTCATCTTAGTGTCTATCAAATCGCACAAAGTTGACCAAAACTCTCCAATAAATCGATAATATTGATCAAAGATAATAGATGTGGGCAATCCAAAATGAACCCAAACATGCTGAAAAAATAAGTGTGATGCCCCTTCACCAGTAACATGTTTAGTACAAGTAACTAATACACACATTTTACTAAATCTATCCATAATGACATAGAGATAACCATGTTTCCTTCGTGTCATAGGTAAACCTCCTACAAAGTCCATAGAAATACTTTCCAAAGGTATATTAAGAACAAGGAGAGGTGTATATAAACCTGATTTCCTATTACTAGGCTTACCTTTAACACAAAAAATACAACTCTTTATATATTTTACAACAAATTTTTGCATATGAGGCCAATAATAATAAGTATATAATTATGAAAATATCTTACTAACACTGAAATGACCTAAAACAAGAGAAGTGTGAGCTTCTCTAACCATATTCACTCATTCATCTTGTGGAATATAGAGTTTACCAAGATGATATAAGATTCCATTATGCACATGATAGTAAAATTCTCCCACCTATTTACCACTCGTCAAATATTCATACACTTCCTTAAAGTTAGCATCATTAATATATTGTTCTTTGTAACTTTCATGCATTAAAGAACTATTTTGTAAAAGAAATGATGTAACAATAAGAGGTCTATAAAGCATGTCAGTAACCTTGTTTTGTGTACCTTTCTTATTCCTAATCACAAGGTGAAATTTTTACAAGAATCCCATCTACCAAAAATGTCTTGATTATTGTAGTTTGGTTTGTGATTGAAGATATTGTAGTAGCTGATGATCAGTGTGAATCACTGTCTCTTTACCCATCAAATAGTATTTATATTTTTTCACACTCTACACCAAAGCATACAATTCTTTATCATAAGTAGGATAGTTTCTTATCAGACTTGTGAAAGTTTTTGAATGGTAACAAATTGGTTTCCTTTTCTGCATCAAAACTACCCCCATAACATAATCACTTGCATCTATCTCAAATATAAATGCTTGTTGTAGATATGGACATGCTAAGATAGGAGTGGGACTAATTTTATCTTTTAGTGTATCAAAGGCTTTTTGTTGTTTACCTCCTTATTGAAAAACCTATTTGATAATAGTCAAAGCATGTAAAGTAGATGCATCATATGAAAAATTAGAAATAAAATTCCTATAATATTGAACTACACCAAGAAAGCTTCTAACCTCTATTGCATTATTAGGTTTTGGCCAATTCACTATAGCAAATACTTTTTCAAGTCAATTTTTTATTGTTCACTCCCTACAATATAATCCAAATAAACCAAAGATGTTTTCCCAAATTCACATTTTGACATCTTTAAATATAATTTCTCCTTTCATAATATGTCCATGAATTTTATAATATGTAAAACATGATCCTTCCAAGTTTGACTAAAAATTAGTATGTCATCTAAGTAGATAATCAAAAATTCATCAATAAATGGCCTAAATAGTTCATTCATGACCGTCATAAATGTAGTTAGTGTAATACGAAGACCAAATGACATGACCATCCATTTAAATAATCCTTGTTTTATCTTAAATGCAATTTTCCAAATACCACCTTCACCAATTTTGGCTTGATGATAATCATTTCATAAATCTAACTTAGTGAAATATACTACATTTAATAATTGATGTAGTAAATCATCAATACGAGGAAGAGGATAATGATTTTTCACCATGATTTTGTTCAATGCTTATAAATCCACACACATCCACCACATTCCATCCTTCTTGGGCACTAGTATAATAGGTGAACCACAAGGTGAAGTGCTAGGATGAATGACTCCCTTTTCAAGTAACTTCATCACCTGCTTCTTAATTTCCTTATTTTCTACCATGGATAACCTATACATGCCAATGTTATGGATAGAAGCATTTTGTTGTAAATGTATCTCATGTTGGATTCCTCTCATAGGAGGTAATCCTTGTGGATCCTGAAAAACATCATCATAGTTAGAAATAACTTGAACTAATTAATCATGATGATTAGGATCACATGCTTCAAAATCCATAGACTTATCTTTATACTTATTCTTAAAAACCATGAGTACAAATATCTTGCTTGCATTTATGACTCTCTTCATCTATCTTTTAGAAATTAGAGAAAAAAATTTCTTTATATGGTGAGCTCTAACAATGTATTCAATACCATCTTTTACAAGCACATATTTATTTTCCTCTCTATAGAAGACTAATTTTTTTTCATGCAAGTAAGGACTCCTAAAAACTATTCCACAAATATTAAGTGGTGCCACATCTAACTCTACCTCATAACCAAATTTAGAGTTAATTGCAAATCTTAACTTACAAGTCTTAGTAACCTATAATTTTACATCATCATAAACCCATCCTAAGGGGTATGGTTTAAAATGTGGTGAAGTTTTAAGTTCTAACCTAGCAACAACTTCTTCAAAATATGAGATTTGCTTATGATCCACTATCAAACAACATGTTTATCTTACTGTGTTTAGAGATCACATGTATATGAAATAACTCATTCCTTTTATTTTTTTCATGTATAGACTTAGATTTAGATGAATAAGTATCATGAGAAGTACTAACATTGGAGAGATTAGAAGAACTAGTACCTTGTAAACCTGTTATAGTGATCTTGTGTCTCATCTCCAGAATTAAAGCCAAGATCTTGTTGATCTATAACATTTGCCTTCTTATTTTCCTTATTACATAAATGCTTAGTTTTCAATTCCAAATGCAATTTACAACACTTTGCTTCATCATGATTTTTCTTACAATGATTAGAAAATGGCTTCTCATCTTCCTTTTTAACTGTATAAGTCATTTTCTACTTACCTTTTCCTTTTGGACCTTTGTCCTTGCTTTCAGATTGCTTGGATTTTTACTTAGGAAATCTCTCTTTATGAATTTTCCCCCTAGCTTCCAAGTGAGTATCTTGTACACAAATAGAATCTAGATTGGTAGGATTTAAAACTAGTATCATATGTCATAGATAACTGTGTAACCCACCAATATACTTCATCAAATTCTCCTATGTGTGTGGGAATATTCAAACACAAAGCTTGCTTCCTAAACTCTTGTGTATAATCTTGAACACTTTATCCCTTTGATTACCTATGATTTTGCCAATCCATCATGGCTTGTTTCATGTATCCCAAAGGATAAAATTGCTTACATAACTTAGAAATGAATTCATTCCAAGAAGCATTAACAGTACCTTATTTGACCAAATCCTCTTATTTCTTGATTTCTCACTAGATAAGTGTTGTATCACCCATCTAAAGTGTAGCTAACTCAATTTTTGCTCTTTCATCTAAAATATCTTGTATCCTATAATATACATCAATCTGCTTGATCTAATTATCCAATTTTTGTTGCATTCAATTCTCCATCATATATAGGTAACTCAAACTTAATATCAAGATTTAAAGAAGGAAGAGATTTAGATGTTTTTAATCACTTACCATCACCTACATTGGAATTTTGAGGAGACCAAGGAATTTCCTCTTTATTTTTACTTTAATTTCATGCTCAATTCAACTTTTCCTTTCACAATAGAGCTCTTCTATCATGTTTTTCATTTGCTCAAAATATTGATGAAAGTCTCATTCCCAATTTGATTCCCCTTCCATTGGTGTTTCTTGACTTGTATGTTATGTACCTATATCAGTATTGTACTCTTCCAATTCACCTTCACCACGTCTAAATCTTGACCTAGTTAACATAAACAATATACTTGCAATCCAAAAACATTATTATCTAGTGCAAATCACCTACTCTGATACCAAACTAATCCATAGTTATCCAATTATCAAAATACTTAGAATAATTTGAATAACCCAAAAAATGAATGTTTTGAATAGTAATCTCACTTTTATGTAACTTTAAAAACACTATTCAAATATAATTCTTTTACTATTCAATGTCTATTTCCTATTAAAATCTTCCTTCATGCATTTACAAACATCTTCATTGGCTCACAAAATATTATCAAAGCTTTATCTATCAACAATGCTTCATTGAAAATGCTTCCTTCTCTCCAAATAAAACACCAACCTTTTATAGGCTTCCCAAGCCTATGGAATGCGTAGGTGGCTTTATCAACATACTTTAAATAAAGGTAAGGGCATAAAACCCCTTCCCATGCCTTTGGTTGTGGGATGAGACTAATCTTATTTTCAACGCATTTCTCTTGTCTCTTTTTTTAAAATACAACTTTCCTCCATGTTTAAAGGCCACATACCACATGGGGGTTATGAAAAGTGGGTGATTTATCAATGAAAAAAAAGGTAATTTGATGGGTGTCATGTTAATATTTAAGTGGCCCCATTTACATTTATCATGACCTTTAATTCCCCATGAATGGAATTTAAAAAAATATGAAAGTATATAATAAGGGAAATATGCAAAATAATTAAATAATGAAATATATATGGGTGGTTTGGTGGCTTATTGATTCCCCCCATATATAATTTTTTTTTTTAACTTCCTTCTATTTTTTTTCCCATTTTTTCACCTTGAATTCATTTGATGCTAGGTAAGAGATTGTTTTGGATCAATTTTCCTCAGTGATGATCCTCCTAGATCCTCTCCCAAATTACCACTGTACCTGATCAGGTTTATAATGCTCAATAATATATACCTACACCCTATGAGATAACACTCTATCAATATATATTTGGTAACATTTATCTCCTTAGCCCATCCAAACTACACTTATCTATATGAAATCTATATGATGTGCTTTGGTTGCAAACTATCCAATGCATGCCTATAAAATCGTATCTCCCCTGCATGAGATCTTTGCACCCCCATAATAATATACCAATAAAATACTATAGGTTCATGAGGTTTTTTGTCTACACATGTACCCAAGGGACAATTTATAGATATATGCTCCTAGCTCAATATCTATAACAATAATGATGGACCTAGGTTCATAGCTCCCCTATATGCTCTCATGTGTAATTCTTGATATAAGTGTGCCAATACCACTAGACCCTAAACAAACACTTTGTAATCTTGTACCATGTCCAAAACCACATCTCCCAAGACCAAGTGGAATCACTATCCACTCTTATCTGATAAGAGTATGTTGATCACAAGAGACATCACCACTAATGTCAACTTGTAGATAGTGCCCTCCCTTAGACACCTATCAATATTTACCTATGCATCTTGCACTCCAATATGTAACCTCCTAGCTATTCTCTAAACTATCACATAGAGGGTGTGTGACCATCAATATATCTTGTTCCCTCTCATAGGAAGCTATAAATTCTAAAATACATCCTAGTCATCTCTCTCATCACAAAGTAGAAGGCAATCATCTTTGAGTGCCACCTCTCCACCAAGGGTGTGATCAAATCTATATCAATATGTATTGCTAGTATGGTCATGATGTAATCTAAACTAATCAACTCCAGCATGATATACTCCTCTAGTGTTAATAAGTTCATCTCATGCAAAACTTAGGGACGATGCAGTTGGGATGCCATCACTCCTAAATCCTCCTAATCGATCACACATTCTATGACATTGGGATAATTTCATCACATTTACACCTAGCCTATCATTTTTAATCATCCTAATACATTACCCTATTGGGGGTTTGTCAATGATGTCTCCAAGTTGACCAAGGATGTTGATGAGGTGTCATGTGTGCTAAAATGATAATGACAAAGTGTGTTTTAGTGTTCCTACATGGTTCTTTAGTGTTTGACTTGGATAAGCATATGGTGGATGATACTGATGATATGTACATGTTACAGAGACCCTATGGGGTGTTATAAATGTTTAGGGTGCTTATGAAAGTGAATGGAATTCATCAAAATAGTCATATAAATGTTTAAACTCAAGTATTCATCTTGATAGATAAGGCTAAGTAAGCAATTTTATGATTTCATATTTCACATATATGAAGGTTTCAAGATAATTTTTATGCATGGATGGATTCCCATATGAAATTTTATCATGTGGTTAAAATTTTAGGTCATGAGGTTGAGTGTAGCAAAATTTATTAAGGTGTAAAGTTGGCTTCTTAAGAAGAGTTCACTAAGTTCCCATACTTAGCCAAATTTTCATTATCAAAGATCTATGGTGAGCATTTAATCAAATCATAGATTTAACAATAAGAAATTAATTTGACCAGATAAGGATCCATTGGTGTAGTTCAAAGACAAATATTTAAGATTGTACGTGTTAGTGGCATGTGTCACAATCATGGAGTTTGAGCAACATATCTAATGGCAAGCATGAAACCTATCAAATAGAGATCAATAATGAGTGCATGATCATGAAAACTATGATCTAACAAAGTTTATTGAGTTAAATATTCAATATTATAAGTGGGGTTTCCAAGTGGTGGAAGATCATTAGAAGATTGAATGTAGGGTATGCAAAGGGCATTCAGAGCTGCCAAGTGGCACAATCAAAGATGCAAGGATATAAGATCAATAGTGATAATTTCAAGGTAAAGACCAAGTTACTTCTAAGGAGATTGATGGAATTCATGTATTCAAAGTTTATAGGTAGCATGAGATGAGGTCAAAGTCTCTAATGTTTAGTATTTACACAGTGACCATTAGAATTTGAATATTCAAATTAATGAGGGAAAACCAGTCTGCAAATTTTGACCTATATCTTTTGATCTAGGTAGAATTTATTGATGGAGTAAGGACTTCAAGGTGCATCCAGAGAACCTAGTTAAACGGTTTGACTATTTTTATAGTTGAACTTATTGAGCTTCAAAATTGATTGTATGTTCATTCATGGTGGTTATATGTAAAGAATTATGTTTAAAAATTTTGTGCTTTAGTAGAAGAGTGTTTTGGTAGGAGTATTCATTTCAAGATGTCTTAGAGGTCATATGGAGTGGACCCATGTATTTTAAAATTATATTGTGTTATTTTTTTCTCGATGAAGTGTTAAAGGGGTAATAGGTCTCTATGAGACCTATAAGGGCTACTAAGGCCTAAATGAAAGGTGTAGCTACTTAAGTGTGACCCATGGATGTTGTGTCCAAACTTTGAGGATGATTTTGAGCTATGTATTGTTATTTTAGAAGTCTTAAGGGTTAAGACAAGTATTATGGCCAATGTAGAAGTTGATATTCATGAATACTTTATAAAGAGTGGAGACCAAGGCAATAGTTTCTAGACTTTGATGTAGATGTCTTGAGAGACCAGATTATAGAGATGAAGGAAAGAGATCAAAGGGAGTGTGTTCAATGGATGGACTAAAGTATAGAGAAGATTTAGGATGAGTGAATAATCCTAGTATTATCCAAAAGGGGTGTTTGGATGCATCACTAGTATGAGTAAGTTTGAGGATGTGTGATGAGTTGAAAGAAAGAGTAGAGTTGAGAAAGTGTGGATTTGAATGAAGGAGAGAACCTTTAGAAGATAATTTATAGGTCAGTGAGGGCCATCAAAGTGTGACAAAGATTATACATGTTTATCTAATCAATTTGATAAAGATGAACACATAGGTCTTTAGACCTAATAAGCCTAGAAGAGGTTGATTGAGTGAGAAAGCCCTAAAGGATATTTGAGAGAGATAGATGGGTAAAGAAGAGTGAAATCAAGATAAGTCCATCATTAGGTGTAGAAGACATCAAATTAGAGGTGGAGATTAGATCAAGGTAGTTGAGTGGGTGCTTGGTTACCTAGGGGCTTGGTTCCTCCTTGTTGTATGGGTGTCTCACTAAATTTAGGGATGGGTGTTCCTTGATCAGTTGGTGTTGATCTAAATTTGCATCTTGTTATTATAGGAAAGTAGTCCATTTTGTATGTTCTAATGGGTTTTATCCCCAATAGGGTTTCCACGTAGATCTTGTGTTATGTGTGTGATCTTGCTTATCTTTCTTGTTAATTGCTATAAATGATGCGTATGCTTCATGAATGATAATGTTATTTGGTGAAGGGTTTGAAAGGATTGGATTTGAAGTTTAGATTCTCTATCAACACTGATTCACCCCCCCTCTCAATGATTCTACCTCTAACAATTGGTATCATAACAAGACCTTCATTTCAAGTTTAACCACTTAAAGGTGATGCAAGGTACAGTATGTCAAGTCAACAGATGTAGGGTTTCTCTAAAAAGAAATCACTGATGTTCAATGGGTCCAAATATGTTTTTTGGAGTGCAAGGATGAAGACCTACATCATGCTAATAGGGTTTGACATATGTAAATATGTTATGGATGGATATTGAACCCCCTAACCCCTTTAACTAGTGCAACTAAAAAGAAGCTATGTGAGAGCAATTCTAAGGCAATGAATGCCATCACCTGTGGTCTTTTAGAGACTGAGTACACCAAGGTAATTTATTATAAATATACAAAAGACATATGTGATAAATTACAAATCATTTATGAATGGGATTCAAAGGTCAAGTTGGCAAAGTGTAGACTCACTGAAGATAATTTGAGAGTCTAAAGATGAAGGAATAAGATTTTATGACATCTTTTTTGTAGAGAGTTGATGAGATTGTGAACATTATTAAATGTCTTAGAGAGAATCTTGAATAATCTACTATATTACAAAAGGTAGTAATATCTCTCTCCTTCAAGTTTTATTCTAGAGTGTTTGCTATAGAATAAAGTCATGATCTTACTCAGATGAAGATGGATGAATCACATGGCATCCTTACTGCCTATGAGATGAGAGTCAATGATGTAAAACTACCAAAGGAGGAAGTAGCATTCAAGATAGAAATGAATCCAAATAAGAAAATAACTCAAGATAAGGAAGTCAAGTATGATGAGATATTTGATGATGAACTAATAGTTTTATTTACAAGTAAAGTGAAAATAAGATTAGGGAAGTACAAGGGTAAACTACCCTTCAAATGTTTCAATTGTGGAGAAGTAGGACACTTTGCTAACAATTTCTCTCATAAGCATAAGATGAATGATGATGAAGAGAATGGTGAAATCCAAGATGAAGGCAAGAAGACATTCAGGTCGAATAAGAGGAAGAAAGGATTCAAAAAGTATGACAATAAGAAGTATTTAAAAAATAAGATGAGTTTATACACCAATAAAAATTGTAGCTCATCAGATTAGAGTGAAGATAGTGATTCTAAGTTTGATATTGAAGATGAATTCCTATACATGGCTGAGGAAGGAAGTTGCTCAAATCAAAAGGAGTCTACTTGGAGTGATACTAATAATGAAGAAGATAAGGTGGACTGTGAGACTGAATTGAGGAATGCTCTTGAAGAACTGAAGATTGAGAATAAGATTAATAAGAAGATGAAGTATCAAATCAAGGATATGAAGAGAAATTTAGTGTGTTTTAGGAAAGAATGAATGAAGACACCAAGGAGAATGAAGATATAGTCAAACATCTCAGTAGTCAATTAGAAATCCTGTCTACAATCTTGAAAGCTAAAAAAGATGAGTATTCAAGGTATGTGATTGAAAATAAATCATTAAAAGCTAAGTTAGAAAAGACATCTAGTAAGATGAATTCATTTTTGATGTTTGAAAAGGGTTCAATTGATCTAGACAACATTTTGATTATTCAAAAGCATGATAGTGATAGAACTAGACTTGGTTACAAAGAATAACAAAAAAATATAACTCAAGATAAGGTGAAGACTAATATGAACAAAGAAAACCAGACCTTGAAGGTCAACAATTAGTCATGGAATGAAGATGTTGGTAGAATAAAGACAAATTATAATAAACAACCAAATGCCAATGAGGTATGCTAAATTCAATTGTTATTATTACACTTGCAATCAATTTTGTCATAGGGATAGAGAGTGTAGAAGACTTTCTAAGAATGAGTGGAATTATTAGTCAAGTGGTGTAAGTAAGGTTGAATACTTCAACTATCATGATGTGGGACACTTTGAAAAATGTTATCCAAATAAAGTAAGGCAATTTTATTTTCCTTCAAAAAGAGTGGTTTGATACAACTATGATAAGATTGGTCACATTCCTAGGTACCGCAAGTAAAGGTTATCAAGTCAAAACAAGTTCAATCAGAATCATAGATTGCAAGGAAGAAGGCTAGTTAACTCATGTAAACCAAAAGTGGAAAGTGTGAGTCATGATGAGTCTGTAGGTCCAAGTGGTCTATTTTTTGTGGTGAATAATGCTACAAAGGTTGAAGAATGCCAAGATCTCTCATTTTTTTCTCATGTTGTGAATGTAGAGAATAAGCTCAAGGAGAAGACCAAGATTCTAGTTGAGGCTAGTCTTGAGGTGTGTATAGATCTAAGTAAACATCCTGATATTGTTGAACAAGTTTCATATGAATAACATCAGTTGTCAATTTCTAGTGATGAGATATGTCATGAATATTTGTTGTCTCTATGTATTGTTAATTAAAGATTATAATAGAAGGAGAATGTTATATTATATGAGCAATTTATTTCTCTTAAGCATAATAAAAAGAAGAAACATGATTTTTAGATGACCAAGTAGGAGAAGGAATATGAGGATTTGTGGGCAACTCCTAGTTTCACATTGTTCTAGCACATTATGGGTTAGAGTGTCTCTATCTAGGCTTTAAGGAGATACTTGAAAGCAAGAGGAAGCATGGTGGATACCAGTTGAGCTTTGATTGATGTTTCAAGACTACAAAGGTCATAAGAAGATTTTTTGGTTTAGATTGGAAGGACATGATAAGATATTTTAAAAAATAGTGATCCTAAAGTCAAAGTTTTGATCAAATATAAAGGATGGTCTAGTTGGTCAAATGGTGAAGAATGAAGATGTTGGTTCTAAAGGTATGTAGGCAGAGAATGAAGTTTTCCAAGTGTCTAATCAAGGATGGTGAGTTTTCAAGATATTTTATTTTATAGAAAGGTATGGTGATCTTGTTTAAATGTGTTTAAGGTGTGTTTAGAGTTTTTGGTCTTAAAGGTAAGAACTTGTCAATTGCTTAAAGTTATTGATCAAATGTTGAAAGATTGAAGACAAGGTTGATATGGAGTATGAGGATAATGTTTTGTCACATTTTTGATATCATATAGAATGTCTCAAAGTTATATATATGTCAAGTTAAGTATGTCATGAAGGTCACAGTGTTCTGAAGATAAGATGTTTCAATAAGAGTTTTAATTGAAATATGGATAGTATTAAAGAGTTGCTAGTAGATCTAGCTCATTGAGAAGAATTGTTCAATATTTCATGATCCAAATGAAGCATGGAGTTAGGGGGGGATAACACAAATAGTTATAAATGGTCTGAAGATGCTCAAAAGGGTGCCTAAGCTCAGAAGCTATGTATGATCAAAAAAGAGTGTAGTCATGGAAGCATGTTTGAGAAGATCAAAGTAAGAAGAGGTATTCACAATGTTAGAGGATTTTAAATCATCTCTCAGAGGTTTTCCTTTCCTATTATTAGTATTTGAATTATTTTTAGGTCTATAGGATCAAAATTTGATCCCACTTTATCATTGTGTCAAAGGGGAAAAAAGTGTTTGGAGAGAAATAGAGTCTAAACATAAAATTTGTATTAGTGTTTGACATATATGACAAAGGGGGAGATTTATGGAAGTTTGTCAATGATGTCTCCAAGTTGACCAAGGATGTTGATGAGGTGTCATGTGTGCTAAAATGATAATGACAAAGTGTGCTTCAATGATTTTTAGTGTTCCTATATGGTTCTTTAGTGTTTAACTTGGATAGGTAGATAGTGGATGATAATGATGATATGGACATGTTTCAAAGACCCCATAGGGTGTTATAAATGTTTGGTGTGCTTATAAAAGTGAATGGAATTAATTAGAATAGTTATATAAATTTCTAAGCTCAAGTAGTCATCTTGACAGATAAGTCTAAGTAACCAATTTGATGATGTCATGTTTCACATATATGAAGGTTTCAAGATAATTTTGATACATGGATGGATTCCCATATGAAGTTTGATCATGTGGTTCAAATTTTAGGTCATGAGGTTGAGCGTAGCAAAAGTTATTAAGGTGCAAAATTGGCTTCTTAGGTAGAGTTCACTAAGTTCCCATACTTAGCCAAATTTGTGTTATCAAATATCTACGGTGACCATTTAATCAGATCATAGATCTAATGATGAGTAATTAATATGACTGGATAAGGATCTAATGGCATGGTTCAAAGTCAAATAGTCAAGATTTCACACACTAGTGACATTTGTCATAATCATAGAGTTTGAGCAACAGATCTAATGACAAGCATGAAACATGTTAGATAGAGATCAATGGTGAGTGTGTGATCATGTAGATTATGATCCAATAGAGCGTATTGAGTCAAATAGTCAAGATTATAATCAAGGTTACCAAGTGGTGGAATTTTATTAGAATACTAATTGTAGGGTATATAGAGGACATGTAGAGCTGCCAAGTGGCATAATTGTAAAAGCGAGGATATAAGATCAATGATGAGCATTTCAAGGTAAATACCAAGTCACTTATAAGGAGATCGATGGAGCACATTTATTCAAAGTTTCCAGGGAGCATGAGATAAGGTCAAAGTGTTTGATGTTTAGTATTTACATAGTGACTGTTCAAATTTGAATATTCAAATTAATGAGGGAAAACCAGTCTATAATTTTTGAGCTATATATTTTGATCCAAGTAGAATTTTTTGATCGATAAGGACTTCAAGGTTCATCCATAAAACCTAGTTAGAATGTTTGACTATCTATATAGTCGAATTTATTGAGCTCCAAAGTTGAATGTATGTTTGTTCATAGTGGTTGGATGTATAAAATTATGTTTAAGTGATTTGTATTTTAGCATTAGAGTGTTTTAGAGGGAGTATTCATTTGAAGATGTCTTATAGATCATATGGAGTGGAACCATGTATTTGAAAGTGATCTTGTGTTCTTTTTTTTATCAATGAATTACTAAAGGGGTATAGGTATCTATGAGACCTATAAGCCCAACTAAGGCCTAATTGAAAGGCGTAACTACTTAAGTGTGACCCATATATGCTATGGCTGACCAATGAGGATTATTTTGAGCCATGTATTAGCATGTAAAATTCTTAAGGGTTAAGACAAGTATTATGGCCGACCTAGAAGTTGATATTCATGAAGACTCTATAAAGAGTGGAGACCATGAGAATGGTTTATATACGTTGATGTGGATTTGTTGAGAGATAAAATTATAGAGACAAAATAAAGAGATCAGAGGGAGTGTGCTCAGTGGATGGAATGAAGTATGAAGTAGATTGAGGATGAGTGAATAATCCTAGTATGATCCAAAAGGGGTGTTTGGATGCATTGCTTGTATGAGAAAGTTTGAGGATGCGTGATGACTTGAAAGAGAGAGTAGAGTTGAGAAAGTGTGGATTTGAGTGAAGGAGAAAACCTTTGGAAGAGAATGTACAGGTTATTGAGGACCATCAAAGTGTGACAAAGATTAGACATGTTTATCTGATCAAGTTGATAAAGATGAACACATAGGTCTTTAGACATAATAAGCTTACAAGAGGTTGATTGAGTGAGTAAGCCCTAGAGGCTATTTTAGAGAGATAGAAGGGTGAAGAAGAGTGAAATCAAGAAAAGTCCATCATCAGGTGTAGAAGACACTAGATCAAAGGTGGAGATCAGGTCAAGGTAGCTGAGTGGGTGCTCAGTTGCTTAAGGGGTTGGTTCCTACTTGTGGGATGGGTGTCTCATTAAATTTAGGGATGGGTGTTCCTTGATCAATTGGTGCTGATCTAAATTTGGATCTTGTTATTATAAGATAGCAGTCCATTTTGTAGGTTCCAGTGGGTTTTATTCCTAAAGAGTGTTTCCCATGTAGATCTTATGTTATGTGTGTGATCTTTCTTATATTTCTTGTTCATTGTTATAAATAATGTGTATGAATCATGAATGATAGTGTTATTTGGTTAAAGGTTAGAAAGGATTAGAATTGAATTTTGGGTTATCTAACATCACTGATTTACCCCCCCTCTTAGTGATTGTACCTCTAACATAACCAATCCATCTCTTTATTCCATTACCCATATACCCCATCAACTAAAAATCCCCTCATCTTGTTACCCTACCCCTAACCCAACTTTAACTAATCCCATCCATCCCCCTATACCTTGCCCCCAAAATCTTTATCCCTCTAAATTATCCTCTCCTACCTTAATTTTATTTATCCTAACCCCCATCCTAAGTCCTTATCATCCACCTAAACCCCATATCCCTCTAACCTCCATCCTACTACCTCCTAGCTTACCCTAACTCTAATGCACCCCTTTCTTACTTCTCCTAACCAAATCCTATCCCAACTAACTCACTCGCCCTAAGTCCCTAGATTCTATAATTCACTCCTATCCATTACCAATTCCCCTACTTGCTCTAGCATCATCCTATCCACCCACTAACTATCCACTCATTCACCCTAAGTCCCTAACCTCACTTACCTTAATCCTAACACCCACTTACCCTAAGTCTCTAGCCTAACTAACTTCATCCTATCCATTCCCTCCACTACCTAAGTGCTTAAACCCTTCTAAACCACACATTAAACCTTTTACCCTACTGACCATAAAACTATTAATCATGAATTAACCCTTATTAATAACCCTAATAATATCACAACCCTAGTGTTATGGTTTTGCATATCCATAATTGTAACCTCATGGTTGTGTAAAACCTTGATTTACCCATTATAGTATTGTGATATCTCTAATCACTCCTTATGGTATTTCAATACTACGAGTCACTTATCACAATATTGCAATATCACAGTTCATGACCACAATATCATGACTCGTGAGCACAATATCACCACTAAGGGCATTGCCCTCAGTCATGGTATTGTACCCACATGATGTAAAAGCCAAAAAATGAATAATTAAATGTAAAACCACAAAAATCATAAGGCTAGGAAATGACTGCATATCGGTGGTCTTACATCAACCAGTCTCTAGTACTCTCTAACTCTCTCTTTACGATGTGATGCATGTGGGAGGTGGCCCATGGTCTAAGCTTTAGGACACTAAATTTGATAAGGGTAAAAGTCAAAATAACCCTTTTCACCCCCTTTTTCCTATTTTACCCCCTATTTTACCCATCTTTTACCCTTTGTCACCCATTTGACCTTTGTTAAAGCCATTATCCTACCCTGTCAACTAATTTTAATCCATGAATCTCATTTCCTATCTGTTATCCCATTTAGTTATCAATTATCATCCCTAAGTGTTTCAGGGCATGGTCTTCCATCTCCTCATTGTCCATTCTAATCTTGAATTAGAACTACATCATCTTGAGGTCTCCTAAGACTATGTAGGTAGTACCTAGCCATGGTATTGTGCCCAAAAATAACTCAACCATTATTAACCCCCAATCACATCCCATCCTAGATGGATCACTCAACATTATTACATAATTTTAAACTAAAAATATAAAATAATGTGGATTATTATCTATAATCACTCATCTAATTTTATCTATAGGATTTCATCCATCCCTAGGATGTGTCTTTACTATGGGAATTATCATCAGCTTGTGGCCTATGTTGTTTTTTTCCTACCTATATAATGTTGACATTTCAATAATTTCAATCTTTCTATCTTATTCAAACTACCTCCCTTCTAGACATAGGTCAATTGTATAGAACTCATCTTCTGATGCTAAGCCACTTTATCCCATAGCACTTATGCTTGGGCATCTCAATCATAGCTACATTAACACTCAAGGCATCCCAACCCCTTATCATCATCTTGGTCCTACCCACCCTAGGGATTTCTATTTGAATGACCATCCAAATAATTTCTCCCTACATGCTCCCTTTAGGGGGCATCATACCTACTAACAATATTCTCATATATGAAATGGTTTTTATTTGAAAATATATTACTTCCTCCACTTCACTCCACTCATAATACCATTACAAAGAGGGGAAAAATGTATGCACCTAAATTTTTTCACTCTAATAATCCTATTAGCCTATTAATTTAACCCAATAACTACATCCCTAGCCAATTAACTAATATACTAATTCCTACAAAAAATTCCCTACATCCCATGAACCTCACCAAACCTTTGAAACCAATTAATCACTCCATTAACCCACTAACTATCCTACTTAGCTACTAATCTACCCACTAATCCCACTTGACAATTTAAAATTCCTTTTTATTCATCTACCCCCTAACTACCCTACCACCCTAGCCTTTGTTACACCTATATGAACCCTAAACTTCATTAACTCCCACCTAAAACTCCATTATCCCTAAACTAATCAAGAAACCTCTAGAACTAGGGAAGTTCCTCCAAAGTTCTAGAAGTCTCTAAACTAGAGGTTTTTAAAATGATTTAAAATTTCTTAAATTATCTTCCACCATCCTATATAAACCATGTTTGGGCCATGGCCAAGATAAATTAAAAACCCATAAGCCTCCATTATACTCTCATTATTAGCCATTATATATCATCCTCACACTCTTATCGAGCTATCAAACAAGCCAAATAAGCCATTGGAGTCACTTGGAAGCTCAAGCCAAGCAATCCACAATTCAATCATTTTGCATCCAAATTAGCTTGGAGATCTTGGAGAGGAGTTATAAGGGATAAAAGGATGGTAAGAATTCCATTTTAATTTTTTGATTATTAAGTTATCCCCTCCTTTGATGTTTTTTGTATTCTTAAGTTTTTATTTTTAAATATAGTAATTTTGTGAATAATCTAAAATACGATCACATGGTATTGTTCATTTTTTATTCTTTTTGGTCTTGAGACCTTGAGACACAGTGGCCCTATACGGAGGTATTTATATTGAAGATCCATGTTTTTAAAAACTCAACAAGTATTATGATATATATGGAGACATTTAATTTACCTCTTGGTGATTTTTTGTCATGTTTTATGGGCTTTATTTTCCATGTTTTTTATTTTTACTTTATGCACTCTAGATGACTAAGCATGTGATGATATATAATGTGTTTCTATGTTTTTGATATAATGTTATGGATTATGCTTATACATGTAAGTATAAAATATATGCAAATTTTAGATATCTAATTCCTATCACTATTGTGTTATAATTATCAATCTAAGCAATATCTTATGACAATGCACAATTTGGTCCAAAATCACTAAAATGTGTTAAATGGTTCAGAATTATCACGTACATGTGTTGATTTAGGCTAATGTATCCCTGAATGGATAAATGCATTTTATTTGATTATTATCTTTTCTTAAATCACCTCAATTTAAATTATGATCATGCAAAATGACACCCTTAACCACTGAATTCTTTTAATTCAATAGCACACATCACATGCATATGTTATTTCACGTCCATGATACCCTAACTGGGGTATTGTTCCATACGTAACTGAAAGCTTCTTCTAATTATACTCTAGTCAAATTATGACTCCATAAAATGACATTTTTTACCAGATTGATTAAACATGCAACAAATTTTTAAAGAATTACAAAAATTTAATCAAAGCCACTTGGGCAAATTAAACTAAATCAAGAGCCTAAGTGAAAATTCCATTAAATTTGTTGAATATCTATTTATTGGAAATTCATTCCTCAAATTTGCATCATCCCATGACATCATCAATGAGGTGGCATCCATAGACAATTATTTGCATAAATATCAAGATTAAACCCTCCCATACCTCATTAATGCCCCATTCTTCCAAATCTTAATGGGAATATTTATGGCTTGTCCCTCCAAAATTGAATTAATCCATGGCCACACATCTTAATCTCAAGATGGATGATCATGTTTGATTTTGAATGATCTTAAAAAGCTATAAATAAGTGAACTAAGACCATAATTTTTAAGCTTGAATTATGTAATATTATTATGAAGAATTATCTTCACAAAGCTTCACCTATTTTCATAAATTAATCAAAATTGTGAGCCTAAGCCATTGGTGCACTAGGAAATGATGGAGGAGAATTCTCTCTTCATTAACACAAACTTTGAGAACCAAATCCAAGGAAAAATATGATTTTTGGCCACTCTTGGAAGGAGGGATGTTATTGGAAAGGTTTGATAGTATTCTTTTTTTAAATAGCTCTTAGAATTCACTAGCAACATCCCATGAGAGAGTAAGCTTGATGTTTTAGCTCTATATGATTCTTTATATATGTTTTCTTAACTAACACATGGACTAACACACTCATAATCTTAATCTACATTTTGGCACACTCGATAAGACCCACACCTCACATAAGTCTTTATACCTTATAATTTTGCATTTAGACCCTCTTTGGAGGTTATTTTACACTTCTTTTTCTTACATTTTACACTTTTGTAACTTCTAAGACAAATGGCAGGATCAACCTGTAAAATTGTAGGATCAACCTAAACATCAACAAGATCACCATGTGAAATAGTGAAAATGCATCCATGAATGATGGAATTATATTTATTCACTCTCTATCTACCTATATGTTTTATAGGATCGATGAGATTACACCATGAATCAGTGAGAATGCACTATGAATCAATGTGATCACTCTAAAAATTGGTAGGATCACACTATATAATGGTGAGATCATCCTGCACCAAAAACTAATAGGTGACTATTGTTTCTTTTTATCATTTTTTATCATTTTGGTAGGAATTCCATATATTTTAGTGGGAATGCCCTATTAATAAGTAATATCACCCTGTCAATTGATGAGATCGTAAACCAATATCTTCTTTACTTCTATCTTTCAGTGATATTGATCTGTAGAATAGTGGGAATACCATGTAGATCAGTGAGATCACTCTATGGAATGAAAATATTGACCTGCATAAGAAAATAGCGACTTAAAATAGCAAGCTATAAGTTTTACTAACAATTTCACACCTTGAATTTAGAATTCTAACACCTTGTTTATAGGATTTAAGTCACTTAGTATCCATTTCCTAACAAGTCAAAGGAAAACTTCATTACATACTTCATTTTAGTGTCATAAAATGAACTCTCACATTAGTTAAATACTCTTAAGTGTTCTAATTTTATCTTTGTTTATTGAAGTGTTTGTTTTTAAATCAAAACAAGTATTGCATATATGCTCTGCTCCATCCCCTTTAAGGAACTCAGGTAACCAAAAGTGCTCATTATTTGTATTTGGTACCTTGTCCAAAGGCATGTAAATAAATTTTCTAAGGCCCTCCCCAAATCCATATGGTTTGGGTAACCCCAAAAAACCATAAAGTCTTTTCACTTGTCTTTATTTTTATATACTTTGGCTTATGAGTGGGAGTTCATCACCTCTTCATGATTTCTTTAGGGGAGTGTTGACCCAAGAATTCATCTCATGGCATTTTTTTTATGAGCTATGAATTTGTCTCAAGAGAGGATGGTTAGTATTGTGTTAGTTTCAAAATGAAAAAAAAATAAAAGAAACACACTAACTAGCATAACATCTCTAGTCCTAGACACCAGGGAGAGTTTAGTTAACAAACATGAATAAAACACACAACAAAAATACAAAGAAAACCTTCTATTACTTTCTTTGTATGTTTCAAAATTCTTTTTGCAGTGGCCTACTTGGCTTGTGCTCATGAAGTCTTCATCAAAGGAGGCTTGGCTATCTCCTCTTCTCCTTGGCACCTTTGGCTTTGGCTTGGCTTGGATCAATATTTTGGCATCATAACTTTGGCATGTGAGAGCTCTTAGAATAAATTTAACATGGTAACTTTGCATAATTTAATCTTAAAATTCAATAGGTAAGGCCTCCTATTTATAGATTTTTGAGATTGCTTAGAATCAACTTGAATCATCCATCTTGAGATAAAGATGTGTGGTTGAAGATTAATTCAATTTTTTGGAATTAAATCTATAATTATCCTCATCATGACATTGGAAAAAGGGGCATTGAAGAGGCATGGAGGGTCATTATGAGGCATGGGAGACCCATAATCTAGATATGTATGGCATTTATGGCCCAGGGATGTCTTCCCAAGAAATAAGGTCACCTGATGATGTAGTTATTCAATATTCATTTTTAAAAAAAAGTATTCAACAAGTTTTCATGGAATTATTAATTAGGATCTAATTTGGTTTAATTATATCTTAAGCATGATTAATCACTTTGTGCATAAATTATTCAAATTGATCAGAATGCCTTGTTATTGGTCCAAAATATGATTGGATTGGAAGTCAATGTTAGATGTGTTGGATCCATTATCCCATTTAGGATGTTACCAACACAAAATAACAAAGGCATGTGTCTCGTGCAAGATATTTGATAGAAAAGATCAATCCAAAGCACCTAGGTGCAAAATTGGCATTTGAATCAAAATAATATGACCAAAGTTAGCTAGCCCATAAATTACATTGCCCCATTTAATGATACCTTGGCCAAAATTAGTATTTAAATATATTAGATTCAAATATTTTAATGTGTTTTAGTCTTTTTAGACCAAATTATGCACTTCAATGGAAATTGGTCAAAAGCTTGGTTAGAGGTTATTGGTGGCTAGATTTTGGTGTCTACAGTTTGCCCCTATTTGGGAAGGCAAGCTATAAGCATAGTAACATCTTCCCAAGAATGAAAAATTCATGTATGCCTACAACTACAATGATGATAAACTAACTGCATGATGCCCTCTCGAGGGAATGGTTGTCATAAGCAGGTCAGCAAATGGTCCATCAAAAAGAAAGAAGTGAAATGAGGAGACTAAAAAAAAGAAATATGATGGGGTGAAAACATAATGATTTTGAAAAAGTAGTCAAAATCACTGAGAATGCAAGTAGGATGGTGTACAATGGTTTACCCAAAGATGGTTATAAGCATTTTACCCCAATAGTGGCAACGTGATATGATAACATAATGATTTGCCCAATTGTGGTTATAATCATTGAGAAGATGGAGCTGCTCCAGTTATGATAGACAAACAAGATAATAATGTGACATTTTATGGGTAGAAAATGTAAAGTGGTGACAACATAATGATTTTCCCAAAGACAGTTATAATCATTGAGAAATGCAGATGGGACAGTGTGCAATGATTTGCCCATAGGCAGTTATGATTATTAGACCTTGATTATGGCAAACATGATTGATTGGATGATTGATGATGGTAACTTAACACAGAAGGTAATGATGAATTGGAACAACTTACTATTAGAGAGATGCTCATCCAAACTAATAATGATTGAAATTCTTTTGTGGTTAATTACTCTATTTGGGATATGATTGGAATTGAATTAGGATGTTAGTGTTGAAGATATGTTATTACTACCATTGTTGAATAGACTTATTGAAGTTGAGTTTTTTTGTATCATATGTTGGTAGGCATCATGGTTTAACATCATGAAGACTTAAATAGAATATGCACAAAGACTAACTCCCAAAATCCAATACTCATATAGAAAACAATGCAACAATGATAGAAACCATGATGATAATGTAAACATATGAATATGAATGGATTTGAGTATAAGTGTGAGAAAGGAATCACCCAATGAACACACATAAACCAAATCAAGTCAATAGTGTTGAAAGCAAACAAATAGGTAGACAAACAAACAAAATAAGCAAAAAAAAACAAATAAATAATGTAATAGAAACCATATGAATATTGCCCCTAGAAAATAGGTGATAATTTAACAAACGAATAAAATGGGGGAATAGAATATAAGGAAGGGGGTGTTTGAGCTATCTTCATATGTAATAGGTAAGTGGACACTACCTACATAGTTTCATGGATATAATATCCAATAAAAACCTTTAAGCCGAATGTAGTTCTCCCAAGAAATGGGAAGAATGTGATAACTGATAAAAACAAATAGAATAGATGTGATAGAAGAATAGGAATGGTCTTGAAAAATGGAAAGTGCATGAGATGAAAAGGCTAAAAAGGATGGATAAAATAAGAAACAAGTGATTTTTCTTAAAACTTAGTAAGGGTTCCCAGAATCCTTAAAGCAAAGAAGTGGTCAGTGTTTTTGGTTTTTTCTAACAATTTTACAAATGTTTTTAGAATTTTTGATGTATTTCAACTTGATCAAGAATGATGAGACACTAAATGGTTCAATCTCACAAAATAGTGAGAGTATTTAAATTTAGGTTGCTCATAAAATGATGAGAGCATTCAAATTTAGGTTGCTCATAAAATGGTGAGAGCGTTCAAACTTAGTTTGCTCACAAAATGGTGAGAGCATGGAAAATTAGGGTGACTAAGATGACCTCAACAAGTATCAAATGCTACCTACATAGTCCTAGAGTAGGACCTCAAGTCAATATAGTCTTTCCCACACAAAAGGTAGGGAAAAACCAACTAGGTCCCAACAAGTTCTCAAATCCGACAAATGGCTAGTCAAATGAAAATAGTAATGACAAGGTGATGTGGTAATGCATGATAAATAAGTGTTGCCCCTAATTTGTCCATAGGTGGTTATAACTAGGATACAATAGCATAGGTCAATGATACTAATTTTCCCATATGTAGTTATAATTAGTAGCAAGACTGGTGAAACATTGATTTATCCATAGGTAGTTATAATCAGGCTCACATAAACAAGCTTGATATAGGATGGAAAATGAAAGATATCTTGTCAGATCAATTGTCACATTATTTTCATAGAATTTCATTTAAACATGGACTTTATTGATTATTAAAACTTGATTGGAATCCCCTCATTAAAATTGTGAATAAAACCAAAGTAACCAAGATCAAAACAGAATTGGGTAGGATGACTAAAAATAGGCTTTGGTCTAGATAAGAATGGAATGGTTAGATGGCACGGTTTTGTTAAGGATAATGATGGTTTTTGATAGATTGAAAAAAATGGTAAGAGGGTTGCCCCCAAGTGAGAAGGTAATTGGTTGGGATATGCAACAATGGCAAAAGGATATATAATAATGGCAATGGCATGGCATGGTACATGTTTTTGGCCTAGGTGTGGTTTTTGATTCTATTGTTCCTATTGATATGGAGATGCATGTCCTAATCAACAAATGATACAAACAAGATACTTCATCATGTTAATTTCTATCCCACACCTTGTCTGAATAGCTATTCCATCAAGAACTACCTACAAATTTGGTTATAAAGAATGCTTTTGTGATCTTCATTGGTCATTGATTTTGATTCTTTCAAACATCGAGACAAGGTATCTTTGTAGCCTCTACAAAGGAAAGTGCGGCCATGGATGGTAAATAAGGAAAAATAATGGATGGTAGGTTTGATTGTGAAATAAAATGGTAGATGATAGTGGAATGTATAATGGTGGAGAAATAAATGGAGATCAGGACTTTTAGTCACACATAATGTTGTTGATGCCAGATTTGACATATTTTTGGTTGTGGCAGGGCCAAAGATGTGTTCTCTCAATAAGACCATCAAATTTTTCTATTGTTTAGTCTTAAGAGTAGATACCATCTTATTACGCTTTAGATAGGAAGTTATTTTGAGTTGATATTTGATTTTGTCTTCATTAAGTAGTGAAGAATTTTTGTGCTAATCTATTGGTGTCTCAATGAGGTTTTCACCAATGAAGTTGTCTTGATTATCTTGTAGCACCTATGAGAAGGTTTCACTAATGAACATTGGCTTTAACTTTGATTTTCTTCTAGCACTTCTAAGAAAAATTCACTAGAAGATGTTGAGTTGGAACTATGATTGTATCCTAGCACCTCTAAAAAGGTTTCACTAGGAGAGTGTTCTTCTACTATATGAATGTGGTCTTGGCCTCCTTGATCTTATTCAATGGCTATGTTACCATGGATGCATTTCAACAAAGTGTGATTATATCAATCTCTATCAACACTTGTGGGAGATGGAATGTCAATGATATGGATATTTTGGTTGATGATAATGGCCTGTGGAATGGTAATGGAATGGGGAGAGGCTTCACAATCCTCATACAAGATACTAGGATAACTTGTGTCAAAGTTGAAGTACACATCCTCAAAAACTATATAAATATCACAAATGTATTCAAATTGATCTATAAGGCATGCATAACTAATGTTGTAATAGCCACGAACATATTCTTCTTTTAAATCTGATTCAAACTCAATAGACTTTGAATTTGATGTTGAGACTAATGTTGATTTTGATTTTGATGCTAAATATGATGTCGGTTCAATAATATAACTTGAATATAACTCTAATTCTTTATCTGATGGGTACTCTATTATAATGATGTCTTGTTGAATATTTGGTTTTGGATAAGTAATGGCCTGTGATGGCATAATGGGCTCCACAATAACTATTTTATCAAATTGAAACTCTTCTAGGATGGGAAAAAGGTCAAGAGACAACTCCTTAAAGACTGGCTTGTCAATATGAAGCTTTTGAAAAATAAGCACATGGTCAAGGTAATGATTTTCCCAAAGGTGGTTATAATCATTAAGAAGTGACTTGACAAAGATTGGCTCATCAGTGTGAGACTCCTCGACAATTAGTATAGGATCAACAGGTGATTCATTATAAGTTGACTTATCATAAGTGGTTGGTTTAACAAAAACATCTTGGATTAGATAGTTATCTTGGATTTGGTTTCTAATGAGTTAGAAAATACCAGTTTTGAACATAGCTTAGTCTTAAAAATATTGGATTGGTTGAGGTTTGGATGGGATTGGTTCTAGATGAGGAATGGCTTATGGTTGGATAATGGTAGGGAATTTGAGAACATGATTACTCACATGAGCCAAAGGACAAAGTCCTAAAATGGTAATGATAGGGCATTGTGGGGCTTGATTTCTCACAAACCCAAAGTACTAAGTCCTAGAATGATGAAAGGGCATTGTGGAGCTTGATTGCTTGCACAAGCCAAAGGATGAGGTTTAGGAATGGTAATGGTATTCCTTGGATATTGTAGAGCTTGATAGATCATATAATCCAAAGGAGGGTTAGGGGTAGTCAATGATCAGATAACAAAAGGATGTCATGGAACTTGATTACTTGCATAATCCAAAGCATCCAAGTCTTCCTCATAAACCATTTCATCTCAATTGTGAGTTGGCTCATAAGCTGGTTCTTGACTATGTTTCACGTACTAATTATTTTAAAGAGGGTATGGATCTGCATCCCAAACAATATTATCTATAGTTGGGTCTTCAAAGTCCTCCTCACAAGCCTCTTCATGCCAATCAAGGTCTTGATTTGGATTTTGTGGATTTTGATTATGTTCCCCATATGGACTATTGTAGGGAGAATAATAAAACTCCTTAAAAAAAAATTATTTATAAGGGTTCATAGTGGGATTTTGTGTAACCATTCTATCATAAGTTGGATTGTATGTGACTTTATCATAAGTGTAACTATACATATCCACATAAATGATGAAATCTCTAAAATAAAAAGCCTGTCTAAAGAATAAATGGTCTGAACTTCATCTAACTTGGTCGAAGGGATGAAGTTGTATCTCTAATATGGTCTGAAAGTGGAGTTGTATCTCCAAAATGGTTTTTGATAAGACTTGGCATAAAATAGTCTAACATCAAACATCTAACATCAAATGTCATACACATAAAAAGTCAAATGTTTGAATAAAAACTGGCATGTCAAAGGTCTATGTCAAAGTGTTCCAAATAAGGTCTAAACTAGGAAAGGGAAAAGTTGAGTTACTAGGTCTTTTATCCAAATGTCAAGTCAAAATATAGGCTCAAATAAATAGGCATATGCTACGACTTTTGGCCAAATGGTGTCAAAAGCTAGACTTAAAATAAAGGCTGATTTGATTTCATTTAATGTAATAAGTTTGGAAACAATTTTGACATAGACCCGACACACGAAATCAAACATAAACATGATCAATTGGCATAAGGCATAAGACAAAAGGCTCTTTGAAAAAAAGACTATGTTTTTCCAAATAAAGGCACAAACAATGATAAAGATAGGTACTGGACAAGTAAACCATCAATAGTTTTTAAATTTGGGTAATCGATTAACCAAAGTTATGCAACCCAAAAGAGAAAGATCTATGTATTGGCCCCATGAATTAAGGCCTAAACAAAAATAAATCAATGTTTGAATCCAAACTTGACAAGGCTAATTGAAAACTCAATGTTAAAAATTAGGATTTGTGCTAAACAAGCTAGACAAGATTGGACAACATGATGACACATAAATGAAGTCCAAATGGTAGACATGATATGGTTTGAAACAAATGATTTTTGGCACAAGGAAAAATAAGTCTTGAAACAAATTGAGTAGCCTAACAACATAAGTATGCTTTAATGATGTGATCTATATTATGATTCAAAATACTCAAAGGCAAAATGGTTTTAACATGTTTTGGGTAGCATAACACTACCCTCCTCAACTCAAATGAGACACACAAACAAGTCTAGAAAAAATTTCAAGGCACAAGTGTGGTATAAAATGGCCAGCATAACACCTCTTTAGATAAAAGAGTGATGTATAGAGAAATTAGTTTTGACATAGATTATTAACAAACAAATAAGTTTTAGTGTCAGAACATACCAAGTAAAAATGACCAAAATACACTAAGTATAATTGTCCAAATCCTAGCAAGGGTATGGCAATGTGGGGTTGACTAAACTAGAAAAATTTCAAACATTTTTAAGGGAGTCAATTACATAATGAATTTCATGTCAAATGATGTAAAAGGTAAGTATAAAAATTGGGTGACCGTGACATTAGCTACTTGTAAAAAGGTCTAGTCCTTTTTATAACCACTACATCCTACTATTTTCTTAGTGTAGTGTGATGTCCAAATGCAGATACGTCCCATGTGCAACTCAGAATAAATAAGTCAAGTCAATTCTAAAAGATGAAACCTTGGGTCAAATATTCCCTAAATAACTCATGGGAGGTAATGACATCCCCCTCATAAGTCAAGTTTGCATGAAATAAAAGACTAATAGAAAGACTTTAGGGTCATTTTCAAGGTCACCCAAACTTTGATGAGTTTTTGAGGAGTGTTTTATATGACATTATTTCTAAGCCTTGGACTAGGATTTTTACAATAGGAATGGGACTTTTGATTCCAAGGGTTCCCTAAAGGGTAAAAATGAAAGAGCATGCATGCAACACTGCTCTCTTTGCTAAACAAAATTAGATCAAACAACTATTAAAGACAAAAAACAAGTGTGTTCAAATTTAATCCCAAATGAAATTGATGGTGTTCATTTAACCCTTTGGTCTTAATTTGCAACTTTGAAAGCTAACTACAAGATTTAAGCAATAACACCCTAAATGATTTTCTTTTAAGCATCAAAATGAAAAGTTTGGTTCATTTTAAAACACCCTAAAATAAGTTTTAAAGGATCTATTTAAGCTTACTTTGATGATTTTTCAAGTAAAAATTGCAAAAAAAATGTTAGCAAGATGTTTAGCTTAGAAGCACTTTTGAAGATGAAACAACCAACTTAGAAAAATGAGCTCTTGAGTTTATGTAAAAAAAACATGGTGATCGTCATCAGTTATACTAACCAGTGATAGTGACTTTTATGTAGACTAATGATGGTTTTACTAATCGATGATGGTTATGTAGACCAATGTCAGTTTTACTAACTTAATCGATGATGGTTATAAAGACCGATGATGGTTTACTCAATCAGTGATAGTTACTGTGTAAACCCGTGACAAA
Source organism: Torreya grandis (assembly GCA_037957365.1). NCBI lineage: Eukaryota > Viridiplantae > Streptophyta > Pinopsida > Cupressales > Taxaceae > Torreya > Torreya grandis. The sequence continues at coordinate 1,026,830 of JARHVA010000451.1, forward strand.
GAAAAATGGCAAAACAAAGTTAGAAAATCAAATTGTAAAAGTTTTAATAATCTAAATAAAGATTTTAAAGTTTTAGAATGATCTTTTTCATGTGTGGGATGCATTGGGTCTCATCGAGCATTCCATTATGTGAGCTAAGAATTTGACTCAAGAGAGGATGGTTAGTATCGTTTTAGTTTCAAAATGAAAGAAACACACTAAATAGCATAACATCTCTAGGCCTAGACACTAGGGAGAGCTTAGTTAACAAACATGAATAAAACACACAACTAAAATGTAAAAGAAACCTTCTTTTACCTTCCTTGGATTCTCCAAAATTCTTGTAGTGGCTTGCTTGGCTTGTGCACATGAAGTCTTCATCAAAGGAGGCTTGGCTATCTCCTCTTCTCCTTGGCACCTTTCACTTTGGCTTAGATTGGATCAATATTTTGGCATCATAACTTTTGCATGTGAGAGCTCTTGGAATCAACTTGACACGGTAACTTTGTACAAATTAAGCTTAAAATTCAAATAGGCAATACCTCTTATTTATAGATTTTTGAGATTGCTCAGAATCAACCTGAACCGTCTATCTTGAGATGAAGATATGTGGTTGAGGATTAATTCAATTTTTTAAAATTAAATCTATAATTATCCTCATCATGACATTGGAAAAAGTGGCATTGAAAAGGCATGCATGGTCATTATGAGGCATGGGAGACCCATAATCTTGATATTTATGGCATTTATGGCCTAGGGATGTCTTCCCAAAAAATGAGGTCACCTAATGATGTAGTTATTCAATATTCATTTTTAAAAATAAGTATTCAACAAGTTTCCATGGAATTCTTAATTAGGCTCTAATTTGATTTAATTATCTCTTAATCATGATTAATCACTTTGTGCATAAATTGATTATAATGCCTTGTTATTGGTCCAAATTTTGACTGGATTAAAATTAGAAGTCAATGTCAGATGCATTGGATCCATTATCCCATTTAGGATGTTACCAACATAAAATAACAAAGGCACGTGTCTCATGTAAGAGATTTGACATAAAAGAGCAATTCATAGCATTCAGGTGCAAAATTGGCATTTTGACTCGAAATGATCTGATTAAAGTTAGCTGGCCCATAAATTGCATTGCCCCATTTAATGATACACTAGCTAAAATCAGCACTTGAATATATCAGATTCAAATATTTTAATGCATTTTAGTGTTTTTAGTCCAAATTATGCACTTCAATAGAAATTAGTCAAAAGCTTGGTTGAAGGTTATTGGAGGCCACATTTAGGTGTCTACACTTTTAACCCCAATTAATGGTGGGGTATATAAATTTAGGGTGACCCACTGGGATGTTTGTTTTGAATAGTTAAAACAAGCTTCATTAGTGGTTATCAGCCTCAAACTGAAGGGCAACTTGAACATTTCACTACACTGAGCAAGTGATAGATGTAGTGGTTGTGAAAATGAAAAGACCTTTTCAAAACAAGCCAATTGATGTGGATATAATTGACATGATCATCTCTAGTGTTATCCACACTTATAACCATCTAGATGTATGAAAATTTAGTTTTAGATAAACCCCACTTACCATGTACATACTGTTGATGCAAGGCGAGTAGCCCAAAGTTCTATATCACCATAAAAAATATTGAGAAAAGAGGGGGTGTAAAAACCCTACTTTTCATGCACTTTTAATTTTTATATTAACAATTAAAAATCTTCTCAAGAGTATATATATAGATAGAATTCAATAATACCATACAACCTTGTCAGTTTTAGTATTTAGGAGGCTATACTTAGGTGTGTTTGTCATTTTATCCTTTACATGGTATTTTTGAGGCTAAAACTATCTATGTGAAATCCAAAACTCGTTAAAAAACCAAACACTCTAACATATGTTTGAATAAAGAGGCATTACGCTAACCAAATTGAAATCACTTCTTGCCTTGTTCAAATCTTCATTCCAGACATTGTGTTCATATTTTCTTAATAGTGTTTTTATGTGATCCATCTGAGTCTAGATCATTTTCTCACTCTGAATAATCTCAAAGTCCTTCATTTTTGTCCAAATTCAAAATCTCACCTTTCTAAGTTCTAATCCAAGGTGTTATCAGTCTACCTTCGCACTTGGTTTGAGTAACTTGGGTATAATTGCCCATTTAGATTGGAGGCCATTATATAGACTCATCATCATTTTATTCTCATTTTTCACATATATTATCTTGTGTTCACTCACCATCTAAGTTCCTAGACCATTCTACATCTTGTTTCCATGTGGCATCATTATGTTTCCCATTTAGTTTTGGCTTTATACTTAGGATTTCTTGTGTTAATTCATGTTTTGAGATTCTTAGTTTGCATTTTTATCTTCCTGATAAGAAAGACCTTCTTCTAATTTTTAAGTCACAACTCATCATAGTTGTGTTTAGCTTTTATAGTATTGACATATATTAGACCTAAGTTTATTGTGCTAGCTTGTACTTTAGGTTCCAAAGTTATCTTACCCTCTTCTAATTTGATGATTTTAACCTACCAAGGTTGAGTGAATTTGTAACCACTTTCTTCTAAGTATGTGGTACTAAGCCACTTCTTTTTATAGTCTCATCTTACCTTGTCTTTTGTTTGAATAAATTTGAACACCCTTTTTAAATGTTTGTAAAAACACATTTCTCATCTTATCAAATGAAGAAAACAATCTTCCAATCATGACATAAAGGTATACTCATAGTGGGGTCTCTTACGGCCCTAGTTATGAGTAAGAGAATTTTTATGATGGATAGGATAACTCCATCATGTTTGAAGGTATCCCAACAATTTTAGGGTCTGAAGAATATTATTATGAGCATCAACCCTTAGAAGATAAAGATTAATCCCTCTTAAGTTAGATAGAATCATTGCTAGGTTACCACCAAATTTCTTGATGGAACAATTTCACACACTTGTATGGTAAAAGAGTAACAACAAGAGCAATTTCTTACTCAAAAATAAATTCTTATAAAATATACTCCTAATGATCAATATATTACTACCAAGATCAATAAAATCAATCAATGATACAAAAAATAGCTTATCATAAACTTAACAAAATATTTAGCTACAACTTTGATCAACAACAATGCTTTTGAAGAGAAATATAATATGATAGATCAAATGTAACATACCCTAATTAATCCTACATCTATGATAGATCCTAGAATTTCATCTGAATAAAAAAATCTAGGCATTCTTCACAACATATTTCACTAGATATGAAGTATGCATTCTTTAATCATCAAGAGGCTCTTGTTCCTTCATAGAACCAAAGGATGAAAAACTCAACACATATTGGGGGTGTTGTTCAAAACACTTTAGTAAATTCCTCCCAAATATCACATCCTTTGGTGAATCAAATTCAGACTCCTCAAAACCAATAGTATAATTATAATTCATAGCGACATATTTTAGGTAATGTTTATCAACTACCTAAGAATTAGTGACTGACTTACTCAACTCAAGGAGTAACCTAGAACAAATTTTTAGATTGTAGGGTTTATATCCCTAAAAAACAACATAATAGGGGCACATACCACCCCCAAAAAATTATATTCCACCTAAAAATGCACCAAACATGTAGGAGTGGAATTCGATGAAATAAATCATGTCAAGACTGGAGACGGGAAACCAAGTTAAAAAATATAATTTTGATGAGATATGTCCATATCCAATTGAATTAAGTATTCTACAAGTTCCCTTTCCACATCATTTTGATGTTCTTAAATTTGATAAATACAAAGGGAAGGGTGACCCTCGAGAACATATCCAATCTTTTTTCATACTATTACTATGCTAAGAGGTAGCTTATAGTAACATTTATTTACTTGCTTGTTTCCATGAAATTTGGTTAGATAAGATTTAGAATAGATCCTCAAATTACTTAAGGGATTGGTGGCACATTTCAATTATTTATCCCAAAAAATTATCAACCATTTATCTTATAATATTAAACATGAGTTGATTATGGTCGACTTATGAAAATCAAAATAATGGGATGGGGAAAGCTTCACAGCCTATCTATAATGATGGAGAGTATTACTTGGATGCTTTCAACACAACTTGATAGATAAATAATTGACTGATATTTTTGCATAAAACTTATACCCTGAGGTGGCTCATAATTTATGACTTACTTGCACCAACACATTCAAAGAGATCATATACAAGGGTGTATAGATTGAGAAGGCACTCATTACTAAGGTCCTTATCAATATTTATTCATAGGGTCAAATTTCTAATCAGACCTAATCACCTATTCAAGCTATTGTTGTAGAAAAACCTAAAGGGTTTAACAAAAATAAGAACATGGTGGGGAATGGAGTGATAGAATCTAGACATATGCAAAAGGTGCAAGCTCCACCAGCTTCAAATGTGCAACTAGCCCCACCTAACCCATCAACCACATTACAACAGGATCCTCCACAAAGGGCATTCAATAAATATGTATTCAACAAATAAGGAGAATTATTTGAGGTTGTGTTCTAAAAACTAATACTATCTAATCTAATTATATGGCTTATACCCAAACTTGATTGGTATTGAAAAGATGTGTTTTGTAACTTCCATTGCATTCTCAGTCATGCCATTTACCAATGTGTTCAATTGGGACATCTTATAGAGGACTTGATTGAAAGTGGTGAAATTGAAGTAAAACACATGGCATGAAACACTAATCAAGACATGGGTATTTATAAGGACCTATTTCCTAAACACAATTAGCAACCACCAATAAACAATTAGAATCAAGGGAAGAACCAACATCAATAAGCACAAGCCTAGAATCAAAATCAACATGATCATAATCAAGATCATAATACCCATACTAATAGCCTCAGTTATAACATGTCATATGATTATAATAAAATTGTGGGATGTGTTTCTAAAAATCATGTTACCATAATCACCATCAAAGCTCATGAACCATCTAATGCTTCTCAAAGTACTCGACCCCCCATTATAGGGTCAAAACCTTCCTCTTCAAGTAACATCACTTTAGGTTTAAGCAATTTCATTTCACCTCAATTTCTATGGGTTACTATCTATAAGCCCACTTCTAATTACAATGACTCCCTACCAACTCGAAATTGTGAAAACACAAATAGATGCTCATGAGTAACCATCTAAGGCCTTTTGCCTTCTTTTTCTAATTATAATGGCTCGTTGTTGACTCTAGATTATGAAATCACAACTAGATGCTCACAAATCACCCTCTAGGACCCTTTGCCATCTTCTAATACTAGACCAAACTTAAACACTATACTTTCAGATCCAAAACTAAACATTGTATTAGCCAAGGTTAAACCCTCTCATGCTTCTATTAAAAATTCATATAGTATCTCAGACCAACTAAGTAAAACCCCTATGCAAATTTATATTTTAAATCTTTTACATACATTAGAAGTCCACTCAACTATTTTAAAAGATTTCCTTCAATAATCCACTGTTCCCCAGGACATTAACCTTGAACAATTTTAGACACTTGTAGGGAATTTATCTCCTTTCTAACAAGTTACATTTTATTAAAGAGATATGTCTACTCTTGGTCCTATCCATAATAACACCTTGTACATTAATGTCATTATATAAAATCAAAACTTCAAGAAGGTTCTTATAGATAATGGTTCGGGGTTGAACATGGTGTCTCTAAAGTTAATACAATTATTGGGTTATACTGCAAATGACATCTAGCCAAAAATAATCATGATCAAATCATATGACAATGTCAAAATGGAATCTTTTGGAACTATCTATTTTCTAATCATTATTAGGGTTGTATCCCATCATACTTTGTGCCATATTATGGATATTGAATTATTATATAATATACTTCTTGGTTGTCCTTGAATCTATGAAGTATAGGTTGTCCTATCCACCTTACACAAGTGCCTCAAGTTCCCCCATGATGGGATTGAAGTTATCATTCCTATTGATCTGCAACCCTACCAATATTATAAGTGCCTAGAGGCTAAATTTCAAAATTATAACTATTGCCCTAGTTCTGAATTCATAGCGAAGAAGATAAAATAGATAGTTTCACAACCACCCAAGTCTAATTATATCAACCCAAGTGACCTTGCTTTCACTTCAGCTGATCCATTCCCTGCTACACTTGAACAACAGGTCATTATTGAGGATGTAGGCATTTTCACATACCATCTAAAAGATGCATTTCACATTTCTAAGTTTCCCAAGTCTCGTAAGTCTTTATAAAAACCAAAACCTTCCCAAAACCCTTGAAAACCCAACATGATTTGGCAAAAAAGGAAAGATACATAGAAACCACCAATGGTATTTATACCAACAACTTCACCAAATCAGGATCGAAAAGACTTTATCGAAGGAAAATAGTTACATTTTAGGGCCTTTCTAATTTTTTTCAAAATCCTAAGTACCATATCCCTAATGATATTAAGGATAACTTTGATTATACAGGTAAAGGCCTTAGGCCATGAGAGCAAGGAATCTTAGAACCATTATTTGTTGGTAAGCTTAATATTAGTCAAAGTCTTAGATTTATACCACATGAGGGTGACCTCATGTATTTTTATATTAATTCTTTTGAATCAACTAGCAACAAGACTCCTAGCATTGATGCAGAATCCCATTATAGCATTTATGATGATCTTGCTAACACTGACCTATTTGACTCGAACTCCATTATGACTATCACATCCCATTGTACCCTTTGCCTTTTCCATCTTGACCTCATTGATTGGGACCATCAAGATTTTATTATACACCTTAATAAATTTCAAAATGAGGAATCTATTGCCAAGTACATGGGCCTCAGAGATGGATTTCCAATTAGCAATCATAAGTAGGGATTGGACTTCTATTTGGACTCTTTTATCTACTTTGGAAAGCAATCAAACTTTTTTGGTCATGAAAAAGATAAAACATTGACATCTTCAAGTGAAAACCTCTTTAAGGTGCTCTTTGATCAAGGAAATATTAAAGAAAAAGATAATCCCTTTAGTGAAAACCTATTTCAGGCACTCTTGGATGAGGACATTTTCTCATCTGTTAAGGACATGTAGTATCCACCAAGTCCTAGCTCTATACTCAGTGTCATTATCACATCACAACAACATAAAGTCTTTGAGAATATTGCTCTCAATTTTCTAGAGATATTTGTCAGTTGGCCATTGCCTAAACTAGCAAACTCATATGCATCTCATTATCTAGAGTTTTGGGAAGAATAACCAGAAGCTAAAGCGGAATAAGAAGATCAAGATCAAACACTACCCACTATCTTAGAAGATAGTTTTATGCTCCTTGTAGAAAACACCATTGAAGTGAACGTAGGGACTTATGATAATCTCAAAATTATTTATCTTAGATCCTCTCTCACTGATAAAGAGCATGACTACTGTTAGCATATTATTGTAAATACCTTGGGTTATTGACTAAGGTATATTGTCTATGCACCTTGGTTAGTTATTTTAACCACTTGGGTTAATAGGTTATTTTGTTTTTATAGGCTTAACTATTTTGAGCTACCTAATGATTATGGTTTCACCCACCCCCTATTTTCTTGGGTGGCTCTTTTGCCTATTTAATAGGCCTCTCATGTATTTTTTAGTACATTAGTTAATTACATTTCTCAATCTCTTTGTTGAATCTAATATGGTCTTAGAGCTTATGGTGTAGGAAGCTTGGGAGGGAGCCTATAGAGCGAGAGAGGAGAAGTCTTATTAGGGAAGAGCGTGAATCCACCAATGGAGAGCTGTGAAGAGATTTTTTTTCTTGTGACTAGCGGGAAAGCTATTAATGAGGAGAGAAGCATCAAGAGACCTGTCTCAACAAAGAAAAAGTGGTAGGAGCCAGTAAAAGAGGATCATAGGTCTGTTTTTATTTTTCTTGTGTTTTTTGGGTGGCCATTTCCATTCAATTTGAAAAGTGACCAGATTTTCATTTGAGCACTATTTTTGGTGAGTGAGGGGTCTAAAAATTTATATTTTCTAAGAGGAGATGATAGGAACTAACAAATTTCAATTTGGCTGAGTATTTCTCCCAAAATCTACATCTAAATTTTTGCAAGTAGGCTAATTTTCTAATTGTTTGATTATTTTTATGAAAATTTTAATCTAAAGTTTTATTATTTTTAATTGAAATAATTCAAAACTTTAGCTTATAAGGGTTATTGGGGACCTATTGGTGACTAATTATCTCAAAAAAGTTATGGAAGGTGAAAATTTCACCCTTTTTTGGATTTTTAATATGGATGTCAATAGAAAATGAATTTTTTACTGTTTTTAAAGACAAAAAATTTAGAATTTCCCACACAGTGTGGTGTTTTCTGTTCAAAACCGGAGGTATTGACTAGTTTATGATTTGAGTCTATGGTTAGGAGGAATTTTGTGTAAATTCATTATAGTTTTTCTAGTATATTCATTTTTTTAGAAAAACTAAGTCAAAATGGCTAGTTTACAACACCTCTTGTTGTCAGATTCACAAAAATTGATAGGCAAAAATTTTAGTTTGTGAAGTCATAAGGCTTTGACAATATGTGAATATAGATATCTTGATCAAATAGTGCTTGGTAAAAAGAAAAACCTTACCAAAAATATGGATGACTATGATAAAAATCATCATGAGGCTCTTATATTGTTAAAATTGTCAGTAGCAGATAATCTAATCTCAAAGGTCAAAATGTGACCATAGCATTAGATCTATGGAAAATTTAACTTCAAAATATTAGGCTTATAAAGCCAGTAGGGTATTATATTTTAATTATTTTTTTTTTTCCACTAATACGTAGGAACGTAGCTCCATTTTTGAGTTTTTTTTATAGATCAAGGATATCAGTGATCAGTTGAAGGTTATGCAAAAGCCTGTTGATGAGCAATATTTGATTGCTTTGGTTATGATGAGCAATATTCCACCTTCATATGAGTCATTTGTGGAGTCCTTACACATGATTTCTGAGACATAGACTTTGGACTTTAAAAAGTAATCCACATTATTGTTATAAAAGGAGAGAGATAAGAGCAAGCAGTTTTGTCTACATCTACTTCTACAGAGAGTGCATTCTTCATCAAGGAAAAGGGTAAGCAATTTGGTAAAACTACTAGTTTTACTATAGATACTTCACAATTAAGTGGTTCTTATTAGAGATCTAAGTGAAAATGTTTTTACTATAAGCAACCTAATCACCTTAATAAAAATTGTAGGAATCCATGAAGATATGGCTAACCCTATAAATAAAGTTCATCATGTGAATGTAGCTGAAGGTAAAGGAGTGGAAACATGTCCTAATTTTGCATTCATGGCCTCTAGTGGTAATTCTATGGTGGATCGATCTTGTTACTTTGATTCAAGAGCATCTCATCATTATACATGCCATAAGGACTGGTATGTGGATTTTATTTAAAATAATAATAGTGGTGAATCTATATCTTTGGGAGATGGTAGAACTTACTTTATGAAATTATATGGTAATGTTCAAATCAAATTTGATGGTACTATCTAGTAAACATTTAAGAAAGTTATTTATGTGCTAGACATTAACAAAAATTTGCTTTCCATTAGTGAGATCACTAGAAACTCTGATTTTGTTGTAAAGTTTCAAGGACAACAATGTTTACTCACTACTAGAGATAACAAGATTATTATTTTTGTGATTGGTGAAAAAGGATTGTATAAACTTGTAGATCCACAGAGGGCAAAGGAAAGTGTAATTACAATAGTTGATAACACAAGTTCACTCTGGCATGAAAGGTATGGGCATTTGAATTTCTAGTATTTGAGTACATTGAGAAATAATAAGATGGTTAAGGGGATTCGTTATATTTAGGATAGTCATCATGTATGTATTGGATTTCAAGGGAAAACAATCTAGACATTCATTTGATGTTGGTAAAGCTTGGAGGGATAAAGAAGTGTTGGAATTTTTTCATGCATATTTGCATGGTCCAATGCGGACACCTACCTTAGTTGGAGCTCAATATTTTCTATTGTTGGTTGATGATTTATCTATGAAAAAGTGGGTATACTTTCTAGTGAAGAAATCCAATTGCTTTTCTAACTTCATATCTTGGAAAGCTATGATTGATAAACAGGTAGGATGACTAGTGAAATCTCTCAGAATGGATAATGTGGGTGATTTCACCTCAAATAAATTTAAGGAGTTTTGTGTCACTAAAGGCATACACATACAATATTCTACCCCTTACACTCCATATCAAAATGGAATTATGGAAAGGAGGAATAGGATAGTGATGGATATGACTCATTGTATGGTCTAAAGCATAAATGTGCCATATAAGTTTGGGCAGAAGCAAAGGATACAATAGTGTACATACTCAATAGAAGACCAAAAAAATAATTGGATAATATGACTCTAGAGGATGCTTGGTTAGGTAGAACTCTAGATGTAAGTGATTTTTGAATTTTTGGTTGTGTGATTTTACAATTATTCCTACTCAAAAGAGAAGTAACTTGGATGCCAAAATCAAAGCATATGTGTTTGTTAGATATAGTGAGTAGTCAAATGCCTATATATTACTTGATATTTCTACTAAAAAAGTTGTGGTAAATAGAGATGTCATAGTAAATGAACATATGTCATACTTCACAACAATTGGTATAGTTTTAGATATTGAATCATTGTTTCCTTATAATGATTCTATTATAAGTTGTGATGTGGAAGTTAAGTAGGATTATATTTCATTAGTGGAATCACATTCTAGGGAGGGAATTGATATAGGTCATTGTGAGGTTCTAATAGTACATTTTGAGGTTCCACTTTCATGTCAATAACAACTAAAGAAACCAAAGTGGTACATTACCACAATGGAAGCATTAAAGGAAAGAGATCTTCAAGGTATGGAAGATATAAAGTTGAGATCAGGAAATCAACTTGGTAATAGAGGTGAGCATGTTAATTTTTCTTTAACAACTATAGTTTCATAGGAATTTGAGCATAATTATTTTTTAGAGGCCAAATTGAATTCTGATTGGGAATCAGTCATGCAATAGAAATATGATTCCTTGATGAAAAACAAAACTTGGGAGCTAGTAGAGCTTTCACCAGGAAAGAAATCCATTAGTTATAAATGGATTTATAAATTAAAGTGTAAGATAGATGGTTCCTTGGATAAATATAAGGCTATACTTATGGAAAAAGGTTATGCACAAGATGAAGGGATTGACTATGAGGAGACTTTTACTCTTACTACTAAGATGGTAACTTTTCATTTTATTATTGTTATTGTTGCTTAGTTTGGATGGTAGGTTGACCAAATGGATGTCAATAGTGTCTTCTTAAATGGTGATGTACAAGAAGAGTTTTACATGTCACAACCACAAGGATTTCAAGTACTTGGTAAGGAACATCTGGTCTACAGGTTGATTAAGCCCTTGTATGAGCTTAAGCAGGCTCCTCAAACCTAGTATATGAAGATAGAATCATACCTTAGGGAGTCTAGTTTTCAAAGGTGTAATATTGAACCAACTCTCTATGTAAAGGTGTCTAGTAATGATATCATGATTCTCATTATATATGTTAATGATGTAGCCATCATTGGGAGTAGTGTTAGTCTTATTCAGTAGATGAAAGCTATTTTTTTCTATACTTTTGACATGATAGACTTAAGACTACTAAAATATTATTTAGGTGTAGAGTTTTGGCAAGGTAATTATGTTATATTCATGTCATAGAATAAGTATGCCAAATCATTACTAGAAAGGTTTAGAATGATGGATTTTAATCCAACTCTCACACTAATGGAAGTTGGAACTAAAATTTCAACTGACACTGCTTCACCACTAGGCAATGAAACATTGTATCGGTAGCTAGTGGGAAGTCTCATTTACCTCACTACCACTAGACTAGATATTTGTTTTTCAATGATATTTCTATCTTGATTCATATCTAAACCATAGGAATTAAATTGGTTATTTTTAAAATGGGTATTAAGATATATCAAAGGTACTATTGAATTTGGCATATTGTATAAGAACTCTATAGATTGAGCTTTCAAGATATCTGACTCTTATTGGGTAGGTTTAATGGATTCAAAAAAATCTACAACAGGGTATGTATTCACTCTTGGTTTAGGAGTTTTCCCATGGCAAATCAAACTACAAACTATAGTGGCATTATCTTCAATAGAAGTAGAGTATAAAGCTATGGTCAGTACAAGTTGTGAAACTATGTGGATAAAGAAAATCTTGGAGGATCTTTAGTTTGAGTCATCAAATCCTACTTCATTTTTTTGTTAGAATAAAAGTGTTCTAAATATGGTGAAGAATCTAATATTACATGCTAGGACAAAACACATTGAGGTTCACCATTATTACATCTGATAGTTGGTTATGAATGAAGACATCAGTCTCTTTTATTACCTCATAAAGAGCAACCAACTAATATAATGATCAAACCACTTGGTACAGATAAGTTCATAAAATTTAGAGATAAAGTTGGTCTTGTTTTTGGTTTATTCATTAAGGGAGGGTGTTAGCATATTATTGTAAATACCTTGGGTTATTGACTAAGGTATATTATCTATACACCTTGGTTAGTTTTTTTAACCACTTGGGTTAATAGGTTTGTTTTTATAGGCTTAGCTATTTTATGCTCCCCGATGCTTATGGTTACACCCACACCCTATTTTATCAGGTGGCTCTTATGAATATTTAATAGGCCTCTCATGTATTGTTTAGTATGTTAGTTAATTACATTTCTCAATCTCTTTGTTGAATCTAATAACTACATTATCACCCTTCTAAGAGATTTCATTAATATCTTTACATGGGCTTATTCTAACATTCTAGGCGTAGACCCTAACTTGGTTGTACATTGACTTATTATCCATCCAGATGCTAAGCCAGTCAAACAAAAAATGATAAAGATGCATCTACACATCACTCTTTTGGTAAAAGTGGAATTGGATAAATTATTGGGAGCCAGTTTTATCAGACCACTGGACTATTCTAAATGGATATCAAATATAGTCCCAGTAATCAAAAATTTATAGGATATATGCATTTGCAATGATTTTAGAGATATCAATAAGGCATTTCCCAAAGATGATTTTCATCTGCCCAGCATTGATATGATTATCAAATCCATTTAAAGGTATGATATTTTGTCCCTTATAGATGGATTCTTAGGATATAATCAAATCAAGATAGCTCAAGAAGACCAACACAAAACTATCTTCACCACACCATGGGAAATCTTATGTTATCAAGTCATGCCTTTAGGCTTGAATAATTTTGGAGCCATGTATCAACATCCTATGACTATCATCTTCCATGACATGATGCATGATATTATTGAGGACTATGTTGACGACATCCTAGTAAAATAAAAACATGTGCTAAATATCCTAATGTTTTATGAAGAATCTTTGAGAGACTTCATGAGTACAAAGTTCATACAAATCTTAAGAATTATGTCTTTGATGTCACTTCAAGAAATTTTTTAGGGTTCATTATGTCAAAAATATGGATTGAAGTGGATCCTACTAAGGTCAAGGACATTGTATAAATGCCTCCACCTTCTAATCTCAAATAGCTTTGTAGCCTACAAGGAAAGATTCAATCTATTCATAGGTTTATTTCAGAATTAGAAGATATGTGCCACCCATTTACACACCTATTGAATAAAGGGTTCAATTTTCAATCAGATGATAAATGTCAATTAGCATTTGTTAATTGTTAATAGGTTTATTTTTATAGGCTTAGCTATTTTATGCTCCTCGATGCTTGTGGTTGCACCCACACCCTATTTTATCAGGTGGCTCTTATGACTATTTAATAGGCCTCTCATGTATTGTTTAGTATGTTAGTTAATTACATTTCTCAATCTCTTTTTTGAATCTAATAACTACATTATCACCCTTCTAAGAGATTTCATTAATATCTTTGCATGGGATTATTATAACATTCTAGGTGTAGACCTTAACTTGGTTGTACATTGACTTATTATCCATCCAGATGCTAAGCCAGTCAAACAAAAAATGATAAAGATGCATCCACACATCACTCTTTTGGTAAAAGTGGAATTGGATAAATTATTGGGAGCCAGCTTTATCAGACCACTAGACTATTCTAAATGGATATCAAATATAGTCCCAGTAATCAAAAATTTATAGGATATATGCATTTGCAATGATTTGAAAGATATCAATAAGGCATTTCCAAAAGATGATTTTCATCTACCCAACATTTATATGATTATCAAATCCATTTAAAGGTGTGATATTTTGTCCCTTATAGATGGATTCTTAGGATATAATCAAATCAAGATAGCTCAAGAAGACCAACACAAAACTATCTTCACCACACCATGGGAAATCTTATGTTATCAAGTCATGCCTTTAGGCTTGAATAATTTTGGAGCCATGTATCAACATCCTATGACTATCATCTTCCATGACATGATGCATGATATTATTGAGGACTATGTTGACGACATCCTAGTAAAATAAAAAACATGTGCTAAATATCCTAATGTTCTATGAAGAATCTTTGAGAGACTTCATGAGTACAAAGTTCATATAAATCTTAAGAATTATGTCTTTGATGTCACTTCAAGAAATTTTTTAGGGTTCATTATGTCACAAATATGGATTGAAGTGGATCCTACTAAGGTCAAGAACATTGTATAAATGCTTCCACCTTCTAATCTCAAATAGCTTCGTAGCCTACAAGGAAAGATTCAATCTATTCATAGGTTCATTTCACAATTAGAAGATATGTGCCACCCATTTACACACCTCTTGAATAAAGGGTTCAATTTTCAATCAGATGCTAAATGTCAATTAACACTTGTAAATCTCACAATATACTTGGCCAACCCACTAGTTTTAAGACCACCAACACCTAAACAATCATTGATTCTTTATATTTCAGCCACTAAACATACACTAGGGGCACTCTTGTCCTAGCATGATGAAAATAGAAAGGAACATGTAGCTTACTATTTGAGTTGTAAACTTTTGGAATATGAATATAATTATATGCCTATGGAGAAGGCTTGTTTAGCAATGGTGTTCGCCTCCCAAAAGTTACAACATTACATGCTAAATAATAAGATTATTGTTATTGCTAAAATGGACCCTCTCAAATATTTATTGTCTAAAGCAACTCTCATAGGTCATATGGCCAAATGGGTCATGCTCTTAAGTGAATTTGATGTTGAGTACTAGAACCAAAAGGCTATTAAGGGGTAGGTCATTATAGATCAATTTGTTGAAGCTCTTATTATAGCTACTCAACCACTCAAATTTGATTTTCTAGATGATTTTATTATGATAATAGAAGAAGAGTTGTAAGAACCTGAATAGTGTAAGTTATGCTTTGATGGCTCCTTTACATCTCATGGATCTAGGGCCGCCATTTTATTTATTACACCATGAGGGAATTTGATTCCAAAAGATTTTTATATTAACTTTCATTATACCAACAATATGGTCAAGTATGAATCCCTTATTTTAGGACTTCATCTTGCAATACAGTGGGATATCTAGTGGTTAATTATCTATGGGGACTCTCAATTGATTTTTAATCAAACTGCATATCATTATCAAACTCAAGATGATAAGTTTGTACCATATAAGCATATTATAGATAATCTTAAGTCTCACTTCAAATCCTTACAATTTGAACATGTACCATGGGCCAATAATAGATTAGCTAATGAAATGGAAATAATTGGGTCCATGATATAGATTACCAGTAGTGTTAAAGAGTATCAGTTTCTCATTGAAAATCTTCTACAGCCTACTTGTGTATTTCTAGATTTAGAGAGGGTATGCACCATTACTAGTCCTAATCCCCCACTTGAACTACCTTGGTTCCAAGATATTTATAGCTATTTCCATGACCAAGTCTTTCCATCTGACCTTTCACATAATCACCAAAAGGTCTTGCTTAATTTCATATCCTGTTATACCCTCCTTACAAACATGATTTATCATAAAGGCTATGATGGAATGTTTCTTTATTATTTATATTTAAGATAATATAAGCTAATTCTTAAGGAAGTTCATGAAGTAATGTGTGGGACCCACACCAATGGTGTAGTCTTATCCAAAAAATTCCTTAGAATAGGATGCTATTGACCCAAGATGGAAATAGATGCTTATAATCATGTCAGAAAGTATGTTACTTACCAACATGGTAATTTGATACACACACCTTCCTTAACATGCCAATCACCACTACACCATGGTTATTCTCTACATGGGGCCTTGATCTCATTGAGAAAATTAACCCAACCTCTTCTGATGGTCATAAACACATTCTCATTACTACTGAGTATTTAACTAAGTGGATAGAAGCCATTCCTCTCACTTACATCATCAGAAAGTAGATTACTAAATTTATCCATTACCATATCATCTTTTGATATGGTATCCCTGCAAGTATTATATTTGATAATGGTAGATCATTTGTAAACCAAGATGTTAAAGATCTTTATACCAAGTTTAAAATCAAGTATAAGATATCCACACCATATAACCCACAAGGCAAAGGTCAAACTAAGGCATCTAACAAAAACATTATCACAATCCTAAAGAAGATTGCTAATGAATTTGGCCATAATTAACACTTAAAAAAATTTATTGCCCTTTGGACCTATCATACTAGTCATCAAACCCCCATAAGAGTGACTCCATACTCCCTTGTTTATGGTATGGAAGCTATAATCCTAGTTGAGATCAAGCTACCTTCACTATGGTATCCTTGGAGAACATTAAATAGAATGAAGATTATAGAGTTTTCTATTTATAAGAGCTTGAACTCCTTGATGGCAAGCATTTGGCTACCCTAGATAACTTGAAATCATATAAGAATAAATTTTATAGATTCTATAACAATCACATTCTCCCTCAGGAGTTTGAAATTGGTGATTTGGTCTTGAAATAGAATCAAAAGAACACAAATGTTGAACACAAGAAGAAGGGTAAGCTTTCAACCCAATTAGTTGGGCCCATATGTAATCACAATAAATTATGGATCAAGGGCATACTAATTGGGTGTTCCAAATGGTGAAGAGCTCCCAAAACCCATAAATATTGTACATCTCAAATGATTCTATGTTTGAAATCCTTTTGAACCATTGTCTATAAAATCCCTTACTTGGGGGCCACTTGTGCCAAAGTTATTTATCCCACAATCATACTCTGGACCATCCAATTATTGACTATTTTAATTTTATGTTATTCTATCCTAGATTTTAATACTTTGAACAATATTCTTGTACTACCCTGGACCATTGTAACTCTAAACCGGTGCACCCCTAGAATATTTGCACTTTGGATCACTTATATTCCACTAGACTCATTTTCCTTCCATTTTAGACCATTTTAGCCTGGACAGTTATATTCCATATCCAATTATGATCATGATTATGATTCATAGACATTTTAGACACACTCAGTGCCCATTTTATAAAGAATTTCATCCTGAATAGTATCTCATAACTTCTTTTTATAGACAAGTGTACAAGGATATGTCAGCACATGGTTTTTTCCAACTAAAAGTTACATTTGGGTTTATTCTATACTACATATTTTTCTATTATTATTTTTCTATTATTTGGTAGGAATTATTAGAGATTTATCATAGTTATGTCATTGAGGTTTCTAGGTGAGTGGATGAAGTGCCTTAATAGTCTATGTGACAATGACAAAGTGTGCAATGTGCTTGTCCTAGTATGCTTTAAGTATGATTGGTTGATCTTCTATTTTGGCATGGTTAGATATTTTCAAGGATAACTATGGAATATTGAGCATTTAAAAAATGTCACAATATATTTTCTAAGCTTTAAGTGCTTGTGTGCATGAGTGGATTTCATCTGGTTGATCATTTTTGTCATCTAGACATTTTAGGTCTAGTGGTAGAAAATCTGAGTAGGCGATTTAATGACATCATCATTGTCATGTAGGAATGAGTCAAGGGGAGTTGGTCATATGGTTTTGATCACATTAGTCCCTATTTTTTATTCACTATATCTCAATTCATGTGATGAATCAATGTTGAAGATATGAGGATGCAAATTTGGCTACTTAGATAGAATTCACTATGTTCCCATACTTAGCCAAATTTGTAAAAGGGCTCAAGGAGAGCCGAGTAAGCATATTAACGAGGTTAGAATTCACATGAGTGGAGGTCTCAAGATAAAATTATCATATGGTTTTGTTAATTTTTGTGCCTAATTTATATGCGCTAATTCTCATATCATGCGACTCAGCACGACAAAAGATATGCATGTTTAAAGTTGGCCTCCCAAACAAGTTCTAAGCATAGTTAGCTCTATGATAGAAGATTTTGAGAAGTTATTTTAATAATGATATATCTCACATGTGTGAGGGTTTAAAGATAAATTTTTTACATGGTTGTATTTTCCTATGTGAGGATATTATATGGTCTAAATTTGAGAACATGCAAGTCAGCAAGGCAAAAATTATGATTGTGCCAATTTGGCCTTTTAGGCAGATAACAATGGTCCCCATACTTAGTCATTTATACACAAAGTTAAAGTTAAAGATAAAATTTAAATATAATGGCTTTAGATATTTCATATAATGAATATATATGGTGTGTATCAAGTCAAAGATATCAAAGTGTTCACTGGTTAATAGAGTTAAAGATCAAGACTAAATGAAGATCCAATGGTGTGCAGGCAATCATACAGGAATGATCTAATGATGCATGTTGAGTAATATGGAAATAAGTAAATAATATTTAATGATTGAAAAAATGTATATGATAATTATCTAATTACAAGTGGGTGTTCATATAGATTTATCAAATAGTGAACATTGCTAATTAAAGATCTAGTTGATCTACAAAGATCGATAATGCACGATAAGTCAACATTACAAAATTACACAAGATGAGGTCAAAGTGACTGAGGTTTAATTTTTTATAATTGGTGCCTATTAATTAAATTTATGATAAAATTTATGGTTTGGTTTTTATCTAAAGTTGAGATGACACAATATGTGAGTATAGTGTTCAATGTTTAACTATGACCGTTGACATTTAAATATTTTACAAAGGGAAAAACTAGTCTATGGTTTTTGGACCATATATTTTGATATAAATATAATTTTCTCATGATATAAAAATAAAATATGAGTATAACTCCATGTCACATCTAATGAACCTAATTTTAATATCTATAAGTGTGCACAGACAAAGATATTGAGCTCCAAAGTTGATTGTGTGTTCATGTATGTTTTGCAAGTAACCCAAGAAGATTGTTCAAGTTTATTTTGATATTTTTTTGATATATGTTTATGAATTAAAAATTATGGAGTGTTTTATATTACATTAATATGATCTATATCAATTATTAATGTTTGACCAATCATATTCAGTATGAACAAAGGCTTAGAAGGTGATTGTGTGTCCGCTCATAATGACTGTGTGTACAGAGAGTTGTTTGAGCAAATTATACTTAAGAAAATGGGTACTATGATGGTTTTTGGAACTTAATATGGACATATAGATCATTTTTAATGGTTCCACACATTTTTAAAGTGTTCTTATGTTCTTAGTTTTCTCAAAGAAGTGTCAAAGAGCTAAATGGGTCTCTATAGGACCTAAAAGTGACTTAGGCCTATTTGAAAGTGGTTTATGCTTAAGTATGACCCATGTGAGATGAATTAAGGGTGAAATCATGTATTGTGGACAAAAATTATTATTATTTACTTAATAATTCATGATTTATCTATATATATTTAAATATAAAGTGTTGGTTTCTAGACTTGTATGTGAGAGAAAATTGTGCAAGGTGGATGTAAGAGTTGTGAAGCGCAGGATAGGTAGTGTGTATGTTGTTTGAGTTAATGAGAATAATAGTTTTTTGACACTATGTATGACCTATAGGTCATGTTTATAATGTTATTATAGTTCTCTTAAATTTTGAGTATATGCGAAGAGGTCTAAGTGTGCATATAAGGACAATTTGAGTGAAGAAGGAAAGAGTTTGTGGCATGCCTATATGAGAGGCATATTTGAGATAGAGAGATTTTGTGTATAGGTTATAAAATATATATACATAATTATGTGTTGAAGACATCATTTATAAGGTGGAGGTGTTAAAAATAGGGTCTAAATGACTTGGTCTTTCTTAGGGGCAGTTGCTCCTTGTGAAACAAGTGTTTCGCTAAATACCTTTGGTCAGGAGGATATGATCAAGGTTTGCTAATCTAAAGGAGTTGATCAGTCTCTTGTTTTTAATTTCTTATAAGATAGTAGTTAATTTATCTTTCAATCTTGAGAGTGGGTTTTATTCCTTATGAGGGTTTCCCTCAAGAACTATATGTTATATGTTTGATCTTATATATGCATTGAATGAATGAGCTCTCTTGTTAATATTGTTGATCAAATTGATATAATTTGATTGGTTAATAGTTTAAAGGAATATAATTTAAATTTAAATATCTAGGCTCACTGATTCAACCCCTCCTCAGTGATTGTACCTCTAATAATTGGTATCAGAGTGGGTCCTTTGGAGGAGGCTTAACAATTTGAAGGTGATCCAAGGTATAATATGGGTAGTCATCAAGGAGGTTTCTCTACTAAGCAATCATCGATGTTTAATGGATCCAATTATGGTTTCTAGAGTGTGAGGATGAGGACATACATTATGTATCTAGGGTTTGATGTTTGGTAATCTATTGCAAATGGATATATTTTTCTAACTATTTCTCCATCTAGTGTTGTAGATAAAAAGTTGTTTGAGAACAATTCCAAGGCAATGAATGTTATAAGGCATAATATGGGTAGTCATCAAGGAGGTTTCTCTACTAAGCAAGCATCGATGTTCAATGGATCTAATTATGGTTTCTAAAGTGTGAGGATGAGGACATACATTATGTATCTAGGGTTTGATATTTGGTAATCTATTGCAAATGGATATGTTTCTCTAACTATTCCTCCATCTAGTGTTGAAGATAAAAAGTTGTTTGAGAACAATTCCAAGGCAATGAATGTTATAACTTGTGGTCTTTTAGAGAATAAATACACTAAGGTCATCCATTGTAAATCTAATAAAGATATGGAACAAAATGTAAATCATTTATGAAGGAGATTCAAAGGTCAAGCTTGCTAAGTTGTAGACTCACAGAAGGCAAATTGAAAGTCTCAAGATGAATGAAGAATATTATATGGCATCCTTTTTATAGAGAGTTGATGAGATTGTGAACATCATCAAAGGTCTTGGAAAGAACATTAAAGAGGATACTATTGATTAAAAGGTATTAAGGCCTCTATCCCCCAGGTTTTATCTAAAAGTATTTGCTATAGAAAAAAGTCATGATCTCACTCAGCTAAAGATAAATCAATTACATGGTACTCTTATTACCTATGAGATGAGGAAGTATGATGATAAACCACCAAAGATGGAAGTAGAATTCAAGATAGAGATGAAGCCAAAGAATAAGTTCTAAGGTAAGAAACCTAAGGAGGATGATATTTATGATATATATGAGGATGAACTAATTTCTTTAATTTCAAGGAAATTGAAAATAGGTTTAGGTAAGTATAAGGGTAAATTACCCCTCAATGCTTCAACTATGAAGAAGTAGGACATTTTGCTAATAAGTTCCCTTATAAGTATAAGAAGGATGATGAAGAGCATGAGTAAGATCATGATGATGGCAAGAGATCATTTAGGTCTAATAAAAGTAAATAGAGATTCAAAAGGTTTGGTAATAAGAAGTACTTCAAGGACAAGAAGAAGTACTTCAAGGACAAGAAGAAGTACTTCAAGGACAAGAAGAGTCTCTGCACCAAATAATATTGTAATTCATCAAATGAGAGTGAATTCAATGACTCAGAGTATGATCATGAATATGATGTCCCCATTGAAGATGAATATTTATTCATGGTTGAGGAAGGTAGTTTCTCACATAAAAAAAGAGTCTACTTGGAGTGATTCAAAAGATGATGAAAATGAGGTGGACTATGAGACTGCATTGATAAATGCTCATGAGGAACTGAATATTGAGAAGAATATAAATAAGATGATATCTAAACTCAAAGACTATGAGGAAAAATTTGATGTGTATGAGACAAAAATAAATGAAGACGCCAAGGATCATGAAGATATAGTCAAGCATCTTAGTTGTCAATTAGAAGTATTGTCTACAAGCCTGAAACCTAAATAAGATGAATGTTCAAGGTATGTAATTGAACATGAGTCATTGAGATATGAGTTAGAGAATACATCTAGTAAGGTGAAGTAATTTGTGAGATTTGAGAAAATTTTAAGTGATATAGATAATATTTTGAATGACAAAAAACATGCAAATGATAAGAATGGTCTTAAATAAAAAGAAGAACTAGAGACTATAATTTAAGATAAGATGAAGACTGATGTGAATAAGGACAATCAACCTTTGAATACATATCATCAAAAAATGAATGAAGGTGCTGGAAGAATGAATACAAAATAGATCAAACAACCAAATTCCATGAGGTATGCAAATTTTAATGGTTACTGCTATACTTGTAATCAGTTTGAGCATAAAGCTAGAGAATGTAGAACACCTATTAGAAATGAATTTCCTTGGAACTATGATGGGAATAATCAGTCAAAAGGTATGAGAAAGGTTGAGTGATTCAACTATAATGATTTGGGACACTTTGTAAAATATTGTCTGAATAAGGTAAGATAAGCTAAGATTCCATCAAGGAGTATGGTTTGCTACAACAATGAACAGAGAGGTCACATTGGTAGATTCTTCAAGCAAAGGTCATTAAGTCAAAATAGGTTCAATTAGGATTGAAGAGTGCAAGGAAAAAGTCAATTTGGATCATGGAAACCAAAGGTGAGTCATGATGAGTCTGTAGGTCCAAGTAATCTATTTATTATGGTGGAGAATGCTTCAGAAGTTAAAGAGTTCCAACAGGTCTCATTGTTTGCTCATGTTGAGAATGAAGAGACCAAGCTTAAAGAGAAGGCCAAGGTATTGGTTGAGGATATTTTTTAGATGAACTTGGATCCAAGTGAACATCCTAACATTACTAACCATGTATCATACAAATAACATCAATTGACAATGCCTAGTGATGAGGTTCCAAGTTGAAAGGTTGATTCTTGAGATGAAAATGTATGTCAAGATTCCATAGTTGCTCTATGTGTTGTCAATTAAATATTAGAAGAGAAGGATAGTGATATAGAAAATGAACCAATTATCATAGTTCAAACTAAAGAGAAGAAGAACAAAAGCAAGAAGTCTTATAGCTATAAGAGGATTCTAGTGGTTACTAAGGAGATGTGGTCCACTCCTATTTTCACTTTGTTTTAGAGCATTCTAGTGTAAAGGATGTCTCTATCTATGATTCTTAAAGAGAATCCTTTCAATGGAGAATCAAGTTTTGTTGTGGTTTTCTTAAGATGTTCTTATAATATTGAGTTGAGTGTTCTCAATTGGAACAGGTATGTCTAGGAGAAAAATATGTTGAGGTGATGTCATTATGTTGATAATTATATATAGAGTAGTTTACAGGGTCAGATTGAAGGTTCCCAAATAGAAAAGGAGGATTTATGATTTGTCAAGATGATCTTTTTGCATATAAATTTTTGTTGACCTTATTCTAGCATTCTATAGGCGGTTTTGTGGTCTAAAGATATGTTGAAGTCAATTTGTTTCCTAGTTTGTGCTTAAGAGCTTGCAGGTCCTAAAATGGGTTACAGGAAGTCAAGGTTCCCAATGGTGTGGAAGATAAAATCTTGGTTTATAATTTTTTGATGGTTGTCTCCAAGTTTACAATAAGTTTCAAAGGTGGACATTAATTGGAAGGTGTTGTGTTGACCTTGTTTGTTCTGAGATTCTAGGGTTTTGGGATCTAATATAAAAATGGTCTACCTTATGAGTTAAGGTTTGAGGATTCTTAATATGTTTAATGGTATAAATGGGTTTTCAATTCA
The DNA here is from genome assembly GCA_037957365.1 of Torreya grandis. Classification (NCBI taxonomy): domain Eukaryota; kingdom Viridiplantae; phylum Streptophyta; class Pinopsida; order Cupressales; family Taxaceae; genus Torreya; species Torreya grandis. The sequence continues at coordinate 1,050,751 of JARHVA010000451.1, forward strand.
ATATTCATAGAGATTTTAAGGTTTGTGTTTCTCAAGTTATTCAAGTTTTTGTCAAGTTGGAGGCCTAATTAGGTTATTGGTTTGTCAAGGAAGTATATTACAAAAGATTATATATTTTTTGAAAATTAACATACTTTAGGGGGAATATTATAATGCTCTAGATATGAATTTTTAGGTCCTAAATATATGTCTACTAAAATTTGTGGGCTCTTCAATTTCTAGATAGGGCTACAAGGAGACTAAACAGGCCTAGTGTGAAGAAAAGTGTTTTTTGTTTAGTTTCTCTAAAGATCATTGAGGCATGGATATTTCAAGGTGAGGTCTCAAGTTTTTATTAGTGAATATTCCCTAATTGATAAGTGGCATGAAGTTATATTGGTGGTTCTTGAGGTGGTTTGATAGAGAAGGCTAGTAAGCCTATATGATGGTTCTTCATGGTGTATGGAGACCTGAAGATGATCAGTTGGTGCAATGGCTTAGAAATCTTAGGGGAAGTCCCTCTTAGATGTTTTTTCTTTAGGTTCCATCATAATTCAGTTATTTTGTATGTTATTTCTTCATTTATTTCAATGTTTGGTTGAAGAAAGTGTTGGCATGGAGCAAGAAGAAGGTGTTAAGGCAAGAAGAGGTAGGCTCAAGTTAAGGGGGAGTTTGTATCATCTTTATAATATGGTCCTCTCCAATTGGTGGTATTTTTAAGTTATTAGGATAATTTTTTGCCCACTTTATCATTGTGTCAAAGGGAGAGAAATTTCCTATTATGGGAGTGCTTGAAGAGAGAGAAGGTGAGTTGTATATTGCTATATATGATGGTTGTTGACATCAATGATAAAGGGGGAGATTATTGGAGATTTATCATGATGATGTCATTTTTATGTCATTTAGGTGTCTAGGTTAGTGGATGAAGTGCCTTGATATTCTATGTAACAATGACAAAGTGTGCAATGTGCTTGTCCTAGTATGCAAGAAGTATGATTGGTTGATCTTCTATTTTGGCATGGTTAGAGATGTTCAAGGATGAGTATGGAATATTGAGCATGTGAAAAAGGTCCATAAGATTTTTTATAAGATTTAAGTGCTTGTTTACATGAGTGTATTTCATTTTTTTTATCATTTTTATCATCTAGACATTTTGGGTCTGTTGGCAAAAAATTTGAGTAGGCAATTTGATGATGCCACCATTGCCATGTGGGAATGAGTCAAGGGGAGTTGGTCATATGGTTGTGATAAAATTAGTACATATTTGTTATGAAACATATATAAATTCATTAAATTAATCATGGTCAAATATATGAGGATGAAAATTTGGATACTAAGATAGAATTCACTATGTTCCCATACTTAGCCAAAAATTTTAAAAGGGCTTAAGCAAAGCTGAGTAAGCATGTTGATGAGGTCATAATTCACATGAGTGGAGGTTTCAAGATAAAATGATCATATGGGTTTGTTAATTTTTGTGCCTAGTTTATATTTTATAATTATAATATCATGCAACAAAGTGTGACAAAATATATGCATGTTCAAAGTTAGACTCTCAGACTAGTTCTAAGCATAGTTGGCTCTGTGATAGAAGATTTTAAGAAGGCATTTTAATGATGATATATCCCACATGTATGAGTGTTTTAGGATTATTTTGTCATGTTTTTTTATTATCCTATGTGAGGATATAATATGATCTAAATTTTAGAACATGTAAGTGAGCAAGGTAAAAATTATGCTTGTGTAAAGTTAGCCTTTCAGGCAGATAGCAATGGTCCCCATACGTAGTCATTTATGAAAAAAGTTAAAGTTCAAGAAAAATTAGAGATAAAATGGCTTGTGGGAGTTTTTAAAATGAATTTATATGGTGTGCATCAATTAAAATATGTCAAAATGTTCGCTAGTTAATACAGTGAAAGCTCAAGACCAAATAAAGATCAAATGGTACGCGAACAATCGTATAGGAATAATCTAACGATGCATGTTGAGTGACATGGAAGGAAGTGCATAATGTTTAATGAATAATAAAATTTAAAGGATAAGGATATAATTTTGAGTGTTTCTTTATATATATTGTATCGAATGGTGAGTATTTCTAGTTAAAGACGTGGTTGATCCGTAGAGATCAACGGTATGCGACAAGTCAACATTGCAAGATTGTATGAGATGAGGTCAAAGTGATCAAGGTTTAATGTTTGAGAATTGGAACCTATGAATTAAAGTTTGGATAAAATAAATGGTGTGAGTTTGATATAAATCTAAGGGGACACAAGATGTGAGTATAGTGTTTAATGTTTAACTGTGACCATTGACATTTAAATATTTGAATTTTACAAAGGGAAAAACCAGTCTGTGGTTTTTGGACCATATCTTTCGATCTAGATAGAATTTGCTCATGTTTTAAAAATAAAATATTAATATGACTCCATGGCACATCTAATGAACCTGATTTAAAGATTTTTAAGTGTGTATAGACAAATATATTGAGCTCCAAAGTTGACTATATGTTCATGCATGTTTTGTAAGTGACCTAGGAAGATTGTTTGAGCTTGTTTTGATATAAATTCAATATATCTTGATGAATTGGAAATTTTTGAGTGTTTTAAACTCCATGAGGATGAAATATGTGAATTATAAAGTTTTTAACAATTATATGTAATATGAACAAAGGCTTATAAGGTGATTATGTGTTCACTCATAATGATTATGTGTACAGAGAGTTGTTTGAGTAAATTGTGCTTAAGCAAGTGGGTACTCTGATGGTTTTTGGAGGACCTATAGCTCATGTTGAATGGATCCATGCATTTTTAAATTTTTCCTATGTTCTTAGTTTGCTCAGATAAGTGTCAAAGAGCTGAATGGGTCTCCATAGGACCTAAAAGTGACTTAGGCCTATTTGAAAGTGGTTTATGCTTAAGTATGACCCATGTGATATGCCTTAAGGGTGAAGGAATGTATTGTGGCCAAAAAGGATTATTTTGGAGTTTATAATTAATTATTTCTATATATATAGTGAAATAAAATGTGTTATTTTCTAGACTTGTATGTGAGAGAGACTTATGCAAGGTGGATGTAAGAGTTATGAAGCAAAGGATGGGTAGTGTGCCTATTGGTTAAATTAATGAGTAGAATAGTTTGTTAACTATGTGTAGACCTATAGGTCATTTTTTTAATGTGATGATAGTGCTCTTGTAGTTTGACAATGTGCAAAGAGGTCCAAGTATGCATATGAGGACAGTTTGAGTGAAGAAGGAAATAGTTTATGGCATGCCTATGTGAGAACAATGTTTGAGATAGAGTTTGTGCAAAGGCTAGAAAATAGAGATCCATCATCAAGTGTTTAATACATCATTTAAAAGGTTGTAGGTGTTAAAATGAGGGTCTAAAGGACTTGGTCTTCCTTAGGGGTGGTTATTCTTTGTGAAACAGGTGTTTCACTAAATACCTTTGGTCAAGAGGATATGATCAAGTTTTGATGGTCTAAAGGAGTTAATCAGTCTCTTGTTTGTAATTTTATTATAGGATAGTAGTCCATTTGTATTTTAATCTTGAGATTTGGTTTTATTCCCTATGAGGGTTTCTCATAGGAACTATGTGTTGTGTTTGATCTTGTGTATGTATTAAATGAATGAGCTCTCTTGTTAATATTGCTTGAACAAATTGATATAAGTTGATTGGTTAATAGTTTAAAGGACTACAATTGAAATTGAAATATCTAGGCTCACTGATTCACCCCCCCCCCTCTTAGTTATTTTACCTTTAACAACATTGTTTCCTTGATAAGATCGCATGTTACCATTGAAACTAGTTTAGTTGTTTTACTTACCTGTGGACATGTAATTCCTTAGATAAATGGCATTATGTACCATTTTTCATATTCACAAGTACCATTATAGTCGGTTTATCTATTTTACTTACCTATGGAAGTGTAACTCCTCAGCTAAGTGGTTTTTATGTACCATTTTTTATATTCATGATCCCTATTACAACTAGTTTAGCTATTATTTAAACTCTTACCTATGAATGTGCATCTCTTCTGTTAGGTATTTCCCTAGGCCTTTTGTTAATATTTTGTTTCTATTGCTTATACCAAAAACACAAAAACATTATAAACTAATAGAAAAAAAGAACAAAATAATTGCTTGAACCTTTATTTATGTTGATCTCATGCTCTTACCATTTTAAGAGTTTAACTACTTAGTATCTCATAATTCTCAATTGAGTTGAGATGCTTAGAAAATTTGAAAAACATTTGCCAAAGATCTTATGCTCTCACCATTTTGCAATCAATCATTTCTCACACATTCATTATTTAATGAGCCCATTTACTTATTTATTATACATATCAATCATGTTTTTTTATCATCACTTTTATTCTATCCCATTTCCTGGGAGAACTACATTTGGCCTAAATTTCATGTTGGATCTCACATCCATGAAACTATGTAGGTAGCGTTCACTTACCTCATGCATCTAGAGTCAGCTCGACCATCCCTTCATTTTCTTCTAATTTTTGCCATTTTTTTTGGTGTTGTTATTTCCTTATCATCTGGGGGTAACTATATTTCCCTTGTTCTTATCTCATTGTACTAGTATCATTATTTCTTAGATTAGGGATTACCCTGTCATAGAGCGTAATGCCTCTATTACACATATATGAGAAATTTATCCTTTATTTGTTTGCACTAACATTATGATTGACCATTGTGTGTGTTTATTTTATTTTTATTATTTTGTTGAGTTTTGATGTCTCTTCATTTATTTTTGTTGGTGTTTTGTTGTTCGTTTGTTAGTTTGTATTTGCATTGTGTTATGTCTTTAGTTTGTCTATTGGTGTTTTATTGTGTTTTCATTATTGTTTTGTTGAGTTGTTAGTTCCTCTCTTTTTTTGTTATTCATTTTTTAGTATTTTTTTATTTTATTTCCTTGTGTTTTGTTGTGCCTTTCCTTTTATCTTTTGTTTTACTGTTTGGTCTTGTTTATTATATTGTTTTGTTCTTTTGTGTTAAATACATTCCATCAACATTTTGAGTCTAGCTTTTGCTTCGGCTTGCATTGTTTACATTTTTATTTAACTTGTTTTCATATTTATTTGTTTTTCAAGTACATCTTGTTAATACACATGGATATTGATTATTCATATCTTGCATTCTGGTTGTGTAATAATTTGTTCTTACTTTACTTTTTATACATCATTGTTCCTACTTAAATCTTGATTGTTCATATCTTGATTTTAAGTTAGGTTACATTTTTGTACTATTATTTTTCTCTTTGTTTTTGTTTGTTTATTATTTAAACATAAATATTTTTAACTTTGGTTTTGGTAATTTTTATCATTATCCTTAGTTATAAGTATTTACATTTGAATCAGCCAATTGTAATAGAAATACAATGTTATTATAATTTACTCGTGATGAATAATTTAAAATTTCCTATAGTAAACACCAAGTGCTCCAAATCCAAAAGTCAATGTGGCATCAAAGATCATTTTTGAACACATCATCTTGAATACCTAACACAAAATCTATCTTAGGCTAATTTTGGAAACAAATAGGACTCTATGAAAGACATGCATCTCTTGACATACACTATGAGTCTAGTCACCTCTTTCCATGATTGGTTTGGGACATGCATCTCTTAAATTATATTATAAAATATAGTCATGCATACACTAGAATAAATATATCGACATCCATATGCTAACTAAGGACATGAATTTCCTGAATCTAGCATATCCAAAACATATCATAAACAATATCAATATCAATGACAACATCATGTGAAAATGAAAGACTATTAAGTTCATGTAAAATTAAAAATAATCCAAAAATTAATGTCATACATATATCTCAAAATAATGTTTTATACATTGTAAGAGTATTTATGCATATCATAAGTATAAAAAAGGGAGCTCGAATAATAAGCTATCATCAGGCTCATCCTTGGGAGGACTCTACTAAAAAATTTGACTCATCTTAAATGTTGGTGCTACTAGTAGATGTGGTAGTGGAGGCCTCATGACTACCTGTATGCAGTTGGTTGCATCACTGACCACTCTAACTTTGTCTTAAGTCTAGAATTCAAGGTTTGGATAGTCTATTATGACCTCATATACCCCCTATAATAGGCCACTCTCCACTCTATAATAACTACCACTTCATATGCTTGCCTCTAATAGGCTATCTCATCCTTGGCACGTAAGACATCATCCTTTATGTATAAGGCATCATCCTTGGCCACAATCATGTTGGCCAAGGATCTAGATGATCTTTCCCCTATATCTATCCTAGCTTGATGAGCCTCATCCCTCTCCTACATCAGCCTCTTCACCTAAGATATCAATCTCTCCCTATCCACATGAGATCGATCTTGTTCCCAAATACCACCTATAGTTATATATCTTGTGTAGCTAATTAGGCCTAAACCCCTACCAATTATGCCACCTATCTTCTAAGGCCAATAATTTCTACGTCCTTAGAAATAATGAGACTCTATATCCTAGTGGTCTCTTCTTGAGTTGTAGCCAACTATACCTGTAACCTATCCATGGTGCTCTAGAACCCTATAATCTCCAAGAGGCATGTAGTAATCTCCCTCTAGATCCTATCAATCAAATCTTGGTCTTCTGCATACCTTCCTAAGCTAGAGGGCCCTACCCCTTCTTATCATTATATTAATCCCATACATGTACCTATCTCATAGGTCCCTATCTCTCTTGAACCTATCCCATGGGCTCCATCTCCACCTAGGGCATCCCCCATATCCACCTCTTGACCATATAGATTGGCCATCTTTATATCCTTTGAGGGATCCTACTATCCCTAAGGATGTATCACCTATAATATAATAGCATATGGAATGGATATATGTACCATCACCTAACCCTATTGCTATATCAGGGCCTATCCTTGAACCATCCTCATCTACACCCACCTCTATCATAATATTTTTTGTCAGGGTAATCACCTCATCAATCAGATAGGTCTCAATTTGATCCACCATGCAACATATGCATCGATAACCCATATATCTAGCACTCCTCCCACATAATCTTAAAAAACATGCATAACCTTGTCATAATCTATCATTGATTTTTCCCTAGGCATTGGTGGACCCCACTCCCTGATCTCCCTAATCACATTTACAACATATTATGGACACTCTAGGATGTCTTATTGCATGCCAAACTACTATTAGACTTGAGCTATCCTATATATCTCCACCACATAGTCATGGCACGCTAGAATGTAGCATAGAGTGATCATATATCCAATCATAAATAAATCCTCTACCCACATCCATTGTGTCCCTAAGTAGGGGTGCTAAATAAAATATCCATCTTCCATCTCATCATCATTCATCGATAGTATGACAAGTCCCCCAAGTGTCCTTACATACCTGGTCTTGTAGGGTACCATCCCCAAGCCATGAGATCCTCTAGTCCCCTTTGATATCTAGGCCCTACTAGCTTTGTAATGGTTATGTGTTCCCAGGACCATACCTACAGTAGTGTGTTATGGCCTATATTATGCCCTACCCAATATGAAATCATATGTAGGTCCCTATACATCTATGCAATAATCATAGGTCCCCAGGGAAACCATGTCAATTGATTGAACATATACTAAACCACACCAATCAAACCTAATGGAAAGAACTATCCACACTTGTCTGGTAGCAGAAGGTCACTAATAAGAGTTATCAACACCACCACCTCTGGGGGAACTATTCCCTATCTTTCTCTACCCTATGGAGTCCAAGCCAAATCCTTTAGGGCATCCATGTCTATAAACTCATCCATAATATCCTAGTTCACTACCCCTAATAGGTCATCTAACATGGCCTATCATCTTTCCCCCATCTAAGTAATCCAGGGTCCTTACACATGCACTTGTAGAATATGGTGTACACCCTCTAGTGTCCCCATAGCCTCCCTAATCGATAGATGAAAATTAGAGGTATCTAAGTTGCACCTTTATAGTAGTGTTGATAAATACACTCTATCTACATAGATCACTAGTAATCAAGCTAGGTGATACAAATCTACTACTACTAGGATGCCCATGAGTTCATCCATCATCATCCCCTATTGTCATATTACTCGAGAGCACCACTCTCATGATGTGATGACCAAAAATCACTCTTAAAAATCAAATAGAATCCATCCTATCAATTATCTTTTTATCATTCACTACATTCTTCTAATTTTGAGGCGTAGACTAATTCTCTGTCTCTATCTCTCTTTCTCTAATTTTGGGCCTGGATTAATCTCCTATGGGCCCCCTTATATTTTCTTCTAGACTTCTTGTTTTTTTGGTGATCCCACTATTTATCAAGACATTCCTACTACTATATAGGGTGATCTCACTAATTATCATGACCTCACCATTCAGCAGGTCATTCCTGCTAATTAGCAGGGCAATCTCACTAATCTTAGTGAAACTATGATTTGACAAGGTGAAAAACACCCAAAAATGTGAGTTTACCATTATCTTAATGACATCATAATTTTTAACCATGATCTTTATGAAAGTTTTCCAATATCATTGATCTTATGGCATTCTTGCCATTTTTGTGAGTGAACTCATTATTTTCTAAGTTGGGAAAATGATGGGATTGCTCAATCACCTACTTCCTACATACAATAAATGACCAAATTAAATACACAAAAAATTACTTAACAATGATCTACTCTTCAGTGATCACTGTTACTCTATCATTCTCTCTCCAAGGTGACAGTGGTGTGGGATGTTGGTCATTCTCCTCAACTCTCTCACTTGAAAATATCAAAGCTCAAAAATTACTATAACTAGGGTGTTAATGAACTATTTTTACCCCCAGGGATCAAAATATAGTTAATTTTTCACCCCTAGGCCTATAGTTTCTCCATTTTATCTCTCTTAGGCTACTCATTTAGTCCATATTATCTATTTTTCCTCTTGCTTTCTTCTAATTTTTGTATTTTTCAGCTTCTTTTGCTTAATCAATGTGATTATTATTTCTTTTGATCAAGGGCCCACCCGTAAAATATTTTCAAAATTTTCCATCTACCCCTTGAGGGGAAATCATGGGCCACCCAAATGATTTTTGGGGGAATTTGTAAACCTATTTCTCCATAACTCATGTAAACTTTTAAAATGGAAAGTGGGAACGAAATTTATTTCTTCTGATTATAATGACCTTGTCATTCTTTGAAATGACATCACTTAAATTGAATGTCTTACCACACCATCTCAAATATGGGGAAAGTGTAGACATCTAATTCCTATCACTATTGTACTATAATTATCAATCTAAGTAATATCTTGCAATAATGCACAATTTGGGCTAAAATCACTAAAATGCACTAAATGGTTCAAACTTGTCATGTATAAGTACCAATTTAGGTTAATGTATCCCTAAATAGAGAAATTCATTTTATGTGATTATTATCTTTTCTTAAATCACTTCGATTCAAATTATGACCATGAAAAATGACACCTTGGACCACTAAATTCTTCTAATTTGGTAGCATACATCACATGCATGTGTTATTTCACATCCATGATACCCTGATTGGGGTATTGTTTTGTACACAACTAACACCTTCTTCTGATTATACTCCAATCAAATTGACTCATTAAAATTACATTTATAACTAATTTGATTAAGTGTGCAACTTATTTCCAAAGAACTACAAAAACTTAATCAAAGTCATTTAAATTATACCAAATCAAGAGCCTAAGTGAAAACTCCATGAAAGTTGTTGAATATCTATTTATTGCAATTTCATTCCTCAAATCTAAATCATCTCATGACATCATCAATGATGTGGCATCCATATACCATTAATGGTAAAAATATTAATATTAATCCCTCCCATGCCTCAATAATGCCCTATTCTTCCAAATATTAATGGGCATATTTATGACTTGTCCCTCGAAAATTGAATTAATCCATGGCCACATATCTTGATCTCAATATGGATGGTCATGGTTGATTCTAAAAAATCTTTAAAAGATATAAATAAGTGAGATAAGACCACCATTTAAACTTGAATTGTGTAATATTATTATGCATAATTGTATTCATAAAGCTTCACCTATTTGCACAAATTGATCAAACTTGTGAGTCTAATCCATTGGTGCACTAGGAAATGATGGAGGGGTATTCTAATCTTCATTTATGTATAATTGAAACACTAAATCCAAATAAAAACATGATTTTTGGCCACTATTATAAGGACAGATGTTATTTGAAAGGTTTGGTAGTATTCCATTCTTAAATAGATCTTAGAATTCACTAGTAACACCCTATAAGGGAAAAAATTTGATGTTTTAGCCCTATATGCTTATTTATAGATGTTTTCTTGACTAATTCATGGACTAACACATCTTTTAATCTTACTCTACATAAATGATGTGATGTGATGTGATGGACATGTAAAATAAACTAACATTTGTTTTGTAGGTGATGACCCATTTGTTTTGTTTACACAATCCATGACTTTCAATTTATATAAAGGAATGAGAAGGATAACAGGGTAAATGTGAAATTTTATATCAAAAGTTCAAAAAAAATAAGAAGATGACCTAACCCTTACGAACAAAAGCAGGAAATGCATTTCTTGCCAAACTTATTAAATACTAACTTTGTTGGCTTAATCCAAATATAACTAGCCCTAACAAAATGAGTGAATGGGATGAAGTCGCCTTTTTTCATCATAGGCACGTATACAAGATTTTGTAATATCCCTTAACTTGGACACTTTTTGATTTAATAGTGCTTATATATTTATCTTTTGATTTTTTTTGTAACCCCCTACACTTAGCCTCACATGACTAGGAAAACACACGGGATCATCACCAAAGGCTATATGTAGGTGATTAATGGCACCTCTCCCCAATGTTAACCCCATACAACTAGTAAGATGTGAGGGCTCAACACTGAAAGTTAGTAAAGGGTGGGAGATGTGGATTCATACTTTTTTCTTTTCATAAGCTTTTGATTTTTGTAGGAGTGTCCACTTTTCTATTCGCAAGGCCTTTACCCCTAGATCTTGGCCCCAGTAACCAATAATATGTAAGAGATCATCACTGAAGACCAAGATAGGTGAGTAAACTTACCTATTTTTTAGCATGCTAATGTTTTGATTTATAAGGCATCATAAGAGGAGACTCTACCATGAACAAGTTTCTATACTAGACTTTAGGCTAGCATTTTATAAGTTGTACGAAAAGATATATGAAAAAGAGATGTACCATGCTCATAAGAAACAAGGGAAAAACCAATGTAAATTTTGATTTTGAGAATGTTTTCTATGGGATAATAGGGTAATGTGAGAATGGAATGATATGATATGTTACATTCTTAAAATTTCAAGTTGTATAAATTAACTACCAAATAATCTTTGAATGGAACATATGATATGCAAGATAAGATGAAAATAATGGAAAATGTAATGCAATGAGGGAAATGTAATATGAAGGTACTAGATATATAAATGTTTTAGGTGTAAAAATTTCACTGATTCACCAAACTCATTACCCTCTAGAGTGCATAATTGATAAGTTATATTATTGAAGTCTTCAGTCACTAGGTAAGGGCCTAACAAATTTTGTTTGAATTTATGAACTTCTCCTTTCTTTTTATCAATCTAAATATCGACCCTAATGACAAGGTATCCTATATGAATTAAGTACTCATGGAAATTTTTTGTATTATCTTCCCATATAATTATTGTAAGTAATATGATTATTTATAACAATGATCTAATGTTTGTATAAAGTTTCTAATTTAGCTAATCGCACTTTTTAATACTCTTCATGATCAAGATCTTAGAGATAAAATCAAAGGCTAGGTATCTCAACCTCAAGTGGTAAAATATTTTTTCATCTAAATAAAATTGAGTATAAGATTGCCCTTATGGGAGTTTTCATAGTTATCCTATAAGCCTAAAGTGCTGGACAGAGCTGCAAGTGCCAATCTCATTTAGAATCTCTAATGATTTTGACCAATATTGACTTCAGGGTTTTGTTAGTGGTCTCAACATGGCCATTAGCCTATAGGTAATACAAAGAGGTTGAGTGGTGTGATATAAAAAAATTGGCATAGCTCATAAACCTTAATCTTTTTGAAAGGAGATCCATTGTTAGTCACAATGACCTATGGGACCTCAAATCAACAAATGATTTGGTTTAGAATGAATTTTTCAATGACTGAACTAGTGATAGTTATTAATGGTATAACTTATGCCCACTTATTAAAATACTCAATCATTGTGATAATGAAATGATGACCATTTAATGAATTATGGGAGATTTTTCCAACTACATCTAAACCCCAAGTGGAAAATGGTCAGAGAGTGACTATGGGTTGTAATGTCCTTATGGGAATATGTATCTCATGTTAAAAGTATTGATATTTCTTGAATTTATGTACATACTCAATGACATCATAGTCTAAATTGGGCCAATAATATCCCATCGTGTGTATTTTATAAGCAATCATGTGGCCATTGAAGTGTCCACCACAAATGCCACAATGACTGAAAGAGGACCCTTTCTGACTCCTCATGGTCAATACACTTGAGTAACATGTTATTGAAGGCTTTGTGATAAATGACCTATTTTAAGCTCAATATACACCCTTTAATAGCATTATTTAGGCCTCTTCCAATCGATCTACACAATGGGAACAACCCTAGGTTATGGGTCACCTATGTTGGGTTTGGACCTCTGGAGAAGGCCGACTTCCACTTGATGCCCACCTAAAGTAATGATAAACTAATGATTCATAGGGAAAATTGGTAGAAAGAGGATAAGGGATTATAAGGAGTCTAAAAGGGTGATTCACTAAAGTTAAATGGACACTCATTTAAGATTGAACACACACTGGATCAGCATAGGATAACTATAGCTTACACAACCTCACAATCTCACTAATTACATAAATATTTCATAGGAGAGGTTTCAAGTAGAACACTAATCTAGACCTACAAGTTAGCTTGAAAACACCTTCAAAGAGGCAAGAAGAATGATAATAAACTAAGAATATTCTCCTTCATAATTTCACCATAAACAAGCATACTAAGCACTGATTCTCCTTCATATTTTGATAGGGTTTAACCATATCAAATGAGCACACTTTTTCAAGATTCTCAATTAGTATCATTTTCCCATAACAGAATGAAAATTTCTAAGAGTTTAAAACCCCCATATTGGGAATGAGACTAGGATATATAGGAAAATGGAGAGAGAGAAGGAAAGTGGGAGCATGCCATCATAAAGAGAACACACCATCCTAGATCATTAATTGAGATTGAGCTACCACCCACTTCCCCAATGAATGCCTTGCCACCTTTTTTATCAATCAAGACACTGCTCATGGCTTACTAAGTGGTAAAGTCCCCAAAGGTTCCAAGGACATATTGAATGCACCTAGATACAAGTTTTAACCACTAAATCCATTTCTTTGAGTCTTCATGCCATCTCCCACTAAAGATAAAACTTTCATGCTCATGGATCTAATAGAATCATGGACCTATCTATTTTATACAGTTGCTTGTAAAAAATATGGCCACATTGAAGGATGAGGACCATTTACATTAATATCATATATGTTCCACTTCCATGTTTGGACCATGGAAAACCAATTTAAGATAATCATTTTTCCTATATTTTCCATGTTGATGTAGACCTATAGACTACATAACATCTTTCTTGATCCAAATAGACCCATTTTATCTCTACAAAGACTGAGAATCCACCATATGCATGGATCCCTTTAAGAATGGTCCCTAGTTTATTCCATATCCATGACCTCTATCATCCTCACATTCATGGGTTCATCCTCCATCAACTCAAGTTGATGGGATAACTCTAATGCAGGTAGCTCAAGAGAGATAGGCAATTTGGATTCCCTTTCATAAATAAGAACATATGGATAATTACCAATGACAATTTTAGGAGTCACTCTATCATCCCATAAGGATGACCTTAGCTTGGTGTGCCATGTTCTCTAATTCTCTTCCATGGTCCTCCTAATGATCCTTAACATTTTTTTGTTTTTGGACCTTGCCAGTCCATTTCCTTGAGGATAATAGTTGGAAGAGGTGTTGAGGTGGATGCCTAGTTTGAGATCCCACTCACTTGTCTTCATACCAAGGAATGTCAATGCATTATTAAAAATTATGGTGGTTGGGACACTAAACCTAGTCACAATGCTATCATAGAAGTCCAAAATTGCACCCTCATTAGCCTCCTTAAAATCAATGGCTTCTACCCACTTGGTGAAGTAGTCAGTTATAATGAGTACCCATTTATGCCCTACACTTGATGGTGGATTTATCATCCCTATGAAGTCTAACCCCCATTGTATGAAATGTTGCTCCACCTAGATTGGATTGAGTGGAAGGGTTTCTAGTTTTTATTTCCCTAGAAATAGGGCACACTTCTAGCATTTTCTAACCTATGCATAAGCATCTTTTAAAATATTGGGCCAGTAATAACCAGCCCTTATTGCCTTTGTTGTTATGATTCTAGGTGAAAAATGGCCTCTTTTAAGTCCATGAATCTTCTCCAAGAGTGTGGTCACTTGGTCATCATCTATGCACCTAAGGAGTACCCCATTGAGGTCCCTTCTATAAATAACTCCATCAACCAATGAATAAGGTATGGATTAAATCTTGAAATACCTTATTTTGGTTATATCTAAACCTTGGGGGCATTCTCCTATTGCCAAGAAGTGAGCCATATCTTGAAGCTAGATCTTTTAAAGTGGAGGTACACCTACTTATGAGCTATATTGGTCACCAAAATAGCTTCCTTGCCTTCCTAGAGGTCATTTACCATGTGCTCACATAAGCCCTTACCCCTGACTAGCTTGGTGACTTTGATCTCCATGTCATATTCCATGACCTTGGTGATCCATCCTACTCTCTTTTCACTCAAATCCTTGTTAAGAAGAAAGTGCCTAACCCTATGGTGAGACACCATAAGATGAATCTTGTTATTGGAGAGCATTGGTCTAAACTTATTGAGACTCTTCAAGGAGGAAAGAACTTGATTTTAAATGAAATTATACCTCACCTCATATCATTCCAACCCTTGACTAAAAAATGCAATTGGCTACTCCATTTATACACCATTCTTCTGCATCAGCATAGTTGATATGTTGTCAACATTGGCAAAGGTATACAAGATGAAGTCCATGGAGAAGTTAAAATTTATGAGTGAGGGGGCCTAGGTGATGACTTTCTTGATGGACTCAAAAGTTGCCTTGCCTTCATCTGACCAAGTAAACACTTCTCTCTTCTTTATCATGGTGGTGATAGGTTTGACCAAGTTTTCAAAACTAGGTATGAACCTTCTCACAAAGTTAATCTTCCTAAGGAAGCTCTGGATCCCTTTCTTGTGCTTTGGCAAGGATAAGGCTAAGATATCACTCACTCTATCTAGGTAAATGGATAATCCTTATTTTGAAATAATGTGACCCAATAGCTTACCTTCATGCATAGATAACACACATTTCTTGGGATTTAAAGAGATCCCATACTCTCTACATCTCTAGAATATCAACCTCAAATGGTCCATGTGCTCACTAGATTTCTTGGAGAAGACTATGATGTCATCCAAGTAGACCAGTACCATTTATCTAAGTATACCTTAGAAGGCCATGTTCATTGCTCTTTGAAAGGTTTCCACACCATTGGACAATCCAAAAGGCATTCTGAACCAATAACTATTCTTTAAAATATCAGCCTTAGATGGTCTATGTGCTCACTAGCTTTCTTGGAGAAGACTATGATGCCATCCAAGTAAACTAGTACCATTTGGTTAAGTAGACCTTAGAAGGCCATATTCTAGTAAGCAAATATGCCCCACTTGGTGGTGAAGGTAGTCTTGTACTGGTCTTCCTCTCTTACTAGCAACTGCTTGTAACTTGAATATCCATCCAAAAGAAAGAAGCATTCTAAACCAATAACTATTTATAGGAATTACTCCATGGATGATAAAGGGTAATGATCCTTCAAATAGACTCTATTAATAACCCTAAAGTCTACACACAACCTAATTTCCCCATTCTTCTTCTTGGGAAGTACTAGATTAGCTACCCATGAGGAGTGCTTAATTAGAAAAATGATCTTGGATTTTATCAACTTGGTCAATTATTTCCTCATAAGCTCTTTAATATTGGGGTTTATGGGCCTCTACTTTTGCCTGACATGTTTGGCACTAGCCTCTAGATCTATAGTGTGTTGGTCCAATTTAGGATCAAATCCCCTAAGGTCATTATATTTCCAAGCAAAGATGTCTGAATATTCCTTACAAAACTCTATGAAATCATGTCTTTCAGCTTTAGTTCTTACCTTTCCATGGTTGAGGATCTTGTCTTTAAAGATAAGAATTTTCTTATAGTTTTCTTCATTTGTTGACATCACTAATTTATCCTTCCTTATATGGTACCCATCATGAAAGAGACATTTTAGGGTGACTAACCCTTTGGTAATCTTATTGGACCTTAATTTAACAATCTGCTTCCCATACTGATGTTGTAATTTTCCCTGGTTGATGGAGGAGAACTCTGCTTCTTGTTGTAAGAAACATGCAATTTGTTTATCACTTTCAAAGACTTAAAAATGAGATTAATTATCTAGAATTGATGGTCTTATTACCACGTTGACACTTAGTTGTACCTTGGTCCTTTTCAATTCATTGGGTGTATCAAAATGAGCCCCCATAGTCGCTAGTCTATCAGCATGTTCATTTTGGCTCCTTGGGACTGATTAGATGTTAAAGGCTTCAAATTCCTCATTTAGGTCCCACACTCTATGTTTATATGACTTCATTAAGTGATTCCTAGTGACATTTTGGCCTCTAAATTTTTGTAAAACCCATTAAATATCCCCATAGACTTATAACTATTTGATCCTTCTCTTACACGCCCATTGAAAGCCATGGATGAGACCCTCATATTCTATTTCATTACAGCAAAAACTGAATTTGAACCTATATGAAGATAAGAACTTGTCATTGGAAGGGGATACTAGCATAACACCTACACCTACTCCATGCTTTCTCATTGAACCATCAAATAACAACTTCCATAGACCACTAGGATCTTCTTAAGGCCTCATAAGGGATGGCATAGACTAGCTTTCTTCATGCAAATAGTAGACACCCAAGTCCCTTTCTTCAACACATTCTAATGGGTATATCAAATAGATATCATTATATAACTCATTCAATAACATGTTTGGTATCTCATTTAGATGAGTGTTCAGCTCTTGACTAATTGTGAATTCATCCTCATCAATAATGGTGTAGTTTATGTTGATATTATCTGGTCCATAAGGCTCTATGTGGAATTATGCAATGGGCTCAATTGTGATTGACACTTTGGCCCCATGTCTTATTTTGAATTCCATATATGACAATTCTATTTCAAGGAAGCCTCTAATATTTATAGTGAACTCCCTAGATAGGCATAGTGCAAAACAAGGTAGCACATCTAAGATCAACACATCTTGAACCACTGATACACTAGGGTAAACATGCAAGGTCAAGTTGAGGTTTTTTATTATGCCAGATGGCTTAGTGGAATAACCATCTATTTGTATCACTCCTTTGGATTGGGGCCAATATTTTAGACCAAGTTGATCAGTTATGGACTTTGTCATTACCGAGTTACTAGCCTAACTATCCACTAAGAAATTATGCACTAAAGAGTTACCAATGATCATTGAAATATATAAGGGGGAGGCTTAATTGTTTTACCTAATTTCCCTTCACTTGGTCCTTTGGTTGCATTGGTAAGGACCGTATTTTCCTTACTTGGTGGTTTGTCTACAAAATTGATCTTTGGCAATCCTTCTTGAAGGATGTCTACCTGGCCAAGCATGAAGAGCATGTCCCACATTGACACACTCACATTGGACCTTTTCATTTGTTTTGTAATGTTGATAGGTGACCCACCAACCTTTGGTTGTGCTTTAAGATCCACAACTATACCTTGAGCTTGTGAGTTTTGAGGGACTGAGACATTTCCTTCATTCTAAACCCTTGGAACTATTGGGACCTTTAGAATGATAGCAAGTCCAATTGGCTTGGATATTGAAGGAGTAATGGTAGGAGGCTCCTTGCTTGATTCTTGGTTACCATCCATGTTCCTTCTCTTGGATCTTGTATTTGATGCCACTGTAATATAAGCTTGGCTATAACTAGCTTGTTAATTGAGTGCATAACACTCTTCTTTGTTATAGTTCATCATTGTAGCACCCAACTGGCTTGGTCCATGATCAGGTTTTTGACCTTGTTGAGGCTCTTCTGGTTTGGTCATCATAGGTACCTCTATGTTTTGGTCCATAAGAGCTTGGTTTTACCCAAAATTAGTAGCTTAATTCTATTGATCATTGAAAGCCTAGGTGAAATTAGTGGTGGGATAATGGATTTCCTAAAAGATTGATTCCAAGGCATGGTACCCTCAGCTTCTTGAGGCACATTATTTTGAACTAGGTCTAAGGTGTTGGAAGTGCTTACAACATTAGGATTGTTGTTATTCTACATATTGTATCCATGTTTCCCTTATCCTTGGTAGTTCCTTTTATATAGAGGCTTATTTAATTAAAACTCTTGTTTTTGAGGTTGATATTAACCGTGATAAGACCTATTGAAATCCTATTGCTTCTTAACATTTATTAGCTCATTTCCAAGGACTAGAACATGCTCTTGAGCTCTTGAAAGTTTTTTTGGTCTTGGGAATCACTAGCTCCACTACTGAAAGCTTTCTCTTGTTTAGGTGTAGGTATTATACAAATTTTTGGTGTAAGAGGAATGACATCAAGTCAAGGGATAGTAACAAGAGGTGGTTTAATTTTAGGAAATAAGGGCATTGGTGGTCTAGGTTTAACCTTGCTAACTTGAACCAGACAATTTTCTACTTTGATGGCCACATCATAAGCATTTGGAATTATCTTCCCTCCCATAGATCATATCATCACTACTATGTCACTATTTAAAGCCTTCAAATAGTAAAGGAAGGTAAAGCTAGGGGTACGTCTAACTGAGACTAGAATTTTGTCCCAAGTTTTTTGTAACCTTGTGTTTAAGTCTTACATGACTTCATGAGGGGCTCTGTTAATGGTAGTTAATTACTCTACAAGTGATAAATGGTCACTTTTGTCCTTAAATATTTTACATAAGGCATCACCTAATTAGTCCCATGTTTGAATGGAATTAGAAATAAGGCCTCTATACTAATCTAGGGCCTTTCCTTTGAAATAAATAGTTGATAACCTAATAGCTATATTTTCCTCAGTGACATTATGGATATTCCAAAAATTGGCTATGTCCATGAGGTGCTCAGAAGGTTTTGTAGCTTGGTCTCCAATATAATAGGGAACACTTTTAAAGGCTACAACTATGATAATATCATGTTGATCTAGGTTTAGAGGACTTTGGCCATTAAAATTCATAAAGGGAAAAGGCCTAGGTGCTGCCATGGTAATGAAAGTATTTAATAAAGGTCTCCTTGTAGAGGGAGGCCTTAAAAATGACTTAGGAGCAAAGGTTCCTTGATATGGATGTGTATTGACAAACATTAATCTTTTTTTTTAATTTAAAGGTATTTCAAAAAATTTAAAGGGAATACCTCTTGAAGATGACCTTGTTGTCACTTTGGCATGAGATGAAGTTATTTCTCTACTACCAAAATGTTAAATCTTCCTTTTGGAGTTAATAGATGCTTCTTCTTGGGAGTTTAACTATTATAAATTTAATCAAACTATCATCAACTTTGATCAATATTCCTTGAACTATGTCCCATCAGGCATGCCAAAAACTATTGTAGGCTCAATCTTCACCCTTAGAGGTGGTTCTTTAGGCCCCTTCCAATCAAGCTACACAATGGGAACAACCCCAGGATATGGGTCACTTATGTTGGGGTTGGACCTCCATAGAAGGTCATCTTCCTCTTGATGCTCACCTAAACTAATTCTAAACTAATTCTTCATAGGGAAAATTGGTAGAAAGAGGATAAGGGATCTTAAGGAGGCTAAACGGGTGATGCACCAAAGTTAAATGGACACTCGTATAATTTAATACACACTAGATTAGCATAAGAAAATTGTAGCTTACACAACCTCACAATCTTATTAATTGCATAAATATTTCATAGGAGAGGCTACAAGTAGAACACTAATTTAGACCTACAAGTTAGCTTGAAAACACATTCAAAGAGGCAAGTAGAAGGACAGTAAACTAGGAAGATTCTCCTTCACAAATTCACCATACACAAGCATACTAAGCACTTATTTAAGACAAAAGATAGGCAAATAGTTGATCCTATTACTTCAAAAGGTAGTTTTTATAATATTTTGATAGGGTTTAACCATATCAAATGAACACACTTTTTCAAGAGTCTCAATTAGTATCCTTAGACTAAAAAAGAATGAAAAATTTTAAGATCTGAGAACCCCCATAATAAGAATGAGACCAAGATATATAGGAGAAGGGAGAGAGAGATTTAAAGTGGGAACACACCATCAAAAAGGGAACACACTATTCTAGAACATTAATTGAGCTTGAGCTACCACCCACTTCCCCAATGAATGCCTTAACACCTTTTTGATCAATCAAGACACTAATCATAGCAAACTAAATGGGAAAGTCCCTAAAGGTTTCAAGGATGCATTAAATGTACCTAGCTACAAGCCCCAACCACTAGATCCTTTTCTTTGATCCTTCACACCATCTCCCACTAAAGATAAAACTTTCATGCTCATGGATCTGATAGAATCATGGCCCTATATGTTTTAGATGGTTGTTTGTCAAAAATATGGCCATGTTAAATGATGAAATACCCTTTGTATTAATATCATATATACTCCACTTTCATGTTTAGATTATAGGTCCATTCTATAGGTAGAAAACCAATCTAAGATTATTGGTTTCCCTATAGTTTTCATGTTGATGTAGACCTCTAGACTATACAGCCTCTTTTTTGATCCAAATAGACCCATTATGTTTCTACAAAGATCGATAATCCACCATATGCATGGATCTCTTTAAAAATGGTGAACATAGTCATAAAAATGACATTGCATGATACAAATTTATGAACCATAGGTTTTTATTTATCCTTAATGATGATCCCTTTATGTTATTTATACCTAGCTACATGACTATGCCCACTCCATGGTGTTCAATTGAGCTCTAATGGTGGAACGATGACCCTATAAGACCCATTTTATTTGATAAAAAATTTGTACTTCTGGTTCAACCTTATCCATCAAATATTGGTCAAGCCAATCAAAATGTTCTAATTTATCTTTGCTCCCATTGGCCTCATATATCCTCAATAACCTCTTGACTTATCTCATACTATTAGATCAGAATGTATGAATGAATGCAATCCATTGATTTCTTGTCACAAAGATCCTTTGACATGTTGACTTGCTCGCACACCATTAAATCAAGATGTATGAAGCAAAGTAAGCCTTTGATCTATTTGGGCCCACTTTCCTATCAATTCCTATTCATCATTAAATCATTGGTATGATTAAACATTGATTATTGATCTAGATCAAACCCACCTTATTATTAGTGAATGCACCTTTTTAGATCTTTGTTTGATGAATCCGTACCATTAAATCTTATCCAACCTACATCCTTTTAAGGTATTTTAACCCAAGGAAATTTTGAATTGTTTGACCCCATCATGAACCATTAGATCACATGTTTTAGTATGCGAGCTTATGTATAATATTTGATCTTGATAAACATTAAACCCTTTAAGTATTTTTTGAATCCAAACAGTCATTTTAAAAAGGTCAAACTTGACACTCACATGGGCATCTTGCTCTGTAGGTTCCAATTTGAAGCTCCATAACTTAGGCTAGAAAGCTTGCATGGACATGAAACTTGTAGATCATGTTTCTAGAATGAATAAATTTTATTACACATGATATGTTGGTCGCATAAGGATTTTTGAGCAAATTTATAAAATGTGCAAGTAAACTAGTCTGTTTGATCTTGTGTTACATCTTGATGATGGTTTAACGCACTTATGTTTATGTTAAGGACCCTTTCTTGAACCTTTGAAGCTTTAAATGATTTCCTGAGGCTTATGCAGGCTTGTCCATGACCTTGAATTTCTTGAATACCATGAAACCATCTTGAGAACTAGTTCCTTGCTCTGTAGATAAATCAAATTGCACTTTAAGCAAGCTTAAAGTGTTTCAAAATATTTGTGAGCATTTTTGAGATCCTTAGATCACTCATTCCATCTATAAATTTGGATCCTTTATTTTACATGAACTTTGATCGACTTCTTTCTCCATACCAATACCTATAGTATCTTTACTACAATGTCAAGTTTTGTATGTGGGTCAAATTTTGGCTAATAGGACTATGTCTAGAATAACATACTTGGATGCAATGATGTGGAAGCATTATTTCTAATTTGAATTGGCACATTTGAGGTAAGTTAGGTTGATTAGGTAGTTAATGATATATGTATACTAATGGGAGGAACTAATAGTCAGGTTTGTATATGTAGCAAATCAATTCATTAGGAAAGATAGTATGAATGAGATCTCTGAATTCTAAAGGAGAGTTGGCCAACCAATTAGTAATTATATAACCCTTAACATATTTTTGGTTGACATAGGTTAACTCAAAATCACTCAAGATTATAATGAAGTGCCTAACCTTCTTAGAGAGGGTGGTTGGGTTATAAAAGTACACAAGGCTTAAGATCTCACAATAACTCTCATTTCTTAGTTAAGCATATAATTCCACAACTGCTTGGTCACAGACACTATAGCTAAACATTCCCTTTCTGATTGAGTGTATTATGTCTCATATTCAATTAGGGTGTAGTTAATGAAGTACATGTCATGTTCTCTGACAATCATCATCTTCTTGGGCCAACATGAAGGTGAGGGATACCTCAGTCATCTTAATGTAAAGTATCAAGAGCCTATCTAATTTGGGTACCATAAACATGGGGGGAGGCATGAGGAAATGTTTTAATATTTTAAATGCTTCCTAATAATCATCTTTCTAAGTTAGGTCATTTGTCTTATTAAGTAAATTATTGATTGGATGGACTACATATGACATATCATGAATGAACCATCGAATAACTCCTAACTTTCCCAAGAATTTTATGATTCTTAATTCATCTATAGGGGGAGCATTTCTAGGATTGCATGAATTTTGGAAGGGCTGATATCAATCCCCTACTGGAAGATGATATACCTTGGTATTTTTTTTCTTATGATTCCAAACACATATTTTTTTAGGTTAAGATTAATAAAGTATTTGATCAAGTGCATTAAGATATTGCATAACACATCTAGGTGATTAGTTCATTACCTTACTTTACCTAGAAGATCATCTGAGTAAACCTCTACTATCTTGTGAATAAGATCATGGAATATAAGGGCCATAGCCCTCTGGTATGTTGCCCTAGTGTTTTTTAGACCAAAAAGCATCATGAAATAGTAAAAGGTTCCCCATGGTGTATTAAAGAAGGCTTTAATCTGATCTTCATTGGAGATGGGGATTTTATTATACCCTAATAAGCCATCCATAAGAAATAACAACTCATATCTTATTATTGCATCAATAATGACATTGATGAAAGGGATATGGAAGTCATGTTATGGACATACTTTGTTAGTATCTTAAAATTCTATACATATCATGATCTTATTTTTTATTAAAATGGGGAAAATATTGGACATCCACTCAGAATAGTCCACTAGTTTGATAAATTTGATTTTTAGAAGTTTTATAACTTCCTATTTCACCATCAATGCAATTTTAGGCTTAATATGGATAAGCTTTTGTTTGATTGGTTTTGCATCAGGCATCATAACTTGGTTATGTTTAACTACTTTAGGCTTAACCTCGACCATATCAGTGTGAGAGAAGGTGAAATCCTTTGAGAGTTTAGTGAGTAGATGCTTGTGGTATTCTACTTCTTGTATAGAGAGTGAAGATTTGAGCTTGAGAATTATAGGACTCTCCTCAGTCCTAATGTTAATGTTAATGGTTTCTTGAATGAAGGAGGCATTTCCCTTCTCAAACATGTTAGGGTCTAGGGGAATATTGAGATATTAACCTACCATGTTGAAAGCATCATGTTTATCATTAGAGGATAGGTGATCAACAACTTAGAAATAAGAATTGTAGTATTTACCTCTAATAGATAATGTGGGATAATAAGTGAGGGAGAAAGCCCTCTTGTGGTGGAATGATGAATATTTAAATAATATCCTCATCATTATTAGCTAATTTAAGTACTAGCAGACTATCATTTTTTTTTATATGGGATACAATCTAATCACTAGGAGTTTTACACATAAGAAGCTACGTCATGACTGACACTATGAAATCAAACTCTCAAAGTGTGAAGATGAAGTAGCCATAGAGTCAGTAAGCCAATTTCTTTTTCTAGGGACTAATTTTATAAAAATGAATCCAAAGTATTGAGTAATTTCATACACAACATCTTTATATGGTTGAAGATGTTAAAATTTAGCTTGATAGACCTCAGAGACTTTGTTGGAGACTAGCTATGAATCACCCTTGATACGTAAGTTCTAAACACCCAAAAAAATTATGAGCATGTTAAGTAATAGGGCTTCATATTTGGATCCATTATTTTTACACTCAAATTTTAACTTGAAACTAAATGGCATGTTTCATCCTTCAAGAGAAATTAGAATAACTCATGCCCCTGCACCTAGATGACACTTAGTCCCATCATAATGGATAACACATTGATCATGCATGGAAGGAGTGTCACTTGGCAAGGTTTCTTAGTACTATTATATCTCAACCATATAAATATCAAGTACATATATTAAGCCCACTTAATGTTTTTAGTCTCGAGACTTAGAATAATGATGAGTCCTTTCCAGTTAGAGGGTAAATGGAAGAGTCTATGGAGAAGGTTGACTCTTGTGGTTTGATTTAAAGAAAAGAAGAAATTTTGGGAACTCAAAAAGGCTTAATTTTAAGATTTAGATTAAGGTAATTAAGCACCTCTCAGAACTCAAAAAATTACTTTCTAGGATTTCTCTTTGGTTTGGGAAGTATGTCAACATATTTATGATAATTTTTCAACATGGGCAGTATCCCAACATAGTTATGATTTTATTTTAGGGTGGAATTTTAAGAACATAATTGTGCATCTTATAATACTATTGATAATACATAGGTGACTCTATTTTTTTCATCATTATATATGGGAAATATCATAATAACTTAGTGAGTGTCTCCTTTGGGGATCCCCTTTTTGTGAGGGGGAGAAGGCCTCTCTTTAGGAATGTGTGGATAAGCATGAGATCCAATGTTAATCTCTATGGTACTTATTGTTAATATTTGAGTATTGACATGGCTAGAGAAGAAGGAATGGTGTGACTACCTATTGAATAACTCTAGATGTGGTGCAAATCACAACTCGGTGCAGGATAAATTAGAATGACCAACATATCAAGAGGAATCAAACCCAATGGATCAAGAAATTTGAAAAAATGGTATGCCCTAACATAGCATGATCCAATTTCATGCTCTGAAGAGGGTTTGAAGTAATAAGAGTAGAACTTGAATTATAGATTGCCCTAATATAGTCAAGCATTAGGATATTGTGATGGTAGTCATGGTAAGGGTTGCTATAAAGGGGGGGTCTTCATTCTCTAACATTTATATCATGTAGAGATCAAGGAGAATAGTTAACCCCTCTTGGGTTCTTTGTCTTTGGGACATAGATAATTTATAGGTCCCTACCCCTTACGATTTGAATGAGAAGATGAGTGATGCATTATTTTCTAAGATATTAATGATTTTGATTATATACATGGTAGAAACTACTCAACTTTTGATTGGATCTAAACTAGTAACCTTTTTATCCATCACTACATCCTTCTCTTCTAACTTATCTTTTAGTAGAGCTTGAGGTATTTCATCCCTTTTCTTTAAGATAACCACTTTAGGTTTTAGGGCTTAGTAGCATCAACCAACTATAGGGGTTTCATGACACCGTTGGTAGGTAAATTATAATAAATGTGCAACCTAGGATGCTTATACATTGTTTCTTGTAACATCAAAAGGTTTAGGATCCCCCTAGGATACTAAAGGCTTTACTAGATGTAGGAACCAAATTTATTTAAATAAGGTTGAAGGAATGGCCTTCATCCTATGTATACATGGTCTTCCCAATATCAAGTTATAGTTGGTATCTTTTTCTATGACATAGAAGTTAGTTAGAATTGTCTTGGGACCCAGATTGACTATGAACATAATGGTTCCTATGGAAGTAGATTTGAGGCTATCATAGAAAAGGGGACAATATTGATGGTCACTTTATCATCAACCATGAATCTCTTTACATAACTATTTTAAATATAAACTTGTATAAAAAAGGTTGGATCTCCCCTCCTTACCAGCTTAGAGTTAGGAAGAAGACTATGCATATTAAATAAATAGCCAATGTCTCAAGATTCCTAACCATGTGGAAATATATCTAGATCAATGTGGTTAATATGAATTGATGGTGTAGGAGTAACACTAGATAGATGCCTATTACTAGGGCATCAATCAAGGTTGATCTATGGGTGGGTATTTCTTGAGTAATCAAGAAATGAGATGTGGGAAGACCAAATTATAGTTCCTCATTGGCTTAGGGATAGACTAAATTTCCAAAATGTTTGAGGGATGAAAAGTCATAGGATGATTCTCTCTAGTGTGAGTACAGGCTATTTGCCTCTTCTTCAACTCCTATATTCTAAATTTTCCTTATACTCCAAACTAAGGAGTGAAATTAGTATATTAATTTCATAGGTGGAAGCTTTAGTCATTATGGGATGATTATGTTGAATCGAGTGGGTCTATAGGCCACCCTATTGTTGATTTTGGGTAACACATGTTTGGTGGTTAGGAAAGGGGTTTGGGTATATTTTGATATTTTGATTCTGAGGGGTGGTTGGGCCATTTTTAATGTCTTGGTGGTTTGTACTAGCATTTCCTAGGAACATGTTGACAAATATTTTCCTTTGATATTATGGGAGCCTTTGGATAAATTCATTATATTCTCTAAATTTTTGAGTATCGTGATTGATAACCTAGTGGAATAAAAAATAAACATTGGCATAATATTACTTAGGCATCACATCTTTCCCATGCTAACCAAACCCTTGTTGACTATGTCTTTAGTAATAGGGTTAATTCTAGAACTGGGGAAATTACTCGACATGTTGATACTGATTTTGACTTTGGTTTTGGTGTTGAATGTTGTGTGGTGGTGATCAGTTGAAATAAATTACATGAATGGTAGGTGGGGGATTCTTGATCCTATCACCTATATTTTTATTAGCATTGGTTTTATTTGTGGGCTAAGATTGATTATTATTCATAGGGTTTTGCATTTTATTTAAGTCAGTGACATCGTTGGTGGTGGCATTCTTGTTTCAATTTAGGATCTTCATACCTTGGTTATTTATATTGTTCAGACCTACATTTTTTAATCCCCCATTATTTTGGTTTGGGGTGATGATGTATCTATTGGTCCCATAAGTTTTCAAACCACTTTCAATGGCCACTTGGTCAATCTATAAGGCACTCTCAAGAACTTCTTCATAGGATCAGTATGGGAATTTTTAGACATCCTCCCTCATTTCCTTATTAAGGGAGTAGAGGAAGAGGTCACATAGTTATCATTTATCCATATGAGGTGTACTTTCAAATGAATATAGGACTTGTCACCATATCATTATGAAATTGGTAGTTGCTTCATTATGTTCTTATTTGATGTGTAAGAACTCATGTATGCTAGTTTTTAGGAGTTTGTTCATATCTAAGGCTTTGAAAAACTCATTCCTGAATTGGTGAAAAGAATTTATGGACCCCTCATCCAGGTGATAATACCAATCAAGTGATATCCCCTCTAGGGTTTGGGGAAAATTTTAGAAACAACCCCATCTTAAGGTAGGATCTCTTTGATATCTGTAGCATATGCCTTGACATGTGCATTAGGATATCCTTCTCCTTTAAACTTGGGAAGGTAATCTAGGGGACATAAGAGAATAACCCCTCATATGTTGATATCAAGAGCTTCCTTACAGTACTTAGTGAAGGTCCTTGTGTTATTAAAATATGTTTTTGTTGAGGTAAGATTAGAGTGGAAAGGTGGGATCGCATAGGGGTTAGTTTGGTAATCACTAGAAGGGATAGTAGAAGCTTAATAGGGTGAAGTGGAATAAGCTGGGAAATAGTTATTTGGATGAGTAGATTTGGAATACATATATAAGTATGGAGGAATTTTGTTAGATGTATTAGGAGTGGTGGTTTATTTCAATGGGCTAGCTGTGGTTTGCACATAGCCCAAGGTTATGTAAGGTAGGATATAGCCTATCAATGGAGGGGGAATATACATAGGGGCACATAACTCAGAGGGGTGAATAATGGTGAATTGTTGGTCACCACATTATTTTATAAATGTGGGGTATAGGTATATATGCTTCCCATTGGGGTTTAGATATGAGATTGATAGGATGGAGGAACATTAGAAGCATCTGGGTTGGAGACCTCATGAGTAAGGATTTCCCTAAGGATTTGGTTATATCCATGGTCCATTGGGGGTGTATGATCCTATTATGGTGGGAGCATGTTAGCTTGTTGTTGTGGTGGTGGATAAGTTGTCTTTTTTATGGGATAAAGAGAAGGATGAGCTTGTGTAAGAGAATTTGGGCCCATCCACTAACTAAAAGTTTGTTGGTTGTTCTCAAGGTCATGAAAGCAACCCACTAGGGTGTAGATGAGTTGATTATGGCTAGTGATGGTGTTAGGCCTAAGAGTTTCCTATATAGGATGGATAGATGCATGATATTGGCTAGTTTGAGGGAGTTGGTTTAAATTGGTAACCTTAGTAACTATGGTTACATTTTACATCAATGAGTTGGAATCATCTTAGATCCTACTATAGGGATGTGTATCTGCTTGCATGTGATTAACCTCATCTTCCAAGTGGCATATCTTTCCTATTTAATGATCATACTTAGTAACACTTTCTACATCTAGGATTTTTAGGCTAATTGATGGCCTAGCATCTATATAGGGAGTGATCATACCTTTTCTAGTGAGGGTCATAACATTAGAGTCACGATGATTACTTTTAGTTTTATATACATCCCAATCTCATGGATAGAGACCCCACTTCTAATTTAGGTATTAGGATGAGAATAATCATATAATTGGTAATAAGCATTGGTGTTGGGGTTGTTTCAACTCACCAATAATGGCTCATTAGAGTTGAGTTGGCCTTTTATATAGCCCTCTAAGCTAAGTGATCCACCTATGTCATGTCCCAGTATATTTTAGGGGTATATGAATACCCATAAAATAAATGGAAGAAGGGTAAATGGAGAAGGCAAAAATAATAAGAGGAATAAAGGGGGACACAAAATATGCAAGTCCTTCACATTGGGTTCACCAAGTTTTATACATTCTAAACTATGCAATTGAGTCCCTGAGATTAGGTTGAGGTAGCCAATGTAATCAATGGGATATGGAAAGGATTATGGGTTGGGTTGGTTTTCAAGTGGAATGGGATTTGGAATGGTTATAGCAAGGGTTTATCATGATGAAACTAAAATATATATACAACATCTCATTACTCATTGAGCATCTGAATGTGTAGAAACAAAGCTCCAAGGTCCTTCAATGTTTGAGATTATGAGGAGGTGGAGCTCATAATCAATACTAAGATAAAGGAAAGGAAGGAGGTTAGGTAAAATGACCCACAAGATGAGATCAAATCTATCATGTTGGATATACCCAGTCAATGTCATCCATAAACATGAATGATATATGATGAGGATAAAACCAAGGAGAAGAAAAGGGGAGGTGGAGGTAGAGATCTAGCCTTGAATCACATTATTATTGACCTCTATTATGGGGGAGGTGTATGATTGGTGGATCAACAATCCATTATTGCTCCTCTAAATCATTTAGAGAGTCAACAATGAGATTTAGGATGGGTGTATCACAGAACGCCTCTCTTCTAAGCTCAGTGTTGATGTCAGATTGTATGTTAATTATGGGTTCAAGTGATCTGACCTTTTGAAAAGACCTTATCTAACAATACCATGTGTTTTAAGAAGTGTCATCCAAAAGGGAATAGGAAATGTGTAAGTGTATGAGCTTATTTTGATAATTGATTATTTAAGTGGACTTGTTGTTTTAGAATCAAGGATTTAGTTTAGAGGCTCACATGGTTGGGCAAGGCTTTGGCAATGTTTTTGGCTTGTTTTTATTTTAAGGAATGTTTTTGACTTTTGAAAATGAAAAGTGACTATTTACTAAAACTAAATGACTTGAAAGTAAAGAACAACAAGCAAACTAAATTTAAGTGAAGAGAACATTTTATTTTTCTTTTTTGGTATTTTATAATTAATTTCCAATGCATGAAAGATGAGAGAGAGAGAGAGAGAGAGAGAGAGAGAGAGAGAGAGAGAGAGAGAGAGAGAGATCTACTCTAACTAATCAAATTTGGATTCTTTTTTTAACTCTTCTAGATGTAACCTAGATGAAGCTATGTGTCCTTTTTTTTTATGGTTTTCTAAATAAATTATGAATATATCTATGTGAAAACTAAAATGTATATCAATATGCAAATGATTCAAGAATATTTTTAGATTCTAAACTAAAAAATACTATCAATTTCCTAACACTTATTTTACTCATATGCAAGAAAAATAAACTTTTTATATTCCTAGATTAGATGCACACTAGCTATGAACAATGTTTTGTTTTGATTAAGATGATTGTCTGAGTTATAGTTTTCTATTATTTTGGGCTAAAATAATGTTCTTAGTTTGTGAAAAACAAGAGAAATCAGAATTGAAATAAGATATTTTGTCTACGTAGGTTGATATATGGTTTCTTAATTGTTAATGTGTGTGTGTGAATGAAAAGAGCTCATTTTGAGACTAAAAATTGACTGTTTTCAATGGATGAAAGTATGTGTTCTATTATAATATTCACCTATAGCTTAGATGAAAAATTTAATGAATTAATCTAATGAATACAATCAAATCAAGAGACTAACTACTTTTTTTATTACAAACACTTGGAAAATAAATGATTATTTTCCTATCAAGTTTGCTTTTTATAGAATATAAATGTTATCTACCATAAGAATAATTTGACTAATCATATATAATAATAAAAATAAACTAAAAACAAAGAACCTCAAACCTCTACCTTCCATGATAGAACCATTGCACCTAGATACAATACCACCTCATATTTAAAATGAGACCACCGTGTTAGGATAGAATCACTATGGTAGTTTATGAAACCACTATGATAGTTTTAAATATAGGTAGTGGTTTTGTAACTAAGGGTGGTGTTCTCATCACCTAAATTAGTGGTTTTATCATACATGGAAAGTTTTAAAACTAAGCTTTTAAAGGCTTTAAATTCCAAACAAAAATAGGTTAGGGAGATGCAAAGGAGGAATAGGAGGGAAATAGGACCAAGTGGTTAGAGATAACTCTGATCTAATCATTCATTAGTACATCATTGCATTATCATTAGACATTATATTGGACATATCACACCATGTAATTTTTAGGTGCATACAGTCTTTGGTTGTTGTCTAATAGAATGACTATTCAGTGCTCTCCATTCTTAAATCTTATGAAACTCTCCTTAAAGAACATTTTTACATTAGTTTTTTGGCACCAAGTTCTACCAATAAAATATAGGTAGATCCACTTTAACAAGTTCAATGACTTTGAATTTTGTGCTGAAATTTGCTCCCATAATGTCCATGGAAACATTATACAAGATGTCAATGGGTTGTGCATGTATAATGAGCCATGAAAAAAGTATGTGATGAAAAATGTAAGGAATGACTTCTTTTTATTTTACATGCATCTCTAGTATAAATGTTTGCTTTAGTTCCAATGTCAATAAAGATGTTACAAACTATTCACCCATCGATGGTAGCATTGATCGAGAGCTCTTAGTTTTAGTTCACATTATGCATGGTTTTTATGTCATGACTCGTGTCTAGTTGTTCCTCTGTGCCAACCACATTTTATTCTATCCAAATCTTAATAATTGGTATGACATGTTCTCTTTTTAATATGCTAAAAATATCTGAGAGCTACTCAAATTATTTTGTAATAAGGCCCTTGCTCAGATTTTCTTTTACTTTGAAATCTGTCTCTTGTTCATCTTGAATCTCACCTTAAATATTCCATGTCACATTTGTGTCATGTTGCAAGATTAAATTTTGTGTTAAACCATCATATTATTTTATTACCCATGTACAGGGTGGAAACTGAACTTTCACATTAGACCATCATATTATTTTATTACCCATGTATAGGGTAGACACTAAAATTTCTCTCTAGGCACCTCCATAATCATTAGTTGTGTATTAACATCATTGTGCATTGTGATATTCATCTTTTTCTGATTATTTTACTTGTGTGTGCCTTGCTTAAGGACCTACTTGTCATATTTTTGGGCAATTTTGATCATTCTAGAGCCCTTATTTGCCTCATCTTTATAAATGATATTCTTATAAAAATCTAGGCACTCAAATTTATCCCACCCTCTATAATATACACAAGTAGGGAACTTGGGATAATCCCATTGGTAGTGCTCAAATGAGCCACACTTATGATAGATACATGGAGTAAATCTTCCTCATTGTCCTCCTCTAGCAACTTGTCCCTTGTATGAGTGATCCCTTCCATACCTTATTACTTGTCATGAGGGACCCATGATTTTTTGGCATGATCCCATCTCATACGCATCATGTATTTCATCAATGACATATGGTTGATTTGTAAAAATCATATGACAAAGATACCTTCACCTACTTAACCCTTTGTAGTAATGGGTAAACCTACACATCATGATATTCATAACACACTTAAAAATACTTCATATATCAAAATGTGCTCAATGATGAGGAGTTGATGGTATAATATTCATCATTAATATCTTATTGTATAGTAGTATAAATATTAGACCCGCCATAACCCACATTAGGCAAAACCTTCATAATAAATTTTCACAAGAAAACCTACTTGCACGTTCCTAATATTAAAAACATGAATTTATCTTGTAAGAAATAAAATATCATCCTATTTTTTAAGATAAATTTTAAATTTATTAGTTAAGGTAACTTTTTAGCTAACAAATTTTCATCTTATTGTCTTTTAAAAAACATTTTTGTTTGAAGGATACATGTCATCTATTTTTTATCATTGGTTGGGATTAGTTACATAGATAATTATAAATTTTGTTTAAGTAGTAAGTGTATGCAATCAAAAATGCATTAGATCTATAACTCAAAGAAGATAGATCCTACTTACACTTTTGATTGGGGATACATTAGATAATTGGAAACATAACCAATATGTGGATTTACTAGAATCAATTAGGGGATCTCTTATCACAACAATATCACTAAAGAGGTTTCTAAAGCCTCGAGTCAAGAAAAACTATGCAATAACCCTAAGTAAGTCTTATGTTTTAATATTCACTATACTAATAACAAGTAAAGCAAATAAATCTAATCTAATTCTCACCAAAGCTTGTGGCACAAAGTTGGGGTAATAAACAATAAAATTAAACATGCATAGAAGACATATACTCACATCAATGTATACATAATCTTAATGTATGGAAGAGAAGTAAAAATACATATCTATTTACTCTTACAAAGGATGAACAAAGTTAGGAATACTTACCTTTAAAGATGAACCCATCGAACCTCAATATCTACCTTGGCTAAGGTGTTTTATAAGAGGTTGTTTTGATATGTAAGGATGACAAGGATAAATCAAATCTAGGAGATAACCTATCAATGCATCTAAAAGACTTCTCCAAAAAAGAAGATCCATATCTCCAAAGAAATTATGAAACCCTAATCTTGTTCCTTAAGTAAAATAGTGTATAATCAGATGCATAATAGCTCTTACTTCTTATTTTCTTCTCTAAATAATGGCAAAACGATCTTGTATTTATAGGCAGATTTAACCCTAAGCCATTTTGAAAGTTTTAGCCGATAGGGTCAACCTAGTACTGTTATTGAAAAAAACCGACTAAGTCATGGGCTAAGTCAACCAAGAGCTAACCCATACCCTAAATGAGTTTTACCAATAAGAGTACAAGGTCGACCTAGTACTATAAATTGTCGAAATGGGTTTTTGGTTAGGAAAAGGAGTATGGAAGATGAAAAATGACTAGATAAGTGTGAAAGAGAGAATAAAAAGTTAGGGTAATGGTTTTTAGGAGATAAATGTGTAAATAACAAGTGGCAAAAGGGATAAAATTTTTAGAACGTACCAATGGTCTACCCACCCCTTTCTCAGTGCACCCTTTAGGGCATTCACTGAGAGAGATTAAGACACAACAAGTTATTGTAAGATAAAGAGCATCAGTGATTGATACAAGTTTAAAAATATTATGTGTATACATATGCCCCACTCAAAGCTCATCACGTGTCATGTAAGTGTAACACGGGATGGTGCTTCAAGAATAGAACATGATGACACATAACATTGATGCTAAGTAAAATGTAGTAAGAAAAAAATAAGATAAATGAAAGGATAGAATTGAAAAACACATACCTTTAATTACCTTAGTGTTGTAGATAAATAAAGAGATTGCAATATATGTGAAGGCATCTAATGTGAAGAACATTAGGCAAACATGTAGAGATCAGTGTACAAAAGAGCAAAAAAATGAAATTTTTGAAATATAGGCATATAATAGTGGAAAATATTCTCTACGATGTCACAATTCTAAAAACTTTTATGGTTCCAAAAATGAGTGAGTAAAAATAAAGATATGATCAAAACAAGGAATCTGATGGTTAATATTTGAAAGGTAAAGAATTATGAATAGGAAATTTAGATAGGGTAGAAAGAAAGCCATTTATTATTGTTTGACTTATTTGGAGAGAAAAATAGAGCTCTAAGAGGTTGAATGAAAGAGGAAAGATGGTGAGGAGATGATGACTGAGATGAGGAGGATGCCTAGCGGCCGTAGCAGGTGTAGCACAGGTAGGCAACTAAGAATTTCAAACTTATTTTGAGTATTTTATTAGAAATTAAGTGTTTTAAATTAATTTGTAATTTAGACAATTTCTAAAAACCAAAATGAACCCTAGTAAGTTGATAATGGTAATAGATGCCAAATGGTAAAATGGGTTGAAAGGAATCAGAGTAATAAATGTTGAAGGCATTTATTATAAGAGTCAGTAATTTAAACCAACTAGGTCAACCCAATCAACCTAGAAGGTTAAGAACCTTGATTTGACCTTATCAACTTAGTAGGTATGGGTCAACTTAGTTGATTTAGGGAGAGTGATGATGTAGTACCCTAGTACTGACTTAGTTAGTTAATCTAAATTACTGACTTAGTACTAAGGGGAAAATGAAAGGGTTGATGTAGTTGATTCAGTCCACATGGTCAACCTAGTACCATTTGGTTGACTCAGTATGTGACTAAGTGGTCGGTATAGTACTAAAATATAGGAATTTGGCTGAAATAATATGTTTAAGGCCCAATTTTATTGATTGAGTACTTAAATGGCCAAGTAAACTAAGAATAGGTGAAATTGGTTGAAAATGAATATATTAAGGAAAATTAGTTTCATTTTTATAAAAAATTAAAAAGAATGTATTTGATTAGAAGTGACATGAGGTTTAATACATATTTTATTGTTAGATGATTGTCTGGGTGTCAAATATTCTATAAATTAGTGGATGCATCATAGTTTTTATATCTATTGGATTTAGTGATAGAGGTGGATCAAGCTAGGTTAGTTACATTAGGCTTAGGAGGAATCATGGAGATGCATCAAGTTCCACTGAGTACAGATCTAGTGGTCATGTTCCTAGGAGACTGGGAGTGCTTGACCAATACCTCTAGGTGGGTGGCGTATGGGGATACCATTGAGGTGGGTATTACATTGGAGGATATCTATGATTTACTTGGACTTCCTATAAGAGGGACATCGATAATCATAGGGATACTAGAGGGGCAGGAGGAGAGATGAGCATTAGCCTAATGGGAAACTTACTTGGATAGGATTTAGCCAAGATTGAGGGTGAGTCTATTTGATGTTTATATATCCCAAATTTTAGATATCCAAAAGGTGGTGATAGGACGTATGACAGCATGAGTGTTATGTCACAAGTGTAATGTCAAGGTACCATTATATGTGATAGCTTTGTGCCCACTAATATTAGAGTAGGGGGCACTCTATGACTTGGGTTCTATAATTTGGGTTTAGATCATGTATGATATGTATGGTATGTTATCCATAGCATATAATACCATAGGGTCAGTGATATTACTAAGCGTCTGGATATATGAGAGGTTCTTGATGTACTCACCAGTTAGGTTACCCCATGTGATCAATGATTAGTTACCTTGAGTACTGAGATGGAAATAGGATCAAGTGGTATAGGTTAGGCCCCACATGCTAGTATTATAGATGGTCACATGAGTAAATATCAAGTGGTAGCCTTATGCACACATTGCCATAGTTTGGGTGAGTTGGATTATGGTGCCACTAGAGTTGACATGAGCATAAATCACAAACTACTACTCATGGTGGGTAGAGCTACATCTAGTAGCATATCTACCAAGATAGTTTAGACTCCCTTAACCAATGGATCCTATAGTGGTGCCCACATTTTGGGCTAGACATTTGAGAGAACCAAAGGGGAGAGGAGGAGAGGGACCACCAGTTATGAGACTAGAGATTAGACCATAGTGTGTGATACCATAGACACATCGATCATAATGGATAGTATCTAGAGAAGACATGGTTGTGGATTTAAGAGTATCATAGGTACTATATATATCACCACAATAGAAAGATCAATAACCAACTTAGTCACACAACCAATGGAGATGCCAATGATGACAGACAACACATAGGGTGGTCATCTAGAATGACCCATCAGTTGACCCAGGGTAGAGCTAGTCTATAGAGGCACCACTGAGGTGAGGCTTGAGATGGGCATGGGTGGTGACCCTAGGGTTTGTATTGATTGGGAGGAATCCCATAGACAAGGTACTCAAAAGATGATCTGATGGAGAGATTATGCTTAGTGGTTGAGCAAATGGGGAGCCAGTGCTTGGTGACACCAAGATAGGTAATAAATGGTTGAAATATGTTTAAGCTTTGAAAATATAATATTTATTTGATAGATTGTATTTGAGATATATTTTTGATCTAATGTCTATCTAGTTTGAATTTTCTAGATCTTACAGAGGAAGAGGAGACCAAATGGGGATCCCTAGTAAGGGGAGCACTCCATGATATCTTAGACAAGGCACTAGTGTTGTTAGGGACCCGTGGAAGCACCATTAATTACCATATACAAGCAACTTAAGATGTGGAATTAAACCAAAAGTAACAAGTAACTAGAAACCAGAAACAACATAAAATATGAGAGACAATACACAACTTGTATTAATACTCATCCAAAAAAGAATACAATAAAGAAGATGCCACTTCTTCTTCACACCTCTCAGAGGCTTCCCACACCTCAAGTGTACAGTAATTCTTTCCTCAAAGCTCTCTCTCTTACGGTCCCAACACACAACTCAAACACAAAGTTGGTGTTCACCTCCAACTAGTCAATATCCACTACTGCCAGTACTCTAGTGCTCCACGCACTCCAAGTACACAAACATACTTTAACTAGATCTCCCTTGAACTTGTAACAACCTACAACTCAAATAATCTTACTTATGGAAGGAACTGCCTTGCCTTCCTCTTTACTCTCTTTCTGAGTACACACCGTACTCTAAGTAGATCCTACTTGATCCTACTCCCTGGTGTGTTTTTGTCCTCCCTAATCTTACACACCTGCAGATTAATCTAGTTCTACACAGCTGCAAACTTGGATCCTGCACACACATACACCTGTATATCAATGATCTTACTTACCATGCAGATCTCCAAATGTGGTCTTGCACACCTGCTGATCGAGATCCTACACACTTGAAGAACCCTTCTGATTCTCCAAAACTAGCACCCACACTTGGCACTGTTGTGGAACTAAGAGGAACACCCTTGCTCACTTCACACACAGAAGGAGCTAACTTTGCTCAACTCAAACTAGAACACTTTTACAATACAGCCTATGAGTCTCTTAAATAGATCTCATGCAAACAATAATTATAAATCCAATTACAATAATTAGATCCGCAGCTTCAAGTCTAAAATTGGCTCTTAACATGCAAACACTCAGTTTGTTAACAAACTGTTCATGCAACTGATAGTTTTGAAATTGCACAGATGAGCGACGTCGGTCCCTGTCAGGCTGGAGATGATCAACGTCAGCTGATACCTGACCAATGTAGGTTGCCTTTCCCACTGTATATGATCGATGTCAGCTGATCAGACTGACGTTGGTTTCCCTGTCACTTAGCAACCTCTCAACAACCTCCTCCATGTCTGCAATAGTGAAGCTTTTAGCTCCATAACCTAACAATCTCCCACTTAGAGATAAATAGCTGCACTGTACCTATACCTGTACCACATCTAATCTATTTTCTAGCTTGTATCCCTCTTCAAGATCAATCCTGAAGATCACCCACCACACAACCTATGGTGCACCCCCTGTCATTCGAGTAACCTGCCACATCCAAACCTACAAACCCATGTAGTGAAGTCCTGACCCTACATAGCATGTATACCTACTGTTGGTCCCTCTCAAATACCTGAGAACCCACTTCCCCGAATTGGCTCCTAACTCTCTGACAGCACCTACTGCTTGGGCAAACTCAAGTCTATACTAGACCTCATGTGATTTCAGACACTAAACTCTCCAGCCCTTGGTGTGCTCCTATTCTACATCCTATGTATTGAACCTCACCAACACCTGATTCACATCAGCTCCCACTGGAGACAAAATCAACCTGTGATCTCCATGTCTCTCATGCCAAAGAATTTTGCTACTCAAAATTCCTCATGACATGCCACTGAACTAACCTTACCTTTAGCTTAGCAAAACCCTGTATGTCTGAACCTGCTAGCTAGCATACCATCCACATATAGTAATAGGATAATGTCATGACCATCATCCACCTGGTAAGACAAACACAATGGTTACACTGACATTGACTAAAGCCCTGCTTTGTCATCCACCTGTCAAAACCTGTACCACTATCCTGCAGCTTCCTCAAGACCATATGACCTGGCCTTCCATCTCACATATCCATTCTCTCTATTCTTTAACCAAGGTATCCATTCGTCTCAGTGTTTTCATATCGACTAGCAACCCTACCAAATCTCCCATTTGGTCCTGCACCCTGTTCATGCCATACTCCCACTATTTCATGGATCATTCCTGCTCTACAGTCAGCAACTAGTATAAAGAAGAGGAATAATGAATTTGAGGCCTACTTACACTTTCATTCCTCCCCATGGGTATTTGAGACTCCTTGACAGCTTGATGTCTACCTAAAATCTATCTTAGTGACCGACCTTGGTCACTACATAGTCTGCATCCGATCGACGTCGGTTCCATGCGATTGTCCAAGTCACCAAAACCAGTTATCCTACTGACATCATTTTTCACCTGCCTGACACCACTAACTTCTCTAGTCTACACATGACCGAAGTTAGCACCTGTCTAGTCGACGTCGATTACCCTTAACCGAAGCTAGTCCCTGTGTATGCTTGTGAGTGATGACTTTTTACCTACGAGCTCCTTTGAATCAATCCCATGTCCAAACTGCCCTGCTCAAAAGTATCCAGCCCCATCCACTGGTCTCTGTCTATCATCTCCTCCAAGAACACCAAGGCTTTCTAGTTCTTAAGTTTGTCAAACACATCAGTCTTCCTTTTCTTGCAATAAACACAATCCTTTCTTGTAGCATCCCACTTCTCACAGAAATCTCAGTTTATGCTCTCTAAAGCTGAACTCTTCCCTTTTGACTTAAGAACATCCATTCCCTTCTCACTTATGTGGCCAAGCCTACAAAGCCACACCTAAGTAACAAAAGTGGAATCAGTAATACAAGCAAGTAGATAAAGAGTACATGCTTTCTTACCACATGCTAATTCAAGTGCATCCGTTGTGAGAATTCTTGTGCATCTCTCATCACCCAACTATCCTGAAGCAATTAGCCACATCTCCAAGACTGGGACCTACATGACCTTCTTCAACACCCATGTGTTGGTCGCCTACAATTTTAGCAACACTTCCCCTTTGCCAACAATCTGACAAGGCTCACCAACCCCTCTACTTGGGGCTGCATGGAAAGAGGCAATAGAATCTATTAACCAAGATTCAACTTTATCTAGAGCATCATGTGCAACAACACCTACAACATCTACTTCTTCATGCTGATCTGCTACCAACCAACAATCTTTATTTACCTACTCTTTCTTTCCATAACACCGTAAGTGACCATTCGTGCTATTCAGTTTCTCCATTTGTAGCTTACTTTCTTCTGTCATTGTTATACTCCCACTCAATTAAAAACCCCTAAGAGTGACCTGTAACCAAACACAAAACTTGCTCCTTGTAACCTTAGCTCTGATACCAACTATTAGGAACCTATGGAAGCACCATTGATTACCATATACAAGCAACTTAAGATGCAAAATTAAACCAGAAGTAACAAGTAACTAGAAACCAGAAACAACACAAAATATGAGAGACAATACACAACTTGTATTAATACTCAACCAGAAAAGAATACAATAAAGAAGATGCCACTTCTTCTTCACACCTCTCAGAGGCTTCCCACACCTTAAGTGTACAATAATTCTTTCCTCAAAGCTCTCTCTCTTACGGTCCTAACACACAACTCAAATCCAGAGTTGGTGTTCACCTCCAACCAGTTAGTATCCACTACTGCCAGTACTCTAGTGCTCCACACACTCCACAAGTGCTACACACACTCCAAGTACACAAACATACTTCAAGTAGATCTCCCCTAAACTTGCAATAACCTGTAACTCAAACAATCTTACTTATGGAAGGAACTACCTTGCCTTCCTCTTTGCTCTCTTTCTGAGTACACATCATACTCCAAGTAGATCCTACCTGATCCTACTCCCTATTGTGTTGTTGTCTTCCCTGATCTTGCACACTTGCAAATCAAACTGGTTCTACACACCTGTAAACCTGGATCTTGCACATACATATACCTGCAAATCAATGATCTTACTTACCATGCAGATCTTCAAATGTGGCCTTACACACCTATTGACCGAGATCCTACACACCTAAAGAACCCTTCTGATTCTCCAAAACCAGCACCCACACTTGGAACTGTTGTGGAACTAG
This sequence comes from Torreya grandis, assembly GCA_037957365.1. NCBI lineage: Eukaryota > Viridiplantae > Streptophyta > Pinopsida > Cupressales > Taxaceae > Torreya > Torreya grandis. The sequence continues at coordinate 1,092,068 of JARHVA010000451.1, forward strand.
GAGGAACACCCTTGCTCACTTCACACACAGAAGGAGCTAACTTTGCTCAACTCAAACTAGAACACTTTTACAATACAGCCTATGAGTGTCTTAAATAGATCTCATGTAAACAATAATTAGACATCTAATTACAATAATTAGATCCGTAGCTTCAAGTCTAAAATTGGCTCTTAACATGTAAACACTCGATTCGTTAACAAACTGTTCATGCAACTGACAGTTCTGAAACCGCACAGGCGACTGATGTTGGTCCCTATCAGGCTGGAGATGACCGACGTCAGCCGATACCTGACCGATGTTAGTTGCCTTTCCCATTATATATGACTGACGTTGGCTAATCAGATTGACATCAACTGATCAGATTGACGTCGATTTCCCTATCACTTAGCAACCTCTCAACAACCTCCATGTCTGCAATAGTGAAGCTTTTAGCTCCATAACCTAACAAGTGCCATATGACCTTATCACATTAGATGATCCCATGGTACCATCTACCTCAACTTAGGAAAGATGGTTTAGACTTGAAAGAGAGTTTGTGAGGCAACTATAGGCATTGAAAGATGGGATACAACCATCTATAGGGGTGGAAGCAGGAGAGGCACAGGCATGGTAGGCCTTGGCTTAAAAAAGAGTCACACATTTGGCTATAACTATTCAGTTAGGATAGGTACAGGCCTAGGTGGCCAACCTAGAAGGATAGGTAGTAGGCTTCAGATCTCAAATAGCCTCTTTACAACATACTATTTAGAGGGGATTATCTGAGGCATCTATAGGTAGTGTGGTTGGGCCATGAGATAGATATGATAGAGCCTAGCCTTAGAGATGGAGTGATTTATTTTTGTATTTTGAATCAAATACACATGATATATATATATATATATATATATATATATATATATATATATTATTTTGATAGTTGGATGTTGATCTTATGTGTTTGTATTATGGTTATGGTTGTGGATGTGTGGATATATTTATTTCTAGCATGTTTTTTTATTTTTTTGTATATGATATAGGAAATATATGTGTTGTGTTTTTTTTTCTAAAATTATTAGTATACATACATGGTTAAAAAGAAATAAGCAAAAAGGACTTGGTAAAGTATAATTAATCAAAAATAAATGTACTACACACTATTTCATGTTGGGAAATCTGTAATAGTAATAAATGACTAAGTATAAGAACCCAAAGACTAGTAAACAAGAGGGTAAAAAGTTGTTTTTAAACCATGAGAAATAGTGGCACCACATTAAGACAAGTAAAATCACACTAAATCATGTTGAGAAGTATGAAAATAATGTAATAAAATGAAAATCATGTAAAATAATAATGGTATAAAAACAAATCAATTAAGTCAATCAATCATACTAAATCATGTTGGGAAGTACAAAAGAAATAAAATTGGCAAAATGGTCTTAAATTAATCATACTAATTCAAGTTGGGAAGTATGACAACTTAAGAAAAATGATTGGATTCTTACATGCAATCAAAAAATAAGAAGATAAAAATAAAAGATTAATGAAAAACATACTAAATCAATATGGGAAGCATGCCAATGACGTGGAACTCATAATCAATCACATCTTATCTCATATTTAACACATGTAATTTTGTTGTGACTTGGATATTGGAAAATTTTATGAGGAAGGACAGGTCCTATCTGTGGTCTTACACTACAACTCACAAAGGGAACACCAATGAGGTTGAATTAATATGAAAATATGTTAAAAATGTATTTTTTAAAATGGTAATGTGAAAAATTGGTAATTTGTGAGGAAGGTTAGGTCCTATCCCTAGTCTTATAATGCAACTCACAAATGGAATCCCAAGGGGAGCAATCAATGAACAAAACAATATTTCTCAAGGGGAAATATTAAAATTGTTAGAAAGTGAAAAAGGGAATGTAAAATCATAACATAGGCATCTTATGAGAAGACCTTAGAAGACATGAGGCACACTAAGGACATGAGAAGACACTAAGTGACTAATGACAATCAAGATATAGAGAATACTTGCTCTTTATAGACACAAAGCTATATAGGCAAATAAGTGTGCTACTAAGATCAACTCATGTAGGTAGTTATATACAATAAAAATAAAATGGACTTACCTTACCACAATGTGTTCCCCATTTCTCAATACCCCTTACAGGGTTGTCAATCTACTATAAATATTGGGTACTAGTGTGAGAAAGTAGTTAGCACTAAAATATTTTTTGTTCTCCTTTTATAATCTACTAGCCTACCACATTTCAATGGACCTAGACTCTATTGTGAGTCCAACTGTGGATTTTGAGCTTTAAGTAAAAAGAGGAGATGTGCTTAGAATCACATCTTTTAGTGTGATTTAAATTTTGATAATGTTAAATGTTTCTTTTTTAGATCATTGCCTTTTGTTAAATAATTTGGATTTTGAATAGTTTTTATGGATTTTAAGATTCCTCCTCCATATAGACTTGGAATGACCAATCATGAGAGATAGAGTGATACACATGAATGAGCTTTGAGCTTTGGCTAAAAGAAACTAAGTATCCAAAAACAAGAGTGACTAGAACAATTAGGCTTATGTTAGGAACCCATCCTACCCCTTCTCTTTACTTTGTTAGTATATTAGTTGCTATTGATGCATATGATTTTTAAGTCATCACGTGAGCATTTTATTTTATCCCACATTCGTGAGAAGTAGTAGTTACTTATATTAGACTTAGTATATAAGTAAGTGTTGAGGCCAATGAAGGCATCCATGAATTGTATTGAATTGAGATTTCTCAAAGAAGGTTTCCCCCTCGAAGAGGCAATTGATTATGTAATTATTCCATCTGTAATTTAATTCTACTTATTTGAGTTAATATATTGCTGATTTTCATAGTTTATTTCATGTATTTACAATTATCTACTAACTTGTTCAGGAAAGATCCTCTCTTCTGGTATCAGATCACTTTCTAAGGCTAATTTTTTTTTCAAAAAGTCTAAACTATGTTATGTTGCATAATTCATTTAAGTATTTTTTTGTATTACAATAATCTATTTTAGATTAGGGTAAAAACATATCCACATAACTATGGGAAGTGCTTGGGTGAAAGCCCTAAAACTCATTGTGAGGAATATTGTAGGAACCCCAAAGTAGCATGGCCCATTGAAAGGACCTATCAGTGAAATGGGCAATGACCCCTTTCTGATTGATTAATTCCCACCTGTGATAAAAACCAAGAGTTATCACTTAGAGGTAAATATATGGTCAAAACTTTTTTTGAGAGTGGTACTCACTTGTATGGCATTGGTGGCCAGAGAAATATCTTTAAAACCTTAAGAAGCCATTAAAACTTGGAGACCATTTCTATCAATTTTAGAATATTTATGATAAACTCAAAAAATCAATCAACAGAGTATCAAAAAACTCTCAAAGTACTTACATTCAGATAGTTGATCGAAACAAGAAAACAAAAAATGTTCATCCTATCAATTTCATAAAATTATCAACAAAGTATCAAAAGACTCTCAGAGGACTTGAGGCCAGACATTTGATAGAAAATAGAAACCATAAACCATTAAAAAAAACATTTTTTTGTCATATCTCTCCATCTGTAGCGCTGTTGATCCTCAAAATTTATTTGAACACCTAAAATTCCATTCTCTATATTTTCTCCTTTAGGTCCCATACCCTGATTTCACTCTTAATTTTTGCAAATCTCAATTTTCCCTTTTTTTGGATTTTACCATAACTTCTATTTTTATCTATTTTCCTCAAAAAAATTCCACAGTGTTCATCTCCCTTTTATGCTTCTTTGTCCCTCTTTGATAAATTTTATAGTTTTTCTATTTTTACTTTTGAAATTGCCCTCACCTTCATCAATCATACTCCCATTATGCAAAAAAAATAGTAAAAATACCTTTACCCCTTCAGATTTTTCCCAAATTAAAAAAATTCCTTACTAAATGTGTCTTAACTCTAGTTTTCCTACCCATTTCAAAAAAAAATCTCTTATTCTAGTCATGGTAGTAACCCGAACAGGAGCGAAAAACATGGAGGATGAAATGACCACCCTCAAAACCCAAATCAAAGATCTTGATGAAAACATTATTGACCTCAATCTTCAACATACCACCTTAAACAACATATGGCATCTAGAGTCCTCTTCAAAGACTGGATTTTTTTCTTATAATAATTTTTGTGGGTTGAAGATTGATTTTTCTAGATTAAATGGTGCAGATTTGACTAGATGGATTTATCAGGAAAAATAATATTTTAGTTTGCATAATAGTTTTGATGCCAACAAAGTCTCACTTACATCCTTTCACTTGGAACATGAATATTTTCAATGGTATCATTGGTATATCAAGGCTCATGATGAGCCAATATGGATGAATTTTTTCACACTCATGAATCACCAACTCCACATGAAACACCAACCCCAACTAGTTAAGCACCAACCCAGCTAGACGTTAGCAAGAACCAATACCCTATATGACTCAACACCATCTCAACCACCTAAAAAAATTTATTACCTTCATAACACCTTTTTCATCATACAATAGATGATGATCACCTTATTTAACTCTTTTCTCTCTTCTACCCCTCTCAAACTATCTTCTAGGCTTCTTCGCTCAATTAGGTTTCTTCAAGACTGATTGGTCATATGACCTTTATCTTCATCTACAATATCAATTTTATACATTCATGATATTTTATATTCACCATTATGGTGGTCTAAAATATATCCTTCAACTCTTCAAAGTGTTATATCCTTTGCTTCCACTCTCTCAATCTCTAACTAGTCAATTATGCCTATTCGACCTTCTTCTTATACTAGGTTCTTGCTCATACACCTCTTATTTTGACACACGCACTTTCCCACTTAGATTTTCCACACAATAGGTATTATTTCATTACAAAAACATGAATCAATTATTACATTAGGTTAGTCATAACTCATGTAGACCAAATCCTTATTTAGGCCTTAAAGAGACCCAATTCAATTAGACTTTCATTAATACACATTACACTTTGATCTCCTTATAACACTTTCAAACTCTAAACACAGTAGGAAAAATTCATTTACCACTCAAATAGTCCCACACTAATCTCATGTTAGGTCCATGGCATTTTTTTATCTACAACCACCACTTGAAGCACACCATTAGTACTATTCACATTAAGCCTTCATACACACAAAAATGTCTATCTTGAACAACTAAAGATAACATGTTATTTATCCCCAAAAATGTGATAATAAATCACATACGCAAAACCTTGAAGATGTAACAACTTAATCAAGTGCATTAGACTTCATCACATAAGGCAAAAGGACTCAAAACAACTTGCTCACTTAGAACTGCTAGTTTTCCTCAAAGACCAGTCATGATGACTCATGACTTAGAACTAAAACACATGTATAGACATTTTTAATGGCTTATTATACATGTAGATGAAACTATCACATATCCAGACCATCTTTAAATATAAATATCATATGGTCTATTAAAAACTATTAGTCTTATACACCAATGTATTGACCTCACTACACATAGACCTTACCAAGTTAGATGAACCATTTTAGCTACTTCTTTTTCACCACTATACCTAAATTACAATATTTATACCAAACATGAATAGGACATAACAGTGTTAACAAAGGTTCTTGATTTCCCGAAAATTGCTAATTATGAGGACAATTTGAGAGAGATGATGTCTCTAGATTAGAAGAATTACAAGATCCTAAGGATCTACATAACAACTATCTTAACCATAAACATTCAAGTGGGTGAGATTTTCACATGTTTTACCTCCATTTAACCATATATATTCACCATTTACTCTTATAGATTAACTAACCATATAGATAGAAAATATTTATATCTATTGCTTCAGAGTCATTAATAATACAAAAGTATATAGAAGTAATTCAGAACTAGTTGGATAACTCAATCATAAAACATTTATAATCACATAGAGATCAATTCATTACATATCATTGATCCATTATTTTCTCACACATGATCCAAAATCAACTATTCAATGTCTAACCTCTTCTCTTCCTTTGCATCTTGTATATGTACCCATATTACTATTTCTATCTTAGGTACGTGGCTGCAATAGACCATAAAAAGAATCTTCAATAATTTTAACCTTGATATAGACTTTCTTAGTTAAAACAACCCAGATCCACACAATCTAGTCAAAATGAAATATAGTTTTTGACTTTAACTCTCATGCATGTTCACTACGCATATGGCTGACATGTCATAATAATATGATAACTCCTTTTTAGCATATTATCCCACTAACACTTTCATGGACTTAATGAGTTATCTCACCCCAAGACAACACAAAGCAAAATAATTAGAAAATATCAAAATTGACCATCACCTAGTTGTAAAAAAATAAATTGTAGGGTAATTTACCCCCATGATCTAGAAGAAGCTCAGTTGATTGTGGAACCTACTTCTCAAAAAGATTCCAACTAAATATCTCTCTCCATGCCTTAGTAGGAGTCACCACCCCACAAACTATGTGGGTCAGGGATTACTTCAAGCATATCCCTCTCATAATACACATTGATTTTAGAAGCACTCATAACTTCATTGACCCTTAGATCACCAAATAGGCTGATTATTTTTTCCATACTTGCTCCAAATTTGAAGTCATGATTGCCAATGGGGACACATTACCTTGCCAAGGGAAGTGTCATAATGTGCATATCTCTATTAGAGATTATAACTTACACTCTAGACATGTTTGCCTTTCCCTTAGGTAGATGTGATGTTATTTTGGGAGCCCAATGGTTATGCATACTTGGAACCATCTTATGGGATTTTGCTAAACTTTAGATGTAGTTTTTAGATAATGGGCAAAAACACACATTTAAGGGCTTACAATTGGGGTCTCTCAGCATCATAAGTTCACATCACATTAAAATTATTATTAAGAATAATTTTCATGACATAATTTCTCAACTCCATTCCATTCAAATACAACCATCAATGATCTCCACTACTCCTGATCTACAAATAATTCTACATAGGTATGCAGGTGTCTTTACCAAACTAGTGGGATTTACCACCTTCACAACCAAAGGCCCACCATATTTAAATCCTTCCTAGAAGTGTTCCTCACAACATTAGGCCCTAACACTACCCATTTTATCAAAATATCAAGATCAAGATGCTCATTCGAGACTTACCAAAGCAAGGCATTATTCACCCTAGTACCAACCCATATTCTTCCCTACTTCTCTTTGTCTATAAAAACATGGGTCATGACACCTTTGCATTGAATTTAGAGCACTTAATCACATTAAAACCAAGGATAACTTTCCAATCCTTATTATTTGTGATCTTCATGGTGCTCATTTTTTCTCCAATTTAGATCTCTACTCTAGATATCACCAGATTCGACTTCATGAGGATGGTATTCCTAAGATAGTTTTTCACATACATGATGGCCACCATGAGTTTCTAGTCCTACCCTTTGTCCTCACTAATGATCCTTCAAAATTATAGGCATTGATGAATAAAATATTTTGGCCCTACTTATGGAAATTTATTCTATTATTTTTCAATGATATCCTCATCTATAGTAAAACATGGTTAGAGCATCTCCAACATCTAGAGCTCACACTACAACTTCTATTTGATCATCATCTCTATGCAAAATAATCCAAAGATGATTTTGGATAAGATGAAGTAGAGTATCTCAAGTATATTGTTTTATCCCAAGGGGTTTGGATGGATCCTAGAAAATAATTGCCATGACAAATTGGCCTCATCCTCATACACTCAAGAGCCTCTGTGGTTTTTTAGAGCTAAATTGATACTATCACAAGTTTGTCAAGGATTACAGGAATATTGTATCTCCATTGATATCTATGTTGAAAAAGGATGTTTTTACATGAACACAAGCTAATAAGTGTTCATTTGAAGAATTAAAACAAGTTATGAGTACTACACTTATTCTAACTATGCTAGATTTTACCAAGGCCTTCACTATAGAGAGTGATGCTTGCAATAATGAACTTGGTGTTATTATCCTCCAAGAAGGATGCCCTATTGCATTCACCAAAAAATCCATTTCTATAAATAATTTAGTACTCTCTAATTATTAGAATGAAATGATGGTCATTTTGTATGCAGTATAGAAGTGGTGGCCATACCTACCGAGGAATCATTTTTACATCAAAACTAATCCGCAAAGTCTGACATATTTCTTGAAATAATGGGTCTCCACCCCATCACCATAAAAATGGGTCATCAAACTCATATATTATAACTATGATATCACTTACAAGAAGGGAAGGATAATATTATAGCTTATGCTCTGTCTCACACATTTACAGACTAAGCTTCCCTTTTAGCTATTTCCATACTTATTCCAAATTGGTTGTATGGTATATATCAAGTGTATGTCAATGTCTCCTAATTATATCAAATCAATCAATAATTGGCCATTAACTCCTCCTCCATACCATATTATTCTTGGGATAGTGTTTTTCTATGATATAAGGGTCATTCGGTGCTTCCCTAAAGCATAGATCTTTAATAGGCTATATTCTATGAACTCCATGCTTCTCCATCCATAGTGCACTCAGGGTTTCTCAAAAATTATGAGTGGCCATGATGAAAATTCTTTTGGAATGGAATGAAAATGGTAATTCAATAGATGGTAGTTGAATGTGACACATATTAATGCAACAAGGGTGAAACAACACTCATTCCTAGGTTGATCAAACCCTTGTCCATCCCTACTAGGATTTGGATAGATATTTCTATGGATTTCATTAATAGGATCCCTAAATATTAAAGGAAAATAGTGATCTTGGTTGTGGTTAATTACCTCTCCAAATATAGTCATTTTGTGCCCTCAACCATCCCTATATTACCTCCACAGTCACATAAATTTTTTTGGACTAGATTTTTTGTCTTCATGGCATTTTAATTCTATTTCTATTGTCTCAGATCTATTTTGATGATGCAATGAGTTTCAAGTTCATCCATAGCCATTTATGAAAATTTCCTTCATTGCTTCATAGAACTATTTTGATGCACTGACACCCAACTGAAGATGAGTTTCAAGTATCATCCACAAACAGATGGCCAGACTGAAATTATTAACAAATGCTTGGAAACTTTCCTTCATTGCTTCACCTTAGAATAACAACATCAGTGGGCAAAGTGGCTCCCTCTTTCCAAATGATGGTACAATATCTCTGACCACACTTCAACTAAAATGACTCCATATGAAGCATTTTATGGTCAAGCACCACTAGTGTTCCTTTCATACACCCCCAGTTTAAGTGATTGACATAATTCTTTGAAATTAGGATCAAATCCTTGGCACCCTATGAGACAATCTTCATATGGAATAAAATAGAATGAAATATTAGGCTAATCAAAACCATTCTAAGTGCACTTTTCAATTAGGTGATATGGTTTTTATTTGCCTACAACCATACAAGTAATCCTCCCTAAAACTCAAAGGGCATCCTAAGTTGGCTCCCAAGTTTTATGGGCCATATAAGGTTCTCTAGAAGATTGGGTCAATTGCTTATAATTTGGAGATCCCACCTTCTTCCCAAGTTCACCCAATATTTCATGTCTCTTATCTAAATAAATTTCTTGGCATAGACATTAGAGTGCAAACTATTTTACCAGAACTTGGTAATAAAGGATCCATCCTTCTTGAGCTAGAGGCAATCCTAGCCAGATGCACATGCCAATTTTGCTCCTACTCCATGACATAGGTATTAATTTAGTGGCATGAAATACAACCAAAGTATGTAACATGGGAACCAATATTTTATATTCAACACCAATTCCCACATCTAAATCTTTGAGTATAAATATTTTTCTAAGAGGGAGGGGATGTTAGGAACCTGTGTTACCCCTTCTCTTTAATTTGTTAGTATATTAGTTACTATGGATACATATGCATTATAAGTCATCTCGTGAACATTTTGTTTTATCCCACATTCATGAGGAGTAGTAGTTGCTTAAATTATACTTGGTAATTGCACAAATTGTATTGAATTGAGCTTGATCAAAGGAGGTTGTCCAATTGAAGAGGCTATCTATTAAACAATTATGACATTGTAATTTAGTTTTACTTATTTGAGTTAACATATTGCTGATTTTCATAGTTTATTTCATGTATTTATAATTATCTGCTAACTTGTTTAGGAAGGATCCTCTCAACTTAACTATGAACCAGCATGTTATCTCAAGTCTCAACCATGTGTGCTTAGTTTGTGAAAGGTAAGAAATGGAACTAAAAGGAGATCCAAAGTGGACCATTAAAATGATATTATAATGAGATAATTTTTTTGCTAACTAATCATAGGGTATAAAAGAGATGACTAAAGGGGGTAAGGTTTGTATAACCAAGTCACAATAGCTATTATCTATGTTTATAAAGATAAGATGAAAAAAATCATGAAAAAGAACAAGGGAGTCATAACAAATTAACTCAAGAAGAAGAAAAGTGAAATTATGGAAAAAGAAAGCCATAAGAGAACAAAATGACATCATAATAAATATAAAGTGAAAAACCAAAGTCACCATGTAAGATAGATAAAATTTTGACACAATGTCAAATGATATAAAATAGATAAATTTAAAGTTGGAGTACACATCCATTCTAAATGAAAATGTCAGAAAACCATGCATATGTTCATTAGTACTAATATATTTATTCACACACATTATCCATAACATCTTATAAGTCTCTATGAATTTGAATGTGAGTTGTAGCTAATGTCTCATCAATCTTCTATGTAATTTGAGAAAATATTTCACATCAAATCTCATCAACAAAAAAAAGGAATGTTGAGGTATCTTGTTGAGGAGAACTATTGTGCAAGGGATGCTAAGGATAATGCATGGAGTGGTTTTTATACGAGATGAAGGGGCCAGTAGTGGGGAAGGTGCCATGAGTGAGGGACTCATGAGTGGAGAAGGATCCATGGGTGAGGGAAGGTCTATGGGTGAGGGACTTATGGGTGGAGGAATAGTCAGTGAAGAAGGGACGATAGGAGGAGATGAAACCACAAGAGGTGGAACTATAGGGGAAGAAGGAGGATCCCTCTTATGAGAGTGACATGTGGGAAGAATGGTAGAAGGTGTAGGAATGGTTAAGAGGTGATCCTTGAGATGTTGTTGAAGGATGCATCAATGATCAATGTGATATGTGCCACATTGGTTCCAAAGACAATATACCTCTCCATACTTAAGAAGATATTTAGGTAATGCTTTTGGGGGAGGTATAACCTTGTTTGAGGGCTGAGGAGTAGTAGGACACAAAGTGTCAATATATTATCATATCTTGCGACAATGCTTAGATGAATGGTTATCTGTGTCATGGAAGAAATAGATAAACATATGAATAGTCTTGGTAGGTGTACTCATAGGAGGAAGTGTAATACAAGTTGAAGGAGATTGGTATAGGGAATAATCTCTAGTCTAGTTATTGGTAACTTTATGAATGTCATAATAAGGATGATCGGCCCATTTGGTGGATGAAGGATCTAGTTGTGATAAAGGGAACAAACCATCACCAAGAGAAGGTAGGGCTAGTGGAGATATTGGATGAGGCTTGACTAAAGGAGCAATAGGATTGGAAGCAGAAAAAGACTTAATTAAAGTGAGAGTGGGAATGGGATCTAAATTGGGCTCTATCAAGGGAGGGGTGGGGTTTATAGAAGGCTAAAGGAGAGTCGTACGCATCTCAGAGATAAGTAGGCTATAGAGATCATGGTATCTAGTAAAGTGATAAGGACCAGTTATAGCACAATCTACAAGCATACTCCTATGAGGTTCTTTATAAATTAGAGGTGTCTCTACCATCTCTACCCTACGATAAAGAGGAAAAATACTAAAATTAGGAATGATATAATATGTAACAAGAGAATATATATTAAAAGACTAAATAAAATAGGAGTGATAATGAATAATCTAGGCATCTTTGGGCCTAAACAAGACCTCTTAGGAATGGATCATCTAAGGTATAACCATCATCATAATTAGGTGTATGAAGATCAATGGTGTAGGTAGGGATGACTTTGTCATATGATGTGGTGTGATGAATGTAATGTCGAGTCTTAGTTAAGATAATAGGGATTTCATCACAAGGTGGTTAACGGGAACAAGGTTGCAAAGAAGTGGGTAATTGAGAGATGAGATGAGATGAGAAATCAAAATTTTTAATCTTCATATTGATCTCATTAGTCTCATCATTATTTAAATCTATGAGGTTAGGGGGAATATTCCTAATGAGTTCAGGATGACCATTATAACCTTGAGTGAAATTGATAGTAAATTTAAATCATTGAGACTCATGAAATGGAATGCTTAGCAAAGGTTCAAGGGTAGGGATATTGAATACACCATAGTCTTGGAATTATTTTAAATTCTTAGGGTTCATGTCACCTTGAATCTAATATATGGATCCATTATGAGTAAATTTAATGCATTATCAAGTGGAACATGTAGCTACCTTCATGCGATGAGTCCATAGAGGAAAATTGAATATCATCACCTTCATGCAAATGGTGATAGGTGAGATGGTAATGAGAAGCCACATATAACCTAAAGGATGCATTTGCCTTCGATCATAGCCTTAACATGTGTTGCATGTGTATTTAAGATTGCATTCAAAATATCCAAGGGTTTTGATAAAATTGAGAGAGGTAACACAAGTGCTAAAACCCTCATCAATAAAGGCATGTTTGACTTGGATATCACCAATTTGGACACTAATGAACAGAGGAGGATCATCTGCATGAAGTAAAATCTCATTGAGGATTATAGAAGAAATGGGTAATTTGAGAGAAAGATATGTATCCATTATTTCATCAACATGAATGGACATAACTTCACATTATTTCAATATGAAATATTTTGATCTAGATGATGTGGCTTTGTGTCCTAGTAGGGGAGGATGAGGGATGTTCATTTGAACAAAATCTACATCAGATGGTTATGATGACATGGAAAGGTCCTCATAAGATTTAGAAATGGGATTTTGGAAGGGATATTAGTGAGTTTCATGATAGGATCCCACTTATCATAACCCATAAGAAGATTTTTGGAAAGAGGTGCATAGTGTTGAAGGAGGTCCTTGGAAGGAGGAGTAAAAGTGCATGTGAATTTATGTTGATAAGAGGCAGAAGGTTTAATGGAGGAAAAGTGTGTAGATTATGTTGAGAAAATGGAGAAGTTGATGCAAGTTCAGATTGATAATTATTAAAATAAGTGGTAATAAAATCTTGAGTATCATTGGTGATAGGTAAAGAAAATGGAGGGATGGTATAAATAGTATGGGAAGTGTAATCCATAGGACATGTTGGAATTGGTTCATCAAAAGATATAGGGTCATCTTGTCCCAACTCATTTAAGTGAGTTGCAGAAGAATCTTGGATAACATGAAATATGTATGACAATAGAGCAGTGTAAATGGGTTGAAGATCAACAAAATCAACTACCCTTCACATATTAGTCATATTGACCACATTATCTTCAAGAGTTAGGTCAAGAAGACTATCAACATTATTGGTATAAGGATTCAGATTGTCTTGGGTATCTTGGTGATTTGGAAGAGGATATTTATAGATGGACAAATGAGCATTAGCTTGATTCAAAGCTTAAGATTTAGTTTGTGTTTCATGGGATTTGAAAGCAATGTCATAGGCTTATTTACAATGATGAATGATCAAATCATGGTTGAAATTGGGACCAAGAAAGAAATACATAGCCAAATTATGAAGCTATCTATAGGTCTCATGAGAATGACCTCAACTAGTGTGAAACCAAAAAAATGTATTGGGATCATACCAAGATTTCATAGAATGAGTGGGATCAAGTTCTCATGGGAGAGGCCTTGATAGACATTTTAGTAATTCAACTGAGGATAAAGTTTTGTGAACATTGATGTTATTGGTTGAAGAGAATTAAAGATTGGCGAAGTAGTTATGAGGGGAAGCTTGTTCTAAAGTAGTTATGTGAATGGTATCATAAGAGTCTGTGACACCATCATTGGTAGCATGATGATTCTTATTCTCAAGTAACATGTAAGTACCTATAAAAGGTTACAATTGATCAAATTAAAACATAATGAAATCTTTACATTTAGCTTGGTCAATAGCCTAATACAAAGTATGTGGAGAGAGAGTCCAGACCTGATATTGTAAGTTGGGAAAAAGAGCATTGGTAAAGAGATGGAAAAGGTTGTCATCTACCATATTATGTTTGTGTTTGTTACAAAAGGCCTTCCATCATTTAATAAAAGCTTGTGTAGTTTTAGTTTCAAGTTACAATTTATAAAATGGGCCAAGGTATTCTCAGGAAGATCAGTAGTTTGGAACTCTTGGACTAGATCATTTACTAAATCTTCCAAACTAGTAATAAAATGAATTTTAAGTTGGTTTTACAAATCTAAAGCATCACCTGTGAGAGTTTTGGCTAATATCTTGGTAGAGGTAAAGGTATTTAATCTAACCCAGTCTTTATATAAATTTCTAAATGTTTTTATATGAAGAGTAGGATCAGTTGATCCATTGTAAGAAATGGTAAGGGTGATACCTCTTATATTGATAATAGTAATTTGAGATGTAAGAGGCTCATTTTGAAGATGTTTGATTATCTTATTGACAAGATGAGGTTGAGTTATTAGATTACCATGTGAATCCCAAAGAGGAGGTGGGGGAACATTTTGGTTATATATGCCCCATGACATCTATTGAGGGTGGGTTTGAAGATGGATAAGGTGATTTTACATTTGCATCATTTGATTTAAATTGTTAGCTTAAAAAGCATTCATTTGATTAAGAGTTTGTAATAAGAGTTGATGGATTTGAGTTTCATTATTAATTGAAGCATTAGAATTGGTAGTAGTGGCTTGGGTACCACTATGGGTGTTGGTAGGATCTTAAGAAGAACTGTTGGTAAGTGAGGCACTAGTGGCATAATTTACTTGTGTGGAAAAATATGGAATCATAGAGGGATGAGAAGGAATAGCACTAGAGGCATGATTACCATGGGTATAAAATGATGCACTAATAGAATAATTGAGAAGAGTGGGTCTTGAAAGAGGCCCACTATATGTAGAACCTACCAAGTTAGTAGAGATAATAGGCATGGATGTAGAGGAAGTCAAAGAATAATAATTCATGCTATAATAAGGGGTTAAAATAGAGGGAAGAGGTTGAGAAGCAAATAACCTAGTATCCCCAAATCCATGTGAGAATATGGGAGAAGGTGAATGAGGTTCCTCAGCTTGACCACTTATCATGAGTTGGTAAATAGTAGAAGGATCATTTCCTCAATGTTGAAGAAACTCATAGATGAAGCAGAGCATTTCTAGGGTATACTCTAATTTGGGTTGATCTTCAAGTGAGAAGAGATGGTTTAAAAGTGAAGAGAAATGAGGATGGGTCCCATAGTTTGTTGTGTGAGTGGTTATATGAACATTGCTTTCATCCACGATAGGAGCCACAAGTTGCTTATGGGAAAACCTATTAAGGTTGGTAAGACTCATCATATATATTGAATTCAACTTAGTGTTATCTTCAAATAGGAAGTTCATGATGAAGGAGGGAGATTAAAAAAGGCAAATGTGATGCAAAATCAAGAAAATACAAAGGGACAGATAAGAGTATAGAGTCAACTGGGTCAACCTAGTACTAGAAATAGAGTTTGAAAACTGAGTGAATAAGGATATAGAGTCAACAGGGTCAACCTAATACTATAACCTAGGATAGGGAACAACTTGATAAGAATATAGAGTCGATAGGGTCAACTTAGTACTATATCTTTAGAGGCAAAAAAGAATACTAGGTTGACTAGGTCAACTCAATACTACAAGCAAGAGGAATAGATAATTTGTAAGACATTGTGTCAAATAAAATTATAGTGTACTAAAAATAGGGGGGATAAAATTTAAATGTACTTGGAAGTAATAAATTCAAGGAAACACACAATTAATTGGTTCAATGAGAATGATCCAATTGAGGCACACAACACAAAACATTTCACCAATGTTAGCCAATGCAAGCTTTTGCAATACAACATACAATGAGCAAAGGAAAAAAAAACTAAAAATTAAATGCTAACTAAGTGGTCATCCTAAGTGTTTTTAGATTATAAAGTGTTATTTTAAGTGTGATAGGGAATTTGGTTGAAATTAGGTAACTAGAAAGCAATCTATAGATGGTTTCAAGATGTTTAGGTTGAAAGAGATCTATGTTGGCAATGGTACTGGATTGGTATTGGGGCTTACCCACTCACTACATAATCTTGAAATGATAAGGGTATCAGGTGATTTATCAATATATACCATTAACCATGTGTTTATACTTGACTAGAAAACCAAGTCAGCTTCCCCCTTAGTGATGAAATCTAAGTAGATAGGCCTTGGGTAGAGAAATGCTTAAATGTGTTTTGAAGTTATGTGATTTGGTAGTGTGTGCAAGAAAGATAAAAATAGTGTAACTAAATAGTATATTGAAAATCCACCTAATTAGACTATGTGATCTATTCTAAGCATGAAAACAACTAAAAGTTAAAGTGTGAAGTAATTACTAGCATATAGTTGTTAATTTTCAATTTGAAACATAGTACAGAGTTATTTCAGATGATGGTGTATGCAAACATTATATAATAGAGTCTATAGTGTCACTAATGTACTACAGAAGCAAGAGTCTTTAAAAACTATGTTGATAGAGTCAACCTAGTCTTTCAGATAGAAGATATAATATAGAACTAAGTTGACCAGGTCGACCTAGTTTGTTTTATGATGGTAGTTTTAAAGACTACAAAATTTGCAAAATAAAACTTTAAAGAACTAAAATGAAAGAGAGAGAGAGAGAGAGAGAGAAAGGAACATTGGTGTGTTGTAAGCTTTTGAGGAAAGTGAAATTGTTGTTGAAGTGCCTTAAATGTTTACTTGAAAATTATGCCAACTTGTGTTGACTGGGTTGACCTAGTTCTGTAATTCCCTATTTTCTAAAACCTTTTAAGATGACTATGTCAGCCTGGTCAACCTAGTATGTTTTATGGAATCTATTTGGAATAATATATTGACCTATTCAACCTAATATGTTTTTTAGAAGTGAATAAGATTATTATGTCAACCTGTTTGACCCAATAACCTATATCTAATGAAGACCTACACAAAAACAATAGTCATTTTTTATGTGACTGTGTTAAACTTGTGCACAAAATTTAGAAACTATACTGACCTTGTCGACCTGGTATTATAAATATAGAAAAATAATAAATAAAATGATAGAAAAAAAATGAAAGAAAACCTACAAGGGTTAGATTCACATTGGGTTCACCAGAATGTATGCAATCATAAATGCATCAGATGTACAAATCAATCCTAGCTCAAAGAAGATAGATCTTACTTACACTTTTGATTGGGGATACATTAGATAATCAAGAACATGACTAATATGTAGATCTACTAGACCCAATTATGGGATCTCTTATCATAATAATATCACTAGGGAGGGTTCCAAAGCTTCTAGTCAAGTAAAACTATGCAATAACCCTAAATAAGTCCTATGTTTTCATATTCACTATACTAAGAACAAGTAAAGCATAAAAATATAATCTAGTTCTCACCAAATTTTGTGGCATAAAGTGGGGGTAATAAATAATAAAATTTAACATACATAGAACATACACTCACATCAATGTATATGAAATCCTAATACATGGAAGATAAGTACAAAGCATATCTATCTACTCTTACAAAGGAGGAACAAAGTTAAGAACACTTACATTTGAAGATGAACCACCGAGCCTTGATCTCTCCCTTGGCCAAGGTACTTTATAAGAGGTTGTTGTGGTATGTAAGGATGACAACGATAAATCAAATCTAGGCTACACAACTTATCAATGCATTTAAAAGACTTCTCCATAAGATAAGATTTGTATCTCCAAAGAAAGTATGAAACCCTAAGCTTGCTCCTCAAGTAGAATGGTGGATAAGTAGATATGCAATAGCTCTTACTTCTTGTTCTCTTCTCTAAATAATGGCAAAATGATCTTATATATATATGTAGATTTAACCCTAAGCCCTTTCAAAAGTTTTGGCTAACAGGGTTGACCCAGTTGACCTATTATTGTTATTGACAAAAACTCACTAGGTCACAGGCTAGGTCGACCAAGAGCCAACCTACACTCTAAATGAGTTTCACTAATAAGATTACAAGGCCAACCCAGTAGACCTAATATTGTAAACTATCAAAATGGATTTTAGGTTAGGAAAAGGGGTATGGAAGATAAGAAATGACTAGACGAGTGTGCAATAGAGAAGAACAAGCTTAGGGGAATGGTTTTCAAGAGATAAGTGTATAAATAACAAGTGTGAAAAAGGACAAAAATCTTACAAATCACCAATGGTCTACCTACCCCTTTCCTAGTGTTACCTAATGTAAATGGTACCTGATGTGTATGAGGCATAAACTAGACCTATGTATTGACAAATATTAGTCCATAAGATATTGGGTATATGATATATCAAATAAATTCTTCCCAATCCACACTATGATGTAAATTCTTTGATATTATGCCCCATTTATTGTAATCCTCTAATACTGTAAATATTTTCATAATTAATAGTATCAATGAAATTTTGTTTGTAATAATATCCTTTTATGTATATTGTGATGGTTAAATCCTCTTGTTGAAGACACTTTTTGCATGTCATATTTATATATGATGCCTATGAAATATCAACTATAAATGATATTTGTTAATTCTATATTAATCTAATAATTCCCTCATGCTTGTATTTTTTATTTTTCTTTCATAATTTTTCACACTATTTTGTATCATGTCATGTAATTCTATGATAAGCACAATATGGTTTGTGATGTAGTTATGGTTAAGGATCTCAATTAATAAATGCCTTAGACCAATAAATCCTCATAATAATTAGTATAAAATTGTAATGAAATGCAACAATAACTCAGATATTTATTTAATTTCAATCAAAGGAATTACAACAACATAATGACATAGTGATATCACGATCTCACAATGAGATGTGTTACAACATCAAATCTATATATCTACACTTTTGTTAACTCACAATCTTTTCAATCAAAAGTATTAGATCTAATCTACCTTACTATTATTTTTTCAAATGACCTAAAACTTGACACATATCTTGTATGATGAATTACCAATGACCTCAACAAATATCTACTACTCACCTTCCTCGATGGTGAATAATCAACTCAATCAAATACCCTAATTGAAGAAGTTTTACAGACTATTAGAAACATACATAAATCTTTGCATGATTACGTGGTAAGAGATTTTTGTCATAGTGACTCACATTAGGTCTCCTAGACTCAATTAGAAAATAATTACATACAACTATGAAATAAAAAACACTTTGATCATTACAGACATAAGTGTGCTCACATGAAACACATAACTACATTAAATAAGGCACTCACAAAGGATAACACAAAGATAATCAATGCAACAAAGAAGACATGCCCAAACTTACAACAAAATATAAGTGTAGTAAGAAACCTCACACAACACAACATTTAGATAAATTTCTAGCAAACATATTTTTGGTTGATGTAAGATTTCTCATGAACCCAGATGCTCCTACATCTATTTGTCTTATTTATGAAAAAATCTAGTAGTAGGTTTTGTAATAATATATTTATCCAACAACATTTACAAAATTATTTTGGATGTATCTTGATATTGAATTGTTTTTAACAATAGTAAAACTTTTGTATCATATGTTTCCACATTATTCACTAATTTTATCACAAATGCCACATATGAGAACTACTATTGAAATAATTATTTGTATTATCTTATTCAGGCATACCTAAAAGATGTTTGCCTTTTGAATTTGACTGATCTTTAGTGATTAATTTTGAATTATCATGGTATACCCCTTGACCAATGGGTGTGAATAAAGTATGAGATAAATACTCACATGATGGGTTAAAATTTAAATTGTGTAGTTGATCATCTATTATTCTAACCATGTTAGCTTCATCATCATCACTTTTATAATAATTTGAAACATTTCCATCTTATACCTCTAAATTGACTAGTAAAGGAAGATCAAAAATAGACTTTTGTTGATTCAAATTATCTTGATGTTATTTTTGGACACTTTATTGTTCCACTTATTCCTTATGTAATTTTTCTTGTTCAATTTGGAGTCTTTCTAGTTCATTTTGTAACTTATCCCTTTCAAGTTGTTCTATTTTTAACTTTTGAATTTCAACCTATTTCTTATGTAATTTTTATTTATGCAATCTTGTTTGTTCCTCTTATAATTTTCAAAGCTATTTTTTTACCTTTTTTGTGTTATTTTCATTTTCTTAAGTTCTTTTGATGTTTGATATAATTCTTGTTGATCCATTCATAACTTCTCTTGTTTAGCTTGCTTGTTATTAATACTCAACTACCTAATTTTATATGTGTATTTTTTATCCCAAGGAATGACTTGAGAAGGAGGGATGATAGATGGATCATCTAAGTTTGATTTAGATGATTTTATTTTAGAATACCTAAAAGGATTATCATCTACTGTAATAATATATGAGTAACCTTAGTGCATGATTTTAAGACACTTGTGTAATGTAGATGGTATTGTTGACATCATATGCATCCAAGGTCACTCCAACAATAAATTATAATGTATATGATTAGGCATAACATGAAATAAAGTAGACACTATTTTAGGCCCCAATGTTACATCTAGAGATATCATTCCAAGTACTTGTTTTAAAAAATCATTGAATCTTTTGATAGTTTGATCTATTTTTTGGATACTTTTAATATTAATACCTAATTATTGTCAAAGAGGACTACTTAAGATGTTAACTCCAGTACCAACATTAGTTGATACTTGTTTAATTCCTTTATTTTAAACTATAACTTGAATAAAGAGTGGAATATTTTGTGCCATTATATATTATGCTAGAAAATCTTCTTCCTCAAAAGTGATAACATTTTTAGTATTCTTAAAGGTGTTCATGATGGAAGCAAAATAAGTAGGTTTTGTATCACTATAAATATTATTATATCACAATGCAACATATAAAATAATTTTATAGACTGATGAACTCTTTAGTAACTCCAAAATATAAATTTTATCATGGGTATTTTTTAGTTGATCCATGATATCATACCCTTTAGGTTGATTTTCTTGCCTCTTGAGAGGTGGAGGGGGTTGAGGACTCCATGATGTGGTGGCCTACCTCTTTAATTATTAACAATATGTATTTTCAGAATCCAATATAAGTCATGAGAAAATAATGGGAGTGAGATGGTAGATTTTACAACCTTGAGACCTAGGAGGAAGAGCAATGAAATGAGTGATACATGTCCTTTTTCATCTAGTAGTAACTAGTTAAAGATTTGATTGACTGTTGAAAAAATAAGAATCAAGATAATACTTAAGGTTTAAGAGTAAAAATTATAGCATCTTATATTTATAATTTATCTTATTCCCATGTCATCCTTGACTTTTTAAATATTTGCATTAATGGTTTTTGTGTCTTAACATATGATTGTATTTATTGTATTACATGATTGTTAATCATATTCCTTATTAAGGGAAGATAACATGTAATGAAAACTAGAAATGCTGAAGTAGAAAAATATCATCCAATATAACCATAGATTCTTTATAAATTGAAAATCAAGTAACATAAAACTAAAATTTAAGTCCTAAAAAAAGGGAAAAAAAATGTGTATGGAGATTAGGAAATTCCCCTAAAATCCAAGGTCAAAATAAAGTGATTTTAGTGTCAATTATTACATATGAGGTCAAAATAAAGTGATTTCAATGTTATCTATTAAATCTGAAGTAGAAATAAAACTCTTTTGGTGTCAGATATTATATCTAAGGTCAAAATAAAATTATTGTATTATCAAATGTTAAGGAATTTATCTAAACCTTAAGATAAAACTTTTGGATAAATAATCAAATGAAATGTGTGGGTTCATAAATATTTTTTATTAGTATTTGGAATTAATTGATGTATCAACTCTAATTAACATAAAATGAATAGACATAAAAAAAAAATTAAATGACTTATAACTAGCAAAATGAAAGTAAAGTATTGAAATGGAAAAAATACAAATGAATGAAAAATCTAACTATGAATAATACAAGAGGACTTAGTTGTTATCTACCTATATTTTAACTATTTGAGATTGAAAAATGGATGGATATGATTAACTTAAATTTATATTTCATGTGCAACAAAAACTATGACTAAACTTGCTTAGGGTTAGAACCAACCAAAAGGGGATAAGATTGATTTCCACTATTTTCCTATGGGTCAATATTGTCTTCTATATAAAATCAGTACATAATCATTTGTATCTACTTGAAACACACCTATGTACCAAAATTTTCCCTTTTATATGTGGGTAGATGACTTGTAAATGACTTATTCAAATTTGAAACCAAAATAAGGCTTAGTATAGATAAAAACACGTAATTACAAAGGGGGGTGTATTGGGTTGAGCTGACCCAAATCACCCCAATGATGATTAATTATTGCCTATAGATATAATACTCCAAAGAAGGAAACCAAGCCCACGTAGTTATCCCACTTCTAGTGCTTGGTGAAATTTTGTTCTTTTTACTACATGTATGCATCTAAATATGGCTTAAATACATTATAATGATTTAATTTAACTTGGATAAAATAGACTCATGACTTGAATAAAATTTGCTTCAAATGAATAGAATCAAATTTGGGAAGAATAAGGAAGCTTTGTTGAGTTTGAAATAATGTAAATATGCCTCAATATTAAAATTTCCAAGTAATATAATAGGTAACTTAGATGTGCCTTTATAGTAATCTAAAAGGTAAAAACCTGACACTACTTATCCTAAAAATATGGAGAAAATTGTAAGGGAGGGTCTAAATTTGAAAAATCCTCGGTACTGGGGAAAAAATGCAAGATCAAACCATAAAACATTATTAGATAGTTGGTCTCATCCTATTCTGGTCAATTTTATTTTGGAAGGGTAACATTTTAAATTAAGGATCTAGTATGTTTGCACATATGCTTTGAGAGTTTTTTATCATTTAAGAATGTTTTTGTAGGCATAAAATAGCAACTTCGAAATGGATAGGTCCATATAGGTACTTAGGATAGATTGAGGTGGAAAAATAGGTCCAAATTAAGTGGTCAAGTCAATTAAAGTAAAAGTGGTCCAAAAATGACATTATCAAGTATTCTTGACCAAATTTGAGTGACTACAAGGAATGAGTTTTCCATAAATGGAAAAATATATAGTAATGGACCTATCTTAGAGGTTCAAACCTATCTAGGAAATAAGAATAGTGACCTAAAACTAGGAGATAGTTTGAGAATGATATTACATTAATTGAGTATAGATTATGATGATCTTATGTAATAGAAATGGAAATTTTGAAGGGTAAATCCCATATATGAGAGATAATGGAGGTGAATAATGGCAAAGAAGAGTGATGTATTTAAGCATAAGTCGAGTAGGTTAAGTTTTGATCAAATTGCATTGTGAAGTGCCTAATACCTAATACGAGTGTCTAAATTTTCCTCATTTTTATTATATTAGTGTAATGGCTAGAGTAAAATGATATAAGGTGATACATGAGGATAAACATGATAGGTGTGCTCAAATATATAATATGTGTTATGCCTTGCTTCATGAAAGGCTACAATGAAACATGTAAAAATCAATTTCTACTTATGACATAAAATAAAAATGTAACAACATTAAACATATGTGAAATGAAATACTAAAAAATAAATACCCATGTATGTATGTGAACCAAGTTTGTCTTCTAGAGACAATGGATATTAGGGTGATGATACCCCATTAGAGATGCATGAGTAAGAACATGAATTAAGTTGAATATTCCCCAACCCTCATTTTAAATATAAAAGTGCCTAGAAGTTATGTTATGCAAAAATTTATCCCCACACAATTTCAATAAATTTAATCTAATGGAATCTACTATAGATTCCAATAAATTTGAGAAATGTTTGAGCAATGCTTGAAAGTTTGCATAAATTTTCTAAATCATTTATTGCATAGAGATTATATGATTCAATCTGACTAATGCCTAATTATAATTTATTAATGAAATAAATCTGAGTAATACTAAATAGATAATGGCATGAGTTGTCATTCCATTTGGTAATCTAAGTAACCTAAGTCATATAACATATGCCAACATATCATGATATCTATGAAATTGTGGGCCCACTGTAATATCATGTGTAATATGAGTCTTATAATATGTGTAATAATTAGATAAAATCTATGAAATATCTCATAACCTTGTGAAATTTGTGACATATTCCCCAATCTAAGTTGAATCTATCAAAATCTTAGTAAAACCTAAAATAATCTAAAGTAATTACAAGGAATTATTTCTTGAATCATCATGTTAGTATAAATTGAATCCAACATTTCAGGTACAATATGTATACCCATCTTCACAAAAAAAATGGTAATTTAGAGCACCATGGAAATATACACAATCTTATCTAAAGTAATATGTGCCCAAAAATATTAAATTTATATTAATGTAAAGGTTTAATATCTAATACAAGCCATTGTGTATTCCCCCTTTTGAGGTGAGGAATGAAGCATGTGAATTACTTATCTTAAAAAATAGTATTTAAAGGCATCATGTTATACATAAAATATTTAATTTTTGTAAAACATATAATAACATGTGGAGAATATGTCATCATAATAAAAATAAATCCCCTGAGTATGTATGAGACATGTATCCTAATGAATATAAGGGTCATGTCATGATATATATAGCAATGAGAAATGTAGTGAATAATGAATATAGAAATAAACATCCTTAAATTGAGTAATAATTATGTGTAAAAGTGCATGTTATGTATCATTGAACCATAAACAAGAGGAAAGTACATGATAAATATTATGACACTAACAAACTCATCAGATAATCCTAGATTTAACCACCAATTGCAAATGAAGTTGAATAATCACACACAATGAATAAGCAATTATCACATAGGTAAAAAGGAATAACTTAGTGTAAAATCTAGTATCACACACCCAATGGATAATTTAATGTCACACACACAATGGGAAGTCAAATGTCACACACCCAATGAAAAATCTAATGTCACACACACACAGTGGACAATCTAATGTCACACACAAAATGGACAATCAAATGTCACACATAAAATTTAAAAATATAATGTCACACACACAATGGAAAATATAATTATCAATAATGCATAAAAAAATCAAGGCTAATCTACACAATAAATGTATGTCATCATCACATATAGTAAAATACAATATCTAGTGAAATAAAAATCTAAGTAGTATGAGTCAAATCAAGTCATTTATAATCCATTTAAATTAGTTTAATATGATCAATGAAAAGAATCATAGAAAGATAAAACGTGTGTAAAGCAACTAGATGCCCTTAGTAAAAGTGTGTCTCTAGTGTAGGAAAGGTGGCTCCTAGTTGTAGAAAAGTCCTACATTTGTGAGTCTATGTCATAGATGACATGTATGTCTTGCATCTCAATCATGTATATTGTGAAACACATGTATAAAAAAACTACATATATATTCTACTATATATGATAAATCATTAACAAATCATGGAAATAAGTAAAACATGTCATGCATAGGCCTTGATTTTCTTTTTTGAATTTTTTGTATTTTTTGATTTTTTGAATATTATGCAATGCTAACTAATGATCTGATCAATGGGATGCTCACGTGTAGGTCATATGTCAAATGTGGCTAAATTTACCCTTTAATTAATAACATGTGTATGTGAGTTATATTCTAAAAAATAATCTCATGGTGTGTCATATTCGCCATGGTTACCATCAACCATATGATCCTATGTATTATGTGTAACTCTATAAACCATATTACTATGGGGAATCTCATGCATAGTAGTATAATGTGTCTACATTCATTAAGGAATAGGTGGATAACTTTTTAACAATAATCTAGGACATGATGGAGTAGATAATGGCTCCCATGACTCCTAAATATATCTTTGATGTGATGGATGTTGTCATATTGGTCATCTAGTAAAATCCACTATATTCATCTGAGTTGTTTGATTAGAATGAACCTTAATAGGTTTTAAAACTCATTGTGTTGGTGTTGGTGTTGGGTGTGGAGGAGGAATAATTTCCTATCAAGGAGATTATTTATATGTAAAAATTGAAACTATGACCACCTTATTAACATGTATATACTCCATACATCTATGTATTGTAGATGGTAATACATGCACCTTGTGTAACCAAGGAGATCCTAACAACATGTCAAATATTCCTATGCTCAGTATAACTAAGAATAATGTAAAAATTAATGTAGGGCCTACCTTAAGAGGTATCACAATGTAACCCAAGGGGTAGTTTATGTGTCCATAAAATCCATTGATCATCTTTACGATATCCAACAAATCATCTTGGCTATATCCAAGAATAGTAAGGACTCTCATGGTGAAAATATTTTCACTTGAACCATTATCTACCATAATGTTGTGTATAGGCTATTGATTTATATATGTACATAAAAATAATGCCTTATTAAAATAATCATCTTCAATAATATCATGTTCCTCAAATGTAATAATAGGTTTTTTTATGTTATAGTTTGAAGTGTGCCAATAATCCCATCTAGAAGATATTCGTCCTTTGTTATAGAAGTGTAATAAATTAGAGGAATATGTGCATTATAAATCATATGCACATGAGGTTGAGAAGTAGTCTTTTGTGTTGTGTGATTAGGAAAAATTTCATTGAATATATTCAACTTATCATTCCCATTATTTTGTATCTATGACTCCTATGTGTGTGTATTAAGATCAATTATGTTTTTATCCATCAAATCCTCTATCTTATGTCATAAATTGATGCATATATAATTTTAATGTCCTATACCTCAATTATTGTCACCATATTCATTATTTTCAAATCCTTTAGCTTGAGGTTTACTCATATCAACATTTTTTTGGAAAGGGAGATATATAAAATTTTACTCAACTAGCTTTTGTAATACCTTGTGATGAGGTTTTCGTAGATGTATAAATTTATGCCTTGGTGGAGCTGAGATAATAGGTCGATTAGGTGGCTTTAAAACTAATTTAACTATTGTATTTTAATCATTCATACTATCATTAATTTTTTATTTGAAAGTGGATTTACCTGGAAAATTTGCAATAGTAATGTTTAGAGGGTTGGGCCCATACTTATTCATTTCAATAATTTTATCTTCTCAATCTTTAAATATGTGACATAAGTCATCAATATATTGAAACTTCTTAAAAACAATAGACTCATGTAGAAGGGAAATCAAGATTTTCTTAAATATATATTTTAATTCGGTATCTCCATTTGACTTGTCATCTTAGAGAGCATAGTACTTTAACACAACACATAATCAACTATAGGCTCATTAAACCTTTGCTTGAATTTTCAATATGAGCATAAGACATCTTCTCACTAGTTTTTTTTGAAAAGTGTGTGCTAAAAAGTGATCAGACAATGGGTTAAAGGAATGGAATGATTGGAAAGGGAGATCATAAAACCAAAGCAATGCATAATCTTTAAGACTCTATGGAAATAACTTAGCCAATAACTTATCATTAGACACATATTGCATGAAATGCTTGAAGATGTTATTTTGGATCACCCTTACCATGATAGAATATAACCTTAGGTGACATAAAACCTATTGGTAAAGGATAGGCTAAAATATCAAGAATGCATGGATTATGTAATAACATGTGAGAATAAATGGTCTAACCCACTCTATAAGAATTTTTTCTAACCAAGTAACCTTATTTTAAAGATCAATAATTATTTGTATTAATATTTGAGCATCAAGCAAATGCAACTATGTAGTATTAGTTGATGTGACATGAGTAGTAACTGTAGAAGGTATGAAAGTATGTTGTGTAGGGATCTCTATAGTAATATGAGGAAAACTGTGTTTCCCCCATACCATGGGTGGACATCACATGTGTAGAAAAAGGTGTAGACATGGGATTAGTTTTTATAGTAATAGTCTCAAAACCTCTTGTGGAATCAATACCTCTAAAAGGTGTATTAATATTTGTAGAGAGCTCGTGTTATTGTTCCTCAAATGTGAAATCCTTGGCATTATTTTTATTTTTGAATTCTAAGATTATTTATAAGATATTATGTAGATCATTAGGTTGCAAATAAATTCATTCTTGAAATTCAAAAAGAGCTACAATTTGTGAATGGTCTACACCATCAAGGTCATTTGGATGTATTTAATTGTTATATTCATTATCTTATTCATTACCTTGTTTATAAATAGTCTCAAGATGTGGAATTTCATCATTAGCAACATTATGTACTTTTATGAATTCATTATTAACATTTGCATCAATAAAAGGAGGAATATCATCAATTTTAGCCATTTTAAACAAGTGTGATTGATCTAAATAAATTTGACTATGCTTAATTTCAATACCACCTAATATAGGATTTCACCTTAGAGGGATAACAGATGTAATATTATTAAGTGGCATATAAAATTAACATGAAAAATGTGAAGCCTAAATTACCGCTCAATGAGAAAAAATTAGAAATCAAGTCTAAAAATTAGAATTAAATATTGAAATTTGAAACCCTTGTAGAATAGAAAAGGAAACACTAATAATACTAGGGTTTGTTATACTCAATACAAGGAATGAGTTTTAAAATATTTTTAATTGGTTTAAGGATTTAATTTTACTTAAATTGTTGAATAAATCAAATTACTTAATACATACATTTACTAAATAAATATGAATGTAACTAGCTAAATATAGTAACTTGTTATTTCTAAAAAACACTAAAGGAATGATGTACTTAGCTTGTTTCATGTTTATGAAAGTTTATAGAGAGATAAAGTTATTAAAATAAATTTTAAATGGGCATGTGAACACTTGGATCTAGAAACAGAGAGTTTGCACATGCCTAGATAAAAATGCACTCCCTAGACACATGTGTAGTGTGACCCTATCTAATGTATTGTGAAATAATCCATTGCATTTTTACCAATATGTGATTGTGTTTCCCACTACACCTATGTCTGATAAGTATGTTTGTATATTTTATGTCTAACAATCCACACAAATATCCCTATTTTCCTTGTCTTCACTTCACACCATAGTTGTGTACTGTATGACAATTTTAAAATTGGGATAAAGGGTGAAAGGGAAGGTTTGAACTAACATTTTCCACCCCACAATGACTAAGTTTTGCCTACATACCCAACATTTAAAAGAGGTAAATCAAACTAAATGTGGTATCCCACCTAGTTGAGTGTGTATAATCAAGTATAACATTAGTATGTTGTGTAATCTTGTGTATGGAATTCAAGACTTGATAACCTATTACTTGACATTTAAAATGGTATTTAGACCTAAATTTATCCTTTGATGGGTTTCAAATTAGGAGTTTTTAGGTAAAATTTATTAATGTATAGATGTATTTATAGTGAGTGCTTGATATATTTCTAGATAGACAAATGCTTAGGCTTGGTATGTTTATGTAGCTAAATTTTTAGGTGTTTTCCTCTAAACTGACATGTGAAACATGCAAGTTGACCCATTTGATTAACTTAAATTTCAAAATCTAACCATTAAATGGCATGGTGACAATTATGCCTTAAGTAGACAAGTTTATGGTAGTAGACCTATCACAAATGTGTGAACCTTTCTATGAAACAAGAATAAATGCTTAAGGCAAGGAGATAAATTGATAATGATATTAATTTTCTTAGATATAGACTAGGAAGATCATGTGTAGTAGTAATGATAACTTATAAGGGTCAGTCTTGTATATGAGGTAATGGCTATGAGAAATGGTGAATAAGAGTCATGTATGTGAGCATAAGTCAAGTAGGTTAGGGTTTAGTCAAATTACATATTTTGAATTATCTAATACCAAATATTAGTGTCTATAGTTGGTGAGATATCTCATTTGTCCCTAATATGTAGTGAAAGTTAATTGGATCTATCATACCATCAAATGAGGTAGAAAATGGAGTAGAGTTAGAACCTGATGTGTCATATGGAAATGTACCCCTACATATAAAAATAATTTGACTTGATAATTCAATTAAGAAAATGGGAATTAAATTTGTAATATTGTATTCATATTGGGATGACCATTCAATCCCATAATATTAAATATGATGCGTTGTATACCATTTTTTTGCCAATATATAACATAAGTCCCTTGGGTCCATCATAATATCAAATGAAATCATGGCCATAAAATATAATGAATATTATTTATGCTCCCCCTTTGATATTTGGGGTGAAACTATGAAACTCCCATGTCAAAATAAATTTTATGTATCATTAAAACATAAAAAGCATATCCTCAAATAAACCAGTGTTCAAAGTTATTATCATTTAGGAATGCTCCTAAAATGATATTTTACCTTGTGTTTCCTCAAAATATAATAAAAATAATTACAACATAGAATATAGTAATCATAACAAGTATAAAATTGAATTTGTCACAATAATTAATCATAACACATTAAGATATAACAATATGCAAAGAAATTATTTTACCCTAATAGATGTGCATGATAAGAATTTTGAAACCATAACAAAGCATAAACATAAATAATATTAAAAATTTCATGATAAGGATCATGTAAACATATAAAATCACAAGCATAATGAATATTAGCATTTGTATGATAAGTATCATGACAACATAGAAAATCATAAGCATATTGAATATTAACTTAGATGTTGTATATAATAGTAATCTTGTAATAAGGAAACCAATGTATAAATATCATAATATTGAACATATCAATCCTGTGTCATATAAATAATGCAACATGTATAATTTTATTGATAGTAAATATATCAAGTGTGACAAGCTTATATCATAGATAGAGTGCTAGAAATGGTGTTATTAAAACATAGGGCATAAGGTAAAGGAAGGAGAAACCTACATAAGAGAAAAAAAATATTGTCCCTATATTAGTTCCATATAAGCACTAAATAACATGAAAACACATAATAAAGTGAGCCTTTTGCATATAAACTCTTCAAATGCATCATTTTTTCTAGGTCCCTCAAATGATTGTCTTCCAAATTAGAAAGGTGGTATTACCCCATATGTAAGTGAATTAGGATTTTCCATTTCCAATTATGAGGTGAGAACTTCTAATTTTTTTTTTTTTTTAATTGAAAAAAACTTTTAAAAACACATCAAAAAAAAATCAAGGAAAATAAGTAAAATGAACATCATTCACCCACTTTCTTCATCAATATACTTGATAATGATTTAGGGAAATTTTTTCTCATCATGTAGTGGCCCTTATGGATTTCAAAAAAAACAACTCATAAGATAAAATATAATGAAATTTTTTAATTTGAAACAAAAAAAATTATTTGAAAATAACATCTCAAAGAGAATAAGAGTACAATCTCAAAGGAAAGTATTATTAGAAGAGAAATAAAGCACATAAGCCTACACAATCAAAACAAAGCTAAGATACTTGAACAAAAGTGCAATGAAATAAGATAAAAGATTAAAAAAATCATAAAGTGCAAAAAATATGACAAATTTGATTGGTCAAATTAAGGAAACAAAATTGAATAAAAATACTTCGATATAAAGCAAGAAGATGAAATCCACAAGTTAAAAGTTGAGCATGGTAGATCCATGTTTTTTGTTCATTTAGTCTGATTGGGTAAGTAAAACATACATATATTAGTCCTAAAGAGCATATCTAAACTAACCATAGCATCGTAAGAGCATGCAAAAACATTTCCATTTGTTGTTCTTTAGAAGCTAGAAAAGTACTAGGTTTTTAAGATCTTTAGATTTTTATGAGTACAGCTATTATAATCATTTGAATCTTCATTAATAGAAGTAGATGTATCTTCTACATAAGGTAAGGTAGTAAAATCATTTAAATCCTCACTTTATGTATTATCATTATGATTATGTAGAGGTTATTCATTACTAGAATAAGCATGTTCCTTCATATAAAAAGGAAATCTATACTTATGATAGAATGAGGGTAAATCCACAATAGTACCTATAAATTAAACAAAAGATTCAAAATTATTTAAAGTGTTGACATATGGTATCTTATGTTCTATGAATAAGTCATGCATTTACGTGGAAATAGTTATGATCTCACATTAATTCAAGTGGATTTATAATAAATCATGTATATATATTATCTTGCTCAAAATATTTATTTAAATCATTATGTAGGTCATCATGCATGTGCAAATAAGATATATTATTGTTATGGATAATTTCTTTCCTATTTGGAAGAGTAAATGGAATAACTACTTATTTTGTACCTTACTCTTTTGTTCCAAATCATTAACCTTTCGAACTTGTATTTTTTTCATATCTTAGTCTGAATCCATATTCCTCCAATCCATTAACATTTTTTCCATTATCACCTATTGTAACAACATGAGATAAAAGTTAGCTATGTTAGTATAAAAAAACAAACTTGAAATCTTGCTACTAACCTAAGCATCTTCCCTCAGATTGAGTAAGACTAAGAAGAATGCAATTCAAACAAGCAAATCAAACATAATTTTTATACCTTTATTGTGTTCTTATCATTGAAATTAGGATGTGTTTGGATATAGTTTCAAAGGCTTGTGTAAGATGCCTAATAAATTTGACAACATCTCCCCTTACACTATGGATGTTTGGATGATAAATGATGAGGATGATTGAAACTTTATATGAAGATGTAAACATCACTTCATTATCAATGGAAAGCTTTTTTGAGGATAGAAGGTGACCCTTCCATTTATAGATTTTTGGGTTTAATTATGATCGTTGATCTTAGATGAAGATCAATGGTGGAGAATAAATCTTACAATGGGATATGAGCCTTAAATGTTATGACATGGAGTGTGTAAGAACATGTAAAAACATCTACTCGTGATAGTTTGGAGTGTGTACATGCATGTCATAAACCTTGCTTTCACACTTTTCATTTTTCATTGAATTTACCTTGTAAAGGTGACTTTGACTTTTGGAATATGATTTTTAAATTTCCAAGTGGGTGGATGATGTAGTAAATTAGGATTTATTAAATTTTGGTAAATATGATATGTGAATTCCATGTAGTTTTGTCAGGAACCCTACAACAATAGATATGCTCTGATACCAACTGTTAGGTGACCCCTTATCCAATGGAAGCACAATTGATTACTTTCTTATAAGCAATTAAACACGGAATTATACCAGAATGATAAAGTAACTAGAAACGTGAGACAACAAAGAATTTGAGAGACAATACACACTCTTGTATTAGATATTACTAGAAGAAAATACAATAAGGAAGATGCCACTTCTTCCTCCACCTCAAAGGCTTGCCACACCTCAAGACTTTCTTCCCTCTCTCTCTTGCTCAACACAACAACTCTATAGACTGAGTGATATTATCCCTCCTTGAATGCTTCAGCTAATCTCATTGACCTTACACCTGTAGATCTCCTTGACGTTGCTTGCTTCAATGATTTTTACTTGCCTTCTTGATAATTACAATACATGCCTCATGGGTCTTTAAATAGAATCCCATGGTTACAAAAAATATAAATCTAACTACAATAATTAGACACGCAGCTCGTGACTATAATTAGTCATTTGACATGCAAACACTCGCTTCACTTAACTGACTGTTCATCAACAACAGTTTTGGACTGCCACAGGCGACCGACGTCGGTCCCTATCTGTCTGGTGCTATTGACGTCGGCCAAATCCCTGCCGTCGCCGGTTTCCTTCTGCACTACATCTGACTGACGTCAGTCATGCTGTCGACGCCGATGCTTCTGGTTCTTCAGCATCCTCTTCTTCGTGTTTGCAAATAGTTAAAGCTTTTAGCTCCACACCCTAACAAGTTTCACATTAGTGATTGATTAATTAGTTAATTAATTAAGATTAATTAACTAATAAGAAGTGATGTGAATTTTATGAGAAAGGATGTGATCATGGAAGAAATTATTAATTGATCAGGGGGAATAGATAGTGATATAACTATGGATGTTAGTGTAAATATAATATTGATTAGATGATTTAATATGATGTCAGCGTGGATGGTTAAAATCAACACAAAGTGTCAAAATTGACTTAATTTTGGATGATTGACTTGGAATGCTTGACTTTGGACCTTTTACTTGGTCAAAGTTGACCTTAGATTTGAATTTTAGATGGTTGACTTGGTCAAAGTTGACCTATTTTTGTGTCAACTTGATTTGATTTGATCAAAGTTGACCTTGGACATTTGACATTTGATTGGACTTGATTCAAGTTTGATGCTTGACTTAAGATTTGACTTTAAATTAGCTTTGATTTTGATTTAGATTGACTTTTGACTTAGGATTTGGGTCTAATTTGACCTTTGACTTTAGACTTCAATTTACTTTTTGATTTGGTTGACTTAGTCAAAGTTGATCAAGTTTGACTTGTGATTTTGAATTAACTTAATCAAATTTGACCTTGGATGTTTCACTAGATGTGTTGACTTTTAAAGACTAATTTGATTTGATTTGATGCTTTAAATTTGGCTTGGATTGAAATTGGAAAAGTTTGACTTAGAAAGTTAGACTTGATGTTTTGATTTGATTTTAATTTTATTTGAAATATTTAAAATTTACAACCAATACAAGTCTCGATAACAAGCATGCAAGTGACAAGCCCCATGCCTAGAAAATAAGGGTGTACAATGTAACTAATAGCCCACAGATCTACTCACATAAAGTAGTGATTAAATTGGTCTCCCAACCCTCACTAGGTGTCTTTATGTGGTGAGTAATCTTTAGGAATGCTATTTTCCTTGTAATGATAGTTGTTTGTATCCAAATGGTCTTAATTTAGGTAAAACATGTTCAACTAGTTCCATCCCCTATATACCTTATAGTATGATGGGGCCTGAATTTGTGGAAGAGGTTGATAACAGGATTTGTGAAAGGGTCTTGTCCCTTTATGTCCACTTGATCTATAATATTTTAGTGGAGTGTCAACATAAATTATTCCTTGGGAGGGTTATTTAGGGCCTTTATATTAGAGCAAATCTCTTCGCTTAATGATGCACTTAAAACAAGCAACCGCTTATCCAATAGTAACAGCACCTTACCAATTTATATACTACACCAAAACATGGGGTTGGTAGGTATATTGGGGGATGAAATCCCAGTCATCATGGCCTAAGGACTCATGGTTGGTGATTAAGGTCCAAATCATGAAACCAAAAAGAAAAGGGTAAGATACATTATTTTTTATCCTTAGGGTCCCACGAGGGGCAAGAGGAGAGCATACATGATGTTCTCTTTGAGAAGATAGCCAAATTGTTTTTTATCACCTTGGATCTCAAAATTGGGTAATCGAAGAGCATACACACTTATACTATCAAAAACACAACACACACCACAAACTATCAAAAACATAAAACACAACACTCAAGCAAAAACAAACAAATTCCTTTTAAACATCAAATTTAAGTGTTTTTTCTTTTTAGAGAACCAAAATTAAGCTTTTATGAGTGTTGGTTTGATTGATTTTAAATTAGGTGAGAACTTGTAAGAAAAATTTATTAGTAGTCTTTAGGTTTGTTATGTGACACTAATAGAGTTTATAATACTCTTCAACCAAGATCTCTCCATGAATCCATGATCACAGCCATGAAAACTTCAACATTACACATAAAAAATAAACCATATATTATCCACTCTATCAAATAGTTTATAATAGAGATGTACAAATAGGTATAAAATAGAAGAATCCCAACCATCCCATGCATGTGGGACTAAATTCCCAAATATAAGTGGAAGTAAGGCATAAACCCATCATCCTCATGAATGTGGGATAGACATCTCCAATGAAATAACACCTAATTAAACTAAAGAGTAGGAAAGTAATATCCTACACCAACACCTCCCCTCAACATAGCTTAGGTGGGTACAATAAAGGTTGTAGTATTAAATCATGTGTCCCTATGGACACCAATCCATCTTACCAAAGTACATGGATATCAATTTACTATAACTACCAAGTGAAAATAAGAATGTGTTGAATACGAAGATCATTGAATATGAAAATTGCGCTCCAAAATATCGGGTAGAGTGATAAACCCATGGAAGCATCACTTAAACACCCTCCAAAAATATGGTGAGAAGTGAGCACAAAGATTGGTGGTGCTGCCACACTAGTGTCATTAGTGGGGATGTCATATTGGTGTCACTATAAGAATCACTAAGAAGGCCATGGATTTAAGTAAAAAATACTCATATGATTTTTGGAAAATAAAGTGCCTGAATAAGATACCCATATACAAAGGAAGAATCCAAAAAACACTCAAAAAAGTAAGAAATATGCATATAACTCTCATTAAGTAGAGAAAAGGGAGAAAACCTATAAGAAACCCCCCCCCAAAAAAAAAAGAGAGAAAATAAAAAGAGAGAGGTATAAAGCCCCCCAAAGGTGATGATAAATAATTCCTTGCTCCCAATACTCACAAGGCGTGAAGGAACTCAATCTACATGAGTGGTTTAAATCCACTACATGATCACAAAAATAATTGACACTAGGCTTCACCAGAATAACTTCAAACAAAAAGACTATCAATGGTGTCAAAAATACAAAAAAGTATTGCATGTACAAGGAATGCTCAACACCTAAGAAGCATAATGTACACCACACCTATCCATACTATTGATTAGGTGAAGTGGTGATAAAAAATCTATATGAACACCCCTCCATGATGCTAAATGGGTGGAGTATATGGAAAAAATTTGCATGAGTGGTCTGAATCCACTACTTGAACACTAAACAAGCTGACATTGTATGTATTGAATAGATCTATATCTTCTGGGAGATTATTAACTATCAAAAAAGTGGTGTAAAAAATATATATAAGGTCTCTCAAAGAGGATGGCTCTAGTGGTGTTAGAAGAGACAAGAAACTGAAGAAGTGAAAAGGTGCCCATAATAGAGCACACAAACGCATGAAGGTAAACAAGGCTAAATCAACAAACCCCCCATGGTAATTTATAAGTCAATATGAGTATAATATATCCCATACACAAAAAAAACATCAAATAGAAACAAGGAAGACATTAGGATTCACCAAAATAGCTCCAAATAAGGAGATTGTCATCCTATCAAAAAAAGCATCAAATATCAGGAGAGACGCTTCAAAAAATAAGGGAGCATAAAAGTGTCTCCATAGAAGAAGGCAAGGCACTAAAAAAGGGGCCTTAATGGATATATGACACAAACTACAAGTGTGTCAAAGTGCCAATGTGAAAACTAGAATAGAACATGTTGTGGGCAAATGAAAGAGTGTGACAAATGGCAAAAAAAGCCATCATGTATGTAAAAACATCTAAAATGATCAACTACCAAACATAACAACCTATAAAGTACATGAAAAGGATGTCAGACTCAACCAAAAATGCATCCAAAATAGTGCAAAGTGTAAGAGTGGCATAAGCAATATAATGTATGCCAAGAAAGAGTAATGTGGGCCAAAGGTCATATAAATAGGACATCAGTCACAACCAAAAATGCATCCAAAATTTTAATGAGAGAACAAATCCCCCATGGTTATTGCATATCCCCCCCTTCAAATTTGGCACTTTACATTTTCATGCACTTTTACAAAATGAATGATGCCAATAGATTGGGCATAAAAAGCATACACTTTTGAAAAAATAGCACTTGATTTTGAGTTGTTGATCAAAAGATATAGTTTGTACAAAGTTATCCCATCATAAATGGGTCAAAAATAAAGCATTACACTAAAAAATATTAAATTCTTGGAGGAAATTAAATTATTTGTACCAAATCTAGAAAAAATGTATGTGAAATAAATTTACAGCAAAGAAAAAGAATAATATTCCACATAGATGAATCTTCCATACTAATTTTTCACTTTAAATACAAGATCTGATTTTTTTCTTGATTGCGCACAAAAAAAATCATAGAAAAATATAATCACAGGGTCAACTTTAGAGCCTCATATTTCCTTCTATATTGATCAGAATATTTATTGTGACTACTTTCTGGAAACCTCTCAAAGTCCTCTTTCTATAAATGAAAGAAGTTTTTGAAATAGACACCTTTGTGAAGAGAAAATTTATATGCAATATAGTTATGATTTTATAAAAAAAACTTTATAATTTCTCCCAAAAAAATGTACGACCAGCACAATTGATCTAACCAACTCAAATGAAAATAGTTAATAAGACTTTTCAACTAAGATCTCTCCATAAAATTTATTTTTTTATCAAATTTATCAAATTTCTATCAAATTTATTTTTTCTAGATGATAGAATTAATAAGACTCTTCAACCAAGATCTCTCCATGAATCCATTATCTTCAACATTACACACAAAGAAGAAACCATCTATTATCCACTATGCTAAATATTTTACAATAGAGATGTACAAATAAGTAGAAGATATAAGAATCCCAATCATCCCATGCATGTGGGACTAAATTCCCCAATATAGGTGGAATTAAGGCATAAACCCATCATCCTCATGAATGTGGGATAAACATCTCCAATGAAATAACACTTAAGTAAGTTAAAGAGTAGGAAAGTAATATCCTACACCAACAAACAAGCATATAAATTTTCCAAGTGAATTATTCAACTCTTTATATATGATTTCATTGTTCTATAGGGAAATTTTGCCACTATGTGGAGTGATTCCACTGCTCTACAAATAAGGTGATTCTATAATTAAGTAGATCTATTTCATTATTGCATAGAGAAATTCCACTATTTGATATAAAACATAGAGACACAAAAAATAAAAAGTTTAATTTTGCTATTATATTAGTAATTCTACTACTACTAACAAAATTTTCACTATTTCTAATAATGATTTCACTATTGTAAACAACTATTTCACTACTATAGAAAATTAATAAAATAGAAAACAAAAAAATATATTATCACTAATACTAGTCACATTTATGCTACTTCATAGAGCATTTCCACTGATATGAACCATGTTTATGTCAATTCTACAAAATAAATAGCTAGAAAAACAAAATCAATTCCACCATCGTACACCATGATTTTGCTACTATGCAAATCGATTTTGTTTATCCCTAAAAACACAATTAGAAAGGTGTTTCCACTAATGAAAAATATGTTTCTATCATTTTCATTCTCACCTTTTTGTCATTACACAAAGTGTTTCTATCAGGAATCTGGGACAAAAACTTGGAAGATTTCGGATAAAAATGAGGAGTTTTTGGAAAAAAATTGGTGCTGAATTTTGGACTAAAAATATGATAAAAAGATGTCAAAGATGCTTTTGGGTTGTCAATCCTACAAGGCATGACATGTGTACAACATGAGACAAATGTTAGCTTCATTAGTAGAAAACAAAATTTGAATTTAAAATCCTACTACTAACCTAAGAATGTGTCCTCAAATTGAGTAAAACTAAGAAGAAACCTTCAAATAAGCAAAGAAAACATAATTTTTATACTTTTCTTGTGATCTTCTTATTGAAATTAGGATGTGCTCAAATGTAGTTTCAAAGGCTTGTGAAAGACATGCAAGTAATTTGAAATCATCACCCCTTGTAGTATTGATGTTTGAATGATGAATGATGAGGATGATTGAAATCTTTATGTGAATATTTGAACAACACTTTGTTGTCAATGGAAAGATTTTTTGAGAATGGAAGGTGACCCTTTAATTTATATATTTTTAGAATCAATTATGATCGTTGATCTTAGATGAAGATCAATGGTGGAGGATAAATCCTACAATGTGATATGGCCATTAAATTCTATGACATGGAGAGTGTAATAACCTATAAGAAGATATCCTCATGAGATTTTAGAGTGTGTAAGTGTATGGCATAGACCTGGCTTACACACTTTTCATTTTAAATCGAATTTGCCTTGTGAAGGACACTTTGAGTTTTGGAATATGATTTTTAAATTACCAAGTGGGTGGATGATGCAAGAAATTAGAATTTATTAAATTTTAGTAAATGTGACATGTCCATTCCATGTAATTTCCCAGTAGTGATTGATTAATTAGCTAATTTATTAATATTGACTAACTAATAGGAAGTGATGTGAATTTTATGGGAAAGGATGTGATCATAGAAGAAATGATTAATTAACTAGGGGGATGAATAGTGAATCGACTATGGATGTTAGTGAAAATATAAGATTGATTAGATGATTTAAGACAATTTTAAAGTAGATAGTTAAAATTGACATGATTATCTAATTTTAAGTGTCTAAAATTTTCCCCTCTTTGAAAGGAGTTGTGAGACACAATGGGTGGACTAACAACTTTTCAAATAAAAAATAAGCCAAAAAAAGTTGGACAAAAAATTAGATGATGATGAAACCATGAAAGTGATGGATGATGCCCCCTTTTGAGGGCATGTGAGGATGAAGGATGTGGATGGGCTCTCAAAAAAGAGAGTAAGAAGCTAAAATGGAAAATTGATGGGTGAGAAGTGAAAAAAGAAAGGGTGAGGATGCAAGATGTGTTGATGAGATTAACCCATGGATGAGATTAACCCACTCAAGAAAATTCTTTCATGATTTGATTTATGATGATGCTGGATTGATTTGCCTCAAATATGTATGATTTAGGAAGGATATATCTTGATATAAGCTACACACTTTGATTTACCCCAAGTAGGGTAAATGTGGGAAAAATATCCTGACAAAGTTGTGGGCTTGAATCTCCCCAAGTAGGGAAGATTGGGGAATGAACCATCCTAATGATGAAGTTGCAAGTTTGATTTTTCCTAAATAGGAAAAAGGCTATGAGCTTTGATTGAATATATGATTTATAGATTTATTGGAAATCATAGATCAATAATTTGACCTATTACATGGATTAAGGATGAGATTAATGATGATGATGATGGAAGATAAGAATTTGATAGGTTGATGCAAATGTATGTGCACATGTTATAATGACTTTTCAAAGAATGAATAAGTCACAAAAAATCATGCACATGAAGATGCATAAAGTGATGGAATAATGATTGAAGAATGATGTGATTAGATTTGGAGAAAATTGGATAAATTATAGATTAAATAGGGGCCATGAAAA
Organism: Torreya grandis; assembly: GCA_037957365.1. NCBI lineage: Eukaryota > Viridiplantae > Streptophyta > Pinopsida > Cupressales > Taxaceae > Torreya > Torreya grandis. The sequence continues at coordinate 1,133,215 of JARHVA010000451.1, forward strand.
TTTGATGTTTGAACATGTGGGTCGTGAGGATGATTTTTAGATATGGATAATTAGTTATAATAAAGGGATATCGATAGGAATGGATATGAAAATAAATGTAATAAATGGAATTAAAATGGTAATAATGATATTAGTTGAGTTGACCTCAGAAACTCGATGTGACTAAACATTGCCTAAATAGTCCAAATAAACCTTAAGCCAATGTAGTTCTCCTAAAAAATGGGAGTACTATGATGAGGAATGATGAAGATGAACAAGAATGGAAATTATGGTCATTGAGCTAACATTATAAATTTTATGTGACTAAGCATTACTCTGATAGTCCAAATAGACCTCGGGCCATTGTAGTTCTCCCAAAAAGGGAGGAATATGATGAGAAAAGGATGAAGAAAATGATGATTTGATGTTGAAAAATGGCAAAGAGGGATGAGATGATTTGATTTAAAATTTTGGCTTTACAAGGGGATAAATTCTCACCTTAGTGAATCTCCACATATTTTTGTAACTTAATTTTTGATGTAGCATAGAATAGTATGCACCATGATGACCTAGATGTTGTGTGTAAGGACTAGCCCTTAATCCAGTAGACAAATGATATAAATACACCATGCTATGGAAAAATTATGATAACATTATTACCCCATGCTAATGTATGGACTCAAGTACAAGCACATGAAAGGAGGACCATGATATGGAAAAACCATGATGATAATTTTGGCACATGTGGATTGAGTTAAAGTCACAATGGTAAAAAAGCAAACAAGAAAGTAAGGAAACACACATAAACTTGAAAACAAAAGCAATAGAAAGTATCTTATCATTAATCAAGTCAAAATCGATGCATCAAGGCTCAATGATATTGATATTTGGATGGTGCCCCTAAGCAAGGATACATTCAAGGGGATGGATTAGGAATAAAATATACCAAAATAAATTGCACGCTTTGATTTGCCTCAAACGGGGTGAAAGATGTGACCTTGGATTGATGATTTACCCTAAATAGTGTGGACATAAGAATGAAATATCCTGAAAAGTTGGAATGATGTGATTCACCCAATGCAAGGCAAATTTGGGAAGGACACATCCCAATGGTGACTAAAATGATTTGATTAACGGTTTTGACCAAATTTTGGACAAGACAAATATTTTTAGATAATGTGGCTTTATATCTATTTAAGATATTTTAGCATTTTATTATTTTTAGGGATTTTAGACTTTTCTAAAAAAAAATTGGGATTTTGTGCCTTATGATGTTTTTGGATTTTTTGATTATCTGATGTTTTTAGATTTTTTGGATTATCTAATTTTTATGGATTTTGGCATTTTCTAATTTTTTTAGGGATTTTGTGATTTTATGATGTTTTTGAATTTTTGGATTATCTGATGTTTTTTGGATTATCTGACATTTTTGGAACTTTTGATTTTATGATGTTTTGGTCTCTTATGTTTTTTGTTGTTTTTTAGTATATACAAGGGCTAATAGCAAAGGGAAAATATGTTCCAACATCGTGATGAGAAATGTAATGGATGGATGGGATTTAACTAATATTGGATGATAATGGATGATGAGGGATTACGAAGAATGTATTAGGGATATCTAAGGACCATGTCACGTGGGAACCAAGTGTCCAATTGTCAAAGTACCATTTAGATGATATGCCAAGATGTTCCCCAAAATAGGGATCAAACATCTTCCAATTCCTTATTTAGGTCAAGATGGGAAGAATGGATGGGCATGATAGGATGGATAAATATTTAGATAGGATGTTTAAATGGATGGTTTAAATAGATGGTTTAAATGGATGGCTAGAATGGGAGGGAATTCTATGAAAATTTAGTTTCACCCAAGTGTCAAAGTACCTGTAGACAATAGATTATTTACACGACACAAAAAACTAGTTTTCATCTTGGTACTTTCCCAAGGTACCATAACCATGGTTTTCACCATTGGATGAATTATTTATTTCTCTTTTGATTTTTTATTTGTAATATATATATATATATATATATATATATATATATATATATATATTAGCATATATATATATATATATATATTAGCATATCAACCCAATGGAGGATTACAAGATGCATAATGTTGACCCTTTATGATCTTCAAGTATGCACTCTAGAAATATAGGCATGATCTTCATGGATTTCTAGATTGGCTTCTTCCAAATTGATCAAGATGACATCATAGCCCCTATAAAAGAGGGTGTTACAAATGAGGGTAAAGAAAAATTTATATTAGATGGAGGATGTTTATTTATTGTGTGAAGGATTTGGAAGTTGAATGTGATCATGACGTTAAGGTATATTAGAACCAATAACAACATGTTCCGCAAGACTAACTGAGAGTATCTTCTTGATTTGTTATAGTCTAATAGCACCTCAAACAGGTTTTCACTAAAGGACTTGGATTTTTTACTTCCTAAATTTTTATTTTGATTATCCCATAGTGCCTCAAACAAGGTTAGACTATGGGACTTTTCTTTTATATTTCTAGGATTCTAACTTTTATTATCCTATAGTGCCTTGAATAAAGTTTCACTAGCAGATGTTAATTTTGGATTTTGATTTTTTGGATTGCACCCTAGCACATAAACGAACATTTTATTAGGGAATGTTGATTTTAGATTATGATCAAGGAACACATTTTTTTCCTTAGGATATGATGATGTAACTTTATGATCTTATCATTGAATTTCAATCATGAATTTTGCCATTGTTTGTTTGCTCTAAAATAAGGTTAACAGTAAATGTTTTGGTCGGTCCCAATCGATGGGTGTGGGAGATTGAATGCTGAGATGGTTGATGGAGATGGAAATGTTGTTAAAATAATTAATGGTAGGACAGTCCTCATAGGACTATGAATGGATCTTGTTTCAATATTTGATAAGGATTTATCCAAAACTATAAAAGTATCACTAACACCTTTATGTTTATTAACATGTGGTTTGTATCCAATGCCATGAGAACCTTTATGTACATGGATATGGACTAGTTCAATGATTCCTTAATCATGAAGTCCAAGGCCTTTACATTTGTATTTCATGCTTTGGAGGATTATGCTTATTATATGATATTTACTACTTTGAAAACAAGTCATGGGGATGTCCCTACATAACCTTGAATAATTGTTATTGTTGAGTTCCTCATCTATGAGGAGGACAAATTTGACAAATGAAGTTTTTTTGAACTGATAAGTTGTTGATGATAATCTTGGTTTTAATTATAATTCTGATGATGATGTTGATGTTGATGTTGATGTTAATGTTGATTTATTGTTTAGGATGGGCCTTTCTTCATGGAAGGCATTTTGATGTTTGTTATCTACAAGTATTGTTGCCTTAAGATGCATATAGTGTTTGGTGATGATAGTTTTGGCATATGATGTGAGATGGGGTGATATGCCAAGGATGGTCTTATCAAAGACAAGTTCATCAAAGAATGGTAATTGGTTGAATATCGGTGGCTGGTCAAAGATAGGTTGACTAAGGATGGATGGTTGGCTAAGTGATGGTTCATTGAATATTGGCTCATCAAAGATGGGTGGAATAAAAATAATTTTGAATTGTATAAATATGGGTGATTTGACAAAAATGAATTCATCAAATATGGATTGCCTTAGGATAGAGTGATTGTATTAACCTTCATTTGGAAGTGGATAAGTCTAATTGTGATTTAGAAGGGTATCTTGGCATATCCCTAATAGATGATTCTTAGACTTATATTTACCTAGTTCTCTAGTAAATGATGATCCTTGGAGTGGTGATGACAAGATGTAATTAGATTGTTAGATTTGATGTGGATCTAAGGTCATATGGGTGATAAATAGTAGATTGTTTAATGTTTGTGATTTAGGGGAATTGAATGTTGGATGGGTGGATGAAGGGCCAAGAAGGGATGTTAGGTGGGATACATATTGGCTAACCTTTAGGATTTGGTCAATTGTGTCTTGGTGATGGGATGGTGATGCTAGAATTGGTTTAAGATTATGGGATGCCATGGGTCTAGATGGGATTTGATGTAGGATTAGTTGATATTTGGATGTTTTATATGATTTGACTTCTAATTTTGGATTTGGTTTGATGTTATTTTTTATTGGGATTTTGGATTTGATTTGATGTTTTATTGGATTAAGCTCATAGTGGATTTTGATTGTTGATTTTTTTATTTAGATGGGAAAAAATATTGATGTCATGATTTTGTCATTCTCAACTGACAGGTGCAGGAGATTGAATGGAAAGACAAGAATATGATTTTAATTTGGATGTTCAATTGATTTGGAATTAACATGACTTGGTAAAAATAGATCTTGGCTTGACATTTGATTGTTGGACTTAATGTTTTGATTTAATTTGATTTTGTCAAAGTTGATCTTCAATGTTGACTTTTTAATTAGATTTGTTTTAGTCAAAATTGACATAATTTTGGATGATTAACTTGGAATGCTTGACTTTGGACCTTTGAATTGTTTTGACTTGGCCAACATTGGCCTTGGATTTGAATTTTAGATGGTTGAATCGGTCAAAGTCAACCTAATTGATATTGACTTGATTTTATTTAGTCAAAGTTGACCTTGGATGTTTGAATTTTTATTAGACTTGATTCAAGTTTGATGCTTGACTTAATATTTGACTTTCAATTAGTTTTGACTTTGATTTAAATTGACTTTTGACTTAAGATTTGGGTCTAATTTGACCTTTGAATTTAAACTTGGATTTGATTTTGATTTGGTTGACTTAGTCAAAGTTAACTAGGTTTAAATTTTGATTTTGAATTGACTTGGTCAAACTTGACCTTGGATGTTTGACTATATGTGTTGACTTTCAAAGGCTAAATTGATTTGACTTGATGCTTTGAATTTATCTTGGCTTGAAATTGGAAAAGTTAGACTTGATATTTTGATTTTATTTGAAATGTTTAAGGTTTACAACTAATTCAGATCTAGATAACAATCAAACAACAAGCACACAAGTGACAAGCCATGTGCTTAGTAAATAAGGGTGTACAATACAACTAATAACCCATTGATCTACTTGAATAAAGAGGTGACTGGGTTGGTCTCCCAACCCTCACTAGGCATCTCTATGTGGTGAGTAATCTTTGAGAATGTTGTTTTCATTACACTAATAGTTTTTTATGGCTAAATGTTCGTAATCTAGGTAAAACATGTTCAACTAGTTGTGTCCCCTATATACCTTACTGTACGATGGGGCCTAAGTCTATGGAAGAGGTGATAATGGGATTTTTGAAAGGGTCATGTCCCTTTGTGGCCACTTAAACCATAATATTTTAATGAAGTGTCATCAAAAATAGTTCATTAGGAGTTTTGTGTAGGGCTTGCATATTGGAGCAAAGCTCTTTACTTCGTGACTCACTTAAAACATGGAACTACTTAGCTAATAATTATAGTTACTTACCAATATATATACCACACCAAAACATGGGGTTTTTATGTATGATGGGGGATGAAATACCAGCCATTTCAGCCTAAGGACTCATAGTTTGTGATCAAGGCACAACTCATGCAGCCAAAAATAAAAAGGAAAGATAGTTTATTTCTAATCCTCAGGATCCCATGAGGGGGAAGTGGAGAACATTTATAACATTCTCTTTGGTAAGATAACCAAAGTATTTTTTATCACCCAGGATCTCTAAAGTGGGAAAGAGGAGAGTATACACACTTAGGCTATCAAAAACACAAAACATAAGACTCAAGTAAAAATAAACAAATTCATTTTAAGTATCAAATTCAAGCATTTGTTCTTTTTAGAGAACTAAAATTAAGTGTTTATGAGTGTTGGTTTGATTGATTCTAACTTTGATGGATGAAAACTTACAAAAAAATAGATTAGTAATCTTTAGGTTTGTTATGTGACAAGTTGTTAAGTTTTTCAAGTGAATTATTCAACTTTTTATCTATGATTTCATTGTTTGATAGGGTAATTTATCCACTACACATAGTAAATATATTGCTCCATAGATAGAAGGATTTCACCATTAAATAGAGCTATTTCACTATTGCACGAAGCAATTCCATCATTTTGCAGAAAACATAGACATAAAATGAAGTGTAATTTCTTTATTACATTAATAAATCTACTACTACTAACAATGTTTTCACTATTTATAATGATGATTATGCTATTGTAAATAACTATTTCACTAGTAAGAGAGCATTTTGAATAATCTAGACTTATTACAAGTCCAATTCCAAAAATAATAATCAGTTTTAAATCACTGATGAGATGTGGGTGAGTTGGTGAAGTGACTTGGTTGCTACAAGCACCACCCAGGTTCAAATCTTAGATGGTATTGGAGGTAAACTATGGCCAATCATTGGTATTGGGCTGATTGTGTCCATTGATGGTATTCTCAAGCTAGTTATGGCCATTGTTGGTAATTTTGGTAATTATAGTACTTCTATACTTGGGGATCTGGGCCTTCAATTATGTCTCAGATCGTTTGGAGCTCTGGTCAAAAGAATATAAGGGTAAAGATCCCATAAAAATTGTATCTATCTAAAAACATAATCAATTTTAAGTCTAAATTATTCAAAATTTTATACATCTAAATTATCTTCAATATGGCATATGGAGAATAGATCCAAATTATTACAATACTTATAGTCCAACTTATTTGGAATATATGAAAACTATTTGTTGTCTAAAAATAAATAGCTAGAAAGATAGAATCGATTCTACCACTGTACACCATAATTTCACTATTACACAAATCAATTTCATTGATCCTTACAGACACAGGCAAAAAAAAATTTCCACTAATTATGCACAATGTGTTTCTATCATTTTCATTTTTTCCTTTCTATCATTACACAAAGTGTTTCTTGAAAAAATTTGGGATGGAAACTTGGAAGATTTTGGAAAAAAATGAAGAGTTTTTGTCAGAAATTAGTGTTGAATTTTGGAATAAAAGATGATAAGAAGATCTCAAAGCTGATATGGGTTGTGAGTCCCACTAGGCATGCCATGTGTAATAACATCAGACAAATGTTGCTTTGTTATTAGAAAACAAAATTTGAATTTGAAATCCTACCACTAACCTAAGCATGTACCCTCAGATTGGGAAAGACTAACAATAATTCAATTCAAAAATCAAAGCAAACACAATTGGTATACCTTTCTTATGATCTTTTTGCTGAAATTAGGATGTGCTCGAATGCAGTGGCAAAGGCATGTGCAAGATGCATAAGAAATATGACAGCATTTTCCCTTGCACTTTTTATGTTTAGATGATGAATCATGAGGATTATTGAAGCTTTATGTGAATATTTGAACAACACTCCATTGTCAATGGAAAGTTTTTGAGAGTGGAAGGTGATTATTCCATTTAAAGATTTTCTGAAACATTTGTGATTGTTGATCTTAGGTGAAGATCAATGGTGGAGGATCAATCCTATAATGGAATATGGGCATTAAATTATATGACATGGAATGTGTAAAAACCTATAATAAGATCTCCTCATGAGATTTTGGAGTGTGTAAGTTCATGTCGTAGACTTTGCTTGCACACTTTTCATTTTGCATTGAATTTGCCTTGTGAATGACACTTTAACTTTTGGAATATGATTTTTAAATTTTCAAGTGGGTGGATGATGTAGGAAATTAGGATTTATTAAATTTTGTAAATATGACATATGCATTTTATTTAATTTTCCATTAATGTGATTAATTAGGTAATTGATTGAGATTATTTAACTAATAATAAGTGATGTGAATTTTATGAGAAAGGATGTGATCATGGAAGAAATGATTCATTGATCAAGGGAGATAAATATTAAATGAAATATGTATATTAGTATGACTAAAACATTGATTATAAAAATTAGGACAATGTTAATGTGGATGGGTAAAATCAATAGAAAGTGTCTAATTTTAAGTTTCTAATTTTTTGTGAAACAATAATTATGTTTAATTAATTATTTACCTTTGTCTTTAGTTATAATTTATTTCATTGTAAAATTTGACCTTCCGTAAGTTTTTAGAGATATAGAGAGAAAGAACCAACATCAAATGTATTCATTTCCAAAGTATACTCTCCAAGACCTATTGAAATGAAACTTATTTTTCGTAATTTCTCATCGATATCATCAACTTTAATTGTCATTTTTTTGATTTTCTTATTTTCTAGATCATTGTATTATCCAAACTCAAATGTTATTTCTAGTTCTAATTGAATCACACAATTAGGTTCAATGACCACTCTTTAATTCTTATCTAAATAAGGAATAATATTTTCTTAATATTTTTATAAAATTGGAGTGGTTTATCATCAGCTGGAGCAATGTTAATAGTAACTTCATGTTCAAATTTAAGCATATATGTAAAGTAGAGGGCATAACACCCATAAAATGATTCTAATACCAGTTTCCAAGCACAATTTTATTAGTGAAGCTGTTATGCATGACGCAACACAAATTATCTATTGTTTTTGGTTTCAAAGTCAATTTTAATGTAAATGTGTGACCAACCTCTCTACTTTGGTTATCAAAAGATATTGTAGTCACATTTGATTTTCCCAAATAATATTTATTTATACCAGGTTGTTTTAAATAAGATTTTACTAAAAATATCTGATCCTAAAAAATAATCCACAAACACTCTTTTGATTCCTATATTATCAATAAACACTTAGATGCACAAGCATGAATGTTGATCAACAATGTCACTTAGAGGTATTTCCTAATTCTGAAAATTTGTTGACTTCTCACAATATTTATAATATCAAAAAAATATAGCAAGGTGAGAAGGTTGTGTATCATTCAAAAAATTAGTTTCTTCCAAACCTTTATAGATAATATCCAAGTATAAATGGTTCATCTTTTGAGAAACTCAAGGAAATATTTGTTTGCTTGGGTATTTTAAAGTTGTTTCACAATGTCATAATATTTTGTGTGTAATTTGAGCCCAGGGGATTATGGAATATTTGAAGGAATGTTTTGGTTGGTCACTCCTTTCACTACAAATTTTTTATCTCTATCTTTCATTTGCAATGTATACTTCACCTTATGATGTGTCATGATGCATTTTTCATCCCTTATGTTGAAAGTAGATCTTCTACATAAAATGCCTTATATTGATAGTTATCCTACAAACATTGGAAGTCTTAATGGGGGAATTTGGGTTTGAATTATGTGTGAATATAGATATATTATTATAATTATAAGCACACAATATAATCAATCAATGGAAACATGACACCTTAGGGCCAATATTAATATTTTTTAAACTCAAGGAATGATGTGGATAGGATTTGAAAATTTTGAAATTAGTTTAAGGGTGAAAGATTAAACCATTCAAGAGCATGACCCACTAAACTTATAGGAAATAATTTCACATGAAATTTTCATCATTATTAATATAGTTATGACATGAAGCATAAAATGATTTCAAATCAAAATTTTATGAAATTTAGGGTTACCATTCCCACTATAAATTAGGAATGTGGGCACCTTTATAATTTTGGAATAAGATTTTATATTTTTTGAATTTTATATTGAATACATAGTATATTGGATAATTTATAAATGGCCTTTTTGTATTGGGGGATAAACGTCAATTATTTGTAATAAAATTATAGAGTGTTGCACTTGTAATTACGGTTTTGAGATTATGAAAAATTGGCAATATGAGTAGTTTCAAACTCATATTATCCAATACATTTTTATTATCTATTGTAAATACAAATTCCAAACAATTAAAGTTCATATTTTAGAGATATAAAAATAAAATTTAATAACCAACGCATAGGGTTTGAAATGGAAAATCTAAAAATTTGTAAAAAAAACCATAGTGATATATCACATACAAAAATTTATGGTCATGCACAAAGTAAAAAAAATCATCAAAATGAAACCCTAGGATGTTTAATACAATGGGGTTCACCAAAATTATGCATAAAATATGTTGACATCAAATTAATAATCATAAAACATGTAAAACATAGTAAACAATACCTAATTAAATTAAAAAAATAGACATATAGAGATAGGAGGATCCTATTTTATTTAGGATTTGTCTCTCTACTAAAGGAGGGTATTTTATTTGCTTACATGATATGTCATTACAATATATCCATGTCCACAAATATTTTTCCCCTGTTGCACCTAATAGGATCCAAATTTGTGACTAAAGTTGAGACAATTGATCTAGATGCCTATTCAAGTTAATCTTTTGCTTAGAATACTAAAAAAATTAACATATCACTAATATGTCACCTTATAGGGATCATAAGTCCTAGATTATTGATTGGGATTGTAAACCATAATATGGGAATTAAAAAGCTAATCAATTAAACTAGTTTTGTTGCCCTAAAATATTGGCTACAATAACCATGTAGGCCATTAGCCACATTTTAGGGTCCAAATTTTGTACTAAAGGACCTAAAAAACAAAAAATACAAGAAGGCATAAAAATATCTAAAAATAATAAAATTGTGATCTTTTTATTTTTATGAGTTTTGAGTCGTGAAGAAACCTCTCAACTCCTTAGGTAAATTATTATTGCATGACTCTTCACATTCTAAGTTCAAACAATTCAAATTCCATTCTTAAAGTCTTCATTTCATGCTAAAATAGCTATATACTTGAGATGCCATTTGAAGTGTAAAAAAAATAGAATGAATTGTAACAATAAGATAGAGAGTCATGTAGATTATTGTATCTTCTCATAGATTGATATCTTATATTTTGTAATAACATAGGAAAAATATTTCACATCTCTCTACGAAAATAGTAGCTCATATCTCTTCTCAAATATAATAGCTCATGTCTCAATTGAGAGATAGTCATACATACCTCTCACATCAATGAATAAATAAAAATATTTATTCACTCTAAGTATATTTTATCTCTATTCAATCATGGTTCATTTCCCTACAATTCTATGATCTTACCTTTTAGTACATTTGATTTTTTTTCACTTATACCTATAGTACATTAAGTTTTTATAATTTATTGTTTTATCCATAGAATCCCCAATCCAATCTAGATAACTAGTACCAGAGAATGAATTTCATAAAAAAACATTCATTTTACATGAATATCAAAAAATATTTTTTTAAGAATCTTGGATAAAAATATGTATATTCTTCATGAATTTTGAAAAATAACTATTGGAACAGTAATATCTATTGAGTTACATTGTGTACCACATTATTTCATACACACAACCAAATATTTAAAATTTGGTTGTATGATTGATAAAAAATTATGGTTAATTTAAAGGGGTGGATCAGTTGGTTACAACTATCCACAACCCTTATAAAAGTGTTTTAACCTTTGGTGTAGTATCAATTTTGATGATTACAACAACATAATTTATTAGACTGGTGGTCTCTAAATTTTATGTGAAGAAGTGAAGTGAAGAAGCAATTTACCAAGTTTGTAAATGTTTCTAAAATAATGGAATAAGCTTTATGGCTTTTTACCTCATTGAAATTTTCCCACATTAAAATTGTGTAATGTGTCTTCTCTTTTGTTTCCTACAATATTTTATTGTTATTAGAAGTCATGTAATTAATTCATTTATTTATTTAACTATCATTTATATTAAACAAATATTAAATTCCTTCCACTGGTTATTCTGATATGGTATCAGAGCCATAATTTGTTTAACTTGTTTGCAGGTAGTCTGATAAAATAATATAGTTATACTAAAAATATGATAATAAAAATTATTATATGTGTGTGTGTGTGTGTATGTGTGTGTGTGTGTGTTTAGTAATTTTTTTATGTTATGTTAAATGCTTGCACAAGTAATTTTTATTATCCTTAATATATTTCATTATAGTAATTTTTTTTACTATGATATGGTAAAGGTTTTTATGCGTGATTTTATAGCAAATAACAAAAGGCTTGTTTTTTTATATTCCTTTATATATATATATATATATATATATATATATATATATATATATATAAATGTTAGAGGTACAATCACTGAGAGGGGGGTGAATCAGTGATGCAATATATTTTAACTTTAATTTCAATCCTTTAAAACCCTTATTCAATTACCACAAGTCATTCATAACAATAAACAATAGATAATGCAAGAACATACACATAACACAAGATCTATGTGGGAAAACCTCTTGGGGAATAAAACCCACTCTCAAGCCTACAAACACATGGACTACTTGTCCTATAAGGTATTATAAACATGATACTTTAGTGTAACACCCATTCCATAAGGAACACCTACCCCTAGGATGGTCAAGTCCTTCTGACTAGAATTTAGTGAAACCCCTTTATCACAAGGATCACTTGGCCCTATGATGGTCAAGTCCTTCTAACCAAAATTTAATGAAACACATATTTTACAAGAAACACCTACCCCTAGGATGGTCAAGTCCTTCTGACCTAGATGTTGAGCACCCTCCCAACACCTATTGATGTAGAGCAAATGCTTCCTTGTCTAAACCAATCTTATCACCTCAATTTTTCAATAAGTCAAAAACAAATTCGTTCACCAATTTCAGCCTATAACTTAACATAGTTCCTTTTTCAATTTTAAAGACAACTAATCATGCACCAAAAAAAAAGAACCTTTTTTATAATATTGAACCACAATTAGATAAACATAAAGTGTACTTTTCTACATTCTTGTTTCCACAATCTTTTCACTCAGTCGCCTTTGATCTCGTGTGTATTTAGTCACAAAACTATATAAACCTGAGAGGGTAAAAATTAAGTTTTTAATCTTTTCAAAATGTTTCAAAGACTATGAAAATGTTTTAAGGCCTATATCATTATACATCAACTTTCACCAATATTGGCTCCTCCCTTGTATATTACTATGCACATTTTATATTAAAATAATCGATTGGAATGTATCAACACTCATTTATTCTCAATATTTATCAAGTTTATTTAAACATATCACCTTTCTAAATTATTTACCACATATGAATATAGGAATTCAATCTTCATACACTTATTTTGTAAAAACATGCAAACTCAATAACAAACTTTGATCGATAACATCATCACTTTTTAATGCCTCATCAACCACTTTTGATTGCATTATTTTACATATTGTTGTCCCCAAAAATAGACCTCTCATTTTTGAGACAACATGTGAACTATTTTGGTTCAACATACCCAAATAATCTCTTCCCTTCTCAAAATTTGTTCTAAGCATTCAAATTCCTCATTTTTCAAGATTCTCAAAAATCTATGGACTCTGCAGGAAGAAAATCTACGGACTCTGTACGCTTGAATCTATGGACTCTGTAGGGTTGAATCTACATACTCTACAGGAAGAAAATCTATGGACTCTGCAGGGTTGAATCTACATACTCTATAGGAAGAAAATCTACGAACTCCGCAGGCCAAGTTCTACGGGCTTCATAGGTTGATTTCTATGGACTCTACAGGAAAGAAGCAAGCTCTCAATACTTAGGCGATTTCAAAGTTGGTCCAATGACAAGGCTTAACCAAAAGAGTTCATCGGCAAGCTTCTAAGCAAGGATTGAACCATTGAACCATTGAACCTTGAACAATTTTGCTTTAATAGGTTCAACGGGTTTAAAGGTTCAAAATTAGTAGCAAGAGTTAAGCACATTTGTCAAGGTTCAAAGTTTAACCGCTTCAAGGTTCAACGGCTTCAAAACACTTATCAAAAAAAAAGAAGGTTTGAATCATTAAATCATTGAACCATTGAACCACTTTGGTTCAAAGGTTCAATGGGTTCAATGGTTCAATAGGTTCAATGACCAAATGGTTCAACGCTTTTGGTTCAAAAAGATCAAAAGGACATAGCCAAATAAAAATAATGAACCGATTGAACCGTTGAACCTTGAACCAAAGGGTTCAAGAAGTTCATAGGTTCAAAGACTTCTACAAGTAGGTTCAATCAAAAGAACAAGTTTTTGATGCTTGAATCATTGAACCATTGAACCACTATGGTTCAAGGTTCAACAGGTTCAATGGGTTTAAGGTTCAACAAGTTCAATGAGGCTTCTTTCAAAGAATCTTGGTTCAAGCAGTCAATAGAAACAAGGGAATGAACCATTGAATCGTTGAACCAAAATTGGTTCAATCGGTCGGTTCAAGCAAAAAGTTTAAAGGAGTGCCCCAAACATCAAAGACACAAGTGCCCTTGTGGAGGGAATTTTTGGGGCAAAAGTGACTAAGGAAGGAAACGAAAACTCGACAGAACTTAGTGGATGTTACCAAGTGTCATCTTTCGAGCCTCATTTCACTTTGTTTCTAAGAGTAGCGAATGCTGCCAAGTGTCATCTTCTAAACCTCATTTCACTTTGTTTCTAAGAGTAGCAGATGCTGCCACATGTCACAATTTGAGATTCACATAAAATTGACTAAGGTAAATTTCTAAGGGACAAATAGCCCTTACAGAGGACACTCAGAAGCTAAAGTGAACCATTACAAAAACTTGAAAGGCTAATTTGGAGCTCAAATAGCCCTTGTGGAGGGCAGGAAGGGGGCAAATGGACCAATTCAAAGGCCAAAAGAGCAAAGGGATTTCCTTCAAAAAAGTTACCCTAGAAAAAGTGACAAAGAGACAATTCCTTTAGACAAATTGTCTGAAAGAATTCCTTCAGACTTTTTCCTCTGAAAGAATTCCTCTAGACTTTTTCCTCTAAAAGAAAAGTCTGAAGAAACAAAAAACCCGCTATGTTGTTGCATGTCATCTTCAAAGTCATAGCAAAAGCTGCCACGTGTCATCTATTGAGACAGTATCAAATGCAGTGAAAACTGACAAGTGTCATCTTCCGTAGGGTTCTCAAATAACCAGAAAAGGAAGAACGAGTAGGAATGACTAGAAACATTTATGCATCAGATATGTTTCTAAAAGTAGACCGCCAGGTGGATATTGAAAGATGCAAACTTTCAATAGCATGACCCATTTCTTTGTATTGAGAAAAGCAAATGGGTAAATGCCTCTAAATTCTAGCATGTCTTCTTAACAAAACTCAATGCAACATGATGTGTTACTATTCCCAAGTCCTTCTTGAAAAGGCTATATAAGGGACTCTCTTGTTGTTGGGGAGATCTCTCTCTCGGATGATCAAAAATGAAACTCTACCAAAATTGAAAGGCATTACTAAGACTTTGAGCTCAGATTGTTGATCATATTTTATTATTGGAATAAGAAAGCAAGTGACTTTTCAGACTTTGTGCTGTAATATCTTTGTTGTTGGAGAAACTGTTCTTATGTCTTTTTCCTTAATATATTTTTTGTTCTTTTAATTCAATAAGCAAAATTAATGAAAATAGTCAGGAAGGTGTCCTGAAGCCAACTGTGGAGAGACTTTGTGCCCCCACAATTGCCTTTAGTGTGTTTTCTTTTTATTTCTATGTAAAGAACCTTGGGACAACTTTGTGCCCTCATTGTCCTTCGTATCTCATTCTTGCACAATTGAGGTGGAGACTTTGTACTATATCTCAATCTACTGATTACTGTCTTTGGTTTCATTTTGCAATTACTACCAGGAAGATTCTTGTAGTTTGTTGAATAGTACTTCTAAAAGAAGAGGAGTGATTTCTGTCATTTCCCTTGAGTTTTTTCCTTTGATTTGCATGCATCATCTCTAAAAAAAGAGAGATGGATGGTTTATCCTACCCTTGAGTATTATTTTATGTTTATATATATATATATATATATATATATATATATAGCATATCTATAGGGAATCTCCCCTTGATGAGAGGAGAGATTAATCCCCTTTTGATGTGGTAAACCAACACATTTGGATGACCAATCTTCCTACTTTGGATTATTAGACCTATTTTGTTTATCAATACGTTGATCGACAAAATATTCAACCAATAGTTTTTGGCGACTATGCTGGGGATATAGTTATGTGCATTCTAAAACCTCAAGTTTCAGATGGAATCAGTCTCTACCATTATCCATTATAGACTCCATTGCATTTCTATGTTTTACCCATTATTATTATAACCTTACCATTCACCTCCACACTAACCAAAAAGAATGCACAGTTTAAAGCCTCAAGCTTCAAATTAAAGCAAGGTCAATTCTTTTCCATTCTTGTTTCACAATCTGGCAGATTCAAAATATACATGAAGCCAAAGGGATAAAGGTATTCTTGACCCTGTATTCGCATTGGTACAACAAAGTAATTTTTATCTATTTCCTTCATCATCTCACCTCCAACAAACCAAGAGATTTCCTCCTACTAAAGTCAGATCTCCATTACCAAACAAAGTATCCACTTTTGTTTTTGATAAAGCTTTGCCAATAATTACCCCTCTAAGATTTGTTATTCCTCCTTTTCATAGTCATATAATGGTATTTCAAGGCCCTTGGGGTAATTCTTTTGGTCCTCTAAACCTTACTCCACCTCTACATGAGCTTCCACGTAGTTTAAGGAAGAATTTCTCCAAATTTTATGGTGATGGGAAAGTTCATCCTGATGAACACATTACAACCTTCAGCAGAGCCTATGGCGTAATTGGATTAGAATTTGAAGATGTAGTAGCTAGGCTATTTGTAGAAACATTACAAGGTGATGCTGCAGATTGGTTTTATCATCTACAGGCTCGATCATTAACTAATTGGAATACCCTCAAAGCTAAATTTGAAGCCAGATTCAAACCTACAAAAGATGCACATGCACTTCTGGCTCAACTTACACAGATGAAGAAAGAACCTCATGAACCAATGAGGGACTTCATAGCCAAGTTTGACAAATTGAGGAACAGAATTCTTGTAATTGCTCGACCTACAGCTGAGAATCTCAAATGCTTCTTTATTAATTCTTAGTTACCTGAAGTAAGTTTTCTTTTGAGACATGTTGGTCAAATAGATCTTGCTGCAGCTCAACATTTGGCCACTGAGGTAGAAGATGATCTCATCTTAGCAAGGAAGATAAGAAGAGGTCCAAATAAAAATAGACCCTCATCATCTTCTAAATATTCATCTACAAGCACCATAGATCCAATAGTGCAGAAGTTGGCAAATGAGTTGCTTGCTCTCAAAAAGCAAATGGCACAAGGAATATCTTTTGCTCCTTCATATAGAGATATGCCAAGAAAGACATTTCCAAATCAATCATATCAGGGCAATACTGCCAAGAATCAAGAGCAACAAAATTGTCTTCCTCCCCCACATGAAAAACTTACTCTGGAAGCTCCTCCAACCAATTTGGCAATGGGATATCTTGAAGTAGAATTAGTGTTCTCTTTTCAGTCTAAATTGAATCAAGAAAATGATGCTGATCTCCTTATACAAAATCAAGAAAAATTATCTGGCGACTCCCAAATTGGTTTCCTAAACTACCAAGATGAACCTAGAAGCAAATGAGAAGCTTTTGATGGATCATATGTAGTGTTTACCAAGTCCAAAAACCAATTAGTCTAGTAAGCTTATAAAAGGAAGATAGAGAATCAACCTCAACCAACAATTACAATTGCTAAGCATGGAACCACTCTGCCTTTCTAGTCAAAGGATCTGGTGATAACCCAAAAGGTAAGTACATCAATTTCACCTTCACCTTCTACTTTAATTTTACAAACTAGCCCTCCTCCCATTCCTCCTAAAACTCAAAAGGTTGAAATACCTTCCTCTATTCCTAATCTAATTCAGCCATTTGACATGATTGATCATGTCAAAAATACCAAAATACAAATATCTGAATTTGAATATTTGTAGTCCAATCCTGATCAATTGGATAAGTTGGTCCAATGTGTCAAAAACCAAAGCATCCCTACAGGACAAGTAGCTAAAAAGGTAACTCCTGATTCATCAAAGAACATGCCCATTCCAAATAATCTTGTCATTACTCCTTCAACTATCCCTGGGAAAATAGAACCTTTCTATGTTTCCCTGTTAATAAATAGTCACAAGCTAAGTAATTATATTATAGACTTAGGCAAATCTGAAAATGTCATGCATGTTAAAGTAGCTGAATCTCTTGGCCTCACACTGACCAAGACATTTGGGAGACGTTTCTCCATGGAAAATAAGCAAGTACCATTGCTGAGGCAAATCAAAGATGCCCAATTTGCATTTGTAGCATTTTCAGACAAGAGAATCAAGATGACTGTCTTGGTAGTAGATGTCCTAGCATCCTATGGAATTTTACTTAGATGAAATTTTTGCAAGGACGTGGGATGAGAACTAAGCATGGACTTATCTAAGGCAAAAATCCCTGTCAAAGGCGTAATGAAAAGATTGCTCCTTGAAAAGGAGGCAAAATACGTGGTAACCCAAACATCAGCCCCTGAAGCTCAAATTCTTTTTGAGTCCTCAAGTATGGGTAACTACTTTATATCTATAGATGAAGTGCATGAAACATTTGATAAAATTCTTGAAAGTGTCAACCCAAAAATTAGTTCAACTAGAATAGCAGAAGAACTAGTAGGTTGCAATACAAATGAAGAAGGACCCTCCCTCTCTAATGAAAAAAAGTCTAAAGAAAAATCAGTATCTGATGAGGTATATACTCTGGAATTTGATGGCAGCTACTCCTCTACCGGTTCAAGAGCCAGGATTGTGTTGATATCTCCTCAAAAAGATATGTTTCCTTCATCTTACAAATTACAATTTAGCAACACTAAAAATACAACTAAAAATGAATCTATGTTGCTTGGATTGAAGGTTGCTCAAGACAAAAGCATCAAGTTTCTTCATTCCAAAGGGGATGCTAAATTAGTGGTTTGTCAAGTGAGAAACTTATACCAAACCAAGAATGAAAGATTATGCCACTATCACAACCTAGTTTGGGACCAAATTGAAAGCTTTGATGCTTTCAACATTTTTGCCATACCTAGGAAATCTAATGACAGAGCTGATGCACTTGTTGTTTTAGGAACTCTCTTAGTTCCTCACTCAGATTTCAAAGAAGACAGGTATACTATTGAGCTAGTCTATAGACCAAGTGTTTCTAACAATGTTGATCATTGGCAAGTATTCAATGATGATCATCAAATCATTGCCTTCTTGGAACAAAAAGACAATTTCAAACAACTACGTTTTGAAGGCAATGAATCTCAAATGTATGAATCAGCCTCTGAATCTAGTTTAGATATAAATGAAGAATTCTTATAGCTGAAAGGAAATAAAATTCCCAAAGGCTTGGTTTCTCTTGAGAAACTATTTGACAAGCATGATAGATTCATCAAACAATAGCAAATAGATTCAAACTTCTCTCAGGGATTCAATCAAGTAAATCTGACTACTAAAGAAAATTCCAAGATGGTTAACATTGGTAAGTGTTGCACCCCTAAAGAAATATTAAAGTTCACCACTTTACTCCATCAATACATGGATGTCTTAGCATATTCTTATGACAACCTAAAATCTCTTAGACCTAATGAAATCTGCCATGACATTTCTCTCAAGGCTAACTTAATGCCCTATAAGCATAAATTTAGATAATACAATCTTAAAATATCAGGTACTATTCTATTTGAGATATAAAAAATGTTAAATGCTAGAATCGTCTTCCCAATTCATCATTCCATATGGATTACAAGCATAGTGCCTATAAGAAAGAAGAGTGGCAAAATTTGCATTGGTGTAGATTTCAGGAATCTGAATTAGTCATCTTTGAAAGATAATTACCATTTGCCAATCATGGATCAAGTGCTTCAAACAGTGACAGGTTCAGAGATGTTATCAATGCTAGATGGATTTTCAAGATATAATCAAGTTGAAGTTGGTGAAGCAGACCAACACAAGACTGCATTCACCACACCTTGGGGTACATTTGCAAATAGAAGAATGCCTTTTGGCTTGATAAATGCTTGTGTCACCTTTTAGAGAGCAATGGACCTAGCTTTCAAAGATGAGATGGGTAAATTCATAGTGGTATACCTTGATGACTTAACCATCTTTTCAAAGCATCGTTTTGATTATGTACGCCACTTACAACAAGTGTTGGAGCATTGTCACTAGAATGGTATTTCTTTGAACCTTAAGAAGTTTGTTTTTAGAGTAATAGAAGGGAAACTCCTCAGACACATTATGTCTAAAGAAGGCATAAAGATTGACTTAGACGGAGTCAAGTCTATTCAAGAGCTTAATTTTCTTATAAGTAAAAATATTGTTCACTCTTTCTTCGAAAAGATGAATTTTTTACGGAGGTTCATCCCCAAATTTGCTGAGAAGACTAGACACATTATGAACATGATGAAAGGGAAGACCACCTTCGGCTAGACTAAAGAAGACAAGTCAACATTTCAGGATATCAAGACTATTATTGCCCATGCCCCTACCTTGGTTTGTCTAGATTACAACAAAGATTTCATCATATACAGCTATGTTTATGAACACACACTTTCAACAATTCTTGTTCAACATGACAAGGAAGGTATAGAATCTCCCATTTCTTTCATGAGTTTCCCTCTCAAAACCCATGAGATGAAGTATTCAAATGTAGAGAAGCATGCTTATGCAGTGGTGAAAGTAGTCAAACATTTCTGCTTCTATATCCTGAATTCACACACTACTACTTTAGTTCCTGACACTACAGTCAAGTCCATATTAACTCAGTAGGAGTTTGGGACAAAAAAAGGCAATTAGATTGCAAAGATATAAGAGTTTGATCTAGACATCAAGCCAACAAAGTTGGTTAGGGGAAAAAGCCTATGTCAATTAATTGCTGACAACGAGCCAAAAGATACACAGCATGTAGAAGCTAAAGTGGAAGACATACCAACAGTCATTTTTGTCTCTACTACTAATGAATGGTATTCAAGTATTGCTCATTTCTTTACTTATGGTGAATGTCTTGCTCATTTGTCTTATAAATAAAGGAGGAATATCAAGTTGAAAGCTGCCAATTTTTTCCCTTGGGACAATGGCTTGTACAAGAGAAGCATAGATGGAGTATTCTTTCGCTGTGTAGATAAAGAGCAACAAAGCCAACTTTTGAAATCTTTCCACAATCTAGCCTATGGAGGACATTTTTCTACTCCTGTAACTGCTCATAAGATTCTATGAGGCAGGTATTACTGGCCAACTCTTTTCCAAGATGCATATAAGTGGGTGAAAAAATGTGAACTCTGCCAGCAATTTGTTAGAAGACCCAAGTCAGCTACCCTGCCTCTAAAGCTAGTGATCATAGAAGAACCTTTCCAGTAATGGGAGATTGATTTTATTGAGACTATAAACCCATCTTCAAGCGCTGGACATGCTTATGTCATTACAACAACTGACTATTTCACAAAGTGGGTAGAAGCAATCCCAACTAAGCATGCTACTTCAAAAGTTGTATGCAATTTCCTTAAGGAGAATATCATTTCCAGGTTTGGATTTCCAACCAAAATTGTTACTGATAATGCAGCTTGTTTCAACTTCCAAGAGATTACACAATTCTATTTCCATTATGGAATTACACTCTCTCACTCTTCTAATTATTTTCTACACGGGAATGGACAAGCTAAATCAAGCAATAAGAACCTGGTAACTATCAACAAGAAGCTAGCAGATGACAATCAAAGGACATGTTATAAAGCATTGGCTGATGCTCTATGGGTAGACAAAATCACACCAAAGAGGGCAATTGGTATGTCTCCTTTTCAACTTCTTTATGGTTCAATGCTGAGATACCAATCACCTTAGAACTGCCAGCCTTGAAATTGGCAAAGGCAATTGAAGATCAGACATATGAAAGCTCTCTTGATAAGAGAATTATGTGCCTGATTGAGCTGGATGAACAGAGAACCATGGTGGTGGACAGAATTGCTACTCATCAAAGTCTAGTAAAGAAACTCTTTGACCAGAAGGCCAAAAATCATGATTTTTGGATTGGGGATCAAGTCCTATTGTGGGACAAAAGGAGAGAACCAAAAGGGATGCATGGAAAGTTTGACTCCCTTTGGAGAGGCCCATTTATAATTCATCAACACAATGGTGAAAACAAATTTCTGCTAAAATATCAAGATGCACACTCTTTTCTCTACCTCACAATGGGCAACATCTGAAACACTTCAACTGTTGCAGTATCAGATCATTTCATCTGTACATATGTATATTTGTATAGTTTTTAATTCTATTTTGTTTTGTTTGTTTCCATTTTTGATGCCTTCCTTTTTTGGGTAACATGACTCCATAGCCCAATGATACACATGAAGAAACTAGAGATTCTAGATTCTACTCTCTTCAATTCTTTTTTATAATTGATAGAAGTTCCCAAATTGGAGCCAGCTGTTGTCCCCAAAAATAGACCTCTTATTTTTGAGACAACATTAGAACTATTTTGGTTCAATAGACCAAAATAATATCTTCCCTTCTCAAAATTTGTTTTGAGCATTTAAATTCCTCATTTTTCAAGCTTCTCAAAAATCTACAGACTTTACAAGAATAAAATCTATGGACTCTGCAAGGTTGAATTTATGGACTCTGCAGGAAGAAAATCTACAAACTCTACAGGCCAAGTTCTACAGGCTTCACAGGTTGATTTCTATGGACTCTGTAGGAAAAAAGCAAGCTCTCAATACTTAGGTGATTTCAAAGTTGGTTCAATGACAAGGCTCAACCAAAAGAGTTCATCAGCAAGCTTCTAAGCAAGGATTGAACTATTGAACCGTTGAACCTTGAACCATTTTGGTTCAACGGGTTCAAAGGTTCAACATCAGCAACAAGAGTTAAGCACATTTGTCAAGGTTCAAAGTTTAACCACTTCAAGGTTCAACAGCTTCAAAACACTTATCAAAAAAAAAAGGCTTGAATCATTGAACTATTGAACCATTGAACCACTTTGGTTCAAAGGTTCAACGGGTTCAATGGTTCAATAGGTTCAACGACCAAATGGTTCAATGCATTTGGTTTAAAAAGATCAAAAGGACTTAGCCAAATAAAAAGAATGAACCGATTGAACCGTTGAACCCTGAACCAAAGGGTTCAATGAGTTCACAGGTTTAAAGACTTTTATAGGTAGGCTCAATCAAAAGAACAAGTTTTTTATGCTTCAATCATTGAACCATTGAACCACTATGGTTCAAGGTTCAACAGTTTTAATGGGTTCAAGGTTCAATAGGTTCAACGAGGCTTGTTTCAAAGAATCTTAGTTCAAGCAGTTGATAGAAACAAGGGAATGAACCATTGAACTGTTGAACCAAAATTGGTTCAATCGGTCGGTTCAAGCGATAAGTTCAAAGGAATGCCCTAAATGTCAAAGATACAAGTGCCCTTGTGGAGCGAATTTTTGGGGCAAAAGTGACTAAAGAAGGAAATGAAAACTCGACAGACCTTAGTAAATGTTGCCAAGTGTCATCTTCTGAGCCTCATTTCACTTTGTTTCTAAGAGCAGTAGATGTTGCCAAGTGTCATCTTTCGATCCTCATTTCACTTTGTTTCTAAGAGTAGCAGATGTTGCCAAGTGTCATCTTCCAAGCCTCATTTCACTTTGTTCCTAAGAGCAGTGGATGCTGCCATGTGTCACAATTTGAGATTCACATAAAATTGACTAAGGCAAATTTCCAAGGGATAAACAGCCCTTGTGGAGGACACTCAAAAGCTGAAGTGAACCGTTGTAAAAACCTGAGAGGCTAATTTAGAGCTCAAACAACCCTTGTAGAGGGTAGGAAGGGGGCAAATGGACCAATTTAATGGCCAAAAGAGCAAAGGGATTTCCTTCAAAAAAGTTCCCCTAGCAAAAGTGACAAAGAGACAATTCCTTCAGACAAATTGTCTGAAAGAATTCCTTCAGACTTTTTCCTCTGAAAGGATTCCTTTAGACTTTTTCCTCCAAAAGAAAAGTTTGAAGAAGCAGAAAACCCGTTATGCTACCGCGTGTCATCTTCAAAGTCACAGCAGAAGCCACCACGTGTCATCTATTGAGACACAGTATCAAATGCAGCAAAAGCTGCCAAGTGTCATCTTCTGTAGGGTTCTCAAATAACCAAAAAAGGAGGAGCGAGCAGGAATGACTAGAAAAATTTATGCATCAGATATGTTTCTAGAAGTAAACCGCTAGGTGGATATTGAAAGATGCAAACTTTCAATAGCATGACCCATTTCTCTACATTGAGAAAAGTAAATGGGTAAATGCCCCTAAATTCCAGCATGTCTTCTTAACAAAATTCAATGCAACATGATGTGTTATTATTCCCAAGTCCTTCTTGAAAAGGCTATATAAGGGACTCTCTTGTTGTTGGGGAGATCTATCTCTCGGATGATCAAAAATGAAACTCTACCAAAATTGAAAGGCATTACTAAGACTTTGAGCTCAGATTGTTGATCATATTTTATTATTGGAATAAGAAAGCAAGTGACTTTTCAGACTTTGTGCTGTAATATCTTTGTTGTTGGGGAAACTGTTCTTATGTCTTTTTCCTTAATATATTTTCTGTTCTTTAATTCAATAAGCAAAATTAGTGAAAATAGTTAGGAAGGTGTCCTGAAGCCAACTGTGGAGAGACTTTGTGCCCCCACAATTGCCTTTAGTGTGTTTTCTTTTTATTTCTATGTAAAGGACCTTGGGACGACTTTGTGCCCTCATTGTCCTTCGTATCTCATTCTTGCACAATTGAGGTGGAGACTTTGTGATATATCTTAATCTGTTGATTACTACGTCTTTGGTTGCATTTTGTAATTACTACCAGGAAGATTTTTGTGGTTTGCTGAATAGTACTTCTGAAAGAAAAGGAGTGCTTTCTATCATTTCCCTTGATTTTTTTCCTTTGATTTGCATGCATCATCTCTAAAAAAAGAGAGATGGATGGTTTATCCTACTCTTGAGTATTATTTTATGTTTATATATATAGCATATCTATAGGGAACCTCCCCTTGATGAGAGGAGAGATTAGTCCCCTTTTGATGTGGTAAAACTACACATTTGGATGACCAATCTTCCTACTTTGGATGATCAGACCTATTTTGTTTATCGGTATGCTGATCAACAAAATATTCAACCCACACATATCGAACTAGATCAAAACCTATCCTTGGTGTCTTAGATTCTCCCCATATGCATTTGCACTAATTTTGGTGAATTTTGTTTCAATATAAAATTGACAGAACATATTCATGGTTCAAATACCTTTTACTACTAACAATGAATACTCAGATGAATGTAATTCTCTTAATTACCTTCAGATGCATTATATCAAATACTTTCCAAGATTTCTCATCATTTGTTAATTTTATGTGCAGTTTTATAAAATATAATGTATGTTGTCAGAATACATAATCACATATCTTTATCTAGTAGTTTTACTTCATCAACATCATGCAAACTCAGAATCCAATTGTATTGTCAACATAATTTAAACAACTTGATTCTCTTCTCTATCAAATTTATTGGTGGTGCAATTCGATTACACCTCTTGCCTACATCGAAGGTCCTTTTGTCAATTTTATTTAACACTATCTGTAAATGTTCACTTACAATAGGGTTATCATTACACAAGTATTTATAGATTCCTTCATGGTTGTATCACCTCTATCATCTTTGCTTTCCAATATTTAATAATAGAACCTTTTTTTCTTCAAAATCACTACAAATCGACTAGAATTAATTCATGGTGTTAAAGATTATGAACAAAAATAAACTCTACAGTTCTGACTGCCCATACAATTAGACTATTTTATTTCCAAACATTGAAGACTTCTAACTAAATAGAACACCAAAAAGAAGACAAATTATAAATTTACACCTTTAGCTCATTCAAGTTGGAATTCATATTATGTAGGCAAAATAAATGATTTTCTTTTTCTATCTAAATTCTACAAATCAATATCTACTTTATCCAATCTTCATTCCAAGCTAATTTGATCAACCACTCATTTTAATTCTATTATTAATATTATTTTTCCACAAGTCATATTTTCAACATTAAAAAGCTTATTGATTATTACCTTTGTAGTGACCATCCCACCTTTCTGGTATATATAACTCCCTTGTCAATCTCTTTAAGATGCATTGCATCATCATACAATTCTATCACATTGCTTTCAATATTATAAATGAATTGTAATGATATAAATGAACTTCTTTTATATAAATTCTTGGTCGATGCAGACTTGATCAGGTTTATATAAGTATTTAGTGTTGTTTTAGATTCTATGGATTTCTGTGTAACACCTTACCACGACAAAAAACTTAGAAAATACATACAAGGATCTCATAAGAAAAATAAATTATTATTCCAAGATACTCAGATCAAATGATATATCATTGGAAAACACGTCCATAGTATCTACACCAAAACTTGATATCTTTTATATATGGTCCTAATTTACACCTCAAACATTCTACTCACTTCTCACACTTTATAAAAAGTCTAAGAAACCATTGCATTAGCAAAACATCTATTTTATGTTTTCAAATGTATTTTCAATCCTACAAAAATCAGGCCTAAGCACCTCTTCCTTGCCTTATCTAGCTTTATGTTCTTCATATATATACACCTCTACATTATTCCTCCTCTTTTGCACATGAAGACTTTTATTTGTTACCTCTTGATAGGCTTGAAACCTATATTTCCTCAACTATCCCCCCAAACATAGTCTTGAGAAGACAAATTATTTCTCAACCAACTCTCTTCTCAACTATTCTTGTCTATTCAACATAGCATTATTTTTTCTTAGAGATATGATGAGTTGTTCATCACATGTAAATAGGTAAATATATCTTTGAAAATGTATCCTTGACCTTCACAATATTTATACCCTTACAATTTATCTACAAGGCTCATAGACACTTTTGATACCCCTAATAAAACCTATTACCTTTTACAATGCTTTACAAAGCCTAATATAACTTATAGTCCTTCATAGGAGGACTTATTTAACCAAAATTAACCTTCATATACAAAATTAGCATAAACAAGTTGATGTTCCTGCATCAAACTCCTTGGCTCAAAATGTTTCATAAACTCCTATTCATGATCATCTTTCACATGCCCAATTATAATTAAAACTCTTAAATTGTCTTCTTTATTCAATCTCTCATACAAGTGTGCATGCTCCTTGCTACCACACTTGTGTTTCTTCTTTCTCGTTATCTTCTCTTGCCATGCTATGCTTTGTTTTCTTATCCTCTCCTTAGTCTTTCTCTTTACATATTTATCTTCTTGAATGAGGATATCAAATTCTATTCTCTTATCTTGAGCTCTTAGAAGGGCTCTCTTCTCCAAGTGCTTCATCTCTTTCTCAATTAAATATGTACATTCTAGAATAAAATTAGAAATAAAAATTTGAGACCTCTGGGTCTCTCCAAATTTTTGAACCATCCATACTTGTTGTTCATGTATGTTATCAATTTTGATTTCTTCTTTTTGAGACACATTTGCCTCAAACACCTTGTTTCCTTCCTGAACTAATTCTTCAAATGATGTTTTAGGACAAATGTTGTACTCTTCTTCACTATTTATAGTATGCTCCAATTCTACCATTTCTCCTATTATCCATTCCATATCCCTCTATAAAAAAATATTATTTTTTAGCTTTCCTAACAACCTTCCTTCAACTACAACTTGCTTCTCATAACTTTCTATCTCCCTCAGGAGATCTTCTTCATTATTCAAGGCTTCAAATTTAGCCTTATCTCCATCTTCTTCATTATCATCAATCCATAAATCATGGTCAAATTCAATAGCAACATTAAAATGAAAACTTGTTTGTTTTGCATTATACCTTGATTTTTCATTCTGCAATTCCTTGTCTTCACTTTCATCTTCAATTTTAGGGTCTTCAATTTTTTCATCCTCCTGAGTGAGGATTAACTCTTCTTGATGGTTCAGATGGATTTCAAGATGATCTGCATGATCACATTTAAATGTTGAGGTCTTATAACAAACCTCTATGTCTTCATACACTATCATAAGCACTACTTCTAAAAGTGTTCCTCCTTCATTCTTCATGACTCCATCTCCATAACTAACTTGTTTATTTGAAAGAAAAGCATCAAATGAAATGTTAGATTTAAAAATATTTAAAATATTAGACCACTTGGACTTCTGAGGGATTTTTCGTTGCTACTGATCTATCTCTTTAATAATGAGATCCATCTCATCTACCAAGTACTGCTCCTCCTCAAACTAAAATTATTTTTGAAGCTCTTCTTTGAGATTTTCCTCTTTCTTACACTGCATCTTCAATTCTTTCTTCAAGTCAATTCTTAGCCTTTTCCTTCTTCTTCTTTTGCTTATATGTTCAATGGGCCATCTCACTCTTTTCTTCTTCATGACCCATCTATTTCATGGATCCTGCATACTTTCTTCTATGATTTTTAACATGGATAGCTACTATTTTATCTGAGTTACTTTTATTTGTAATTCTTCCTCCCTATGTTTCTTCATTCTCTCTTTCTCTTTCTTCTGGTCCTTACCTATTGGTAGTTTCTTAAACACTTCTTTCACTATCTTGAGCAAGTCTTTTGGTTCCATCTCTCCTATCTCATCCAAGTCTTTTTCACCTTGGCCTTTTGACAGTTTATCCAACCTTCCTTCTTGGATTTCTATTAGAGCAATCTATGTGCTCTTTTTTTGAGCTCCAATAGCTCTTCACCTCTTCAATCTTCCCTACCTTTTCCAAATTATTCTTAATCCATTTTAGGCTTTGACTGCCTCTCATTTCCTTGTAAGAACCAACAACTGATAACTGTAACATTAACACTAAAATATTTATAAAGATCTTAAATATGGCTCTGATACCAAAAAGATGTAGAGAAAATGCTTCCATTTTAAACCAATCTTATCACCTCAATTTGTCATGAAGTCAAAAATAAATTCATTCACCTTCAACCTATAACTTAACATAGTTCCTTTTTCAATTTTAAATACAACTAACCATGCACCAGAAAAAAGAACCATTATTATAATATTGAACCATAATTAGATAAACATCAAGTGTACTCCTTTTCTACGTTCTTATTTCCACAATCTTTTCACTCAGTCACCTTTGATCTCCTGTGTATTTGGTCACAGAACTGTATAAACCTGAAAGGGTAAATATTAAGTTTTTATTTTTTTCAAAAAATTTCAAAGACTGTGAAAAAATTTTAAGGCCTATATCATTATACATCAACTTTTACAAATATTGGCTCCTCCTTTGTATACTACTATGCATGTTTTCTATTAAAATAATTGATTGGGTTGTATCAACACTTATTTATTCTTAGGATTTCTCAAGTTTATTTAAACCAATCACCTTTCTAAATACTTTACCACATGAATATAGGTATTCAATCTTCATACACTTCTTTTTTGCAAACATGTGAACTCAATAATAAACATTGATCGATCACATCATCTATTTTTAATGCCTCATCAACCACTATTAATTGCATTATTTTACCTATCAAATTGGATCAACACCTATCCTTGGTGTCTCAGATTCTCCCTATATGCATTTGCACTGATTTCTATGAATTTTGTTTCAATGCAAAATTGATAGAACATATTCATGATTCAAATACCTTTTGATACTAATAATGGATACTCAGATGAATGTAATTCTCTTAATTACCTTCAGATGCATTTTATCAAATACTTGCCAAACTTTCTCATCATTTGTTAATTTTATGTGCAAGTTTATAAAATATAATGTATACTACCAGAATACACAATCACATATCTTTATCTAGCAATATTACTTCATCAATATCATGCAAACTCAGACTTAGATTGTATTGTCAACATAATTCAACAACTCAATTCTCTTCTTTGTCAAATTTCTTGGTGGTGTAATTCTCTTATGCCTCTTGCCTGCATCGAAGGTCCTTTTGTCAATTATATTTAACACTATTTGTAGATGTTCACTTATAATAGGGATATCATTACACAAATATTTATAGACTCCTTCATGGTTGTAGCACCTCTATCATCTTTGCTTTCCAATATTTAACAACAAAACCTTTTTTCTTCAAACTCGCTACAAATCTAATAGAATTAATTCATGGTGTCAAAGATTATGAACAAAAATAAACTCTAAAATTCTGACCACCCATACAATTGGACTATTTTATTTTCATACATTGAAGACTTCTAACTAAATATAACAATACCAAAAAGAAGATAAATTCTGAATTTACACCTTCAGGTCATTCAAGTCAGAATTCTTATTGTATAGGCAAAATATATGATTTTCTTTTCCTATATGAATTTTGAAAATCAATATCTACTTTATCCAATCTTCATTCCAATCGAATTTGGTCAACCACTCATTTTAATTTTATTATTAATATTATTTTTCCATAGGTCATATTTTCAACATTAAAAAGCTATCAATAATTACCTTTGTAGTGACCATCTTTCCTTCTTGGTACGTATAACTCCATTGTCAATCTCTTCAAGATGCATTACATCATCATACAATTATGTCACATTGATTTCAATCTTATAAATTAACTTCACTTACCCAAATTCTTGGTCGATGCAAACCCGATCAGCTCCATATAAGTATTTGGTGTTGTTTCAGATTGTATGGATTTCTATGTAACACATTACCATCACATAAAACTTAGAAAATACATACAAGGATCTCATAATAAAAATAAATTATTATTTAAAGATACTCGAAGTAAATGATATATCATTGGAAAACATGTCCATACTATCTGCACTAGAACTTGATATCTTTTATAGACAGTCCTATTTTACACCTTAAACATTATGCTCACTTCTCACACTTTATAAAACTATAAGAAACCATTGAATTAGAAAAACATCTATTTTATGTTTTCAAATGTATTTTCAATCCTACAAACATCAAGCCTAAGGCCCTCTTCCCTACCTTATCTAGATTTACATTCTTCATATATATACACATCTGCATTATTCCTCCTCTTTTGCACATGAAGACTTTTATTTGTCGCCTCTTGATAGGCTTGAAACCTATATTTCCTCAACTATCCCTCCAAACATAGTCTTGAGAAGACCAAGTATTTTTCAACCAACTCTCTTCTTCAATATTCTTGTCTATTCAACGTAGCATTATTTTTTCTTAGAGATATGATGAGTTTTTCATCACATGTATATAGGTAAATATATCTTTGAAAATGTATCCTTAACCTTCACAATATCTATGCCCTTACAATTTATCTACAAGTCTCATAAACACTTTTAATACCCCTAATAAGACCTATTACCCTTTGTAATGCTTTAGAAAGCCTAATACAATTTATACTCCTACATACGAGGACTTATTTAACCAAAATTAACCTTCATATACAAAATTTACATAAACAAGTTGATGTTCCTATATCACCTATGATATGAACATATCCTAAACATTGATTGCCTACTAATCTGATAGAGATACAATATATATCAGCCACCTTCACTTCTTCACACAACCACAAACATCCAAAACCACCTTTTGGATCACATTACACTCCTTACCAAAAACTCTATCACAACCTTAACAACATGATCAAATGGTCATACACACATTCCACACTCTAATTTTTCTCTCAAATCAATCACCAAGATTACATAGACATCGTCTATCCTTTGCTCACACTCAAGGCATCCAAAACATCCTTTTGGATCACTCTAGACCTCTTCACTCATCCTCAATCTTAAAACCTACAAAAGTACTATTATTGACACAAAAAATATAACCTACAAGTCATATGCATAGTCATCAACCTACTCTTCTCTACAGCCCATCCACTAGGCACACATCCTTTCTTCTTTCCTTTGATCGACAACACACACACACCTCTTCTCTCAAGTCTAGAAATCACCACCTTTAATTTCACCTTTTATAGAGCCATCAAAATTATTATCTTCTTCATCAGCCATAATTCTTTCCTTATCCCTTAATACATCTAACATATCTCAATACCACTCTCACAGGTCATCCATAGCAACTATGGGTCACACTTAGGCAGCTACACCTTTCAATTAGGCCTTAATAGCCCTTATAGGACCTATGGAGACCCATTCACCACTTTGACACTTCTTCAATCAAAATTAGAACACAAGAAGACTTTAACAATATATAGGCCCATGACACATGATCTATAGGTCCACCTTAAGTTACAACATCCATCATAACACCCTTCTGCTACAACACAATTAGCCCAAACATCATTATGTACATATGTTCGCCAAGGACAAACACACAATCAACTTCCAAGCCTTTGATCATATAGAATATGGATTTGTCAAACCTCCATAATACACACAAATTGTCTTCATTAATTCTACATCATGCTCTAATACTTATTTCATTTTAAAACAAAAAAATATCATCAAGAAGAACTCAATTACCCTTTTTAGGTTACTTACAAAGCATGAACACATACATATTAAAATTTGGAGCTCAATAACTTTGGCTGTATAAACATTCAGACCTTTAAATAAATATTTATGGATGCACCTTGAAGTCCTATACAACTTTAATTTTTACACCATGGTCAAATTTTGCATATATAAAAAGTTATATCACAAACACTACAGACTGGTCTTTCCCACGTAAATTTGAATATTTGAATTCCAACGGTCACTAAGCAACTATTAAACTTCAAACAGGTTCCCATCATCTCATGTCCTCACATATTTGGATCAAATACACACTATTTATCTTCATAGACTTATCTTAGTCTTTACCTTTACTCATTGTTAAACTTCAAATAGGTTGACCTCATCTCATGTACCCTTGCAATATTGACCAAATACACACCGTCGATCTCCTCAAATTAGCCAGGTCTTTATCTTGCAACGTTCACTATTAGATCTTAATTAAAACTCCTATGATTATGACACTTGGCACCCTCATGTGAATTTTGAACACTTTGATGCCAGTCCATGCACTTATGACACTTGATATTCCCTTGTGCTTTATTGACTCTTTGACTTGTCCCACACCATTGATCGTCATAAGTATGAACCATCACTCACTGTTGATCTTCTATCAGATTAGCAAGCTTGTGACACTTGTCACCAGTGCATGCAACCTTTGACATGTTTACTTCATATGCACCATTTATCTCAATATGTATTATTAATTAGTCACTATTATATCTTCTAAACCAAAGACCTCATACTTCAATGTGATTAAACTTGATAGTCTCTAGCCCATCACAGTCTACTACATCAACTTTGAAGCTCTATAACTTGAGTTAGAAATCAATTTAAGACTCCAAATTTTTAGGGTACATTTTTTTCACTATATAGAACATCTCCATGTAAACCTTTGACCATTATTGATTTTATTCATAGCTAAAAAATTGCACAAACTTACTGGTTCATACATATTTGCATGACGTGCACTGACGGTCTGACTAAGTATAGAAATTTAGTGAATTTATATATGAGAGACAAAATTTGTACCCACATATATTTAAGTAAACTCAATCTTATGACATAATACTTGGAACATATCAACTTTGTATTAATTTGATCACACCCATATGACCAACTCTCCCTGACTTGTCCATACATAGTAATGGTGACATCAGCAAACCACCTATTCAAATTTTTATGTCACATAACCAACTATGCCAAGATGAACATAATGAAGAACCATATTAATACCATGCACTTACACACCTCTCCAATAATCCTTGAACTTTGATATAACCCCTCACACATGCTCAATACTTTAGACCCATCCCTAATCATGCCAAAACTAAAGATCAACCAAGCCTACTTCAAACATACTAGGATAAGCACACTGCACACTTTATCATTGACACTTAGAATATAAAGACACTTCATCCACTCACCTAAACACATTCATGAAATCACCAAAAAATCTCCAACAATCTCCCCCTTTCTCATTGATGTCAACAACCATCATATAGCTCACCTTCTTTCTCTCTTCAAGCACTCTCACAATAAAAACCTTCTCCCCTTTTGACACAATGATAAAGTGGGAATAAATTGATCCTAAAGACTTGAAAATACCATCAAAAAGAGAGGAAAACCTTATAAATATGATACAAATTCCCCCTTACTTTGAGCCTACCTCTTCTTTCCTTGACAACTTCCTCTTGTTACATACCAACACTCTCTTCAACCAAGCACTGCAACCAATGAAGAAATAACACACAAAACCATTAAAATATAATTTAAATCATAAAGAAACATCTGAGAGATATTCCCCATAATATATTTTATCCATTTTACCTCTTGAGCATCTTTAGATCTTCACACACCATGAAGAACCACCACATAGGCTTACTAGCCTTCTCTCTCAAGCCACCTCAAGGACCACCAACAAAAATTCAAGCCACTCACTAAACAAACATGATCTAAACCAACTTGAGAACTCACCTTGAAACACTCGTGCCTCTCTCTTTTTCATAAACTAAGTAAAAACATCAAATCTTCACATTAGGCATGTTCAGACTCCTTATAGCCCTACCTATAACTTGTAAAGCCCACAACTTTTAGTAGATAAACGTTCGAGACCTAAAACTTCATATATAGAGTACTCACATATGACTCCTTAAGCACACAAATTTTCATCACCTAGATCCTCTTCTACAACATACTTATTTCACAAATCTATTAGCTAATTAGGCTTCCATTTTGACACAAACTTAAATAATTTTAAAAACAATAACCTTCAAATCTTTATGAAGATTGATTTGACAACCCATTTGGCCCATTCAAACTATTAATAATCCTTAGACCCTAATTCATAAGTCAAACCACTTTTCTAGTATAGCCCAAAACTCTAGAATCTTAAAATAAACAATGTCAATAGACCTCATTTTGGTCAACACCCACCTCTAAAACTTATTGCACACTTGGAGATAACCATCACACACTTTTGGACCAAGATTTGAGCATTTAAACCTTTGGTAACCTTGACTTCCTATACCATGGCTTTGATTTGCAATAAGAAAGATAAACCCAGGAACACACAAAACCCTCCAAAAGGTACAAATAGGATCATCAAGACACAAAACCACCTAGAACACATCACAAATAAGCATACAAACCTTTCTGAGAACTAAACTCTTCCTGACATTATATCAATCTCATTATGCCATCTAAAAACACCATTCTAATCCTTAAAATAGTGCATATACAATAAAAACACCTTATGACATCATTCTTACCTCATCAAAGCACTTCTCCCATCTTGACACACCAACTCCAACTAAAAAACTCATCTCTTGCCTTCTATTACCTTCTAAAGATCACCACAACAACACTTGCTTCTCCACTGAAAGGAGTCTCTTAAGAAGCATAGACAGAGACCTCCTCTACACCACAATGCTCTTAAAATAAAGTGAAGCTAGGAGTTGCCCACATATCCTTAGTAACCATTGGAATCCTTTTATAGATATAAGACTTCTTGCCCTTGTTCTCCTTAGTTTGAACTTTGACAACTTGTTCCTTTTCTACATTACTCACTTTCTCTTCTATGATAGGATATACAACATTTGAAGCAACTATGGAATCTTGGCATACCTTGATCACTAAATTAGCTTTTTTACATTATATAACATCACCTTTAGACCTTGAAAACATAGGAACCAATATTGAAACTTTCTCACACACAACAAGTTAATCATTAGCATCCAAACACACCTCAGAACTAGCTTCAACCAAAACCTTGGCATTCTCCTTAAGCTTGATCTCTTCATTCACAACATGAGAAGACAATGAGAGCTCTTGGCACTCTCCAACCTTTGTAGCATTCTCCACCATATCAAAAATATTACTTGGACCTGCATACTCATCATTACTCACACTTACCACCTTTGATTTCCATGAGTTAACTTGCCTTCTTTCTTGTGTTATAGGAGCTTGATTAAACCTATTCTATCTTATAGGCCTTTTCTTAAAAAATATAGCAAAGTGACCTCTCTGTTGATAATAGAAGCACACTATACCTTTTTTAAGAAGTTTATCTTGCCTTTTTAATTAAAACAAAATCTTAAAATATTTCCATTCTTTTGATAATTGAAACAAACTACTCCTTTTGAAGAAGATTCACCTTGACTTACCTTGTTTGGACAATGCTTAGCAAAATGTCTATCATCAAGATAGTTGAAACACTTAACTTTGTTCACACCTTTTGACTGATGACCCCCATCATAGTTTCATACAAACTCATTTCTAATAGGTCTCTTGCATTCTCTAGTTTTAAGCCCAAACTGATTACATGTGTAATAATAACCATTGAAACTTGCATACTTCATGGCATTTGGTTATTTGATCTGATTTATCTTCACTCTACCAGCATCTTCATTCTTTGACTAATTGTTGACCTTCAAGGTCTGATTTACATTAGTCTTCATCTTGTCTTGAGTTGTATTTTTGGTTCTTCTTTGTATCCAAGACCAGTTCTATCACTTGCATGCTTTTGACCACTTAGAATATTCTCTATATCACTTGAGATCTTTTCAAATATCATAAATGACTACATCTTACTAGATGTCTTCTCTAACTCACTTTTAATAACTCATTTTCAATTACATACCTTTAACATTAATCTTTTTTAGCTTTCAAGCTTGTAAACAAGATTTCCAATTGACAACTGAGTTGCTTGACTATATATTCATATTTTTTGGGGTTTTCATTCATTCCTGCCTCAAACACACTAAATTTTTCTATATAGTCCTTGATTTGAGACTTCATCTTCTTATTAATCTTCTTCTCAATCTTCAGTTCTTCAAGAGCATTCATTAATTCAATCTCATAGTCCACCTCATCTTTATCATCATTTGAATCACTCCAAGTAGACTCTTTTTGATATGAGTAACTTCTTTCTTAAACCATGAAGAGGGATTTATCTTCAATAGGACCATAATCTTTATTATCAAACTCAGAGTCACTATCCTCACTCTCATCTAATGAGTTGCAATCTTTATTGGTGTAGAGACTCTTCTTACTCTTGAAGGACTTCTTGTTATCATACTTTATGAATCCTTTCTTCCTCTTATCAGACTTGTATGTCTTCTTGTCTTCATCTTGACCATAACCATGCTCTTCATCATCATTATTCTCATGCTTATGAGGGAACTTATTAGCAAAATATCCTACCTCTTCACAATTGAATAATTTGAAGGTTAGTTTACCATTATACTTCCTTGACCCTATTTTCAATATCCTTGTAAACAAAGCAATTAGTTCATCTTCATCAATATCAGATATGTCATCATCCTTGAGTTTCTTACCTTGGAACATATTCTTTGAATTCATTTATATCTTGAATTTTTGCTTCCTTATTTGGTGGTTTATCATCATCAATTCTCATCTCATAGGCATTAAGAATGCCATGCAATTCATCCATCTTCAACTAAGTAAGATCATGACTTTCTTCTATAGAAGATACTTTAGAATCAAATTTGAGAGAGAGAGCCTTTAATACCTTTTGAACTATAGTAGATTCTTTAATATTCTCTCCAAGACCTCTGATGATGTTCACAATCTCATCAACTCTTTGCAGAAAGGATGCCATAGAATCTTCTTCCTTCATCTTAAGACTCAAATTATCTTCAGTGAGTCTGAAACTTTTCCAACTTAACCTTTGAATATCTTTCATAAATAGTCTTCAATTTATCCTTCATATCCTTGGTAGATATATAATGGATTACCTTGGTGTATTTGGTTTCTAAAAAACCATAAGTGATAGCATTCATTTCCTTAGAATTATTCTCAAACAACTTCTTATCTATAGCACTGGATAGAGGAATAGTAGATGCATAACAACCTTCCATAATAGATTGCCAAGTGTCAAACCCTAGGGACATGATTTAGGTCCTCATCCTCACACTCCAAAAATCATATTTGGATCCATTAAACATCAATTCTTTCTTAGTGTAAAAACCTCCTTGCATTTGATGGCTCCCATATTGTACCTTGGATCTCCTTTAAGTTGTCAAGCCTTTACCAAAGGACCTACTCTGATACCAATTATTAGAGGTACAATCACTAGGGGGTGAATCAATGATGCAAGATATTTTAACTTCAATTATAATCCTTTAAAACCCTTATTCAATTACCATGAGCATTCATATAATATATAAGTCATTCATAACAATGAACAATAGATAATGCAAGATCATTCACATAATACAAGATTTGTATGGGAAATTCTTTTGGGGACTAAAACCCACTCTCAAGCTTGAAAACACATATATTACTTATCTTATAAGATATTAAAAACATGAGATTTTAGTGAAATGCCCATTCCACAAGGAGCACCTACCCCTAAGATGGTCAAATTCTTCTGACCAGAATTTAGTAGAACACCTATTCCATAAGGAGCACCTGCTCCTAAGATGGTCAAGTCTTTATGACCAAAATTTAGTGAAACACCTATTTCATAAGGATCACCTACCCCTAGGATGGTCAAGTCCTTATAACCTATATGTTGAGCATCCTCCCAACACCTATGATATGAACATCTCCTAAACACTGATTGTTTGTCAATCTGATGGAGATATAATGTATATCATCCCCCTTACTTCTTCACATAGCCACAAACATCCAAAACCACCTTTTTTTATCACACTACACTTCTTATTAAAAACTCTATCACAACCTTAAAAACATGAAAAATGGTCACATACATAATACACACTCTAATTTACCTCTCAAATCAACCACCAAACTTACACACACATCATCTATTCTTCACTCACACTCAAGACATCCAAAACATCATTTTGGATCACTTTGGACCTCTTCACTCATCCTCAATCTTAAAACCTATAAGAAAACTATTATTTACATCATAAATATAACCTACAGGTCATACACATAGTCATCAACCTACTCTACTATACAATCCATCCACTAGGCACACACCCTTTCTTCTTTCCTTCGATCCACAACACATACACACTTCTTCTCTCAAGTCTAGAAATCACCACCTTCGATTTCACCTTTTATAGAGCCATCAAGATTATTATCTTCTTAGTTAGACATAATACATAACTTATCCCTTAATACATCTAACATATCTCAATACCACTCTCACAAGTCATCCATAACAACTATGGGTCACACTTAAGCAGCTACACCTTTCAATTAGGCCTTAGTAGCCCTTATAGGTCCTATGGAGACCCATTCACCTCTTTAAAACTTCTTTGAGCAAGATTAGAAAAAATAATACTTTAAAAATACATATACCCATGCCACATGATCTATAGGTCCACCTTAAGTGGAAATATCCATCATATCACCCTTCTGTTATAGCACAATTAGCCCAAACATCATTCTATACATACGATCACCAAGAACAAACACACAGTCAACTTCTAAGCCTTTAATCATATAGAATGTGAAATGGTCAAATATCCATGATTCACATAAATGGTCCTCATGAAATATACAACATTATCCAGCACTTATTTCATCTTAAAACATTGAAATGCCATCAAGAAAAACTCAATTACCCTTCTCAGGTTACTTGCAGATCATGAACGCATACACAGTTAACTTTGGAGATCAATAAATTTAATTGTACAAACATTCAAAGCTTTAAATAAATATTTATGGAATCATATTGAAGTCCTATACAACTTTTTTTTTACACCATGATCAAATTCTACATATATCAAAAGTTATAGCATAAAAACTATAGACTAGTCATTTCCTCATAAATTCAAATATTTGAATTCCAATGATCACTGAGCAACTGTTAAACTTTGAACACTTTGCCATCATCTCGTGTCCTCACATTTTTATCAAATATGCACCATCAATATTATTATAAGTATCTTGGTATTTACCTTTACTCATTATTAAAATTTGAGCATTTTGACCTCATCTCATGCACCTTTGCACTATTGACCAAATACGCACCATTTCTCTTTGAATCAGCCAAGTCTTTATCTTGTAATGCTCATCATTAGATATTAATCAGAACCCCCATGATAATGACACTTGGCACCATCACATGAATTTTGAACACTTTGATGTCAATCTATGTGTTTGTGCCGCTTGGCAGTCATATGTGCTTTATTGACTCTTTGACTTGTCCCACACCGTTGATCTTCATAAGTATGAACCGTCACTCACCATTGATCTTTTGTCAAATTAGCAAACTTGTAACACTTATCACCAGTGTGTGCAACCTTCGACATGTTAAATTCATACACACCATTAATCTCAATATTTATGATTAAGTGCTCGTAATTGGATCTTCTAGACCAATGACCTCAGACTTCAACGCGATTAAACTTGACGGTCTCTAGCCCATCATAGTCTACTAGAGCAACTTTGAAGCTTTATAACTTGAGCTAGAAATCACTTCAAGACTCTAAGTTGTTAAGGTAACTTCTTGGCACTATATAAAACATCTCCATATAAACCTTTGACCATTATTGACTTCATTCATACTTGAATTAGATGCACAAACTTATTGGTTCATATATATATATATATATATATATATATGCATGACGTGCATTGACGATCTAAGTGTAAAAACTTAGTGAACTTCTGTCTGAGAGGCAAAATTTACACCCACATATCTTTATCTACACTCAACCTCATGACCTAAAACTTGGACCATATCAATTTGGGACTAATATGATCACACCCATATGACCAACTCTCCCTGACTCATCCATACGTGGCAATGGTGATGTTATCAAACTACCTACTCATATTTTTTTATCATAGAACCAATTATGCCAAGATGAACATAATGAAGAACTAGATGAATATCATGCACTTACACAAGATCTCCAATAATCTTTGACCTCTGATAGAATCCCTCACACATGCTCAATACTTTAGACCTATTCCTAATCATGTCAAAACTGAAGATTAACCAAGCCTACTTCAAGCATACTAGGACAACCACACTCCACACTTTTTCATTGACACTTAGAATATCAAGACACTTCATCCACTCATCTAGACACCTTCATGACATCACTGAAAACTCTCCAACAATAAATATTATAGCTATACCATAATATTTGAATAGTGACATAATTTGTTAAAATATTCAAAGAATGAGTTATTATTATGGTAATATTTAATATGAGTTTTGTGTTTTAAAACATGTATTTGGTTAATTGAAATTTTAAGGAATTTAAGTATTACTGAGAGTGTCCAGCTTCAAATGTTAAAATTTTGTATTAATTAGAATTTATAATTTTATTTCTCAAATATTTATCCTTTAACAAATTTTGAATTGTTAGGTTCAGTTAAATTTAAATTTTAGCCATGATCAAGAAGGAAATTTATTTTTTCATTATCGATCCTCAAAGAAAAAAATGGGCTAATATTTTTTTCTAGTGTTCTTCCCTCCTAGAGTTCACAACATGTGTAGTTGAATTCAATTTGTCATTTTCAGGTAATAGTGGATGTTTGACTAAATATGAAGTATTTATGCTAGCATGCTTAATCAAGAAGTTTAAATAAAAGTAAGTATTTTTTCTTTTCTGGTCAATCTTTATTTATCATGAAATTAAACCTAAATTTATTTTATTGTATAAGCATAAATATATATATTTTCCATTTTATTACTTGGACATTAAAAAGTGTGTAGAATTTTATGTACATCTTTTTATTTTGAAAATTTATTGTAAAGTGTTATAGTTGTAACAAAATGACCACCTAAAGCTTATTATGGATAAGTTGCAAATGTTAAATAGAACTAACTATAACATTTGGAAGACATGTATTAAATTTTAATTTGTGGCTAGAAATTTATGGAGTGTTATTAACGAAACTGAAAAACCTTGATTTGAGAGATATGTGACAATCAAAAATACCAATGTTTATTAACAAAAATATCAAGAAGTTATGTCAATCATCTTAAGGAGTGTTAAGGGTGAATTAATACTCCATGTTGATATCAACAATCTCCTAGTGAAGTTTATAAACTTCTTGATTCAACACATGAAGGTACATAAATTTCTAAAATTATTAAACTTATTCTTGAACTTTTGACAACCCCCATGAAAGGTGATGAAAAAGTTATTAATTTTCTTGCTAAAATCAAAAAGACCAAATCACAGTTACATGGATTTAATTATAATTTAATTCAAGATCAAATTCTATATTTTATTATTCAATTAAATATCTATGATAAATTTTGAAATTTTATTTCCATTCTTAACTCTAATTATCAAACAGAACAAGACATTCCTGACCTCACTACCCTTTCGGATCTTCTCATTTGAGAAGAACAAGTAATAATTAATTTTGATTCTAAAAATAATGACACTCAAGCACTTCTCTCTCAAAAAAATGTTCCAAAAAATAATTAAAATTTAAAATTTAAATCAAAATTCAAATAAAAATCCTCTAATATCAATAAAAAGGATGGGGACAAGAAACCTGTAAGTAATAACTATAAAGTTAAATTTAATAGGAATTGTAATTTTTATGGTAAGTTTGGTTATAAAAAAGAATATTGTTATATAAATAAAAAGGGACCAAATTACAAAAACTCTAATAATAACAAAGGAATAATTTTTCTAATCAAAATCAAAGTAGTACAATTATGATCAAAATTCTAATACTATTGCTCTTTATGTTAATTTATTTGCTTCTAATGATAACAAATAGATTTTAGATAGTGATGACTTGCATTACATGATATTTTTTATAATATTTTATCTTATACTAAAAATATATATGAAATGATATATTTAGGTGATAATTCATTTTTAGAAGCAATTAAATGAGATAAAGCAAAATTTACAAATGAATTCTTAAATGATATTTTTTATGTTCCTAAACTTAAGAAAAAACTTTTATCCTATTCTCAGCTTACATATGATAATTTAATTATAACACTTATTACAGATAAATGGTGCATTAAAGATCAATTTGCTTCTCTAATTGCTGAAAATATTCGAACTAATGGTCTTTATATTTTTACTGATTTTTCTTCTGCATCTTATCTTTCCTTTCAAATTATAAATGAATCTTAATTATGGCATGAAAGGTTTGGACATGTTAATTTTAATAATTTTTTTGATATATCAATATATGATCTTGTAATTGAATTACCTAAAAT
This sequence comes from Torreya grandis, assembly GCA_037957365.1. Lineage (NCBI taxonomy): Eukaryota > Viridiplantae > Streptophyta > Pinopsida > Cupressales > Taxaceae > Torreya > Torreya grandis. Next base: position 1,176,075 of record JARHVA010000451.1, read on the forward strand.
TAAAATGTATCATGAAATGAGCAACACATTTAACCTTTTCACAAATGACATGATGTAAACTGTTTGCGTCCTTTACAACTTATTTATAGTGATGTAGCATGACCTCTTAAATTTGCATATCTTAAAATATATTTATATGTTTTAACTTTTATTAATGACCACACTAGAATGATTTGGATTTATTTTATAAATAAAAAATTTGAAGTGTTGTCTAAATTTAAAGAATTTAAAGTTTTTATTAAAAAAACTTCTAACCTAAAAATTAAGAGATTAAGAACTCATAATGGCAGTGAATACATTAGTAAATATTTTATTTATGTCAAATCCATGAACACTATTGTACATATTCTTAATAGAGCTCCTACTAAGTTTTACATCTTTCTATTCCTGTAGAAAAATGGTCTAATAAAAAACCAAGTGTTGTTCACCTTAGGATATTTGGAAGCCTTGATTCTATTTTTATTTCTAAATTCAAAAGAAAGAAACTTGATCCTACCTCCTACTCTTGCATTTTCATAGGTTATGGAGGGAGAACTAAAGGATTAAAGGTGTATGATCTATATAAATAACAAATCATTGAAAACATGAATATTCAACTTCTTGAAAAATCTGTATGTGAGCCTTCTATAGAACCCTCTCAAGTTTCCTCTTATGAAGACCAAGACACTTTTGTTCCTCCTTATGAATACCAAGACACTTTTTTTCCTCCTTATGAAGAAATAAATTCCTTAGAGGAAGATGATCCAAATTTGGATAATTTTGAGTTTGAGGGGTAGCTTTATTTATTTCGTATTCAGTCTAAATGACTGAAATGGGCTTAATCCTAAATTCAATCTTCTAATCTTGAAAATCTTAATAAAATGACTAGAAGTCAACATATTTATCATGATTTAATGATGCTTTAGGAATGTGAACTGTAATATTTTGAAAAAATTGTATGTAGTGAAAGTGAAGCTAATCTACAAATCAATCCTAACATGGAGAAGATAAATCAGCTAAATATATCACCATCAATATGTTGATAACCAAAGTCATGACCAATATGGATCCGCTAAACCTACTTAAGGGATATCTTATTATATGGCATGGTTAGAGAGGCTTCTAAAGCATCTATTCAATCAACACCACACAAAAACCCTCGCTAGGTCTTGGTATTTCAAATCAATAACAAATTATAGTAAATATAATCTAGTGCTCACAAAAGCTTGTGGCACAAATGGGGGATAAACATAAACAATAAACATGCAAAGAAGAAATCTACTAAAGTCAATGTATAATTATTCCTAAGTAAGGAGAGACAATACATTCATTAACCATTATCATATGGTCCTCCCATTTATGACTATAAATAAGGATGTCATCAAAGAAGACTATGATGAACCTTTTGAGAAATAGTCAAAAGATCTTGTTTGTTAAGCCCTAGAATGTTGAAAAAGCATTGGTGAGGCTCAATTGCATGATTAGATATTTGTAATGACCTTAATTATTTTTAAATAATATCTTTAGAATATCTCCTTTTATGTGGATATGATGATAGCCTAACCTCAAGTGGAGCTTCGAGAAGAAGTGTTACCTATGCAATTCATCCAATAACTCATCAATCAATGGAATGGGAAACTCATCCTTGATGATAAGTTTATTTATTTCTCAAAATTCAATACAAACTCTGTAGTACATGTATTTTTCCCATACCATTAATATGATAGAAGAGTTAGGATTGATTCTTGGTCTAATGACTCATGCCTTCAAAAAAATCCTACACCATTTTTAATATTTCAATCTTTTATAGAAGTGGGTACTAGTAAGGATGAATATTTAGAGGTATACTTCCTAGAATAATTTTAATGGCATGATTTTTTCGTCATTATGGAGGTAACCCTTTAGGATCCTCAAAGATGATTGTGTACTTATAAAATAATTCATGTAAATCCAACATGTGGTTTGAATCAGATGATTCATCAATTTGAATGGTGCAAAGTTGGGTAACAATCCCACAAGATCTCTTTTTTCAATAAATTCTCCATCTAATGAGATCTAATGGAAAAAAATCCCTGAGTGATTCTTTTTAAGGTATGTTGGTGGCCCTTATCAATTAATTGCATTCAAAGTTCATAAAATTCCCAAAGTATAGGTCTTACTATTTGTAGCCATTATCCTCCCCAAGTTACATTGTAACCTCTTAGATGTAGAAAAAACATGTCTAATTTAAAATCATAGTCTCTCACTAAGATTTAAACATTTTAACATGTTCCCTTACAAGGAAAGGGTCCCTCAATTTCAATCATTACTTTAAAAATTAAACATGGATACACACAACAATCATCTTGCTTGGCTAGTCAAGGGTTGATGAATTTATGTGTGTCATCAAAATCATTGAGGATTATAAGGGGATGTTTTTTAAAGTACCCCTTGACATTAATTACTTAAGGAGTAGTGATACCCACCAATATATACACTAAAATTTGTATAACTAGGTCCTCTCCAATGTTATGTTAATCTTCCTTTTCTTCTTCTTTAAATTCTCGTGCATCTTTCCATTCTTCAGACTTTGGATGTGAGTCCACATCAATTAGGTATAGTTTTTGTTCCACACATAAGAAACCAATATGAATTTATCATTGAATTTGTAACATAATATTTTTTTCTTGATAATCCCACATCTTATCTTATTTAGTCATTTTATTGGTGTAGTGATAGGGTTTGGGAATGATATTACTGTGGTGGCATGGAATTATTGAATGGATGTGATTTAGAATACATGTGTTCAATTATGAATTATATCTTTGGCTAACTTAAATAAACCAATGTTTGTCATAATATCATGTGGTTTTAACATTATTACCTCAACTCTAATATATTATTTTTATCAACTTATGGAACAAATTTTGAAAAAAACATAAGTTAATCCTATTTTTTTCCTAGGTTTTCAAATTCTATATGATATTCTCAAACATATCCAATCTATAAAATTTAGTTAATGCTCTAGTGAATTCACCATATTCACATGGTCCAAATCAAACCAATAGGATTTTACAAAAAAAATATCCATGATGACATACCATTAGTTATTTGATACTAGTGGAACTGTTGGATAATATTTTTTCCAAGTTGAAAGAGGCTTTAGATATCATGTCTTGGAATGGGGTGTTGTGCAGACATATTTTTATACCTTGTATATCCAATTGGTATAATATTTACCTTAAATTTTAACAAAATCTAATTTGGGGTTGCATGGCATTCTTCTAGAATTAAAGCTATGTTCAATTTTTTTGTTAAGACTAGTCCATGCTTCACAACCACTTAGTTCATTGAAAGTGTCCATCATAATTATCTATTGGTAATTGATACCAATGAGTTGGGATTGGAGTTCATCCCTTATCGAATGTATTTTTTCTATAAGTTGAGTAGTGAGTAGCTTCATTTCCCCTGTCTAGGTTAATACCACCATATGGATGGCTGAGGGGTTTAGGGTTTACTAAAAAGTGTTATTGGAGTTATATACCAAAACAATCAACTCAACAAGACAATCACAGGTACCTTAACTTAAAAAATATATTCCCATACATTTTTTTCTCTTATATTTATCAACTATTACACCAGGTCCAAATAAATGTTTCATAATATTCTGACCCTTTTGGGTTCTATTATTATTGTGTTTTTGTAAGATGATATAATATTTTAACCTTTTCTAGATTTTTTTGTTACTATATTTCCAAAAATAATCAATTATTGGTGGTAATATCCAACTTCAATAAATCTAGAGTTATCAAATTAAATGTTATTATAGGGTATGTCTATTTTATGATCTTAAATATACACTTACCCCTTTCGTAAGTAGTGTCAACCTAATATTTTAGATCTCTTACTATGGAGGATTGAATCATCCCATATCCCACTATCCCATCTCTGAGTTACAACATGAATAACTTCTTGAGGACAACACCTTACTAGTGCATCACATAATAAAGACAACCAAAGGCTACCTATGGCGAAGTAAAACCCTAGGTGATTTTGATATACCAAAGGTAAATTGAAGGTCAAATTTGTAAGTAGAATTATCTAATTCCTATGTATTTTTGAAAAACATATCATCTCACTTCGCATTTCAAGGCATGCTTAACCAAAAATAATAACTTTTTGTAATATTTTAAAACCCCCAGTATAATGTTTTTAACCCAAAAAGTTAAAAAAAGAATTACTTAAAAAAATTGGTAGATTTGAGACAAATAGATTAATACCACCACTTTGTTACCACCATTTGATCACCAAGGTCTCGAGTCGGTGAGGTGATAGCATATAATAGATATTACATAAAACCCCAAAGTATTGAATTTTTCGTAGAACATGACCCTATAAAGAGCTTGGATACTATATGTTAGGAACTTACATACACATTAATTAATATAATAATATAAATATAGAGAATATGCATTATGACTGAAAGAAATATAGAAGTATTGTATTTAAAATAACATAATTAGACTACTAACGATCTCAATCCTCTTTGATGGAAAAACATCCTTTGAGTATGATTCAATGCAAAATTTATTGAATGGATACCTTTTCCTCTTGCACATGCTCTCTATTTAAACTAATATTTTGGAGATAACTACTATTTCCCATACATGTGGAATGATTACAAATAGCTAACAGGATGACTTATATAACATATGTGTCCAAGATGTTATTAATAACACCTAATACAAAATAAAAGAGTTAGGATGAAGGGGCCCTAATAGTTTCAAGCCATGAAAAAACCTCTCACCTCCTCAGGGGAATACTTGTCACATGAATCCTCATGTTCCAAGTTGAAACACTTCATATTATATTTTTAGGCTCTTCATTCTTGCTAAAAATTTCTATAAATGAGATGTCATTTGAGTTTTAAAAATAGTGGAATGAATTATTAGAATATAGAGGGTCTTTTATCTTATTATCTCTTCTTAAAGATTGCTACATTTTATTTTGTAATAGTATGTGAGAAATAGCTCATATCTTTCTGTAGGGATAATAGTTGGCATCTCTTCTCAAAATAACAACCCACATCTCATTTTAGAGATAGTTTTAAATACCTTCCACATAAATTAAGTAGTAAAAACATTTATTCTCTTTGTGTATATTTGATTTACATTTGATCATGATTCATTTCACTATAGTTTTTCAGACTACTTTATTCATTAATTAGTTTAATTAAATATCTTCACCCTAGGTAAGTGCAATAAGTTGGCGGGGTTTGGGGGGGGGGGGGGGGGGGGGGGGGGGGGGCGGGCGGCGAGGTTCAGGGGGGAAGTGGACATTATTTTTCCAAAACAAAATTTTGATCAAAACATATATGCACTTTTGAAAAATGCATATGGTATTTTGTGATTTAGGCTCAACATAACTAAACCTAAAGTGTGCCCACACTAAAACACACATGTGTTATAATGCATATGTGTTATTATTTCTTTATAAATTTAAAGGCTTCCAAGTAGTGCAATGTAAAGAAGTGAAAGGCAGGTTATGTATTTACTAAAATAAATGTTAAGTATAAGAATTATTAAATTCTTGCACTTTAAATTTATTTTAGTAATTATAAGAAATTAGGGCCACTTGCATCTTTTAGAATCAATCAAACAGCTCCATGAGTTACAATTTGGAAGATAGTTTTTCAAAATCTAATATGGTCAGTACTTAATCATTTTCAAGGTTTTTGTAATAAACCTAATGCTTTTAGGGTATAATTTTTACAATCGATGTCCACTTTTGGTAAACATCTAATCATTTTTTAGGTTTTGGGGCTTTCTAGACTAATTGTTAACATTGGCAAGAGTTATAAACATGTCAAAATTAAATTTCAAAAATATCATGTCTCCCATAGATAATGACAATGGATCAAACCTAATTATGACTATACAACATGAGTTGGGTATGACTTGGCCATAATCAAGTTGATGATTGAACTAATTACTTGATTAGTTTAATCACAAATGTCTTTTGGGCTAATTTGATCCATCTAAACTCAATTTCAACTATATGACATGAATTGGGCCCCAATTCGCCCCAATTTCATCATAGATTGAAAAAATTATGTGATTAGTTCAATTACAGATGTAATTCAGGCAAATTTGATCCCTGTGAATGTAATTACAACTATGTTATTTGGGTCTAAATTGGCCCCAATTTTTTCATTAATTGACTAATTACTCAATTGGTTCAAATAGAGATGAAATTTGACTCTAATTTGATCCTTGTGAACCTAACTATGATTATATGATGTGATATGGGGTTCAATTGGCCTTGATTTCATCACTTATTGAACCAATTACTTGATTGATTCAATCAAAAATTTAATTTGGGTCAATTTGTGCCCCATAAACCTAAATATGACTATAAAATGTGATTTATGGCTCAATTAACCCTAATTTCATTATTAATTGAACTAATTAATCAATTGGTTCATTCAAGGATATAATTTTGGCCAATTTAAGACATAAGAATTTAGTTGGGACTATATGATGTGACTTGGGGCTCAATTAGCCCTAATTTCATTATTGATTAAATTTATTACATAATTAATTCAATCAAGGATGTAATTTGGGCATATTTGAGCATCGTTAACCTAAATGTGACAATATGTTGTGATTTGGGGTTTAATTGGACCCAATTTCATCATTGATTGAACCAATTACTCGATTAGTTCAATCAAAGATGTAATTTAGGCCAATTTTAGCCCCATGAACCTAATTACAATTATACAATATCATTTTGGGGTCAATTGGCCCAATTTCATCATTGATTTAACCAATTACTCAATTGGTTAAATTTGAGGTGTAATTTAGACCAATTTGAGTGAAATGAATCTAATTATGACTATATGATATTATTTAGGGCTCAATTAGACCCCATTCCATCATTAATTAAACCAATAACCAAATTAGATAATCCAAAGATGTAATTTGGGCCACTTTTTCCCCCAAATTAAACCTCTAAATCAGCATATATTGACTCGATTGCACATGATATGGACCTCACTTAGTTGAATGCACTTTACAAAGGAAACAAGAAAGTAATTGAAATATTGTGGTATAATGTGTGCATGTATCCCTAAATAAACCTTGGTTACCTTGATTACATGTGATAGGGAACCCATTTAGTCGAATTAACTCAAAAAAAGAAGCATGAACACATAAAATTGACACATTATGGTCTAATATTTGCTCGTAGCCAAAAATAAACATCTACATTGATTGAATTTGATAGGGGACCATTCTAGCGAAATTCATTCTAAAAGGGACACATGAATACACAATAATGACACTTTATGGTCTAATGTATGGAATTAGACCTAAATCAACTTCCATTGCTCAAATTACAAGTGGTAAGGGCCCTATTTAATGAAATTAGCATTACATAAGAAATGTGAAAACATAAAAAATGACACATGGTGGTCTAATTGTGTCCCTAGACCTAAATTGACCTTAGTTTCCTCAATGGCATGTGATAAGGACCTTGTTTAGTTGAATTCAATCTATAAAGGAAACACAAACATATAAAACTGACACATGGTGGTCTAATACATGCTTATATCCCTAATTCAACCTTTGTACCCTTGAATGTGTGTGATAAGATCCCCATTTAGTCAAATTCCCTCTACAAATGAAACAAAAACACAAAAATGACATATCATAATCTAATATGTTTCTATAACCCTAAATCTACCTTGGTTCTCTCAATTTTATGTGATAGGGGCCTCATTTAGTCAAATTCAATCAAAAGAGGAAACAAAAACACATAAAATAGACACATTATGGTCTAGTGTGTTCCTGTAACCATAAAATAACATTTGTTGCCTCTATTACATGTGATGTAGGCCTTGTTTAGTCGAAATCACTCTAAAACATAAATATAAACACATAAAATGCTACTTTATGGTCTAATGTATGTTTTTATCCCTTAATCGGCCTTGGTTTCTTTAATTACGAGTGATATAGGGCCCATTTAGTCAAATTATTTTCATAAAGGAAACATAAAAACATAAAAAAAACACATGTTTATCTAATGTGTGACCCTAGCCCTAAATAAACCTTTGTTGCCTTGATTGCACGTGATAGGGAAATATTTAGTTAAATTCACTACACAAAGGAAATAAACACACACAAACAATACATGGTGGAGTAATGTGTGCCCATAGCCATAAATTGACCTATGACTGCATCTATTACATGTGATAGGGGCCCTATTTAGACAAAATCACTCTATAAAAGAAATTAAAAACACAAAAAAGACATATATTATGATTTAATGTGTGAATGCAGCCCAAAATTGACCTTAACTCCTTGATTGCATGTGATAGGCCCTATTTAGTCCAGTTCACTCTAAAAAGGAAAAAAAAACACATAAAAAATGACACATTTTGGTCTAATGTGTGCTCATAACCCAATATCAACCTTTTTTGCTTCATTTGCATGTGATAGGGGATCCATTTAGTCAAAATTCATATTACAAAGGAAATAATAGCACACAAAAATGATGAATTATGGATGTGCCCATAGCCAAAAATTGACCTCATTGTCTTAATCGCATGTGATAAGGGCCATGTTTAAAAATTTTAACCTGAAAAGCAAACATGAACAAATAAAAATGACACATTATAGACTAATGTGTTCTCATGGACCTAAATCAACCTTCATTTCCTCAATTTCATGTGATAGGGGTATAATTTAGTTGAATTCACTCTAAAATAGAAACATGAACACACACAAAAAATTCTAATATGGGCACTATAAAATTTAATTTTGACACACCTAAAACTCTTACAAATGTTAAAAACTAATAATAGAAGTCCCCAAATCCTATAAAAAGGCCATATGTTTACCCAAAACAAACAATGGTTGTAAAATTTACACCATAAAAGCCTTAGCTTTAATACTTAAATCCTAAAAATGACTAAGTACTAATTAGATTGGATTTTGTGAAAAAACTATCTTATAAACTGTAACTTGTGGAACTATGAGATCAATTTTAGAAGATGCATAGTGACCTTAATTTATTATATTTACTAAATAAATATAAACTATATGTTGAAATTTATATTGATACACACACACACACACACATGTAAAAATATGTGTCAACTTATACTTAACAATTATTTTAGTAAATACATAGCATGCCTTTCGCTTATTTAGCATGCACTACTTGGAAGCCTTACAAATTATAAGGGAAACATATATGTGTCTATGTGTGTACCAATATAAATATCAACTTATACTTAATATTTATTTTAATAAATACATAGCCTGCCTCTCACTTCTTTAACTTACACTACTTGAAAGCCTTAAAAATTATAAAAATACACGTGATATAGGTTTGGAAATTTGAACTTAAGGCTTGGAACTGCAAACATACAACAAAATCTGAGTTTTATCCTGAAATGGAAAAATCCAACTTTAGACATGATAAACACTATGAAATTCATTGAGAGATTTCATGAAAATATGATTACGATGTTGAACAAACTATCCTCTTTCTAAATATATATTTTTAAATATTTTGATTAATTGAATGTTTTTATCTATATTTATTTCTATGCATGTATTTATATACCATTATATACCACAACTACACATGTTTATCTTTGTTTATGTATCTTTTATTGTGTTCATCTAATTGAAAAAGAATGCAAGGTTACAAACTAGGCCTAATTCTATACACATTAAAAAAACTAATTTTTTATTTTTTTAAGGTAGTTAGGGGGATGCATAGTCAACTATTTATTATGTATCATTTTTTAGGGTCTATTTATTTGTAAAATTATCAAAAAATATATATTCATTTGAAAATCAAAAAATGTATAAATTGAAAAGTAGATGATCTTGTCTAACTTTCCACCAAAGGCTTTCAAAAAACATTAAACAATGCTAAAAAAAAGTGGGGGTGCACGACCTACTATCTACTATGGTTTTTGTAAAAAAAATGAGTACCTTTTTGAATTTTAGTTTTTTGACCTACATATACTTAACATTTTTTTTTTAAATAGTAGTTTAGAAACTAGAATTGAAATGTTAAAATTTGTGTTCTTATAGCATATGCAAACATTGAGTGTAGGTTGTATACACACAAGAAATTCGTTATCACAATGCAAGCATCAGAAAACTTAAACAAAAGCACTTTTGAAATTCTAAACAAACTTAAAAATGATTACCTTAGATTGAGCTAAGAGGGATTAAGATACAATTACCTTCATTTACCATAAATAAAAGATAACCCTCTTGACATATGACTTACTCAAATGATATGGAATATATTTGTAACTTCATGGAGATCACATAGAGATTTCGAAAACACTTCCCCATATGATGATTTAATTTGATTGATGAATGATTTTGATGCTTGGATGGGATATAGTAAATTCAACACTTTGTTATGGCATGAGAGCTTCTTTGTTAAGATTGGTAGAGTTGTCACACTGAAAAAGCTTGTTGAAATGAGGGGGGCACCCTCGATTTATAGATTTTATGGATGGATATGGGCCATTGGATTAGATTAAAGATCAATGGATGAGAAGAGGTCAAAGATGGGAGGTTGAGTGATAAATTAATTTGGTTGTGATGTGTAAATATTTTCATGTATGAAGCATGGAGGTGTTTTGCATTGGAATAAGGGTTGATTGCATGGGGATTTGGAGAATGAATTTAAAATTCATTTTAATGGTTTGTGTGTGATTTCATAGGGATTTGGTGCATATTGAGTAACGTTAGGATTATTTGAATTTTTTTATATTTTATAAAACGTGGATATTTAAAATATATGGAATTTCTTACTATGAGAGGATTAATTAACTAGTGGGATAGAAGGTGAATTTTTTGGGATTGGGTATGGTTGTGAAAGAAGGGATTAATTGGCTTAGGGGGGTGGTGATGAATAGTAGATTGGCTATGGATGTTAGTTAATGATAGGATTAGAATGCAATGGTATGTAAGATTAGGGTTTGATTGACATGATTAGAAAATGATGATTCAAAGGTTAAAATTGACATGAAATGTTTTATTTTAAGTGTCTACATTTTGACCCTCTTTAAAATGGCATTGTGAGACACAATGGGTGGAGTAACAACTTTTTAAAGAAAGAAGAAGTTAAAAAATTATGGGAGGATGAAGGTTAGAATATGATGATGAATTAATTAGAGATGGTTCCCCATAGAGAGGGCATGCAGTGATGAAATACCCAGATGGGCTCTTAAAATGATAGGAAGGATTATCAAGATGGAAGAATCAAAGGGTGTGTGATGAAGAACGAGGGGTTGGGATGCATGATGGATGGTGATTAGATAATATGATTATGATGGATATAAAAGCTATGGATAAATGATATTAATCCATATATGAGATTAACATAATTGAGCTAATGATTTCATGCTTTGGTTTTTGATGATGATGGATTGATTTGCCCCAAGTAAGGATACATGTAAGGGAGTAGATGGGGAATGATAGATCCTGATGACAAACTACATGATTTGATTTTCCCCAATAAATTATACATACAAGAAGGTGGATTTTGTGAGGATACATCCCAAAGATGCTGTGATCTTGGATTCAAAATGATTTATCCCATTGAAAATTTTCACACTTGATTTACCCCAACTAAAGATGTATGCAAGGGAACGGAAGATATGAGATTGGATTGGATGGATGATTGGTTGATTGATAGATTTGCAAGCATAGATCAAGGATTTAATTAATTTCATGGATTAATGATGAGATGATCACACTAAAGGATGATGTGGATTGGATATGGTGATATTAAAGTACATGATGATGGTACAATGACTTTCCATAGAATGAAGAAGCTACAAAAAAGTAGGCACATGAGGATGCCCCAAGATTGAATGATGAAGATTAAATGATGGTGTGATCTATATGGATTGGATTAGGTTAGATAGAATTAGATTAGATTATAAAGGAAATGTGTAAAACTGAGGTTTACATACTCCAGTCATGAGGATGATCATTAGATATGGATAAATTAGTTGACAGGTAGTTAGTTAGAATAAATGAGGTTGATGAGGGTTGGGGGGACATGATTAAGGATGTAAATAATTAGAAAGGACAATGCTTCCATTTTTATGTTTGATTTTTATTGTTTGAGAAACATTATTATTTATTATGGCATGTGACATGATACACCATGATATGTAAAAACCATGATGACACTATTGTCGTATGTTAATGGACTAACTCAAGTATAAACACATGACATAATGCACCATGATATGGAAAACCATGATGTTAATGTTGGCACATATGGAATAATTCAATACACAAATGTAATATAAAAGTAAACAAATTATCAAGCACACACAAAACACATAAAATCAAATGCATGTCTTACATCAAGTCAAAAACTTGTTGCTTGGTGATTAATGCTGATTGGAAGATTTTTCCCAAATCAAAGGTACATGCAAGGGGGTTTGATTGGGAACAATATGTCATAATGAGTTGATTAAGGATTTAGGACAAAGACAAATGATTTGATATTTTTTAGCTTTATATCTCTTATTTAAATTTTTTGTATTTTTATGATTTTTTGGTTTTTTAGGGATTTTTTGGATTTTGTATTGTTTTTGGATTTTCTAGATTTTGTGATGTTTATGAATTTTTGGTTTTTCTAATTTTTTATGGTTTTTTTGTATGTTTATCTAGAAGGTATATTTAATGGGATAGGAGTAAAGGGGAAACCATTTCTAACACCTAAGATGGAAGTGATAGCATATGTAATGGTGGAAGGATGATTAGGAAGTGGTTAGGGAGGATGAGGGATGAATATGGATGGATAGGAATGGATTATAAATATGAAAGTGTCCAAATTTTGAAGTATTATGCTAAGGATATACCAAGGTGTTTCTCAAATAGGTCTCAAGAATTATTCCACTTCCTTAATGATGGGCATGATATAATGGATATGAGGATGGTAGGGATGAGGTGGATTTGGATAGGTTTGGGTTTGGATTTAGATGGGTTACATATGGGTATGGGTGGGTTTAGATGTGGATGTGTTACAGATGGGTATGAGGGAAATGGATGAAATAGATTTTATGAATTAGATTTGGAATTTTGCCTCTAAGTGTAGGGTACTTGTAGACAATCGATTATTATGCATGACGTCAGAAACTAGTTTTCATCATGGTACTTTCAAAAGGTGCCATAAAAATGGTTTTTACTATTGGATGAGTTATTTCTCTTTCTCTTTTGATTTTTTATTTTTGAGTTTATTACAATAACATTAGATCCTTTAGTTATGCCCCTACGATAAAGGGTGTTGCCTATAATGGTTAAGTGTAAGGCATACTAGATGAAGGATGTTTGTTGATTGTCTAAAGTATTTAGAGGGATAAAATGATTGAGACAATAGTGTAGGCATTATTAAATGATGAGGGATTGAGACCAATAATATCATGTTTTGTGAGACTAAAACTAGTTGTAAGTTGGTGCTTTGAGGATTTATTCTAAATGGATAGTTTTTGTAACATGTGATGTAGATTCATCCTATGACTATGTTGATGTAGTTTTGATGCTTCTAAATGTACTACAGGTGATCTTAGTATTTAAAGAAGACTTATCATGTTAGGATCCAAAGGATTCAAGGCATGAGTTGTAAATATTTGGCAATTAGAATGCCTATGGTGAAATAACAACAAAGTAACGTAGACTGTTCCAAAATATTTATAAAGTTTGATGGTTGGGAGCCATCTTGGTACCTTCTTTTATGAATCTTGATGTTAATTTTGACAAATCGGTCTAGATCTGAACTATTGACTAAACTAAATGGTTATGAAAAATATTTTAAACTAAAGTGAATTATTTAAAGAAAGAGCAAAAGGAAAGGGTAGAGTAAGAAAGAAATGGTGATTGTTGATCCTTGATTATGAACATATTGATAGAGTTTCAAAAATTACCAAGCATGATCTTAACCAGCATATAGTGTAAATTAGCCCAAGTTCATATCTCACTACAAACTAAGCCTAATTTTGAAGATAGGATGATAATACAAGTAAGAATTGGATTTAATTTTAAATTTGTACACCACATCTAGATAGCTAATGCAGATCTTTATTGCAGAGCAAATAAAATGAAGTAAACTCAATTTCATTAAACTAATCTAGTTTTACACAAGTTATCAACCTTATAATTAATGATCTAACTCGGTATTTCCAAAAACTATTCATATTCAAACTTAGACAAGCAATTGAGAACCTTAGCAATTCAAACACATCAACCTAGATAATTCATTTTGAATTTCTTGATCTTTTCTATTAATTTCTTAGAAGTGGTATAAAAATAGCTTGAAGTTTCTCCCTTTTACAAATGGTAATACATGCCTTTATATAAAATCTAGGTAGTATACCTGTTAGTCTAAAAATACAGATGTTCAAAGATAAAGATAGTTGTCTTTGTAACAAACTATGATACACTTGTCTTTTACAATCATGCTGACCTAGAGGTAATCATGCTAACAAACTAGTGTGTGCCTTTATAAAGAATATGCTACCTCTCAGGTAAACCATAATCAGGACATTGGAGGTGGGGCCCTTTGTTGTTGAAGGATGCTCATATCTCATTCATGTTGTTCATCCACGAAGCCCAAGTCTACAGCAAGCCTTGTGATCAGTTCCTTTTCTTGATGAGTCAGCTCATCAAAATCCTTGGCATTCCTAGCCAAAGCTTCCTTAATGCTTCTGGCTTCATTGATCCTCTCCTTTGAAATGAATATCATGTCTAATATTATGCTATTATCTTACCTTGATTTTCCTTGGCTTTTACCTTTGATTTCATGAGTCACCAAAGTGGCTCTATGCTAGAACTCTTCATCACTAATAATACCCAAGGAAGTGGGTTGTGCAGGATCCTCGAGCATAGTTCCTACGAGCTTCTTAACTCTGCCCATGAGCTCTTTTGCCTCTTCAATAAATTCTTCCACTTTGGTATACCAAGCACTCAAGGCTTGGACCTTGTCTACAATAATTCCTAAAATGGCACTTAGGTGCCCCATGCTAATGGCTTCAAAATTTAGTATTTGCTTCTTAACCTGGATATTAAGAAATTAGTAAATCTTATATTCAAAAGTTTGCCATTGAGTAACTAGCTCCTTGGCTAAGGTGGCCTGGTTTTTGAGTGAATCCTACCTTAATTTCATGGACTTTAATGCTTTGAACATGTCATGGAATGACTCCTCAAGCATCTTTATCATGGAATCTAGCATTTAAAGAATTACTTGAGTTTGCAAATTCCTTTTTTCCTTCTTAAGGTTCTTAATTATTTATACTAATCCCTAGACACTGGCTCTATCCTATTGAGATTGAGCCTCAATTACACTTTCCATATCTTCCTAATGGATGGGAGTCTCTCCAAGTTATTGTCCTCTAATAGGGGTTAACCCTATGAATGGTTCCACATTTTGAAAGGTGAATTCCTCTTGACCAACCACAACTATCCTTATGGAAATCCTTTCCAATCCTATTGTGTTTGGGTTAAATTGGACTTTAACCTCTAGTTCCTTAAACTTTGGGGGCTCAAGCACCTCCATAATTTCACTACCATAAGTTCTTGGGGTGTTAATTTTCTATCCCCCCTAAATATTATGAATTTGTATTCTTCTCTCTTCTTGACTTTTTACTATGTCCTTGATCCATGGTTTGATGTTATCATGCTCAGTCAGGCCAACCTGTGTCAAAGCCCATGAAGGAGAAAGGGATGGGATCTTCTGTAACTTCCCATAGATGAACCAGTCAGGGATGAGTGGTCCATAGATTGGATTTTCATCACTAAAGTGGTTGACATCACTAATAGGGTAAGTAAATGTCAACCTAGGATTCTTCCTTGGAATCACAGGAACCAAGGCCAGCTCTACTTTCCTTTTATCCTTTTCCAATAGAATTAGCTCCTTTCTTGCTTCTTCAGAGGGATCCCCTTCTCTATCTGAGCCATATAATTTTGTTATATCAATGAGAATACCCTCCAATATCTCTATTGTCTCCAAATATTTCACCCTAGAAGGGTGTGTTTAGTCCTCTTCCATATTTGGGCAACATTGGAACACTTCCAGGCATGTGGGTATACCTATAATGGAAATGGACCTCTAGATTCAAAGGGCTAGCTCTTTGAATTTGTCTCTATAAAACAATCTCTATCTACACTAGTTTGATTGAAAATAAAAGGGTTAGAAATTGCATAAGGGGAACCTATTTTAATAATGGTGATACACCAATGTTTTTACTCCACATGAATGTCATATCCTAGTGCACAATACAATAAAATGTAAAGACTCTTTTTACATTTATAGAAATTCTAACATGAATATTTCAATAAAGAGGTGAGTTCATGAAATAATAGAAGGAGAATGAGTTGAAAGGCACATTGCACATTCAAGAATAGTAAAAATTCTTACAATAGTTCCATACACTTAAACACACTCTAGATGACCTGTTAGATCAAGAACTTTACTCAAACATGAAGGACAAAGGATAGAAGCATGAAACCATCATTTGTCAATATATGTCACTTGTACACTCAAACAATGTTTATAACTTGAAAGGTAAAAGGACTATAATAATTCTTAAAGTTAGGATATCATTCGAGCAGGGCTTCACCATACTCTGTGTGGATGATTTTTCACTAGCCAAAGGGCTATATATATAGCAAGAATGAAGAGAGAGAGAAAATCCTTTTTCACCAAGGAGAGGAATCAATTTTTCTTTAGTCACCATCTTTGACTGCAATCATCTTTATAAAGGATGTTTGCTCGGGTCATTTGGTTGATCCATGTCATCACAAGTTATTACACATTTTGTCATGCTCTCTCAAAGATGCTTTTTTAATGGTTTATACTAATAGAATTAGGATATTCTCAACTGAGTCATGGAATCAATGTAGCTATCCACATATTTCAAATTTGTCTTCATGATAATGACCTTCCATTGGGCATGGTGATTTGTCATTTTCAATCTATTGGCCTCTTCTCTTCCCTGGTTGGTTGTCATGAAATGACACAAATCCTAGTTGATCAATGGTGATATGGGCTATCTCACTATTTCAATAGATGAATGATGTGAGCTCTTAGATCTAATTGTGAATCATTTTGTTTGAACCTTGATGGTTATTTCAATATCTTAAAGTTGACATTCATTCAACTGTCATTCCACTAGGACTTTTCCTTCAGGCACCCTTCTTGAACAATTCACATGGGTACTTTCCCCAAAAGAATTCTCATAGGCATTTTCATCAGACATATAAATGGTCCATGTCTTTTTGGGCCTTTGGATTATGGCTTGTATGAAGTATTTTTTCATATAAAACATCTACAATAATTTCTTTAGACTTCTTGCAAAGGTCACTTCCTTTTGGAATGATCCCTTCAGGCTTGGAAAGTGGCCCTTCAAAAAAGTTTTGAAGGGAAATTTGGAGAGAAAGTGGCCATGTTGTCACTTGTATGCACCCTGTGAGAAGAGGTT
This sequence comes from Torreya grandis, assembly GCA_037957365.1. Taxonomy (NCBI): domain Eukaryota; kingdom Viridiplantae; phylum Streptophyta; class Pinopsida; order Cupressales; family Taxaceae; genus Torreya; species Torreya grandis. The sequence goes on from JARHVA010000451.1 coordinate 1,193,563, forward strand.
TTCTATGCTTCTAATCCAAGTGGAAATTTTGGGACATCTCACTTGTTGTGGATGAGCAAACTTGTGAGATGAACCTCTAGATTAGGGGCTAGCTCCCCTTGATACACCATTTAAGCTCATGCTTCCACTACTATCAACTTGGGGGGTTGAGAATAACATAAATAAAACCTAAAATATGGATGTGATACACCATATGTTTTATGACTTCCAACCACTTGCACTCCACACTTGAGACCAAGGCACCAACTAAAACATACTCTTTCCCAAATCTATGTCTTCTCACATCAATACTACATTATGAGGTCTTAGATGATATAAAAGGTTAGGACGAATAGAAAATAGGTCTTGAATGACTCTAATGAAAATAATATTCACTTCAACCATGAACGTATCTTGAAAACTTCACATGCCCTGCAAGAAGAGGTTGCAAATAGGTGAGAGAATGAAGTATAATGTTAAGGAATCCATAGTATTCACTAAGAAAAGTCAACATTTAAGTAGATAACACTATTAAAATTCATGAGAGAGGTAAAAAATAAGTCATTTTATTGATCTTAAGGTGTAAAATTGATCAAGACTTTGCCATACTCAAGTGGAGCCTCCATACAATACCAAAGTGGCCAACTCTTATAGAGTTTGAGAGAGAGAGAGAGAGAAAAAAGAAGTCCAAGGGTCACTTGGACATGTTATAATGTGAAATTTTCAGTTATCCATGCATGGTAATATTTTATGGGTCTAACCATTTAATTTTAGAAGCAACAAGTATCAATCCAAGTCATCAAAGTTAGGCAAAATGACATAAAACTCCTCTCTTTGCACAAAAAAATTGTCTTCATGATTAGGCCTATTTTGACATCTTGTAACTAATATAGGATAATTAAAATGATTTTTATGTAATTTTAAACTCTTAGACATGCCTCTCCATGTATTTTATGCATGTATGGTCTTTTGAAAATAAATGGTAGAGAGCCATCATCATCTGCTACCCTAAAAATAGCCCTGTCATGCACCCTCTACACTTGGCTTCCAAATTGTCATTATTTGTCTATGAAAATCCATGGGAGGAATTTAATTAAAATTTTCAAGTCCCTAAATGTCCTTATAAACATCAGGGGCACTTTAAAATCACTTCACTAGAAGAATTTCTTCCTTCTCTCTAGCTTGCCCAATATGTCAGATTTGATTGGTTGAGTTGAAGGACCTATTTTATGCACTTAGGAACATTTTAAAGTCATTAATATCACATGGGGACTTATATTAAGTCTCAATATTTCCATCTATGTGTCTTTCATCTCTTGTAACTTCCTACAACCTAAAAAACACATAAAATAGTGAGAACAAGCCTATTTTTACCTCCATTCGTATAAGTCCATATAGATAGATAGAATGGGAAGTAGATTTAGTGAGTCTTATTCAACTTCCAATAGGTTATATGATAAAAATAGTCCATCTGGTGGCATCTCTAACTCCATTTCTCAAGACTAGTCCTGGCTGAGGTTTTGTAAGGGTTTTAGGCCTATTTTTGGTTTTAATGATTGTTCATAAAGTTGGGAGGTAAAACTTGAGAAAAAATTTTAAAAATATGTAATATTATATCCTTTATAACACCCCATAACTCCTATATATCCCATGTATATCCTCATGAGAGATGTGAGCAATTGAAAATGGCCTCTCGAGCTTGTTCTTACCATTTCTTACAAGTTTGAGTGGTTCTGGGCTCAAAAAGGGATTCCTTGATGTGTGTTCTAGATTAAAAAGCTCATAAACCTGTGATAGTGACCCAAAAACATGTTTAAATACATTTAAGTTTTCACCTTGTGCTATAGTTGAAAATGACACTCCATTTGGCTTATAGGCTTAGTTATGCCTAGTGGGCTTATTTTCAACTCAGTGAGTGAGACCCTATTTATTTATTTCCTTTCACTTTAATAGCTTTAATACATTTTATATGACACTAAAAACATATTCCCACTGGTTTGGAATCATATTTAAGTCTAAAAGTGAAGGTGACCTCATATTTGGTTACCTAGCATAAGCCTGCCTTCTAGATTCTGCCTGCAAACCTAGCTCCCCAAAAAAATTTACTTGGATCCATCCTCATGTGTGGTTTTATCATGTTTTTCCTATGTGTCATACATATTATTAAACCTTCCTCCAAGATCCATGACATCTCCTATTCACCCAATCATCTCTTTCTCACAAACCTGCCTGTATTTTGCTTAAAGAAAGTACCCCTATTCTGAGATAGAACAGGGGGTATCTATCCTATTTGTTTGAGAAATATGAGTATTGGATGTTTTTTTCCAAGTAAAAAGGACTCTCCATGCAAAAAATTATCCTCTGATTCAATTATTAGATCCTTCAACAAAACTAAACACCAATACATACTTGCTAGGCAAGACTATGGGCAGGGTTTCAAGAAGATGGATTGTGTTTAGCCTTTGAAAAGGTTAATTTTATGCATGTTTTTAACCTAATGAGGCATATTTTAATGGTCATGATCATAATATATTACTCTATGTTTGATTAAGGCCCTTACTCTTCATGTCATGAAGAATGTCAATTATCAAGGAGAACTTTCCATTTAGTTCACTGCCTTGTCTGAGAAACCCTGTCTGGACTGACCCCTTGAAGGTATGTATGATCTCATTTGGGCTTGGAAAATATGTTTGATAACCTTATTTTAACTTATAATTATTTCACAATGATTTTTTTCACTTATTCACCTTTCACTTCTCACACTCTAAACCTACCTCCCTTCTAGATTGGGTCTCTGCCTGTCATAGACTGAGACACTTTGTTTGATGAATTCTATAGGTTACTATTAGGTCTTTCACATTTTTGAGACTCATATTTTATAACAAAACAAGGTTATCAATAATATTTCATACCTTTAACCACTTTGGATGCCTTTAACCACCACTAACACATCAACACTACCCACTATCTTTCTGATTGAGACTCCTCTTACCTTGCCTATAGGTGATTTAGGGTGAGAATGACATGAATTTGATCTCTTATTAATGCTTTAGAAACTTCTTTAGGTTGCCCAAGTCATTTTTTTTGTCATTGTTGTCTCCTTTATCCCAAAAAGTTCCTCAAAGCTCTTACAAGGTCCAACATCTCACCTCACTGTCTGCCCAGCTATAGGTGGCTACTTTGCATTCATTTTGGCATGTAGATGTCTTCTAGGGCAAGATGGACTTGATCATGGTGCTTTATAATTATTTAGAGGTAGTTATTTGTTCACAAACCATGAAACTTTCCTTCACCTTATCCATGATGATTTCCATTTCACAAACCTTTACTTTTCTTCCTGTAGGTGATTTCTCATAGTCCTGTATATAGATACAGGAGTAGGTATTGGGGTTTAAAATATTAGACTTCTCCTTTTCATGTCTTTAGGTCATAGGGTCATCATCATGATTTTTTCTTACCTAGAAGCCTTCCAAAATTCATCAACTCATGCTTAAGCTTTCAACTAGTATACCCCTATCTGCTTGGACTGTAATAATCACTATGCTCTGGCCGTGTAGGTTAGTTTTTGCAGAATCAGGCCTTATATATGTTGCATCTAGGTTTCCAACAAGCTCTCTGAGGTCACTTTTTTATTTAATGCACTTGTATCCACTTTTAAATCTCCACATGAGGTTCAAACTCCAAGTTTTTACCCCACTATTTTCCTTAGTTGTAGATGGTTGTCTCGGTCCCTTATACGGATAGGGGATGGTGTTTTTTGAGGTCTCAACATCAAATTATACTTTTGACTTGATTCCTTGAGCTAGTAGTGTCCTTTGAATCATTATAAATATCTTAAACTTTATAGGCACACTTTAGGACTTCTATGTGAAGTGTAGAGTCACTTCTTCATTAGCTTCCTATAGGTTTCACTACCCCTTTTTAGTGGCTTCTTAAACAACTTTAGGTCTCTAGAAAACCACTCTCCATCTATCCTATAGAGTTCTCTTTTGGCATAGGCCTTGTCTACATCAAGGGATAAAAGATTCATCAAATTAGATACCTCAAACACATTTCAAGCATGTTTTATAAGTTTTCAAAAAACCCCTTGGGCCTCTATTTTCAAGGTTTAGGGACTGAGGGGCTAAACACAATCCACTCACTCCAAGTTTGTTTTAGACTCTTTGTGTTACTTTGACACCTTAAACAATATTATCATAATACCTTTTTCATATTAATGCTTAATAAAGGATCCCATAATGTGTTTTTTAGTTCTAACATGACTTCTTTTGTTCCTCCATTGACTATTTGCAGGCAAGAATTATGTGCATATAGGTAGTAGGAGGGGGAGGTGAACAATGGTGCATAGTTTAGGCCTTAGAGTCTCTTCTTGATCATCAACCATAATTATAAGGTATCCAAGAAGTTGAAAACCCTATAAATATTATTCTCAAGGTAGGATGACCTTATCATGTGCCTGTAGATGCACATTTTGAGATGCAAGACAGTGAGAGTGCAAAATGGGCATTGGAATGCTTGTTTAGAGACCTCCCATCACTTCAAATGTAATTTTAACCATTAAAATGGATAACCTCCATGAATAACACCTTTAGAACAACCTTAAAACACTATTCATCATGTGACAATCATCTACAAGGCACATGTAGATGGAAGAGCAGGACATGACAAACCAAAACAAGCCTAGAAGAGGCTTGATAAGTTATTGAGCATAATAAAACCAAGAGAACAATTGATAACCTATATGAATACCCTAATAATCTCATGGAAACACTTCACCTATGAAATCAAATAAAAAACTTCTGAAACTAGCTCAAAAGGAGACCCCCTCTTTAATGCAAACTCCCAAAAGGTTGCCTAGATTCAAACTGATGGTTCACAAGGAATAAGGCACTAAAACAAAATTTATTATTATGTATTTGAAGTTAAATTATATTTATATCTACCCCCATAAGCATTCCTCCCAATTCCACATGTAACTTCTGTACCAAGTGTTTGATGTTGGCCTTCCTTTGAATGCCAAGAGGAAAAGGGAGAAAATTTAGTTGAAAATGCATTTTTGGAATTTCCATTGAATTCCAAACATTTAAATGGGTGTGGGAAGGTTAATAGTTTCTCTTCCAACGTTTTTGGCTGATGATGGACTTGGGAAGTCTATACAAGTGCCCAAAAGCTCCTATTTTTTAGGGAAAATTGTTCCTTCTTGATCAACCTATAAAATTTCAGTTATGTACAGATAATATAAACTCATTAGGACATATGGAACATGATATGACTTTTTTAAACTTGCACACTTCCTTTAAAAATCCGTATAAAGAATTAAATGCACTTTAAAATGACCTCTAAATGACTCAAAAGAATAAATAAACCTAGGAGACTAATAACCAAAGGTAGTGCAACATGAAATGACATTAATTAACCCTTTAAATACCTTATATCATCTATTTAGACCCCCTATAGACCCTAAAACTCAAGTTTTTTATCTATAGGTGCCCTAGTTTGACTAAAAAGTCAAACTTGGTCAATAGGCCCTTCAAAAAAGTTTCAAAGGGCACTTTAGAGAGAAAGTGGCCCTTTGAAAAAGTTCTTAAGGGCACTTTGGAGAGAAAATGGCCCTTCAAAAAAGTTTTAAAGGGCACTTTGGAGAGACAGTGGCCCTTTGAAAAAGTTTTGAAGGGCACTTTGGAGAGAGAGAGACCCTTCGGAAAAGTTTCGAAGGGCACTTTTCGAAAAGATTATTTCAAACAAAAATTCTGAAACAACATAAAAAGGGAACTTTTTTAAAAAGAAGAATTATTTTGGAACTTTTTGAGATAAAAAGGGAACTTTTCACGAATTTTTGAAAAGTTTTGAAGGGAACTTTTTGAAAAGGTTGAACAAAATCTCTAAAGAAAATAAAACAAAACAACTAGTCCTTTACAAGTGAGTTAAAATAGACAAGTGAACGTTGAACTTAGCCAAAGGAAGCTACAAAATAAGGTATGAAATTTGGCTAACATTCTCGGTGATTCTGAGGGGAGCCATGCTTGCTATGCCAAAGACCAGTCACCTAAATCCTTCCATTGGGCATGGAGTCATGCATAAGGCACTCAAAAGAACCTGAACAAGCTTCTTGGCTAGAAACACACAAACTAAATGATCAAATGCACAAAGGCAAAGATGCATGCTAAACAAGATAAAGGAAAGACACTTGTGCAATAATGCACTTAGGGAACACAATAGCCAACCAAAAGGAAACACACATCTAAAATAGTATTTATAAAACATGGCTTTCCAGGACTAATAGCAATACTTCAGATGTATCCCATTCACAAGGATAGGCAACTCTTCTCCATTCATCTTAGACAGCTAAAAGGAGTTGTTTTGCTTGCACTTGTTGATTATGTAAGGGCCACTCCACAAAGTTTCAAACGTTGTATGTCTACCTATATTTTCTCTATCCTCATCCTAATTTAAGACCAAGTCACCCTCTTTAAACACTCTTACACTTGTTATTTTGTCAAAGGACTTCTTCATGAGTACTTAATGGTGCTCCATAGCCTTGTGTTCATCATTCCCTACCTCCTTCATCTACATTAGTTATGTCAACGTGACTTCTATTAGAGTGTTTTCAAGTAATTCTAGTTGTTGTGTAAGTTCTAGGGTAGGGAGTTCTTGGGATATGGACAACCTAGCTTCTCTCCCATAAACAAGTACAAAAGGAGAGTTACTAATTGATTTCTTAGGAGTAATCATGTCTGCCCATAAAGTTGTTTCCAACTTACTGCATCAAGATCTTTGATTGTTCTCCAATGTTTTCTTAATGATCTTTATGAAATTCTTATTAGTAGACTCAGCCAATCCGTTACCTTGAGGGTAATAATTGGATGAGGTACTCAAGTGAACTCCATTCCTACCTGCCCAATCAAAAGTTTTGGAACTTAAGAAAGCAAATGTATTATTAGAAATGATGACATGAGGAACTCCAAACCTTGGTATAATGCTCTCATAAAACTCCAAGATAGCATTTTCATTTGCCTCCTTCAATGCAACAGCTTCTACCCACCTTGTGAAGTAGTGAGTAGCAGTCAATATCCATTTATGTCTAGCACTTGATGGAGGGTTGATCATACCAATGAAATCAAGGCCCCATTGCATGAAAGGTTGGTCCACTTGGATAGGATTCAATGGAAGGGTTGCAAGTTTGTGTTTGCCTAAAAAAAAGGCACATTAAAGACACACCTTAGCCCAATGATAGCAGTCCTTAAAAAGACTAGGCCAATAGTAACCAGCCCTCATTATCTTTGCAATTTTAGTTCTAGGAAAGAAATGACCTCCATCTATACCATTGTGAAAAATTTATAGCAGCATGTCAAATTGACCACTATCAACACACCTCAATAGCACACCATTTATGTCCTTTCTAAAAATAAGATTATCAACAAGGCAATAGGGAATGGTTTGCAATCTAAAGTATTTCCTTTTAGACTTGCTCAAACCATTGGGACACTCACCATTTTGAAGAAAACTAATGATGTCTTATGTCCATATCTAAACTTGTATGTGATCAGTTGGTTGGGGTTGAACTTGGTTGATTAATACCTCTTCTTTTGTATCTTGTAGATCTAAAGCTAAATGCCTGCATAATCCTTGTCCTCTCACCAAGTTTGTCACCTTGATATCCATGTCATACTCCATCACATTTGTGATCCAGCCAGCTCTCTTTTCATTGAGGTCCTTACTTAGGAGAAACTCTTTGGTGCTAGGATGAGAAACCATGACATGTATCTTTTTGTTTGAGACCACCCCTTATCACTATCAAAGCTTGCTTCTCAACAAATGTATATCTTACCTCATAATCCTCCGATCCTTGGCTAAAGAAAGCAATTGGTTGTTCTACCTCTTCATCATTCTTTTGCATGAGCATAGCTAAGATTGCGTCAAGGTTAACAAAGGTATAGAGTATGAAATCCTTGGTAAAGTTTGGGTTCAAGAGAGTACGATATTTTGCAATTGATTGCTTGATTGCCTCAAAATTGCTTTTTCCCTCCTTTGTCCAAGTAAAAACTTGGTTCTTTTTTAGCATGGTTGTGATAGGATTTACCACAACTACAAAGTCTAGAATACACCTTTTGATAAAAGTTTATTTTCCCCAATAATCTTTACAACCCCTTCTTGTGTTGAGGCAAGGACAAGCCTAAGATAGCCTCAATCATTTTGGGGTTGATAGACAAGCCTCCTTTTGAAACAATGAGCCCCAAAATTTTACCTTCATGAATAATAAAGATGCACTTTATTTGATTAAGGGATATGCCATACTCCCTGCATTTCTCAAACACCTACCTTAGATGTTTCATATTATCAGTAGTATCTTTTGAAAAGACAGTTACATCATGTAGGTACACAAGTAGGAACTTATTAATCAAACCTTTAAAATCCATGTCCATTGCTCTTTGAAAAGTGGCTCCAGCATTGGACAAACCAAAAGTCATCTTCTTATAGGCAAAGTTTCCCCACTTTATGGTGAAGGCTATCTTGAACTAATCCTCCTCATTTACCAATATTTGGTTATAGCCTAAATAACCGTCAAGAAGAGAGAAGCGTTAGGAACCTGAAACAACCTACAAAATTTACTCCATGGAGGGTAGTATATAATGATATTTGAGAGACACTTTGTTAAGATCTCAAAAATCCATAAAAAGTATAATCTCTCCATTCTTCTTTTGGGTAGGTATAAGATTATCCACCCAAGTTGAGTGTTTGATAGGAAAGATAATCCTAGACTCAATCAGCTTGGTCAGTTCTTTCATCATGAGTTTTTCTAACTTGGAATTAATAGGCCTTTACTTTTGCCTGATTGGTTTAGCTCCAGGTTCTAACTTGATGGTATGATGAGCTAGACTTGGATCAAACCTTTTCAATTATTTATACTCCCAAGTAAATATGTCATGAAACTCTTTGCACAATTCACTAAAAGTCCTACCTCTCAGACTGAGAATAACCTTGCCAATTTTAAAAAGTATGTCCTTGAAAATTAGGACTATTTCATAGTTCTCTTCCTTTATTGACATGCTCACTCTTTGTTTCTTCTTCTAATCATCCTCATTGAAAACACTCTCTAAGGTAATCAGCCCCTTAGGTATCTTGTTTGTCTTCAGTTGAATGATTTGCTCTTCATATTGATCATGTAGTTTCCTTTAGTTTATAGAGGAGAAACCTGCCTTATTTTGCAAGCAGTGTGCAATGTGTTCATCAATTTCAAACACCTACCATGAACACTTCATTATCTAAAATAGAGGGTCTCATAATGATCTTGATATGAGATCGATATTTCTCTTGTCCCACATCAGTAGTTGTATCAAATTATGCCCCTATGGTAGCCAATCTGTCAGCATGTTTATTGGAATCCCTTGGTATGGGTTGTATGTTGAAGACATCAAAGTCTTCAAGTAGGTCCCATACCCTATGATTGTAGGATTTAAGCAAGGGATTCTTGGTTGTAGCCTAATTTCTTACTTGGTGGATGACCAGCTCATTATCTCCATAAACCTTTAAACTATTGATTCCTCTCTTTTTTGCCCATTCGAGACCATGGACTAGGCCTTCATATTCTACCACATTGCAAATGTAGCTAAAGTGGAATCTATATGAGGATTAGTATTTATTATTTTATGGAGAAACTAACATAATACCATCTCCTACGCCTACTTTGATTTTTGAGCCATCAAATAACATTTCCCATATCCCATCAAGTTCATGGTCTTCATTAGTGAGTGAAGGGATTGGAACATCCCCTTCACGCATACAATAAAATCCCAAATCAGTCTCTTCAATGAAAGTATATGGATCAAGTCCATGTGTTTCAGTGTTTTATTTATCAAGGAAGAGATTAGAAATACCTTCAAGGGGGGAGGATGCTTCACCATCCATAACACTTTCAGATTCTTTGTTAATTAGACAATTCTGATTTGGGTTTGTCACCATGTATGGCTCAATATGAAACCTTGCTAAGGGATGAGTCCTTATAGTCACCTTGGTTCAATATATTGTTTTAAAATCTAGAAAAGACTAATTAGTAGAAAGGTACCCTCAATTCTTAGCTATGAAGTCCCTTGACAAGTAAATAGCAAAATGGGTTGGAAGGTCTACCACCACAACATCTTGAAAATTTGGGAAACTTGGGCCATCATGTAGAAAGACCTTCAGACCGTTGACCAGTCCCACTATCTTAGTTGGATTCCCATCAAGATTTAATACACCCTTATTATGTGGCTCATATTTTAATCCCAACTTATCAACCACCACTTTAGGCATAACAGTGGTACTAGCTCCACTATCCACAATGTAATTATGGACCAGCTTGTCTCCTATAATGAGGGTGAGATAGAAGGGTGGGGATTTTTAGAATTGGTGTAGGGATCTAAGACATGGCTTGGATCATTGTTAATGGCTACACCATTGTGATTTGAAGTTTGGGGGGTTGTATGGATGCTTGAAAGCTATTCTTACAAGAGTTCCTTTTGACCAGGCATGTACAAGACCTCCCAAAGAGATATGCTTGTATTGGCATTATTCAAAGAATCAATAATGTTTATAGGGGAAGTATTCACCTTTTCTTTTACCTTTGAAGGTAGAGAAGGAGTTTGAACCTATTGTGTTATAGGCTTGATAATCCTACTTACATTCTGATTTTGTTGAGGAGCATAACTTGTAGGAATAAATGCAATAGGAGTCACACCTTGTGCCCTTGGAGAGGCATCTCTTGAAGTTACTCATGCTTCTTGACCTTCTCCCAATGCTCTCTTTTTGGCTCTTCTGTTAGCTAGAATTGATGTGCTTTAATTCAACACGTAGTCATCCTTTACTTCGAAGTTCATCATGCCTACACTTTGGCTCTTGCCTTTTCCACGGTTATCCCTTTGCATAAGGACTACTTCTTATAAGGTTACATAAGGAGTAGTTTCCTCTTATGCCACCAAAACTTGGTTGTCTTCTCTACCATCATCCATAAATTGACTTTGAAGTTGTCCCCATTGGTCTAAATGATTCTCTCCTTGGACCAAATTAGCATGTACTTAGAACAACAACCTTCATGGAAGGAGTGGGATTAGGATTATAGGCATTGGGATACCTATTGAAACCTTATTGACCATGTCCTCTTCCTTGGTAGTTGTATTGGGGTGAGCTCTATAGCCTTGTTAAGGATAGTATTGATGATTAGCTGGAGCACTTATTTGGAACTAAGCTTACTTGAGCTAAGCTTGTAATGACTAGATTTCTTCATCTTTGTCTACAACACTATCCACTTTCTTGGGGAAGGGTCTTGGCTCGACATTGGCATTAAGAACTTGAGCTATGCTCAGAGCTTCAACTAAACCATGAGACAACAACAGCATGGAAACTCTTCGAGGGAGTCTTCCAGCTTGTATCAAGCTATTTTTAGCTTTAATAGTTATTTCATATGCATCAGGCAGAGTGAATCCTCCCATAGATTATAATATCATTGTTACATCAATACTAATACTTTTGAGATAGGTGGGGAAAATAAAGCTTTGAGGAGGTCTCATGACAGGCACCAACCTATGCCATGTCCTTTGAAATATTTCATTAAAAGCCCCCATAGATTCATTAGGACCTCTCTTTATCATGTTTAGCTAATGGATCAACAAAGTGTGGTCACTCTAATTCTCAAATCTAGTCACCAGCAATTCCCCAAAGCCATCCCAACTTGTAATGCAATCACCTTCCAAAGTCCCATACCAGTCAAGTGTTTTGCCTTTTAGAGACATAGAAAGCAATCTAATGGCTATGTTGGCTCGGGTGACATTATGGAAGTTAAAAAAATTCAAAATGTCCCTAATATGCTTAGATGGGGTAATAAGACCCTCTCCATTGAAACCAAGGAGACTCTTGGTAGCAATGGGAGGAATAGGGTCATATGTAGGAAGTTTACTTGGATTTTATGTGTTAAAGTTTGGGAAAGGTTGTTGTCTGTCCATTTCTCTTATTTACTCTTGATCTCTTATTTCTCAAACATCCTCAACTTCTTATTCTTCTCCAAAACCTCCTTGTCAAAGATCTCTAAGCGCTAGGAATGGTTCAGGGCATTATTCTTTAAGAAGAGCTTCAGCTAGAGGGGATTGATAGGAAGTCCTAGATGACCTAGTGAGGACCATGAAGTATAATGTGGGAAACTTGATCTACAATAAGATATTCTCACCTTTTTGAGTCACCAAATGTTGTATTAAGAGTAAAAACTCATATTTATCAAGACTAACATTCACTTTGACATGTAAATAACCAGGAACTAGGGTCCCATCGGGTGTGCCATAACTATTGTCTCTAAATCTTGCACCCTAGAAGGGGGTGTTTAATCCTCTTACAGATATGGGAAACATTGAACACTTCCAGGCATGTGGTTATACCTATAATGGAAATGGACCTCTAGATTGAAAGGTCTAGCTCCCTAAATATGTCTTTGCAAAACAATCTCTGTCTACACCAACTTAATTGAAAAGAAAAGGGTTATAAATTGCATAAGGGGAACCTATTTTAAGAATGGTGATACACCAAGGTTTTTACTCCACATGAATGTCATATCCTAGTGCATAATACATTAAAATGTAAAGACTCTTTTTCAAGTTCTAGAGATTCTAACATGAATATTTTAGTAAAGAGATGAGATGCATGAAAGAAAAGAAGGAGAATGAACTGAAAGGCACATTGCACATTCAAGAATAGTAAAAATTCTTACAATAGTTCCATACACGTAAACACACTCTAGATGACCTGCTAGATCAAGAAATTTACTCAAACATGAAGGACAAAGGATAGAAGCATGAAACCATCACTTGTTGTCAATATATGTCACTTGCACACTTAGACAATGTTTAGAACTTGAAAGGGAAAAGGATTGTACTAATGCTTAAAGGTAGTATATCATTCCAGTAGGGCTTTGTTGTACTTTATGTGGATTATTTTTCATTAGCCAAGGGGTTGTATATATAGCAAGAAGGAAGAGAGAGAGAAAATCCTTTTTCACTAAGGAGAGGAATCAATTTGTTTTTAGTCACCATCTTTAGCTACAACCATATTTACAAAGGATGTTTTCTTGGGCCATTTGGTTGATCCATATCATCAAAAGTTGTTACACATTTTATCCTACTCTCTCAAAGATGCTTTTTTAATGGTTTGTACTAACAAAATTAGGATATTATCAATTGAGTCATGGCATCAATGTGGCTATCCACTTGTTGCAAATTTGTCTTCACACTAATGACCTTCCATTGGGCATGGTGATTTGTCATTTTCAATCTGTTGGCCTCTTCTCTTCCCTAGTTTGTTGTCATGAAATGACACAGATCCTGATTGATCAATGGCGATATGGGTTATCTCATTATTTTGATAGATGAAGGATGTGAGCCCTTGGATCTGCTTGTGAATCCTTGTGTTTGAACCCCAATAGTTAGCTCATTATTTTGAATTTGATGTTCATTCAACCATCATTCCACTAGGGCTTTTCCTTCAAGCACCCTTCTTGAATAATTCACGTGGGTACTTTCCTTAAAAGAATTCATGTAGGAATTTTCATCATACATTTGAATGGTCCATGTCTTTTTAGGCCTTTGGAGTATGGCTTGTCTAAAGGATTATTGCAAACAAAAAGTCTGCAACAATTCCTTCAAACTCCTTGCAAAGGTTACTTCCTTTTGGAATGATCCCTTCAGGCTTAGAAAGTGGCCCTTTGAAAAAGTTCTGAAGGGCACTTTGGAGGGAAAGTGGCCCTTCGAAAAAGTTTCAAAGGGCACTTTGGGGGGAAAGTGGCCCTTCAAAAAAGTTTTGAAGGGCACTTTAGAGGGAAAGTGGCCCTTCAAAAAAGTTTTGAAGGGCACTTTGGGGGGAAAGTGGCCCTTCAAAAAAGTTTCAAAGAGCACTTTAGAGGGAAAATGACCCTTTAGAAAAGTTTCAAAGGGCACTTTGGGGGGAAAGTGGCCTTTCAGAAAAGTTCTAAAGGGCACTTGGAAGGGAAAGTGACCCTTCGAAAAGTTTTGAAGGGAACTTTGGGGGGAAATTGGCTCTTCAAAAAAGTTTTGAAGGGCACTTTAAAGGGAAAGTGGCCTTCAAAAAAGTTTTGAAGAGCACTTTGGAGAGAAAGTGACCCTTCGAAAAAGTTTTGAAGGGCACTTTTCAGAAAGATTGTTTTGGACAAAAAGTCCAAAACAATTCTTTAAAAAAAGTTGCGAAAGACAAACTTCAGGAAAAAACAAAGGAAGAATTATTTTGGACTTTTTGTCCGAGACAAAAAGGATTAATTAATTCCTTTAGTTAAGACAAGGAGATAATTCTTTCAGACTTTTTGTCTGAGATAAAAAACTTGAAAGAATTTAAACCTTGGACAAAAGACCAAAAAGACACTTTGAAAAGGCCAAACAAAGGCTCTAAATAAAATAAAATAAAATAAATGGTCCTTTACAAGTGAGTTAAAATAGACAAGTAAACTTTGAACTTAGCCAAAGGAATCTATAAAACAAGGTATGAAATTTGGCTAATAGTCTCTTCTGGCTCAAGAGCTATCATGTCAACAAATTCCATAGGAAAAGGTGGCCTTTGTGAGAGTTTTGCAGGTGAGGGACCGTCCCTAGGTCTATGTTCCAATCTCAGTTCTCCAACTTTCTCCTTGCCTTTATCCTTTCCATCTTGAGGTTGTTTAAGTTGAGGTTCCTATTGGTGGGGTTGAGGTTCAAATGGCTCCCCTTGATCAGATGGCTCTTCGTGAGTGGTCCCAAATGGTCCTAACAACAAATGATATTACAAGGGATGCAACTGCCATATCTCCCCTATAGGCTTGTTATCCTTGATTAATCTGTATTACAATTTGATATTGTAGCTTTTGATTCTGGAGAGCACTTCTTCAAAATTATTTTCTCTAATATAGATGTCATCACCAATACCTAGCTTATGTTCATATTCAATTTTAGGGACCTTTCTATCCTTCATGTGGTTAATCACCCTATCCCTAGGGTCTCACATTTTAAGGTCATCTAATTGGAATCAAAAGAATTCCTATGTGTTACCATTATTTCCAATTGCTTCCAATCTTTGATTATAATCTTACCAATATCCAATGGGAGGGGGTGGATTTAGCCTTTCCTCTTCTCTTTGCATACCTTTTTGGTACCCTAGGTGATTTGGGAGGCAATCTCTTACTCGGTAAGCTTGTTGGGGACATGGAATAGTATCCTATAAGGTTGGGTTAGGATGCCCTCTACCCTAATGATAGTGTAGTCTGGATAATACCATACATCCCCCATGGCTTCTATCTATCTCTTGATAACGGGATGCAATCTTGGCATAGAGATTCCTATGATGGCTTCATATATGGCTAGGAAAACATAACCATAGATGAATTGCATGTGGTTCATGTACTTGAGTATGTATAATTTGGAATAATGGTGAGAAATTATGGTTCTACCATCAGGGGACTAGTTCCTAATGCCATGGAAGGATACAGAGGCTATAAAGAAATCCAATAGATAGGACATCATATGTAATTGCTTAGAGGTCTATCTTTTGATGGCTATGAATTTCTTAACCAAGAAGAAGCTAATTAGGTCTCCTATGTTGAGTTATGGAGCTAAAAGCTTCACCAGATGAGCAAATGCAGAGGTTACTAGAGTTACACAGTCATCGACATCAATCAAGTATCGACTGGAAGCTACCGACGTCAGTTATGGATCGACCGATGTCAGTCATATGCAAACAAATAGGGACTGACGTCGGTCACCTGTGCGTTTCAGAAGTCTATTTTCAAGGAAGAACAGATTGTTTGCATGATAAAAGTAACTGTTAGTTTTGCGTCCATGTTTCTATTTTTGGCATGACATATTTGAGCCTTTGATTAAGAGGTGTATCTAACAGTGGAGAATGCATAGCTCATGAATCCTATTATTATATAATAGGGTTAGATCTTCATAGCTTGTAGACATCAAAAAAAGGGTGAGACAATTCAAGGATTGAATTGTGTTTGTAATTGAGAGAGAGAACTCTTGAGGGAAAGAGATCTGTACATCTGAGAGGCATGGAAGAAAGTGTGATTTCTTCATTGTATTTCCTTTTAGAAGAGTTTAATACAAGTTTTCGGTTGTTTCTTGTATCTCTTATTCTTTGTTGTTTCTGATTTCTAGTTACTTATTACTTCTAGTTTAATTCTGTGTTTAGTTGCTTATACAAAAGTAATCAATTGTGCTGTAAGATCCTAACAAGTGGTATCATAGCTTGGTTCACTTACAAGGTTCATCAGAGTATGTTAGTTTTTGTTGATTACAGGATTCACTCTCAGGGGTTTCTAATTGAGTGGGAGTAAAGCAATGGTAGAAGAAAGTAAGCTAAGAATGGATAAATTCAATGACAAAAATTATCAATTATGGAGGATGCAGATAGAAGATTATCTGTATCAAAAAGATTTGTACTTACCATTGGGTGGGGTTGCATGTAAGCCCACAAATATCCAAGATGAAGAATGGAATATTCTTGATAGAAAGGCTCTTGGATCTATAAGGTTGAGCCTGGCATCTTCTGTGATTTCCAACATATCACAGGCAAAGACAATGGTAGAGTTAATGGATACTTTGGAAAATTTATATAAAAAACCCTCAACCTCGAATAAGGTATATCTTATGAAGAAATTATTTAATTTTCAAATGCAGGAAGGTGGATCTGTATCTAGTCATCTTAAAGATTTCCATGCAATATTAAATCATTTAAATTTAGTCAAAATAGTTTTTGATGATGAAATTAAGGCTCTTTTATCTTATGCTCTTCACCTAAAAATTGGCATAGTTTGGTAATGGCAGTTAGTAATACTGCATCTGCTTCAAATATCTTGAAAGTTGATGATGTTGTTAGTGTAATATTGAATGAAGAAACTCGCAGGAAAAGCATAGGGGAAACATCAGGTAATGCTTTAAGTATTGAAAGTAGGGGAAGGCAAAGAGAGAAGGGCAAGCAAGGGAGATCAAGGTCAAAGTCAAAGATGGGAAGTAGATCCAAATCCAAAAATGGAAGAATAACCTGCTAGAATTATGGAAAGAAAGGGCATGCAAAGAAAGATTGTTGGTTAAAAGTTAAAGAAGAAAATTAGCATGAAGGTAAAGAAGAAGCAAAAGTTGCAGGTATTGTTGCACAGGATGCTCTTATATTTTTTTTGGATAATAAAGTAGAATCTTGGGTTTTAGATTCTGGTGCCTCTTTCCATGCAACCCCACATAGAGGATTTTTCAATGATTATGTCCATGGAGATTTTGGAAAGGTTTATTTAGGGGATGATGAACCTTGTCAAATTGTTGGCAAAGGAAAAGTGTAACTGAAACTGCAGAATGGCAACACATGGGTGTTGAAAGATGTCATGCATGTACCCATCCTGAAGAGGAATCTTATTTCTGTAAGAAAGTTGGGGGATGAGGGTTGCATAGTAACTCTCACAGTTGAACCTTGAAAAGTTTCCAAGGGTGCACTTGTATTAACCAGAGGTAAAAGAGTAGGTACACTTTATCTATGTACTTGTATTACTAATCATTCTTTTTCTATTTTATCTACTTCAGATGTAGATGCAAAGTTGTGGCACTGTAGGCTTGGCCACATGAGTGAGAAGGGGATGAGTGTTCTTAAGTCAAAAGGTAAACTTTCAGATTTAAAAAGCATAGATCTAGATTTCTATGAGCATTGTATTTTTGGAAAATAGAAAAAAGTGAGGTTTCTCAAAATTGGGTCAACAAAGAAGAAGCACAAGTTGGAGCTTGTTCACACAGACGTGTGGGGACCAGCTCAAGTAGCTTCTATTGGAGGATCACGATATTATGTTACTTTCATTGATAATGCTACAAGAAAGGTATGGGTTTATTGCATAAAGAAGAAATCTGATGTTTTTGACACATTTAAGAAATAGAAAGCTTTGGTTGAGAATGAAACAGGTTTGAGATTGAAGTGCCTTAGATCTGACAATGGTGGAGAGTACTACAATAATAAATTCAATAGTTACTATTCTATGAGTGGAATATGTAGGGAAAGGATACTTCTAAGGACACCTCAGCAAAATGGAGTTGTTGAAAGGATGAATAGAACAATAATGGAGCATGCATGGAGTATGAGGTTGCATGTTGGTTTGCCCTTACAGTTTTGGGCAGAAGCTGTAGATACTGCGGTTTACTTGATTAACAAAGGACCTTCTACTACACTAGACGGTGGAATTCCAAAAGAGGCATGGATAGGTAAAAAGGTAGATCTTTCATTTCTCAGATTTTTTGGTTCTAAAACTTTTGTGCACATTGATAAAGAAAATAGAAAGAAGTTGGATGTTAAATCTATGCGGTGCACTTTCATTGGTTATGGCTCTAGAGATTTCAGATTCTGATTGCGGAATATAGGAACTAACAAAATTATTAGAAGCCATGATGTTGTTTTACATGAAAAGGTGATGTACAGTGATCAGTTTAAGAGGCTGAATAATACTGAGCAAGGCAATGTTGATTTGGACGAGGTTGTGATCCAAAATGAGCTCACGGGTAAAAAAATCACATACAAGAAAACACAGACACTGACGTCGGTCAGGCAGGAATCGACATCGGTCATGTAGTAACCAACGTCAGTCAGACAATAACTGACATCAGTCAAACAGGGACTGACATCATCATGTGGAACTGATGTGGGTTCGGTACAGACCGAGAGATGATAGAGATCGGTCACTGATAGAGAATTTGGGCAGACAGCAAGTTGTGAATGAGTCTCAAACACCCATGAGGAGGTCTGAAAGGGTAAGTAAACCTCTAATTAAATATTCCCCTTCTTTATTCTACTTGTTGATCACTGATAGCAGAGAACCAGAAAGTTTTGATGAGGCAATGCAGGTAAAATCCAAGAAATAGTGGGAGCATGGCATGAATGAGGAAATTGATTCCTTAGAAGAGAACCAAACGTGGGATTTGGTTGAGTTGCCAACTGGAAAGAAAGCACTGAAAAACAAATGGTTTTATAGGTTAAAGGAAGGAGAGAATGGACAAATGAGACATAAGGCCAAGTTGGTAGTAAAGGGATTTGCACAAAAACCAGGTATTGATTTTGGTGAAATTTTTTCTCTTATAGTAAAGATCACTTCTATTCAGACTGTATTGTCTTTAGTTGTTATTGAGGATTTGCATCTTAAGTAGCTTGATGTTAAGATAGCATTTCTTCATGGATATTTGGATGAAGAGATATATATGGATCAGTCAGAAGGTTTTGAGGTCAAAGGTAAGGAGAAACTTGTGTGCAGGTTGAAGAAAATCTTATATGGTCTTAAGCAAGCTCCAAGACAATGGTATTTGAGGTTTGATAGGTTTATGACAGAGCATGGCTTTAGTAGATGTCAATTTGACCATTGTGTTTATTTTAACAGATTGGATAATGGTAGATATATTATCTTGTTATTGTGTGTAGATGATATGCTTGTTGCAGGTTCACACATGCAGGATATTACTGAGCTTAAGGTAAAATTAGCTCACACATTTGCCATGAAGGATTTAGGAGTAGCAAAGAAAATCCTTGGCATGACTATTAAGAGAGACATGAAAAATCATAGTTTGATTTTGTCTCAAGAGGATTATGTGAACAAGGTGTTGAAGAGGTTCAATATGCAAGATGCAAAATCGGTAAGCACACCTATGGCTGGACACTTCAAGTTGAGCAAAGAACAGTGTCCTAAATCACATGATGAGGTTGATTACATGAGTAGAGTTCCATATGCTTCAACAATTGGGAGCTTGATGTATGCAATGGTATGTACTAGACCTGATATTGCCTAAGCTGTGGGAGTTGTCAGCAAGTTTATGGCCAATCCAGGAAAAGAACACTGGAAAGTAGTTCAATGGATTCTCAAATATCTGAGAGGGACCAGCAGTAGGCATTTGTGATATGGAGGGTCAAACACTTCTCTATATGGGTATGTAGATTGAGATATGGCAGATGACTTGGATGGCAGGAGAAGCACCATAGGATATGTGTTCACTGTTGGTGGAACGGCGGTTAGCTGGATTTCAAAGTTGCAGAAGGTTGTTGCCTTGTCTACTACAGAGGCAGAATACATTACAGTCACAAAGGCTAGCAAGAAAATGATTTGGATGACTCAGTTCATGGAAGAGTTGGGAAAGGAGCAAGAGAGTTACAAATTGTACAGTGATAGTCAAAGTGCAATTCATTAAGCAAAGAATTCAGCCTTTCATTCAAGAACCAAACATATACAGCTTAGGTACCACTTCATTAGACAGGTATTGGAAGATGGATAGTTGAAGCTAGAAAAGATCCATACGAATAAGAACCCTACTAATATGTTAACAAAGCCGGTAACAAAGGAGAAGTTGAATCTTCATTCAACTTTTGTTGGTCTTCAAGATTGAACTTGAGGATGGAGAAATGAGCTAGAGGATGTTGTTGTATAGGTACAGGTGCAGCTCTTTATCTCCAAGTGGGAGATTGTTGAGTTGTGGAGCTAAAAGCTTCACCAATTGAGTAAATGCAAAGGTTGTTGGAGTTACACAGTCGCCAACATCAGTCAGGTATCGACCGAAAGCTATCGACGTCAGTTATGGATTGGCTAATGTCGATCATATGCAGACAGATAGGGACTGACGTTGGTCACCTATGCGTTCCAAAAGTCTATTTTTGAGGAAGAATAGATTGTTTGCATGATAAGATTAACTGTTAGTTTTGAGTTCGCATTTCTATTTTTGGTAGGACAGATTTAAACCTTTGATTAAGATGTGTATTTAACGGTGGAGAATGCATAGCTCATGAATCCTAGTATTTTATAATAGGGTTAGATCTTCATAGCTTGTAGACATGAAAAAAAAGGGTGAGACAATTCAAATATTGAATTGTGTTTGTAATTGAGAGAGAGAACTCTTGAGGGAAAGAGATCTGTACATCTGAGAGGTGTGGAAGAAAGTGTGATTTCTTCATTGTATTTCCTTCTGAAAGAGTTTAATACAAGTTTTTGGTTGTTTCTTGTATCTCCTATTCTTTGTTGTTTCTGATTTCTAGTTACTTATTACTTTTGGTTTAATTCTATGTTTAGTTGCTTATACAAAAGTAATCAATTGTGCTATAAGATCCTAACATCCTACTAGAGGGGTCAATTTATCTTCTATCATGAAGTGGACATAAGATACCTAGACTTTGTTTACATATGTGGTGGAAGGGGCACCAAAGGCTCTATTCAGTAGGGTCATGGCTACTTTAATGCCTTCCCTGAATTGGACAATGGGGATCATGCCATCTAGTGTTTTGAAGACATGGGGTCCTTAGATTAACCAGGGTGCAAGGATTGAATCAAGGTTTCGGGTGTTAGCCCAGTTCCTCACATCAAGGAGGTCGAGATGGGATAAAGGGAGCTTGTAATAGGTTTCAAAGTCCATAGGAGAGATGTATGCCACCCTTTTGGAACTACCCTCCTAAATGATCTATTCCCCATCTATCCTATAATAAATAAATATGGGTGCAAGGACATCAATATAATACATTATATATGGTTTCATCGTGGCATGGTGGAGACTAGCCATTTGAACTAAAACCAGGTCATTGTACCTTTGATTCATTATGACATTCATATTTTCTTCTTAGGAGATAGGTTGTAACTCATCTATCAAAAAGAAAAATTCAAACCAATTCCTCACTCCATGGATGTTTAGGGCTGTCAAGTTTAGCTCTGTATCTTTGAGAATCCTTCCTTCATTATCAGGGTTAGATAAAGCTTGGCCTCCATCTTCAATTGTTGCATGCCAGCTACCATTTATGATGTTATCAAATTTCCCATACCACACTTTATTGCCAAGGGTTCCTGTTATAGCACTTGTCCTTGGGAGTATAATTATGTTATCTTGATTTAACTATAACCGATTGAACGGATTTAGGTATTTTTTATAGAAGGTTTAGGTTTATGAGATTTAATGGTAGGAGATATTCAAACTTTAACTTCATACATGTTTTGGATTTGATGGAGACCCTTTGCTTTATACCCTTGCATTTTCAAGTTTAAAAGATTTTTGATTTTGACCTTTTATGCTTAAGTGGAGTCCATGTGGCATCATTCTGGGCTTTTCACAATAATTGTCATAAGTGTCATTCAGATACTAGTTGTTGGATTTTAAAATATTCCTTTTAATTCACACCGTTAGATCAAATCCAATGAGCAAGCATGATCTGTTGATCTAAATCTGAGTCCTCAACTTTTATTGGCCTAGTGATCTCTAAGCTTACGGTCAAGACACTTGACACCCTCAGAGATTTATCCCATGCTATGTATCTCTTGTCATTTGTCACCTTGGTCGAGTATTGGCCACATATCAAGCTCTTGAAACATTTAAAATTCATTGGGGCCTTTCACGCCATTGGATCAAATCCAGTTATCAAGTGATTGCCATTGATTTCCTAGCCAATCGTGGCTCAAATGAAAATGTGATGCACATCATTCTTGAGAGCTTAAGATGCATTTGAAAAGTCCACCTAGCCTCACATCATTGGATCAAATTTAGTGAATGAGTGATTTCCATTTATTTATCATGGTGCACATAGTTTAAGCCAAAGCCTTTTGATTAGGATGCTCTATTCAATCAAATCTAGTGAGAAAACATCAATTGTAGGATCCTAAAAAGAATGAGGGAGATAATTATTAGACCCAAGGACATAAATAAAATCACTTAGCATAAGGTATTAATGCTAAGGTCAAGATAATTATTGGGGCCTTAGTATTAATGACCCGGGCTAAGTTAGGTAATGTAAAAAGGGACCTCATGGAATTTTATGAAATTAGATCCGAATAACATAAGAAAAGAAAGCTAAATGAAAAAAATAAGAGTTTGAGTTATGTTATGAAAACATGACTTAAACCCATACAAACCCCTTGTTTATAGATTCTTTTTAATTGGTTCCCACCAACTTGGGTTCCTCTAATATTTGAATTTGAATTAAGGGCCACCCAAGGTTTCTGAACATAGAACCCTAAATCTTCCATGGAAGCTGCAAAATGACTCACCCAACCTTGTTAAAAAGGTTAGTCTGGAACAATAGGATTAAATCACGCAAGCAAATTCCTTAATAGAGTGGATGCTCTTCAAATTCTGTTAAACACTTCAATGTTCTTGCTTTAAAACTAAGACACAAACACTTCTCAAGGGTCCCAATTTTTAAATGAATGGGGGTATGTTGGTCCCAACACATAGGAGGGGGATTTATTTCTTCATCCCTTGGTGATTTCAAAATGTTTTTTCCAAAGGTTGACTTTCTTAATTTTATGGACTTTGATTTTGATTTGGGTTTGATAGTGCCTTGAAGAGGTTTTCACTAAAGAACATTTTTTTTACCTTGATTTTGATTTAAATTATTCCATAGTGCCTCAAAAAGGTTTTCATTAGGGGACATTGATTATGGATTGTGATTTGATGGATTATTGGATTCATTTTGATTGATGAAATATTTATATTCCTTGTGATATGTTAATGTTACTTTATGCTCTTTTGGCTAGATGCCAGTCATGAATTATGTAATTGTTTGATTATCATGGAAGAAGGCTAATAGTAAGTGAATTTATTAGTCTCAATCGACAGGTGTGAGAGATTAAATTTCAAGATGGTGGAAAATATGGATGGTATTGATAAGATGATAGATGGTAGCACAGTCTTTGTAGGGACTATGAATGGATCATGTGTCAATGTTGGATGAGGATTCCTCAAAAATTATGAAAGTACTTGTGATATGTTGGGATTGATCTAGGAGTGTTTTTTAGCTAATGATGTGATATCCTATGTGTTCACATACATAGATGGGTTTGTTGATTCCTTATTCATGGAGGTCAATGCCTTTTTTGTTGTAGTTCATGTTTTTGAGGATTTTATTTACTATAGGATATTTGTTGATTTTGAATCGAGCCACGGCGTTGTCTCTATATAACTAGGAGTGATTGTTGTTATTGATGTTCTCTTCTATGAAGAGTTTAGACCTGTTAAATGATGTTTTACTGAACTAATAGGATGTTATCATTGATTCATTTTTTAAGATGGGTTTATCCACATGGAAGGCATGTTGAATTTTATGTCTATTGTCTACAAGTATAATTATCACTTAGGGCATGTGGTGTTGGGTGATTGAAGTTTTGATCTATGATGGGAGATGGGGTGATAGGCCAAGGATAGAGTTGTCAAACATAAGTTCATCAAAGACTATTGGTTTGTCAAAGATGGGTGTTGGGTTGAAGATAAGTTTGTTGAAGATAAGTTGGTCGAAGACATGTCGATCAAGGATGGATGTTTTATCAAGTAAAGTTCATCGAAGATTGGCTCATCAAAGATGGGTCCTTTGTTAAAAATGGGTGAGCCAACGATGGTCTAGGATTGTTCAAATATGGGTGATTCGATAAAAATGGTTTCATTAAAGATGGGTTGGTCTAGGATAGAGTGATTGCCTTAACCTTTACTTAGAAGTGGAGGGGTTTGATTGTGATTTAGAAAAGGATCTTGGTATATCTATAATTTTTTATTTTTGGACTTAGATGTAACTTATTCTTTAATGAATGATGGTCCTTGGAGTGATGTTGGTAGGACATGATTGGGTAGCAGTGGCTTAGGGCCCTGATTGGAGTTGGATAGTTGATAGTTTGATTAGTGTGGCTCAGGGGCCAGACTAGTGTGGATGGTTGATGGTGAGGTTATGAAGTGATAGATTTTAGATTGGTGTATAAATGGCCAAAGTGGGATGTTAGGTGAGATATATGTTAGATAAGTTTTTGGAGTTGATTGATCATGTCTTGATTTGGGGATGGGGATGCTAGAACTAGATTAGGATTGTGGGGGAAATCAAAATTTGGATAGTAGCTACTGGAAAAGAGGCTAGTGTGATTTTTATAATTAGGCTAATTTTGATGTGGGATCATGTGATTTTTCTTGTTTAGGATGGAACCAAGGTTTATGGGATCATAGTCTAGAAGAAGTCTAGCCCTTATTTCTATGAGCTGTAAAAGGACATAGTCCTTATTTTCTAACATGTATTGTTTAACTTGGGTTATACCTAGATTGGTTTTGGGTGCCATAGGTCTAGATGGGGTTTAACTGGACTAGGTTTTTATTTAGACCTTGGTTTAATTTTGGATTTAAGCTCAATATTTGGGATTTAGATTGAAATAAGCTCAGTGTTTGGGATTTGGATTGGATTAAACTCAGTGTTTGGGATTTGGATTATGTTTTGATTGCATTTGATCTAGATTAAGCTTAGATTAGGATTTGATTTTGACTTGGATTAAATTAGATTAACTTAACTTCAGATTTGACCTTGATTTGGATTTATGTTAGTAGTTGGTGTAACCTAACTAAGTCAGTTGATTTTATTTGAGTTTGGACATTAGATTTGATTTGATTAACTATTGTACACACTATTTATGAATTATATATCACCTCAGTATCATACACTTGGAAAATACAAACCTTGGTTGTTCCTCTTAGTTCTAAACCTTTCCCTTTATTGAAATGCTCACATCTACTATTTATATGTGCTCATTACTTATCTCTTAGTCTGACCAATATCATTCTAATGACCAAGGTCTTTTATCTTAGCTATATTGATGTAAACCTACTTATCTTCCATCTCTACAAGTTCTGGACATGTACCTACTTTTTTGCTTCCCAAACACTTGCATCCTAGTCAGATGCCTACGTTGATGCAATTGTCTTGACCTGGTGTAATTGTCTAGTGCCCTAAAGTCATCTATTTTCAAATGAAACATATTCCTATGGATGGTCTAACTGATTTAATGTGATATATTCTCCAAAAATGGGTATATATACAAGATCAATCTTCATTCATTCCTCACCTAGCAAATACCTAGCAACCTCACACCTTCTCACAACTCGATGATAAAAAACATTTGAGTGAGCAAAGCTTCCCTATTCTCTCCTATTTACATATCAGTAATAGGGACAACACATTTATAGATCTGAAGTACTAAAGGAGCATTCCATTAGTTCTAATTTCAAGTTTAAAGCTAGGTCACTTTTGTACTTGATATCCACATATTGCACCCTTATGCACACAAAATCAAACACATTAGGGGATAACCACATCAGTCCAAGGCCCTCTTCAGAGTAGTGGTTATGTAGGCAACACCCATTAATAGAGGTGTATTTAGGGTTAACTTGATAATGTTAGCCCACTAACCCATTTTTTCCACATCCACTATGAAGATGAAGAACTAGGCTTTTTCTATTTGATGAATGACAACCCATGATTCAAATTTGAGCACACCAAAGTGAATTTGACACATAACCCATAATATTCTAGGTGGTTACATCTAGATGTAGCAGGTATTCCATATAGGGCAAATACATCTTGGTTAGATAGAAGCACCAATGCAACCATCTAAGATACATGCAAGTGTCTGAAGCTACATAAGTCAAATTTCAAAAATTTGATGATTGATCTAGAATCCTTTTATAGTTTTCTTCTTGTCTGTTCCAAATCCATATCTATGTTAGCATTGAAACCAACTAAGTATCTGTAATAACTAGCATAATTGTACTTTCTATTTTTACCATATCTCAACAAAATAAATTCAATTATATTTTATCTAAGTTTTGTAATTAATTGGCCTGCTATAGATCTATTTATCACCCTTGTGCTTACTCATTTCTATATTCTTAACCTTGGCCCCATATGATCCTTAACCAAACCTAGGGTTAAACAACTTTTTGACTTGGATAATGTTTGACAATTTATTTGACCTTAGGTGTTAGATTAGATGTGGTTAACTCTAGATGTTTGACTTTTATATGTTTAACTTTGGATGTTTTGTCTAGATTGGACATGTTTAACTTGGAATGTTTTGACTTGGTTTGATGTGTTTGAATTTGAATGTTTGTCTTGTTTGACTTTGGATGTTGACCATGTGTTTGACTTGATTTGACTTGATTCAAATTGTTTGGTTTTGGAATGTTATTGGACATTTGACTTGATTTGTTTGATTTTGGAATGTATGACTTCATTTGAATTTGGTTTGATTTGGTTTTTAGACAAAGGTCTAATACTGCTTTAACACATAGGGAAGCAATCAAATCATATAGTACAAACTCAAATTAATCAAATAGGTGTGTAATTAATAGTATCCCATTGATATACCCTAAGTTTATGTGGTGAGTAATATTTGGGACTTTCTCTTCCTTCTTGAACTACTATAAGTATGACCGATGGGTCTTGAATTTAGGTTTAAACAAGCTCAACTAGGGATTCCTCTATATACCTTTCAATATGACTAGACCCAATTCATGGAAGAGGAAGATTAATGACCACTTAGCCAATAATGACATTTTGTATCTCAATTTATATACCCTATAATAACATAAGGTTGGTTCAAAAGTTGGGTGATGAAATCCCAGTCATCAAGCCCTACCAAAATGAGAAATAAAGGATTTAATAATTTTTGAAGGATCACCTTGTCAGTGCAAGAGTGGATCATACGTAGACTAATTTAGGGTGGGGGATAAATAAAAAGGTAATCAAGCTATTTTTTATCCTCAAGGCCTCCTTATCATCAAAAGAGGAGAATATACATGACCCAATTACCACAGACACACACAAACAAGCAAAAAATAAGTAGAGTTTTTTTTAATGTGCCAAATCAAAATGTGTAAGTATGTTTGTTTATTTTTTATGTCTTTGATAAGCGTAAACCTAAAAAATTTAATTAGTAGTTTGATTTTAAATGTCTTTAGAATGTGGAACTTGTAAGGAAAACATTGATAATTTGATTTAAAATGGGACCAGGGAGTGGGGGTGTGGGGGTGGCATCCCCCATTAAGGTTGATGGGTAGCATCCCTGGTGTGCTCCCTATCATAATTTATACTTGGCATGGCCTTTGAAAACTGAAGTTTCAAATGAAAATTTATATAAAAATATCAAACTATGAAATTGCCAAAACATAGGGTGATCCTGCTAAACACAGGTTAATCCCGCTATGACTTAGACAAATTCACTACTGATAGATAGATAGATAGGAAAATGCAAATCCACTATGACATAGGGAAATCTTGATACAACTTAGACAAGTCTACTACTGATAAACAAAAAAATAGAAAAATGTAATTCTGCATGATACAGGGTGAATCTGATATGGGTTAGGCAAATCTTTACTGCGTAAACAAATCTATTATTGGTAAATAGATAAACATAAAATATAATCAGTCTCACTTCTACACAGAGCAATCCTGCTACATAATACAAAAATATGCTATAGACTAAGAAAAATCACTAAAAATGATAGATAACAAGCAAATTCAATCATGCTACTATAGAATAATCTCACTATAGAATTCACAAATCTGCTATAGACTTAAAAATCATTAAAAGCTAATAAATAACAAATAGACTCAATCATGTTATTACATAGATAAATCCCACTACAGAATGTGCAAATCTACTACAAACTAAGCAAAATCACTAAAAATTTTGGTAGATAACAAGTAGATTCAATCCCACTACTATAAAGGGTGATCTCATAGTTTGTGTTGGCAAAATTGCTATTACATAGAGCAATTCTACCGGGCGCCTAAGAACAATTTTTTTGATAGATTCTGATAAATTTTGACTCAAATTGCCTCAATTTTTTCTTAAATTAGACCTATACTTACAAGCAATTATAATTACAATTAAAGTCAAGGAATTTGGATGGGCATTTGTGGGTTTACGAGTCCAATAGGCCATACTAAATGTACACACACAAGAAATTTGTTAACACAATGCAAGCATCAAAAAATGCAAATAAAAGCACAAATGAAATGTTAAACAAGTTTGTAAATGAGTACCTCGAATCGAGCTAATAAGGATTAAGAGATAATTACCTTCACTTACCATAAATAAATTACAACCCTCTTGACATATGACTTGCTCAAATGATGTAGAATATAGTTGCAACTTCCTAGAGAACACATGGAAATTTTGACCACACTTCCCCTTGCAAACTTGATGATTTGAGTTGATTGATGAAGGATT
Organism: Torreya grandis; assembly: GCA_037957365.1. NCBI lineage: Eukaryota > Viridiplantae > Streptophyta > Pinopsida > Cupressales > Taxaceae > Torreya > Torreya grandis. The sequence goes on from JARHVA010000451.1 coordinate 1,222,574, forward strand.
TTGATGATTGGATGGGATCTAATATATTCAACACTTTTTTATGACATGAAAGCTTCTTTATTGAGATTGGAAAATCTTCACTTCACTTGGAAGTCTTGTTGAAATGAGGGAGGTCACCCTCAATTTATAGACTTTTTATTAATTGTAATAAAAAGAGAAAATAAATGATATATGTCAAAAAGAAGGAAGTCAAAGAGTCGTAAGGAGAAGAAGAGATAAGTAAGTAAAGTGGAAAAGTTTAAAAAATCAAATGTATGGAGAGAATGTAAACATGCCTTTAATTGAATAAGAATATATCTATTATGGTCTCGTCAAATTATTCTTGTTCATCATTTGTTTATCATTCTCATCATTTACTTCTTTTTCGCTTACAAATAGTAATTCTTGACACTAAATTATTTGTCAACAATGGTGTGGCTACCTATTTGATTTGAGCCTAGACATTAATGTGTGATTAAGGTTTCAATAAGTATTTGTTTGGTCTATATAATTGAGCATATCATAACTTGAAGGCCATCACAAGTTCTGAGAGATTTTTGCCAATCAGTCATTTAGTCCTTAGTTCACCCTAGTAGGATACTAATCCACTTGGCATGATCCATTTACTAGGTCATTAGTTACATTTTAAATGCATGATGGAGGTGGTTTTGAGCCTCTTTTAGGGTAATAAGGCATCCTTGCACAACAATGCTAAACACAAGTACATCAATTGTCTTACTACTTACGATAGGAAGGGTGGTTCGATAAATGTTTGTTCCAAAGAGAAATGTCAAATATGCAGGTGCAGTTCAAGCATTATGAGCTTGACAGCTTCGTTATCTTTAGTTTCAATGGCCAATACTAGGATTTTTAGAAGTTGTTTGGTAGCACGAACCAGAACTATTTTTTAATTGTTTGCATTTGTATCTAGCATGCTTTATATACAAAGTTGCTTTGGCTAGTAGTGATAGGGGTTATGGTAGGTGGGGTTGTGGTGACAGTGGGAGGAGTGGTGATGGTAAGGCTGGTGATAAAGTTGGAGAAGACATTGGTGAGGCTGGTGGGTGTTAGTGAACAGGTTGTACTTACCTCTTTATTGGCAGAAAGATCATTCGTTGATAATATTTCCATGTTAATTTATTAATATGCTTTGGATGCTGATCATTTAATATTTCCATAGCATTTTCTCCTTGATAACATGATGGATGATAAGAATAAGGTGATATAATTTGTCAAAATTTTCATGTCAAGTATTTATGGTTTTGTAAATTTAGCAATGTATTTGGGGTTTTTAGATTAGTTAGTTGTAAAAGGGAATGGAGCTTCAACATGGGAGGTTGTGAAGAGTAGGAGTAGGAGTAATTTAGTTTATCAAATGAATTTGTAATTAATGGAATAAAATTGTAAAAACTTGATTTATTAGGGCATTTGTGTGTATCGAGATGAGACACTTATTTAAGTCTGGGTGAGTGTTAGCAAAGGTAAAAAAACTTGTTATTAATTATAATAAAAAGAGAAAATAAATAATATATGTCAAAAACAAAGAAGTCAAACAATCATAAGGAGAAGAAGAGACAAGTGAAGAAGTGGAAAATTTTATAAAATCAAATGTATGGAGAAGACGTAAACATGTCTTTTATTGAACAAGAATATATCTATTATGGTCTCATATGGTTCTTCTTCATCATTTGTTTATCATTCTCATCATTTATTTCTTTCTCACTCAAAAATTTGATAGTAATTCATTCCACTAAACTATTTTTAAATAGTAATCTCATTATAGAATGCATAAATCTTCTATAAACTAAACAAATTTGCTAAAACTAATAGACAACATGCACACTCAATCATGTTACTACGCAAAGCAATCCTGCTACAAAATTCACAAATCCACTACAAACTAAGCATAATCACTAAAAACTAGAAAAAAACAAGTACATTCAATCCCACTATGATAGAGGATGATCTCGCTATTTGCATTAGTGAAATCACTGTTACATAGAGCAATTCTTCCATGCACCCAAGAATATATTTTTTGACAGATTTTGATGAATTTTGACTCAAATTGGCTTAATTTTTTCTTAAATTAGACCTCCACTTGTAAGTAATTTCAATTAAAATTAAATTCAAGGACTTTGTATGGGTATTTATGGGTTTATGGGTCCAACAAGGCGTACCAAATGTATACACACAAGAAATTCATTAGCACAATGTAAGCGTCAAAAAAATCAAACAAAAGCACAAATAAAGTGTTAAACAAGTTTGTAAATGAGTACCTCAGATTGAAGTAAGAGGGATTAAGAGACAATTATCTTCACCTACCACAAACAAAAGACAACCCTCTTGACATACAACTTCTTCAAATGATGTGGAATATGGTTGCATCTTCATGGAGAACACATGGAGATTTTGGCAACACTTCCCCTTACAAACTTGATGATTTGAGTTGATTGAGGAAGGATTTTGATGCTTGAATGGTCTCTAATAGATTCAACACTTTGTTATGGCATGAGATCTTATTTGTTAAGATTGGTAGAGCTTCTTTAGCACTTGGAAGACTAGTTGAAATGAGGGGGTCACCCTCAATTTATAGATTTTGTGGATGGATATGGGCCATTAGATTAGATTGAAGATCAATGTATAAGTAGAGGTCAAAGATGAGAGGTTGAGTGATAAATGAAGTTGGTTAGAATGTATAAGGCTTTTAATTTATCAATCATAGAGGTTATTTTCATTGGAAGAAGGTTTGATTGCATGGGGATGTGAAGAATGAATTTAAAATTCATTTTATTGGTTTTTGTGTGATTGCATAAGATTTGGTGGAGATTGAGTCCTGTGAGGATTATTTATCTTTTTTTAGATTTTATAAATTATAGATATTCAAAATTCATGGAATTTATTATTATGAGAGGATTAGTTAATTAATTAGGATCAATTAATTAATGGGATATGAGGTGAATTTTGTGGGATTGGGTATCATTGTGAAATAAGAGATTAATTGGGTAGGGTGGAGATGGTGATGAAAAGTAGATTGGCTAGGGATATTAGTTAATGACAAGATTAGAATGTGATGGTGGGTGGAATTAGGCTTTAGTTAACATGATTAGTGAATGGTGATGAAAAGGTTAAAATTGACATGACCTGTCTGATTTCAAGTGTCTATATAGGCATCTCAAATAATCCATACAAATTGAGGTTTCTCATTTTTTAGCTAAAAAATGTTCACTTAAGACCCCCTTTTGGTCCCCAAATTTCATGCACTTACTTGATTATAACATAATAAGTTTATTTAATTTATCATGTTATCTAATGGATCCTTGATTTGACCTAAAAAATAATACCAAGACCATATAGTCAATCATGGTGACAACTATTAAAACTGTACATATGGTCTTGGTGAAACTTTACTATCCTAGTCAAAACCCACAAAATGTGTTAGATGTATTCCCCTTCACTCGCTAGTTGTTGCCTTTTTCCCTAATCGTGTGTTGCAACGCCTATGTCTCTAAAATGATTTAACCCTAGAAGTCTAAACTAGATAAGGATTGGTTTTGAGGGTTTATTTAATAGGTGTAGTTCCTACCATGTGCTAACCCAACCCTCAATTGAACAAATATTCATTGAAAATAATATGGACAAAATATGCCTGACATTTATCAAATATGTGCTCGATGTACCATTACTTGTTTATTTAAGGATGAACTGATTCAAAATTTATCGAACTTGGCACATGTTATCCATTTAATGGTTAGAATGTTTTCATAACCCCTACGATAGAGGGTGCTACCAAGAATGGTGAAGCGGAAGGCATACTAAATGGAGGATGTTTGTTGATTATGTGGGGTATTTAGAGGGATGAAATAATTGTGGGAATAAGGAGAGGCATTATGACATGATGGGGAATTAGGACCAACAATATCACATTTTGTGAGAGTGAAACTAGACACAAGTCAGTGTTTAGGGGATTTCATTTCTAGATGGATAGTTTATACAACATTATGCATTCATTCTAGGGAAATGGCACATAAGTGAGTCCCACTTGGTGGACAAGTGTATCCAAACCCAGTAGTTCAAAAAAAAAAAATAGGGTTCGAACAAACCCCCTTCGTTCGAACCCCCACGTGTACTTTTTGAAGGGGGTTTGAATTGATAGGGGATTCAAACAAAGGGGGTTCAAAGGTTTACTTTAGCATTTGAATATCTTTTTATTAATTTGAATGATATCTGGGAGGTTCGAACTAAGGGGGTTAGAATGAAGGAGGTTCATTCAAACCCCCTTTGTTCTAACCCCCTTCATTCGAAACCCCCCCCAGATATCATTCAAATTAATAAAAAGATAATCAAATGCTAAAGTAAACCTTTAACCCCCTTCGTTTGAACCCCATGTGGCATGAAATCCTCATCCATTGAAGTGGAAAGCTACTATTGGCCTAAAATTGCCACTTCAGATGCCACGTATTAGGATGAAAAATATAAAATAAAAACATGTGGCTCCATATATAAATAGGTATTTTTACAAGCTTTCTACTAATATGATTTTTCTAAAAATTTAATAATATTTAATATTTATTTTGATTTATTTAGTAAAATATACTTATTTATAAACTAAAGTACCATACGTTTGAGGCACTGGGAAAAATAAGAGACTATGGCCAATTTTTTTTGAAAAATATCAATGCACTCAAATTTAATGTCCTTATTCTAATGGTGAAAAAAATAGTCTATTTAAACATATATGTAAAAACATATTGTGAGGAGAAGACATAATCATGGATATTCCCTGCCTTGATCATTAAAAAATTAATTAAAAAATATTTTTTAATCAAAAAATTATAAAAAAATAATCTTTCACTATATATATGTTTCTAAGACCGCTTTGCAAATTTTTTTGAGAAAATTATGAGGAGAAATCAAGTACTCAATAAAACTTTTTGTACATGAAACATACACACTGTGTATTTAGGTATTAAAATATATATTTGTTATTTTTTCAAAAAAATAATAAATGTAATCTACACTTTAAATGAAACATTTCATTAGTTTACACCATTTTCATATTTTATACGATTAATTCACTATTGTCTATACAAATTGAGAAATGTTCAAATTTTCATTTTTTGTTGTCCCCTTAGTACCAAAAAGTGGGACACAATATTATGTTTCAAACCCCTAGGGTGATTGTACTGATGTAAGAGGGAGATTGATTTCTTCATCCCTTGGTGCCTTAATAAGGTTTTTTCCAAATGATTCACTTTCTTAATTTTCTAGACTTTGATTTTGATTTGGATCTAATAGTGCCTCGAAGAAGTTTTCACTAAAGGACATTGGTTTTTTACCTTACTTTTGATTTATATTGTCCCGTAGTACCTCAAAGAGGTTTTCACTAGGGGATGTTGATTGTGGATTGTGACTTGATGGATTATTGGATTCATTTTGATTGAGGAAAGATTTATGTTCCCCATGACATGTTGATGTTGCTTTATGCTCTTTTGGTTGGATGCCAGTAGTGAATTCTGCAATTGTTTGATTGTTATTGAAGAAGATTGATAGTGAGTGATTTTATCAGTGTCAATCAACAAATGTACGAGATTGAATTTCAAGATGGTGGAAAATATGGATGGCATTAGTAAGGGGATGGATGGCAACCTTGTAGAGACTATGAATGAACCATGTGTCAATGTTGGATGAGGCTTCCTCAAAAATTATGAAAGTATTTGCGACATGTTTACATTGATATGGGAGTGTTTTATATCCAATGTCGTGAGATCATTTGTGTGTGCATACATGGATGGGTTCAATGATTTCTTGTTCATGGAGGTTGATTCCTTTCCCATTGTAGTTCATGCTTTTGAGGATCATACTTGTTATAGGCTATTTGTTGCGTTGAAAGCGAGCCACAGGGTTATCTTTATGTAACCAAGAGTGATTGTTGTTATTGATGTCTTTTTTTGTGAGGAGGCCAGATCTAATAAATGATGTTTTGTTGAACTGATGGGATATTATCGTTGATTCACTATTTAGGATGGGTTTGTCCATATGGAAGGCATTTTAATGTCTGTGTTTGTTATCTACTTATAGTTTTCACTTGGGGAATGTGGTGTTTGGTGATGGAGTTTCAATATGTGATGAGAGATGGGGTGATAGGCCAAGGATGGTGTCATCAAATATGGGTTCATCAAAGATTAGTGGTTTGTCAAATATGGGTATTGGGTTGAAGACAAGTTGGTCAAAGATAGGTTGACCAAGGATGGATGTTTGGGATTGGTCAAAGATGGGTGATTTGACAAAAATGGGTTCTTTGAAGATGGGTTGGCCTAGGATGGAGCATTTGTCTTGACCTTTACTTATAAGTGCAGGAGTTTGATTGTGATTTAGAAAGGGATCTTGGCATATCTATAATTGCTAATTTTTTGGACTTGGAATGTACCTTGTTCTTTAGTAAATTATGGTCCTTGGAGTGATGTTGATAGGGCATGATTAGGTAGCAGTGGCTTAGGGGCTTGATTTTTGTTTGATAGTTGATAGTTTGATTAGTGTGGTTCACGGGTTAGAATAGTGTGGGATGGTTGATGGTTAGGTTGTGATGTATTGGAATTTGGATTGGTGTATGAACGACCAAAAAAGAATGCTAGGTGAGATACATGTTAGATAAGTTGTTGGAGTTGGTTGATCATGTCTTGATTTAGGGATGGGGATGCTAGAGCCGGAATAAGATTGTGGGGGACATCAAGATTTGGATAATAATTAGTAGATGGGAGGCATGTGTGATTGCTAGAATTAGGTTGATTTTGATGTGGGATGGTGTGATTTTTCTTGTTTAGGATGGAGCCAAGGTTTATGGGATCATAATCTAGAGGAATTTGGGCACCTATTTCTATGAGTTGTAAAAGAACATAATCCTCATTTTCTAGTATGCATTGTTTAACTTGGGCTCTACATGGATTGGTTTTGGGTACCATAGGTCTAGATGGGGTTTGACTGGATTAGGTTGATGTTTGGACTTTGGTTTAATTTTGGATTTAAGCTCAGTGTTTGGGATTTGGATCGAATTAAGCTCAATGTTTAGGATTTGGATTAGATTAAGCTTAGTGTCTGGGATTTGGATAAAGCTCAAATTAGGATTTGATTTTGAATTGCATTAGGTTGGATTAACCTACCTTCATATTTGACATTGACTTTGGATCTATGGTAGTAGTTAGTGTAACCTAACTAAGTCAAATGATTTGATTTGAAATTTGATGTTGGATTTGATTTGATTAACTATTTAACATGGATAATATTTGACATTTTATTGTACCTTAGGTGTTAGACTTGGATGTGGTTGACTCTATATGTTTGACTTAGTGTGTTTGAATTTTAGATTTTTAACTTTGGACATTTTGTCTTGATTGAACATGTTTGACTTGGGGTGTTTTGATTTGGTTGGACGTGTTTGACTTTGAACATTTGATTTGTTTTACTTTGGATGTTGACTACATGTTTGACTTGATTTAAATAGATTTAAATTGTTTGGTTTTGGAATGTTATTATACATTTGACTTGATTATTTTATTTTGGAATGTTTGGCTTCATTTGAATTTGGTTTGATTTTTTTTGGGCAAATGTCTAGTGTTGGTTTAACACATAGGGAAGCAATTAAAGCATACAGTACAAACCTAGACTAATCAGATAGGTGTGTAACCAATAGCATCCCATCGATATACCCTAAGAGGTATGTGGTGATTAATCTTGGGGAGTTTCTCCTCCTTCTTGTAGTACTATAGGTATGATTGAGAGGTCTTAATTTTAGGTTTAAATAGGCTCAACTAGGGATTCCTCTATATACCTTTCGGTATGACGAGGCCCCAATCTATGGAAGAGGAAGATTAATGAGCACACTTTAAATGTTCAAATCATAATCTTGTTATACTCCATGTGTTGCCATCACTGGAGTATTACCAAAAAATATATTCTCAAGAGTGTTGTCTAAGGCATGGGTATTAAAGGATGAAACCCCCACTTCATGGTGTTGGTAAAAAAAATGTCTGCTTAGCCAAAACCAACATGTTCCATCTCAATTTGTATACCTTGAAGGAAATGGGGATGGTCCAAATGTTGGGTGATGAAAAATTCTAGTCACTGAACCCTACCAAAATGAGAAATAAAGGAACTAGTTATTTATGATCCTCAGGATCACCATGTCGTTGCAAGAGGAGAGCATATATAGACTAGTTTCAGAGGATGGGGGATAAATAAAAAGGTAAATGAATCATTTTTTATCCTTAGAGCCACCTTATTAACACAAGAGGAGAGCATACATGATCCAATTACCACATACACAGACACAAACAAACAAAAAGTAAGTAAAGTTCTTTTTAATGCACCAAATCGAAATGTGTATGTTTGGTTTTGATGTCTTTGATAAGCATAAACTTGTAAAAAATGAATTAGTAGTTTGGTTTTTAATATCTTTGACATGCAGAACTTGCAAAAAATCATTAATAGTTTGATTTAAAATGGGGATGGTAACCCCCAACGAGGTCGATGGTACCCCCCCCAATGAGGTCGATAGAAAATGAGTAAATTCAATCTCACTACTATAGAGGGTGATATCATTGTTTGTGTTGGCGAATCCACTACGACATAGGGTGAATCCACTATGGGTTAGGCAAATCTTTACCACTTTAGCAAATTTGATATTGGTAGATAGATAGATATAAAACATAATCAATCCCAGTACTACATGGAGCAATCCTGCTACATAATACACAAATTTGCTACAAACTAAGTAAAATCACTAAAAATGATAGATAACAAGCAGATTCAATCCTGCTACTACAAATCAATCCTGTTATAGAATGCATAAATTTGTTACAAGTTAAACAAAATCATTAAAAACTAATAGACAACAAGCAAACTAAAACCTACTACTACACAGAGCAACCCCACTACAAAATGTACAAATTTGCTACAAACAAAGACTCAAATTATCTCAAATTTATCTTAAATTAAACCCCTACTTGTAAGCAATTATAATTATATTTAAAGTCAAGGACTTTAGATGGGTATTTGTGGGTTAATGGGTCCCATAGGGCGTGCCAAATGTATACACATGAGAAACTCGTTAGCACAATACAAGCATCGAAAAACTCAAACAATAACACAAATGAAATGTTAAATAAGTTTGCAAATGAGTACCTTAGACTGAGCTAAGAGGGATTAGGAGATAATTACCTTCGCTTACCACAAAGAGAAGACAACCCTCTTGACATAGGACTTGCTCAAATGATGTGGAATGTAGTTTCAACTTCATGGAGAATGCATGAAGATTTTGACAACACTTCCCCTTGCAAACTTGATGATTTGAGTTGATTGATGAAGGATTTTGATGCTTAGATGGGCTCTAATATATTCAACACTTCATTATGACACAAGAGGTTCTTTGTTAAGATTGTAAGAGCTTCACTGCACTTTGAAGGCTTTTTGAAATGAGGGGGGTCACCCTCAATTTATATTTTTTATGGATGGGTATGGACCATTGGATTAGATTGAAGATCAATGGATAAGAAGAGGTCAAAGACAAGGGGTTGAGTCATAAATGAAGTTGGCTGGGATGTATAAGGCTTTTCATTTATCAAGCATGAAGATTATTTGCATTAGAAGAAGCGTTGATTGCATAGGGATGTGAAGAATGAATTTAAAATTCACTTTATTAGTTTGTGTGTGATTGCATAGGGATTAGGTGGAGATTGAGTGATGTGAGGATTATTTGACTTTTTTTGGCTTTTAGAAATTGTGGATAGTCAATATCTATGGAATTTCTTATTATGAGAGGATTAGTTAATTAATTAAATTTAATTAACTAATAGGATATGAGGTGAATGTTGTGGGATTGGGTATCGTGTGCAAGAAGAGATTAATTGGCTAAGGGGGAACCTAATGGTGATTAATAAATTGGCTAGGGAAGTTAGTTAATGACAAGATTAAAATGTGATGGTGGGTAGGATTAGGGTTTAGTTAACATGATTAATGAATGACAATGAAAAGGTTAAAATCATTATGACATGTCTAATTTCAAGTACATAGGCATCTCAAATACTCTGTACAAATTGAGATTTCTCATTTTTAAAGAAAAAATGTTCACTTAAGGGGCCCTTTTGGTCTCCCAATTCCATGCACTTACTTATAATAACATAAGAAGTTTATGCAATTTAACAAGTTATCTACTAGATCTTTGATTCAACCTAGAACAATAATGCCAAAATCGTATAGAGGGTACTAGGGACAACTATTAAAACTGTACATATGGTCTTAGTGAAACTTTACGATCCTAGTCAAAACCCGCAAAATGTGTTAGATGTCTTCCCCTTCGCTCGCTAGTTGTTACCTTTTGCCTTAATTGTGCACTACAATGCGTATGTCTCTAAAAATGAGTTGACCCTACAAGTCTAAAATAGATAAGGATTGGTTTTGAGGGTTTATTTAATGAGGTTAGTTCCTAGTATATGCTAGCCCGTTATGATTTGTCAGACCATTCAATTAAACAAATATCTGTTGAAAATAATATCATAAAATATGCCTCACATTTATCAAATGTGTACTTGATGTGGCATTACTTGTTTATTTATGGATGAACGAATTCAAACTTTAGCGAACTTGACCCCTATTATCCATTTAATGGCTAGCAACAAGAAAGATGAAAAACGCATATGGGCCCATCTAATACATAAGATAACACATTCAAACACTAGAACTATACAAAAAATCCTAGACGAAACCAAATGATAAGTACATGAATTTTTTTCAAACCTCTACATGACAAAAATAATTTAATAACACCTAATTTAGACCAATCAATACACCTAATTTAGACCAATCAATCACTTATTCACCGTTGGGTCATTTTTTAGCGTCCAATAGGATCGGTGGACCAAATCTCTCCTTCTTGAAATGACATATACCAGTGTAGTGATCCTCATATCCCAATCAAACAGATTTATGAATTTGGATTCTTGTTACCTGGACGGTGAAGGATGCTGTCCACTCATTCAACATTCTTCAAACCTAATTTAAAGATTCCTCCCTCAATGACGGTGAAATAATCAGTTGCGGTGATTGTGGCTTAGGATGAAACCCTATGATAGGGTTTAGATTTAGGTTTGAGATCAGCGTGCCCTAGAAAAATTCTGTATAAATTCAGTACCCACTACTCAAATGGATAGTGCCCAGTCTGAAGATTAAGAAGAAAGGCATGGTGGGTTTACAGAGGGATCTGCTGTAGCGGGACGACACCAGGCATGGGAGGGACGGCAAGACTTTGCTCATGAAATAGTAATAATGATAATCAGTGTAGTCTTGCCTGACCCTCCCATGCCTATAGCCTTCCCTACAGATCCCTCTCATTTCCCTCTGCTCAAATAACGCTATGCTACAGGTATCTGTTCTCCATTGCTTCTTTCAGTTTTAATTTCTGACAGGGTTTGTTAGTTTTATTTTATGGGTGCTTTTATAACCCTGAATTGCGTAGTGGGTGTGATCTAATTTTTGGTTTCTGCAATCATTATCTTGATGGGTATAGATCTGAGTGTTTTGATAGGTGATAGGTGTCTGAGTATTTTGACACAATAGATTTAAGCATTAGATCTAACTTGCATGACGATTAGGACGCAACTTCATTTCTCTAGAAACCAGTAAAATCAAAACAATTTTTTTTCTGTTATGTAGTGATTGTTTCATCATCCATCCATATTATGTCTTTTGATCTGTCCCCTGCTAGTGTTTGGCTTCTGTACAATGTCTTTTGATCTGTTCCCTGCTAGTGTTTGGCTTCTGTACAATATGTTGCCTATCGATTTGTTTCACAAGCTTTCTACTGTACATCATAGTGGTGTTTCACAGATTTTCTACTGTATATTTATTACGAACAATGAGTTTCCTGATGGCTTATTTCACAAGCTTTCTACTCTATATGCTTGAGTTTTCCTACTGGCTTATTTCAGAATATTTTTACTCTATGTGTTGGGGGTTTCACATACTTTCTGCACTATTTTTGAGGAGTTAATTTAATATATTTTGCAACATTACCAGTGGCATACCACAGTAGACACCTCAGGAGGCATCTAATGACAATGACGGTAAGCATCTGTTGCATATCAGAGATTGTCTATTATATTGAATATACTAACTAGGTCCAATATAAGCTTGAGGACAATACTATTAAATGTATCATGGCAGGTTACAATTTAATCAGATAGACTATGATCCTACCATTGGTTGAAGGTGATGCCATTTTCAGGTTCAACCTACTGTGTTATTATTATGTGATGACATGAGCTGTACATATTTGATAGGAAACCTATACGCTTATGTCATGACAATACTTTTTCTGATATCATTTAGTTCCCAAGAAGGTTATTGAAGGGAAGGCGAAGCTGTATTTCTGTGACAGAAATTCCATGGTAGCAGATTTTGCAGTATTGTTTAATAAATCATCCCTGATAATGCTATAAAAGAGCATTGGAAATGAGCATGGCCATTGAAATACTTTGGGATTATCCAATAAAATGGTGAGAAACTATTGGATTCATTTCACATTAAAAGGGCTGACCAATAGAACATAGAAGTTGTGAACCAATTTAATTATATATAGGCATAGTCATTATTCGTTCCAATGAGAAGTTTTGGTAATTAATTAATTATTATTATTTATTTATTTATTTTAAAAAATTTGGTTGGATGAGCATTATCCACCAATGAATATTGAATGGACCATTTGAGTTGGTAAATGTCGATTCTTTATTTGTCTCTATTAAGCATTGTTTTTATTAACCACATGTAGGTAAAGTGGTTCTGCATTCCATTTGTTAGTCAATGTTAATCATTAAGTAAATAATTTTTCTTCTCTAACAAACATTTTTTTTTAATAAGATATATTACTTCAACGATATTAAACAATATTAAAGTTTATTAATTTATACTTCCAAAATTAAAGAATGTTCTTTTAAAAGATTTTGTAGAATATTTTATTTATATTAATATAATAATTAATATTTTTTTTGCTAGAGTGATAAATATAATAACATTTATTTCTTTATTAAAATAACAACAATTATAATTTAAGAGGTACAATGTTAGAAGTGTTTGGTGTATTTGATAACGATTGCCAAGTCTCTTTCAAATCATCATAAACTACAACATTTTACAATCATCTTATTAAGTCCCTTATAAAATATGGATGGTATCGTTCTCATCCTTAATCAATAAAATTAATGGTTTTATGTAATTATAATTATTGTTGTGTATGACATTTATTATTATGTTAAATTTATATTGTAAATTCAACCATAAAAATTTTTCAATACAAAAGGTAAGGCTAACTTTTATATGGCCCTTATTAAAGTGGTAATGTTTCTTTTTACTCTTTAAATTTGATTGTATGGCTAATATGAATGATGGTTTTTTTTTAAAGAATGTTGGTGCACTCTGTCATTGGAAGTTAAAAGAATGATATGTTGTAATAAGATGTCCATGTTTTATGGCTATTATGTTTGAGTGCATAGTTAAATGGTGAGTGTTCAAGTATCATGGTAGGGTGTCCATTTTGAGTGAGTATTGTGACAAGTGATGAATGATGTGATCTCCAATATTAAATTTACAAAATGTCATATACATTTACACATTTTTTTTTTATATGGTAGAAAGAAATGATGGCACATTTCAATATTTTAATTTGAAAATTTCACAATATTTTAGAGAAACAAAACATTAAGTTATTTATTTGAAGTTTATTTAATCTTAATTCACGACATCACCACTAAGCAATAATAAATTATAATGGGTATTAAATTATGAGTTCAAAAACCATCCATACAATATCATGTGTATAAAATTATGTGTTGTAAACCATGGGCTTAAACCACCTATATAGACCCAAATCCTTGTATAGAGTGGTTGTTGGCCCCCCATTGGGTGATGCCTTGAACCTCTACATAACAACATGGTTTATAGTCTATAAAGGGGTAAATCATCCAATGTATCTAAAGAGGTAAATCATGCAAAGTATACAACACATTTTTACAAAGCAAACGATAACAAAGAATTGTGAATCGTTTAAGGATGTCATTTGTTGAGTGTTGATTGTTGTTGGGTACGCATAACCAACCATTCATTTGATACCTTCTTGGTTTTGACTGTTGTCTTTTGAATGTCTTCTAGGTTGACAAGGATTTGATGGAATCTTAATTTCAAGTCAATCCTAATGAGCTTGTTCAAGAAATTGTTTATGCATGATAAGGAATATTGATTATTTACAATGATTTTGTGATGCGATAGTCATTACATAGTTGCAACAAACCATCTTGCTTTGACACAAAACTATTGGATCGCACACAAGGATTATTGGATCGCACACAAGGATTATTGGGTTGCCACAAAGTGAGTAACTTTGTTGAATTTATCCTTCTCTGATGACCTCTTGAATGTTGTGTTTTTTTTTTTTTTTTTCCAAAATCAACCTATGATAGGTGTGTTGTATGAAAGTTGTAGTGTGGAGGTGATGTTTTATTAAATTGTGTTTGGGGATGTTGTTGGGCTCCCAAAAAATATTTTTATATTGGTGAAGTGGACCTTCAAGTTAGTAGGTTGTTTGTTGCATTGTACATCTCACAAGTTATGCATCATGTGGTGTATATTTATCTTTGGCCTTTGGAAGAGATATTGAAATGTGGTAAATTTAGTTTGGTTTAAAATTAATTTATTTTTTCCAAAATCAACCTATGATAGGGGGGTGTTGTATGAAAGTGATGCTTTATTAAATTGTGTTTGGGGATGTTGTTGGGCTCCCAAAAAATATTTCTATATTGATGAAGTAGAGCTTCAAATTAGTAGGTTGTTCGTTACATTGGACATGTCGCAAAGTTATGCATCATGTGGTGTATATTTATCTTTGGCCTTTGGAAGAGATATTGAAATGTGGTAAATTTAATCATTGACCTTGGTGCATAAGTGGTGTGGTCTATCTCTATAGATACCATCACAGTTGTAGAGAGTTTATTCAGCGAAACATCTCAACCCTACAATAGTTTTATATCCCAAGATACAATATCATGCATGGATTGGATGCCATACTCAAAGATACATTAGATTTGATTTGAATGTCTTTACCTTGTTGGAGCCATTCAAATGAATATGCACGAGGGTGTGCTTCAAATGTAAGGCCTAAGTATGCATCTTGCACATTGATGTTCCTCTAAGTTCAATAATCGATGATAACATGGAGAGGTTGTCCCTTGACTCAACTTTGTAGGGAACAAGCACTCTTGTTTCTCACTCCAATTAGATTTGGAAACTTTTGGATTGACACTAATATTCACATAGGTGGGATCGAGGTTTGTCTCTTCTTTTTACATGTGTCTAAAGGTAGACTGCACAATTCGAGATTTTTGTGTATGATGTCAAGATTCATTGTGGTTACGAGTCTCATGATTCTTGCATTACTTCTCCCCTTACTTCCTCTTTCCTTTCCCTTGGGTTAGAATTGTCATAGTTGTTGGTTGCATAAGATGTTACTTTGTTTAGGTCCTTGGAAAAATTAGTTTTGCTTATGTGCATTGTGTTTGCATAAGATGTTGCTTTGTTTAGGTCCTTGGAACAATTAGTTTTGTTTATGTGCATTGTGTTTGTACCTATTCTTATGCATGGGGCTAGAAAAAGAGGGATTTTTTTGTATCAATTGGGCCTTTTATTTAATTTTAGAGGCATGGTGATACGATTTCTTGAAAATCTCGGAGGTTAGGAATTTTATTTTTGTGCAAATGTAAGGGTAAGGTCCATTGGTGTACTTCAACATCTTGTTTTGCTTTTTCTTGTTGAAATTATCAAGTTCACAAGTAACTCATGGCATTCATCAATATACTATTTCATTGGTTGATGTGTTCTTTGTCTCACTTGTTGGATTTTCATATAGTCATCCTTGTAGCATTTCAAAGCATAATATTTTCTACGAACAACTTTGTTGAACTTCTCTAAAGTGTTAACAAGGTTGTATTCTTGCACAAGGTGCACACTAAGGGTTTCTCCCAAATTTACAATTGAGTTGGACATCCTCAACATTACGTAGGCGATTTATCCTCATCATTGAAGTAATTGATAGAGAAATATACCACGTCTTTGAACCCAATCCTCCAATGCCTTTGTGTTAATATTGTCTTGGAAAATTGGGATATCAAAGGTTCCCTACACTTTGAAATGATTTTGATGTTGAAATGGCATGTTGCTGTGAGTTGTAAAGGTCAAAGGTTCTAATTAGAGCTTGATTTCATAGAACTAGTTGCAAAGTGCATTATGTTGCTTCTCTACAATGTCCTTGATTAGTTGTTATATGTCAACAAAGACTTCGAGAGTCTTATCATTTTTTGTTTTGATGGTACGAGATAAAGCCAAGTTGCACTACCTACCTTTGTTTCTATGCACAAGTGTTAACATGAATTACTTTGGCTTTAATAACAATAATTGACACTATGGGGCCTAGGGTGGTGTAGAGGAAAACCCTAATATATGGGGTTATAATGAACATGTAATAAAATAGAACATATCAAAAAACAATTACACATTCATGAAACAAATACATAGGAACATAGCTCTCTTCTATCCGCCATGCGCAAGTATAGTCAACATGTAAAAAAAAATAGCATATAACAAACAATCACACATTCATGAAACAAAGACATAGTAAAATAACTCTCTTCTATTAGCCATGCACATGTACAATGAACATGTAGTAAAATACAACATATAAACAACTTATAATTTAAAAATGAAACAAATATAGAGGAAAATAACTATCTTTTAATTACCATGAGCATTGATGATGCATAGATGTACAATGAACCAAGAGATTGAGGATAAGAAATCATTGAATTCGAAGCTAAGAATGAGAATCCTAGTTGATTTTTTTATCTAGACCAAACAAGAGGACAATAATGGTGAACCTCTTCTAAGGGTTGGATACAACTTAATATGGTTACAATAAAGATCAATTTTGAAATGGATCAATTATGTAATGGTTTGATAGTTCACCTACTTGGGTATGATTGTGTTGGTTCAATTTTATTGCACATGCATGTGTCCCCTCCACATATTGATGTTTTGCATGCACCTAGTACCACTAGAGTGTGGGGTCACAAAGTGAGTCTGTGGCATTGATAGGGTTAGTGCAACATTGATTTGGGTTTCACTCGAATCAATAATGGCCCCTTTGTATCGTAAATTAATCTCTTCTATATCAAGCATGCCCCTTTGTATCATAAATTAATCTCCTCTATATCAAACAATTTGCCATAATATGAAATCAACAAAATAATCGAAGGTTTGTGAAGTAGAATCATTCCATTTCAGTTGAAAAACACTAAATCTAAAGAAATACAAAATAAAAACACTAAAACCTACTTTTTTTGGGCTAAGTCTCCCAAAAATTGATGCACCTAAATGTAATTTGCCGTTAGATGTTCCCTCTATTAACTTAATGACATCCCAAATTATGTTCTCTATTAACCTAATGGCATCCCAAATTATTTTCTATATTAACCTAATGGCATCCCAAACTATGTTTTGCTACCATGGTATGGACAATCACACTCTGATTTATGCTTGATAAATGGGTGATTGTCTGCCAATATTTGGTTGGAACTTGAATGAAAAATAAATCTTAAGCATCAGATTAATGAATTTCAAAATTTTGGTGGTTTTTGTATAGGACTTCACTACCTTAGATGACATTGTAAATGAAATTTACAACCTTCCCATGGCATTGTCGGTATGTGCAGTCCATTTAGCCCTTTGCTTTCTTCAATCTCAGATATGTTGAACTCTCTATTCAAAAGATGAAATCCTTGTTCAGTGTTACTTGTATCCAAAGAATCTGATAAAAGAGAGGATATATACTTCAAAGAGAGTGGGGGAATGTCTAGAAAAAATTTTGGGTTTATGTAGGGTCTACTTCAAAATACCTTAATAGCTTCAACAATACACCTTATTGCTCTCAAATCTAGGTTGTTAAAACCCTAACCCCCATCATTTGTACTTGGTAAAATGCACTCATCACTTCCTTGGTAAGACACACTCTTCCTTTCCTTCATTACATTGATGTCATTTGCACTCTATCTATTCTTCTCATCATTGGTTTGTTCTTAGAGCAAAATGGGTGGATTTCTTTACCGTGGAAGTTTATATGTTTTCTATAAGAGGATATAAAAAATGGCGCAAAGGTGCTACTACTTTGAACTATGGATTTTTCCCCATCTTTAATGTTTTTGTTTGTGGCTTCCATTTGAATTTCCTTATTACGTCGTAAAGAAATAAATTGGGTGCATTTTTTTATTTTTTTTGGGTTTTAAAATCATTTTATTTTTTTAGTCAGATCGATGTCTCTATTTTGGGGTTTCATGGGGGTAACAACTTATTTGCCTACCTTGCAATTCTTATGTTACTTGTTGATTTTCCCTTATAGAATTTTTTGTCGAGCATTTTAATCATCACACGAGGGCATTGGTAGTTTGATTCAACAATTGTTGACACCTAATTTTGGTATAGGACTAGTTATTTGTTATGGTATTAGTGTGTTTATGTGCTTTTTGATAATTAGTTTAAATTAGGCTCTTATTGACGTGTTTCCTATATGTGCTTTGTGTTTCCTTTGTAACTCCATTTTTGTTTACCTTAGGCCAATAGTAACACCACTGTTCAATTCACAATTCATGAAAATGACTATTTGTTTTCCCTAGTATGACCCAAGTGCTCCCAAAATATCCAAAATATTATTTTACAGTTTCTTGGTCTCCTTGACCAGAAGCAGACCAATATGCTCCTGGTCAACAATTTTAGTGAGTCCTTTGACCCCTTCTCTTGGTTTCTTTACTTATGTTTACATCATTTAATGGCCTTCCCACATTTTGAATGTTGACTTGCATGCCCATAAGGTCCTAATTTGAATTTGAGAAGTCTATAAGTACATGAGTGTATTGATTCATTTAAAGGATAACCATTTCACACCAATTTGAATTGATAAGTTATTGAAGTGTGAAAACAAGGATTAAATTGGTAGAACAACACTCTCGTATTAATGAAAGAAAATATAGACTATATTAATTATTTGCATATCATCGATAAGGATACATATAAGGGTCGAGATCTTCATATTATATTAGACTACTTGATGAACCGCATTGAATGTTGATTTCTAACTTGTCAAAGAATAGGGGTTTGACTAAGACGAGGCTTTCATAACTACTCCAAATTTTAAAGGTTTTGCAAAGTGATATGAGCTCATTAGGGTTGCAAGGAGAAATATTCATGGAAGATGTATATTGAATTGTGACAAAATGAGTGAGGTTTTTGAAGAACAAAAGCAAATAAAGAGATACGTCAAATTTATGTCAAATAAAAGTACAATCTAACTAGTATCATACTTTCTCTCTAGGAGCATACTACTATGTTCCCAGGGATTTTCTACACATTATTAGATCTGCACATTTTTTTAGGGTTACCTTTGTATCAGTGTTTGGACATATTTGCCACTAATTTTAGCTTCTGATAGTACACAAGATTGATATAATTTGGTATTTATCTCAAAATCCTCTCTTTATTACTTTAATCTATTTCAATAAATTATATGCGTGCAATTTGGTCTATTTATATTTCTTGAACACATATTTATGGTTTAGTGTAGTATTGTTGACCTAAGTGTATTTTATTGATTTACATTTTGGTGAACTTGTTCCTTTTACACCTCCAAGGGTTATATTGTGTATGCATTGCATATTGAATTTGATTTGGCTTGGGGTTTTCTAAACCCTTGCCTTATTGTGTCATCCTATTAGAGTTACTCTTTATTTGTGCTTGATGTTATATGCATTGCATTGCACACTCCTTTCCCTTTTAGGGTTAGCTCTTATTGTGGTTGATTTAGGTCATTGGAAACAATTTTAGTATATTCATCCAACAAATTTTGCATTTTAAGTGGAATTTCATTCACCTCATTTGCTATAAAAACTTGCATAGGTCTAGGAATGAAAGCAAAACATGCCTTCCCCTTCCTTGCCTTCTTCAAAAATTATTTTTACAAAAACAAACAACACCTTAGGGTTTTTGTCCATCTCTTCTCGTTTATCTTTAAATGGGCTCAATGTGAACCTCTTACCATCCTTCACAAGTATGTAGTTATTAGCTTTACTATCATGCACTACCTTTCTAACAAACTGACATGGTCTACCTAAAATCACATGGCATACATCCATGGGCATAATGTCACAAAAGACTTCATCTTTATATGACATGATTGGAAATTGCACTATGCATTATTCATTCACTAGGATTTGATGTCCCTTTTGCAACTAAGACACCTTGTATGGATTGGGGTGTACTATCATTTTTAGTGAAAGCTTCTCTACCATCTCATCAAATAGCAAGTTATAAGTGTACCACTATCAACAATAACCTTACAATACTTATCTCTCGATTTGTATATGGTCTGAAAAATATTCTTTCTTCATACTAGGCCATTCTCCTCCTTGGCTAGCTTTAGTGTAGTATTGTTTATCTAAATCCATTTTAACTATTTACATTTTGGTGAACCCATGCCCTCTTACACCTCCAAGGATTATATCACTGTGTATATATTTCACATTAGATTTGATTTGACTTGGGTTTTTTCTAAACCCTTACTTGTCGTGCCATCCTATTAAGGTTACCTTTTGTTTGTGCCTAGTGTTATCTGCATTGCCTTGCATGTTACTTCCCCTTTCAAGGTTAGATCTTATTGTGCTTGTTATAAGATATTTGGAAATAATTTTAGTATATTCATCCTAAAAAAATGCATTTTGAGTGTAATTTCAATCACCTCATTTTCTATAACAACTTGCATAGATCCGCGAATGAAAGCAAAACATGCCTTCTTCTTCTTTGCCTTCTTCAAAAATTATTTTTTTGAAAACTAACAACACCTTAGGACTGTTGTCCAAATATTCCCATTTATCCTTCGATGGGCTCAATGTGAACATCTTACCATCCTTCAAATGTATGGAGTTATTAACTCTACTATCATGCACGACCTTTCTATCAAATTGTCATGGTCTACCTAAAAACACATGGCATACATCCATGGGCATAATGTCACACAAGAGTTCATGTTTATATGACCCAATCTAAAAATTAACTATAAATTATTCATTCACTAAAATATGATGTCCCTCTTGCAACGACGACACCTTATATGGATTGGAGTGTACTATCTCTATTAGCACAATCTTCTCTACCATACCAAGTTATACGTGGTACCATTATCAACAATGACCTTACAATACTTACCTTTCGATCTGTATATGGTTTGAAAAAGATCATTTCAATTTTATTTGCACTAGGTGATTTTCCTCCTTGAGTGGGTTTAGTAACATTCTATTCATCATGAGAGCTTCACCATGTTTAGGTTCGTCTAAGTGATTTGGGGATGCAATATTTTCCTCATCCACTTGAGCAATGTGATTGCTTGCCTCATTTATTCTATTATTGTTTTGTAATACCTTTGGGAATTCAATGATCTATGCCCAACATCTCCACATTTATAACATGTACCCATGAATCCTCTACCTCTTCCCCTATGAAAGTAGCCTCTTCTTCATGAAAAATATCCTCTCGATCTTTGTGTTTGGTTTTGATTTTGAGAAGTGATAGCTTCTCCTTCAGGAGCATGTTTTCCTCTTCCAGTGTTTGGTTTTCTTGTTCTTCATCATCACTTACATCTGTAATAGTAGTTCATCTCCTTTGTGTAGTCTCCATAACATCTAACCTTGCTTGGATTCCTCTCAAAATCTCTATTAAATCTCCAACTCTAGGTGATCATCCTCCTCTTACACGAGGTTTTCTATCCCTCAAAACTCTCAATAATAACAATGCATGACTCTTTCACACCTAGAATATTAACTCAACTTGAGTCTCACACACTCAACCCAACAAGGGACAACCTTGATTTAATACAAATTGATGCAGACAGGATTGAGGGGGGCAAATATATTATTGCCTTACCCCCTAGCCTAGACACTCTTTGACACAAAAGACTCAGACTACAAGAAACCACACCCTTTATCGAATAAGCAATATAATATTATAGAGGTTTGGTACATATACACACTTGTTTTCTTACTAAATTATGAAATGAAGAAGATACAATCCAATCTCAGTCTCTCATGAACATGTTACACTCTATTCTCTACATACATCACCTAACAAGCTCTGAAATTCCTCTCTTTTTTATCTCACTTTCTCTCCTTATGAACTGACTCAACTTACTTCTTCCTCAAGTGACTCTTTACCTTTTCAAAATGGATATGAATCTCACCTACCTAACACTAGCATCTTACAGGGCCTTTTTGAGTTCCTTGTATCTTGGAAAAATGTCCACATGTCAAAAAATAAAGTTTTGGGCAGTTACTTGAGTTTTGATTTCACCTTGGGTGAAACTATCAACTACTACAAACTAACATTTTCAACATATGCCATCAAAGGATCAATTTAACCTCTGGGAGATGACTAAATACTACTCCACTTGATATTCGTAAGTTGTTAGAGTCTTGAAGATGTTACTTGGACTAGTTCTAATCATCCATAATGCATAAAGTGATGTCAACATTGTCAACAAGTCGCACAAACACCCATGTTTTCGGTTGGTGCAAGATGGTTTTTTGACACATATGCTTATGCATTAAAAAATCCTCTTAAAAAATTGTATCTCATTAGGTAGTTCCTATAGGTGGGTTCCATGGAAAATATTAGGTCTTTAAACCCTTTTAATCATGCAAACTCTAGTGAAGATTGTGGGGACTTTTGTGGCCAAAAGCATCTACAAAACTTAGGAAGCCATTAAACCTTGGCTTTTTATGGAACGAAAACAAATACAATGATGGGTTATCCATCACTCAACTTTCATTATGGCGGTTGTTAGTTATTACATTTCATGAAGTTCCCTTTACCAAGGTGCCATTGGTGCATGTTCTCAATCTTCTCGAATGGGGTACTTGTATCACTCAAACTTTTTGTCTAGACCCACTTGCTCGTGGATTTGTTGGCTTGAGGCAAAGTCCAAGTATAATTTATTCAATTTAGATTAGGAGTCCCTCAAGGAGGTTATGGTTGTTGTCCCTACATAATTTTTGCTTAAAATTACTATCAACTCACGTTGGTCATGGTGGAAAGACTAGAAATAGTTTGTTGAAACCTCTTTTCTCAATTACACTCCCAGTAAGGGGTATGAATGGTTCTCTCCTCGACTACCCATGTTTCAAAAGCTCAACAGGCACAGGGTTCTTCAATCTTTTGCTTATGCTTGGGTAAGAGTTTCCAGATTATTTGGAATGCCATTTGCGAACCCATGCATTTTGCTTTTTGTTTTCTTTATTAGGGTTTACCTTTGGGGAACCACCTAATTCGCTTAGGTGTCATTCATCCCAAATTCCCCTTTTGTGGTTAAGTTGAGAATATTAGGTACTTATTCAGGTTCTACACTAAAGTTCTATAGGGTTGCACTTGGATTCATGACTTTTTCAAACCTTCAATCCAAAGCCATTCACATGGTAGATTATTCTACTAGGGGACTAGCTTGGGATCCTTCCAAAATACACATAAATTTGGCATACTTTCTAAGTGAACATTCTCTATTTTATTTAGAAAGAAAGGAACTTTGTTATTGTTTTCTAATACTACAATTGATAAGAAATTTTCTACTTATAATAAAACCATGGTGATTTCAATTGTGCTCATGAAGATTCAAGTGCAAGCAAACAAACTGATTTTGGAGGTGGCCCATCTCTAGATGTTATTAGACCATTGGGGAAATGCACCATGCACTATTGCATGTGTTTCACCAACTTTGCTACCAAGGGATTAGACACCATAGGGGGAAAGGGGGAGGAGGAGTGGGCATCTTTGTAGTCACATTCGGAGATGGTCTCAAAGCTGTGTTAGTTGGTTCTTGTTGCCACATTGGTAGTTGCTTTTGTTCACACAATGATGGGATTGGGCTTTGCCATCCAACGATGATAATTCCCTATGTATGGCATTAGCCATCTCCACTCCTATGGCTATTATAGATGGTCATCAAAATGATGCCCCTAGGAACATGAACACTATTGATGAAGAAACTAATTTAAAAACTGGCTAGTGTCTCATCCCTAAGGGTGGAAACCTTCCTAATGTTGGGTGGGGCTCTAAACTGGGTAACCAAGGTTTCCTTGCCATTAGCTTCCTTGCCCTTACAACTTAATTTTTTGTTGCTCTAATATTGTGGATGATACGATGATTGGTTGTATGCATCGCTTGATACTTTTTTGGGTTTGTTGTTTCTACTTCATGTATGATTCCTTTCCACGCATCATATCATCTACATGGTTAGGCTTGGATTTATGACTTCTTCAAACCTTCAATCCAAAGTTGTTCACATGGTAGATTATTCTACTGGGGGACTAGCTTGGGCTCCTTGCGAAATACACACAAATTTGGCATACTTTCTAAGTGAAAATTCTCAATTTTTTTTGGAAAGGAACTTTGTTATTTTTTTCTAATGCTACAACTGACAAGTAATTTTCTACTTCTAACAAAACCATTGTGATTTCAAATGTGCTCATGAAGATTCAAGTGCAAGCAAACAAAGTGACTTTGGAAGTGGTCTATCTCTAGACATTATTAGATCATTGGTGCAAGAAAAAATGCACTATTGCATGTGTTTCACAAACTTTGCTACCAAGGGATTAGACTCCAGAGGGGGGAAGGGGGAGGAGGAGTGGGCATCTTTGTAGTTACACTTGAAGATGGTCTCAAAGTCATGTTAGTTGGTTCTTGTCGCCACATTGGCAGTTTCTTTTATTCACGTAATGATGGGATTGGGCTTTGTCATCCAATGACGACAAGTTCCCACGTATGGCATTAGCCATCTCCCCTCCTATAGTTCTTCTAGATAATCATCGAACTGATGCCTCTAAGAATACAAACACTATTAATGAAGAAACTAATACAAAAACTGACTAGTGACTCATCCCTGAGGGTGACGATCTTCCTAATATTGAGTGGGGCTCCAAACTAGGTAACCAAGATTTCTTTACCACTAACTTCCTTACATTTGCAACTTAATTTTTTTTGCTTTAATAATGTAGATGATATATTGATCGGTTCCATGCACCACTTGATACTTTTTGTGCTTTAATAATGTAGATGATATATTGATTGGTTGCATGTACCACTTGATACTTTTTGATGCACCATATCATCTTTCTCTTTATATATATACACACCTTTTTTTCTTTCATTTTTGTTTATTTTAAAAACAATAATATAATATTATCATATTTATTTTGTTATGGGATCACTTTTTCAGTTGAAATTTTATTATTGATTTCTTTTTGTCATTTTTATATTATTATTGACTATTTTGTTAAGCGATGATTCTGAAATAGTTAATTAGCTCTAGTCAAAAATTAACCTTCCCCAAACTCAAAAGAGTTTACCAATAATAAAAAACAGAATGGTGGATGCGTTGATTGTGGCATAGTTTGAAAAACAATACTATGGGTTTAATCAAGGTTTGAAACCGACATACCCTAAAAATGACTACATATATCCAGTTCCCAGTCCCACAATATACCCCCGACGAATGAAGAGTGCCCTGCTGTTCAAGGCGTAAGAAGAAAGGCATGGTGGGTTCACAGAGGGATCGGATGTAGTCGGAGGACACCAGGCATGGGAGGAACGGAAAGACTTTGCTCATGTAATAACGAGTGGAGTCTTACCGGCACCTCCCATGCCTACAACCCTCCCTGCATATCCCTCTTACTTCCATCAAGGCTATGCTACATGTATCTGTTCTCTATAGCCTCTTCCAGTCTTAATTTCTGACATAGATTCCTTAACTTTTAATGGGTACTGTATACTTTAAATTTCTGCAAACATTATCTTGATGGGTTCTGTATATTCTTAACTTCTGCAAACATTATCTTGATGGGGGTTGTATATTCTTCATTTCTGCAAACATTATCTGTATACACCTTTGGCATGGTATTGGTTTCAGGTTCATTTTGTTTGTGAGAAGGTTGCTGAGGCTGTATTTCTGTGATTCAAGTATCATGGTACCAGATGCTTAGATTGAGGCACTCCCTAAAGACATGTCTGGGTTCTTATCATTGGATTTTATTTGTTTATTTTTGAAGTTTGGATTGAAAGCATGTTGTATGTTTCATTAGTTAAAATATAATACATTTGGATGAAAAAAGTTGGTGGTATGAAAGCACGCTCTGAATAATAAATGTTAAAGAAAACAAAAAAGTTCAGTAATTTGAAAGAGATCAAAGCTCTAGGTTAAACATCAAACAAAATAAATAAAAAATAAAAGCATTATCTTTTAAAGGAATATGTTAATAATTTATTGGAGCTTTCCTCCTTTGCCTCAGGAGCTCATTTGGCTTGTGAGGATCAACTACTTTGTGCATGACTGCATACCAGAGATCCTGGTTATTACAAGCAGGCCATTTAATGGCAACCACAGGTCTCTCTTGAGTAAACCTTACTCTTTAAACTAACCTCATCTTTTCCCTAGCAAACATTTTCTTTGGGCTTTTCAAGATCTACTTGTTGCTTATTTTTTTTTAACTCTTCATGGAATATGTAGCAGCAGTTACCCTAGGATCTTCTTTATCTTATTTGGTGCCCCTCATAAAGCATTGGATTTTCTTTTGGTGCCTTTCAGAATCTCTGATAAAGCATTAGATTTGGAGTTTTTTGATTGAAAGACAAACCTCCAATAATCCATCAAATCTGTAGCAGCTGTTATTCTAGGATCTTCATTATTTTTTTTGGTGCCCTTCAGAGATTCTGATAAAGCATTGGATTTTTTGATTGAAGGATAAACATCCAATAATCAGTTCTGTGCTAGATGGGTATCCATTCTTCCAAACCTGTTACATTAACATTAAGTTTTCAATTACTGGTAGGATCGAAGAATTATTTTTTAAATGTTCATCTCTTGAATGCAGTAGTTTTTGTCCTCGAGTATTGGCTAAGGAATATATTAAGTTGGGAAGATGGACAGTTTTGTTAGGACATTAAAATTCAGATCTGACTCTGAGTATAAGAATCGTGTTTCTTTTGATTCATGCAATATTTTCTTCTGGGTAAAATAGACAAACATGATAGAAGATTGACATCTGTACAAGCATATGGTTTCCTGAGTGTGTTGACAGTGAATGAGGTCATCTCAATGACTAATTGTACTAAGTTATTTCAGTAGTGCAATTTATTCATTCTTTCTCCATGCTCAGAGTACAATCCCATGAAGGGGGCCTCGCTAAAATTTCCTGATGGGTGCTGCTGACAGATTCAAGAGCCTTTCACAGGGCAATGGTGACTTATATCTTTAATGTTGGATCAGTTTAATGGTGAATTATCTATTCATTATGGGATCATTGTTTGTGAAGCATATATATGGATATTAGGTCAGATTCTGAGTTGTCTCTGCAATGTGGGATTATTGTTTGTGAAGCATTTATGTGATATTATGATGCCAGATTCTGTCTGCTGTGGCTTAGCTTTGATAATGCTTGAATCTTATTTTTAGTTTCCTCTGGTGTAGCTCTGATAATACTAGAATTTATCTAATACACTGAATATTATCACTTTTAGCAACATGTATCTGATGAAGAGTTGTGTTTGGGATGGTGCACACTTTAAATTAAAACTATTTTGCTCTTTGAGATTGATGAGACATGCAATGCTGAAATATTGTAAAGGTAAAAAATATTTCATTCTAGTTTTGGTTTAGAACAATTTGTTTAGAGTTCATATATCTCATTTGGAACAATTTGTTTAGGGTTCATACATTCATTGATTTGGTAAACTTTTACTATAAAGAAATTGGGTTAGTTGGTGACAACATTATTTGTTAAATTGCATTGAATATTGATTTCCAACTTGTCATAACTATTCTAAATTTTAATTTGAATTCCAAATAATCCCATAATTTGTTTTGAAGTGCATAGAGCTCTCTAATCATCTTGTATTTTTTTCATCCAACAAGTTATTATAATTGAGTTTGTTGTGAAAGTAGAGGTTGATATATTTGTATTTTGATACCACTTTGGTTTTGTTGATATTTGCCTCTTAAATCTTGGATGTCTTTGCCATTATTCACTACATATTTGGCCAAGTGGATCCTTTCCCCTTTGAATTTATTTATCTAATGTTATGTATAACCTAAATAAAGTTAGGGTTAGAGGGTGATGTTGACCCTTATATCACTAATGAAACATTTAGACAACCTTGATTATAGCCTTGATTTACTTATACATTTGTGAATTGCTACCTTGTACTGCATTGTGGCCCCTAGCTCTTCCATTATGCTCCATAGTTTGCTCCTTGAGATTGTGTAGATGTTTTGTTAAAGTCTACAAAGTAACAATATGCATCCTCTTTTTTATCGCAAACCTTTTCAACTAGTTGTTTAAGCATCACACAATGATCAATAGTGGAGTTTTTAGGTTTAAAAGCCACTTGCCCCTTATGCCCTCTTTCTTTTTTCCTTTGCCCAATTTCTAATTGTGTTTTAATGTATTTTCAAATAGCTTGCAAAAAGTGGATTGATCAAGGTAGATTGACCATGATAGTTTGGTAATTTTAGGGGTTATTTACGTCTCCACTTTTAAGTAGACGTATGGTTAAATGCTAGTTGTCCACTTTGTTGGAAAACCATTTTGGATGGCTTCATTGAAAATTTCTTCAATTTGAGTTGCCATGATATATGCTCTCCCATCTTAGATGATTTGCTTGTCGGTTGTCTATGTCTTAGGGTTTGCTTGTTGCTAACTTTTTAATCCCCTGTATGATGTATTATGTTGTGAAAAACTCTTCCTTAACCCCAAGGGAGATGTGATTTTTTCACTTTTACACTCATACAATTGTATTGAGTACTTCGACCATTGTCTTCTTGTTATGTTGTTCTTAGTCTAATTATTTTCCTTGTGAAGCTCCCTCTAGAGTCTTTTTGATTCATATTTCCCTAAGTAAATCAACTTTCCTTTGAGATCTTGTATATTCTTTTTTTTTTTGTCTTTACCATTTGCTCATATGTTTTCCCATCTACCTTTCTTATCTTTGTTGGTTCTTTTAGCAATCTTTGTGTTACCTTGTAGTCTTCATTGTAACATGGTTTTGTTGGGAAGTTATTTCTTTTATTTTTTTGGGTTTTAGCTCTCTTGCATGTTTTTAAAGCCTCTTGAATATTCTTAGTACAACGTATACAATTGTATTGAGTACTTAGACCATTGTCTTGTTGTTATGTTATTCTTAGTCTACTTATTTTCCTTGTGAAGCTCCCTCTAGAGTCTTTTTGGTTCATATTTTCCTAAGTAAATCAACTTTCCTTTGAGTTCTTGTATATTCTTCTTCATTCATCTTTACCATTTGCTCATATGTTTCCCCATTTGTCTTTGTTCTCTATGTTAGTTCTTTTAGCGATCTTTGTGTTGCCTTGCGTTCTTCATCGTAACATGGGTTTGTTGGGAAGTTATTTCTTTCATTTTTTTGGGTTTTAGCTCTCTTGCATGTTTTTAAAGCCCTCTTGAATGGTGTCTATCAACCTCTTGATTTTAGTGTACTTTGCATCATTTTTATGTGCTCTCTTATTTTCCCTTTCTTGCATCTTGCTATTTAGTGCCCGCCATGAAGGCTTGCTAGTTTTTCTCTGTCAAGAGGATGTTCCTATAGTCGGCAGCATACTTTCATTGACCGGATGTGCTCATCATGTTGATTGTTTATTTGTAATTTGAATTTCATAAAAATTGGGTTGTGATTTGACTTTAAGTTCCACATGGGAGTCTTTTACTTTTAGCTCTTCAATTCTAGGTATAAAATTTTGTGAGCATAGAACATAGTCTATTACGCTCTTCCCTTTGTGTGTCTTGCACATGTAATTTCCTAATTTTCCCCATTTACTATGCCATTGCAAGTCATCAAGTGATGTATGCTACATAAACCTAGCAGCTCATCTCCAAAGTGTGGGATAGCCCCATGCCTATCATTTGGAGTCATGTTCTACTATCGATTTTATTCTTCTACCATCCAAAGATGATTCATATCTAGATTCACATCATTTCCTAGAATGTTGGCTTGTTTGTTTGTTGTCCTTGCAATAAAGTCCCATATTAATAAAAACTCTCCAATTTTACCTTAGGTTGAAATGTCCCTCTTAAGGAAGAGTATGGGTCTTCACAGTCTATATCGTGCTTATAGACTTTGGAATTCTTGGGCACAAAATAACATGTAGTTATGTTAATGTGTGTTATTTTCTATGATTTTTATCCAAATTTATTGTTTATTTTCATCTTGCTTTTCTATTTTGATACTTTTGCCCCATATTCATTTATTAACGCCATTATACTGGCATACCCCTTTCCATTATTTGTTGCTTTATTCTGTATTGTTGCCTTCTTGTACCCTTCAAAATTTGGTTTCATGCACACATCAAGCTCATGTGTTTTAGTTAAAATGATTATATTTGTCTTTGGCTATTGGCCCTCACTTGGGTCCTCTTCTCCAAGGGTAGCATTTACAATTTTGGCATATTATTGTAAGATGCTCCTAGGGGGGCCATTTTCCCTATTTGTTTCGGGTAGAGTTGTGATATAGGCTTTTTCATTGTTTAGGTATGCACATTTCTCTTCGTTCTTTATTTCCTTCGTCTTTTCCCACTCTTTGTTTCTCTTCTAGTTATATAAAGGTTAAGTCTTCATTGATGTAATGGTGTGAGCCTCTTAACATACCTCTATTTCTTAGTATTCTTGTTTTATTCTCAAAGTTCACCATTGTGACTTGGATATGCCTCTCTGTTCCTCCTCTCTACTTACCAATTCTACTTGCTTCTCTGATTTGGGCCTTCCACTATAGTTGGTTTAAAAGACAATCCCTTGATAAGTTGTTTGTATCTTCTTGTTCTCCATAGTCTTTTAGCCCTTTGATGATTATATTTGATAATTTATTATGACCTTCTCTTTCTTCTATCATTTGATTCGTAATTTGCCTCTCTATCAACTCCTTTTGTTTGTCCCTTGTGTCACTTACTACTTGTGCCCATGTTCTAGCCTCTTCCAATTTATTTCTTAGTTCATTATCTATTGTTTCTATGATGTGAAGTGCCTCTTAAAATTATTTTATGTGTTGTATTTGTCTTTACCTCCCCTACCTTGGCATCTATTGGAGTGTGAATGTTTCTTTTGAAGGTTTGTCATTCATGTTGTCCAACTTTCATAAGATGTTTAAGTTTTTCCACTTGTATTTTAAGGATGTTGTTGTCCTCTTCCATCCTTTATTTTGAGAGTATCAATGACTAAATGAGTGGAGTCATTGTAGGGTTGTAAGTTTGCTCACCATCTTGGATGTCCTCTTGGTGATATCTGCCCTCAATGTTATGTGTTTCCTTGCTTCCTAGCATGACTTTTTTTTTTAATCATCTTTTACTTATTTCCCATGACCCACATATGGGTTTCGGTTGTGCTTTCTATTCCAAAATATGTTATGTTAATTGATGTTCTTTATGATCACTTTGCTTTTGCTTCTCCTTAGTTTTTAGTTTTTAGTAATGGTATGAGCCTTAACATACGTCTATTTCTTAGTATTCTTGTTTATTCTTAAAGTTCACCATTGTGACTTGGATATGCCTCTCTCTTCCTCCTCTCTACTTACTAATTCTACTTGCTTGTCTGATCTAGGCCTTCCACTATAGTTGGTTTAAAAGGAAGTCTCTTGATAAGTTGTTTGTATTTTCTTGTTCTCCATAGTCTTTTAGCCATTTGATAATTATATTTGATAATTTATCACGACGTTCTCTTTCTTCTATTATTTGATTCTTAATTTGCCTCTCTACTAACTCTTTTTGCTTGCCCTTTGTGTCATTTACTACTTGTACCCATGTTCTAGCCTCTTCCAATTTATTTTTTAGCTCATTCTCTCTCGTTTCTATGATGCGAAGTGCCTCTTAAACTTCTATTATGTGTGTTGTATTTGTCTTTACCTCCCTTACCTTGGCATTTATTGGAGTGTGAATGTTTCCTTTGAAGGTTTGTCATTCATGTTGTCCAACATTCACAAGATTTTTAAGTTTTTCCACTTGTGTTTTAATCATGTTGTTGTCCTCTTCCATCCTTTATTTCATGCTTAACACCTCTTTAAATTTAATATCTTTTATTTGCTTTCTTGTTTCCATACTTTCTAGTCTCTTTTCCAAACTCATTTGTTCTTGCACATAGAGTATCAGTGACCAAATGAGTGGAGTCATTGTAGGGCTGTAAGTTTTCTCACCATCTTGGATGTCCTCTTGGTGATATCTGCCCTCAATGTTATGTGTTTCCTTGCTTCCTAGCATGGCTTTTTTTTTAAATCTTTTACTTATTTCCCATGACCCATGTATGGTTTTTGGTTGTGCTTTCTATTCCAAAATATGTAATGTCGATGGTTGTTCTTTACGATCACATTGTTTTTGCTTGTGTGGTTGAGTCTCATTTGTTTTTAGTCTTTGTTTAAGTTTCTTTATAGCCATTTCCCTCACACGAGCTTGCCGACACTTTAAAATCCCCCAATATTGTTTGTCATTGACATATATCATCTATGATATCAATTTTGGAGATGCTGCAATTGGTTGTGAGGATGAGTTGGTATTATGAGGTAGTCCCATCTTCAGTAGATATACAAATATATGTGCATTGTTAACCTTGTATGTTCCAATATTCCCTCTCGAAAAGGTTTTTCGGTATGTATATGTGAACCGATTGGTGTTCTAATGTACCTTCTAATGTTATAGTTATTTTAGACTAGACCATGTTTGTAGAAGGTAGGACTTGAGGTTCTTTGATTTCTAACTGTAGCGGTTGCTTCACCTTTGATTTGGTCTTCTCTAGTGGGAAGACCCTTCCTCAATGATAACTATTTTTAACCTTGCCAACTTTTGTGCCTCTCTCTTCACACCTTTCTTTCATATTCCATGCCAATATTCATCAAAAGCCTTACTAATGTTCTTTGATACCCCCTTCCCTCAGGAACCCTAATACTTTGATATTTTCCCCTCCTGCTCCCTAGCAAGACCTATGAAATCTTACTCAAAACCTTACCCTGACCTTTCCTACTTGAAATAACCCACCCTCACTGACCCAACCAACTTATAAAGATGACACATTAGTTATACGGTATTTGATTAGAGTTTATTAGGGTTCATTTGGCTCATGTTCGATCCCTGATACCCAAACCCTAGCTAAGAACTTATGCTTTCAAGTGAAGGGTAAGCAACATGGACTTTATATAGTACATTGTTTGAGGCAACATATAAAAAGATAATTGCATGGAAAGGCTTTACAGACTTCATCTCTGTGAACAATCGCAAAGTAGGCAGTGATATCATATTACTTTTTTTCGGGGTAAGAATAACTATGTACACTTTTTATTATTAATAGAAAAAGTTTTCCAATTTTTTTTTAAAAAAATTAACAATAAACTTTACTTTTTTGAAGTTTTTATATTTCTCGAGTAATGTTTTATAGGAAAAGAAGATGAAAGTAGGCAATCTTTTTTAAGATCCACAATGCTAGGGGTCTTGCCTTATTTATTCTTAATACGGAAGAGGTGTACATACATTATCAAAAAGGTAAACTCTTGCATATTAATTTTTAAAAAATAGGAAAAGAAGGGCAAACGACCTATAGGGTTTTTTTTAATTAAAACTTTAAAATTGTTTACAAATTGTAAAGAGTTAAAGAGGTTGTTTGAGTTGTTCAAACAAAAACGTTCATACTTATCAATTCTACTAATGAATAAAAGAAAATTGAAAATTTCATCCTCAAACACTTAATTTTACAATTTTCCTCAAATCCTATTTAACAAATGTTGTGTAGTGGTTAGTTTTTGCTATAATTGCTGAAAAGTATTATGTGAATTTCACAAGTTAGTATAGTATTTATTGTTTAGAGTAAACTGTTTCAAGGAAAACAAAAAATATACATGTGTGCTTCTTGTTAAACATGCACTTAACAAGTACATGTCTATTTTGTGATTCTGTAGTGGGAATCTTACTTAAATTGCAACCCATAAATTGTATACCTATCATAATTTTTGGAAAGTATTTATATCCACTATAGAAGTTAGCATATCATTTATAGTCAATATAAATTGTTTAAAGAAAAAACTATATATGTGGAGACTTTTTTTCACATATATACGTTTATTAAGGAATCTATTTCTTTTACAACTCTACAATGACTATCTTAACCGATCTTTGTGATTAAATTATTTAATATTAATTATATTTATTTATAACCTATAATCTATAAATTCCAATGCTCTCCAAAAACAACATATAATTAATAAAAATAGTTTGGAACTCTGGAACTCTTAATTATCTTCATATTTAAAGAGTTTCAATTCTTCAGTAAATATATGCCAAAATATGATAATATGGGGATTGTCTCCAAGAAGGTTGTGATAATGGAGTCCACTGCACCAATAAGGGGAAAAGTCAAAATAGCTAAGCAAGCCCCCCTTAATATCGTTTATAACTTGGCCTACAATTTTTTTTTTTAAACCTTAAAAATAGACTAATGGGGGTGTGTTTGAGGCGTTGCTTTTAAGGGAATGGTGCATAACATTATCGAATTCTATTTAAAAAAAATGTGTAGTTAATTAATACACGACAATGAGTTAAGAATTGGAGAAGCTCGTTATTTATCAAATAATATATTTTAATAATTTTGTAATTAAGAGTTGTTCTAAAGGTGTAAGTTATATTGAAAAGGATGTAATTTTTTATTTTGGTAAAGTAAGGTTTTGTACAGATAGAGAGTGAACATATTTCAATCGAAACATGACTATCCACTTTATTTTATTTTTTCTTCACAAAGTATTGAACAACAATACATTGTGTAGCGAGGAGATTTTTTGTTTCATGCGAGCTCGAATAATGGCAAAGTGGTAAGAAGGCAACACCATACAAAACATAAAAGCAATGAAATATTACAAAGCTCACAGTGATGGTGAGGGGCAATGACAGGTTATTTCAAGGGATGGACTTGAAGAAACATGAAGAAATCCAAATAGATATGTGTGTAAAGTTTAGTGACATGTCATATCTGTCAATGTATTTTTTAGCTTCTAACAAACTATTTCAGTTACCCAATACATGATTGAAACAAGGGTCATCTTAATGGAAAAAAGATGTCAAATATCTAATAACTTATCTTAAAATGCAGATAATGCACCACGTGTCAATTTAGACAAGTCTAAAAATAATTAAACAAATATTTTCATTGTTTTAATTATATAAAACCTAATTAGACAGTTCTAAAACTAATTTGACAAAAAATGGAAAAAAGCTTCTTAAATGTAAGATGCATCTTATATAATCTAATCGACCAATGCAAATTGCCATATGCAAATAGATATGGATACAAATATTTCTAAGGTTTTTCCATTCTCATGCTCAATAACACTAATGGAAAGCATTATATTTGTAATAATAGTGCCCATTTCTCTTTATTTGGTGATTGGAGGAAAGGTAAAATTACTGCAAAGACCATAATCACTACCAATTTTGGGTAGTCTAATGGACCTAGGTTCGAATCCTCATCACTCTTTGCATACTCTCTCCAAGTGGTACGGTGATTTAATGTATCTCAAATTAGGCACTATCCCTGTTGTTATAGCCTCCTTTATGGATGTTGCAACTACCATATTGAAGTGTGCATACTATGTTCGAAGGGACGTAAATTTCAATTTTGGTAAAATGCGGTTCTGTAAATTGAAATAGTGTAAATCAATAGTCGTATCTCACTCGAACCTCATTACCACTAACCCCATGCCACTTTTTGTGCATGAAACGTTAAGCAACAATACTATGATATTCATTTTAATAATCCTTCCAAAACATATTTTCTCTAACCAATGCTCCCTTAGATTTTTTTTTTTATGCTTGTAAAGATACGCTCTAATTGTGGTCCTCTTTTCTTCTAAGGGTAGGAAGTATGGTATTTCCATATGTTCTTAACACTAATGTAATTTTCTCAAATGTTCATATATTGGCAACGTGGATGAATGAAAGCTACAAGATAGACTCTAAAGCCTCAATGTATTACTTCCACGTTAGTGGCACTAAATCATTAATTTGATGTACACATTAGACGTGGAGCCCTTTCGTAATCAAATCAAATCTCATGACATCCTCATCCATCCTTGACAATAGAAAATATCCAATAAAACATGCCACCACCATGCATGCTACAAACCTCTTTCTAATGGGTGTAGGTCATATAAATCCAACAACTGCCCTAAAGCTAGGTCATGTGTATGATATGGGCCCTCTGGTGTATGATATCACCTGAAATACTTTGTCATTGCCCCTCACCATCACTGCCCAACTCACTTTGAAATCTTTCATCACTTGCATGTTATGTATGGCTTTGCCCTTTCTTCAATGGGGTATGAGTATGGTGTTTTTGAATGTTCTTAACCCTAGTGTAATTTCTCTAGGTGTGAATATATTGGCATCATAAATGAACATAAGCTACAAGATAGACTTTGGGATCTCAATGTCTTGTCCCCACATCAGCGACATTGCAATGCTAATTTGAGTCACACATCATACATGGACCCTGTCACAATCAAATCAGCCTCATGATGTCCTCGTCTACCCTTGTCAATAGAAAATGTCCAATCAAATATCCCACCGCCCTGCAAGCTACGTGCCCCTTTGCAATGGGTTCAAGTCATGTAAATCTAATCACTGCCTTAAATCTAGGTCTAGGGTAGGATATTATTTGAACTACCCTATCATTTACCCTTACCATCACCACCCGACTCACCTTGAAACATTTCACCACTTGCATGTTATGTATGGGCTTGCCCTTCCCCACCACTTTGCGATTTCTCAAGTTCATTTTGAAACAAAACATCTCCTCCTCGCACAATGCATTAGCACACATATTAAGAAACACAAAACCTTATTTTATATCCTCACCTCCACTAGAAATATAAGTTTTTTTTCTTAATGCTTCGTGCACAAAATGTGAGATGGGGTTGGTGGTCATGGGTTTCGAGCGAGGCATGTCTACCAACTTACACTCGTTTGCTTTACAAAACATTGCTACATATATATAATTTATTATTAATTATAAATATTATATTATATTATTAATATATTATATTTTTGTAATATATTTTTTTGATAGGTATTTGCTTTTGATCAGAGCTACAAATCAATGTGGAACACAATCAGGGGCCCAGATCCCCAAGTGATCATCTATCATAGATACCCACTATACCAATAATGACCACAACTAGTCCAAGAATACCAAACAATGACCACAACTGGCCAAATAATACCAACAAATGACCACAATCGGCCTGAGAATACCAATGATGGCCACAACTGGCCTCAAATACCATAGTGAGATTTGAACCTGGATGGGGTTTGAAACCACCAAGCCACTTTACCAATTCACCCACATCTCATTGGTATATTTTTGTAATATATTATTATATTATATATTAATATATTATTAATCTTATACTAAAAATTACAATCAAATTTTTAATCTTTTTAAAATCATTTATTTTTTTGAAAAATAAAAAATGATGGAAATCAACTCTATTTTGCTCTCATGAAAACCATATGATTAGGTAATTGTTGATTAAGCAAGACATATCAATACAAGGTGTGATGTCGATTCTTAAGACACTTGTTCAACAAATAATAACACACATTTGATTGCTTGGATTGACATGTACT
The DNA here is from genome assembly GCA_037957365.1 of Torreya grandis. Lineage (NCBI taxonomy): Eukaryota > Viridiplantae > Streptophyta > Pinopsida > Cupressales > Taxaceae > Torreya > Torreya grandis. The sequence goes on from JARHVA010000451.1 coordinate 1,260,378, forward strand.
TCAGGCAAGGCAAGGGAAGGCAAGTGACTTCTAAGGTATTTTTTATTGTGAAAAGATTCTCTGTATTTCATTTCTTCGATATTTATGGCAAGATTATAATTTTCAATATAATTTTGTATTTCTCCCAAATCTTGGCCATTTTCATTTTGCAATCACCACTGAAGTAACAACTGTATTGTCTCCACCTAGACTAAGCATATGGACTATTGTACATTGTTCATTTTAAAAATCCTATATTTCACCCTTTCATTCAATCTTCCATTTGTAATGTGGCCCTGTTGCACAAGTTTTCTTGTAGGAGGGACAAAGGGTATGTGGGGCCCATTCTGCAACCCAAATCAATCACCATGATGGTGCCCATGACTTAGTTTCAACATAATTAAACAATGTAGACAATGAGGAGGTGGTGTTGATGTATATTGAGAGGACATGCATTAGCAGCAAAATTAAGTAGACAATAGACCTCTATATTATATATATAGAGGATATGTCTATTTATCTTGTCTTGCTAACCATAAATAATGTACATGGATTGAGGAGCAGTCTTGTATGGTTCTATTAATAAATTTCAGATTCTAAATTTCATCTATTCTTGCTGCTTTAAGGTAGTCATTATTTTATTTTGAATGATTTGTTTACAACTTTACATTAACTTTGATTGTAATTATGCAGAATAAAGATGTCATAGAAGCTATACAAAGAGTTATAGTTGCATATGATTGTAAAATTGTTGATAGAGTATTGAGTCATCAAATGAAGCAATTTGTTATAGATGGTAAAAAAGTTATACTAAGTGTAATCAACCCATAAACTCGAGTTGATGATGCTAAGTTTGAGGAAAATGAAGTCTATGCTTTTGATATTGTAACAACCACAAGGGACCATAAGGTGAGGGGTATAGTCAACAATGGTATATCTTACTAAAATTGATATTTATTGCATCTTAAAGATTTTGGTAGTTATTATATCTCATATATTTGTTTGCATAATGAAATGGTAAAGTTGTCTTCTAAAAGGACAATCCATAGTATGCACTCTTTTCTTAGGCATGCCTTGTTATTATTATGTAATTACAAAGCCACACATTGAGTGAATATTACCACTTCTTACAATCAAATTATTTTGACAAGAATAAATTTAGTGGTTGATAATTTATTAGAAGTATATCAAAAACCCTTGAAAAAATGTGGTGACTAATTTTCTAAAAAAATGGAAGATAATTTATGTTTTTTATAATTTTTTTTCATAATTTTAAAAAACATAAATCATTGTCAATCTTGTGATGGATTAAAAGAGAACGTACTTATCTAAAAATATTCTTGAATTGTGCCACACTTTGCCTAAAAGGAAACTAAAGGCATTCATGTTCTCATCAACAACTTACATGATAACATGTTAAAATTTTCATTATCTTGATTTGTTCCCTTGATTTTGAATATTCTAAGTTATTTGAAATGCATGTTCAGATTAGGATGCTTGATGAAAAGGAAACAATTATATACAAGAGGGTTGTTGATAAAAATTATCATTTAAAGATGAAATCTTCAAAACTCATTTTCAGTGAAATAAACCAGAAGTTCCCTATTATGTCCTTTACTACAAGGTATGGTCCTTCAACTTAGGTTTCTACTGCATAATTGGTTGTTAAACACACCTCTATTTGTTTGTGATTTGCATTTATTTTGTCATACAATGTAACTAAACTAAATTGGAAAAGTGCACAATCCATTTTTTGATCAATCAAGAAATACATTTTTTGTGTTGACTCTCAAGGCTCTGCAAGATAAGAGTGCGCATCTAGGTCTAGTGGAGTGTGTCAACCATGAACTCTTACAAGCTATGGGTGGCATTGGCATTGCTCTCAATGCTTTTGTATAATGGGATATGTTAATATATTTTTGTTCAATTCAGTCTGTAGATGCAATAAAACACGAAAAAAGGATGAAGACTTTGATCAAAGATTAGGGGTATGTTTAAATCAATAAGAGATGGTGAAATAAATCCTTATATATATGAAACTTCCTATGTTGAATATAAATCATTCTACATGTTTTACTTTGTTTTTCATAATCAGTATAAGAGATGTAAATGGGTTGTTCTATGTCCAAGTTAGACAACAAGGAAGAAGTGTTGATGTGCATGGAGAAGAAACAATTTATTAATCAACAATTATTTATCTAAGTCAACCATTCAACCCATAACTATCAACCACTCAAAAATGGCATCAAAATATACCTCAAAATATTTTATAAATAGCCCTCTCAATGAAATGCCTTCGGTGTAATTAAAAGAAGTGGATATTTTGTTTTACATATTAGTACATTTGAATTGGTTTAATGGTGAATAACTTGTGCTCTTGAAAGGGAAGTCGCAAGTTTAAATACTATAAAAGGTAAGTTTTGTATGCCTTGTATTTGAAACATAAGTAGGTGCCTCCTACATATTGGGAGCATGAGGTGGTATCATATATTATAAACTACCTTGCATATCATAACCAAGATGTCTAACATCATTCACCTTAATAAGATTTCTTTCCATTTCCAATAACACTTGATAAATTGGTAGTGCACTAAGGATGAAAATGACATGTGTAATGGTGCCATGACACAACATATATGAACATGATTTGGAATTACCAAAATATAAATCCTACCACTTTGCCCTATAAATGTAATGCTAGTTAGGTTTAAAATACAATTAAATAAATAATCACTATATCAAAAAGCATAACAACTAACCGTGGTTAAACATTTATGATGTGTCCTTTAGTTTTTTTTTTAGTGTTAAACCCTGTTGTGGGTAACCCTTTCCAATATTGTTGGCACTATATTTACATTTAGTTTGTTATGTGATATAACTTTTAAGGGTTTATGGAGTTTAAGCCCTAGGTTGTTAAAGGGTATGAGTACAATAAATCATGATAGAAATATACAATAAATATAACCATTGATTTGTGCAAGAATTGCCCTGATTTGATATTTATAATAATATCTATGAATGACACAAATAAGTAGTTAACTAGAAACTAACTGAGATAGATGATTCAGAGGTTGAAAATTTGTGTGGAATCATATTTAAGTGTCACAAATAGGGTCTAAGTGTCAGAAACCCTCATGGATAGTAGTGTTGTACCTTGGACAGTAGTGGGGGGTGCTAGTGTCCTACTTTCAATGCTAATTTACTTTATGTAAAAAGTTGTCTGATATTTTGGATGCACCTCCAATTGAGTCTAATCTACATGTACCTATGTGGATGAGCTCTGATTCACTATCTGTGCACTATTTTGAGTTTATTTAGGAGAAAACCCTAGATGTTCATGATTTTAGGGTATTTGAGTGGCACAAGTAGCAAAAATGTGATGTTAGTTGGGTATACTGGACATCCTCAACACCCATTATGTTGAGATTTGCCTACTTACTAATAAATCGAGGAGGGATCAAGCTCAATTTAGTTCTCCTACCTAAGTGCTTGGTGCAAGTGCAAGTGAATGTTAGTATGAGTGTTAACTTGAGTGATTTGATTGAGGATTGAGACTGCAAATCTATATATTTTGGGCTTGGGATGGTTGTAGATTAATGTATGCATAAATAGGGTAGAATAGGGATCAATAACCTTGATTATGCACAACTTGTCTAAGTTTGTTTGTGTATTTTACATCTAATTTCCATCTAGTGGATAAAGGGCTAAAATTCACGTATTATATTGATCTGGAGCTTGTGCAGAGTGTGAAATAGGTCGAGTTTGACCCTGAGTGTCTTAAAAATTGAAAAGATATCCATTGGGGTTAAAATTTGGCAAAGGACTTTAGCGTTGAAAGTGAACACTAACGTAGGGTGCTAGTGTCAAGGTGGTAGAACCTGAGGCAATGGGGGCCTTGATCCATAAGGTAAGGTTTGAGACTAATTTTGAGATGTCTAGGGATGTGTAAAGGCCCACATGAAAGGTGTTTAAGAGTCTAAAGAGGCCTTAAGATAGGTCTATGGATAAACTAGGGATGGGTTATCTCAAGTGACACTCATTGCACTCAAATGAAATTTTATATGATTATATTCGCCCCTCACTTTATTTTATAAAAGTAACAAAGTGAAATGACTAGGATAAAGGAAGAATAAACATACCTGGACTTACCCATGAGGCGAAGCCCATGAATCTGGGTCTGAGTGGGAGAAGCATACTCCATTACGTATCCTACAAATGAAACATAGATGAAATAGTCCTTAAGAGATATCAAAATCAAAGACAAAACTAAGTAAAGAGATAAGAGAGAGTGGAAAGGAATAATTAAACCTCACTGGGTATGTGAACTAATGCAAAAACTTTGTGACATCTTGTCTATATGTGTAAGCAGTGATCAAATCAATGAATATCTTGGACTGAGTTGATGGATTGCTCAATCCATATGTGTGGGTGGCTTAATAACTCAATCCAATTTTGTCTCCATCATTTCCCACGCCTACTTGGTGGATCATACACTATGAATAACTTGGATTATATTGATGGCTTATCCAACCCTCATATATAGGTGGCTCAAAAATTCAAGTAGGCTATGACTTCATCATTGCCTACCCATGTGTAGTAGATGAATTTGTAGCTAAACCTATGAAATGTAATTGAAAATTGTGTAGGATGGCCCTGGAGATATTTAGAAACTCTAAAATGAAAAATAATCAAGGGGCCTCTTGAGCACTTAGGAATGTACCTTAAATACTACGCAAAAATGCCAACCACTACAGATAAAATAAATTATAAATATGGTGTGGTACCTAGTGTAAATGGTGTTTAAAATATACAATGTAGAGAATGATATGTAGTTTGCCATTCCATCTGAGATGAGCTAGTGAAAAACTGATCATGTAGAAACAATGTGCCATGCACATGCCCCCAATTTTGTTATATATGCATATGAATTCTAAACTAAGTTGTAGTAATCTATGTCCGTGTATCTAAAACTGAAATGGGAGTGATCATGCCATGTACGATGCCCCCAATATGAGTAAACATGGTATGATTCTATACAAAACTAAACATATAATTATCAAATCTGATAACCTATGATTGAAACTATACAAATTTGGGCTATAACTACTATGTCATTCTATCAAATCTAGATTTTCCTATTTATGGGCTATTGGATGGTAGTGTTCTACCTTTGGAGTAGTATACCGCACCAATCTCCTACTTTCAATGCTAATGTCCTTTTGTGTTTTTTATTTGCACACTAAAACTAATCTATGTCTGACTATTTTTATGTGTGTTTACCTAATTTTGTACTCTATATTTTGTGTCTACATGTTGAAATCTGTATTATGAGTGCACTCAGATGACCTGATCTCTGTGACAAACCACTATGAATGCCCCCTCTTTTGAGGGAAGTTGTTTTACCTATGCAGTAATTATCCTCAAAATAAAATCTATGTATGATGTATGTTAGACTAAGTATATATGATATCTACATAATAAACCAATACATTGTGTGCACATGACATCAGAATGTAAGATAATTTGAGCATAAATTGGCAATGCACAATGTATGTTAGATCTAACATTCACAAGGTTGTCAAGATGGATATAACTATGTAAGCATGTGTATGAACTGCACAATATGAGAATAATTTGGGTGAACTACCTAGGGTAATGGGGCATGATGTCCATTAAGGCACCCAAGGAGGAAGGAGAGATGCATGAGGGCACTCATGGCATTTAAAACTGAGTGTAAGTGTAACAAGAAAGAGACAAGTGTCATGGCCATTATGCATACATGAAGCATACATATAAACACATAAGGCACACAATTTAGGCCAAGGGGCCACAATATAAGGGACATGAGCGCATGTCACTAAATATGATAAATCCAAACATACAAAGACATGTTCAAATGCCGACATACGTAAACAACAAATAAAGTTGGCTTAGAGCCACATAGAAGGACATGTTCAAATATTCACATACATAATCAAGAAGGCACACACGAGGACATGGGCACATGTCAAAATCATACACATAATGAATGGAATTGGTGTAGAGTCGTAGAACAATCCCATATTCAAATGCCCTCGAATATATGTAAAAGCAAAGAGACAATCAAGTCTAGACTAGGAAAGCTATAAATGAATGTATGCATGAACATGTGGTATAAATATGTATAAGATCAAATATGTACATAAATTGAGTCTATAGTAGTAGTAGCCGATAAAAAATCTAAGTAATATGGAATGATCAATATCACGATATAATCAATGCTAAATATGTCATATAGAGTATAGAGAGATGTACCCTGTCAAACCAAAATCTGTGTAATATGATGCTCCCAATGGGTGAATGTATCAATTATGAATCTATGTATGTTCCCCCAATGGGTAATAGTAGAAAATCTAGATTTGTATGTAGGACGTGAGTCCTTTAAGAATCTTCAAACACTCGACAAGAATAAGTGAAGCATGTATGATTTATAAATCTGACTATATGAAGATAACTAACATATGTAGTACCTAACAAGTACAAAGAATGTAAACATGCATATGCAAACAATTTAAATTTTATGTTTTTGAGCAATATTTGAATGTTTTTATATTTTGAACATATTATATTATTTTTGTGTTTTTTTAGTATATAAGCTATGTACAAGAAATCATTAAGATGAAACTATATACAAGGAGCAATGTAAGAGAAGTTGTGTACAAGTAAACTAGGAATGGATGAAACTATGTACAAGGAGAATGATATGGATAAGAATGTGTGATGGTAAGGAATAGTGATAGAATCCCAACATGTCATCAATGGGATGCCTCTATGTAGCATATGTCGTATCTTCACTTTTTGAATGGCCTATATCATAATAATTGGGTTGTTCCAATCATCTTATTCATTTTGATTAACAATGTTTAGATTATTGATTGGGATCTTGCCATCTAAAACTATATCCACTATAGGTATATCTTTCTTTAAAGACTTTGTTGTTTGAAACCTTATTTTGAAAATGTTTATTGGATTAATCTGAGTATGAATGTGCAACTTAAGTTATGCTCTTTTATTAACATTCCTTGTGTATCTAGATCTTTTGCCTTGATAAACAATATCTATGAATGAGTTGCCTTAGTATGTTCGATAAATCCCAATCCTTGTTGACCAATATTATCAACTGCTAGAATAAGAGAAGTGATCACTTGGGTATGTTTTCCCAACCCTTGACCTTGATAATCACACTATTGTAGATAATTTTTACCAAACCCATACTATTTTGAAAATGGGACCTCATTTTGGAGAGGTATATTTATATCCTTTACTTGCTTTACCGGAGCTTGTTGTAATATTTCTTGCTCTGATTTTGCTTTGTGAACCTTTTGCTGTTTTGAGTTATACTTTGGTAACCACTTTTATACTATTTTTAAATTTGACCCTTTCTGAATTTGTATATGTGTCATTGTATGTTGTTTGGTTGATGTGTCACTATTTGAGTCATTTGTATCAAGTACCTTTTGTATTTTCCTTTTCAGTGCTAAACATGAAACAGTGTGGTGCCCATGCATTCTATGATATGCACAATATTATTTGTATCTCCTCACTAGATGTAGAAGAGGTAGGTTGATCAACTTAAATTTAAGCATTTGCCTTAAAATCTCACTTGAAATTCTATTTGATTTTTGTGTACTTTTTGAATCACTAGTTGTAGATGCATTTTGTTTTGATGTGTAACATTACTTGCCACAAATTGACTAGGTGAAGATGCATATACATGATTGACACTAGTGTGCCCTAGAGTCTTTTATATTGTAATTTAATTTCTAATGTTGTAATAGTTGATTCTGATTTTACAATTCTGAAATTAACTTGCTCATAATGATAATTTGATCACTTAGAGTCTCATAAGTGCAAACCCTAGTAATTTTAATTGAATATATAGGTACACACCCTATAGAGAAGACGTGGAGGCATGGATAGGCTAAGTATGGGCATTAGTAACAATAGTATAGGTTGCCTCATCTCATAGAGGAGTGATAACATGGACCTAGTTAGAGGGAAAGTAGCTATCACCCTTATGGAGATGAGGAGGACAAGGATATTCTTTCCTATGCATAAGATATGACATTGAAACTTGAAATATGGTTGTTAGATTATGTAATATATCCTCTATATGTGTAAAGAGTTACTTCTGAATTAAATTCCACATAAGAGAAATATAACATGCTAGAGAAATAATGAAATATTACATATATGACATATATTTGAACCGATTTAAAGCATCATGTACATATGTATTTATGTCATCTTTGAATTCATTCCAAATGAAAGGAAACAAACATGAAAGAGAAGCTAGAAAACATTGCATTAACAAGTAATAAACTGCATCTTTCATTATTATCATGATTATATGAAATACAAATTAAAAATATATAAGGATCTAAAATCTAAATGTGGATCCTAGAAGGATGGAGACATAAACCCTAAGGTTAGGGTTTTTAACACTATTTGAAATTAGGTTCACCAAATGATTTCACTTTTAAGGGTTTATGGCATTTAATATCTAGGTTGTTAAAGGGTCTAAGTACAATAAATCAGGGTAGAAATGTGCAATAAATATAGCCACTGATTTGTGCAAGAATTTGTTGTCCCCAAAAAATGTCATTCATTTTTGGGACAACCTACGGACTATTTTGGCCTTGCATAGACCAAAAATCATCTCTCCCCTTTTCAAAAAATTGTTCTAAGCATTCGGGTTCTTCATTTTTCAAAGCTCTTCCAGAAATCTACGAACTCTGTAGGCTTGAATCTACGGACTCTGTAGGCTTGAATCTACGGACTCTATAGGCTTGAATCTACGGACTCTGCAGGAAGAAAATTTACGGACTCTGCAGACCAAGTTCTATGGGCTTCACAGGTTGATTTCTATGGGCTTCAAAGGTTGATTTCTATGAACTCTACAGGAAAGAAGCAAGCTCTCAACACTTAGGTGAGTTCAATGGGTTTAACGACCAATTGGTTCAATGCGCTTGGTGCAAAAGATCAAAAAGACTTAGCCAAATAATGAAGAATGAACTGATTGAACCATTGAACCGTTGAACCAAAGTTGGTTCAATCAGTTAGTTCAATTGGTAGGTTCAAGGGGCTGCCCCAAAGCCAAAGAGGCAAGTGCCCTTGCAGAGGGTAGGCAACATTGGTTCGAAGGTCAAAGAAAAGATAGAATTCCTTTGGATTTGTTCAAAGGCCCAAAAGGAACAATTCTTTCAGACTTTTTGTCTGATGGAAATGATTAAGTGAAGAAGGCCAAAGGAATTCACTTGAGAAGAAAGCCCGAAGAAATTGAAAGGAACAAACGGCTAAGGAAAAGAAGCTTTCTTTCAAACTTTTTATCTAAAGGAATTCCTTCAGACTTTTTATCCGAAGGAAAATCCTGACAGAAAAAGTTCTGAGAGCCAAAAGCCCGCTGAAGAAGCAAGAACCCGTCGGGAAAGTTAAAGCTTGAAGTCCGCCCAAAAAAAATCCCGAAGGGTAGGTACCTTTGCGAGGGGACACTTGAAAATGCAGAAGAGAGCCTTCCAAAAAATTTAGACAAAGAAGGTTTTCAAAGAACAAGGATGGAACCGTTGAACCTTGAACCAAATGGTTCAACAGGTTCAATTGGTTCGAAGGTTCAATATTTTAGTGCCTCAAAGGGACTTAGAAAGATAAAGGAAGCAATGATTGAATGAGACACAGAATGAACCAATGAACCGATTGAACCTTGAACTGAAAGAGTTCAAATTTCAATGGTTCATAGGTTCAAAGGTTCAAGGGCGGCCTCAGTCAAGGGAAAAAGAAGCAAATAGGTGGTTCAACTGATGGTTCAACCAAGGAGCGGGAAAGCGATTGAACCAGGAAGCGATGGAACAAAAGAGACAAAATGAACCAATGAACCAATGAACTTTCATAGGTTCACAGGTTCAAGGTTCAACATGGTTCAAGTAGCTGGCGACCATTGATGGTCCCGCAAATGTCAAATTTAAAGTAAAGAAATATCTATGGAAATTCAAATAAAGCATGGAATTTAAAGGAAGAACCAAGCGTCTGACCAAAAGATAGCCTGATAGCTCAAATCACAGCAGGAAGAGACAAAGCTGGAAAAGACAAAAGTAGAAAGAGGGAAAAGCCCAAAATATCTATGCAGAAGTAATTTTAGTAGGTGGAATAGTCCACTAAGCAGGTATTTTGGCTTGCAAATTAAAGACGCAACCTATTTTTCCTTCCATGAAGTAAAGACAAAATGGATAGCTGCGTGGATGTTAGAGGGGATAGACTAGATGATCCAGACTCAGGAGAAGACATATGGGATGAAATGACATGCCATAGTTAAGACAACTACCCTATTTTCAATGCAGTCCTTTGACAAACTTGGAAATGCATTCAAGGCATTGAATGCACAACATGGGCCATTCTATGGAAAAAAGTGCTAAGTCTTTCTTGGCTGCTATATATTGTAATCTCTTTTATTATTTTAAGGAGATCTTCCCCTTACCAGAAGTGAAACTCTACCCAAATTGAAAGGCATTACTGAGACTTTGAGCTCAGATTGTAGTTCATATTATTTTGATTGAATGAGAAAGCAAGTTACTTGCAGACTTTATGTTGTTATAGCTTGTGCTACAATTAGGAGATTATTCTTATGTCTGTCTTCTGAAAGCATTCTTGTTTATTTGATTTAACAAATAGAACTAGTGGAGGTGATAAGGAAGGTGTCTTGAAGCCAACTACTTTCAGACTTTGCACTATCATAGTTGTCTTCAGTGTGTGTTTTTCTTTTCTATTTCTGTGTAAAAGACCTTGGGACAACTTTGTGCCCTCATTGTCTTTCGTATCTCCCTCTAGGGCAGTCAAAGTGGAGACTTTGTGTTACATCTTAGATTGCTGGTTACTTTGGACCTGATTACCAGTCACTTGTTACCAAAAAGAGTCCTGTTGTTTGCAAGAACAAGCACTTTTGAAAGAAGAGAAGTGCCTTTTGTCACTTCACCAAGATTTCTAATATCCTAGAAGGGATCTGGCTCTTGGTTGAATGTTACTTCTGAAAGAAGAGAAGTACCTTCACCAATCACCCATGATTTCTCCTCTATTTGTTAACATCATCTCTGAAAAAAGAGAGATGGATGGCTTATCCCACCCCTGAGTATTATTTTTTGCTTATATATATAGTATATAGCCTCTATATATTTAATAGGGAACCTCCCCTTGATGAGAGGAGAGATTTGTCCCCTATTGATGTAGTAAAACTACACATCTGGATGACCAATCTCCTTATGTTGTGGTGATAGGAACTATTTTGCTCACCAGTTAGCTGGTCAACAAAATATTCACCCAACAGTTTTTGGCAACTCCGCTGGGGACACAATAATTTTGTGCAATTTGGAACCTCAAGTTTCAGATTGAAACATCACCTATGTCTTACCCATAATCATTATAACCCTTATCCATTATAGACTCCAGCGACTCCGTTCCATGTCTTACCCATTATCATTATAGCCTTACCATCTTCCTCCACTTCTGTTATTTTATCTAGTTTGCAAAACCAAAGCTACTGGGAAAGAGTGCGCAGTTTGAAGCCTCAAGCCTTAAGCTAAAGTTGAGCCAATCCTTTTCCATTTTTGTTTTGCAATCTAGCCACTCCATCCAGATTTGTTATCTCTATTTTTCTTAATTAAATCATGGCAGTTTGAGGCCCCTGGGGTAACTCTTTTGGCCCACTCAACTTGACTCCACCTCTGCATGAACTCCCACGTAGTTCAAGAAAGAATTTCCCTAAATACTTTGGTAATGAGATAGTTCACCATGATGAACACATTGCAGCCTTCAGCATAGTCTGTGGTGTTATAGGGGTGGAATTTGAAGATGTGGCAGTCAAGCTTTTTGTGGAGACACTACAAGGTACTTCTGCAGACTAGTTCTACCATTTGCAAGCTAGATCAGTGACTGACTGAGATACACTCATAGCCAAGTTCGAAGCAAGGTTCAAGCCCATAGAAGATGCACATGCCTTGCTAACCTAGCTCACTTAGATGAAGAAAGAGCCTCATGAGCTTATGAGGGATTTTATTGCCAGGTTTGACAAGCTAAGGCACAAGATTCCCATGATCACTCAGCTGACACCTCAGAATCTCAAATGCTTCTTCATCATCTCACAGCTGCCTGAAGTGAGTTTTCTATTGAGACAGGATAGACACATAGACCTTGAGGCTACTCGAGACTTGGCTACTAAGCTAGAAGATGACCTTATCTGGGCAAGAAAGATAAGGAGAGATCCTAACAAAGGTAAACCCTCTTCATCTTTTGAATACTCACCCACAACCACCATTGAGCCAATGGTACAAAAGTTGGAAAATAAATTGCTAGCCTTGAAAAGGCAAATGGCACAAGGTATGTATTCTACTCACTATATAAAGATATACCAAGGAGGACATTTTCCAATTAGCCATATCAAGGCAACACTACCAAAAATCAAGGGAAACCAAATCATCTTCCTCCCCCACAGAGGAAGCTTGCCCTTGAAGCACCTCCAACCAACTCAGCAGTGGGATATCTAGAAACAGAACATGTTTCCTATTTCCAACCTGAGTTTGAGTAAGAAAATGATGCTGGTCTCTTCATGGAAGATCAAGAAGAATCAGTTGGCGACTCCCACAGCAGTTTCCTAAATTACCAGGATGAACCTAGAAGTGAAGGTGAAGCAGATGAAGGATCATGCACAGTATTCACCCAGCCTGAGAATCAATCAACCTAGTAAGCTGATAAAGAAAGAATAGAGGAAAAAACTCAGCCTACAATTCTAATTGCTAAGTGGGGAACCACTCTGCCTTTCCATTCAAAGGACCCAGTGATTGCTAAGAAGGTTAGTACATCAAACATCTCTGCACCTTCTACTTCAACTTCACAGATCAGTCCTCCCCCTCCCAAAAACCAAAAGGATGAACTCCCATCCTCTCTTCCAAGTCCATCTTAGTCATTTGACATGATTGATCATGTTAAGAAATCCAAAATTCAAATGACTGAGTTTGAATCCCTGCAAGCCAATCCTGAGCAGTTAAACATTGGTGAAGAGCTAGGTGTGGACCTATCTAAGGCAAATATTTTTGGTCACCCAAATGTCAGCCCCTGTTGCTCAAATTTTGTTTGAGCCTTCAGGTAGGGGTAATTACTCCTTGACCATAGAGGATGCTCATGTCTCAGCCGATCAAAGTCTCCTGGCTGGCAATCCAAGATTTGATCCAAACTAGGCATCAAAAGAATGGGTAGGGCACAATACAAATCAAGAAGGATCTTCCATCTCTAATGAAGAGAAATTTGATAGAATATCAGCTTCTGATGATGCTTGGATCCTAAAATTCGATGGCAGTAATTCTTACACAGCTGGATGTAGATCTCTATTACTCAAATTGAAAACTACTCAGGATAAAGAAATCAAACTCCTTCACACCAAAGGAGATGCTAAGCTGATGGTTTGTCAGGGGTTTATTGCTGACAATCAAAGCATGTGCTAGATTGAACCAATAGAACAACAAGCTATGATGGTGGACCATACTGCTATATTCCAAAGTCAGTAAAATGAACTCTTCACAGAGAGAATAAGGAGTTACATTTTTCAGAGAGAAGACCACATCCCACCATGGGGCAAGAAGAGGAAATAGCCAAGAGGAAGATGTAAAAAATTGGTTTCCTAGTGGAGAGTTCCATTTGCCTGTCATCATTTTTGGGGACAAAATGGTTTCCTGTTGGTTTATCAGGATGGCACACCATTTTCACTGTCTCACAGTGGGCAGCATCTGAAGCACTTCAAATCTTGAGGCATCAAATAAGATCATATGTACATATGTATATCTGTATAGTCTTTAGTTCTATTTTGTGCTTTTCATTTTTATTTTTTGGAGCCTTTCTTTTTGGGTAGCATGACTCCATAGCCCAATGGCATACTTCAAGGCACTAGAGATTATGGTTTCTACTCCCCTCAGATATTCCAAGTTTTCAACTGAAGGAAGTTTCCCAATTGGAGCCAACTATTGTCCCTAAAAAATGTCACTCATTTTTGGGACAACCTACAGACTATTTTGGCCCTGTACAAACCAAAAATCATCTCTCCCCTTTTCAAAAAATTGTTTTGAGCATTTGGGTTCTTCATTTTTCAAAACTTTTCCAAAAATCTACGGACTCTATAGGCTTGAATCTACGGACTCTGCAAGATTGAATCTATGGACTTTGCAGGAAAAAAATCTACGAACTCTGTAGGCCAAGTTCTACGGGCTTCATAGGTTGATTTCTATGGACTCTATCGGAAAGAAGTAAGATCTCAACACTTGGGCGAGTTCAACAGGTTCAACGACCAATTGGTTTAACACTCTTAGTGCAAAATATCAAAAAGACATAGCCAAATATTGAAAAATGAACTGATTGAACCATTGAACTGTTGAACCAAAGTTAGATCAATCAGTTGGTTCAATCGGTAGGTTCAAGGGGCTGCCCCAAAGCCAAAGAGGCAAGTGCCCTTGCGGAGGGTAGGAAACATTGGTTTGAAGGTCAAAGAAAAGATAGAATTCCTTCAGATTTGTTCAAAGGCCCAAAAGGAACAATTCTTTTAGACTTTTTATCCGATGGAAATGATTAAGTGAAGAAGGCCGAAGGAATTCACTTGGGAAGAAAGCTCAAAGAAATTGAAAAGAACAAATGGCTAAGGAAAAGAAGCTTTCTTTCAGACTTTTTGTCCAAAGGAATTCCTTCAAACTTTTTATCAGAAGGAAAAGCTCTGAGAGCCAAAAGCCCGCCAAAGAAGCAAGAACCCACTCGGGAAAGTTGAAGCCTGAAGTTCACCCAAAAAAAATCTCAAAGGGTAGGTACCCTTGCGGGGGGCACTTGAAGACGTAGAAGAGACACTTCCAAAAAACTTAGACAAAGAAGGTTTTTAAAGAACAAAGATGGAATCGTTGAACCTTGAACCAAATGGTTCAACAGGTTCAAATGGTTTGAAGGTTCAAAATTTTAGGGCCTCAGAGGGACTTAGAAAGATAAAGTAAGCAATGATTGAACGAGACACAAAATGAACCGATGAACCGATTGAACCTTGAACTGAAAGAGTTAAAATTTCAATGGTTCATAGTTCAAAGGTTCAAGGGCGGCCTCAATCAAGGGAAAAAGCAGCAAACAGGTGGTTCAACGATGGTTCAACCAAGGAGTGGGAAAGTGATTGAACCAAGAAGCAATGGAACAAAAGAGACATAATGAACCAATGAACTTTCATAGGTTCACAGGTTCAAGGTTCAACATGGTTCAAGCAGCTGGCAACCATTGATGGTCTCACGGATGTCAAATTTAAAGTAAAGAAATATCCATGGAAATTCAAATAAAGCATGGAATTTAAAGGAAGAACCAAGTGACTGACCAAAAGATAGCCCGATAGCTCAAATCACAGTAGGAAGAGACACTGTTGGAAAAGACAAAAGCAGAAGAGGGAAAAGCCCAAAATATCTATGCAAAAGTAATTTCAATAGGTGGAATAGTCCACTAAGTAGGTATTTTGGCTTGCAAATTAAAGATGCGGCCTGTTTTTCCTTCCATGAAGTAAAGACAAAATAGACAGCTGTGCAGATGTCAGAGGGGATATACCAAATGATCCAGACTTGGGAGAAGACATATGGGATGAAATAACATGCCATAGTTAAGACAACTGCCCTATTTTCAACTCAGTCCTTTGACAAACCTGGAAATGCATTCAAGGCATTGAATGCATAGCATGGGTCGTTCTATGGAAAAAAGTGCTAAGTCTTTCTTGGCTGCTATATATTGTAATCTCTTTAATTATTTTAAGGAGATCTTCCCCTTACTAGAAGTGAAACTCTACCCAAATTAAAAGGCATTACTGAGACTTTGAGCTCAGATTGTAGTTCATATTATTTTGATTGAATGAGAAAGCAAGTTACTTGCAGACTTTGTGCTGTTATAACTTGTGCTACATTAGGAGATTGTTTTTATGTTTGTCTTCTGAAAGCATTCTTGTTTATTTTATTTAACAAACAGAACTAGTGGAGGTGATAAGGAAGGTGTCCTGAAGCCAACTACTTTTAGAATTTGTGTTGTCATAGTTGTCTTCAGTGTGTGTTTTTCTTTTCTATTTCTATGTAAAAGACTTTGGGATGACTTTGTGCCCTCATTGTCTTTCGTATCTCCCTCTAGGGTAGTCAAGGTGGAGACTTTGTGCTACATCTTAGATTGCTGGTTACTTTAGACCCGGTTACCAGTCACTTGTTACTAGAAAGAGTCCTGTTGTTTGCAAGAACAAGCACTTCTGAAAGAAGAGAAGTGCCTTCTGTCGCTTCACCAGGATTTCTACTATCTAGGAAGGGATCTGGCTCTTGGCTGAATGTTACTTTTGAAAGAAGAGAAGTACCTTCACCAATCACCCATGATTTCTCCTCTGTTTGTTAACATCATCTCTGAAAAAAGAGAGATGGATGGCTTATCCCACCCCTGAGTATTATTGTTTGCTTATATATATAGTATATAGCCTCTGTATATTTAATAGGGAACCTCCCCTTGATGAAGGAGAGATTTGTCCCCTATTGATGTAGTAAAATTGCACACCTGGATGACCAATCTCCCTATGCTGTGGTGACAGGAACTATTTTGCTCACCAGTTAGCTGGTCGACAAAATATTCACCCAACAGAATTAACCAAATCTGATATTTTTAAAAATAGCAATGAATGACACAAATAAGTACTTAGATAGAAATTGATCGAGACAAATGATCTGGAGGTTGAAAATTGGTGTAGAAGTAGAGATGAGTGTCATAAATAGGGTATAGGTGTCAAAAAATCTCATGGATAGTAGCATTTTATCTTGGATAGTAACATAGGGTGCTAGTGTCCTACTTTCAATGCTAATGTCCTTTGTGTATAAAGTTGTTTGATCTTCTGGGTGTACCTCCAACTGAGTTTGATCTACTTGTACCTATATGGATGAGCTCTGATTCACTATCTATGCACTATTTTGAGCTAATTTAGTATAAAATCCTAGACCTTCATGTTGTTAGGGTATTTGAGTGGCACAAGTAGTAAAAGTGCGATGTTAGCTGGGTATGTTGGACATCCTCAACACATCATTTTGTTGAGAGTTGCCTACATACCAATACTTTGAGGAGGATCAAGCTCGATGTAGTTCTCTTGCTTAAGTGCTTGGTGCAATTGTAAGTGAATACTAGTATGAGTGTTGACTTAAGTACTTTGAATGAGGCTTGAGACTACAAATCTATGTATTCTAGGCTTGGGATGATTGTAGATGACTATATGTAGAATTAGGGTAGAATATGGATCAATAACCTTGATTTGCACAGCTTGTTCTAAGTTTTTTTGTGTATTTTGCATTTGATTTCCATCTAGTGGATAGAGGGATAAAAGTAATTAATTTATATTGATATGGTGCTTGTGCGGAGTGTGAAATAGGTCTAGATCAACCCTAGGTGTCTTAAGAATTGAAAATATATATGTTGGGGTTGAAATTTGGTAAAGGACATTAATGCTAAAAGTGGGACACTAGCGCAAGGTGCTAGTGTCTAAAGTACAATGTTAGTGTCCTAGTGGCAGAACCTGAGGCCCTAGGGGCTTGGATCCCTAAGGGAGAATCTGGGACTAATTCTAAGCTATACATGGATGTGTAAAGGCCCACACTAAAGCTAGATAAGTGTCTAAAGAGGCCCTAAGATAGGTCTAGGGATAAGCTAGGGATGGGTTGTCTCAAGTGACACTTATTTCACTCAAGTGACATTTAATATGACGACAATATGTTTGGGTTAACATAACATTCAACACAAATTCTACAAGTGATAGATAATGTAAATATAATATTTAATATTACAAGGAGTATATAATTAACGATAATATAATATTATATTAAAGTTTGAATTATATTTTAAAATATACATAAATTATGCCAAACCTTCACATTTATCAAAATCATTGGCATTATACCCAAATTTAAAACAATAAGACTTAATAATAATCTAGATTTTTTAAATTTAAAATGAGCCTACTTCAAAAAATGTGCACACACCATTTTAAAATTCAATGTAATGTCTCCTAACTCACTCTCCTTCAACCCAAATATCTATTATCATTGATTTATAAGTGTTTTGTATTAAAAACAAATTACACAAATGTTTATAGAACTTTATTTAAAGTTGTCACTATAAACATTATTTATATTTGAAATCTTAAAGCAACCATTCATACATTTTTCTATGGTATGAGTTCAAGTGGTAAAAATAAATAAATTTATGTATTGAATGTTTAATTTTAAATCTTATGAGACAATAGTGTTAAAATTAGGTAAATTGTTACATGATCTACAAACCCCAATTACTTAAGTACCACAAAAAAGATACACTTCAATCATAAAATTTAAATTAAAATTTATCCAATAAAAAAAATCACCAAATTAAAAAAAATCTCTTTACTTGTTTAATTAAAAAAATCATTTTTTATAGTAAACTATTTAAATTTTTATAATTAATTCATTAATTTTAACTTTGATGTAGATGAGACTGAGGGGTCCAAGTGAATGGCTATTTACTCCCTAGTGGTATTACACTTCCTTCACTCTCAAGGACATTTTCAAACATAAGACTCAGTGGGACTCAAAATACTCTCTTTATGGATGTTCCACTATGTTACAAAGCTCTCTCTCTCTCTCTCTCTCTCTCTCTCTCTCTCTCTCTCTCTCTCTCTCTCTCTCTCTCTCTCTCTCTCTCTCTCTCTCTCTCTCTCTCTCTCTCCTATGATTGTGAAGAATATTTCCTTAGTCTAATGATTGGGTTATAATGAATATACATCTATATTAGCAAGCTCTTAACTCTATGTTCTCACTCTCTAAGCTTCTCTCAACACTCTCTATGTTCTACTATATTCTTCAGGTGGACTCTTTTCTCTTCCAATTTAATTAATATTAATTTATCTGTCTTGGATGATGTGAAGTGACTCTTTAAGTCTCTTTCAAAGCTATACCACACCCTTAGAGATTTATTTATCTTATAAAATAATATACATATCATTTTTTCTTAATTTGGGTAGTTACTTTACTTGTTTTCTCAACACGAGTGAAATCATCGATTACTGTAGACCAACAGTTGCATAACTATTGTAGAGGTTGTGAAACTACCACAATGGTTTTGTAACTATCACCTCCATGAAGAAGTGGTTTTGAAACTACCACATACATGAAATGATGGTTTATTCATGCTCCAATAAAAAGGTCATTTTGACCAATGCAACATAAAAAAAACCATCATTATTGTATTTCCTTACCCCATGATACTCTTGATAATGTTCTGTGACTTGAATTTAATCTTACTCCACATGCACAACATTGTCACAAGAGATGACAAGTCACACAACTCAAAAACAATACACACAAGTGAGCAAAAGAACCTGAGACCATATTTTTAGATGATTCAAGATAGTTTGTGAACTCAGATGGTCCTACATTAGACACCCAATGTAAATGAAATTATCCATGAGCTCTTACTCATGTTTCTTACGTAAGATCCTTAATGGTTTTTCTATGTTTGGAAACATAAAGTGCATTCATCCAAGTTACATATTTAGTTGTTTTGTCTTTCCATTTCACTAAGTACCATATGTACTCTCTATCTCTTATGTTTTTAATGATGTGCATCCAATATGACCTCAATCTCCTCTTTTGCCTTCTTAGGAAACTATTGCTTCCACTTTACACTTGGAGAATCTTAAATTGATCCTTCACCACTGCCTTGTCCCTAAAATTAAGAGTATAAATCCACTACATTGAAACTAGGTGAAATAACCACTCCATTTGATAGCTCAATCTCATAAGAAATTTTTGAGAGCACTCTCAACACTACACAATGCCCAATATTCTTCCATTTCAACTTGTTATATGCTCCCTTGGGAAATGTCTCATTATGCTATTGCCAAGTCTCCAACTTCGAAATTATGTTCTTCTCCTTTGATCAATGTGCTTAATGTACTTCATACTATTCTCCTGCATTATTTTATTCACCTCCATATGCACATCATGCATACTATTATACCTCATCACTCCTCATATCAATTTTGATTCTCAGTTCAAACACTCCTCTAGGGTTGCAACCATAGACAATATGGAATATATTTGTCAATATATTTATGTTTTGTTATGATATTTATACATGATAGAAAAAGAAACAATCAAATATAATATAATTCAAGGGGGAAACCTCTAGTAATCAAAATAAATAATAAAATGAATTTAATAATAAAATTTACGATGATCTGGGAGAGCCTTGCTCATACATATTTATATGCATAATTAAGAAGGGTCACACCCTTTTATCTTAATAATGTTGGCCTAATTAAATATTAATAACTATTAAATGAAAGATAAAGGTTATGCAGTCCATTATATAACCTTAGTGCTCAGAATAAAATATAATTTTAGGGGTGTAACATGCTCTTCCCCATAAAAAAAAAACATTTCCCTTAGTGCTTAGCAAATCATAATGCTTTTACATGAATAATTCATCTTCCCATGTTGCATTTTCCACTGACAGATTATTCTATTTGATGAGAAGTTCAAGAATGGCTTGGTTTTGCAATTTCTTCAATATTTTATTAATGAAGGCCTTGGGTTCCATTATTAACTTTCTTTCATCTAACTCAGGCAACTCTAACTAGACTGGAATCTTGGTATCATTTAATTTATTTAGGCATGAAACATGAAATATAAGATAACTTTTGGAAGAGGGTGGAAGTTGTAACTTATAAGCTACACTTTTGATCTAGTGAGACCCTTATAGGGATCATAAAATTTTGATGCTAGCTTGATGTTATTATATTATTTAAGTGACCTTTGCTTACAAGGTTTCAAGTGAAAAAATACCTAATCTCCTTCCTCAAAATGCTTCTCACTTCAGTGTTAGTTTTCTTGTTGTTTCATTCTATTATGAGCCATAACCAAATTCTCCTTAAGGACTTGAAGCATTCCCTGTTGGTGTAGAATGTGATCCTTGACCGCATGGGCTTTGGGATGACCCTAAAAATAAGAATTAGTAGAAGTTGGGGGATATCCATAGATAACCTCGAATGGAGTCATCTTTTTCATTGTGTGAAATGATGTGTTTTAACACCATTCTGTGTGTGAAATCCATTTGGACCATTGTGATTGTGTTTCTAGGCAAAGCAACATAGATATATTTATATACATTTATTCACAATTTTTGTTAGGCTATCTAATTTCAGATATAACATGAATCGTGTGTAAGTTTTTTGCCCCAAATAAAAAATAATTCAATCTGAAATATACTAGTGAATATAGGATCATGATCACTCACAATGATTTTGGCAATGCCATGGAGTTTATGTACATTTTCCATGAATACTTATACCACTATACTAGATTGAAATAGATGATAAAGTACACACAAATGTGCATACTTAGTGATTATATCCATAACTAATAATATCAAATCCAATTTATTTGACTTAGGTAAGTCTATAATGAAGTCCATCGATATTTTCTTTCAATGCTGTGTTGTAATCGTTAATGATTGAAAGATCCCTAGAGTCTTAATCATTTCTCCTTTATTTTTTTGACATATCAAACATTCTACCAAAAAATTATGTACATCCCCCTTAAAGCCTTCCTAGAATGTCCTCCTATGGATGAGTCATGCATTATACAAGATGCTAGCTCTCAACTCTAAATTTTTGCACCAAAAGAGCTCATATTTTTACCATAAATAATCTCCTTTCCAAACATACTTATCTAAAGAAGATGGGTTATTTTTATGTTTCTATATCATTTTCCTTGTTGGAGTGTCTTTTCTCCACTCTACCATGTTACTTCTACCCACTCAAGTTGTAATAAATAAAAAGAAAAAAATGTTACTTGATCTACTTCCTATCAAGAAAGGGCATCCATTACAGTATTCTCCTTTACTTTATTATAAGTAATTACAAATTCATAGCCTAACATCTTTATGATCCATTGTAAACACTAAAATTTGGTATTCATCACTTGGAAATGTCAATCTTGACTTACACATATCCTAGAGGACATGCATTTTCAAACAGTTCTCACTCGTTATTCTTTCACACCTACATGTTAGTTATGAGCCCAATCCATTCTAAGTAACTAAGTCACCTACAAGAATATTCTAGTCGATGTTAAATCAATGAAATATCCTACTCAGACATTCTCAAATTACCACATTAGCATTTATATCTTGTAGGCAGTAACGTTAAAATTAGATAGTAACATCGATGTTATTGTATTAAGGCTAACATTATCACCCTTTACCTAGAAATGGTTATTTTTTAAAATTAAACCCTTCTTATAGGTCAGCCCATTCACCTAGCATGTCAGTGGCATGCAAATTACCCAAATGGGCTCATATAAGTATAAATCAAACCTACACTTAGTACTTACTTTGCACTTATCTATCAAGCATATATATGCTACTGCACTTTGAGTAAAGATTCCCTATTCTACCTAAATTTAAAATCAACCATTAGGATAAATCGTCAGCTAAGTGTAAAACACACCAAACCAGGTCAAGTGCCTACATTATCAAGATCAAAACTATACTTCTAGGTGTATTTATATAGCAAAAGAGCATAAGTGCACATTCACACTGAGTGGAAGAACTATGTGGGGCTTGACTTCCCTCTTTAGAATATTAGATACATAGGCAAAAATCAATCATCGATGGGGATTATTGGGGTCAACTCAACCCAATTACACTTCTTCACATTTTACAAGTTTCATCTCTTGTAAGTGGATGTAGGGTTTCAAAGAGAAGGAATTTAATTTTTGGAATTGTGCATGTAATCAAGGGTCACAAAATACACAAACAGAGACATATCAAACATGTGAACCACATTATATGGTCACTGAGAGATAATCCTATGAAAGATAATAATGTCAATCCTAATCACTATTATCAATGGTTTTATCGATACATGATGGTACCAACTTTGTACGCATAGAGACATAGTTGTTTACCTGGACAGATCACATGTTTGCTTCTAGTTTATTTCTAATGTCAACACATAATCATAGTCAATCAATCAAATAATAAAGTTAAGTATCTTAATCTCGTTAATAATTTTTATAAATAATAAATTGCATTATTAGAACTATTTCAATTAGTTACATTCAGATTTATGCTCGATTACCATATATTACAATTTGAATTTATTTTACAAGTTTAGCCTATTTTGATTAACATTAAGTCCAAAAATAGGGTAAAAATATTGGTCAACCCATATATTACTCGAACATTGTCAAATCCTAGGTTGCCCGTTGGGTTTCATTCCTTCTTTTTGAAGTTTCAAATTTTTCTCCTTAAGGTTTCATTTCACCCCTAATTTTCAAATTTGATTTGTGATTATTTAAATCTAACTATAATTCATCATTTGGCCTTAGCATTCTTTCTACTTACATATTGTTATCTTGTGCCACCTAAAAAGGCTAGTTCCTTTATTCCTCTAAGGTGAAGTACTAGGATAAGTGGTTTATAAATAGAACACAATAAAATTTATTCTAATTCATCTAAAATGGCTAGTGAAATCACAATGAATCTGCCTACTTATTCATATTATTTTAATGCTACACTTATCAATGTATATGTGCAAATGGATGATAATGTTCACATGTCACATGTCTAATATAGAACATACTAATCTAGACAACCAATATTACTGAGATATAATTGATCCATATGACCTTAATGGGGTAAACCCTCTACAAGTTCAAACCTTATCTTAGTTTTAAATTCATATTAACTAAAAGCTTCGTGATTTGGATAATGTCTTAAAGTTAATCATAAAATCCAAAGACAATCATCAAACTAAGTATTCTGCATCTAGGTCATAGGATTATAATTAATATTATTCCTACATATGCACCTCCAATTACACACATGAAATCCACCCAAGGCATAGGGTAAACACATGGCCTCTCACATATTTCCATGCATATGCCTACGTAGGAGACCTATGCCCATACTTTGATGATCATTTATGTTTCTCCTCTAAATATAATCATTGATCCAAAAAATGCTTTAGGATCTCATGACCTATCTTAACTTTGAAATGCCTTCTCATGAGATATCGGTGTTATTGTCTAACTGCATGAATGATCACTAAAATTTATTTCTCATATATGGGCCTTACCAAGTTCTTTCCTTTGAGTTGTATTTTATTAATACTAAGGGACACCCTTATTGCATTAGTACTACCCCAATGCCATGTCTAGAAGCATCACATTCTACCTCAAATGTCTTACAAAACTTTTTGGTAACTAGCAAAAGGGTGGACGTAAGAGCTTATTTTAATTTTTGGAATGCTTGGGTGGATAAATCTGAGCATGAAAACAAATCCTTCTCCAATAATGTTTTTAAGGGTGACTTTATGCTAACATGCTTTTAAAAAAATATTTTGTAATAGGCTATTAGACCTAAAAATCCTCTTAAACCTTGGATATTTTTAGTTTTTGGCTGATATTTTATAGCTAGAATCTTCTTAGGGTCCACTTTATTGCCTTCATGTGACACCACATGTCCCAAGTATTCCACTTCCTTCACCCCAAATGCACATTTGGATTTTTGGCATAAAGTTGATTATCTTCTAATACTTGTAGTATCTTCTCTACATGTTGCAAATGTTCTTCCATCATTTTATTGTAGATTAAGATGCCATAAAATAATGCCAACATAAATATCCAAATAAATGGGTAGAAAATTGAATTCATAAGCCTTTGAAAAGTATATGGAGCATTTATGAGACCAAATGGTATAACTAAGAACTCATAGTGACCCTCATGTGTCCTGAATGCAGTAATAATGTACATCCTCATCATTTACTCAAATTTGATAATACCAAAAAATTAAAATTAACTTATTAAATAAAATGAAACTATTCAATTATTCTAATAATTCATCAATGATAGGAATATGAAACTTATATTTGGGAGTGATATTATTTAGTTTAATGTGTAGACAACAATATTTGGTAATTAATACTTGACACTATTAGTTTTGACCTATCTTCACCCTACATGACTTGTGCATACATAAATGACCCTCATTCTCCATTTTCTCACATACACATGCTCTCCATGGGTCCAACCCTCTCTATTTACTATCAATTACCTATATGAATTCCACCAGTCTATGCAAAACTAGTTAATTATCATACTCAAACATCTCTAGATCATTAAATTAGTGTTCTTGTCTCCTAAACAATAACATCAAATGAAAATATATTGTTTAAAAATAGTGGCTGAGTCTTTCAATTTTATCCCATGCTAAATGACCTTAAAATTTCAAATTCAAATCATTAACATGGCTGGCCCACCTGTCTAGTGTGTCAGTGGTGTGATAAATTACCTGAAGAGTCTCATATAAATAAAAAATAGGTGTAACCCTATTACCCATATATCAAACACTTACCAAACATATTCAAATGCTTGCACATTCAAGAGGATTTCCATATTCTTCCCAATTTTCCAATCGATCACTAGGAGCAGGTATTTACCAAGTCTGAAGCACTCAAGTTCTAAGCCAAGGTTTCAATTGCCATATATCAAGAGGTAGATTATAGTTTGGATACATTCAAGGAACATTATTGAACGCATTCACCTTATGGGGAGAACTACATGTGATTTGAATTACCTCTTTAGTGTATTGGATATGTAGGCAATTCTCAATGATTCAACAAGGATTGGTTAGGGTCAGATCAACCCACATTTCTTCCCATTTTATAGTCATAATTATATCATTGCAAGTGGACCTGGGGTTTCAAGTGAAGGAGATATATTATTGTGAGTCATGCACATAATCAAACCTCTAGATTGCACATAGAGTTGAAAGACAAGCAAGTGCATTTATCTATATAAAAATAGAGAAGCAAAATATATAGAGACATAATAATTAGACTTGAAACACAATGTCTGATGGTACTGACCTAAGGCTGACAATAAAATCTAAGTGCACAAATAGGTCTAAATCATGATTTGAAGGGTCTGTATTCTAGTTTTTCATCCTTGTTATCACCTACTTATAATCTCAAACCTCCACAAGGAAATTAATTGCTAAGTATTTTACTTTCTATATTTTGTAAGCTAGAGTGCTAAATCAATTTCAAATTTTTACAATTATATTTTTAATTTATTGTATATATTGTAATCTGAATTCATTTACCACAATTCTATCTAATTAGAGTTAATTAACAACATTAAACTCAAAATAAATAAAACATATTGGTGAACCCAAATATTGTATTGACCATTGCTAAACCTAGGTTGCCTTTAGGGTTTCCTCCATTTTAAAGTATCAAATTTTTGTGTGATTTCCAATTCTACTTTTTCCTCCCTACATGATCCTTTTTGTTGGGGTTCTTATTCTTAAAACCCTAGTATTTTATGTTTGTCCTCATAATAGGTGTTTGCATGGTCATTGTATTTTTCAACCTTTTTTGATTTGGTATAAATCAAGTGACATGGATAATGTGCATAATCAGATTTCTATCACCACCCCTATTTAAAATAATTTTGTGGATGTTTCTCATGCATCATCATTTTCTATGTCTACTATATGATCCCTTACGAAAGTCATTTAAGATTTGCATGCAAAGGTGTTTCAGTTATAACACATTTATTTACCAATGGGTAATTCATTTAACTCTTCTCCAAGGGATACAAACCTTGTTGTAAACAAAATAACGCTTCCTCTCATCAAGGTTAATATTTTACCCACGCTAACTCACTTGAAACAATATGGTTTTGGATTAAAATACTTACAACAATTTGGATATAATGGACAAGGATTGGGGAAACATGCACAAGGCATTATTGAGACTATTAATCCATGTATTCATGAAATACAAAGAGGTATTGGATTCATAGATGATCCACAAGCTAATGCTAAAACCAAAAATCTAAATGTGCATATTTATTCACATTTCCTTAAGGTATAAAGATATGTTCATAAGGACCCTGATGCTCCCAATAATAATAATCATCCTCAAGGGTCTAGTTGACTTATAATCAAATGATATGTTTCATTATATATCTAAGTAGGTGTATTAAAAAAATTAGTTAAGGGAGTATTAGTTGACAATGAATCAATAATAAATATGTGCACCATACAATACTTACAAGCCATGGGGATTAACACAAATTGCATTTACAAGGTAAATTACCTTAGAAAAGGATTTGATGATACACCATTTATAACTTTTGAAACTATATCATGGAATATAATTGTGGGACCTAAGATAATGTACATTCATTTCAAATCAGACCCAATCAGTTACAATATAATTTGCTCTTGGGGCAATTTAATATACATGTTATGGAAGTAGTACCATCTATACTACATAGGGGTGTAAAATATATGTATAATGGACATTAGTATACATGCCTGAAAGATAATGAACCCTTCTAGTATTGGTATTTCATGCACTCCACTCCTTATCATGTTAAATTAGTCCCTCAAAGGAGACAATTTTTAAAACTATCAGAATTTCCTCATAATATACTACATCAACTACTTCAATGCAAACTCGTATCTCTTCCTTCCCCAATAAAGCTTGATATGAGTAGACCTCTACCTAACAAGTATAATAATAATACAAATTTTAATTATCATATATGCATAGGACATTATACAAACATAAGTTATAAGATAAGGCATAAGATATAGGATTTCATTGATAAAAATACCATTGATCTACTTGACATCATGCATGATATAAACATAATGTCAATGCAAATCCAAACATTTTATAAGGCCATAAAAGATAAACTCAATACTATAATGGAATAACTTACACATTGATAGTATAAGCATGATAGTGACAAACAAATGTAAAAATGGGGTAGTGAAATTTAGATTATCAAATTTCACTACAATAAATAGAAAGGGAGATATTCTGCATAGGAAATGAACAATTGACAAATTCAAAGCAAGGAACACTTTATAACTCTTTACCCCAAATATGGGTAGAATTTGCTCTATTTATTGTCAAATATTTAACCTATGAGGGTAGACACTCCATGCTCTATGCAACTCATTTCAAATTCCTTAATCATCTAAGGCATGATAAAAAGGTAAATATGCCAAATTTTTTACTAAATTTGTTAGATGGATGGTAGAATGATATCAAAAGGTCAAGCCAAATCTTTATCTCACCAATGCCTAATTTAAATAATTGTCTAGTGGGGTGTAAGAGATAAATAGACCTAATTTAGCTTGGGATGATTTAATACAAATACAATCAGAAGAGGAAGCAAAGGCAGGGAGTGAAGAAGAGGAAGAATTTGAAGAAGAAGAAGCAAAAGAGGAGAATGAATAAGAAGAGGAGTAGATATGGTTGTGGAAGAGGAAGTTGCATTAGAGTACAAGAGGCAACTATTGAACTATTAATATAACTTATATCAAAAGAACACATGGTGCAACTATGGAGAAGAAAAATAAAATTGATAATTCCACCTTCTCCTTCAAAATCACAAGAAGAGGACAGGGCAATTGAACATCTTCTTTACGTAAAGAATATTTTCCCTCAACTTTGAAACCTAAAAAAAACACAAAAATTTAAACCCTTTCACCTTTATATAAGATCACACCTATTGAGGGGAAATTTGATTGCAAAACATACTTCGAAAACCCCATCCCTGATTCACATCAGTGAAGATTTATCAGAAGAAGAGAAAATGGATAAAAAAGAAAGAAATACAACAACCAGTAGTAGTGAAGAAAAGTATTTCACTTCACATAGTTTTGGATCTTTAGGTTTTGAAGAATTGGAACCTCAAGCCACTTATTCATAATAAGCAAAAGGAGATGTGAGGGAAGACAAAAAAAGGATGATGAGATTGAGTAGTTTGATAATACATGGGAGTGGGTAGACCAATAGAACCTTAAAATGCCATACCAAGTAGAATTTTAAACCCTAGAAAAATATTTTGGGAAAATTGAATTCCGTAGAGGTTGGGTCAGAGAACTAGAAGAAGAAAATGGATTAGACACACTAGCAAGGGTGGCGGAATTAGAGAGTGCACACTTATAGGTTCCTATAGCACAAACCATAATATAATGTTTGGAACCATTTATGATATAACCTGTAACATCCCCTATTATAGAAGAATACCCTACTACTTCTAAAATTGTTGAGAAATTTATTGCATCTTCTTCGACCCAAATGAGTGACCCTAACCAAGCACTAATTTTCCTTAAAATGTATTTGAAGGGAGATGATAAATTTTAGGATGTACAAATTCAGTGGTATAAACAATATATCCACTTAAATTAAGAAAACAACATATTGAAAAATAAAGTTTAAGAGGACCAGATACAAATCATGGGACTAAAAGAAAAAGTAGAGGATATGAGAAATTTGACTAAGCAACTTTTGAATTGTAGGGCACTTGCTTGAGTTTACTCTATTTATGTTGAGGAGTAATGGTTAAAGTTTAAAATAATGATTATATATTATGCTTTTCCCCACTTGATGATTGATTCCACATCATTCTTTAAGTTCTATAGTAGTTGTACCCATTGAACTCAGAATCAATTGTGTGAATTTTATATACATAACTATGTTGTTCCTCATGATGTAGAGTGGAACCCAAACCTATATGCGGGTGATGTTTTGTTGAAGGTTTTTATCCTCCTATTTGGTGAATGAAAAAGATAGATCAGGGTTTGATATAATACCAAGAAAAAGAAAAGGAAACTACTTTGTAGATTAGAGGGGAGGCCATCAAGCCTGATTTGATAAAGAAACACTAAATTTCACTGTGAAAAAGAGAGAAGTATTTGAATGGTTTTTAAAAGCACTAATTGAAGCCCAAAATTAGTACCTTACACTATTGACTAAAATTGGTCAAGAAACATTTAATAATTGTATATTTAGATGACACGAGTTAACACCTGAATTGAGAAATAAAGAACCATTTTTTAGATATAATTTCAAAGCAACCCTCAAAAGAGTTTACCCATACATTTAAATTACAAGGAGGGAGGAAATGAATTGGATAGCCATTACATTTAAACCCCCATTATTTTGGTTCCCCATTCCTTGACTAGATGGGGCAATTACAGGTTGATAGGAATGTAGAGAATAAGAGATGGAAGAAGGAGGCTCGCCAGGGATTTTATGAAAAATAGAGGTCTAGATCATCAAAACCTTTTGACTTCAGGTTTCTATGTGCCCATGAGATGCGTAAATTGTTAGTTACTTGAGGATGAGAAACACATTAATTTTGGGGGTGTAATGAGCTATAGAAATGGTCTAATCTAAACCCCTAATACCTTTCATTGAAACCTCCTATTGATAGACTTCTTAGACATAAAAGCTATGTTTTATGTATTCTGCCTATAAATAACAATAATGAATATGATGCATATTTTATTTATGTTTATATGGATAAAAAGGTTTATTTTTTTATTAATATTCATTATGGACTATGTTTGTTATGCTAGTTTAATTCTAATATCATGTGTCTAAGATCTTGAGCAAACAAGACTAAGTGTTAATCCATAGTAATTGAGCAGTGCCGGCCTATATAAATTGGGCGGTACCAACTTGTAGCAACTGAGTAAAGCAAATTCATAGTGAATAGAATAATAAAACTTGTAATAGGTTTCCATTACTATCCCATATCAACTTATAGGTTTTCACGACTAGCCTGTACCAATTATTGAATAGTTATCCCAACATGTAGTAGTTGTAATGAGATTTTTGGTTGTTGCTAAGTCGTTAAGGGAGTTAAGGAATCAATTCCACAAGCTAGGACCATGAATAATGCATGGATGAAGGTGTTGAAAATAGTTCCTCCTTACTTGACCATATCTCTTTGTCATCACAACCACTCAACAAAACATTTTTCATTTTTTTTTCTTCTCACATTCCTTGTTGGCAACATTCTCATAGTTAAGATGTATCAACTGCTTTCCTATAATCTATTTGTATTCCTAGCTTAGGTATTTTATGGTAAAATAATAAGATGTTTAACTCTATATTTAATATAATAGGGCATAGTCTAATGATAATATAAAATTAAAGAGTGAATATCAGTTGAAGTATATCAAATTATTTTCTATAATTTTTGTTGTAGCAATCTTTAATTGCTACAAGATTCTTAATGCAAGCAAGTGATTATAAGTAAAATAATTTACTACCCAGAACTAAAATCAAACCAATGAGGGCCCCCTTGTAAGGAGGTATAATTAACATTTTGCCACGTTAGATTCGCTATTGATTTGTATGTAAGCATTCATTTTTATTTTTAAATTATGCATGTATGAGTTGATTTACTCATAATAGGTAGTGGTGTGAACACTATTGAATTTATTAAGGGAAGGTTCCACGTAATTATTTCAATCATTTACTCCATTTAGTTCATGATTTACTTTCTTATATTTTCAATTTACTTTATGCTAGAGTGTGTTACCTATCTGCAATTGATAAATCTCATTGAACGAACAAGTGTTGCACATATAATGGCAACATATTGTCAAGCTTAACGCACCTTGGTTTGACAATTAGTGAAGGAAACAAAGTTTATAAGCTAGGTGGATACCTTATTGTTTTATAAATTTGTGCATACAAAGATTGGTCTACATCAGTTTAATTGGTGGTTAAATTCCGCTCATCAATTTTCATTTTTTAAATAAACTTATAACTTCACTATAAATTTCATGAGATTATTAGAGCTCTTTTTACCACATAAAAAATTAATATCACAAATATACTTGCCTTTTTCCTTCGCCATGACCTTTGATATTTTTTCCTTTTGTTAGAATCTTTTCCTCTACTCATTTGAACTCTTTCCAAAGCATTCAGTCTCACTTGTAGGGACATCAACCCCACCATTATATCTTTGTCATATTAACTCATATTTGAAATATATCCACATTGTGTAGTCATTCCCATCATATTCAATATTTTATAAAATCTTTTCAACATCTCAACCAAGTCTTCTACCTTTGGTGCTCTTCTTTCTTTATGTGTCATCTCTTGTAAAATCAACATACTTCCTTTTCACAACCTAAAACATACTCAAATTAGAGCCTCTAAAAGTCCCTCTTAACTTGTAAGACTTCTCTCACATCTGCAACAAACTCATGCAAGCTCCCCTTTCGCAACTCGTAACACTTTCAACAAACTTCTCTTTCACAACTTGCAACACTTTCAACAGACTTCTCTTTCACAACCTAAAACTAACTCATACATGAGTTTCATGCATACAAATTTTAAGGAAAAAATAGTACTATGAAACCACTTGTTGTAAACATTGGATAAAGGGACCAATTAAGGTCTACCTTTATCTTTGTGATGCTAGGGCTAGACATTTACTTGTGGATATGCATTATCACTTAGTCAGACTTGACACACTTGACATATATTCATTTCATTAATCTCAAAACATCATATCAAAAATAAAATCACACTCACACATGCCTCTAAAAGCTTATTTCAATAAGTTAAAGAGTTATGTCTCTCATACAGTTCCTCTTGAACTGATACAACTCTTTGTTATGTTTCTTCACAACTCTTATTCTCTACAAAAAACTCTTTTTCTTTAATCTTGTATTCTTTTTCACATCCCCAAACTTCATGGGTTTTTTCTTCAACTTCCCTAACTTCCACATAATGTACACAAGTCACGCAACCTTCAATTTTCAAGATCAACACCTAATTGTTATTAATTTTCAATAACTGTCAGGAGATGTTTTAAGCGGAATGATACTTATAAAAACCACCATAAATTCACCTTCATCAATCTAATTGATATTAAATTTAAACCATAACTTTTATATTACATTTTTCATCACCCCTCCAAATTTCACCATCTAACTCTTAAATAACAACCATGCCAAGTGTCCTAGACTACACAAATGACATTTCCAGGTTGAACGATATTTTCCAAAACTTCCATAATTTTAACTAAGTTCATAAAATTGATCTTGTTGGGTGAATATTTTGTCAACTAGCTAACTGGTGAGCAAAAAAGGTCTCTTCAACCACAGCATAGGGAGATTGGTCATCCAAAGTTGCAGGTTTACCACATCTAAAGGGGACAAATCTCTCCTCTCATCAAGGGGAGGTTCCCTATAAAATATGAAGGGGCTATATACTATAAATATATGTAGAAAATAACACTGAGGGGTAGAATAACACCATCCATCACTCTTTTTTTAGAGACGATGTTCACAAACAAAGGAGAAAATCCTGGTGAAGACACTGAAGGCACTTCTCTTCTTTCAAAAGTGTTCTTGCAAGGAACAACAGGAGTTCTTTCAGGTAATGACAAGTAATTGGTAACCAAAGGAATAGTAACCAATAGATTGAGATGTAGCACAAAGTCTCCACCTTGACTACCCAAGAGTGAGATATGAAGAACAATGAGGGCACAAAGTTGTCCCAAGGTTCTTTACATAGAAATAGAAAATAAACAAACAAACTAAAGATAATTGCAGACAGTACAAAGTCCTTCCACAACTAACTTTAGGACACCATCCTTATCACTTCCACTAGTTCCACTTGTTAGATTAAATAAACAAGAATGCATCTAGAAGATAGACATAAGAACAATCTCCTAAAATGGCACAAGCTATAACAACACAAAGTCTGCAAGTAGCTTGCTTTCTCATTCAGATAAAATAATATGAACAACAACCTGAGCTCAAAGTCTCAATATTCACCTTTCAATTTGGGTAGAGTTTTGCTTCTGTGATCAACAATATCTCCCTTAAAATGACATAAGAGAATTCAATATATAGTAGCCAAGAAGGCTTGGCACTTTGTTCTATGGAATGGCCCATGTTGTGCATTCAATGCCTTGAATGCATTTTTAGTTCTGTCAAGGAACCATGTTGGATCAGGGTGGCTACCTTAACTATGGCGTGTCATTTCATCTCAAATGTCCTCTCTTGGGTCTGGATCATCTAGTGCTTTTCCTGGTGTCTACACAACTGTCCCTTTGCCTTTACTTCATGAAAGAAAAATAGGCTGTGTCTTTGATTTGGTGTGCTCAGAAGTCTATTTGATCCACTATTTCACCTACTGGAAATAACTCCCCTATAGATATTTCTGATCTTTTGTCTTATTTTCTCTTCCTCACAAGAATTAGGGCTCTCGGGCTCTCTTTTCAGCTAGTTGCTTGTTTTACTTTTCAAATTATGTGCCATATTTAAAGATTAACGATCATTCCATCCCCTTAAATTTGATGTTTGTAGGGACGTCACTGGTCACCTAAAACATGTTGAACCTTTGATATTTAAAGGATCCTTTTCATCTAAGTCTTTCAAATCTTCTTTTTGTGTCTTTATCAAGCCTTTGGAACACTCTGAAGGGAAGGTATCCCTTCAGGCTTTATAAATGGTCCTTTTTTGAGTGTCAAGTGCCTCTCGCAAGGGTACCTACCCTTCAGGTTCAACTGGGTGGCCTTCAGGCTTTATTTGCTTCAGAGGACTATTATTTCTTTATTTCCTTCAGCTCTGCATCTTTGACATGTGGCACGTTCCACTGTAAAATAGGCAAGGACACTTGGTAGCTTCTGCTGCTTTTTTGAAACACATATTAAAACTTTCCATAGTTGCCACGTGGCACCCTCCATAGAACTCTGAGAGAAGCTTATTGAAAGAATATTTGAAGCTTATAAGAAACTTGAAACATGGATGCAGACACTTGTCATGCTTCATTGATTTTTAATGAGACACGTGGCATGTTTTGGGAACCTTTAGATACCTTTTGAGAGTCTTGCAAAAGATGACACATGGTAGCTTCCATCGAGCTCCTAAAAACACTGTAGAAACATTCGAGACTCATTTGGATTCATGTGGATGCAGACACTTGGCACGTTCCACTTGTTTTTTGAGACTTACCCAGGGCTCACCACAATCCTTACTCAATAGCTATGAATGTTGACACTTGGCGGCTTCAACCGAGTTTTACCAGGGACACATGGCAACTTTCATAGCTTCTTAGAAAAAAATTACAAACTTTCTGTTGTTGCCACTTGACTCTTTCCATGGGAATCTATGAGAAGCTTATTGAAAGAAGCTTTGAAACTTATGAAAAGCTTGAAATGTGAATGCTGACACTTATCATGCTTTGTTGAGTTACAATGTGACATGTGGCACATTCTATTTACTTTTAGCAATCACACGGATGATGACACTTGGAGCGTTGTACTTAATTTTAGCCATTTGCCTAGGGCCCACCATGGTCCTTACTCAAAATAGTGAAATGAAAGGAAGGAACTGCAGAATTTGACACTTAGAGGCTTCTGACAAGCTTTAGAAGGGACAATGGCATCTTCCACTACTTCTTGAAAATAAACTATAAAGTGTCCTAGCAGATGACACTTGGCAACTTCCGCTAGACTTTGAGACTTAGATAAAACCCATGCAAAATGAAAAACTCATGCATTCATCCTTGGAACTATTGAATCCGTTAAACCACTGAACCAATCCAGAAATTGCCTAAGTGCTAGAAACTTGCTCCATGGAGAGAATTTACCCTTTAAAGTCATCAAACTTGTTGAACCTATTTCTTTCCTACATAGTTCATAGAAACCAACCTGCAGAGTCTGTAGAAATGAGTTTGTAGATCTGGGAGAGTTCGAAGGAAAGTAGCTGCAGGGTCCCTTAACTGAAAAATCTTTGAAAAATGAAGAACTTGAATACACAGAACAAATTTTAAAAAAGGAAGAGATAATTTTGGTCTTGCAGGACCAAAATAGTTCATATATTGTCCCAAAAGATGAATGACATTTTTTGGGGACAACAACTAGCTCCAGGTGGGGAACTTCCTTTAGATGAAAACTAGAAATAGTTGAGGGGAGTAGAAACCAAAATCTCTAGTGCCTTCGAAGTATGCCATTGGAATATGGAATCATGCTGCCAAAAAGAAAGGCTCCAAAAAATGAAAATAAAGGACACCAAGTAGAAATAAAGACTATACAAATATACATATGTACAGGTGAGCTTATCTGATACTTCAAGAGTTGAAGTGCTTCAGATGCTGCCCATTGTGAGGCAGAGAAAAGGGTGTGTCATCTTGATACCTCAATAGAAAACCATTTTCACCATTGAGCAGATGAATAGTAAAAGGGCCCCTCCACAAGGAGTCAAATTTTTTATGCATTCCCTTTGGTTCTCTCCTTTTATCCCATAGGAGAACTTGATTTCCAATCTAGAAATCATGGCTCTTTGATTTTTGGTTGAAGAGCTTATTCACCAGACCTTGATGGGCAACAATTCAATCCACCACCATGGTTCTCTACTCATTTAGCTCAGTCAGACACATGATCCTCTTATCAATGGAGCTTTCATATGTCTGATCTTCAATTGCCTTAGCCAATTTCAATGCTGGTAATTCTAGGGTGATTGGTATCTCAACATTGAGTCCATAAAGAAGTTAGAAAGGAGAGATACCAATTGCCCTTTTTGGTGTAATCATGTCTACCCATAGAGCATCAACCAATGCTTTATGCTATGTCCTTTGGTTGTCATCTACCAGCTTCATGATGATTGTCACCAAATTCTTGTTGCTTGATTTAGCTTGTCCATCCCCTTGTGGAAAGTAATCAGAAGAGTGAGAGAGTGTAATCCCATAGTAAAAATAGAATTGAGTAATCTCCTGGGAAGTGAAACAAGCTACATTATTAGTGACAATCTTGGTTGGGACCCCAAACCTAGAAATGATGTTCTCTTTGAGGAAATTGCACACTACTTATGAAGTAGCATGCTTGGTTGGGATAGCTTCCACCCACTTCGTGAAGTAATCTATTGCTATGAGGACATAATCATGTCCAGTGCTAGAAGATGGGTTTACAGCACCAATGAAATCAATTCCCCATTGTTGGAATGGCTTCTATACGACCACTAGCTTGAGAGGCAAGGCAGCTAACTTGGGTCTCCCAACAAACTATTGGCATAGTTCACATTTCCTTACCCACTTTTATGCATCTTGAAAGAGAGTTGGCTAGTAATACCTGGCTCGCAGAATCTTATGGAAAGTCACAGGAGCAGAAAAATGTCCTCCACAGGCCAAATTGTGGAAGGACTTCAAAATTTGGTTCTACTACTATTTGTCCACGCACCAGAGGAATACTCCATCAAGGCTCCTTTTATATAGGTTATTGTCTTAGAGGACAAAATTGGCAACTTTCAGCTTGATGGTCCTCCTTTCTTTATAAAATAGGTGAGCAGGACACTCACCATAAGTAAGAAAATGAGTAATACCTGAATACCACTCATTCATGGTGGAGATAAAGAGGACTGTGGGTGTGTCTTCTTCTTCTGATTCTTCATGCTCTATTTGTTCTAGTTCGTTGTCAATAATTAATTGGCATAGGCCTTTTCCCCACACTAGTTTTGTTGGCTTGATGGCTAGATCAAAATCCTAGATTTTTGTAATCCAATTGCCTCTTTTCATCCCAAACTCCTACTGAGTTAGTATGGATTTGACCGTGGTGTCCAGAACCAAGGCAGTAGTGTGTGAATTCAAGATGTAGAAGTAGAAATGCTTTACTGCCTTCACCACTGGATAGGAATGCTTCTCCATGTTTGAGTACCCCAGCTCATGAGCTTTGAGGGGATAGCTCATGAAAGAAATGGGAGATTCCATGCCTTCTTTATTTTATTGAACTAAAATTTTTGCAAGCGTGTGTTTGGAAGCATA
Organism: Torreya grandis; assembly: GCA_037957365.1. Taxonomy (NCBI): domain Eukaryota; kingdom Viridiplantae; phylum Streptophyta; class Pinopsida; order Cupressales; family Taxaceae; genus Torreya; species Torreya grandis. Next base: position 1,298,092 of record JARHVA010000451.1, read on the forward strand.
ACTGTATATGGTGAACTCTTTGTTATAGTCTGGACAAACCAAAATTGGGGCGCGGGCAATGGCAGCCTTGATATCCTCAAATGTTGACTTGCCTTCTTCAGTCCAGCTGAATGTGGCCTTTCCCTTCATCATGTTTACTACATGCCTAGTCTTCTCAGAAAACTCTAGGATGAACCTTCATAAGAAATTCACCTTTCCAAAGAAAGAGTGAACAACAGTCTTACTGGTGGGCAAGGTAAGCTCTTGGATAGACTTGACTCTATCTGAGTCAATCTTTATGCCTCCTTTGGACACAATGTATCTGAGAAGTTTCCCCTCTATTAACTCAAAAATAGACTTCTTGGGGTTTAAGAAAATGCCATTTTGGCGGCAGCGCTCCAACACTTATTGTAAATGGCGCACATGATCTGGGTGATGCTTAGAAAAGACAGTCAAGTCATCAAAATAAATTACAATGAACTTACCCATCTCATCCTTGAAAGCAATGTCCATTGCTCTCTGAAAAGTAGTGCCAGCATTTTTCAAGCCAAAAGGCATCCTTTTATATGCAAATGTGCCTCAAGGCATGGTGAATGCAGTCTTGTACTAGTCTGCTTCACCAACTTCAACTTGATTGTATCCTGAGAAGCTGTCTAGCATTGATAACATTTTTGAACTAGTCACTGTTTGAAGCACTTGGTCCATAATAGGCAAGGGGTAGTTATCCTTCAAGGATGACTAATTCAAGTTCCTGAAATCCACACAAAGGCAAATTTTTCCATTCTTCTTCCTTATAGGCACTATATTTGCAATCCATGTGGAATGATGGATTGGGAAAGATTATCTTAGCATTCAACATTTTTTGTATCTCAGACAAAATGGTACTTGATATCTTTGGATTATACTACCTAGATTTTTGCTTGTAAGGCACCGAATCATCCTTGAGAGAAATGTCATGGCAAATTTCATCAGGCTTGAGTGACTTCAGTTCATCATAACAGTATGCTAAGATGTCCATGTACTAGCCAAGAAAATTAGTGAACTTGAACCTCTCCTTAGGAGTACAACATTTCTCAATGTTAACCATCTTGGGATCTCCCTTGGTTCCCAAATCTACTTGATCAAACTTCTGAGAGAGGCTTAAATTCATTTGTTGCTGTTTAATGAATCTGTCATGCTTATCAAATAGATTTTCAAGGGAAACCAGGCCTTTGGGAATCTTATTCCCTTTAAGTTGCAGGAACTCTTCGCCTACGTCTTTATTTGATTCAGGAGTTGGTTTAAGCTTTTGAGGTTCACTACCTTCAAAATGAATCCATTCAAAGCTATTCTTTTGCTCCAAGAAGGTAGTGATTTGGTTGTCATTGTTAAACACTTGCCAATGAATGGCATTATCAAGTACACTTGGCTGAAAGACCAACTCAATAGTATACCTGTCTCCTTTGAAATCTAGGTGGAGGACCAAGAGAGTAGTTGAAATAGCCAGTACATCAGCCTGGTCATTGAATTCTTTAGAAACAGTAGAGATGTTGAAAGCATCAAAGCTTTCAATCTGATCCCAGACTAGATTACGATAGTGGTGCAATATCTCATTCTTGGTTTGATACAAGTTTCTCACCTGACAAACCACCAGTTCAGCATCTCCTTTGGCATGGAGTTTGATGCCTTTGTCTTGAGTAGCCCTCAATCCAAGCAATAAAGATTCATACTTAGCTGTGTTATTGGTATTGCTAAACTGTAACTTGTAAGATGAAGGAAAAATATCTCCTTGAGGAGATAGTAGCACAATTTTGGCACCTAAACTGGTAGAAGAGCAGCTGCCATCAAATTCTAGAATCCATACCTCCTCAGACACTGATTTTTCTTTGGATTCTTCTTCATTTGGAGATGGACATCCTTCCACACTTGCATTGCACTATACCAATTCTTCTATTGTTTTAGTTGAATGCATTTTCTGGTTGTCACCTATAGGAGCTTTATCAAATGCCTCATGAACTTCATCCATGGATAGAAAGTAGTTACCCATGCCTGAAGACTCAAAAAAAATTTGAGCTTCAGGTGTCAAGGTCTGGGTAACCACATATTTTGCTTCTTTCTCATGGAGCAATCTCTATATAACACCTTTGACTGGAATCCTTGCTTCAAATAGGTCCATGCTCAATTTACCTCCAATGTCTTTGCAAAAATTTTGTCCAAGAAGGATGCCATATGAAGTTGGGACATCAGCCACCAAGACAGTCATCTTGATTCTTTTGTCTAGAAAGGCTACAAATGCAAATTGAGCATCCTTGATTTGTCTCAACAGAGGTACTTGTTTATTCACCATGGAGAAGCATCTACCAAAATTTTTGGTCAGTGTGAGGTCAAGGGATTCAGCTACTTTGGTAGGCATAACATTGTTCGAAGCTCCAAAATTAATGATGCAATTGTTCAGCTAATGTCCATTTATCAATAATGAGACATAGAAAGGTTCAGTTCTACCAAGAGCAACAGGAGGAGTGATGACAAGGTTGTTCCTGGTGAGCGTATTCTTGGGGGAATCATGAGTCACCTTGGGAATTGCTTGTCCTATAAGGATGGCCTGGTTTTTAACACATTAAACCAGTTTATCTAATTGCTTAGGATGTGACTACAAAAATTCAAATTCAGACATTTGAATTTTGGTTTTCTTTATATAGTCAATTATATCAAATGTAGGAGAGAAACTAAGAGCAGAGGATGGGAGTTCATCTTTTTTAATTTTGGGAGGGGGAGAACTGGACTGTGAATTTGAAGTGGAAGGCACAGGGATGTTTGGTGTAATTACCTTTCTTGCAATCACTAAGTCCTTTGGCTGAAAAGGAAGAGTGGACCCCCGCTTAGAAATTGAAATTTCTAGTTGAGGTCACTCCTTTGCTTTCTCTTTATCAGTTGGTTGAGCTGATTGATTCTTAGATGGGGTGAATATAGCATATGATCCCTCAACTACATTACCTTTACTTTTGGGTTCATCTTGATAATTTAGGAAACCGATGTTGGAGTTGCCAACTAATTCTTATTCCTTAGTGAAGAGATTAGCATCATCTTCAAGACTTGACTTAGGTTAGAATGAGAAATTTGATTCAGCTTCAAGATATCCAACCACTGAGTTGGTTGGAGGTGCTTCAATGGCAAGTTTATTCCTCTGAGGGGGAGGGAGACGATTTACTTGCCCCTAATTTCTGGCAGCATTACTTTGGTAAGACTGATTAGGGAATGTCCTCCTTGGTACATCTTTGTAAGAAGGATCATATGACATCCCTTGTGCCATTTGTTTTCTGAGGGCCAGCAATTCATTTGCTAGCTTCTACACCATTGGATCAGTGGTGGCTAAAGGTGAGTATCCAGAAGATGAAGAGAGTTTACCTCTGTTTGGATCTCTCCTTATCTTCCCAACCAAGATAAGGTCATCTTCTACCTCAGTAGCCAAGTCTTGAGCAGCCTCAAGGTTTATGTGGCCAACATGCCTCAACAAAAAACTCGCTTCAAGCAGCTATGAGTTGATGAAGAAGCATTTGAGGTTTTTAGGTGTTGGCTGAGCAATAACAAGAATTCGGTTCCTCAGCTTGTCAAACTTTGCTATGAAAACCCTCATAGGCTCATAAGGTTCCTTTTTCATCTATGTGAGCTGGGCTAGCAAGGCATGTGCATCTTCTACAGGCTTGAACCAGGCTTCAAATTTAGCTTTGAGTGTGTCCCAGTCAGTCACTGATCTAGCTTGTAGATTGTAGAACTAGTCTACAGTAGCACCTTGTAGTGTTTCCACGAAGAGCTTGACTACCACATCCTCAAATTCCACTCCTTTTACATCACAGGCTATGCTGAAGGCTGCAATGTGTTCATCAAGATGAACTCTTCCATCACCAAAAAAATTAAGAAAATTATTTCTTGAGCTACATGGGAGTTCATGAACGAGTGGAGTCAAATTAAGTGGGCCAAATGAGTTACCCCAGGGGCCTTGAACAACCATGATTGGATTATGAAAAAGAGCGATAACAAATTTGGGTGGCGTTTGTATGGGCAAATCTCTACTAATAGCAGAAAAGGAACCTCTGCCTTGTGTTGGTGTCTTGGTACAAGTAGGAGGAACACTCCTAGATCGTTGAACTTGAAGTTGGGGAGGGAATAAATTGAAATTACCCTGCTGCACCAACTTAAAAATAGGATCAACAACACCTTGGTCTCTCTAGCTTCTGGTATAGCATGGAGTTGCCAGATTGTGGAACAAAAATGGGAAAGAACTAGCCTTGCTTTAGCTTTGAAGATTGAGGCTTCAAACTGTGCATTCTATCCCAGCGGCTCTAGTTTTTTAGACTAGATAATATAATGGAGATAGAGGAAGATGGTAAGGCTATAATGATAATGGGTAAGACATGAAAAGGAGTCACCAGTGTCTATAATGGATAAGGGTAGGGACTGCTTCAATCTAAAACTTGAGGCTTTAGACTGCACGTTCATCCCTAGTAGAGTCGCCACAAATAGTTGTGTAAAGCTGAGAGGAAAAATTAACAATGGGAAAGCACTAGAGTAACTCATTCTTTCATAGCAGGATAAATGGATAAGGCTATAATGATAATGGGTAAGACACAGGTGATGTTTCAATCTGAAGCTTGAGGCTTCAAATTGCATAAATTACTGTGTCCCTAGTAGAGTCACCAAAAAATGTTGGGTGAATATTTTGTCGACCAGCTAACTAGTGAGCGAAATAGATCTCTTCAACCACAACATAGGGAGATTGGTCATCCAAAGTTGCAGGTTTACCACATCTAAAGGGGACAAATCTCTCCTCTCATCAAGGGGAGGTTTCCTATAAAATATAAAGGGGCTATATATTATAAATATATGCAGAAAATAACACTCAAGGGTAGAATAACACCATCCATCTGTCTTTTTTTAGAGATGATGTTCACAAATAGAGGAAAAGATCCTGGTGAAGACACTGAAGGCACTTCTCTTCTTTCAGAAGTGTTCTTACAGGGAACAACATGAGTTCTTTCAAGTAATGACAAGTAATTAGTAACCAAAGGAATAGTAACCAACAGACTAAGATGTAGCACAAAGTCTCCACCTCAATTTCCCAAGAGTGAGATACGAATAACAATGAGGGCACAAAGTCATCCCAAGGTTCTTTACATAGAAACAAAAAATAAACAAACAGACTAAAGACAATTGCAGATAGCACAAAGTCCTTCCACAACTGACTTTAGGACACCTTCCTTATCACTTCCACTAGTTCTGCTTGTTAGATTAAATAAACAAGAATGCATCTAGAAGATAGACATAGGAAAAATATCTTAAAATGGCACAAGCTATAACAGCACAAAGTCTGCAAGTAGCTTGCTTTCTCATTCAGATAAAATAATATGAACAACAATTTAAGCTCAAAGTCTCAGTATTCGCCTTTTAATTTGGGAAAAGTTTTGCTTTTGTGATAAAAAAGATCTCCCTTAAAATGACATAAGAGAATTCAATATATATCAGCCAAGAAGGCTTGGCACTTTATTCTATGGAATGGCCCATGCTGTGCATTCAATGCCTTGAATGCATTTTCAGTTCTATCAGGGAACCATGTTGGATCAGGGTGGCTGCCTTAACTATGGCATGCCATTTCATCTCAAATGTCCTCTCCCAGGTTTGGATCATCTAGTTCTTTTCCTAGTGTCTGCATAGATGTCCCTTTGCCTTTACTTCATGAAAGAAAAATAGGCTGTGTCCTTGATTTGGCGTGCTCAGAAGTCTATTTGATCCATTATTTCACCTGCTGGAAATAACTCCCCTGTAGATATTTCTTATCTTTTGTATTATTTTATCTTCCTCAAAGCAATTAGGGATCTCGAGCTCTCTATTCGACTGGTTGCTTGTTTTACTTTTCAAATTTTGTGCCATATTTAAATATTAACGGTCATTCCATCCCCTTAAATTTGACATCTGCAGGGATGTCACTGGTCACCTGAAACATGTTCAACCTTTGATCTTTAAAGGCTCCTTTTCATCTAAGTCTTTCAAAGCTTCTTTCTGTGTCTTTATCAAGCCTTTGGAACACTCTGAAGGGAAGGTGTCCCTTCGGGCTTTATAAACAGTCCTTTTTTGAGTGTCAAGTGCCTCTTGCAAGGGTACCTACCCTTTAAGTTCAACCAGGTGGCCTTCAGGCTTTTTTTTTTTGGAGGACTATTATTTATTTATTTCCTTCAGCTCTACATCTTTGACACATGGCACGTTCCACTGCAAAACAAGCGAGGATACTTGGCAGCTTCTATTACTTTTTTGAAACACATATTAAAACTTTCCATAGTTGCCATGTGTTGCCCTCTACAGAACTCTGAGAGAAGCTTATTGAAAGAATCTTTGAAGCTTATAAAAAACTCAAAAAATGGATGTAGACACTTGTCATGCTTCGCTGAGTTTTAACAGGACATGTGGCATGTTTCGTGAAGCTTTAGATACCTTTTGAGATTCCTGTGGAAGATGACACGTGGCAGCTTCCATCGAGCTCCTATAAACACTGTAGAAACATTCAAGACTCATTTGGGTTCATGTGGATGCAGACACTTGGCACATTTTGCTTATTTTTTGAGACTTACATGGGGCTCACCACAGTCCTTACTCAATAGCTGCGGATGTCGACACTTGGCAGCTTCTATTGAGTTTTACCAGGGACACGTGGCAACTTTCGTAGCTTCTTAGAAACAAACTACAAACTTTCTGTTGTTGCCACTTGGCACTTTCTGTGATATTCTGTGATAAGATTATTGAAAGAAGATTTGAAACTTATGAAAAGCTTGAAACGTGGATGCCAATACTTGTCGCGCTCTGCTAAGTTACAATGTGACATGAGGCACATTTTGTTTACTTTTAGCAATCACATGGATGATGACACTTGGACCATTCCACTTAATTTTAGCCATTCACCCAGGGCCCACCATGATCCTTACCCAAAATAGCAAAATGAAAAGAAGGAACTGCATAATTTGACACTTTGAGGCTTTTGATAAGCTTTACAAGGGACATGTGGTGTCTTCTGTTGCTTCTTGAAAATAAACTATAAAGTGTCCCAACAAGTGACACTTGGCAGCGTTCGCTCGACTTTGAGACTTAGATAAAACCCGCACAAAATGAAAAACTCACTCGTTGAACCTTGGAACTGTTGAACCCATTAAACCACTGAACCAATCCATGAATTTCCTAAGTGTTAGAAACTTGCTCCCTGGAGAGAATTTACCCATTAAAGTCATCGAACTTGTTGAACCTATTTCTTTCCTACAGAGTTCATAGAAACCAACCTGCAGAGTCCATAGAAATGAGTTTGTAGATCTGAGAGAGTCCATAGGAAAGTAGTTGCAAGGTCCCTTAACTAAAAAGCTTTGAAAATTGAAGAACTTGAATGCACAGAACAAATTTTAAAAAGGGAAGAGACAATTTTGGTCTTGCAGGACCAAAATAGTTCATATATTGTCCCAAAAGATGAATGACATTTTTTGGGGACAACAGATCCAAAATTTGAAACATAGAAATATCAATCACAAAATTTGGCAATCTAATTTTTGACCATTTTTTGTTCTTACAGGCCAAAAACATTGATCTTCTTTAATCCCTTGCTGTCCTGATTAGCCAGCCTCTAATGTCTTCACCTTACTATAATTGTCATTTTTATTATAATAGGCATGTTCTATAAAAAATCGAAGTGACTTGATCCTTATTGATGTTTTGGGTTGATCTAGAGGCTTATTTCACTTTGGGAAGTTAGTTTGCATAAGCCTTTTGGTAAAGGAACGAGCTAATTTCAAAGGATACAAGTATTTCAGCAGGCTTCGAAGGACAAATGCCCTTGTGGAAGGAAGGTAGGTGACCAATTGGACCTTTTAGCAGGCTCTAAAGGGAAACTTGGGGCCTAAAGTACCCTTGCAGAGGGCAGGGAGCACCTTCAGAAAAATGACAAGGTAGAAGGCCAAAAGGTAAGCTTTCCTTTAGAGAAAATATAAGGAAAAAGAGACCAAGGATTTCTTTGGACTTTTATCCAAAGAAAATCCATGTATAACCAAAGGGTGAATTCATTCAAACAAAATTCCCAAAGGAATTCCTTCAGACAAAAAGCTCGAAGGAATTCCTTCAAACTTTTGTCTGAAGGGATTTACAAAGAAAAGAGTGTCAACTTTGAAGGAAAGACTTCCTTCGGGCAAAATGTCTCAAGGAATTCTTTCAAACATTTTGTCTGACTAAATTGAGAAGATAAGGAAGCCCAAAGGATCCCAAAGGGCAAGTGCCCTTACGAGGGACTCAGCTGCCGAAAAGGGACCTTTTCTACTTTTTCGAAGTGATACCTTCCCTTTAGGAAAGTTCATTTTGTAAAGGCCAAAGAAATTACCAAAGATGATGACAGGCTTGAAGACGTCAACTTTAGCATTATGAACTAGCCGTTGGCAATTTAAAAATTTGGTGACATCCCCACATGCATCAAATTTGAGACAATGAAACAACCATTGGTTTTCGAATGGCACAGGCCTGACGAAATTCAAAGGGGCATATGACCCAAGGACAAACTCAGTGACCCACTAGAAAGGGAGACCAAAAAAGGGAAAAGAATATCCTGAGAGCTCAAAATTTATAGAAAGAGACAAGAATTAGTAAGGAAAGAGGGAACAAAACACATAATCCAGAACACAACCATGCACACATACGACAACATTTGGAATGTTCCAAAAGATGCACCCAGCCAAGTGCAGGGGCAAATAGAATAGTCTAGGTGGCACATAAAGCGTCAACACAGGAATATATTTATAATGACCCATGCTTTCACAGTGACATTAATATGACCCATGCTTTTGCAGTGACATTTAATACACTTTAAGCACCAAAGTCAAGACCTGCGACATCTACACCATGGTCATTTCAGGGAATTTCTAGAAGTATGACACCAACATGAGAAAATTTCCTATTTCCAATGTGTTCAACGTAGCATGGGCCATTATTCTGGAAGGCACCAAAGTCTTATTTTTTATGCTATATATATTATAACCTCTAAGAGAGAAAGGGATATATCTCAGCTTGTATGGTGAAGCCCTGCAGGAATTTACCTTGAATCAAGACATAGCATTTTAACCTCTATTTGAGTTTGCACTTTTGCATATGTCTATGGTTTTGTCTTGTGTTAAGTCATCTTCTTTCATACTTTCACATAATAATTCTAGCATGTCTAGTGTATTGTGAGTTTTTTCTTTTGCAGGTCAGCAAGAAGTGTCCACAGCAGAGTATATGCACATGTGAACAGGCTACCATAGTGTGTCTTAGAACACCTCTGGTAGTTATTCCTCCCTGTATCTCTAGAGGACCCCTTATTAGACACTGATATAGAAGAGTTTCTCATTTCAAATGAAGTGTATATCAGCTTGTTCTTGGTGTAAAGTGTATGTCAAAGCTAAGTAGATCAATCATTTGTTGCATCACCACTTAGATTAGTTTCTATTTTGGTTGTATCCTTCTCCCTTTTCACCCCCCCCTCCTTATTATTAGCAGTAGTAGTAAAAGACTTCAGAGATGCATCATAGGGAGCTAGCCCTTATCTAGATATTCTCCCCTTAATTTTGCTAGACCCACAGTAAGAGGGAAGTCTTTATTGTGCCGCATGGAAGAGAGAAGCCCAACCTTCTTTCAAGGGTACAATCCACAGCATCAACACTAATTTTACCTCAGTTCCTCCACATATAAGTGAATCATCAGGGTACACAAGTGTATTTTCTTTCTAAGTGATAGTTATAAAAACCATCATAACTTTGTCTCCACTTATCCAATTGAGATTAAATTTAGAACACCCTTATAGGATACATTTTATTTCACCTCTCCAAATTTGGTAATCTGACTCTTAATGTAACTATTTTTTAAGGCAATGAACCATCTATAGACTAGATACATTCATTTTATAAAAACTATCATTATATAAAAACTCATAAAAATTTGGTAATCTAATTCTTACCTTAGCTCCTACGCAAGTAAGTGAACCATTAGGCTACATTGGTGTATTTTATTTCTAAGTGATAGTTATAAAAAATATCATAACTTTGTCTAAACTTATCCAATTGAGCTTAAATTTGGAACACTCTTATAAGATACATTTTATTTCACCTCTCCAAATTCAGTAACCCAACTCTTAACACAGTTATTTTGCAAGGTAATGAACCATCTATAGACTAGACATATTCATTTTCTAACGAGACAACGGTTACAAACATTGTCATAACTTTTCCTCCACTTATCCAATTAAATTGAAATTTAGAACACACCGTATATACTATATTTTATATCACAACTAAAAATTTGGTAGCCTATTTATTACCATAGATATTTCGTAAGGTTAAGAATCATCTACCAAGTGTTATAACAAAATCATGTGGTACACCTCTGCAGTGACTCTAAATGATCTAAAATTTTGTGTAGAGGTTGTAAGTGCTAGGTTATATGATCCCATCAAGTTTCATTATCAAATTATTACCGCATGTTAGTGAAAGTAAAGAAATATCCTACCAAGTGTAACAGTTGGTATGTTTTTGCAATAGCTCAAAATGGTTTGAAACTTGATAAAATGTTGAAAGTGTCATATGCTATGACATAAAATAAATTTACCAATTGATTATTATTGTAATCAAAGAACCATTTCTGACAAGTGTATGTGACTTAACAGTCCCCACATACCAATATAAATAATCAAAAATCTTCACGCTTTCTTTAGAAAAGGAATATTTTTGCAACATCAATCCCCACATACTAATATAAATAATCAAAAATCTTCACGCTTTCTTTAGAAAAGAAATATTTTTGCAACATCAATCCCCACATACTAATATAAATAATCAAAAATCTTCACGCTTTCTTTAGAAAAGGAATATTTTTGCAACATCAACCGAAGAGGTAAAAAAGATCACACCAATAAGAACACAACCCAAAAATCAAGAAAAACACACCACACTCTATTTTTAGTTGATGCAAGATTGCACAAACCCTTGGATGCTCTTGCATCAGTGGTATAGTTTCTTGCATAATGGTTTTTCTTATGTTCATGGCATTGAGCCTTCCTTATTTGATTGCATAGTCTTTCCCTAGCCTCTTCTTCTCTAATGTCATTTCTTTTATCCCATATATCCAACATCATTATGTGTATGGCTTAATTCATTTGATCCATTTTGGGATTTATGTTTTTCTAGGAAGCTCTCATGGCTTATTCTACCAATAAAATCATTTTTTATTTCAAGTTATTTACTCCACGAATATATGAATCTTAAGCCATGGTTAGTGTATGTCTATAAGGCCAAGAAGGTGGCTCTAATAACACTTTTATGTTAGCAATAATAATCCTTTGTAGTTTCTATAAACCTTATAAAAACTTTAAACTGAAACTATATAAGAAGATGAAACTAGATCTAAAGTCTTGTCTATTTCAATTTCATATCCACGTGCTTCAAATATCTTGGGATGTTTTTTGAATTTTGCATCTTTGTTTGTTCCATTACTATTACAAATGAATAATAATGTAATAGTAAAAATAATCTAGTACATTATGTTTTAATAAATATTTGTTTGTAAATTAAATAAAACTATAGGTTGTGTTGTATTATATTTATTGATGGTTAGTTGAACTCTTAATCTATTAAATGACAAAATATAATTTTTTAGATCTTGGTCTATAGAGATGTTAAGTATGGATGGAAATGTTTTGATTAACCTATCAATGTATTATTGTTAAACTAAAAAAGATATAATTCAAAAATTAGCTTGAATTATAACTATTGATAGTGAAACGTATGAAAGGAATCTCTAATTGTATAATACAAATGGTACTAAAATGAAGTACTCAAGACCCCAATGTTAAGTATAAATTGCCACCCAAACTTACATCCTTATGTAAGTATATTTATTTATTAATTATTCACCTTGTAGGCCTATTAAAATCATATAATAATATTTGATTAGTCTAAAAAATCAAATTAAATTTGAGATGTGTTAAACACCAAATATGTGTTAGTAACTAGGATGAAAGGGAGAATTCTTTATTTGTGCCATTTTTTTATCCTGATTTTTACCATGTTTGGAGTGATGTTTTAGTGTCTACATCTCTATAGACTTTAAAATATGTTCAAATAATCATATTATTTCATATTTTATATGCACAAGAAAGACAAAATTTTATAGTAGTGGTGTTAGTGGTATTTGTAGAATGGAAATGGTGCTAAAATTATGTACTCAAGACACTAATGTTAAGTATCAAATATCACCCAAATTTAAATCTTTACACAATTATATATATTCATAAATTCTTGCTTGTAAGTTTGTGAAAATCATACAATCACACAAACATTGCACTATAATAAGGAATAAGGAAATTCATACCAAAATAAGGGGTTAATTTTTGGATAGGGTACATGGTATACCAATAAATGCACTTAGTAAAGAGGGAATGACTCTTGATTTATTGATATTACAAAATGGAATTTCCTTGGGAATTCAATGTAATAATATGAGGTTAATAACCATGGCTAACCATTCGAATTGTCATATTGTTAAGATTTTTAGATGTCGACAAGGGAATGATTAGACCTTGAGACTAACCCAAACTATAGGGGAAACACATGAGAAGGTGAGGAATGAATTTATGGTAATATTGGAGGTAGTAGAAGGAGCTTTGAAATAGGGTTTAGAGAGAAGTCTTTATTTTTATGGGGATACAATTGGGATTGTAGACATCTTGCTATAGCAAAAGATAAATTAAAGAACATCTAGTTCCCTTTTATGCCTTGCCCTTTTCCTCTATTTTTATATATTTTTAATGATATTTGGATCATTGTATAGTTTAGATTATGATCCATATAAATATCCTTATTTTGAACCGTATTTTAGGTGTGTGCCCTTGTTGCTCTTTATGTTATTCCACCATTTATCTATTGAGAAGACCACATAACTACAACTCATGCCTTAGGTCATTTTTTTCTCCTAGAATAAGAGGGTGAAAACTTGTTGCTTGTGTTGTGCATAAAACACATATCTACAATATAAAATTAAGTTTGATCTAAGAGGGTATGCTCAACAACATATCTAAGTGCAATAAACAAAACCAGGATATGCAAAATAAATACAAAAGGTTATGAAATGATCGCACCTAATTATTGTTCTAGAATTTTTGACCTTTATAATGACTATGTAGAATGTATGAATTTTTTCCCTAAAATCTAGGACTCAACAACCTCTTCTAGGCAGACAATGCTCTTTATAGGCTTATCTTAGGTAGACTCATCTTGATTAGAATTATAACTCTTGTTTTATCTTACGTAGGGTTGTTATACCTAATTTTTGTATCACCAATGCATTTTCTCTTTTATAGTGCCCCTCTACCTTTGCTTTGTTGTATTTTTGGGAAAAATATATAAAATTGATGTTCTTCCTCTTTGACCTAGATTGAAAGTTCAAAATAAATAAAGAGTTATGATGCATGCAACCATTGAAGTGATGTGTATCTTACATGCTTAGAATTTGACCTCCACATAATTATATGAGTGTGTGGATGGAATATCTTGACCAAGGGTTTTGAACGTTATCTTGCCTATAAGTGATAATGTAACTATATGCAAACTAATACCATCCTTTAACATGATGGAAATGATTAAATACCAAGAAGAAGAATTTTGTTTCAAGTGTGTAAGATATGACCCAATGAAGCTCGGCTTGAAGTAGGGGGAATGATGTTTGATTCTTGGATATAGGCTTGACCTTAAATATTCATATTTTTTTCCATATCTCTCTTTTATGTTACTCTATCTTTAAATGGATTATAATGAACTTTAAATATAAGGTGATCTAGGACAAGATATGTGTGTTAATAGAAATCTAAAATGATAGAGGACAAGGTTAAAGGTTCACGATCAATGACAATAGCAAAAGGACCCACAAGGCTAAAAGGCATAGACACACACAAGGCACGGGTCTATCTAAGAGTTGATAGAAGCTCAGTTTTTGAGACAGGGTTTGATAATAGGTGATATATAGTCAAAAGATGCTAAAAAATATTTTATGTTAAGCGTTAAACTATGTTTTTATGCTCAAGGGTCAAATGGGGACCTAAGTGTTGATATATTGTCATTGATGTCAAAGGGTTTTCTATTCGGTAAAGAATATGGTCATTGATGTCAATGAATTTTTGTGAGCAGCTATGGACTACATCAAGGGTGCTATGAACTGCATTAGATTTTATATGGATTACATTAGATTTGTTATAGAATGCATCAAACTTGCTATGGACTACATCAAGTTTGTCATGGATTACATCAGGTTTTATACAAACTGCATCAATCATGTTACAGATTGTATCAGGATTATTATGGATTGCATCAAGTTTGATATGGACTAAATCAAGGGTGATATAGACTACATCAAAGTTGCTACAAATTGCATTAGATTTATTATGGACTGCATCAAGTTTGCTTCAAATTACATTAGAGTTGCTATGAACTACATCAATACTACTACAAACTTCATCAGACTAACACTAAATGCATTTTAATGATTGTTTGGTTTATGCCAGCTTTATTTCACTTAGGTTGACCTATGTGATTGAGTTATTATATAAGCTAATGTGAATTATGTTTTCACAAGAGAATAAATCATTATACATATAACTATAAAGTTTTGTTTGGATGACTTTCAAAGGTTGTTGATAAACATCTTATATATATGCAAGATCAAATTATCTTTTTAAAGTATAGAAAATAGAGGATAATTATTAACTAATAAGCTAAGTAGAGGTTTGTTGAGGAACGAATGGCCAAAGAGGCATGAGTGAGAAAATAATGAGGATTGTTATTTGCTAAGCAATAGAGCATAGGTCTATTTAGGAATGGATGGTCAGAGAGGCATGAGTATGAAATTATTGAATGATTCATAGATTATTTAAAATCAGCTAAAAGAGATGAGTAGAGAAGGTAAAGAGGATAGAGACTTTGAAAATAAAGAATAGAGAAAGAGAACATAGTGAATCTAAGATCGATAAGCAGAGAGAGAAGAATTGTACCATCATTTATTGATAGAAGCAACTGAGAAAGGTGGTTGATCCAAAGCAATTGAGTTGGTGCTTAATAAAGGGGGTTGAAGCCACATATAGAGTGGTGTCTACAAATTAAGGAGTTTGTGCTTCTTAGTAAGTGGGTGCTTGATGAATCTTTTTTTCAAGTTGGTGCTTGACTATTTGAGGTTGGTGCCTCATGCTGAGTTGGTGTTTAATAATCTTGTTCACTCATTGCATATCTAATTTAGGACATTTATTCCATGTAGTGATCACTATGGGTTTTCTTCCCTTTAAAGGTTTCCCACCTATGTCATGTGTTATGTCTTTATGGTCTTTGGTGTGGTTTGTTTACTCCATGGATTTTGTATTGATGCTTGACTAACAAACTACAAAATTAGAAGAAAATTTTAAGAGCCCACTAATTCACCCCACTCTCAGTGGTTGTGCTTCCAACAATTAGTATCAAAATAGGTCCTTCAAGACTAGGCTTGATATCTGGAAGGTAGATCCTAAGAATCACAATGTCTAGTCATCAAGTACAAGAAGGGTTTTCAACAAACAAGGCCCCTTTGTTCACTAGAACCAATTATGACTTTTTGAACATTAGGATGAAGACTTATTTTATGGCTCTTGGGTTTGACATTGTACATTCAATTTGTTGATGGGTATACTATCCCTCAATCTCCTCCAACTGACGCTATATGAAAGAAAGAAAGCAAGTGAGAACTATTCAAAGGCTATGAATGTTATATTGTCTGGATTGGCATAATTTGAGTTTGTTAACGTGATGTAATGTGATTTAGCTAAGGTAATTTTGGATAAGTTATATCTCATCTACAAAGGTGACACCAAGGTAAAGTTGGTAAAGCTTTAGACATATATAAGATAGTTTAAAGGTCTAAAAATGAAGGAAGAAGAGAATATTACAACATATCTTCTTAGAGTTGATGAAGTAGTCAACATAATCAGAGGTATTAGAGAAAAAGTTAATGATTCAACTATTGTTCAAAAGTTTCTAAGATCCTTTACCCCAAACTTATTTTCAAAGGTGTTAGTAGTTGAAGAAGTAAAAGATTTAGACAAGTTATGAATGGATGAGCTTCATGGAATACTTACTGCCTATGAGATGAGGACTATTGATGTAAGATCTTTGAAAAGGGAAGCAGACTTCAAGGTTGTAAAGAAAACACAAATCAAAAGGGTTGAAATTGGCAGTGACACTGATATTGATTAAGATAAAGCCAAAGCCTTATTTGTGAGGAAATTGAGAAAAGGTTCACTTTGGTACAAAGACAGACTACCATTTAAATGTTTAAATTATGGTAGGATTGGTCATTTTGATACCAAGATTCAACTTTATCCAAGTCCTCAAAATGAAAAGAATGATGATGATGAAGAACACAATGAAGATAATAAGAAGTCTAACAAGTATGACAAGAGCAAGAAAAATTTTAAGCATAGTGACTATAAGAAAATTTTCTTCAATAACAAAAAGAGTATATAATCTAAAGAAGACAACAACTCTTATGAAGTCAGTGATAAAGATATCTTAGATATTGATGACTATAGTTTAGACCATAAAAGTGATGAAGCTTTGTTCATGGGCATTGACGTTGAAGATGGGAATAGTTCAAAAGAATAAGTCTTCATGGATGATGAAGAAATGGATGAAGAAGAATTCAAGGTTGATCTTGAGGCAAAACTTATCAATGCTTTGAATGAATTAAAGAGTCAAAATAAAAATCAAAAGTTGAAATCTCTAGTCAAAAGTCATGAAGAATAGATATGTATCTTGGAAACCAAGATAACTAAGAGTGTCAAGGAAGCCGAGGAGGTCATCAACAATCTCAAGACTCAGTTAGAAAAATAAAATACAAAGACAGCAATTCTAAATTCCAAGAAAGGAAAGTACAATGAGTATAGATCTAAGATAGGTTCATTGTAGTCAGATTTGGAATAGTTCATAGTCAAATTGAATAGTTGTCAAAAGTTTGAAAAGAAGAATGGAATTCTTAATGAAATATTGAACAATCAAAGGTCACATATCATCAAAATAGGCCTTGAATACATAGAAAACTAGAAGATTAGCAAGGAAGAGTACAATATCAATAAGTTAAAGACATATGTTAATGCTCTCTAGAAATCTGAGATGGTAAATGACAGTCCGAGGTCAGGATAGATCAAGAAGATTATCGCTTCTCTCAAAAAAAACAAAAGTGTCAATGTGCCTTTCAAAAATATTTAGAGATCATTTCCTATTAGGTAAATGAATGCAATAAGGTATATGAATTCCCTTTATGGCTACTATTTCTCTTGTAATCAGTTTGGACATAAAACTATCGATTGTAGATCAAATGCTAAAAATAATCATGCATCGAGAAGTGATATGAATAGTCATGGGTTTCCAAAAAGATTCTCAAATCCATTTATCCAAGGATCAAATATTAATAGACGCGGTGTGATTTTTTACAACTATTATAGAATTAGACATATTGCAAAATTATGTAGATTGGGTTATGTAAAATCCCCTAGTCAAAATAGGAAGGTGTATGTTAAATTTGATAAGAAGTCAGAAACTTTGAAAATACTAAAAAAGGAGCAAGATAATGATGGTCCAAATGAATAAGAATCCACGATAGCACAAGCTACTTTTCACATTCAAGATGAGAGTTTGAAATGGTATATTGACAGTGGTTGTTCAAACCATATGACAGGTGACAAGAATAAATGTATATCTTTGAAAAAGACTACTAAAGGTAAAGTCAAGTTTGGAGACAATAAAATTACTAATATTGTTGGGAAGGGAATATTAAGTCTTGATAATGGAAAAACTAAAACTGAGAATGTGTTATATGTAAAAATACTGAATCATAATTTGTTGAGTGTTAGTCAAATGTGCAATCAAGAATATAATCTAACTTTTCATGCTAAAGGATGTGAAATAAGAAAAGCAAGTTCAAAAATATTGATAGCAGATGCTGATAAGACTACAAATAATTTATGTTTTGAATGAGATCAAGAAGGACAAGTGTTTTAGGAGTCAATTGGATGAGATTTAGCTTTGGCATAGAAGAATGGGACATATAAACTTTGAAAATTTAGTGAAGATAATTACTAATAAATCAATTAGGAACATGCCTAAGATCATTAAGCCTATAAGCACCTTGTGTAAGGCATGCCAACACGGAAAATAAACAAGATTAAGGTTCAAGACAAAATAATATTTAACTAAAAAACCTTTAGAGTTGATTCATACATATCTATGTGGTCCAACTAGTACTCAAAGTATTCAGGGTGAAAGTTACTTCATGTTTTTTATTGATGATTACACTAAAATTACTTGGGTTGTTTTCTTGAAGGAGAAATCTAAGGCTCTAGATAAGTTCAAAGCATTCAAGTTTATAGTTGAGAATGAGATAGACTTAAAAATCAAGTGTCTCAGATTTGATAGAGGAGGATAATTTTGGTCAAATGAGTTTGATGACTTTTGTATAGAACATGGAAGTAAGAGACAGTTTTTGGCTGCAAAGACACGTTAGTAGAATGGTGTGGTTGAAAGGAAAAACATGACTATTTAGGAAATGGCTAGGACAGTGTTAAATGAGTCTAAATTGTCTGATATATTTTGGAGAGAGGCTATAAACATAGTAGTACACATTATAAACAAAGGTCAAATTAGAATAAATAATAATAATACCTGCTATGAATTGTGGAAAGGCAGATCAGTTTCATTTGAACACTTTAGAGTGTTTAGAAGCATGTGTTTCATCAAGAGAGATGAAGATGATCTAGAAAAATTTGATTCAAGGGTTGATGAAGGCATCTTCCTTGGATATTCTTCAGTTAGTTTTGCATATAGATGTTACAACAAGAGACTACATAAGATTATAAAGAGTACACATGTGAGATTGGATGAAACCATATCTAAGAAGGTTACCACACAACCAAGATTTCATGCAAAGGATCTTGACCTCGAGGAAGAATAAAGAACATCAAAAGAAGAAGAAGTGGAATAAATTCAATAAGAAGAATAATGGGAAGCTACAAGGGCACCTTCCAGATTTGTTTATAAAAATCATCCAGAAAGTCAAATAATTGGTGATATTGATGCTAGAGTGAAAACCAAGAGAAGGTTTATGAATACATCATAAAATGTAAACTTCTCTCTATTTTCAAAGATAGAAACAAAAATGTTTGTATAAGTCATAAGTGATAAGCATTTTGTGAACGCTATGGAGGAAGAGCTCAATCAGATTGGAAAAAATGATACTTGGGAACTTATTCCCATACTTAAGGATAAGAATGCCATTGGAACCAAATGGGTTTTTAAGAAAAAATTGAATGAAGATGGTCAGGTCATGAGAAACAAAACAAGTCTAGTATGTAAAGACTATGCTCAATTAAAAGATGTTGACTTTGAAGAAAAATTTTCACCTATGGCAAGACTGGAAGCTATAAGACTATTTGTAGCATATGTTGGTTTCAATAATTTCAAGATAAATCAAATGGATGTGAAGTTTGCATTTCTCAATGGAAATTTAAAAGAAGTGTATATAGAGAAACTTGAAGGTTTCTCTTCATCAGGGAATAAGGAATACATATATAGACTAAAGAAAGCATTATATGGGCTAAAGTAAGCCTTTAGAGCATGATATGCAAGACTTGACAAATACTTGCTTGATTAGGGTTTCAAAAGAGGTGTTGCTGATAGAAATATTTACATCAAAATATAAGCTAAGCATCAATTAATAATAGTTGTGTATGTTGATGATATTATCTTTGGTAGTGACTATGAAGAGATGTCTAAGGAGTTCATAGAAGTAATGCAATAAGAATTTGAGATGTCTATGTTAGGGGAACTACCATTTTTTCTTGGATTGTAATTAGTTCAGTTAGATAAGGGAAAATTCATATCTCAAGCTAAGTACATTAAGAAAATGTTGAAGAATTTTGATATGGAAGACTATAAATTAGTAAGTACTATAATGACAATAAGTTGCAAGTTGAGTCAATAAGATAAGTCATCATAAGTCAATCAGACCTTGTATAGATTTATGATTGGTATTCTATTGTATATTACTGCATCAAGACCAATATCATGCAGGCAGTAGGTTTAGTGGCCAGATTTTAGGCAAAACAAAAAGAGACACACTTATAAGCAATCAAGAGGATTTTCAAATATCCCAAAGGTACTATGGACTTTGGTTTATGATACTCAAAAGGTAAGGATTTCACTTCAACAACATATACTAATGTAGATTGGGCAGGGTAGCATTGATGATTGAAAGAGCACAAGTGGTGGTTCATTTTTTATTAGAAAGAGTCTTGTGTCATGGTTGAGTAAGAAATAACCATCAATTTCCCTATCTATAGATGAATATGAGTACATAGCAATAACATCATGTTGCACATAGGTTTTATGGATGAAACAAAACTTGAGTGACTTTAAGATTAAGAATGACAATCTAATTTCTATATTTTGTGACAATACTAGTGCCATTAACATCCCTAAGAATTCAGTCATGTATTCTAGGACCAAGCATATTCCAATCAAGTATCATTTTCTAAGCAAGCAGGTAGCTGATTAGAATGTCAAACTAGAGTATGTAATGACAAAAGAACAAGTTGTAGACATTTTTACAGAACCCCTTCTAAGGGCAACATTTGAGTTCTTAAGGCAGGAATTGGGAGTAATTCCTTCTTCTATCAGTCACCAAAAAAGGTATGGACTGAGGGGGAGCTAACCTTTTGGTATCTTTTAGCTCTGAGGATCAATATTCAAGAGTCTATGACATTCAAAATATGTTCAAGTGGTAGTGAGAAGTATCTTGCAGTTTTCTAATGAGAAGTTTATGAAATTATCATCAAAGAAATGAGGATGGATATTATTAGTTTTGAAGAAGCAACACTTTATTTGGGTCAATTAGATTTTAGGTTATGCAACCCTTTACCATTGATGTCAAAGGGGGAGAATTTGCAAGCTAGGGGGAGAATTAGCAAACTGACTATTTTCAGGGAGAAATAGTGCAACACTAGAGATTGTGTATAAGGGAGAGATATAAAAGTTGTGTGAGATATAGCAAGTTGTGTAACTATTGTCTAGTTACCTTTGGTGAAGAAATGATAGGGGAAAGAGTAAATCGAGGTCAAGTTTTGGTGTAGATGTATGTTCATTGAATGATAAAATTTGCTCAAGTCATCAACTTGTAAAGGTTTTCCATCAATGACAAAGGGGGAGTTTGTTGAGACATTGTCATTAATGTCAAAGGGTTTACTATTTAGTAAAAAATATGGTCATTGATGTCAAGGAATTTCTGTGAGCAGTTATGGACTACATCAGGGGTGCTATGGACTGCATCAGAGTTGTTACAAATTACATCAAATTTATATGAATTGCATTAGGCTTGCTACATATGGCATTAGGTTTGTTACGGATTACATCAGTTTTGATATGAACTACATTAGGCATGTTATAAAATACATCAAGCTTGATATAGATTGCATCAAATTTGCTATAGACTGGATCAGGAGTGTTATGGACTACATTAGAGTTGCTACAGATTTGCTATGGACTGCATCAAGTTTGTTATGGACTACATCAGAGCTGCTAAAAACTGCATCAAGACTACTACAAACTTCATTAGGCTGACCCTAAATGTATTCTAATGATTGTTTGGTTTATCCTAGATTAATTTCACTTAGGTAGACCTATGTGAGTGAGCTTTTATATAAGCTATTATGAATTATGTTTTCACAAGAGAATAAATTATTATACAATTGACTATAGAGTTTTACTTGGTTGAATTTCAAAGGTTGTAGATAAACATCTTGTATATAATCAAGATCAAATTATCTTTTTAAAGTATGGAAAACAAAGGATAATTATTCACTAAGAAGCATAACAGAGTTCTATTGAGGAATGAATGACCAGAGAGACATGAGTGAGAAAATAATGAGGATTATCATTTGCTAAGGATTAGAGTAGAGATCCATTGAGGAATGGATGACCGTAGAGGTGTGAATATGAAATCATTGAATGATTCATAGAGTATTCAAAATCAGCTAAAAGAGATGAGTAGAGAAGGCAGAGAGGGTAGAGTCTTTGAAAATAAAGATCAAAGAAAGAAATCCTAATGAATTTGAGATTGATAAGCAAAGAGAGTAGAATTATACCATCATTTATTGATAGAAGCAACTGAGAAAGGTGGTTGATTTGAAGCAGCTAAGTTGGTGCTTGGCAAAGGGTGTTGAAGCCTCTTGTAGATTGGTGTCTACAAATCAAGGAGTCGGTGCTTCTTAGCAAGTGGGTGCTTGTTGAATCTTTTTGTCAAGTTGGTGCTTGACTATTTGAGGTTGGTTGGTGCCTCGAGCTAAGTTATTGATCAATGATATTGTTGACTCATTGCATATTTTATTTTAGGACATGTAGTCTATGTAGTGATCACTATGGGTTTTTTTCCTTTTAAGGGTTTCCCACCTATATCATGTGTTATGTTTTTATGGTCTTTGTTGTAGTTTGTTTGATCTATGGATTTTGTATTGATACTTGATTAATGAGCTAAAGAATTAGAATAAAGTTTTAAGAGCCCACTGATTCACCCCCCTCTTAGTGGTTGTGCTTCCAACACTGAGTGAGGCCAAAAGGGTCCAAATAATATGCAAATTTGTCTAAGTTTGTTAGATATGATAAATTTGGAATAATTCATTGGGAAACAAGGGTATTGTGCCAAATTTAGGTTTCTACGTAATCCCCCAACTTTGATGTGGGTATATGAAAATGAGTGAATACATGTGTGTGTCAAATTATACATGTAAATAATTTAAAACACACATCTCTAATTACCTAGGGAATAATGGAGGGTTTTTATTGAAGCACACTCAAGTTAAGTATCCATCAACATGAGAATCTTTATGCACTTGAAACAAGTGCCAATTACTATAAGCAATCAATAGTCATGAGTGATATTTGAAGTTTGAATTCTATTTTATTTTATTTTTGAAAAGAGAACATAGGAACAAATCACCTGGTTGGAATTTGATCCAAATTTCACAACAACCACTTTCATAACTAGACTTTTGATAAGTGATGAAACATAGCCAACACTTCTCAGGGAGTCACTAGTGCCCAATCCACTTCTTGATTAAGTATACAAATTTATTTAATTTCAATTAAATTTTCTCTAGTTTGCTTCATTTTTATTTTTTTGAAAATATATCCATATATATACCCTCTTTTGATGTGAGGGATGAAGACATGTGTTACAATCACTCATCTCAAATGATAATTTTAAAATATTGCATATGTTAGGAAACTAATGTAGCTAAGGTGTCAATACCTTGAAACGTATGCAACTAAAATTTGAATATAGTCAATACCAACAAGTAATGTACAAGTGTGAATCTAACATAGGAAATATAGTATTATATCAAGCAAAACGTAAAAGGGTACGATGGACCCATAATAAAAGTGAAATGGGAACAACTAAAATGTCCCAAATGTGATATAGCATGCTCCCAATTGGTTTAGATATATCAATGAGAACACACACAAGTAGCATGTCCCTTTAGATACATATTAAATACCATGGCAACATAGGCACCAATCAAGTATAACAATATGCATGATAAACATCTTGGATATAGGCACAATATGTAATAGACATGATGAACTTCATGAATACAAGTAATGCATAAAGCAGAGGACCACACAAGCTATTGACCACATCCAAGTTAGTGACAAGGAAAGTTAGTAAGACCACATATGGATATGACCCAAAAAACATGATTGGAAGAGGGTTCTTTATGAACAAGGACATAAAAATAGACAAACACATGCAAATGCAAGCAAGTATTTACACACAACAATCAATGTAACCTTAAAAAATATGTAATGAATATATCCATGTGATATATAAGATATAGATACTGACATGAGATGTTGTGACTAATGTAATTTAGCTCAATATGATAAAAAACAAACAAGGAAAGATATCACCATGCAAAATTGCTATATGGAAACATTTAAAGATTGAACATGTTGTCTATTTAAGATGCATCCTCCAAGATGTGGAAAAATAGTGTGGAGTCCAATATCATGTAACATGTGAACCTACATATCACCCACTCAAGATATACTATGAAAAAGACATGTAATTCGTGGATATGAAAACATATACATAGGTGAATATGTAATAATGTATAAATAAATGTTTTTGAATTTATATATTTTGTAACTTGAGAAACATGCCTCTTAATGAGGAAATTGTATAAATCATGTATACACGAAGTATGATAAACATAATTTTACAAGGTATAAAATGATGTGTAAGTAGAAAATACCCATAAATATAATGGCACACATGTAATATAATTCCTATTCATATAATAATAGTAACATGTCATGATCACATGATATGGATGAATATGTGGCAAAACCCAAACATGAATAGATACTAAGTTAAGGATGATGATTTACATGAGGAAGAACACATGCCCCCCAATGTATGATAAATCAATAACATAAATATATGTCAATAAATGTACCATGAGTGATGACCTATCACGTGTCAAGGTAAATGCAAGATCTAGAATCTAAATAAGCAATGTAGACCATAAGTTGAAAGGGGTATAATAAATTACATATGTAGGATATACCAATAAGAAACATGTGTGGTTATGATTCTGCCATAGGAAAATGTGATATAAGATAGAAATAATTGGTGCCATGCCCCCACTGGGAAAATATATATGTAATCAATAAGGTACAAGTGTGCATATGATGCCCCCATAAGCAAAGATATGATCATGTATGAATACATGTTTTTTATTTCTTTAGTAACATATGTAGAATAATAATATAAATTAACATAATAAGGCACAAGTTCACACATAAAAGAGAGAGAATAAAGATGTGCAAACTAGATGAATAAGATGAGGAGGATTCTAAGTAACCTACGACTTCCCTCATAAATCAATGCATGTTATGACTAACGGTCCCGATAGATATGTTGTCATAATAGGGAAACCAAATCAATTGTTAATAATTGAATCAATGATCAAATGGACAAGGCCATTGGAATATAACAATCAACATGAAATAAGTATCTAGAAGAATATCAATGAAAAATAGAAAGCATTTGCCAATGTGAAATCAAAAATATAGTAAAACAAAATCAATCATTAAGAGGAATTCACATGTAAGGAAATATATATAGAATAATAAATTTATGTGCAAGACTATGGTATAATAATGATATATCAACAAAGACCAAATATTAGTCGTATAAATATGGATGATATGATACCAAGGTGTAGTGTATACACAAATATCAATCACAAGGCAAGTGATATAAATGCATTGATCTATATAATAGTTATATGCAAATAAATTCATGTATATATCCATGAACATAATCAATATATGTATACTATATGTGAAGTGAAATGTAAGATACATGATCTATGTATAGTGGCTCAATATATTAACCATAAAAAAACTAATAAGAATGTCACCATGTTAAAAATGGCTAGCATGTAGAAATTCCCCCCATATATGAGGCATGAAATGAGCCCATAACCATATATAATATGAATATACGACATCTTATCTATTAAAGTATACCATGAGAAGCATGTGTGGAGACATGAATGTAGAAAAACCTCTAATATAGGTACAATAGGCATAATATGACTAAGAAAAAGGCCCAAGTAATTTTTCAATTTTTTGTCCTTTATGAATGATTTTATATTTTATATTATTTTTTGTTTTGGTATTACATACCTACAAGAATTAATGTGTAATAATGTACCAATGAAGAACTAGATGTATGCATGACTAGTGTAAATGTATGTTCTATGTATAGCATTGTAATCAACAATGTATGCATATGGCAAACTATGTGTCAAAAAGTGGCACACAATAAGTGAAGAAAACCTATATCACCAATAAATAAAATCGCCATAGATAGTGAGGCATAAAGTTGATGTTTACTTCAAATAATTAACATTTGAAAGTCTATATATATCATATATAGTGGAAATATAAATACTTGGTAAAACTCTGAAGTATATGAACAGGTGCACTAAAATCATATTAAAGAGAAACAAATCAAGCAAAAGTATAATACAAAAAATGTCATAATATGTATGTGTTGAATCCCAATCAATGTCATTTTTTATTTGATAAATAATGAATGATAATAGTTCTATAACAATCATTTTAGGTTGGAGTTTTGGAAGCACAATTATGTCTTGGTTTGAGAGGTATATAACTTAATTGCATCCTTGGTATATGATGTGAAGTTTTGTTTATAATTGATGTCGGATTTTGATTGCTCACATGATTTTTAATCCCTATGTGTTGTTTATATTTGTGTTGAATATTACATTGCATTCTTTGATTTTATCTAAAATATTATTGAATGGTTCAAAAAGATGTATATGCTAAGTTAAAATCACTTTCTTCCTCGTTTTCTATTTATTTTTCATTCTAAAAACTTAGGATGGGTTCATGTTTACCCGTATTGGTCTGCTCTTTGTTGTCTTATTCTTTTTTTATTTTCTTCATTATTGACTACTTGCTTTGATTTAACATATTTGAATGCCTCGGTTGTAGATCTTTCAAAGTGAATACGTGGAGGAGCAATAGATTTTGTTGGTTGTTCAATATTTTAGACAATTGGCCTTCATGAATTAATTTTATTTATTAGTTTGAGGTGCAACATCATTATGTATATAAGGTGGGGGGAGTACAATATATTTGGGATATTCCAAATGTATTTGTATAATCTAGATACTCTATTGGTCCACATGGTGTGAATTTAACATTGGATAATTGTTTATTTAATTTATTGGGTTGATTATCATCTACTATATCATCATTTTGTTCTTGATCATCATCGTTGTTTATTCTTGACTCCCCCACAATATTTGAGTGTGATCTTTCTATTGGAATAGGTTGATTCAGAGTTGTAACTCTTTCTTGGTTAATGTTTAAATTAGGTATGACAAATTATGCAAGTTCTACATGCATACAATAATAGAAAATGATGTTGTCTCCAGGAATGGTGCATACACATCGACCTTAAGCAAATTTTATGCATATATGTAATGTAAATGATACAAATTTTTTAGCACATATACATGGTCTTCTCAATAGTATATTATAGTTGGCATCACTAGACATGACTTGACATTGGGTTGGTAGAGTCTTAGGCTAAAAAGTTATATCTAATGTTATTATTCCCCTGGTACTTTGTGTTTGATTTTTTAACCTTTAATGATTTTGTCTAATGGGAATATATGATGAATGCAAATTTATTCCAAAAAGGCTATACTAAAAAAATTAATCTGACACAATTGTGCACAACTACTCTCTTGATTACTTGCCTTTTAATAGTAGTTTGTATGTATAAAGGAAGCTTTTTATTTATGGTGTCTTTAGGAGGTATACATTTAAGCTCAAAAGTGATAAGGTGTTCACTATGTTTAAATGTGTTGACAAGGGTAGTGAAAAAAGTAGGTTCAATATTGGTTGGTAAGGTAGCATCCTATAAAGCATCGCATATAATGTCTCTATAAACCATTGATTGCTTAAGTGACTCCAAGATAAAAATATTAGCTTATGTGTTTTTTAATTGATCCACTATATCATAAATTTTGTTAATCCAAATTCTAGGAGGAGGGGGAGGATTGGAAGCTTGAGTAGGAACATTGTGTCCTATCCTATTTTGGGGATTAAAAAAGGGAATGGTGACATTGAAAGGTCTACCCCTTCAAGTTGTTACAAAATTAACATGAACATGAGCCATGAAATCCTAGAGATAACACAAATATGAAAATCACATTTGAAATGAAAACCCTAAGAAGAAATAAGGTTTTTTAAAAACCCTTGGTTTAATGTTCGAAAGAGTCAAGGTTCCTCATTTATGTTTACCCTAATTCTAGTTTTACTCAAAATAAGAATAAAATAATTATAATTAGATAAATATAGGTGTACATTCATGAAGGTGTAGAATTTAGATATATCTATGTGGTTATGCTTAGAAACATGTCTACATGCAACAAATGAAACCAGGTTATGCAAAGTAAATACAAAAGGTTAAGGAATGATCACACCTACTTACTGTTAAGTAATTTTATACTTATACAATGATTGTGCAAATAGTTTGAATTTTTCCCTTGCAATCTGAGACTTAAAAACCTCTTTTAGGTAGGTAAGTGCTCTGCATGGGTTTTTACTAAGCAAACTTGGTCCGGTTAGAATCGTAATTATCAGGTCTATCTTTGTGTTGTTGATTTTTTAATGCATAGGGTTATCAACCTTTATTTTTCTATCACTAGTATGTTGTCTCCTTTTTGGTGATTTTATACCTTTGCTTCATTTTTTTACATGCACAAAATGTGCATAAAAGATGTTCTTCCTATTTGACCTATTTTGGCACTCCAAAGAAAATAAAGAATTGTTGAGTTAGGTAGCCATTGAAGTAGTGTTACAAACTACATATCTTTCATGCTCAGAATTAGACCTACACGTAGTCCTATGAGTGTGTGGATGGAATGACTTGAGTGAGGGGTTTTAACCTTTACTTCCTTGTAATTGATAATGAAACTATATTCAAATCAATTCCCTCCTCTAGCACAATGAAAATGATGAGAGACCAAGAAGAACAACACCATCACAAGTGTGTAAGATATGACTCAATGAAACTCAACTTGAAGTAAAAGGAATGATGTTTGATGTTTGGATTTAGGATTGACCTTTGATATTAAAATTTTATCCATATGTCTCTTCTATGTTCCTCTATATTTAAATGGATTAGAATGACTTGTATATATAATATCATCTATGACAAGATACATATGTTAGACAACTTTAGAAATGACAAGGGGCAAGGTTAAAGGCACATAATCAATGATTATGGATAAAATGACCCATAAGGGTAAAAGGGATAGACATGCATACGGCATTTATCTACCCTATATGGTTACATACATGGCACAGATCTATCTAAGATATGACAAAGGCTCAGTTTTTGAGATAAAGTATGATAATAGGTGATCTATAATCCAAATATGCTAATAAATACTTTTTGATAAGTGTTAAACTATATTTTAAAGGCTCAAGGGATAATTGGAGATCTAAGTGGGGTAGAAATGGTCTAAGAAACATTCTAATATGTATAAGGTTTCCAAATATGATAAATTGGGGATAAAGGTCTTGTGCCATATTTATGTGTACACAATTTCATTATGACCTTGTCTTAGTATAATTGTGATGGCACAAGACTTTAATTAATGATGATGCACTGTAGAATCAATGTGTATGCTCCTTGAAAAAACTTGTGGACCTCTTAATAATACTTCATCAACATACACGAGATGCTTGACTTGTAAGGGATCCAAATGATAGAAGACTTAAATGAGTGTAATGACTTAGGATGCATTTATATACATAGGCTTCACAAAGACACATACACACATAGGCCGACCATGGAAAATATTTATAATTGATAATCAATGCATATGAAATCAACCTAGGGTTAAATGACCCACAAAAGGTAGAGGATAAGAATCAATAGACTATTGTTTGTGACTCAGTTAGAATTGGCAAATCATCGATTAAAACCCAACAGGCAAAATAACTCAAAACAAATTCTAATTTAAATAAATAATGACTAAATGTAATGTTGATGTTGTCAACTAACATATATGAGGTGTTTAAGAGGAAATATAGATGAGCCAAGGTTGTGAAGGGTCCAATGTGGATGGAAAATGTCTGAAAAGAGCCAAATGTACACAAATAGGCCAAGTTTGATAGAGTACAAAAAAGACACTATAAAAAAGGTCTTATACCAAAATTAGGTGTTTAAACCTATCAAACATAATAACCAAATGGGTCCTACTATGGATTTTTATTTAATTTTTTATCACAAAATTGATTCAAGGGAAAGTCATCGCAAACTAGCCAATTGAGGCTTCCTTATTAGACTGCACTCATATAGATGACACCTTTCCATATGAGTTTGTTATGTGCACCAATGAAATATTTATTTGGCAATTTAATTTGATGGGTGACAATGTGTTTCAAGTGTATGGGTATTTAATGTATTGATTACCCCTAAAGAACTATTCCATTAGTATGTCAATTGAGCTTTTCATATACCAACAATATAACAAAGTCTGAGGCATTAATAATATGACTTAATGCAACACATGCTTTAAAGATTAAATCTATCAAAGTGTATGGTGATAATTAACTTGTAGTTAATCAAGTGACAAGTGCATATCACATAATAATATAAGTTGACCCCCTACAAATATTTAATGCTTAGTTTGATCACCCAATTTGACAAGTTTGAGATTAATAATATTTCCATGAGAAATGATCACCATGTTGATGTTATGACTAGTATTGTTTCCCTTGTTCCTTTATGCATTACAAATGATCGTGCCATATTTAATAATAAGATATTACAATAACCTACCACTTAGCTACACATTTTGTAGGCCTTGTATGTATATTCCCTATAAAGTGGTATGAATAAATTATAGTGGTTGGTAGATATATTTAGTTATTTCTTGGAAAAAATCACCCCTCCTCAATTTTCAGGAAATGATAATAGAAAAATATGATGGGACACCATTATATATGTTATAATTGGAGATGCCATTTTGAAGGGATCCTATAATAGGTGATTGTTAAGATGCCTTGTGCACAAAGAAGCTCAACTAGCATTATAACAGCTCCATGATTGTGCATGGTGGAAATTTTGGTAGAAAACCATGTCATGTAAATTGCTTATAATGGGTTATTATTAGAATATAATCGAACAATGTTATCATAAATATGTAAAAATATAATATCAATGCCAAAGACATGGAAATCTTATTAATGTTCTATCTCAAAAATTGAAGCCAACTATGTCGCCATGGATATTTTCCATATGGGGGTTTTACTTAGTTGGCAAGATTAATCCACCATCCTTAACAACACAAGTTTATGATGACAACTAAATATTTTTTATGAAATGGATTGAAGATGCACCTTATAATCCACTATAGGCATGTAGATATTTACACATTTCTCATGACACATATTATTTACAAATTCATCCTACCATCCTCTATTAGTACTCATAATAGTTCATCTTTCAAGAGTAAGACGGTTACAAAGTTTTGTACAAAGTATGAGATCAAACATACATTCTCAATTCCTTATTACCCATGAAGGAATGGTCAAGATGAGGCAATTAATACAAATATTATTAATATCCTATGTAAGACAATGAAAAAACATGGAAAATATTGGCATGATAATATACATTGCACTTTATCTGCTTGTAGAACAAGTTTGAGAATAGCCACGAGGACAACCCCCTATTCATTGGTCTATGGTGAGAAATCAAAATTCTCCTTAGAAATCAAAATTAATTAACCTATATTGTCACTAAATTATATTATCGATGACAAAAAATATAGAGAAAAAAGATTATATCAATTGGAAATGTTGAGTGATACACTACTCATGTTATTGAGCACATTAGAGTTCACCAAAATCATCTCAAAAAAGCTTATAACAACAATATCAAATCAATATAATTCAATGCGAGTAATAAGGTAGTGAAAGAAGATCAAGCAAATACAAATGTAAATAAATAATATAGAGGCAAGTTTAAGCCTAATTGGTTGGGGCCCTTTGTTATTACAAATAAATTTGGTTTAGGGGCATATCACTTGGCTAAAATAGAAGGTAAACCTTTAAATAATAGAATTAATATTATGTACCTACAATGTTTCTATACATGGGTTTGACCTTTACTTCTTTGATATTTTCTAATAATTTATTTTATTATTGTTGACGAGTCATTTCCTTTTCTTTACTTCAATTACTTTCATGCATTTATTTTTCCATTTGGCTCTAGTTTTCCTTTTTTTGGTCTTTTCAATTATTTATCATTGATGGTTCCTTTCTCTTCCCATGAATTTATTTATAGCATAGTTCATCTTCCATACTTATGATTGATTTTCATATCTTCATTCACCAGATTTAACTTAGTTTATGTGTCAACATGTGTCATGGGGTATATTATTTACCATGATTCGTATCATGCATATGTCCTTGCCTGTGTTGCCATATTCTATATCATGCATTTACTTAGGGAAAGAACATTTATTTATTCCCCCTGTGTTGATCATATCTTTCACATTCAAGGGTATATTTGACACTAGCACTTTATTGATTATGTATTTCCCACAAACAAGATCTTACTTTGATGCTTACATTTACTATATTGTGCCCATATTGGGGTAACTTGTGACAAAGGGGCATGATGCTCCTACAAAAAACATTTATTTTATCTCTCCCACCTAGAAAAAACTTATTATTATGTGTACATTGCTTAAACTTAGATAGACATGGTCAAATTGCTTATTATTCACATGTTCATCCCACACCTCAAAATTGGGGCATATGATTCACTTATTCTATCTTCAGTCACATGGTGCTACACAACATATTTTTTCTTGATCTAACACTTCTTATGGCACTTGAGACCAATTACATGGCGGTAAACAACATCTATTTCATGGTCTCATCACAAGATACATACATTTCAATGTAGTGCAAACACAAATATATGGACCCATATATATAGTTCCATGGTCTTTAGTACAATTAGGTGTAGTCGTTCATATTCCTATTTCCTTTCCTTGCATCATAGTTCTTTGATTACAAATTTATATAGACACAAATTCACTTACACACATTTTCCAAATGTTTGTACAAGATTTTATTTCTATATCTTTGACTCAAGAGCATGGATTCTAGTTCCAAAATCTTCCCATCAATCCACTATGGAGATTAGGTGATCACTCTTTCTTTTTTATTTAAATCTCTCTATTATTCATATATTAACTTCAAAAACTCTCAATAGGTGGTGCAACAACTGCAACGTACTCGTATCCACATGATTTATTTACTTTGACATGTATGGATGCACACATATCAAAGTGGGGCATTATGTAGACATCAAATTTTGTTACATGAATAGTTGTTTTCCATGGTGTTAGTGTCTTAATGTTTTATGGATCATTGGTTTAGATTAGGCTCTTACTGGTCCATATTTCTTGTGTTCTCTTTACTTTAAAAATTTTATTTTAGTTTTTATTCGACTTATGATACTTGTAATACTTTTCACTCTATGTTTCTCTTATCAGTTTTCTATGCTTCTTTGTATTCCTCTTTGTTCTTCCCTATTGGATTGATCTTTTTCCTTTGTCCTTTCTCTCTTATAGTTTTTCTCTTTATTCCTTTTATTTTATGTTGTCTTTTACTTTTTTTTCTAGGAGCATAGTAGTAAGATCCTCGCTGACTGAGAACATACCACTACATTGATGTTATATCTAAGAACATAGTACATTCATGGTCCTTGGTTTTTTTAGAAATGTGTTGTATACTTTTCATGACAATAGGATTTGGGGCAGCACCCCAATTTTTTTGGGACCTTATGGGTGTCTTTTGGGGGGTTTTAGCCCATGGTTTTGGTGCCTCTGGTATTGTAATACAACTTTGAGAGTTTCTTATTGATGTACCTAAAAACACTTGTACATGTATTAGGGTAAAGTCAAAAATTTGAAGTACATTATTATATTATAAAATGGTTGAGTTAATATAATAATGAAGAAGAATAATATGTTGAGTTTTTCATGTAGGGGTTTCCCAAGTGAAATCTTGTGTGTATGCCACTTCTCCTATTTTATTTTTAGCTTAAATATTATATTAGTATTGCTTCTCTTGTATTAGTTTATGAGGTCTTTTCTCTTCAGGTTTTTTGTTTCCCTTTGATCCTTATATCGGGTTTCTCATGGTTTTTTGGCCCTTTTTTGGGATTTTCTTGCCCATTGTGAGTCAACGTGCATGCCAATAGGGTTCTAATTTAAATTCATGAAGTATATAAAGATAAAGGTTCAATATTGAATTTTGGGACAACACATTCATACTATATTTATCTATTAAATTTGTAAAAGCAAGGATTTCATTTATTAGAGCAATACCCCTATACCAAAAGCATAAGTCAAACATTTAGTGAAAGAGCATGTAACATTTACTAGTTGTTTCATGAAGGATAAGGGTTGGGACACTTACATTGCACACGACTCCTTGTTAAACTACATTATAGTTGAGTGTTGATTAACAAACTATCCAATTTCTAGGGTCTTGATAATAATGGAGGGGTAACACATGTCCCCCTTCATGCCTCTAGTTTTTATGGGTTTGTAAGTTCAAGAGATGAGATCAATTTTCCAGAGATTTATATAGAACTACGGAAAAATGAAAGAGGTTTTTGGAACCTAGGAGTAGAGAAACATGGTCATCAAATTTGTTTCACAAAATATTATAGTTTTTAGGAATGTACTATACAGTCTTGTTAGTGTCAGGAAAGGGTATAGTCTTGTTAATGTCAAGAAAGGAGCACATTCTTGATCAAAATCTGAAAGTTCTTTGTTTACCATAAATTTTCTAGGTTTTGTGTGCATTTTTGTATGGACCTATTTTCACCTTTCATTTATCTACACATTTGTGACAATTCATTATTCTTCTCAAAACCCCTTGTTTGCACATATTAATTATTCCAAGGTATTCCTTTATACGATTAGGCATGTTTTTTACTATTATATTGGGGTAAATCTAGTAGATTTGAATTGCACATGTTTATGGGTAGATATATTGCATTTTTATGTAAAATAATTTTCGTGTATCATAGATCCCTAACATGCATATATGCTAGGACAAAGTTCCTTGTCCATGCTTTATATTTTTATACATGCAAATGTGTTATGATCAAAGTCATGAAAAATTCAATCTTTATATCTTGTTATGATGATGTTATATTGCCTATATCTTGAGGCCACATGGAAAAATATAACTATTATGCTTATTCCTTTAACGCAAAAGCTTTGAATGTTTTGTTGATCAATGATTTGATATGATATATTGTACATGTTGCATCTAATATATTTCATTTAAGAAGTGAGCTTCACAAATTCATCCCAAATCTCAAAGTGGGGAGCATATATCCTACTAATTATATTTTTAGATCCATGTTTCTTCAATAGTATGATAAACCCAAGAGCCTTCCATTACATGTCGAAACCAAAGCAATATGTGCATTATCATATTTAATGTGATGGATTTAGAGGCCCTTTTGATGACATAAGGGGTTCTAACTTCAATTCCCACCTTATCTAGTGATTCAACGACTTATATTTTCTAAGGAATTGGAAGCCCTTTGACTGACACACAAGGTTCTAACTTCAATTCTAAGTGATATAGATTTTGTTAATAAGTGGAGGCATGGCACCCGACAAACATAGCATTCTAACTCCACTTCATCTTTATATCTCTTTCAACGGTATGATAGACCCATGAGGCCTTGTGTTGCATACCAAAGGTAAAGGAGGTATCATGTTTATCAATTTTAGATTTTAGTGTTTATTATCAATTTTCACTTACACATGTGTGTGTACAAAAGATAATTGGTTTTTTAAGTTCCAAGACAAGATGGGTCTATCACCCAAGATATATATATAATATGTACACACGCACACACACACAACTTCGAAGTGTGTGCTCGTGCCACTTGTTGTGTGGCTTAACCCACACCTCAAAATAAGGTAAAATGTAGACATTTAAAAATGTCCCCTAAGAATTTATTTCATATTGTTTTATGTGTGTTTGATGCACTTGTGTGTGTGTGTGTGTGTGTGTGTGGGTGGGGGGGACGGGGGGGGGGGGGGGGGGCGGCGGACACAATCGATGGCTCAGATCCCCATGTAATACCACGTGTATATCATATATTACCAGTTATCTCAAGAATATCCAACAGCGATTAATGGCCTTGAGAATACAACCAACGGCCACAATCAACGTCCTATGCCTTTCCAAATATTTGAACTTGGGTGGGCTTTAAACAACCAAGCCACTTAACCAACTCGCCCACATCTCATTGGAGAAAATTTAATGTATATCTAAAGCTTGATGAGGGTGGACCTAGGTATGTAATGTTTGTTGAACGTTCCATAGCTAAATCACCCCACTATGATCTGCGTGAAATACATGGAAAAGTTCAACCCCTACCTCAAGGTGTTCCCATGAACACTTTAGAGTGTAGGTGATGTGTAAAGGCCCCACTCCACGTACCATTGGTAAATCAAGGATTGAACATGAGACCTGGGTGACCTAAGTCATTGCTCTCATCCACTCAAGCTAACCCTTGGGGACACACACACATATTATGGATCCAAGGAGTGTTATTGATGACTCCTAACAACTTCCTCTCCTTTTTTCTGTATCTTCCAGTTCTCCTTGAATCCCATCCCGGATTGGTCCCATTTCAGAAGTGACCCCGATGATCTTAATACTTATCAAGAGTACCCTTAGTAGTTTTGGTTGCCTTGATTGGTCCCATTTAAGATTGGGCCCTCTTGTTTCCCTTTATTTGCCTTTCTTGTTCCTAGCCATTGGAGTTCAACATGCAGCTAATAAAGTCCTATTTTGAATTTAATATTCTATATAAAGGTAAGTGATGTTACTCATTTGATCATATAAACACCTATCAAGAACATCTTTATTGCATGAGTACATAATGATACATGCAAAGTATATTTATGTTACGTAGTCCTTCAATTATTAACATATTTGTTGTCGTTGTAGGGCCTAACAACTACATGGTTAGTTAGGTCACAGTAGTAATTAACCGTAACATAAGCCTCCAAAACTTTCGTTATTCATTTTTAGATATTGCAAGCTTATAACATGCAAAACATGAGCGAGGAAGCAAAAGAACATAAGTAGGTGAGCATAGTCATAAAATTATATTTCAACTGGTAGTCACCTACTAGGAAGGTCAGGAGTAGTCTTGACACTTGTAAGGAGCTTCGAGCATAATTACGACATCAATTGCAAATTAGATCCAAATTTATAGGCGCTTTGAGCATAATTGCGACATCAATTACAAATTAGATCCAAATTTATAATTTATAATAATATTGGCTTCAATTGCACGTTTCCATGTCAAATTCTACCAACAAGTCTTCTACACCATCATATTCAAGATATGTCTTCCTAATCCTATGCATTTACTTTTTGGTCAATTTAAATATTAATTAGAAATTTATTGTATTGTACATGTGTTGCAATGCTCAATTAGAATTAGTTCATTTATGATACTACATAAAGTTGATTAACAATTGTGCTCTTAGTTGTAAATGATATGTCAAGTTGTATATTTGTTATAGATTATTGTATTTTTTATTTTTTGATTAATGGAATTAAGTTTTTATATTCTCACATTAACATGACTATGATCATTCTATTTCTTTATACTTAAAAAAATAATTTATATTTATCATGGATGCAAAAATCATTTTTAAGAGCAATAAGACGCATCATTATAGGATCATCAATGATACGCTCTATTACAAAATTTTATATGAAATTCTATCACATTTGAAATGAGACTATTTTATAATAATTGATGATGATTTAATTTATTTCTTATTGCAAAGGGATAACTAAAGAAATCAATTCAATTTAACTTTCGATTAAAATTGTGCATTCTCTACCAATAAAAATTCATTGTCTTTTTATACATTGAAATATTTCATTTTGTTAATAATTAACTTATGTATTTTTTAACAAAAAAAAAAAAAAAAATTAAGTTGCAACCCAGCTTTGCCATCAAACCCTTCCATCTGCACGAACCCGAGATCCCTATTCTTTCTTCTCATCTACCTTTAGCTTGCTTCTCTTTATTTCAATGGGAATGACTTCCTCGTCCACAGCCAGGCAAAATCCAAATTACCAAACAGAGGGCCAATATCAATGGTGTCGATTCCTTCCAAATTGTTTGGAATGAATCTGCACGGCTCCATGCCTCGGATTTTTGCAGGCCTTTAATGACAGCTGGCAAAATCAACCCAAACCAGAAAACGGTATTAACCAAGTTGCACAATCCCCTGCCTCTAGATCTGCAACTAACGTGTCTTGTGACATGTTCATTAGGCAAAATAAACCTGACACAGAAAATGCTTTTCACCAAGTTACACCATCTTCTGTATTTACATCCGTAGGTAAAGTGCCTTACGATGTATTTATCAACCATCGCAGTGAAGTGAAAAACACACTTGCCAGCAGTATCTACCATACACTTGATCTCTTGGGATTGCGAGCTTTTCTTGACAAAGAAAAACTTGAGCTGGGCGATGTTGTACCAGTAGAAATACATCAAGCAACGGCTAGTGCCTCCCTTCACATTGCCATTTTCCCCCCCAACTATGTTCAATCTTCCCTGGTGTTTGGTCCGAGCTATCTTTCATGCTCAAAATGGGCATCGCAATTATTACAGTATTCTATAAGGTTGAGCCTTCTGACCTCAAACGGATTGATCAAGGGAAAGGAATCTATGCCCCTGCATTTTTAGAGCATGCAAAGAAGGGTAGATATACCCCACAAAAGCTTGATGAGTGGAGAAAGGTGCTCAACAAAATTTCATTCTATTCTGGCTCAGCACACCATCCTGAACCTTCCCATATTTTTATGCCATACTTTTTTATTTTTCAACAAAGAAACATGCAATGTCCATAAAAATTTGTTGTTGCTCAGCGTCTAGTGCATCAAAGTTTATTCTAAGTATTTTCTTCATGTCTGTAGGTAGGGTCTTACTAACTTTATCCAATGTTAACTCCCAGAATTGCTTGTCCTTCCTGCCAAAAACATGCCAGCCAAGCACTTGGAGGGACAGAGGTAAACCCCCACACCTTTTAATGAACTTCTCCACCAAATCCTCGTATCCAATGGTAGGATCTGGTTGTCCAAATGCATGCCAACAAAAGACTTGTCGGCTATGCTCTGGATTCATTTTTTTCACCTTATGACAATTTATAATTCCCACCTTCACTAGCACACTCTTATAAGATGGTATGTTGACCTTTTGTACGTTGAAGTTATTGAATTTCCATAGTCACTGGGGAACTTCAGTATATGGAAGATTTTGATGATTATATTTATGTCTAATGTAGCCACACCTTTGTTCATTTAACTCTGTACCCTGATTTGAAATGGCATCCCTGTGCCCGTATCCCGTCTTGGCAGCAAATACTTCTGTAAGTCTGAGCTTACATAGTAAGTGTTTTTATAAGAGTTTTCTCTATTTTATTTTGTATTGATAAAAAGTTGAACATTCTAAAATAAGATGATCTTTACGGCTGTTGTTTGAGCAACTCATTGCTTTAGTTTTTAACCTTCTATAAACATGGTGAGTCCTTTCCATTAGTTAATTTGTACTTATATTGTAGGTTTCTTGGCTCAACCTTATATTTACAAAGAGAGAAATTATATCACTATTCATTGTTTTGGTAGTTTCGCAGATGATTGTGCAGGTAAAAGAATGAATGGAGCCGAAAGTTAAAATGCAAAAATATATCCCAAGTTCCAAATTGACATAAAATTAGGCTTGAAGGATTTCCTAAAAAGTGTTTTAAATCTAGAAGAAAATGGGGGCCTAAAGATGGCAGTGGAGGCGGAGGAGAATCAAACTACAGTTTGTTTGGTATTATGGTTTAGATTACCATAAATATGTTCCAAGCTTATTCTTATATATAGTTTCTAGTTTTATAATAAAGCTCATTGTGATGAGTAGATGATTTTATTTGCAGAATCTATTTAATTTTCATGAAGGAGAACATCCATTTTTGCATGAACAATCAACTTGCCCGTGGATCCAAGGTCGAATTCTAAAGTTAAAATGACAGATATATAAAAATCCTACCTCTTTCATTGAAGCAAGTACAGAGTATACAAGCTCCACAAAAATACAGAGTATATTGACTACCTCCAGAAAAATACAGAGTATATTAGCTATAATCATTTTTTTTGGTCGCTTGTATCAGATGCAAAGTCAAAATTTGAGCAGAACGTAAAAAAAACTATAAATGATTATAATAAATAATATATATTGTCTATAATGTACAGAAAGGAAATGATTGTTAATTGTAAGAATAAATCGATTCACACAGACACCTGTGATAGATATTCCATTATGCAAATCCATACAAAGACATAGACCCTCACTTCTTGTTTGGCATCTAGGCTCATAGCATTTAAGACTTCTTTTACTTGAAAGCACATACTTTCAAGCACAACTCGGGCTATGTGGGCTTTTGTTGTGAATCTAGTTATTCATATACAAACTCCCCTGGCATCATCTCTCCACTAGGGAGCAAACAAACCGTTGAAGGTAGGAACAAAATAGATGCCTCCAGTATTCTCCACTGTCCTGGTCAGATCCTCAATTTCACTGGCACTTTGGATTATGCCCAATCTATCCCTCAACCACTGTACAATAGCTCCTGCAATGGCTATAGATCCTTCCAATGCATAATTTGTAGGTGAATTTGGACCCAATTTAAAAGCTAATGTACTCAATAAGCCATTTTTAGATATAATAGCTTTCTCACCTATGTTCAAAAGAATGAAGCATCCTACGCCATAAGTGCTCTTTGCTTCACCTTTTCTACAAGATTGACCAAGCATGGTAGCGTGTTGGTCTCCCAAACACCCAACAAGTGGGGTTCCAGCAAAAGGCCACCCCTGAACAATTTCCCCAATCACTTCAGCATTGCTAACAATCCGAGGAAGAATGGATGAAGGGATGTTCAAAACCTCAAGGGTGGGTTCATGCCATTCAAGGGTCTTCAAATCCATCAACATGGTTCGAGCTGCATTTGAGCAATCAATAACATGACTGCCCGACCTCTATTCCATCCTTCCCTGTTCCTTTAACACCTCCAGTCAAGTTCCAAATCAATCAGCTATCCACAATTCCAAATAAGGCATCATTGTTTTTTATTGCTCTTTTAACATCATCTACTGATTCCAACAACCAAAGAAGCTTCAGGGCGCTGAAATATGTACTTACTGGTAGTTCGGTACATTCCACAAAATGGTTCTTGCCATTCTCAAGCTCCTTCTCTAACCTCCCGAAAAAGTCCATCAACTAAAACATCATTCTTCAAAAGTAATAAGGAAAATAACCTATTTCAATATCCTTCAATTTACTTCAAACTACCCCAAATGAAAATTTAAAGCTTCCAAAAGTTCCAAACTATTCTTGGAAATTACCATATTTCTTCAAATTGGCTTGGATAAAACTTGGGTTCACTTGGAAGATGAGCGTATTCACGAACCTACAAATAGGGTTCGGGAGTAGGCTCCTTCAAATTGGTCATGTGAATAAATAAGAGATTGCAAATAAATGCTCTATATCATAATGTTCCTTAAAGTGGGGCTATGCTTCTTGAAATCAAAACAATCCAAGATCTGATTTTAAAGAGCTGCTTAATTAACTACATATCAAAAAACATAATGTTTTCATTGAGATGCATGCAGGGGATTTCTATAAAGTTCAATTTTAATCTCAGGTTGGAAACCCATATTATCTTGTACATAAGTATTGGTAACCACTGAGGCAGAGCTGAGGTAATATGGCTCAGGGTATTTCAAATGTAGAGATACGGTTGTAGGTGGGTATTATTTATCACAACCAGGATAGCAGGTTTCCAAATATTTCGCAATCAAAGCTTCAGATAGACTTTTTCTTTCTTCAAAATAGGGGTGCAAACATTTACAAAACATTAAGATAATAGATTGAGTAGGAAACATGTGAATATATAGGAATAGCTAGGAAACCTATTCA
This sequence comes from Torreya grandis, assembly GCA_037957365.1. Lineage (NCBI taxonomy): Eukaryota > Viridiplantae > Streptophyta > Pinopsida > Cupressales > Taxaceae > Torreya > Torreya grandis. The sequence goes on from JARHVA010000451.1 coordinate 1,339,882, forward strand.
TCTTCAACATTTGTTAAGATGTACGTAATTACCACGATGATGATCCAAGTTCAAGCCTCACTAGGCATGCCCTGTGTGCTAAATATACACCCTTCAAGTAAAATCTTGATGATAACCCAAGTTCAAGCTTGACGGACTATCAACCTTTTGGCAAGTGTCATAATTAGGAGAATTTGGGAGAATGGAAACCCCTCGCACACAGCTTCTAAGCCTAATGGTGATCTAGGCTTGACAGTGTATTCAGACAGTGGGTGAGTGTTACAGTTAGGATAATTTGGTAGAATATAAATCCCTAGGATGCAACTTATAAAATTATCAGCAATCTAAGATCAATGATTTTGCTTAAATTGAGGGTGAGTGTTATAATTAGGATAATTTCATAGAATACAAACCCATTGGACACAACCTCTAAACCTGTTGATGCAGTGGATTGCACCCTTTAAAACAAGGCTCAGCTTCTTTCTTCTACGCGGCACAATGGAGACATTCCTCTTGCTGTGGGCTTGGCAAATTTGAAGAATGAATCTCTAGATATGGGCTAGCTACCCATGATGCATCTTTGGGGTCCTTAACTACTACTGTTAATAATGGGGGGCGGTGAGGGGATGCGGGCAGGGGCGGGGCGGGGGGGGAGCGGCTGGGGACAAGGGTGAAAAGAGAGATGGATATAACAAAAGCAAAACCTATCTAAAACGGTGATGCACCAAATGATCCGATCTACTCAGCTTATATCAACACTTTACACCAAAATAGCGAAATAGACACTTCATCTGAGCAAAAGACCAGACTCCATGGGCGCTTTAACAAGGGGCTTAATGGAGATACAAAGAAAAAGAACCTACCATAGGTGCTCCAGAAGCACACTGTCAAATAATTGCTCTTCTGTCTCTATGCTCCAACTTGGGCACTTCATGTTAACTTGAAGAAATGGTCTTGGATATACTAGATATGCTGGTGTCGATCTATGAAAGCATGAAGATGAAATGACTAAACACAAAGTTGATACATAGACATATTCAAAAGTATAACAGATCAGATGGAGGTAAAACATGTTCTTTTGATTAAAAAGGTAAAATTTGGCAGGGCTTCAACTTACACAATTGAGAGATATCTTTTTTCAAGCTGAGAGGTTACAATATATAACATTAAGAGAAAGACTCTTGGTCCCTCAAAGAATAGGCGGCCCATACTATATTAAACACCTAGGAAAGAGGAATCCACTCCTACTACTGTCATCCTTCCATGAATGGCCTAAAAGAACCATGTTGTAGATGTCACAGATATTGACTTTACTGCTCAAACTGTATTAAATGTTCCTGCTAAAGTATGGGTCACTTTGTTTTTGAATGACAAGGCTGCCTCTCTATGAAACTTATACAATTGTCTGCTCATTAATGCAAAATGAAGAAAAAATGGGCTACTCTATTGAATGCTTGTGCTCCCTTTGATGACTACTTGGTGGAGACTATTTCATCTACAGCAATAACTTCTACTGACGCCTCCTGTACCACATGGACTACTCTATTCGCTCCTGCGCTTGGTTAGATGTATCTTCTAAAAAATTCCAAGCGTTGTCTTATGTGTGCATGGCCATGCTTTGGGTTCACTGTTCTCTCTTTCTTCCTTTCTACTTCTTGCCTTTTCTTGGCAGCTCGGTTCTTGGGGATATTGTTTGTCTCCTTCTGGCTCCTTTCCTAGCGGGTCATCGAGTCTTCAAATTTCCTCGAACAAAACATCTGAAGGAAATTCTTCAGACACTTGTCCGAAGGAGTTCTGTCTTCCTTCAAGCTTTCCCACCTGCTTTCAGTGATGCTTAGGCATTCTAGAATTCTTTCATAAATCTTATCCAAAAGAAATGTCCTTTAGCTTTTCTTTAACTGTTAACCCATTTCCATGCGCGGGCCTGTGCTTAAACATTTGAAAATCAATGGCTATCTCATCACCATAAAATTGACGTCCATAGGCATGTCACCATTTGAAAATTAATGGCTCTTTTATTGCCTTGAATTCGACGTTCACATGCATGTCACCAGACATTTAAACCCTCAATGGCTAGTTAACCATGTTGAAGTTGACGTGTTCAGGCCTGTCACCATTTTTAGTAATTCCTTCAGCCTTTTACAAAATGAACCTTCTTGAAGGAAAGTTGACCCTTTAGAAAAAAGGAGAAGGTCCTTTTTGATAGTCGAGAGCCCTCCACAAGGGCGCCTGCCTTTTGGGTTCCTTCGAGTTCCCTTGTCTTTCAAATTCCTTCAGACAAAATGTCTGAATGAATTACTTCGGACATTTTTCCAGAAGGAAATGTACCTTCAATGTCTCAGCCTTCTCTTGGTAAATTTCTTCAGACAAAAGTCTGAATGAATTCCTTCAGGGATTTTGTCTGAAGGAATTTACCTTTGGTTTCTACATGGATTTTCTTCGGAAAAAATGTTCAAAGAAATCCTTGGTTTTGCCTTGTCACTTTTCCGAAGGAAGCTTTCCTTTCGAATTTCGGCCTTGATCTCTTTCAAATGTGCTCTTTGCCCTCCGCAAGGGCACCTTGGATCCAAATTTGTCCTTTAGAGCTTGCTTGAATGGTCCCATTGTCACCTTCCTACCCTCCGCAAGGGCACTTGACCTTTGGAGTTTTTGTAAAAAGACTTGCATTTATTTGAAACTGGCCCATTCCTTTGCCAAAATAGGCTTGTCCAAGGTAGTTTGCTTCAAGTGAAATAAGCCCTAGATCAATTTGAAATACCTGCAAGACTCAAATCACTTGGCTCTTTATAAAAATAGGCCTATTTCAAAGGGAAAACCCACACTTGCAGTAAGGTGAAGACATCAGAGACTGACTAATCAGGGCAGCACAAAAAGAAAAGGGAGACCAATTTTTGGCCTGTATGACTAAAATTTGGTCAATATATTTGGTGATTCACAGGGGAAGCATGTCTCATATGCTTAAAAAAATTGGTGGCTTACAAGTCCATTGGGCACAGAGTCAAAATATAGCGTGAAAGGCTGACAATAACCTTGAGGAACTTAAGAATCAACACGAAACTCTTACCCCAAACGGTAAACAAAACACACGCAAGGCTAAAAAACTACAATCATGCACAAAAGCACTTAGGAAAAACAACGGAAAAAACTAGAGAAAATATGTACATAACAAGAGTAGGCCTACTGACAATGCTTAAGATATATCCCATTAAATGGGATATGTAGTTCTCCACCATCCAACCTAGAGAGTTGGAATGCGTTATGCTGCTTGCTTTGAGTGATGATATATGGGCCACTCCATAAAGCATCAATTTTTGTGTGCTTTCTAGGTTTAGGTCGATCTTCATCTTATTTCAAGAAAATGTCACCTTCTGAGAAGCCTTTTGATGAGGATTTCTTATCAAAATGCTTCTTCATTTGCTACTGACGGCTAGTCATGGAAACCATGGCTTGGTCTCTTATTTCCTAAAGCTCCATTAATTCACAAAATCTGACCTCCATGTTGTCGATTTCTTCCAATTGCAGCTGGTGGATAAGATCCAAGGCTGGCAATTTAAGTGAAATAAGAATTCTAACTTCCCTTTCATACACAAGTGTGTATGGTGAATTACCAACTGCTCTTTTTGGAGTAACCCTATCTGCCCACAGGGTTATTTTCAACTTGGCGTGCCAAGTTCTCTGATTTTCCTCCATTATTTTTCTAATGATCTTGATCAAATTCTTATTGGTGGACTCAGCCAACTCATTTCCTTATAGGTAATAATTGGAAAAAGTACTGAGATAGATGTTGTATCCTAATGCCCACTCACTTGTTTTGGTTTCTAAGAAAGCCAATGCATTGTCTGAGATGATGGTAATTGGGACTCCAAATCTTGTCACCAGGCCTTCATAACAGTCTAGGAATGCACTTTCTTTGGCTTCCTTCAAAGCAACAACATCTACCCATCTCATGAAATAATTTATAGCAGTCAAAACCCACTTGTGGCCAACACTAAGAGGGTTGATCATTCGTATGAAGTCCAGGCCCCATTACATGAACAACTATTCAACTTGAATAGGTTGCAGAGGCATTGGAGCTAGCCATTGCTTTTCATCAAAGAGAGCACATTTCTGGCACTTTCGTCCCTAGGCATGAGTATCTCTGAATAAAATGAGCTAAAAGTAACCAACCCTCATAATCCTTGCAGCTGTAAGCTTAGGAGCAAAGTGACCACCAGCTAGTCCATCATGAAATTCAGATAGTACCCTGTTGACCTGATTTGAGTCTATGCATCTCAAAACTACTCCTAAAAAATATTTTCTAAATAACACCCCATCAACCTGGACATAAGGAAGCGACTGGAGCCTGAAATACCTCCTCTTAGTCATATCAAGACCTTGTGGGCACTCACCAGTGATAAGGAAATGAGTCATGTCTTGTGCCCAATCCTTTATGATTGCAGGTTCTTATGTTGTAGCTTCATCATGGAGTAACAAAATGCCCTCTTTCTATTGTTTAAGGTCTGTAGCGAGGTGCTCACATAGCCCTCTTCCCCTTACCAATTTGGTGGTTTTGATATCCACATAATATTCCATTACCTTGGTGATCCATCCTCCTCTCTTTTCATTTAGATCACGGTTGATCAAGAAATCTTTGACACTAGGATGCGGTACCATGATATGAACCTTGTTGTTTGACAACATATGTCTGAATTTTTTCAGGCTTCGTATAACTGCAAATGCTTGCTTTTCAACATATGTGTACCTAATTCAAAAACCTTCTAGACCTTGGCTAAAGAATGCGAGAGGCTATTCAAGGTTTTCATCATTTGTTTGAGTGAGCATGGTAGAGATTACCTCTTCATTTTTGAAGGTGTAAAGGTTGAAATCCTTGGAGAAGTCAGGACTAATCAAGGTGGGAGCCTGGGTAATAGCTTTCTTAATCCCTTCAAAATTATCCTTCCTTTGTGTTGTCCATGCAAACTTCTCATCCTTCTTCAGCATAGAAGTTAGTGGCTTGACTATCTTGATAAAATTAGGGATAAATCTCTTAATAAAATTTATTCTGCCAAAGAAGCTTTGCAGACCCTTCTTGTGCTTAGGTAAGGATAGCACTAGGGTGGCACGTACTCTTTCTGGATCAATGGTCAAACCCTTTTTTGAAGCAACATGACCAAGGAGTTTGCCTTCATGGACAGCGAGCACACATTTCTTTGGGTTGAGAGAGATACCAAACTCTCTACACCTCTCAAAGATTTGTCTCAAGTGTTTCAGATGTTGTCTTGCATCTTTAGAGAAGACTGTCATGTCATCAAGATAGACCACTACAATATTATTTATCAAACCCTAGAAAGCCATGTCCATGGCTCGTTGAAAGGTAGCTCCAACATTTGACAGTCCGAATGGAATCTTCTTGTAAGCAAAAGTTCTCCACTTGGTAGTGAAGGTTGTCTTGTATTAATCGCAGTCTTGCACTAGAACTTGATTGTACCCTGAATACCCATCTAGGAGGGAGAAACGTTCACTGCCTGTCACCATTTGGAGGATCTGCTCCAAACTTGGGAGGGGATAGTGATCCTTTAATGAGACTCTATTGAGGTCTCTAAAATTGACACATAGTCTAATCTCCCCATTCTTCTTCCTAACAGAGACTAGATTAACCAGCCAAGAAGAGTATTTGATAAGAAAAATAATTCTAGACTCAATTAGCTTGGTGAGTTCCTTCCGCATGAGAGGCTCAATCTTCCGATTGATAGGTCTTTATTTTTATTTGATGGGTTTGGCACCTTCCTCTAGCTCAATGGTGTGTTGGGCCAAACTTGGGTCAAAACCCTTTAGGTCACTATACTCCCAAGCAAAAACATCGGCAAACTCTTGGCATAAAAAATGAAAGAATGTGTTTCATCATTTGTACATACCTTCCCAAGTGCAAGCAACATGTCCTTGAATATTTTGACTCTTTCATAATTTTATTTCTTGGTTGTGATGCTTGCTTTGTCATTTTTTAGTTGGTCATCCTTATTGAAGATGCTTTCGAGAGTGACCAATCCTTTGGGAAGTTTGTTGTTATTCAGCTGAACATTTGGCCATCATACTACTGCTACAGTGTGGATTGATTCTTAGAAGTAAACTCAACCTCCTCTTGTAAGAAGAGTGCTATCTAGCGGACTGTTAAACACCTGCCAATTGGTGACATTATCAAGTATGGAGGGTCTTATTATGACTTTTAAATGGCATGGACTATTGTCCTGACTTATTCCCTTGGGAATGTCAAACTGAGCACCAACTGCTGCTAGTCTGTCTACTTGCTTATTTTGATCTCTTGGAATGGAAATAATGTTGAGAGCTAGAAAATTTTCTATTAGGTCCCACACCCTATGTTTTTAATACTTAAGCAAGGAATTCTTGGTCAAGTTTCGACCTCTCACCCGGTTTACAATTAACACACTGTCTCCAAAAACTTGTATTTCCTTTATTTCTATTTTTATTGCCCACTTTAAACCATGAATGAGAGATTCATATTATACAATATTGCTAGTGCAGGATAATTGGAAATGAAAGTTGAGAAGTATCTCTCCTTTGAGGGTGAAATTAACACTACTCCACCACCAGCTCCCAATTTGGTTCTTGAGCCATCGAAGAAGAGTTTCCATAAACCAGAGCTCTCTGGGTTTGCCTTCATCAAATTTGCCACAAAAGTACCTTCTTCATGCATGTAATAAACTCCAAGACCTTCCTCTTCGATGAACTTGTATGGGTCATGTTCAAAATTGTCACTTCCCCATTCATCTAAGAGTAGGTCAGCAACTCCTTCAAGGGAAGAGGGTGGAGATTAGTCTATTTGAAATTCTTCTTCATCAATGATGGCGTGGCTAATGTTTTCCACCTTGAGTGAGTATGGCTCCAGATGATCTCTATGGATTGGCTCTGACTCAATCTTCACTTTAGTTCCATATTTAGTTCTAAAAACCATGTAAGACCAATTTGTTGCTAAGTACCCACCTATCTTGGATGTGAAATCTCTAGATAAGTAGAGAGCAAAGTAGGGAGGAACATCCACCACTACCACGTCATGGGGAATGGAGAAGGTTGGACATGCGTGAAGCGTTAGATTCAAGCCTCTTACCACTCTTAATATTTTAGCTGGTGATGCATCTAACTGCACGACTCCCTTGATCATTTCCTCATATTTGAGTCCTAGCTTATTTGCTATGCACTTGGGCATTACTGGGGCATTTGCCCCACTATCAATAATGCAATTGTGAACCAAGAAATATCCAATGACTAAGGATAGATATAAAGGATGAACCTTTTCATCCTTCTTTGATTAACCTATTATGGAAGGGTTCCCATTCATAATCAACACATTATCAACCTTTGTTGGGATAGCTTGTTCATTTAGCTCGTGAAATTCCTTTTGGAGTATTTTTTTTATCCCGACATTGCTAAGGAATCTCACAATGAGATATTCATGTGCATCTTCTTCATCTTGTCCACCACATTGATCTGAGGGTTGCCCCTTTTGGGTTTTTTTGGGGGTATTTGCAACCTGAGGTACAAGCCGAGGAGTTGAGGGTGCAATCGACAGCTTGTAATTTGGAAACTTCTAATTCACTTGTGATGAAAAAGATGTTGTCGATGCTTGAGTAGTTGCTTGAGCTTCCTCCATAGCTCTCTTTTTGGACCTAGACCATATCAAGGCTACAATTATTTTGAATGGGAACAAGAGCTTTGGATGATGAAGGGTCACCTAGATTGTAGCTTTGGATGATGAAGGGGCACATCCTGTTAAACTGCAAAAATAGTCTTGGATATACTAGATATGTTGGTGTCGATCTATGAAAGTATGAAGATGAAATGACTAAACACAAAGTTGATACATAGACATATTCAAAAGTATAACATATCAGATGGAGGTAAAACATGCTCTTTTGATTAAAAAGGCAAAATTTGGCAGGGCTTCACCTTACACAAGTGAGAGATATCTTTTATCAAGCTGAGAGGTTACAATATATAACATTAAGAGAAAGACTCTTGGTCCCTCAAAGAATAGGCAGCCCATATTGTATTAAACGCCTAGGAAAGAGGAATCCACTCCTGCTACTGTCATCCTTCCATGAATGGCCTAAAAGAACAACATTGTAGATGTCACATATATTGACTTTGTTGCTCAAACTGTATTAAATGTTCCTGCTAAAGTATGGGTCGCTTTGTTTTTGAATGACAAGGTTGCCTCTCTATGAAACTTACACAACTATCTGCTCATTAATACAAAATGAAGAAAAAATGGGATACTCTATTCAATTTTTGTGCTCCCTTTAATGACTGCTTGGTGGAGACTATTTCATCTGCAGCAATAACTTCTCTTATTGACGCCTCTTGTACCACCTGGACTACTCTATTCACTCCTGCACTTGGTTAGATGTATCTTCTAGAACATTCCAAGCATTGTCTTATGTGTGCATGGCCATGCTTTGGGTTCACTGTTCTCTCTTTCTTTCCTTACTACTTCTTGCCTTTTCCTGGTAGCTCGGTTCTCGGGGCTATTGTTTGTCTCCTCCTGGCTCCTTTCCTAGAGGGTCGTTGAGTCTTCAAATTTCCTTGAAAAAAACATTTGAAGGAAATCCTTTAGACACTTTTCCAAAGGAGTTATGTCTTCCTTCAAGCTTTACAATCCACTTTTAGTGATGCTTAGGCATTCTGGAATTCTTTCAGACATCTTATCCAAAAGAAATGTCTTTTAGCTTTTCTTTAATTGTTAACCCATTTCCATGAGCAGGCATGTCCTTAAACATTTGAAAATCAATGGCTATCTCATCACCATAAAATTGACGTCCATAGGCCTGTCACCATTTGAAAACTAACGGCTCTTTTACTGCCTTAAATTTGACATTCACGTGCATGTCACTAGACGTTTGAACCCTCAACGGCTAGTTCACCATGTTGAAGTTGACGTGTTCAGGCCCATCATCATTTTTAGTAATTCCTTCAGCCTTTTGCAAAATGAACCTTTCTGAAGGGAAGGTGACCCTTTAGAAAAAAGGAGAAGGTCCTTTTTGATAGCCGAGAGCCCTCCACAAGGGCGCCTACCTTTTGGGTTCCTTCGGTTCCCTTGTCTTTCAAATTCCTTCAAATAAAATGTCTGAACGAATTCCTTCAGACATTTTCCCTGAAGGAAATGTACCTTCAATGTCTCAACCTTCTCTTGGTAAATTTCTTCAGACAAAAGTCTGAAGGAATTTCTTTAGGGATTTTGTCTGAAGGAATTTACCTTTGGTTTCTACATGGATTTTCTTCGGATAAAATGTTCAAAGAAATCCTTGGTTTTGCCTTTTCACTTTTTTGAAGGAAGTTTCCCTTTCGGCTTTCGGCCTTGATCTCTTTCAAATGTGTTCTCTGCCCTCCGTAAGGGCACCTTGGGTCCAAAGTTGTCCTTCGAAGCTTACTTGAATGGTCCTATTTGTCACCTTCCTACCCTCCGCAAGGGCACTTGACCTTCAGAGTTTTTGTAAAAAGACTTTTATTTATTTGAAACTGGCCCATTCCTTTGCCAAAATAGGCTTGTCCAAGGTAGTTTGCTCGAAGTGAAATAAGCCCCAGATCAATTTGAAATACCTGCAAGACTCAAATCACTTGGCTCTTTATAGAAATAGGCCTATTTCTAAGGGAAAACCCACACTTGCAGTAAGGTGAAGACATCGAAGACTGACTAATCAGGACAGCACAAAAAAAAAAGGGAGACCAATTTTTGGCCTGTAGGACTAAAATTTTGTAAATATATTTAGTGATTCACAGGAGAAGCATGCTTGCTATACTTAAAAAAATTGGTGGCTTGTAAGTCTATTGGGCACAGAGTCAGAATATAGCCTGAAACGTTGACAATAACCTTGAGGAACTTAAGAATCAACACGAAACTCTTACCCCAAATGGTAAACAAAACACACACAAGGCTAAAAAACTACAAACATGCACAAAAGCACTTAGGGAAAACAAGGGAAAAAAGTAGATAAAATATGTACATAACAAGAGTAGGCCTACTGACAATGCTTAAGATATATCCCATTAACTGGGATATGTAGTTCTCCACCATCCAACCTGGAGTGTTGGAATGCATTATGTTGCTTGCATTGAGTGATGATATATGGGCCACTCCATAAAGCATCAATTTTCATGTGCTTTCTTGGTTTAGCTCGATCTTCATCTCATTTCAAGACAATGTCACCTTCTGAGAAGCCTTTTGATAAGGATTTCTTATCAAAATGCTTCTTCATTTGCTACTGACGACTGGTCATGTAAACCATGGCTTGGTCTTTTATTTTCTAAAGCTCCATTAATTCACAAAATCTGACCTCCATGCTGTCAATTTCTTCCAATTGCAGTTGGTGGACAAGATCCAAGGCTGGCAATTCAAGCGAAATAAGAAGTCTAACTTCCCTTTCACACACAAGTGTGTATGGTGAATTACCAATTGCTCTTTTTAGAGTAACTTTGTCTACCCACAAGGTTGTTTTCAACTTGGCGTTCCAAGTTCTCTGATTTTCCTCCATATTTTTCTAATGATCTTGATCAGATTCTTATTGATGGACTCAACCAACTGATTTTCTTATGTGTAGTAATTGGAAAAAGTACTAAGATAGATGTCGTATCCTACCGCCCACTCGCTTATTTTGGTTTCTAGGAAAGCCAATGCGTTGTCTGAGATGATGGTAGCTGGGACTCCAGATCTTGTCACCAGGCCTTCATAAAAGTCTAGGACTACACTTTCATTGGCTTCCTTCAAAGCAACAGCTTCTACCCATCTCATGAAATAATTTGTAGCAGTCAAGACCCACTTGTGGCCAGCACTAGAAGGAGGGTTGATCATTCGTATGAAGTCTAGGCCCCATTACATGAATGACTATTCTACTTGAAATTGTTGTAGAGGTATTGTAGCTAGCCGTTGATTTTCATCACAAAGGGCACATTTATGGCACTTTAGTACCTAGGCATGAGTATCTCTGAATAAAATGAGCTAAAAATAACCATCCCTCATAATCCTTATAGCTGTAGGCTTAGGAGCAAAGTGACCACTAGCTAGTCCATCATGAAATTTGGATAGTACCCTCTTGACCTAATTTAAGTCTATGCATCTCAAGATTACTCCTAAAAAATCTTTTCTAAATAGCACCCTATCAACCAGGACATAAGGAAGCAATTAGAGCCCGAAATACCTCCTCTTAGTCATATCAAGGCCTTGTGGGCACTCACCAGTGAGAAGGAAATGAGTCATGTCTTGTGCCCAATCCTTTATGATTGTAGGTTCTTGTGTTGTGGCTTCATCATGGAGTAGCAAAATGACCTCTTTTTATTGTTTAAGGTCTGTAGCGAGGTGCTCACACAGCCCTCTTCCCCTTACCAACTTGGTTGTTTTGATATCCACATCATATTCCATTACCTTGGTGATCCATCATGCTCTCTTTTCATTTAGATCATGGTTAATCAAGAAATCTTTGACACTAGGATGTGGTACCATGATATGAACCTTGTTGTTTGAAAACATAGGTCTGAATTTCTTCAGGCTTCGTATAATTGCAATTGCTTGCTTTTCAACATATGTGTACCTAATTTAAAAACCTTCTAGACCTTGGCTAAAGAATGTGAGAGGCTATTCAAGGTTTTCATCATTTGCTTAAGTGAGCATGGCAGAGATTACTTCTTCATTTTTGAAGGTGTAAAGGTTGAAATCCTTGGAGAAGTCAGGACTAATCAAGGTGGGAGCCTGGGTAACAGCTTGTTTAATCCCTTCAAAACTATCCTTCCTTTAAATTGTCCATGCAAACTTCTCATCCTTCTTCAGCATAGAAGTTAGTGGCTTGACTATCTTGATAAAATTAGGGATAAATCTCTTAATAAAATTTATTCTGCCAAAAAAGCTTTGCAGACCCTTCTTGTGCTTAGGTAAGGATAGCACTAGGGTGGCGCGTACTCTTTCTGGATCAATAGTCAAACCCCTTTTTTAAGCAACATGACCAAGGAGTTTGCCTTCATGGACAGTGAACACACATTTCTTTGGGTTGAGAGAGATACCAAACTCTCTACACCTCTCAAAGATTTGTCTCAGGTGTTTCAGATGTTGTCTTGCATCCTTAGAGAAGACTGTCATGTCATCAAGATAGATCACTACAATATTATTTATCAAACCCTAGAAAGCCATGTCCATGGCTCGTTGAAAGGTAGCTCTAGCATTTGACAGTCTGAATGGAATCTTCTTGTAAGAAAAATTTCTCCACTTGGTAGTGAAGGTTGTCTTGTACTGATCGCAGTTTTGCACTAGAATTTGATTGTACCCTAAATACCCATCCAGGTGAGAGAAACATTCATTATCTATCACCATTTGGAGTATCTGCGCCATACTTGGGAGGGGATAGTGATATTTTAACGAGAATCTATTGAGGTCTCTAAAATTGACACATAGTCTGATCTTCCCATTCTTCTTCCTAACAGGGACTAGATTAGCCAGCCAAGAAGAGTGTTTGATAGGAAAAATAATTCTAGACTCAATTAGCTTGGTGAGTTCCTTTTGCATGAGAGGCTCAATCTTCGGATTGATAGGTCTTTATTTTTGTTTGATGGGTTTGGCACCTTCCTCTAGCTCAATGGTGTGTTGGGCCAAACTTGGGTAAAAACCCTTCAAGTCGCTATACTCCCAAGCAAAAACATCGGCAAACTCTTGGCATAAAAAATGAAAGAATGTGTTTCATCATTTGTACATACCTTCCCAAGTGCAAGCAACATGTCCTTGAATATTTTGACTCTTTCATAATTTTATTTCTTGGTTGTGATGTTTGCTTTGTCATTTTTTAGTTGGTCATCCTTATTGAAGATGCTTTTGAGAGTGACGAATCCTTTGGGAAGTTTGTCATTCTTCAGCTGAACATTTGGCCATCATATTACTGCTACAGTGTGGATTGATTCTTAGAAGTAAACTCAGCCTCCTCTTGTAAGAAGAGTGTTATCTGGCGGATTGTTACACACCTGCCAATTGGTGACATTATCAAGTATGGAGGGTCTTATTATCACTTTTAAATGGCATGGACTGTTGTCCTGACTTATTCCCTTGGGAATGTCAAACTGAGCACCAACTGCTGCTAGTCTGTCTACTTGCTTATTTTGATCTCTTGGAATGGAAATAATGTTGAGAGCTAGAAAATTTTCTATTAGGTCCCACACCCTATGTTTTTAATACTTAAGCAAGGAATTCTTGGTCAAGTTTCGACCTCTCACCCGGTTTACAATTAACTCACTGTCTCCAAAAACTTGTAATTCCTTTATTCCTATTTTTATTGCCCACTCTAAACCATGAATGAGAGATTCATATTCTACAATATTGCTAGTGCAAGAGAATTAGAACATGAAAGTTGAGAAATATCTCTCCTTTTAGGGTGAAATTAACACTACTCGACCACCAGCTCCTAATTTGGCTCTTGAGCCATCGAAGAAGAGTTTCCATAAACCAAAGCTCTCTAGGTTTTCCTTCATCAAATTTGGCACGAAATTACCTTCTTCATGCATGTAATAAACTCCAAGACCTTCCTCTTCGATGAACTTGTATGGGTCATGTTCAAAATTGTCACTTCCCCATTCATCTAAGAGCAGGTCAGCAACTCCTTCAAGGGAATATGGTGGAGATTGGTCTATTTAAAAATTTTCTTCATCAATGATGGCGTGGCTAATGTTTTCCACCTTGAGTGAGTATGGCTCCAGATGATCTCTATGGATTGGCTCTGATTCAATATTCACTTTAGTTCCATATTTGGTTCTAAAAACCATGTAAGACCAATTTGTTGCTAAGTACCCACCTATCTTGGATGTGAAATCTCTGGATAAGCAGTGAGCAAAGTAGGGAGGAACATCCACCACTACCACGTCATAGGGAATGGAGAAGGTTGGACATGCATGAAGTGTTAGATTCAAGCCTCTTACCACTCTTAATATTTTAGCTGGTGATGCATCTAACTGCACGACTCCCTTGATTATTTCTTCATATTTGAGTCCTAGCTTATTTGCTATGCACTTGGGCATTACTGAGGCATTTGCCCCACTATCAATAATGCAATTGTGAACCAAAAAATCTCCAATGACTAAGGATAGATATAAAGGATGAACCTTTTCATCCTTCTTTGATTGACCTGTTATGGAAGGGTTCCCATTCATAATCAACACATTATCAACCTTTCTTGGGATAGCTTGTTCATTTAGCTCATGAAATTCCTTTTGGAGTATTTTTTTTTATCCTGACATTGCTAAGGAATCTCACAATGAGATATTCATGTGCATCTTCTTCATCTCATCCACCACATTGATCTGAGGGTTGCCCCTTTTGGGTTTTTTTTGGGGGTATTTGTAGCCTGAGGTACAAGCCAAGGAGTTGAGGGTGCAATTGACAACTTGTAATTTGGAAACTTCTAATTCACTTGTGATGAAAAAGATGTTGTAGATGCTTGAGTAGCTCCTTGAGCTTCCTCCATAACTCTCTTTTTGGACCTAGTATTGACTACAACACAATCACCCTAGTCATTCATACTCCCCACATAATTGACTACATAAAATTCTCCTTCTAGATGGTTCATGAGAGTGGAATTACACTGAGTCTACCTATTGTCCATCCCAGGTTGTACTGACATCTCAAAACCTGGGAATTGGGTTGTTTGGTTGTCTTGTGTGTTTATATATTGATTTGTCAACTCATTAGTATACGCAACCTGTTCTTGACCATACCCCAAGGGTGGGAAATTAAGTTATTCTTGTACCAAATTATTTTAAATGGGAACAAGAGCTTTGGATGATGAAGGGGCACCTAGATTGTAGCCTTGATATGGTCTAGCTTGGGTAATCTAACCCTATCCTTGGTTATAATTTTGAAAAGGAGGTTTATTCATTTGTCCAAACTACTAGTATCCCTGATTCGGCTGATAGCTTTGAGCTTGTTGCCTCTTGAAAGCCACTAATTTATTGGTTACACTTTGTAACAAGCTTTTAACTTCATGGAGGTCATTTGGTGAGGTAGTAGTCGACTTTTCTATGCCAGGCAAAGGAGATAAAGTGGGTGCAACAGTCTGAATTAGGGGTTGTAATTTAGGAAAGAATGGCATATGAGGTTTAGGGGCTATCTTTCCTGTTTCCACCAGACAATTTTTGGTGGCTATGGCTATTTCATAGGCAACGAGTAACACTTATCCTCCCATGGACTGTATCATGACACAAATATCATTGTTCAAAAGCTTTAGGTAGTAAAGGAAAACATAGCTTGGAGTCAGCTTCACTAAAATGGGGATTTTGTCCCAGGTCTTTTGGAACCTAGTATTAAAATCTTGCATAAATTAATGCAGAGTGCTTTTCATAGTGGTCAATTGCTCAGTAAGAGAGAGATGGTCACTCTTTTCCCTAAATCTATTTGTCAAGAGGGTGCCTAGTTCATTTCATGAGCTAGCTGAATTCATAAGCAAGGTCCCATACCAGTCCAAAACTTTACCCTTAAAAGACAACACCAGTAACCTGATGGCTATGTTCTCTTCAGTGACATTATGAATGTTATAGAGGTTGGCTATATTTTTGATATGCTCAATAGTGGTAATAGGCCCCTCTCCATTAAAAGGAGGAACACTCTTAAGGGTTGTCCTTGGGATTGGGTCATACTATAGAAGGTTTAAAGGGCTTTGACCATGGAAGGCTACAAAAGGTAAAGCCATGGCGATGACAAGATTCAACTAGGGTCTTCTCGTGTAGGTATATTTTATGGCAGGTCTAGAAAATTGATTTGTTGTATAGGGATGAGTCCTTGCAAACCTTAGCTGCTTTGTTGAGTTTAAGGGTAGCTCAACGAATTTAAAAGGGACACCCTTGGTAGAAGATATTGTGGTGACCTTAGGCATGGGATGTCAGGATGATCTTTGACCAGAGACTGAATTCTTAAAAAATGGAGTCGCCAAATGCTATGTTAGTTTGCTCACCTTTGCAGTAACAAGACCAGCACCAATCTTGAAACTTCCTAGAGCATCAAAAAATGGTCCCACTAGGCATGCCAAAAATCATTTATGCAGTGGATTGCACCCTTTAAAAGAAGGCTCAGCTTCTTTCTTCCATGTGACACAATGGAGACATTCCTCTTGCTGTGGGCTTAGCAAATTTGAGGAATGAATTTCTAGATATGGGCTATCTCCCCATGATGCATCTTTGAGGTCCTTAACTACTACTATTAATAATGGGGGGGTGAAAAGAAAGATATATATATATATATATATATATATATATATATATATATATATATATATATATATAATAGAACCTATCTAAAATGATGATGCACTAAATGATCCAATCTACTCAGCTTATATCAACACTTTACACCAAAAGAGTGAAACAGACACTTCATCTGAGAAAAAGACCAAATTGCATGGGTGCTTTAACAAGGGGCTTAATGGAGATACAAAGAAAAATAACCTACCATAGGTGTTCCAAAAGTACACTATCAGATAATTGCTCTTCTGTCTCTATGCTCCAACTTGGGCACTTCCTGTTAAACTGCAGAAATGGTCTTGGATATACTAGATATGTTGGTGTCGATCTATGAAAGCATGAAGATGAAATGATCAAACACAAAGTTGATACACATACATATTCAAAAGTATAACATGTCAGATGGAGGCAAAACACACTCTTTTGATTTAAAAGGTAAAATTTGGCAAGGCTTCGCCTTACACAAGTGAGATATATCTTTTTTCAAGTTGAGAGGTTACAATATATAGCATTAAAATATAGACTCTTGGTCCTTCAAAGAACAGGCATACCATACTATATTAAACACCTAGGAAAGAGGAATCTGCTATTACTGCTATCATCCTTCCATGAATGGCCTGAAAGAACCATGTTATAGATGTCACATATATTGACTTTGTTGCTCAAACTATATTAAATGTTCCTGCTAAAGTATGGGTCACTTTATTTTTGAATGACAAGGTTGCCTCTCTATGAAACTTATGCAACTGTCTACTCATTAATGCTAAATGAAGAAAAAATGGGCTGCTCTATTGAATGCTTGTGCTCCCTTTGATGACTGCTTGGTGTAACCAATTTCATTTGTAGCAATAACTTCTCCTATCGATGCCTCCTACCTAAACTACTCTATTCGCTCATGTGCTTGGTTGGATGTATCTTCTAGAACATTCCAAGTATTGTCTCATGTGTGTGTGGCCATATTTTGGGTTCACTATTCTCTCTTTCTTTCCTTGCTACTTCTTGCCTTTTCTTGGCAGCTCAGTTCTCGGGGCTAATATTTGTCTCCTCCTAGTTCCTTTCCTAGCGGGTCACTGAGTCTTCAAATTTCCTTGGATAAAACATCTAAAGGAAATCATTTCAACACTTGTTTGAAGGAGTTGTCTTCCTTCTAGCTTTACCACCTGCTTTCGGTGATGCTTAGGCATTCTAGAATTCCTTCGAACATCTTGTCTGAAAGAAATGTCCTTTAGCTTTTCTTTAATTGTTAAACCATTTCCATGTGCGGGCCTATCCTTAAACATTTGAAAATCAATGACCATCTCATCACCATAAAATTGACATCCACAAGCTCGTCACCATTTGAAAACTAACGGATCTTCTGCTACCTTGAATTTGATGTTCACGTGTACGTCACCAGATGTTTGAACCCTCAACGGCTAGTTCACCATGTTGAAGTTGATGTGTTCGGGCCTGTCATCATTTTTAGTAATTCCTTCAACCTTTTGCAAAATAAACCTTCCCGAAGGGAAGGTGACCCTTCAGAAAAAAAAGAGGTCTTTTTTAATAGCCAAGAGCCCTCCGCAAGGGCGCCTGCTTTTTGGGTTCCCTTGTCTTTCAAACTCCTTTGAACAAAATGTCCGAAGGAATTCCTTCAGACATTTTGCCCGAAGGAAATGTGCCTTCAATGTCTCGGCCTTCTCTTGGTAAATTTATTCAAAAAAAATTTTGAAGGAATTCCTTCGAGCATTTTGTCTGAAGGAATTTACCTTTGTTTTCTACATGGATTTTCTTCAGACAAAATGTCTAAAGAAATCCTTGGTTTTGCCTTGTCACTTTTTCAAAGGAAGCTTTCCTTTCAACTTTTGACCTTGATCTCTTTCAAATGTGTTCTTTGCCCTACGCAAGGGCACCTTGGTCCAAAGTTGTCCTTCAGAGCTTGCTTGAATGGTCCCATTTGTCACCTTCCTAACCTCTGCAAGAGCACTTGACCTTCAGAGTTTTTGTAAAAAGACTTGCATTTCTTTGAAACTGGCCCATTCCTTTGACAAAAAAGGCTTGTCCAAGGTAATTTTCTTGAAGCGAAATAAGCCCCCGATCAATTCAAAATACCTACAAGACTCAAATCACTTTGCTCTTTATAAAAATAGGCCTATTTCAAAGGGAAAACCCACACTTGCAGTAAGGTGAAGACATCAGAGACTGACTAATTAGGCAGCACAAAAAGAAAAGGGAGATCGATTTTTGGCCTACAGGACCAAAATTTGGTCAACAAAACCTAATGGTGATATATGCCTAATGGTGCATTTAGACTATGGGTGAATGTTACAATTAGGAGAATTTGTCAAAATAAAAACCCTTGCGACATAGCTTCTAAGCCTAATGGTGATTGAAGCTTGATGGTGCATTCAAGTTGTGGATGAATGTCATAATATTGTGAGCCAAAAAAAAATTTACACCCAACAAAAATATTCAAAAACAATAAAAAAACAATAATTTAATCAATTCCAGTTGTCAAGGTGGGTATTAAAAGAACCTACCTGCAAATAGAGTTGGTCCTTGCATCCATCCATATAATGGCATTGTAAAGAGGATGCCCAGTGCTCTTGCTCCACACAATGGTTGTCTCTCTTTGATATGTAATTCCAATAGCTTTCAAACCTTTCTCCACTACTTGTTAGAATGCAAATTCACTATTCACATTCACTATTCATGAATCATCATTCATATGCACTATTCATGGTCACTATTCATGATGATGAGGCTTGGTGGTGATGTGGATGGCTAGTGATGTGTCTTGTGAATGAAGTGGTAGAGGCCCGTAGAGGGTATCCCATGAGTGATCAAGTTGATGTGATGGGAGTGGGGCATAACATTTCACCAAGGCACATGGGTTTGTCCTTGGTAGTCACATGGGTGGTGTCACATGGTGTAAATAACAAAAGGGTTGGTATGGGTCAAATTTATAATGGACCCCATGATTCCCATGTGTGGAAAGAATCAAAAGGTGATTGCAAGCATCTTTTGGACTCATATGGTCACATGAAGAATGAAGACAAGAAAGTTACTATAGCAAATTGACCTCACTTGTGTGGGAGACAATGTTTTTGGGGCCACATGGAGATGGCACATGTTCTTGTCTATAGTGAATATGCCTTGTTGACTTTTGCACATGGAGACAACAAAAACACTATTGAGATCACATGCCCATCAAGTGTGGGTCAAAATTATTTGGTGCCACTATTCATTCTCTATCCCCCCTCTCTATCTATGTTGTAAATGCTATAAATAAAGCATGAGCTCTCTCATTGTAATTTATCCACTTAATGGATCCATGCAAGCCTTGGGCTTGCATGCTTGGAGGTTGTATCCTGTAGGTTAGATTATGTTTGGTTCACAACTTGAATGCTTCAGGTGGAAGCATTGAGTGCTTTGTATGGAAGCACTGAATGAGTTGCTATGGAGGAGATTTAGTAGAAGAAAGTTTGATGTTGAGATTAATATGAAGTCTGGAGCTACCATTTTGTCGATGGTTTTTCTTTGCACATTGCAAGGTTTTCACATAATCTCTATGTAATGTGTCCTCTTGCTTGTCTTTGTTATTTGTAGCTTGTTTTCACATTTTATTTCCTTGCATTGTAGGATTAGCTCATTGATCTAACATGTAGTATTGAGCTTTATTCCTGGCATCTGGTATCAAAGCCATGGTGAAAAACTCCATGTGTGCAAGTTTTTTTTGTTGTTGGTTGGTTGTGTGTAAGGTGAAGCTATTGTGATAGGAGGAGAGACTTGGAGATTAATGAAAAAAATTGTTTTGTTTTTGGCAGCTATTTCTTTATGGAATAAAGTGGATGATATCTTAGTGAAGATCTTGATCTCTTCAAGTTGATGAGGAGAAGCCCACATGAGAGTTGAAGAGAAAGCTAAAAAAGCTTTGCCAGACAAGTCAACAGCCTACACAATATTCCTATTAGTGGAGCAACTCTATAGCTTGAGGAGCAAGTTGAACTCCTTTAGAGGAGGTGGAGACAAGGCATGACCTTGTTATGGTTCTTGGCAACAAATATAAGGGGTTTTGATGTGGTATCATATTAACCACATGCTAGCTGAGATGTAGAAGCTGAAGAAAAATCCATGCAAAAAAAGGAGGTACAGACAAGCCTAAAGCTGTACCTATTTTTGAAGCAGCTGAGGAAGAGGAAGATGAAGATTTAGATGAACAAGTGAGACCTGGTGTTCCCCAAAGGAGAAGGTTGGTGTTGACCATTAGACTCAGGGTGTTAGAGTGTTGTGTATACGGTTGTGGTAATTGGTCAGGTAAATTGATGCATGGACTAACATTGTAGGCACATGAGTTGGTGTTTGGAAACATTTGGTAGAGTAGGGTGCATTTTGAATGCTGGCTTGAAAACTCAGTAGGTGTAGTGATGCACCGAGTAGCGTGATGACTTCCTTGGAGCTGTGATTGATCTACTTGTATCATGATGATAGCTAGAGGATATGTGGAGAAGTTTGGTATTGACTTCTATGTCATCTTCTTTATTCAGTACTATCAAGAGTGTTGTGTGCACTAGTTGTTGTTCAGAGATGGAGCAGAGTTATTCCTACATGGTGATGTATCTTAGGGAGAGATAAAGAAAAAGAATGAGGTAGAAAGTTGTTGGTTTGCATTTTGAAGAAATCACTGTACAGGTTGATGTAGACATCACACATAAAGTACAAGAATTTTAGTACCTTCATGGAGAGCCTATGTGTTTTGTGACATGTTGGAAGCAGGCCCCAATATGTTCATTATTGTGATGGCTCAATAGAGACACATGAAATGAAGGTGATAGGAGGAGAAAACCAAGAATCGAAATACACAAGGATGGGAAAGAAAGGAAGTACCCCACTTCTTGCATTGTTGAGTTGTCTTCCTAGGAGTGTCTCAAAGGAGGAGGAGACATGTTGTGTCCTATGTGGATTCATCAGGAGTAAGAAAGACTTGTAATGCCATGGTGATTACTAAATCAGGTATTCCCAAGCAGTGAGCGTTGTGAGTGGTTCATGGCATAATCCCATTGGAGGATTGATCTGTATGTGGAAAAGTGATTGGTCACTTCAGTGCTGCAATCTACTATTGAAGAGCAAATGTTGACAAAGTCGATCAGGACAGAGGAGTTTTAGTAGTGCAAAAAAACTTCTATTGGGTTTGTATCAGGGCAGTAGAGTGCATTAATGAGTAGCTAGTTGTAGAAAACTTGGGTGTGGTAAAATATTTGTGTATTGACTTCAAGTGGGAGAATGTCAGAATGTGAAATAATTACTCATGAATCACTATGCACATGCACTATTCATGATGATGAGGCTTGGTGGTGATGTGGATGGTTAGTGATATGGCTTGTGAGTGATGTGGTTGATTGGTGATGTGGTAGGGGCTCATAGAGGGTATCCTATGAGTGATCAAGTTGATATGATGGGAGTGGGGCATAACACTCCACCAAGACACATGCATTTGTCCTTGGTAGTCAGATAGGTGGTGTCACATGGTGTAAAAAACAAGAAGGTTGGTGTGGGTCAAATTTATAATGGACCCCATGATTCTCATGTGTGGAAAGAGTCAAAAGGTGTTTGCAAGCATCTTTTGGACTCATATGGTCACATGGAGAATGAAACAAGAAAGTTACTATATAAAATTGACCTCACATGTGTGGGAGACAATGTTTTTGGGGCCACATGGAGGTGGCACATGTTCTTGTCTAAAATGAAGATGCCTTGTTGACTTTTGCACATGGAGACAACAAAAACACTATTGAGATCACATACCCATCAAGTGTGGGTCAAAATTATTTGGTGCCACTATTCATTCTCTCTCCCCCCTTTCTCTTTATGTTGCAAATGTTATAAATAAAGCACGAGCTCTCCTTTGCAAATTCATCATGTTAGAGGATCCATGCAAGCCTTGGGCTTGTATGCTTGGGGGTTGGATCCTGTAAGCCAGATTAGGCTTGGTTCACACCCTGAATGCTTTAGGTGGAAGCATTGAGTGCTTTGTATGGAAGCACTAAAGGAGTTGCTATGGAGGAGCTATTGTAGAAGAGAGTGATGCTGAAATTATTAATTAAGTCTGTAAGCTGCCATTTTGCTTATGGTTTTTTTCCTTGCTTGTTTTCAAGGGTTTTCCATGTAATCTCTGTGTAATGTGTTTTTTTATATTAGTCATATTTTGTGTAACTTATATTCCACATATTTTCCTTGCACTGTAGAATATAGCTCATTGATCTAACATGTAGTATTAGGGCTTTATTCCTAACACTGCTCTACTAATTGTTTTAGCCTTTGCACATGCTTCATGCATGCATACCCTCACACTTTCCAAAATATCCATAGGATCATACTCCACCCACCTAGACATCCCCAATCCATCCAAACAAATCCTAAATCATATTAAGAAATTTCATAGATAAGCTTTATCATGGTTCATCATAAACACACAAAAATCCAATCTTCATACAAATCCCATTCATCAATCTCATAATAAAAGCAAAACCAATTTTCATTTTGCATTTTTTTATTTGTCTTTGAAAATTTGGTTTTCTTTAACCAAAATACATTGAAGTCTAGATTATAGTGTTTGAAAGTTTATGTGATATGGATAATCTAGAACCTTTGTTGCCTTTGTCTGCATACAAGGATTTATAGGTACAAGTTTGGTGATGTTGTAAGGGTATCTAGATTTTACAATTTTACTCCATAATTGTCATATATATGCTGGAAGAACCTTGTTCTTACAATCAACATTGACAAGACAACTGAGAAAGATTTACAAATAGTTGTTAAGATGGCTACCAAACTCTTGACCGAAGAAAATATTGAGTTGGTTGACTTCACAAGCTATAATATTTCAACTTAGCTAGGGTACTATAATATATTTTTGGAGCTTAGTAGCAAATAGATGAGAAGGTTATGAACATATGATGTTTAACAATGGAAAAATCTTTTGTTGATGTGGCCTATGTTTTTTATAGAAAAGCTAAGACCATTGGACCCCTTAAACTTCGTATTATGGAAAAAGGTACATTCAAAAAGATTTTAGATCACTCATTGGGCCTTGGAGCATCATTGATTCAGTTCAAAACTCCCCATTGCATCAACTCGAATCAGGGCTTGTCTGACATTTTCAACAACGGTGTGATCCAAGCACATTTTAGCACATTTTTCTCTTGATATTGAACATGATTCAAAAGTACTTCTAGGAGTGGGTTTCTCATATTATACAGATTTTGAGAGAACTGATGACCCTGGACATAACTTGTGATGCTACTGGTCAAGGCTTAGTAGCACAAGCATTCCCTTGTAATTTATGTTTATTTTTATTATAGTGCCGACTATGCCATTTTATGATTAGAAGAGTGTGTGTTGTGTTAACTCCATGAAACTGTGTGGACTTTCAACCTGATGTATGTGTTGATTTGTATTGTGAGCTACTATTTTTGTTTCTACAATAGCTAGATAAATATTTTATTGTAAATGTGTGTGAAATAGTATAAATAATATTACTTTGATTATTTAAAAAATATTAACAAACATAATATAATATTTTATAATCCTCTCAAATTATAGTTTTTATTACCATTTATTGCAATCCATAAAAATATTATTCATCTTTCATTTTATAAAACTTTAGATTCTGTATGTATTACTAAAATTTACTTACTTGATACCTTCAAAAATATTTGTAAAAAATCATTATTTTTACAAGAATATTTATTTATATGATAACTCCAAAAATATTTACAACATATAAATATAATTTTTCCAATGACTAAATCACTAATGACTATGCTCTTTGTTCTCTGCTTATTCAATCCTTCTTTAGGTTTGGCTTTACATTTCCTTGTCTCTAATAATTAATATTACATAAAAGAAAATAGTTTTTATCCAAATATCATGGGCAAATGAACTAAGATCTTAAAGCATTGAAAGTGTACAATATCAACATAACCCCCAAATTCACATTTGACTCTAATGAATGATCGGGACTCCATAAAACAATATATTCTTTGTTCAAATATCAAAGAAAAATGAATTCAAACATTAAATATCTGGAACCATATAATATTAAGTATTTCAGGATAGAAGTACAAAAACATACAATTAAAAAATATTAGTATATAACTTTAAATAAATTTTAACTTTACTTTGGGTTTATATTATTTGGATAACTCTCTTAAAGAGATTGGTGGTTAAATTTACCAAAAAAAAATGAGTTATTATTTCTATAATAAAATTTGTCAAATATTATGATATTAAATGATTATTTACCATCAATTACATTGCATAGAGTTATTTCTACAATAAAATTTGTCAAATATTATAATATTAAATGATTATTTACCATCAATTGCATAGAGCATAACTTTCTCATGGAAACTATATAAAAAGTTATTTTTATCCTAATATAACTTATTTTTTAACACCATAAATTTGATGAAGGCAAATACAACTCTAAATAGATTTCGAAACATGTATTGTGTAATATACATCTTTTGAAAAAGAATCATCCTCAATTTTTAAATACATCTTAAGATATTATATTTGAAATTGTGTGTATATTCGTTAACCAAATCCGTCCTTAACAGGAATTTTATTATGTAAAACATTTCATATTATACTTTGGAGTTCTATAAATTTTTGACTATTTATTATAGTTATTATGGTATGTAAAGTTTCACTTAACCACTTGTCATAAAAATAATGATGTTTTGCTTCTTTAAAAATATTTATTCTCTTGTTTGCTTGTAATTGGATGTATTCTCAAATCCCATTGAACTATTTTTGTTCATTCATACATAAGAATATTATTTCTTTATTTCTTTTGTAAAACATTCTCTATGATGTAACAGTGATTATATTTGTCCTATTCTTTTCAACTTTACACTTTGGAGGTCCAAGGTCTAGTTTTATCTACTGCAAACACTCCTCAACAAATATAACAAACATAATAAATATCTGTAGAGTCGGGTATCAAAGTGGCTCTGATATAATGTACATTAGGTTTCTGGTTTATTACATTATATTTGTGGCAATTACAACAAAAAAATAAAATTGATATCATATGTAGTATAAATTCGATAAATTAGGACAATATATAACGGTCAACATAAACCTATGAAGCATAAGCTACTTGGGAGAAATGAATCAATAATAAGGTGGTAGCTAATATTTATGACTTTCATTAGACTACACTCTTTTGGGGGGTTTTACTCTTACCACATGGCTATTTTTATTAATACTTTAATCACATGGATTTACGATTATTCAACTTAAGTAATTTTGTTTGATAAAAATGTTTGCTCTATAATCAATACTTAAAATAAAATTTAAAATTATTTTAAGCTCCCACTAAAAACTTGGCACATAACGCGTATGTTATAACTTAAATATAAATAAATAATAATATGATATTTTTAAGGATTTTGCACCAATTTCCTTATAGAAACATTTACTCTCCATTATTCTCTTCATCGTTAATTTGGGACAAAGTTTTCTTTTCCATATGAGATCCTCAGTAGTCTTAAAGTTAAAGCAACTGTTCCATATGAGATCTTCTTGGTGGACGCTGGTACTTTCCCAATGGAAGCTGCGGCGATTTCACAGGTACTAAGCTACATAAAAAAGGTTGAAAACATGGGGAATCACTGGTGGCCCAAAATGGTGGTGAACGAGGTGCTAGATTGGAGGAAGAGACGTGGATGAAGCAAAACATCAAGTGGCTAGGAAAATGGGACATTAAGTTACATGAGTGCCCTAACTTCAAAGAGGAAAAAAAAAGTCTCTGTTAGAAAAATTCAGGGTGCCATGTGGACAAATCAGATTGGACGTAAAAAAATGCATTATATCAAAGAGTTCAATCCCACTTGGGAGCACGGGGATAAAACATACTTAAGTGTCGAACTTAAAGGTAATGCTAGGATCCTAATGGCACAATTGAGAACCGGTTCACACCATCTTAGGTGTGAAACTGGAAGATGAACGGTTCTCAAGGAAAGATGGGAAGATAGGACTTGCATTTTTTGCAGTGATAGAGTGGTTGACACTGAACGACACTTCATTAGGGAGTGCAATGCATACAAGGATATCCGTATGCAGCAGGTTAACAGCGTGAATGTGGGCAGTTTTAGTGAATTATTTGAGGAGAGACTACACAACACGACCTGGCTGTTGGTAAAGATTCATAGGAGGTGAGATGACTTTGAAAGGAATATGAAGAATCTCTAATGGTCTTGACACTTGGTCCATACACTGTTTGGTCTCGTGGACGTTATTAAAACTCATTTCATTTCATATTACTGGTAGATTTTACAAAATTATGAAAATCCAAAATTGTTGTCATCTAGGCTCGAAGAAAATGAAGGCGGGAAAAACGCAGAAGAGGGTCTTCTAAGAGGCGGCGGCAATGAAAACACAGTTGGGTTTTGTGGGGCTTTCAAGGTCGTTGGATCGGCAGCAACCTTACTTTGGGATCTTGCACTCTAGGTCTTTCCTACCCCTTTTAGTTTTACAAAATTAAGAGAGTATATAGGGCTTTGAACTCTTACCAGTTTGCTTTTAACTGAGGTTGTTGCCTTGCATTCTGAACCTTACTGTCTCCGAGTCCGTATTGATGATCTTTGCAAACTAAAAATGCCCATATTTCAAATAGTTTTATTTGCTTCCAATGTCTAAGAGAATTCCTGCCCCAGGGCGCTCGTGAAGGACGATCCTGATTCTTTCACGATAATTTTATTTTAGTATGAATTAAATTAAACACACAGTTCTGTAAATTTATTTTGTTGAGCACTTGTTTTTGAACACCTGACAATATGTATATCAATTTTAAGCATTTCTGCAATGGAAAATTCTTGAATTTTGAAGGATTCAAAATTCCAACTCCATCTTGTAATTAATTTTGTTCCCGGCAACTAAGTTTATTGCCTTAAGACTTGATTGAGGAAACCAGGCCCAACGGCATTGGTGATGCCCAAGTATCTATTATTGAAGAGGCTTAAGTAATATGCAGAGGATGAAGTAGATTACTGGGAAGCCGAGAGATTTATACTGTTACTGAGTTGAGGTTGAAAGGTGTTAAAAAACGGAGTGAAGCTATGTTGCTGCAAGACACTCTGCCACTCTGAAGCATGGCTGAAGATATAGATCAAGATAGTGCAATTTCAGAGCAGTCAGATTTTTAACATCTCATCACACACAAGATTACATAGTACACATGATTTCACTTGGAAAAAAACCCTTTTTGGTAAAAGAACTCAACACACAAACTCTTTCTTTATTGTACTAACTCAACCATTTACAATACAGTAATGTACTTTCAAGTTTTGTTTTTCTTCTACCATATATGCGAGTATATATAGGCACATCAATAGGTAATGGTCAAAGAAATACTATGGGTACCAAAACTATGGGCTACATAAAACATGGGCTAAAAACACCAAATGCATACCAATACGGTCCCAAAAATTTTTGAGGCACTGCCCCAAACCCCATTGGGGGCTACCCGTCCCCAGACCCCCAAATCAGTTTGGGATTATCGACTTGTCTCAAGTTATGGCTGAGATTGAACCAATGTCTTACTGATAAAAATACTAGCTGAAGAAAATAGAAATTAACCATTGTTTATGGAGGGCCTGATATCATTGTCTTCTTTAGCCCACCATCCACATTTGTTTCCATAGTTAGCCAAAATTAAAGCAAGGCTTCTCCTTGTGCTGGTGCGCTGGTTAGAGAGAAGCTTGGTTCTACATGTGAAATAAGTTTGGGATTTATGACCCCAACCATCATTGGAGAAATTCCTCGCCTTCTACCTGGTTTACGTGGTCCAATTTTTGCTAAGGAATAGGTGGGTCTTCAAATGGCTTGACGGGGCCATGCTAGCTGAGAAAAATACTTCCACTTTTGCCCATTGTTTTGCTAGGTTGGTTAGCATGATTTTTTATTTTTTTCTCTCTGACCTTCAGCCCATCAACTTTCACATAGAATGGGTGTTCCCTCCGACCAAGCTATGTAGAAACCGGTTTCATTTGAATATCGCTCATCTGCAACCTAACCGGACCCTTATGCAAATCCAATGGGTTTGGAACTTAGTTCCTCAACCTTCTACTGATAGGGGATGGATTGAATGGTGGGAGGTTGCTATTGTCCACACCTACACCTTGCATGTCTTTCCTAAACAATGGTCTTCTATAGAAAAACACAGATGAAGCCATTGTTAGAGATTTCAAGAGGATTTCTCAAGAGTTTGAGCTCTCATCCTTTAATGAATCCATGCAACTAGAAATGATCCAAATTTTGGATCAAGAAGATCATCCAATTCAGTTGGTAAGACAATCAACTATCAAGCAGGGAGTATCCACAACATTCAAAGTCCTGGAAAGTGACTAGTTTCTAATACAAGGCCTAAAACAATATATGTTTGGCTGTAAAAGTACTTTACGTGTACACATTTGGGTTCCTCTCAAGAAGTTATGCAAGTTCGAAAAAAAGGGCATGTGATTTTGAGTCCATATGTAAAAGTTATGGCCTTTGGAAGTTGCGAGGCATTTTAGAATGATTGCATGCGGCCAGGGCCTATATTGTTAGATGAAACCCATGTTTTGCCTTTATTTAGGATGGGTAGGGTGTTGCACCACCACTTTCAGTTACAAGAACAAGGTAACGGTCATAATTATGAATCGCTAGTTGTTGGATGGGACAAAGAGATGTTTTGTCTTTTGTTTCAGACCCTTGGGCTTCTTGATTGAAGCCCAAGGTATTGTTCTTGTGTATATATGAACCTGTAGAGTTCATGGAAGGAATCTCTCAAAGGATCTCATTAAGGAACTGATATATAGTGAACATCTAAGTGGATTCATTTAGAGTGCATTGCATCCACTTAGTGTGGAGTGGATTCAAGCCTAGTTGATCAGAGATGTGTAGTTGATAGTAGAGAAATCACAATGAGTGAATGGGGGCTCCATGAAGTGTAGAGAAGGCAGTCAAGTGTAGAGCAGTTATGAGTTGAAGACTACATAGTTGGGATGGTTGAGTTCAATAGTCATTCTTGTTGAAGAAGTAAGTCATCCACCAAAGAGTGTAGAGATCATTACGAGTGTAGGATCCATTGAGAAGTTGGTTTCCTTGTAGGCCTCAAGGAGGCATAAGCTTTTAAACTGTAGAACGTAGTGGAAATGAGGAAGCATGGCTTCACTCTTTAGGGGTTTTCTCACATTGAATTTCTCCATGGTAATGTCTTGTGTATCTCTCTTTCATGTTGTGTTTGATTTTTTTGCATTTTTCAATTCCTTGCAACTAGTCTATTATATGAAACACTAAAGAGGGCTAAAGAATCAACACACAAGCATATCATTTGTTCATAAAGCTAAAGAACTTCACATTTGTTTTGCACTTTTATACCATCACAAGGAATTGTAGTCATGTATGGAGTAGTAACATGGGCAAAATGTGAAGGATTGTATTTAATGGACGTAGCATGTGGGGATTGCATGTGAAGGGTTGAATAAGCATTTGTATGTTGTAGATGATAGTCATAAGAGTTGAAATACGTTTTATTAAAACATTTTAGGTGTTGTTCCATAGCAAATAACTTGGGGACACCACTTAGGTCAACAAATCCACATTGATGATTCGTGCAATGGAATGTCCATGCCGATTACGGATCAGGAAACTGTCACTCTGTGCCATAAAATCAAGTTGGTCGAATTTCACCAAACCTGTGGGGCTCACATTCATGCTAGAATTTTTTGGCTTAAAGTTGGGGATAGAGTTTCCAACAAATTTTGTCAACACTTCAGAGCTCGTCATTCCTCTACTCAAATAAAAGCATTTAAGGAAGCGGGGGATTGTCTTACATGTCTCCTTGACATCTTGCAAGCTTTTGTGAGCCACTACAAACAGTTTTTTCAAGCCCAAGCTTCAACTGTTGAGAGAGAAGCTACCCTTGCAAAATGCATTGGAATTGTGCTGTATAAGCTCGTTGAAGCTCAACGGGTGGCCAGTGATAGGCCACTCTCCATTGATGAGCTTCAAGATGCGGTTGATAAAATGGTCCATAATAAAGCCTCCAAAGTTGATGGGTTTCATGTGAATTCTATTAAACCCTATGGGACATTGTTGACCTTGATTAGAATAAAGTTTATCTTCAAGCTCTATAGTCTGGTTCTCTTATTAAACTAACAATAAGGGAAATATCAAGTTTTTCTCTAAGGTGGGAAATCTTGAGCTTATTAATAGTTGGAGACCAGTTACCCTTCTCAATGTTGCTTACAAGATCATTGCTAAGGCCCTTACTCTCACAATTCTACATTTACTTCTTGTTGTTGTTTTGCCTAAACAAACTATGTTCATTCAAGGTAGATACATTCTTAATATCATTGTTTTTTGGGAAGGCATGGAGTGGCCATGCTCCTACCATCAAAAAGCCTTGTTTGTCAAAATTGATTTTGAAAAGGCTTATGATTGTATTGAGTGACCTGTCATCATTGCTATGTTGAAAGCTCTAGGATTCGGTTCTAGGTTGGTGCATTTATTTCAGGCTCTTTTCAAAGCTGCTACTTCCTATCTGACCATCAATGGTCAACAACCTAAGCAATTTGGGCTCTTTAGCAAGTTTGCCCTCTAACCCTTTTTGTTTATGTCGTAGTAGCTAAAGGGTTTGGTTGCCTTATTTGTAACTATGCTTTTAGAGGGTTTGTTAAGGGTATCTATCTCTAACATTCCAAATCAGATTGACACTTGTATAGCCTCACATTCCAGATCAATGCGATCTAAAGAGACTATCCATGGATCCTTGAGACTTCTCCAACATAACCATTTCAGGTCTGGCATCAGGAGACAATATAGACTCACCAGATCTTTGCAGAGGACTTTTCCCTCTAGGCAGCGATAGGGAGGGTGGACCATACATCTTAACTCCTCTTCTTCGGGCCATACTTCTATCAAGAGCTTCTTCTCGTCAGCCTTGGATGCTAGGAGAGTTGGATCCAACTCTTGATGGACCCTCTCCTGGGTCTTCCTTCTCATTGTTCATCCCTGCTTTCTCGATGTTTAGGGGTTTTCATGGGTTGCTCATTTCTGCTTCTTTCTTTGGCTCTGAGCGTTCTTGCTCTTTGCTCTGTTTTGTACTATTTTCTTCCAGCTTTGTTCTTTTCATTCTTGGAGACCTTTTTGGTTTCTCGCTTGTCCTGACACTTTTGTAATCTATTGTCCCTTTGACCTACTTTTGTGGTCACCTGTTGGACATTAATATATTTATCTTTAGCTAACTCCCCTGGTTCTCAACTTATCAATGGTCAATTTGATTTCCTTCCTCACTTGTCTTGAAGAGGAGGAGGTGGTCAACAATACTATGGAGTACCTTCAAGTTTTTTGCCTTGCTTTTGGCACTAGTATTCAATGAGGCAAAACTAATTGCTATACATAGTCTTTTGAACCCAAGCCAGTTTGGTTTGACAACTACAATTGGAAATGGATATGCCATGGGGAGATATTCAATTTTTTGTGTACTCCTTTTACCTTCTAAGCTTCACAAACTGAGTTATATGGAACTATGTTGTGTAGAGGGTAGAAAACAAAATTGAATTATTTGCTTACTAATCCTCTCTCCCCTACAGGTAAGTTCTATATTTGATCTAAGGTGTTGGTTGCTACTCATGTCTATTACTCCTCCTGTTGGGTTCCGTCCAACGTTGCATGCCACAGGTTGGAAAAAGCTCCTTAGATATTTTCTTTGGGAAAATTCAGAGGGGAAGAAGGGCTTCCACAAAGTATCTTGGGACTTATGTTGTCATCCCAAAGAAGCTGAAAGCATGGGTTTGATTGCTATTCAAAAGTAGGGGATTGCATTGTGTGCCAAATGGGTCTTGTAGACCCTTGAAGACCATGAAACTTGGAAGCTCTTGCTTAGACATTGTATCTTTGGTGGCAACCCTTATGGCAGTTCTACTTGGGAAGGGGTTGGGGTTTCACATCCTTTTCATTGCCCCTGTTCCCATCAAAATTGTGGGCACCTTCATTGCCAAAAGCATCTGGAAAGCATGGGAAGACATTAAACCTTTGTTGTTCAAGAAATTTAGGAATGGGTTTTCTATTGATACTCATTCTCTATTGTAGTCCCCTATGGTTAATTTCCATGAAGTTCCTCTTGTTGAGGTGCGTTGGGTCAAACCTCTCAGTTTTTAGAAAAAGGCATACACACCATTACTGATCTCTTTAACATACGTTCTAGAATGTGGATAAATTAGCCCAAGCTGAAAGCCTAATTTGGGCTCAATGACAAAGACTTTGAGCCTATTAGTGAAATCCAGATGGCAGTCCTTGACAAGGTTCTACAAAAAAATAGTCATAAAGCTCCACCTTAGTGATGGAGGTATTGGAATTGGAATGTGGCTATGGCTTTGCTCTAATACAAGCCCCGGTTAAGTTATCAATCGCTTCCCCCCATGTTGGTGCTTTATGAGATGCTCAACAAGCATTGGAATCTCGATAGCTCCTTGTTCACCCACCATGAGATTTCTCACAGCGTGGTCTAATAGTGTTGAACCCAAAAAAGCTCAATTTGCATGGTGGATTATTTACCAAATGCTTCCTATGGGTGATAGACTGGGTCATATGGGTATTTCCACTCCCAAATGCCATGTTTGTGGTTAGATTGAGTCTCTCAAGCATATTTTTTGGTTTTGTGCGCCAGCTCAACAGGTGGATTCATTCCTTATCCACATCCTTCAGACTGTAACCATTCACTTTGTAATGTACCCAAATTGGGATGAATGACCAAAACAAGGGTTTTCCATAAATCCTAACAATTTTGCAATTTATTTTTAGATTATGAGATTTAAAATCAGCAAACCCTAGTTGGGAAGAATAATCCAAATCCCAATCAAACAAACTCCAATGCAACCCAAAATTGCCGAATATGAAGCTGAAACAAAATGCCTCTTTTGGCAAGGTAGAAATGGTGATATGACTGAATATCACCCTTGCAATAATTCTGATTTTTGCTTGTTGGTATAGCTGCATTTCCTTCTTCAATTCTGCCTTGTAACCCTTGCAAATAGTCACAATTAATTATGCCATAATTATATAAACTATTAGAGCCACCAATAAACACATTTATGGCATCAAAATGGCTAATTAGCCCTCCAAGAAAGTCGCCACACTTGGAAAAAATTACAGAAGTAAATTGAACACTAAACCCTCAATTTTGCCTTTCAAAAGGCCTCGAACATCCTCCCATGCAAGTCACCAATATTAAGAAAATATTATAATAAATTTTTGAATAATCTAGGGCATAGAATGGCCCTCAAACCCTCAAATTAACCCCAAATACAAATCACCAAGCTGAAATAAATTATAAAAAAATACCTCCAAACCCTAGAAGAGGGTTTCAAATCAATGCAACCCTCTAATGAGGGGTCTACAACCCTATAACCAATTCGCCACCCTAGGAATGGCTCCCAAACCAACAAACAACTTCCACAAGCAAGTCGCTCACCTTCTTAACCTACAAAACGCAACCACCAAGCTCTCCAAGGTGCTCGCCAATCTTTCGAATCAAGGTGGTGTTTCAAAACACCTTTGTAAGATCAATTGCATGCAACCATGCAAATTTGAAGCACAATTACAGCCCTTGAATAGAGCTTCCCTCAATGAAGGAATTGAGGTTTTCGTCCCCAAACGCTTGGTGCACTTGAAGGTTTTCGTCCTCAAGTCACTTTAAACAAGCTTGACATACTTGATCATCAATTCAATATCACAAAATGCATAACCCTTCCAATGAACCTTCAATTCTCTTTAATATTCATCTCCCAAAGTGGCGCCCAAATTAGAGGAAGATTACTTTTCAAATTATAAGAAAAATTACTTTTTGAATTACCTTTTTATGGGGTTGGGCTCCCATGACCCTTAAAGGTCCCCCACTCAAGTGAAAATAGACTAAAAGCACTTTTTGCACAATTCAATTGAAAATTAGAACACTTAAAGTACCTTTTCATCTTTTTACTCCTTGAATGGCCCGTTAATGTTCCCCTATTTTTTCTTTCCCTTAGCCTTGTGGGAACAAAACCAAGCTAAGGGTCTACAAGCGAGCTATGCCAAAAAAGGGGACATTACACACTTCAAATAGAGCCCTTCTTGGGGATTTTGCCTTGCATCTTGCAAAATACGAGCAAATTTGGCATATATTTTGCACTGAGATAATTTTTCAGCTTTGGAAAAACATAAATCATGCAGTTTTGAATCATGAATAGACAAAAAAAACAATTTATTGTTACTAACAAAAAATCTATTTTATCAAATGATGTTATAGATCCAAGTTCAAGCAAAAAAAGTGGCCTTGCAAGTGGAGCAACCCCATACTCTAACTGGCCACTAGGGCAATGCCCCTTGCACTGCAAGTAGAGTTCCTCTAGATTCCCCCAAGCATGACTTTCATGGATGAGGACAAGGATGCACGGAATGTGGCAGGGATTGATGTAGGTCTCACAACCACTTTGTTTTGTCCAAGCCTCCCAACCATCATCTCTCATCGATGTGTGGTCATGGAGGTTGGCCCTCCTTGAAGGATGATGGCTCTAGACTGGTAGGCTGGGAATCACAAGGCAAATTTCCTTCTTGAATTTAGTTGTTTCCATCCTTAGGCCCCAACCAACGGAGGGGGAAGGAAGAAATCATTGAAGAACAAGAATGCCAAGAACTCATATGTGACACCTCTCATCCCTTTGGGGATGTTGGTTGGGGAGACAAACTAGATAGAACTCCCAATTTCAAAAGTGGAAATTGAGAGAATCCATAGAGATTAGCCGTCATGTTCCTAACTTAAATTGGGATGAAGGTATAGGTATCAATCAGGGCTAGATGCCCATTCTTAAAAAATTAAAAGCTTGTCCACTCAACAGCTAGGAACCCTTAAAAGCTTCCCCTTCCGCCCCCCGCTCAATTAGTGAAGTCTTCTTCTTTCATTAAACTTCTTTAGCTTTTTAGCTTTTTAAGTCCTAGTATTTTATTTTATTTTTTGTTGACTTTTCTACCCTCTAGGTCTTTTATAGAAGTTTTGCTTGCTTTATGACATTCTTACTTGTCCTCCTCCTTCGTACTAAGTGGTTTCCTTGCGCTCACCACCTAACCAGTTTGCAATGGTCGACCAATGCTATTTTTCATTTACTCCTTTTCTTACCGTTAGCTCCTCAATGCATATTGTTTTTCCTATATAAGGTTGTCAGTTTGCAGTTCTCAAACATGTTTTTTCCTGATGATGAATCACTGATGGTGATTCAAAATGTGTCGAGTTAAAAATTTGGCACACAGTTTGTCCTAGAATTCTCATAATTACATTCTCATGGATTGTGAAAGAATGAGATCTTATTACAAAGCAGATTGTCTGCAACCTCCTCCTGTAATGTCCGCAAATGGGACAATTATGATAAGTTGGGGTTTTCCAACAAACCCTTATGTGAAAACTGAAAATATTTTGAGTTTTGCCTTAAAAACCAGCAAACCCTAGCTGCAATAGATGTCCAAATTCCAAGCAATAACTCCACAATAACCCCAATAATTATTGAATATGAAACTACAATAAATTACCTCTTTTGTGGCAAGATGGAAAGGCGATGTGGCTAGAATTTCTTTGTAATAATTTTGATTTTTAGATGCCGGTACAGCTGCATTTTTCCATTCCAATAAGCCTTGAAACCCTTGAACAAACTCATGATAAATATGCCAAAAATCCCTGCAATTTATTAAGGCTTCCAATTTTCAAATTAGGGCTGCCAATAGTCAATTTAGCCCCTCCAAACAAGTCGCCACACTTAAAAAAATAGGAAAAACAAATCTAAAAACCAAACCCTTGTTCTATCCCTTCAACAAGGTCTCCAGGCTCCCCAAATCAATTTGCCCCACTTGAAAAATTGATGCAGGAGCATCTACAGACATCCTGGAGAAGACATGTTTATGATTAAATTTAAATTTCAAATTAATGTAGTTTCCCTCCAAATGTTGAAAATTAAGGAGTAATTGTAAAAATAAATAAATTAGTAAAAGTAAAAAGGTAAAATAGTTGGGGCTGTTGAGAAAATCCAGGAGTGGTTGAAATTCTTTCAACCTGGGCATGTTGTTACAAATTGAAAACTGTATTTTGTTTTGTAAAAAAAACCCAAGTTGGGCGTGGAGGTTTGATGGAGGTTTATAAAAACAAAAATATAGCCAAATAAAGAAAATCCAATTAAAGTGAAAAATTGATTAAAAAGGAGGACAGGAGAGTACGTAGAAGGAGGCAGAAAGGGAGAAGAAAAAAGAGGAGAGACAAAAGAATGTAGAAGAGAAGAGCAGGGGCGTAGGAGGAAAGAGATGGGCAACGCACAGACAACATAAAATGTATGTCTCCCTACAATATGAATAAATATAGTGTATGTTGTTTTCTTGCATGGATTTGTTTTTGTATTGTTTTCTGTCTGCCTTCCAATTCTGTGTGAGTTAAGAGAAATAAAAAAAAAAAAGGCACAAAAATACAAGGAGACTGCTGTGTGTAGGATTAGATAAGAAACACATGTCTACTACTGGGCCACTATCTATGTATTGGAAAATGCATCGAAATACTGAGAAGCTCCTTATTGAAGGCGTTGGAAATTAATTATGTCTATTTGAAGGCTTTATAGCCGTGGTAAAAAGAACAGTCCTGAGTTTAATCATGAGCCCTGTTTCTTGCTACCGTGATACCATCAGAGGTTTGAATTATATTTTCTAGATTCTCCAGAGAGTCGATGCTTTCAATTTTAGCAATGACACCAATATCCCCATCACGAGATGAGAGCAGCAATATAGCTCTTCAAATGTTCGAATACTTCTGCCAACTTGATAAAATATATTGTAAAGAAAAAGCACAGATGGGCTTATGAGTCCGTTGAAATCTTTGACTGCAAATTTGTCTTCTCTTGCGGTCTCAAAGTCAGGCATTCCTTAACAAGGCGGCAGTGTTATGTTTGGCGCACACCTCTTAAAAAAAAAATTGAATATCATTGGAAATAGCCTGTAAGCTATGGCATCGATCCATTAGACAGTCATTGTATGTCATACAGATGCAGACGAACCCCATGCATCTATTGACTTTGTGTACCTGCTGATAGATTTCAAAAACAAGTGTAATTTGGGATACGCATTTGTGAATTTTATTTTGCTAAAGCTTCATGGAAGCTTTATGGAGGTTTCCACATGAAAAGTTGGACTGTCTACCATTCCAGAAAGATTTGCCAGGTTACATATGCCTGGCTTTAGGGTTGAAGCTCGCTGGAAGGTCACTTCACAAAGTAGTCAATAGCCTTGAGATTGTAAATTTCATTATCAACGGCAGAACCTGATCTTGATATTGTTTATATATATATAAGGATAATTATACAATACAAATGCACAAGCTATAGTCTGTCTTTGTACCTTCGGTATCTGGTATCTGCATAGCTAATAGGTTTATTTCCATACATGGCCAACAGACAAGCAGATAGTCATAATTATCATAAAGGCTGGATTCTCTCGCAGAACCTATTGAATATTCATCCTGTTTTTATCAATGCCTTTCAGCTGATAGTAATGACCAGTGATTTTGACTTGTCCAGATGCTTTGAGAATGAGAATGATGGTAAGATTAAGAAGAGGTTTAATTCCTGATATTTTGCCAATAGTGCAGTTTATGTGACCAGGTTTTAGTCTTGCACCAAAAATTATTAAAATAATTTCTAAAATGTAAAATAAATTATTCCCTTCAATATTAGAGCCCAAAAACACTCTAACAACCTGCCCAAGTGAATCGTTCCACTAAGAAAAGTTATGCAAATAATTTTCTGAATTAATTACCTTATTTTCAACGCTCAATCCACTCAAAATCAGCTTGCAAAAGA
Source organism: Torreya grandis (assembly GCA_037957365.1). NCBI lineage: Eukaryota > Viridiplantae > Streptophyta > Pinopsida > Cupressales > Taxaceae > Torreya > Torreya grandis. Next base: position 1,378,002 of record JARHVA010000451.1, read on the forward strand.
TTAAAAAAAATATAATAATAATATTAAAAATATTATCATTGCCTTAAACGTGATTTTAGTCATCGGAAGTAAGTCCAATGATGCCCTAAGGCATTCACCCCACCCTCCAAAGAAGTCGCCTAGCTTTGGTAATCTCCTTGCTTTTCTAGAGTGGTTCGCTCCTCTTTGACTTGCAATTTGTAATTTTCTAGTTGTCTATAGGGTTTGATTCAATTCTTAATGAAGGTGGTGTCTAAAAACACCCTTGTAGATCCAATTGCACGCAACCATGTAAATCTGAAGCACAATTACAACTTTTGAATAGAGCTGCCCTGAATGTAGGAATGAAGGTTTTCGTCCCAAAACCCTTAACACACTTGAAGGTTTTCGTCCTCAAGTTGTGATGAACAAGTTTGACATACTTAATCAATAATTCAATATTCCAAATTAGTGTAACATTCCAAGTGAATCCTCAATTGCTTTTTATAATCATCCTCAAGGGTGGCGCCCAAGTTGGAAGGATGTGTCTTTTGAATAATAAACAACTTTACCTTTTGAAATTTCCTTTTTGAGGGGTTAGGCTCTCATGACCCTTAAAGGTTCCCTGCTTAAGTGAGAATTAGACCAAAAACACTTTTTGCATAACTCAAATGAAAATTATAACACTTAAGTACTTTTCACCTTTTTGCTTTTTGAACAGGCCCCCCGTGGTTTTGTTTTCTTTCTTTACCTTAGCCTTGTGGGAACAAAACCAAGCTAAGGGTCCATAAGCAAGTTATTTCAAAAAGGGGGACATTACACCTTCTCTCCCATTGGCCAATTTGATGGCATTGGTTGCTTAATTTAGCATGGATACTGCTTTTTAATAGTTGTTTGTGCATTTAGCATTAGCTTGTGGACACTTCGATTTTTTGTGGATGGATGTAATGTTGGTAGCCTAGGGCCTTGTGATTTTCTCTTGGGATTTGTACATGATTTGACATTTTCAAGCTTTTGATTAGGGTGTGATTTCTTTCCATCTGCCTTTTTGATGGGGGCATGTATTTATACTTTAAATTAATAGAATATAATAGCATGCTTTAATTTAAAAAAATTTAAAGCAAGGAAACAATCGGCAACAATTAGGAACTGAAGTTATGGCTGATTATCAACACTAGCATGAGCCCAGATAAGCTGCTAAAGATCCAACCGTTTGAGAGCATTGGAGGGGAACCTGTGAGGCACTTCTTTTCGTTTATCTTAATACTATTGTGAAATAAAGCAGCAGAATCGATTGAGAAGACACAGATCACATCATGAACCCTGCTGATAAAAGCCAAAAGGATATCTCTAGAATGAGTGGAACATGGGAACAAGGGATACTCCGCCATTGAAACCAAAAAGAAGTAGCATACCCACTACATTTCTGAGGATTCTGAGCGATTCAATATAAAATTGGGCTATCCTGAAGACGCCAACATTCATCTGATCTAAGCATCGTAATCCGAGATCTCTTACTTATGACTGCTCCGATTTGCCTTATGCTTCGAAAGCATTCATGGAAATTTAACATCCCCCTTTGTTGCCAAGGACTGAGGCCTTTAGTACTCTCCCAAGCTACTATGTCATGACCCCATGTTATCCCTTGAATAGCTTGGAACAGAGCTCAATTTCTTAAGAGATTCACTGGTTTCTTTGCTTTTCGATAGCAGTGTTGGATATTGATTTACTCAAATTCGGGAAGGAGAATGCAATGGGGCAGTGTTGGAAATTGATTTACTCAAATTGGGGAAAGAGAATGCAATGGCAACATCCCTTCCAAATTCCAACTAAGAGTTGAGCCCTGTATCATTCGTGAAAAATGATTTGGGAGTCACCCTATACCCTCATATTTTAAAGGTTATCTTGAAGGGCCAACTTGGGGCCTTGAACCAACCATATTGTCTATGCCTTATTCTTTGATCCTAAAGAAAATTACAGTAAGAAACTCAACAAGTTGCCATTATAGTCTCTAAGGAGTCTTCCTGCCCCTGCACATCCTGAGTTTCCTTTTGAGACTCCATGAGAATAATTGTTCATATTGAACTTGGGGATTTTTTTTAGTATTATAGGACTTTAAGAAAATGTATGTTTGCATCATTTTGACTTTGTTTTCTTGGTTTTACATTTGTCTATGGCTTTCAGCCTGTCGGGTTTATATGATACATTACATGGGATTAATCTGCCAGCTTTCTTATTGATTTGGAAACTCTTCCCAAGTTTTGCTTTTTAACTATGTTCCAAAGCCTGGGGGAGTTAACTAAATTTGGCTAAAATATTCTTAAATCCTTGCAAATTTGGCTGTATGAATTGGAAGCATTTGGAGATGGTTCTTCTTGGCTGTCAAATGTTTCTCTGCGGAATGGTCTGTGTATTCAACTGACAGGAGCAATACTGTGTTATTTTTTGACACTTCTTCAGGGAATATTTGTAATTATGTTGTAATCCAAATTGAGGCAAATGCATTGCACGCGAGGTTTATAGTTTATGTACTGGGACTGCAGTGTGTGCTTTTTAGTGCTGGGACCATGATATTGAGAGTAATTTTTTCAGTAATTAATTAAGCTTTAGTGTTTTTGTATCTTGAGATTATAAATTTTAATTTATTTTCTAATTTAAACTTCATTTTGACAGGCAAAATAAAAATTTAATTGCCAAATGAAATTGGCATTCTCAATTTAAGAGTGTCACCCAAAATTTCTATTATTGTTGAAGTGCCATTGAACGACAAATTTCTATAACCATGGCAGATTATTTTGACATTGATCAGATTCTCATGGAAGAGGAGGTGAGGACAGATCATCTGCATCAATATCATATTTTATGCTTAAGTGCATGATTTTAATATTAATATTGGGTTTACTTGTAAAATAATATAGGCAGTGTCTGTAGTGTTTCGGGTGGGTGCAAATGGAGTTGGTCTCTTGGATCCCGGATCTGAAAACAACAATGTGAGTATATTTTCACATTAGTCCTCGATTCCTCATCTTGTATCTAGAGTGAAATAACAAACAAAATGAAATTGGTTACAGGTAGAAGCAGGTGCAAAAGTGGAGTTGCCATTTTGGCTGGCTCAGGACCTCTGCCTCAGACGAGCAGTCGCTATCAATATCCCAAACTTCTTCAACCAAAGGTGTTGTGTCCTCTTTCAATAACTGGGATTCAGATATAATACTTTCTGAGGGTTTACCACTCTTATTTACACATTAATTCCCATTAATTTTTACTCCTAGATTCAAAGTAGATTATTGATATTCTTGCTATATTCCACTCTGTCATTAAAAATTCAAGAGTAATTGGTTTCAGAGAATATCCTGTTAAGGTATGTTGAAATAAATTTGACTGAAGCATACACTTTTTTGCCTGCTTTTGATGTTCTACATTAATGAGTTTATGTACTGCAAAATTATTTCTTGCCTGGAGATATGGGGTGTGTGCAATGGACAATGGACATCACCAAATGTTTCTGGCAATCCATTAAACCAGGCCAAATTCAAATTGACCAAAGTGTGAACTTTATGTTTTCCTTCAAGCACCTGATACTATGTGCCACTGAAATGTAATTTATCTGAAAAATACAATTTTTTTGTTAAGATTTAGACTCTACAAATTGAAAAATCCTCCTAATGGTTATTTAGAGAACCATGAAATCATAAAGTGAGATGTATAATGTTTAGGATGCAAACAAAGTTTGTCAGGTATCTCCTATCCATGTCATTGACCTGTGAAATAATCAAAACATACATATCATAAAAAATGGTGGCCACCTCTTTGGAGTGAACAATTTATGACAATGATTGTATCAATAATAAAAAATATTTGTAGTGAACAAGTCATAAAACTTGAGCAGCTCAGGGGCATCTCATGAAGCAGATTTGAAGGTGTATGCTTACTTGGAGCATATGCATGAGAAAAAATATAAATTACGATTTTGCACTGCATGCAATGTGAAATGAATAATATTTTTGTAGAAAGCTGGTTGCAATGAACATGCATGTCAGATGTATTGAGATCACACCTTGGTTATATCTAGGATAAGGGAGGTGCAGACAAAATACACTCTAGATCTAATCTTCAATAATGTGGTTGCAGCAAGAGGCTCTATCATCATATCTATAACAAATTAATTATTAGATGCTATCTGGGCTAGCATGATAGCTTTAAGTTAATCATGGAAGATATTGTGTCATGTGAATGGATGCCCAGTGTTGCAACAGTTGGCTTTTGGTTGGGGGGAAACAGTGTATTAGTTAGAGGAATTATTCTCATTAGTACATGGTTGTGGATCATATCACGGGCACAAAAATTCGAGGGTTTTGTTTTATGCACAGGGCTGTCATGCATTCTCTGATCTAAGCATTGTAGATTCCAGCTTGGGTTTTAGCTACATTCTATGGATAATTTGACAGTGCCTTTTTCATATCATATCTTGAACGGTTGTCTTGAATTTTCTATGTTCAAGGAAAAGAGATGATAGGATTTTCAAGCAAAAATAATCAAGAAAGTATGTAGTGTTGTGATCATATTTCACAATGCATGTAACTTGCATGTTGAAAAACAAGCGTTTTGGTAAATGAAATTATTCAGCAGGTTGAATGGAATTAGGAAGCAAATGAGAAGACTCATGTTTGATAAATCTTTGTGAATTTTTATCAAGTTTTTTTTTTACATTTTTACCTCTCTTATATGTATCTTTGTAAATGATTTTACAGTTTAATAATATAAAATGATTCAGGGTGCATGGCATACAATACACCATTACTTATTATATCAAATCGAGGGTGATGAACCTGAACTGGTTGTGATGTTAACCTTGAAACAGCCCAACCTCTCACATTTTGTCCCTGCACAAGTACAACAGTTAAATCTCCATAGGGTATATTAATGAAAACACAGAAAGGACTGTTCTAAATGTAAAGGGGAATATTGTTTCCCATTTCTTAACCCTTATAGTTGTTTGCCATGCAAGATTATTGCTTATTCTTGGGAGAGTTCCCAAGATTGAATTGTGAATTTCGTCATGAGCTAAAGAGCACCTATAAGAAATTATCAAGCATCTGTGCCAATTCTACTGGTATATCCAAACCCTTGTATTTCATCTTATTTCTCATCCTTGGACTTGAGTTAGGGTCCCCTCAGCACTTTCAGGTATTTTGTCCCTAGGATCCCAAAGATGGCTTGCCAATGGAATGCAATAGCTATTTAAGCACGCCTGGTCTCTAGATGGTTGGTATTGGTATAGATTGATTACTTGAATAGCTTCCTTAGAGAATGCTCCTACTATGGTATACCTTGTGAAGCTTGAAAATCACCTTGAAATCTGCTTTTAAAGTTGGAAAATTTCCTTTGTTGTATAACAAGCATCCTTGTATGTAAGCTAACTTCCATCAAATCATGAATGGATAAAATTGAGTTTCTGCTTCCAAAGGAAACATTACCATATCTATTGTTTGCGTCTAAAATATTTGCTTGACATTGTAACCTGGAAATTATGTTCTATACGTTTAATTTTAGCAACAGTCCATGGAATTCCTCGTCAGGACATGCTAAGGTTGTAGTCTATTTGAATTTAGACAAACTCACAAGGTAGAAGTTGTAGAAAGCCATATTCGCATGGTGGGTAATCTATGAGAAACTCTTAGTTATTACCATTATTCATTCAATAGATCACTATGAAAGCTAGCTCATTTGAGTGTTGCGAAAGATAATTATACTTGCTTAAATCGACACAAAGCATAAGGAAACTTGCAAACTATCATTCTTATATTACGATTCAGCAAAGTATATGGGCTAGGTATACACCATATGGAAAAATTACAGATTGATCCTTTACAGCCTATGAACAACCACCAAAGTACAAAGAACAACCTTTACCTCGTCTGACTATACATTACTTATAGAGCCTACATGACTCTTTGACTTCTTGTCTCTTCATTTCTTCTTCCTTTTAGTCCTATGAAATGGTCAACATTCCAGTTGCCTTATCTAGTTGCACAAAATGGATACAAAATATACATTTGTCATACTTACAACTATACAAAATCTTTGTGAACTACTATTTGAAATCCTCTACTAACACTTTCCCAAATTTAAATAGTTGTCTTGTCCCGAGACGAGTCATTGTTGAAGTGAGCTAGTCTTCATCATGCTTGACCATTAGGTGACCTCCATGAAATGTCTCTTTTCTGCCTTGTTTCAAAGCTATGTTTGTAGTTTTACAAGAAGTGTTGTTTACCTGTTTTCACTTCTTGCACACTACTTAGCCGCACATGTGGGTTTGCAACTAAGTAGCATACCAACCTATCACCCTGTATGGGTTTTCAATAGGTTGGCATAAGCAAGAGGCCACCCTTTACAGGTTTTTAACTTTCCTGGCCCTGCTCACAAAGATTTGCCAAAATCTACTTATATAAAACTCGCATTGGCCCAAAATTGAAAAATATTGTGGCAGCCTTTTATACCTTACTGTGGAGGTGGTGGTGGTGGTGGTGTAGGCACTAGTTGATTGACTTGGCTTGAACTCTACTGTGATGAAAAAGATGCCCTTGGATTAGATTGGATTTTTTGCACTGGATGCTTTGGAGAGCCTTGTGGAGTTTGCTGCTTTGTTGGTGCCGATTAAATTTGCAGAGCTTGCTGGGCTCGCAATGCCTTGAATAACTCCACCAGTGCTATATAATTGGGCTCATCTAGCACATTCTCAACTGAAGGCATGATATTTGTGAGGTTCACTTTGAAGGTGCACTAGTCTTCCTGAGCTCCCTTACCATGGTGAAGAACGTACGCAGTTGCGCCAAGCTTTGCATGATTCCTTATTCATCATCTTCACCCATGGCTGCAATGAGTGGCCTATGTATCACAATGTTTTGATTCATGGCACCCTGAATCTACTCAATGCGCTCCACAAATCTATGCATTTGAACCCTCAAAAATGTACTTCACAACATCTCTAGTTCCCAAATCCTGATCCTGTCCATCACATTGTCTTTGTACTATAGAGAATCGGCCAAAGCAGCTTCCTTATTGGTCTCCTTCGCACTTCTCGTAATGATCGCTTGCATTGGATTTGTTTTATCCATGCCCTCCTTGTTGTCCATTTCTTCATGTTGTGCTTTCCAGTCTAAGAGTTGTACCGATATTTTCGCTTGTGTTGCTGCCTTTGCGAGCACCTTCTTGTACTTCTCTAATAATCAAATATGGCCTGGGCCCCAATGTGATGCTTCTGCACTTGCACTTTGATTTCCTCCAATTGCTGCATTGACTTCCAATCTTGCGAGAGCTTTGTTCTACATTTAGCTGAAGGTGCTCAAACATCACTTGGCCTCCTAAAACTTGTTGGACCTACGCTAGGTAGTTGTTCTCCAGCACCTTTCTTCCTTCGCAATGCTTTCCTTTAGCGTGGTGTTTTCTTGTTTTAGTTGGAGTTGCGGTTTGCTTGATAGATGCATTGAATGTGTCTGCACCCTTCACTTGCTTTTCCAACATCACTTGTGCTAAATCCACTGCTACTTGCTCCAGGAAGGTTGTCAATGCAAGTTGGTGTTGGTTGTGCTGTTTGGGCTTGTCACAGATGAGTTGTGGGCATTACGAATGTGGTGCGCCATGTGGATGTGCTCTGCATGTCAAGCCATGTGGAACCAAGTGTATCCTTGCTCCCCTTGCGATCTTGATTTGCCGGAGCTGGACCTTGCAATTGTGTGTTCTGGCTGCACCTGTGAGTCACTTTGCCTTACTGCCTTTATATCGGATCCTTGATCTATTGGCCTCGTGCCTTGGTTCTGTTGTTTGGTGGTGTTAGTGCCTTGGACTGAAGTGATTTGCTTTTGCCCTACGACCTATTGTGCAACTTTGCATTGCATTTCTTCCGCTTTTGTGGCATGCATTTGTTGTTTTTGTTCTTCTTCTTTGTCTGCTTCCTCCTTGTGGTGTTCCTCTTCTTGCTTTTGTTTCTCTACTTCCTCACGAGCCTTGTTCTCACTCAACTCTTTCTCTTTCTTCTCCCTTGCCTACTCCACTTTTACTCTCTCCGCCTCTTTCTTTGCGGATTTCTCCTCTTCTCGCTCGTTGTTGACCTTCTCCTTCGCAACTTTGTCCTCCTCAACCTTCTTTTGGGCTTCTTGTTTGTGCTCTTCTTCTTTCTTCCTCACAACTTCATACTTTGCAGCTTGATCCTGTGCTGCCTTGCCATTGGCTGCTTTTGCTTGGTCGTCTCTCTCCTTATCCTCCTTTGTAGTTGCTTCTTCTACCTCCTTCGCAGCTTTTGTATGTGACCACAACACTTGCAGAGGGCTTCTCTTTGGTTGTGCCTTGTTTGATCCAGATGAGTTGGAGAAGGTGGCTTCTCTGGCTGCATAGGAGTTGCATCCAAGAACTTGCCAGCGATTGGTGCTCCAGTTTGCTGCGCAAGCAACATTGATGGAAGGATGCCTCAAAAGGAGTCCAAGGCAAACCTGGGATATGAGGAGGGGTTGTGCCTTTCCAGTGGAGAATGGGGAGAGTTTGAGGTAGAATTTCCAAAATTAAGAATGGAGGAGGTGGATGTGGGTCCTCCAGGACTTGGGGTGAATGTGGTGAGGTCGATAGTTGTGAAGCCATGGTTCGCCGCTCGGGGATGGAGGAATTAGTTCTAAAGGTTGGTGGAATTAGGATCTATTTATTTTTTCCACATTTTTAGCCTTGTTTGTCTTGTTGATGCCTCCATCTCTTCCTCTTACAATGCTGCAACGTTGGCTACGAGGCCTTCTTTCCACCCTCCTCCGCATGTGCGATGTTTTGCTCCTCCAGTTGTGCGTGGCTTCTTTTCCCATGTTTCGTACTTAACTTGCAACGGCTTGAAAATGCTTACCTCAACTTCTTCCTCCTAGTGTTGGACAGATTTATTTGCCTCACAAGATCCTTCTTGTTAGAGGACTTATTGGATTTGACTCATCTTCGCCCGCAACATCCAATGGTCCCATGGTTTCTTATGATGTCATTCCTTAGGATGTACAAAAAACAACTTGCGCCACTAACTTGTGTTGCCCTTCTTCTTGTGTGTCCACCTTAATGGATTCTAACATATCCAGGAGCTCCATTAGGAAGACATGGTGATGACGTTTTTGAGTAGCATGGTTCACACGACCTTTTAGAAGAATCACTCTTTTGCCTCTTTTACATACAAGACATTTCCCATGTCTTCCCTAACAATATTTTGTACGCTTGGGACACATTGAGCGTGTTGTAGTCTATGTCCTTGATGATCATCGCTAGCCTGGGATCAACTGGTTGTGCTACTAACTTCTTCATCTTCATTTGTGGAGGCTTAGTGGTTTGTGTGATCTAGAGGCAGTTCCTTGCGACGTCGTCGGTTGCGATGAAACTTGTAGTGGCACCATGCATAATGGAGTTACCTTTTGTGCAAACAAATTGTTTTGCCACATTATCTCCACTTGCACGTCGAGCATGGTGACAAAGAAAGGTAGTGGGTATGTTGGTTGAGTCCCGAGCCCCTGTGTGCACACCAATAACCCATCGCGCAACTTTGCAATTGTGGCAATGGGTGCAAGATACTCCATGATGTCTTGTGGGGCTTGAGGGTTCACATTGATGAGTGCCTTCATCTCCACCATTCACTTTCCAAATGTTTGTGTTGTATGAATTTCCTCGTCTCGGGAATATCAGGTTTGCAAATGCTTCTACTAGCCAAAAATATTTCCCCACTACCATTGGCCCTTCTAGAGACTTCCATTGTGTGAAACAAATGAGGCCTAGGAATTGATAATGGAAGGATTGTGCATTACCAGAGAGGACTTTCTTCGCATTTGTGATAAAATCATTGGCTAAAAACTTTGGCAATTGAATTCCTTGTGCAAGCCGATAATTTGGTATGTGATGTCAATTACTCCCTTGATGACCTACTTTGCCACTTTTGTTTTTTGCTAGTACCTCTTCATTATGCATTCTGCCAATACTTGCATTGCTTTGTTGGTGACTTGTTCTATGTGGACGACATGGGTTGCTCTTGCATATTTTGCTTTGATGTCAGGATGGCATGGTGGATTTGTAGACTTTTATGGATGCAATGGTTTACCCCTCACCTTCAATCGCGTTGCTTGGGCCATTGGCGCAAAATTTATCGGGATGACAATTTGTCACAAAAGCCGAATTGCACCCTTGTTATATCTAGTCAACAATGTTTGGAGTAGCTCATCATTTTGCCCAAACATTGGTATGTGCACCAACTGATCTGCGTGTGAGCCTTTTAGCAGATTATTTGGTGCGACAACATGCTTTCCCTGACCACGTGTCGCTTTGGATTGTTGGTTTGCAAACCATTCTGCTTTGGCCACGTCAACAAAATTGAACATCTTTGGATTGTTGCATTTGCTTTGCCACAATGCTAGCCCAATCCCCATTTCTTCTTTCTCTGTATTGCCCAATGTCAAAAAGGTGATTCCTCTCACTTCCATTTTAGCCTTTGTTTCTGTAGAGATCAGTTTGGGGAATGGATCTGCCATTATGTAAATATCAACCACCTACTCGTAATGCTTTTGATCTCACCCTTGATTCTACTGCTCATTTCTCTTGGCGTTACGACTCTGTGCTCTTATTTTCTCTCTTTTGTGCACTCCGCGTTGGCAAATTGTCTCTCTGAATGTAGGATACTTTGAATTACCCATGTGTCTAAGCTTTGATTACAGAATCCTTTGTGCCCCTTTTATTGATGTATCACGTTGCCTTGCGATGGATTGGTACAACTTTTTGCGCCAAATTGCTCTTGCATTAAGTCACTAACCATTATCGACATGACACTTGCCCGTTTCACGGTTTTCCCAATTAAGACATTTAATTGATTTGACGTGTCACCACTTTTTGACTTGTTACGTTTTTGCGACTTATCCTTTCGTTTTAATTAGAAACCGACTTAATATTCGTTGTCATTATGCTTTTTCTCTTTTTCCATTCTAACCTCTGCTTATCCTTGCACGCCATTCCTAGACTTACTGGACTGCAAGATTTTGTAGATTCCTCTCCCGAATCTGATCCATCCTTACCCTTTAGTGTGGTACTGAGAACCTGTTTTATCCCTTGTGCCATTTCCCTTGTTGCTTTTGCCTTGCGGTAGACACACCTTCTATTGCTATCTATTCTTTCACTTCTACTTCACTACACTCTTTTGCTACCCTACCACACTTGCAAAAAATTGAAATCCTACCCTACTTGTGCCATTTGGCACTTAGTTTTATCTTTCCCCCGTTGCACTGATCTAGTGATGGTAAGGCTTGAGCCTACTACCATTCACTCCTCCTGGAAGAACATTCCCCTGTAAGCATCACAAGACAATTGAACCCTGATTCATCATGTGGTGGATGATATACGACCCCTTTCACCTGATTTGCAACTTCCCTGGGTGCGCCTTGAACTTGCTCTCATATAAAATTACCAATTGACCTTGTTGAAATTCCTTTGTGCACAAGTTGCAATCACGCTAGGCCTTTTGGCTTTATTTATGAACTTCCTAATTCCAATTGGCCATCATTCTAGTTACCTCCATGTGAGATAGCCCCATCAGCCGACTCTCTAGTGACTCGTTGTTGCCAAGTCATGTAACCTTTGTGATGCGCAAGCTGGGACAAAATATTCCATTGGCATCACCGCTTTCATGCCATAGACCAATTGAAATGGGATGTGTCCAGTAGCACATTTGTAACTGGTTCTGTATGCCCATAGTATTACAGGGATACGATCCTCCTAGTTATCTCTTTACACATTAAATTTTTTTGTTAGCATATTTTCAAGTACCTTGTTTGATGCTTCGGCTTGGTTGTTGGCTTGTAGATGGTAGGCACTCTTATGGTTTGAAATGATGAACTCCTCTGTCAAAGTCTTTATGGTATTGTTCGGGAAGTTCGTGCCTCGATCATTGATTAGCTTTTGTGGGCATCTGAGCCTTGTAATGATATTCTCATAAAGAAATTTTGCAACATCTTTTGGCCCACAACTTGGAGATGTAGCTGCTTCTACCCATTTTGTGAAATATTCTGTCACAATGATTATATAGAGGGCATTGGAGTATTTGGATGGTAGAGTAATAGGCTTAACAAAATCTATCCCTCACTATTCAAATGGTTGTGTAATGAGAATTGGATTGAGTGGCATTTCGTTCCTTTGATTTGGTTTGCCAATGCATTGGCACACATCTTAGTGTTTCGCAATACAGTGTTCATCCTGAAATACTGTTAGCCACCATAGTTCACTCTAATATTTTTCTTGTAGTCAATTCACGTATGAAATGACCTTCAACCAACCCTTCATGTGCTTCATTCAAGACTTGTTCTCTTTCATGCTCTAAAGCCACTTTGCAAAGGACATCATCTTTGCCAAAATTATATTGGAACCGATTGACAATTGTGAATGGCAATGCTCTTGCAATCAATTGTTTCTTTTCCCTTTTTGTGTTGTGCTCTGGTAATGTGTGTAATGTCACCTCCCTAGACGACACATAGAGGAGCAGTGGTTGACCTATTATCTGGGTTCCTGTAGGTCAGCATAGTGGTTAGGGGACCTATCCAGAGGCAGTGGAGCTTGGCAGGAAGCTTTACAGGTCATTCCAGACAGTTTGCGGCAGTCTTATTTTTTAGGAAGGGTCCCTATTTTTTAGGGTTTGACTGGGAGTTGACCAGGAGGCATCAGGGGACCTCCAAGAGAATTTTGGGAGATTTGGTCACAGTTCCTATTTTTTAGGAGGTATCCCTATTTTCTATGAGGGGATTGTCAGTTAGCTTGCCACATGGTGCCTCATCAATATGGCACGTGCATCATCAGTTTTAGTTCAGGATGGCCAAGTGATGGGAATGGAATAAACATTAAATATTAAAGTGTTGGCTTTAATATTTAACAAGAATAAAATAAAATGATTAATAGTCACTTTATAATAATAAAGTAATAAAGGACCCCCTCCTAGTTGACATAATGTTATTTTAAAAGGTGGCCCTTTTTACAATGCAATTTTGGACCTTCAACTTGGGCGCCCAACTTGGGGTGTCAATGAATAAATAAAATAATCATTAAAAGATTCTTTTGAGATTCTTATTTGCCCTAAAAGTGGACGCCACCCTTGGGGAAACTCAAAAAGTGAGTTTGGATTGTTTTTTTTGGTTATCTCTTGGCATTTTTTAGAATCAGCTTTTCGATCTGAACTCTGAGGAAGAGTTGCAGCAGTATTCAGTCCTCTGGGAACGAAAACTCTCAAGGAATTATGTGGATTGGACGATAACCCAGTTCACCTTTGTGGAGGACCTACTTTTGGGTCTTCGTTTGGGCTTCATTGGACGAGTTTTAGGTGATGAAATTGCAAATCTGAGATTGCAGCAGTGTTATATCAGCAATTTCTTTCAGATCAGCCACACCCATTTCATGTAGAGCCTCTCCCAGGCCAATACGAGCACATGTATGCATTTATCTTTGCGGATCCAGCTTCTACATAAATATTAAGTGCAAATTTGATGGGTATGTGATTAAATTTCAGAATTGGTGATTTGCTGATTTGGGTAGTTATTAGTTTGTTTTCAATCCCTTGTATGTTCTTGGATCTAACTCTGACTGCTGCTGAAAGATGAATTGTTTTTTTGTGTTTTTGATTGTTTTATGATTTTTTTAATTTATTATGATCTTATAGACTAGATAGAAGATGTAAAAGGGGTTTCAGTTTTCTTGATTTGTGTAATTTTTTGCCAAGGATGGCAAAAGATATAACATGCAAGTAAGATCCAAGAACATACAAGGGATTGAAAACAAACTAATAACTACCCAAATCAGCAAATCACCAATTCTGAAATTTAATCACATACCCATCAAATTTGCACTTTAATTTATGTAGAAGCTGGATCCGCAAAGATAAATGCATACATGTGCTGGTATTGGCCTGGGAGAGGCTCTACATGCAATGGGTGTGGCTGATCTGAAAGAAATTGCTGATATAACACTGCTGCAATCTCAGATTTGCAATTTCATCACCTAAAACTCGTCCAATGAAAGCCCAAACGAAGACCAAAAGTAGGTCCTCCACAAAGGTGAATTGGGTTATCGCCCAATCCACAATATTCTTTGAGAGTTTTCGTTCCTAGAGGACTGAATACTGCTGCAACTCTTCCTCAAAGCTCAGATCTGAAAAGCTGATTCTAAAAAATGCCAAGAGAACCAAAAAAACAATTCAAACTCACTTTTTGAGTTTCCCCAAGGGTGGCGTCCACTTTTAGGGCAAATAAGGATCTCAAAAGAATCTTTTAATGATTCTTTTATTTATTCATTGACACCCCAAGTTGGGCGCCCAAGTTGAGGGTCCAAAATTGCATTGTAAAAAGGGCCACCTTTTAAGACAACATTATGTCAACTAGGAGGGGGTCCTTTATTACTTTATTTTTATAAAGTGACATTATTAATCATTTTATTTTATTCGTATTAAATATTAAAGCCAACACTTTAATATTTAATATTTATTCCATTCCCACCCCCTGGCCACCGTGAACTGAAAACTAATGATGCATGTGCCATAGTAATGATGTTGGCATGTGGTAGGCTAACTGACAGTCCCTAGAAAATAGGGATACCTCCTAAAAAATAGGAACTATGACCAAATCTCCCAAAATGCTTTCTGAGGTCTCTTGATGCCTCTTGGTCAACTCCCAGTCAAACCCTAAAAAATATGGACCCTTCCTAAAAATAGGAAACTGTCGCAAATTGTCTGGAATGGCTTGTAAAGCTTCCTGCCAAGCTCCACTGCCTCTGGATGGGTCCCCTAACCACTCTGCTGACCTATGGGAACCTAGATAATAGGTCAACCACTGCTCCTCTACGTGTCGTCTAGGGAGGGGACATTACAATGTGCCATGTTGCAAGAAATCACAATCTCTTCCAATTCTTAGGAATTGTAGTGACTCTGAGCAAGTTCGCATTAGATGAATCCTCTTGCAAGTCCTTCAGTTCCTCTCCCGTTTGAATCCTACTAAGACGATCTAGTTGCACTTTCTCACTTTCCGGTGTGACAGTAATCTTGAGTTGATACTCTTGGAAGAGCATCATCTACCTTAAAATCCTCGTTCCCAACAATTGCTTTTTCACCAGATATCGCAAGTGCCGATGACCTGTCAAGAATTCAAATGGGGTTGCCAATAGGTAGTGATGAAAGTTTTGCAGTGTGAACACCATAGCCAAGGCTTCCCTTTATATTGTGGCATAGTTCTTTTTTGTGGCTAACAACTTGCGACTTGTGGAGTGAATGGGATGGTCCAAGTCTCCCTCTCTTAGTTGTGCAAGCACGACACCTATTGCATACCCTGAAGCATCCACATTAACATGGAATGTTTTGCTCCAATCAGAAAAAACCAAAGGCATTGTGACCAATCGTTGTTTCAATTTCATAAATGCAGTTTGTCACTCTGGTGTCCCCTTAAACTTATTATATTTGTGCAATAACTTTTTCCACATGTGCTTCGATATCTACCTTACTGCGAATGAACTTGCGGTAATACCTTGTGTGCCCTAAAGAAAGATCACACCTCTGATAGACTAGTGGGTGACTTAAGTCCAATGATAATTGCAATCTTAGCTTGATCCACTAGAATCCCATCACTACACACTGCCTTTCTTATTAGTACTCCAAACGGTGTGAAAAACAAGCACTTATTTGCGATTTGCAAGGCTTTGCATCTCTCAAGCATAAGTCACAACTTTGACAAGTGTTCTTTGAAGAGAGAAGATTGCCCAATCATCTGATATACTTCAAGGAAATCATGAATGGAATCCTTGAATGCGGTGACCATTGCTCTGGAGAATACTATGGCGCGTTCTTTAATCCAAACGACATTACCTTCTATGTGAATGATTCCTATTTGGTTGCGAAAATTGTTTTTGATTGGTCCTCCTCTACGATGGAAATCTGATGATACCCACCAAACCCATTTGTGAACGAGTAGACCTCATGCCCTGTGACAACCTCTAGCACCACATCTATGAATAGTGTTGGAAAAGGATCATTTACGCAAGTCTCATTCAATGCTTGATAGTCATCACACACCCTGATTTCCCTCGTTTTCTTGGGTTGAACCACCTTTGGACTTACCCTATCCAATTTTTTCACTGGATAGATGATACTTGCTTCAACCATGTGATCAATTTTTTCCTTAACCTTCAATTGGATTCAACCTATATGGCCTCTTCTCGATTGGTCTTGCGCACTCTTTGAGTTCAATGCACATGTCTCCCAAAGATGTGTCTACCCCTTTGACTTCACTAAATTTTGTGGGAAACGTCTTCATAGTCTCGCAACAACTGTACTGCCTCTGATATATGCTGTTGAGTCCAGTAATCAACCATTGGTACTGTTGACCAATTTTTGGTCCTGCAAGCCAAAATTGGGCACCCCTTCCTTTTTCTTTGCAAAAGTTTTCCAATCCATGTTTTGGCTGGATCATCCCTCTGCTGCCTTGTGCAAAAATGTTCTCTGCCAGACCTTTCTCATGAAAAAGGCAGGTGTTTCCCTCCTGCTTTGCCAAGTGCAAATCGGGTTTGTGCAGGGGCATTACTTGTCTACTTTTATAAGTAGAAGCGATTGAAGAACCGGAAATGGTCTAAAGCAGTTCACAAAAGGCAACGGATTTCCTTCGAAGGGCATTTTGATGGCTTGAAGGACGTTTGCAAAAAGTTCGAAGGGTGTCTTTCCAGAGGGCACTTGGGAAAAGAAAGAGGACTTCACTTTTTCGAAGGATGTTTGCAAAAGGTCCGAAGGGTATGTGCCCTTGCGGAGGGCACCTTGGTCGGTGGCAGGGCCAAATCAAAAGTTTCGAAGGGGCATTTCGAGGCACAAAGTGCCCTTGTGGAGGGCACCTTGAGAAAGTGAAGAACAAAGACAAAAGGCCCAAGGGGCACCTGCCCTTCGGGAAAAGAAGCAATCAAAAGAAAGAATTCCTTCGGACCAAATGTTCGAATGAATTCCTTCGGACATTTTGTCCGAAGGAAAGCGCGGCAAAAGCTCGAGACAAAGAAGACCCGAGAAGTCAAAGAGCAAGCAAAGAAAAGGCCAAGGCAAAGGAGAAGTCGAAGGAAGGAGACAAAACACGAGCAAAGACAAAGCAAAAAAGACAAAACAAGGAACAGTTCCAGCTGCTGATAAAGACAAAGGACATAATCAATGACCACTCAGACCAAGACAGGTGGCATAGACAACTCAGCAAGTAGAATTAATACATTTGGTGAAATATATCTACCGAAAACCAATAAAATAGATTGGTTTTTGAACTATAGAGGAGAGCGACCAGTGTTTTCACGCTTCACCAGCCACAACAACTTGGGGATGGCTTTGTCAGTTGCTAGGAGTATCCCATGCTTTTGCAGGCCCAGGAAAGCAAGGGCGGCGACTTGGACATCTATAGGATGGCTCTCCCATATGTAATTGGAAGAATACGGCAACAACATGGTCTTGTGATCTCTGCAGAAGTGTTTAACTCAGCATGGGTTTCCATTCCTTTATTTATCAGCTATCTTGTTTCCAGTTCTCTATATATTTGTAACTTCTCATTTGAGAAGAGATATCTTTCAACTTGTATGGCAAAGCCCTGTAGGAATTTACCTTGAATCAGAAAGAGCATTCTACCTCCATTTGAGCTTGCATTTTTGTTTGTCTATGGTTTTATCTTGTGTTAAGTCATTTTATTTTCATGATTTCATAAGTTTATTCCAGCATATCTAGTGCATATTGATTTTCTTCTCTTGCAAGTCACAGGAAGTGTCTGAAGAAGTATAGGCAAGTGAATAGGCTTCGCAACAGTGTCTCAGAACATCTCTTGTGCTAGTTTCTTCCTCCCTATATCTTCATAGGACCCCCTACTGAAATACTGATGCAAGGAAGTTTTTTCTCACCTGAATGAATTATATGCTTGCTGTCCATGGTTCAAAGTGTATGCCAAAGCTGAGCAGACCAATTGTTTTGGTGCATCACCTCTTAGCTTAGGTCCCATTTTCAGTATTTTCTCTCTTTTCATCCCTCCCATTGTTAGTAGTAGGAAATCCAGGGCCTCAAGGTGCATCAAGGGGAGCTAGCCCCTACTCTAGAGATTCATCCCTCATGTTTGCAACCCATAGTAAGAGGAATGTCTCCATTATGTTGCGTGGAGGAAGAGAGCTGAGCCTCCCTTTAGAGGGTGCAATCCACCGTGTCAACAGGTACCATTTTGGTTCTTCCTTAGTGCCAATGTTCTCAAACCTTTTTCGTAGTGGTTCTGTATATATCTTGCTACCCCCTACTTTTTTGGAGTCCACAAACATCTCTCTGACCTAGCTGTTTCTCTATATTCAAATTTCACAGCTTCTTTTCCATCCTAGTTGCATCTTCCTTCTTTGGCAGCTTGCCACTTCTTGCAAGGTCAAACATCCCTTTGAGGTCCATGCCTTCTTTGCTTTCAGTCATTGTAAAGCTTCTTGTGCTATTCTAGATTCGGTTACATGACTCGAGGATAAATCCTTTTTGCTCCCAAACATAACGACATTTCTCCATGTTTTCATGGATGCTAGTATCACTTTCTAGTCCTAAACTCTTCCTTGTCTATGACAATCACATCATCCACTCCATAGCACAAGAATATTTTCATTTTCTAGAGAGATTTATGCACAATTGGGTTCTCCTCCTCAAACACAAAGGTCTGAGTGAAGTTTTGCTATACTTGAGGCCATGTGCTGGTTTCTCACCTGCGTTCCTAATGCATATACCAAGCTTTAGGGAGAGGGGTTAGCGTACCTTGGAAAATGTACACACAATATTTTGGGTCAATTTGTTGCACTCTCCATATATCCTCACAAGAGTGAACAATATCTTTGGACATTGCCTTGCTTGGAACATTGGCCATTTCTTTGATTAGCTATGTTGCGATATGGAACCTTTCTTGCAACATTTTGTAGGTTTCTTCCCAGTCCAAGTCATATGATCCATGCATGGCCCACCAAGTGGTGGTGATGCCCTTCAACACATGATTTAATGCGCTTACATGAGCCTCTCTACTTGCGGAACATGAACTTCCACCCTATTGATGAATCCTGAGAATTCCTTTGTGCCAAAGACTGTGGAATCTAATGGTCTGTTGTGAACACCATGCGCATCGGTCTTACTTCATGGTCAGCGTGCTCTCAATTTGTCATATCCACATCTGAATCTCCACTAATAGAAGATGTTGAAGCCCAAGGTATTCTACTTTCATTAGTCTTCTCTATATAATCTTGGTTAGTCACAACTAATCAATAGATCTTGACTATCTCTAATTGCGTGGGTGATCACAGCAAAGGTGACTTGTATCTTGTCCTCTAAAATGCCTGCGAAACTTGCAGAATCTATATCAGTTGCCTCTAAGGCTGCTTTGGTCCCCTAAATTCTTGTGCACCCTACTAAGGTTGCGAAAGTATGGAAAAGTCTACTCGTGGACCACTTCTTTTCTTGGCTTTGCATCCACCTTTTACCAACTTTATGGTATGTAAGCATTGGGCGAGTTTGGTTCCTTTGCTATCATATATAGCTTACATTACGCTTTATTAATAAGAATGATAATGATGGCATCGCCCTGATGGGCTTCCTACTGGCTATCGACAGTTTCGATCATTAGACCATCATTAAGCCCATTTCATGCCAATCAATGCATGATACTGTGTTCCATTAGTCTTCATGTCTATGACCTCAAAGTCTCCTCGCAAGCTTAGTTCTCCCACCTTGATTACTATGTCCTCCAACCTACCAATAGATTCAAAGCGACTATAATCTGCTAAGCTCAATGGTACCGGTTTGTAGCTTAGTGCAAGCTTTCTAATGGCTTCCCATGTGGACCTTAGCATCATATTGATTGTACTCCCAAAATCAAACACAACATTTGGCACCTCATTGCCTGCAAGGTCAATATCCATTTAGGCATCCATATCCCATGGTTTCTTGGTCTTCACATACCAAACCATCTTGTCTGTGTTCTCTTGCTTCGTTGTGGAGCAATCTAGCAAGTTGTGCAACGAATTAGTAATATTTTGTGAGATATCCTCATTTTGCAGCACACTTATTAGCTCCAACAAATCTATCAGAGTAGTCACCACTCCTTGTTGAAGAATGTGCATGATCTAACCATAAACTTACACTTTTGAATTCGCAACATCGACAATGTTCCATCGTCATTCTAATTGATCACAATAGCTCGGTCGCTTCATTTATCTATAATTTATCCTTCCTCGGATCCAAATACTTGTCCTTTGGCACCTTCCGGATATGATAATCCGTAGGCATCTCCAAAGGTCCAAGTCCTTGCTTTGTGTTGCATCTTTGTAACACTTCGTACAAATGCAGGTTCGTTGGGTCCGATACTAAATTTACATTTCCATTGTTTTATTCTTCCTTTGTTTTGCAAGTGCGGGACAATCCTTAGTATTGTGTTGCTTGGAAGCTTTGCAATATGCACAATATGTTTCTTGTTGAAGGTTACTGAGATAATTGCATGCAATGTGATTCATTTCTCTGCGGAAGTAACAAGTTATAGGCTATTGCGGCTACTGAGTTCCTTGTCTGCGACCTTGGTAACCCCCTTAGTATCCACCCTACCTTTGCAATGACCCCCAACGTCATGATTGGTCTGATAGCCCCCATATTGTCTTTGTGGAGGAGGTACCCAATTTGATTGATATTGAGGGGAAGGTGGTGCCCATCCTGGCTGATGTTGAGCAGAGGGGGGTGCCATGCTAGTTGATATTGAGGCAAAGGAAGCACTATACCTCCTTGTTGTGGCATCTTTGTATCTTGTGATGCCACATTATGTTGTTGTGACGGTTATTGCATAGTCATTACAAACACATTCCTTGTGATATCATCCTTGAGATCTTGTAATACTCTGCAATTCTTATCATCCAGAGTGGTTTATTTAAAAAAATTGCAGCTTACACTTTGAGGTTGTCGCACATAGTGCTATGCCAAATGACATTTCATAGTGGAGTGATCCTAGTTGTGACAAATTTCCCAAAACTCCTTCCTCATGCAAGGGCAATTGTTACGATGGTGCCCTTCCTGCCCACACTCTATATACCATAGAGAAAGCTTTTGCTTCTTTCCCTCTTGGATCTCATCCATTATTCGCAACACAACATCTAACTTGGCATCCGTTTTCGCACTTTTTGTTGAATTATCTCCAGAGTACTCAATTTGCTCGACCCTAACTGCAGCTGTGATGGCCTTTGTTTTATTTCCGAATTGGGTTTGCGCTATGGCAAACCTTATTTTGTTATGTAGACCTTCTACAACCAAGCTGCTTGATCGGAATCCTCAAACTTAAACCTCAACGTATTCTTGACATCCGAGAACCTCCGATCATAGTCCCAAATTGATTCTCCTGGCTTTTACTTGAGTTATTCTTAAGTCTTGAATAATTTGGCTTATGCACTTATGCCTTTTAAACTTTGCGATCAGGCTACTCTTTATGACGACCAGATCTAACATGGGGCCTCCACACTTGTATATGAACTCCAAAGCTTAGCCAGTTAGTGCCCCCATGAGTTCACATCGTTTGGTTTCGTCATATTGGATGCCCTTGGTGCCCAACCTCATTTTGCAAGTTAACAGATATTGCTCAGGATTAGTGGACCCATTATACGGTTACAAAGTCACAAAAGCTCCTGTAGGGAATGCCATCATTTCTGTGAGAGGAATATTCACCATTGGCTTGTTGGGTGTGTAAATTGGTGTCTAAAGACTGGTTGTGATGCCTACTAACATGGTTGGTGCACTTGAATTATCTGCTTTGTTAGCTTTCGAACCAATTTCTTCTCTATCTTTGGCTAATTTTTCTCGAACTCCTCCGAACCACTTCTTGGTTGCTACAATTTTACGATAAACTTTTGGATTACTTGCTCCTACTAATAGTGATGGTGTGGGGGATGCGTTTCTGTTGAGTGAATGAAATGAATCTGACCCTTGAATGGACCCTTCTCTATACAATGCATTACTTAAAGGTTGCTCTTCTCATTCAATATACATATGTTGAAGTTCAAGCTGCTTCCTAAAACTACTATTAAAATGCTCGATCTCCTCTACAATATCGGTTCCTTTGATTCTTTGTTCCCCTATCCCATTCTCATTTTGGGACTACCTCTTCCTTCCGATCTCTTTCTACAATTTTTTTGGCTTCATCTGACTCACATTGATCTCAGGTTCTCACACTTTTGGTGGGGGTCTGCTACCTCCCGGTCTTTGCAATCTCCCTTTAATACCTTTACTTGTAGCTTTCTTCATCCATTCGTCGTCAACAAAATTTTGTTTGCTCCATCTCCTGCATTGTTGTAGCTCTCATTGAAGCCCCGAGAACTTCTTTGCCTTTGCTAGCCTCTTCTTCTCCATTGCTGCTTTCCTCCTAGTGGGCTTCATCTTGGTCTAGTCACAATGGTTCACCTACCCTTCATTTACCCTTCTGCGGTTCACATCCCCATGCCACCCTGCTTGACTACTCCATGTCGGTCGGAATAGGCACCATAGCTTTTTACAAAACCAACATCTTTACTAGCATAGGGAATGATCTAGGTGGATTAACCAATAGTGGCTCTCGCATTAACGTTCAATCCATTCTCATGGCCTGCATAATTGTGGAGACGCTTCTCTGGTCTACGTTGATCCAAGTGGATCTGCACCACTGGATTCAATTGTAGATCACCGTTTTTGATTAGCTAACTTTGCACTAACGGCGATAGACTCCTTGCAAGGATTATCACCGATGTGTCAATTCTCACAATCCAGTTCCACCACTGCTTTACCACACAGTTCTTGCGGTGTCAACACTATAATCCACAAGTCAATTGTAATGACGGTGATGTCATAATGTAATCATGAGAGATGATAATTCATACATGGAAATGGTTCAACTTCCATAACAGCTCACAAACCTCTCGACATGTAAATTTATTTATACATCTATATTTAGATAGATACGATAACAACAATTAGGCTAGAAGATAATAGCCATACATCTTGCTCAAGAGTATGCCATGTACAAGACAAATAGATAAATAAAATACATTTACTATTTCAGTTATATCTCTCTCTCTTTGCGCTATCTCTTTCACAAAGCTTCCGCACACGCACTCAACTTCATCTAGATTATCATCTGGATAGTTGTTCACTGGTTCACTCCTAGGCACCGTATCAGTGGTATCAGAGTGATATATCTCATACTTGTATGACCTATCAAACATGATCATAGTATTTAAGCCTTGTCATCAAACCCCGAGATCCATCAAACTACTTGTCGGATTGTTTCGACAAAATGGCCAAACCAACACAAGAGGAGATCCACGCAATGATCAAAAACAAAATCACACAGGCACTCATGGAGCAGCAGAAGTTTCTATTCAACTAGTTTGTAGAAGTCCTTGAATGAGCGATCCCATTGACTTCATCATTAGCTAAAGCTTTTGGTGGTCGAGACCCCCCTCGGTTTCAAGTAAACCTAGATGTTCTCATGTTTGAGGGTATAATTAACGTAGATGCAAAAGATGCCTTGTTAGTGTTGTGGCGTGGAACTGCACCCTTGTGAGAGAGTTCTTCAGTGTCTCTCACTTCCAGCTACAAGCATGGGAACAACCTCAGGCTGTGGGTATCTTGTAGCGAGGTTGAACCTCTGGAGTAGGCTGGATCCTCTTTGATGCTCACCTAAACTAAAAGCTAAACTAATGATCCATGGGGAAAAGGGTAGAAAGGGAATAAGGGCTCCTAAGAAAGCTAACCAGGCGATACACCAAAGCTAAATGGGAAAATCTCACGAGCTTGAACCCACACTAATTCTGCAGAGGACAATACCGACTTGCACAATCTCAAGATCGAGCTGGTTGCATTAGTATTTCATGGAGAAGGTTCCGGAAGCAATGAATGCAAACAGAGAGGAGTTCTACGACTCACTAAAAGCTCACATCAATGGCAGAAAGAACACTAAACCAGACCTGCAAACAGCGTTGAAAACACCCTAAACAAGGCCAAAAAGGAGGACCATGGACGAGGAAGATTCTCCTTCACACATTACCATAGTGCACAACTCAACATGCACGAATCCAAGGCAAGAGATAGGCAAAAAAAGTCCTTTTATTGCATCAAGAGGTAGTTCTTACAAGTGCTTGACAGGGTCGAGCCTAATCAAGCCGGGCATATTTTGCAATATCTCAAAGAATGTCCCGTCTCCCAGAAAGATAAAACAAAATCTAAAAAAACTAGGAACCCTTTACAAAATGGAAGATGTGAGATATATATAAAGGGAAGAAGAAGAGTTTGCGGCCGATGGGGAACTTGAGAGAGGAAGTCATTGATGACCAAAACTGGTACCGTTTATTGTACTCGAGCTCTTTGCATTCAAAGCATGCAACCTACTTTGACCACCGGATGAACCGTCCATAATCGCCACCCATCTCCTTGAGCTCCTTATGCATTTAATTATTCTTGGAACTGAGCGAGCCATACCGGTGGTAGCTGCATATCGCTGCCAAGTGTGAGCGATTTGTCCTTGCATTTAAAACTCGACGTGTTCTTTACTGCAATTTGGACTATCCCTGTTGGTCTTTGCATGCTCATTGCTCCACCTGGACGGGTCTAATCCTTGTTTGACCACTTTGCATGTTCTGGAAGTGAGCTGTATGTACTTGTGCCACTTGTCCTTGGCTGATTGGCCCTTTGGATTTGCTGACCATTGACCTTAATGTTCCATGGCCGTTTGCTTTCTGCAGACTATTTTCCATAATTTTCCTTTCGGAACTTTCCATTTTACTCATTCGGGCTTCACACTCCTTGCAACTTACTTTGGACTTCTCATTGCTCATTACTTGCTTCGGAGTTTTCATCCGCAACTCCTTACTCTTCGGGTTTAGTACTGCTCGTGACTTATCCCTCGGGCTTATTTTCCCCGTAACATTTTCTTTGCTTATTTCCTTCAGACAAAAAGTTCGAAGGAATTCATTAGAAACCTTTCCAAAATTGCCTTTTGGGCCTTTTGACAAGGACTTTCCCGAAGGCAAGAGACCCTTCGGGGTTTCTGCAAATGGTCCTTTCAAAAGGAACGTACCCTTTGGAATCTTTGAAAGCTACTCTCGAAATCTTTGAAATGGTCTTTCAGAAAAATATTTGGCTCTTTGCGGAGAGAAAGTACCCTTCGGAAATATTTGAATGAACCGTTTCTCCCATAAAGCACCCTTCGGAAAAACCTGTTTGGGCACTTTGCCATGAATAACCTTTCGAAAATTTTGAAAGTATCCTTCAGAAATATTGTTTTGGTCCACTTTCTCGAGAAATGAACCCTTTGGGAAAGTTGTATAAGGCAACCTGCTTGATGAGTTCATTTCTTCGAAACCTTTCTTTCGGACAAAATGTCCGAAAGAATTTCATTACTTAGCCGGAAACGAAAATCCCGAAAAGAACACTTGGCCAAAAAGAAAAACATTCCTTCGGAAAAATTGTGTGGACAATTTTTTCGAATGAAAACCGTGAAGTTTAAACCAAAGAAAACCTTGAGGGGAGGGAAGAAGCACACTTAGTTCTTTCAAATCCCTGAAGAATGAACAAGGACTTAGCCAAATAAAAGAACTTTGCACAAACTTTGCACTTAGCCCTTTGGCTTGCAGGCTTGCTTTTGAACATTGCTGTTGACACCTGAACAACCTGCTCAGATCCTTCTCTAAGCCCCTTTGATCCATTTCTTCATCAAACAATGCAAGAGCTTTAGTATGTGGGCCAAAAATGGCCAACATTTAGATCAGTTAGAATCTTATTTTTCCATGAATGATTTTTTTGATGAAGAAAAGATTAAGATTACACTTCTTAAAGTCTCTTCCCTTGTCAAGAAGTGGTGGCAAACACATTCTTTGGAGAAAGACTAGACATAAGTCAATCTTGAATCAACTTGGGTTAACTTCTTGGAAGCCTTCAAGGGTGAATATTATCTTGAAGATGTCTATGAGATCGCTACATGTAGTGTTCACAATTTCGGCAAGGACTTGATCAATTAGTCCAAGCCTACACCGACACTTTTCATATTCTCTATGCAAGATTGAGCTCTTTTGAGACAGAGCAACATTAAGTCCTCAAGTATTGTAGTGGCCCATGACCATCTTCAGTCCAAATTGAAGTTGGTTAAAGTCAAGATGATGGGTGAGGCCTATCACTATTCAACACGTATTGAGGAGTTCAAGCAGAAAGGGAAGAAGGAAACAACTTCCATGCCAAAGAATACACCTGCTTTAGATAAGGCCAAACCATCTAAGCCGGGTAAATGGTGCGATAGACACAAAAGCAGTAGTCACTCCAACACAGAGTGCCATGCGCAAAATAATTTGCTTATGCGGGCAAAAATAGAGGATGATGGAGTCAAGCCCTCATATGGAATCATTGACACAAATTCCAACGTTCTAGTCAACACCACACAAGCAACCCCCATAGCACCATACATTGAAGCAAAATGATTATTCCATTCATAGATCTTGGGTTCAAGGGCAGCCACTGGATTTTTTGATCGATGGCAGTAGCATGAAGAACCTTATTTTTGTAGCAACCATCAATAGATTGAATTTGCCAATCATGCCTCATTCGTGACCTTACAAATTGGGATGGTTCAATTCTTGCAACAACCAAGGTATTCACGTCACTCTCCAATGTCGCTTCTCATATGCTATTCAGCCTTTCAAGGAAGAATTAGTTTGTGATGTAGCCCCCATTGATGTCTGTGATGTACTCCTTGGACATCCATGCATGCATAGTCACAAGTGTATGCACAACGTCAATACCTACATCATAGTTGTATCAGTAGGTAGTAAGAGATACTAGATTCTTGAAGCGATTCCAACACATGTCATGCCAACTCCGAAGAAGGTTGTGAAATATAGCTATGCATACTTGTAATGTTCCCGATTTGGGACAACCATGCAAAATCAAGGTTTTCCCAACAAACTAATGAATTGCTACGGATATTTACTTCAATAAATCATTTTTGAATGGGTAACCATGAGCTAAAAATCAAAGTGCTGAATTAAGTACCTTTCCGGGCCAATGATGAGAGTCTTATGCTGATTTGTCAACCTCTGTATTTCTGATTTTACCCCACAAGATACAGCAGTTGTTCCCCTTACAACAACCTCTCAAACCCTTGCAATTACTCACCAATATTATGCCACAATATACAAATTTATCACAGCATCAAATAACCATGAAATGAAGGTACAAATGGTTCAATGACCTTACCAATGAAGTTACCAATATTCAGGAAAATTACAGAATTAATTAGCATTTGAATTTCTCCAATAACCCTTATCCAATGACACCAAAATGATTAGAATAAATCATCAAAATTCAACATAAATTATATGTACCAATTCTAGGGTCGAAGAGCACCCTAAAAGGTCTCCCCAAGCTCCCCAAGTGATTCGCCCGATTTAGAAAAATCACTGTAAAATATTCATAATTTATTATGCCACAAATGGCCTCAAAATCACCTCAAATAAGTGTGACAAATATAAGAAAAATATAATAATAATTTCAAAATTAATATTATCAAATTAGGGCATCTTTTGGCCACTCAAAAGGCCTTACAATCCTTCCCAACCTAGTCACCGAACTTGGAGAAGTCACAATAAAAATAAAAAATTAATGTCCAAACCTTAGGAGAGGGTTTCCTTGTAGAGCAGCCCTCAATGAGGGGTCTTCAAACCTAGTGACCAAGTCACCCCTCCTCCAAGATCCCACAAACCTGTCAATGGCTTCCAAAAACCAGCCACTTGTCCAATCCGAATAATGAAGCATGAATTGTAGCTCTTGATGTAGAGCCACTCACATAGAAGGTATGAAGGTTTCCGTCGTCACGCCTTATTTACACTTCGAAGGGTTTAGTCTTCAAAGTGCCTTAGCCAAGCTTGACATACTTGAGCAAAGATCCAATATCCAAAAAGAGCATAACCCTTCAATGAATTCCAAACTTCTTTTATATACTCACCCTTTTAAGTTATGAGGGTTTATGTCCTTCAAATCACAAAAGGGCCCTCCTTGATGCAAAAATAGAACAACTTAAGTGACGCCTTCACTTTTACCTTTCAAAGAGGGCAGTATGTGTTTCCTTTTTCTCTTTCTTTTCGATAGCCTAGGGGAAACACCAAAAATAGGCTAGGGGACATGTCCAAAGCCCTTAGGCCAAAAAGGGGGACTTTACAATCCTCCCTGCCCAAAATTGCTTGTCCTCAAGCAATTGCAATATCCAAAAAGGTTTCCCAACACATTCAAAATGCAAACTCTCCTTGTGATGGCTTCTATGTAAGAGAAGTTCGAATATGAATCTTCTTACTATTGTAACTGTGTTTTGAGGGCTGCCCCCAAGCTCTGAAAGTGCTACCACAGCCTTCTAAAGGCCTCTCCTACCCCCACATAAGGCTGCCATGAATGTATATGATGCTGTTAAGTTGCCACCAGCCCTTAGCATCTTCCCAACAAGCTCTATGAATGCAATCTTTTCCAAACAACATGCTGCCCAAAGCATAGGCTGCCCTGTGTAACTCATAACAGCTGTTACTATGTCTCATTTTAGGCCCCAAACTCTTTAAAACAGTCCTCCGAAGAGCTGGACGTTTCTGTGGTGAAGCCTTGATCACTTGTTCCTTCTTCCAAAAAGGAATCACCTTACCAAAAAGAATGTACATGTTGATATGTGGGCTGTGATCATTATGTACCATCATGCAATCGCTCCAAAACATCAACCCATTCATTACTAGGTTGAGTTTCAATGAGCCCTTCAAAAACAGATCTTCAATAGATGTCGTCATGCACTCACAAGGTGTGCTAGATGGCCTAGAGCTGTCAAACGAAATACAACTGAAAAGTGACACCTTGCTATCCCATATGCTAAAGTCTATCTGAATTCCCCTTATAGAATGCCTATTATCTTGGTAAACATCCAACAACTTTTTGGGGCCTCCCATATGCCATGGCAAACCTATCCAATTATGCAAAAAGGGAACAATAATGAACTTCCTTGGAAACATACCTTGGAAAGAGGTATTATAGTGATGCAAACCACCTTGTATGGCCCTCTTTATGTGTGTCATGTGTTCTCCCATTGGCTCCCCCTTATCAACATATTCATGCATATATGGAACACCATGTGAGTCTAACAAAAGCTCGATTTTATCAATGCAAGAGTGCTGTACCTTACTTGTGTTCATCCACCTTTTGTTATGCAAGAAGTGCCCCCAATCATGAGCATTTCCAAAACTTGTTGAGGGTTGTAACAAGTCAAAAAAAATCAGAATTCGTGACCTTATGATATCGCTGTGTTTGCATCATCAACTCAGAATTTTCTGCATGGCAAAATTCAGACTTGGTTTGTGTACTACTCCTTTCCACTTTGGCATGTAGCATGCTCCAAATTTCAACTTTGTTGACCCCAACAAGGGGCTGGAATTTTTTTACCAACTTAGAAATTTCTAAGTGTAAAATATCAGACCCTGCACTTGTATTTTCAGACATTTTCCTTGGCTGTAGTATGTCAACAACATTGTATTGTATGATGGTAATGGGCAGCGAATTTGAACACACAAATTCAGAATTTACTGAGTGAGCATGAGACCAAAATTTCTTCAAAAACTCACATTTCTCTCCGCTGTCTGTACTTTGGGCCTTTGTCCCATCCAAGATGGGTCTCAATCCTATATCCATACTTTCAAAGTTACCCTTATAACTCATTATAGGGTGTTGCTCAAAGCAATCTAGGGACTGCTCATGCAACCACGATTTGCTATTCTCCTTCCCAATCAATATGCAACAATTTTCAGAATCAACAATGCTTATCAAACCCAAAGTTGGGTGGGTTCTACCATGCCCCAATGGCTGCTCATGCACGGAAATCACAGCACCTTTTGCATTCCTCATAGCCATTGCAATTGGTTTCCTTAGTGATCCTACACATGGAACAAACACACTAGTAAAAACAAAGGTGTTTATTAACACCATTTTGATCATCTTATCAAGCTCTATGATCACAAAGTGTACCCCTTCTTGATGCCTTGATTCTTCCTTGCAACTCTCCCTCATTTGGAATTCAAATGATATGTTCATGTTGCTCTTTTTGTGGCTGTATCAATTTCCTTTCTCCTTCATTCTTTCCCTTATAGTGGCTGGAAAGCCCCTTGTATATCCTTCAACCGCTTTCATGGTGTTAGGGTGTGAGGGGCACACCTTCCTAAGACCAAGACATGTTAGGAATAAAGCCCTGACACTACATGTTACATCAATGAGCTATATCCTATAGTGTAAGTAAATAAATATGGAAAACAAGTTACAAATACAATAGACAAGCAAGAGAACACATTACACAGAGATTACATGGAAACTTTGCAATGCGCAAAGAAAAACTATGGGAAAAAATGATAGCTTCTAGACTTCATTACTTCAGTATCAACTTTCTTCTACAATAGCTCTTCCAACAACTCTTTTAGTGCTAACATACAAGCACTCAATGCTTCCGCCTGAAGCATTCAAGTTGTGAACCAAACTAAACTAGCCTTCAAGATCCAACCTCCAAGCATGCAAGCCCAAGGCTTGCATGGATCCACTAATTGGATCAATTACAAAGGAGAGCTCATGCTAATAGCGTTTACAACATAGAGAGAATAATAGAGAGAGGAGAAAATGCGCCATCCTTGAGTGGGTGCACTATTCATCAATAGGGAACCATGTCCCCCCAAAGGAGAGCTCATGTTAATAAATAGCATTACAACATAGAGAGAATAATAGAGAGAGAGGAGAAAATGTGCCATCCTTGAGTGAGTGCACTATTCATCAATAGGGAACCATGTCCCCCCATGTGCCAAGTCAAGCTTTGAATGGCATCTCATAATGCCCACTTGACAACTCCATGTGCACACCCATGTGCTATGCCCTTCTCCACATGTGACCTCAATTTAGCATAGTGATCCTTGTCCCCCACTTTCCTATGTGCTTTCATATGAGTCAAAAGCTTTCCAACTTTTGACCTCATCCAATAAGAGCCCACAGACCAATTGTGCCCCACAAGCACATGCCTAAGTGGAATCATGAGATCCACTATCATTATGGCTTCACAGGCATGCATTAGCCAACCCATGTGACTAAGTGGAGAAATGTGCCTCATTTCTGTCTCCTCTTTTCATCTTCAAAGATGCTCTGTGGGCCATACCATCCATCGTGGATCATGCCAAGTCATCACCTAGCCACATCACTATTTAACCACATCATCAACAGGCCACACCACCATGAATAGTGTTTGTAAATAGTGACTTCACATCTTAACATACTCTCACTTGAAGTTAATATACACAGACTTTTACCACACCTGAGTATTTTGAAATCAGCGGCTCATCCATGCTCTCTACTACCTTGGCACAAATCCAGTAGAAGTTTTCTTGCACTACTGAAACTTCTCTATCCTGACCGGTTTTGTCAACATTTGCTCTTCCATAGCAGATTGCAGCACTGAAGTGACAAATCACTTCGTCACACATAGACCAATCCTCCAATCGGGATTCTGCCATGAATTGTTCACAATTCCCATTGCTTGGGAATATTTGGTTTAGTGCTCACCATGGCAACACGAGGCTTTCTATTCCTGATGAATCCAATACACAAGACAACATGTCTTCACCTCCTTTGGAACACTCCTGGGAAGACAACTCGAAATGTAAGAAGTGGGGTACTTTCTTGCTTTCTTGTCCTTGTGCATTTTCATCCTTTGGTTTGCTCCTCCATACCACCTTCATTTCATGTGTTCCTACTGAGCCATCAAAACAGTGACCGTGTTGAGGCTTGCATCCAACATGTCAACAAAATACTTTGGTTCTCCATGAAGGTATTGAAATTCCTATACTACATGTGCGACGTCTGCACCAACTGGTACAATGATTTCATTGCAAACCAACAACTTTTTGCTTCATCTTTGTAGTTATCTCTCTCTAAGAGAGATCACCATGTAGGAATAACGTTGCTCCAACTCCTTGAACAACTAGTGCACATAGCACTCTTGATAGTAGTGAGGAGATATCTCACAGAAGTCAAAACTAGACCTCTCCATATAGCTTTTGAAGTTATCAACATGGCACATGTACACTGGATCAATCATAGCTCCTGGGAAGTCATCGTGTTACTCGGTGCATCACTACACCTATTGAGTTTTCGAGCCTCAAGAATGCATCCAAAATGCATCATGCTCTACCGAATGTTGCCAAAACATCAACTCATGTGCCTCCAATTTTAGTCCATGCAACGGTGTACTTGGCCCATGCCACAACCGTATACACAACACTCCAACACTCTGAGTTATATGATCAACATCGACCTTCTCCTTCTGGGAACACCAGGCCACAGTTGTTCTTCTGCATGTAGCCTTCAACTACCAACCGTGCCAACCATGACACAAGTGGACCAATCACAGCTCCAAGGAAGTCATTGCACTACTCGGTGCACCTATGCACCTACCGAGTTTTTGAACCTAAAAAATGCATCCAAAATGCATCACTGCTCTACCGCATGTCTAAACACATGGCCTTCTCCTTTTAGGAACACTAGGTCTCACTTGTTTATCTGCATCTTCATCTTCCTCATCCTCAATTACTTCAAAACAAGTATAGCTTCAGGTTTCTTTGTACCTCTTTCCTTTCCATGGATTTTTCTTCTTCAACATCTCGGCTAACAACATGTGGTCAGTAGGATACCACATCATACACCCCTTCTGTTTGTTGCCAAGAACCATAACAAGGTCATCACCTATCCTCGACCTCTTCCAAAGGAGTGCAGCTTGCTCCTCAAACTGTAGAGTTGCTTCTCCATCACTATGTAGGTTGTTGACTTGTTTGGCAAAGCTTTTTAAGCTTTCTCCTTCAACTCTCTTGTTGGCTTCTCCTCAAAAACATGAAGATAACATGATCTTCACTAAGAGATCCTCCACCTTGCTCCACAAAGAGATATTTGCTAAAATCAAAACCTTTTTTTTTTTTTTTGCCCTTTTTTAATCTCCACTTGGTCTCTCCTCCTGTCACAATAGCTTCACCTTGTACCATAGTTCCACAGAGTTTCCTGACGGGGGGATGCGGGGACAAGTTTTCGAGACAGGGGATGGGGGGGCTAAGTTTGGGGACGGCAGGGGGGGGAAGTGAGGGAGCGGTGCAAATACATATAGTACTTGAAAAATTAGTTATAAAAAGATGTATAAGGAATAAGTATATTGCATTGAACATCAACAATTTAACATTGTGATTTAATCATTTAAGTTTTATCTTTTTATTTTTAACAATGAAGTTTCAAATTTGATCCATTGAACCAATGAACATTGAAAATGAAAATGAAAATATCGAATTCAGAATTTTCAAAATTTAATAATGATGATTCATGATTACAATAAAGTATCAACAATGTTCAAAAACAAAATAGTGAAATACTAAATACTAAATATAAATGACTCAATGGCTAATCATCCCCAAAGTTCTCGTCAAACTCCTCATCGCTAGAACTGTTGGATTCCACATGCTCAAACTCCTTCAAACCAATACCAACCAGCCTTGTTTGTGTAGCATCATCATCAATCTGTGTTGGCTCCTCTGGCTCTACATCCCATCTGGTTGCTGGACTCTCCTTGTACATAAGTGTGTTGCGGTCAATGAGACGTAAGGTACTATATACAGACACAAGCTTCTCTGCCCTCCTAGAGGTAAGCCTGATCTTTTTAATGGAGTGGATGAAGCCATAAGTAGACCAGTTCCGCTTAGCAACAGAAGAACTAGAAATTTGGGACAACAAACAAATGGCTAGATCGGTAGTCAAAGAACGAGGCCCATGCAAAGTCCACCACAAAATTGGTTCCCCCTCTGCCATTGTCTCCCTATTTATTTTGGACTCCTGTGAATATCCCCTAAGAGTGGCAAATTTTGTCCACTCAGTACGAATGATGCTAGCCTTTGTAGAATCGTACATTTTCTAAATGGCTTTGATGAACCTTACCTTAACCTCAGCATCTTGTATAGGTGTAAGTCTACCAGGGCTTTGCACATACCACTTCAGGTCAATGCATAGGCAACCATGTGCAAGGGAGTGTTGAGCTTCTCCCATCTGTGATGAATGATCGAATGAATATGTTCTGTGTAGAATTGCAATGTGGGGTCCTCTCGTACAACAACCTTCATTTGATCAAGCATAGTATCAATGCACTCATACACCTCTCCAAGGGTAGGTGCATTAGCATCCCCATATCTAATCACTGTGAAGACTGGTGCAATGATGGAGAGAATATATTTGGCATTAGCCCAAAAAACATCACTCTTCACCACCTCCTTCACCCTCTTCCTCAGCTCTGTCTTAGACTCAGGGCACCGATTCCATTCTGCTGTCATAAACATTAGTTGCAATGCCTCTTGCAACTAAGCATCCTCTCCAAGAGAGTAAAGTATGATGCATATCTAGTCTCTATAGGTTTCTTTTCAAGAAGTTCCTTCTTGCAGAAGGTCCTGAAGAGCGCATGTGAAGTGTGGTGGTTGCAGATAAACATCTGCATATCTCTAGCATCACTAACAATTGCTCTGATTCAGTTGATTTTTCCCATGTCCTTAAGTGCATTATTCATGGCATGCACACAAGGAGTCCAAATATGTCTAAAGGCTGCCTCAATTAACTTCTCTGTTGTTTTGCACACATGGGCTACATCTGTCACTACTTGCACCACATTCTGTGGCCCAACCTTCTCTATAGCATCTTTGAGGATTTGGAACTGAAAATCAACATCCTTGCGATGCCCTGAACAATCAATAGCCCTAACGAAATAAGGGCCAATTGTACTTGTAACCATGATATTGATGAGTGGACAATGCCTAATGTCCGTCCACCCATCCATAACGATGCTACATCCACTTGTGATCCAGGTATTTTTCATTTTATCCATTAAAATATTAATCTTGGAATAGTTCTTATTCAAGATTGTTGTCCTCAATTTAGTCTTTTATGGTGGCACATATGATGGTCCTACTCTTATTATTTTTGCCACGACCTCCTTATAATAAGGAGAGTGAGCCACATGGAATGGAATGCCATTGGCAAAGATGAATTTGCCAATGGCATGATCCACCTCATCTTTTGCTTGCACATTGATTAAATCTGCTAGTGGATTTGGAGCATCACTAGTCATCTTGCATTTCCCCTTAGGCCCTGTTGTCTGTGAACTAGATGGATTCATTGCCATTGGCCTCTCCAAAGTACTAGAAGTAGAACTTTGTCTATGATGACCCCTCCCCCATGGTGGTAAAGTAGAAGATGTAGGTGCATCTTCTTCATTGACACCCCATAATTTACATATTTCAGCTCTAAATTTCAAGTTTTTTTTCACCTTTTCACATACATCTATGCCTTTGCCTCGGATAAGGAGGTGAGCATTTGTTCTAGTCATGCTGCCAAACCATTCGAGGTCACATAGGTTGCACTTCCATCTTCTAGTACCCCCAGATGCCCCAGGCTTTGATGATACCTTGCTTGCAAATTGTTGTAAAGGTTTCTTTGGATCAAAGGGACCCTTAACATATTGTTAAAGGGCTTGTGAAGGGCAACTATAATTGTGACTCCCAACAAAACTAGTTTGTTTTTCATGGTCACTCCTCCCTGCTTCTAAACTAGGATCATTATGTGCATGATTTGAATCATTTTCACTTTCAGCTTCAACCTCAACCCCTTGAGATTGACCCTCATCCTCACTCATGCTATGAGAACTCATAATGACACTGCAAAAAATGATAATTTTTTTCATTTTGTAAGTTTATAATTTAAAAAATTAAAATTCAAACCATGCATAATGTAAGGGATTAAAAATAAATTTAAAATTAAGACAAGGATTTTATTTTTGTTTTTCTTACTTCAGGTTGCACGAAACGCGGAAGCAGAGGATACACAAATAGGAATCCTTGTTTTTTAAGATTTAAAAATTAAAAGATACGCATTTGATTTGAATGGAGATTTAAAAAATTTAAATTTTAAATTAAAATTTAAGACACGGATTTTCTTTTTCTTTTTCTTACTTCAGGTTGCACGAAGTGCGGAAGTAGATGATACACAAATAGGAATCCTTGTTCTTAAGATTTTAAAATTAAAATTTAAGCATTTGATTTGAATGAAAATTTGAAAATTTAAAATTTAAGCATTTGAATGAATGAGAACCACAAATAAATATAATAATTTTCAATTTGGAAATTCAAATGATTCAATAACATGAATCAAAGAACAAAACAATTTACAAATGAATAATGATTCAATGAAACAAAAATTTAAAAATTAAAAATCAGAAATTGAAAGAATCAAATGCATAGTAATAGGGCCTACCTTGTGGGTGAAATGATGAACTTGAAGAGTCTTGAGGCTTGTTGGCTTCTCTATCCTCTTCTTGATCTCACTTTCCCTCTCCTAATGCTCTCTTAGTCTTGCAAACTTCTCCCTTTTAGCTTGCTACCTTTACTTTCAGCTCTCTACTTCATTCAATGAAGTTTTTATGTGATTTGGAATGAGAGGGAGAGGGATTTTTATAAGTTTTTGAGAGGCCTTGGGGGTGCGGGTGGGACCCACTAGCACTTAGGGTTAGGGTAGAGGGCTAAAAAACCCAATTTTTTTTTTGAATTAAAAAAAAATACTTTATGGCGTCCATTTGCACGGGGGATGCTTGGGCGTTTCCTAGGGGTTGGGGGACTTCTAGACGTCCTAGAGTCCCCAAGACATCCCCCTTTTGAAAGGACACCCCAAAGACATCCCCTCTTAGAGAGAAACATCCTGGGTATGACGACGAGTCGTGGTGGGTTGGCTGGGGAACGTCGTCCCAAAAACATGGGTTTTTTAGGGGGGACGCATCCCCGTGGAACACTGCCTTGCACACAATCAATCAACAATAGAAAACACTCACATAGGGAGTTTTTCACCATGTCTCTAATACCAGTTGTTAGGAATAAAGCCTTGATACTACATGTTAGATCAATGAGCTATATCCTATAGTGCAAGTAAATAAATTGGAGAAAACAAGCTACAAAAACAATAGACAAACAAGAGGACACATTACACAAAAATTACGTGGAAACCTTGCAATGTGTAAGGAAAAACCACGGGCAAAAATGACAGCGTCTAGATTTCATTATTTCACCATCAACTCTCTTCTACAATAGTTCCTCCAGCAACTCCTTCAGTGCTAACATATAAGCACTCAATGCTTCCACATGAAGCATTCAGGTTGTGAATCAAGCTAAACTAGCCTACATGATCCAACCTCCAAGCATGCAAGCCCAAGGCTTGCATGGATCCACTAATTGAATTAATTACAAATGAGAGCTCATGCTAATAAATAACATTTAAAACATAAAAAGAGGAGAAAATGCGCCATCCTTGAGTGGGTGCACTATTCATCAATAAGGAACCATGCCCCCCCATGTGCCAAGTCAAGCTTTTAAATGGCATCTCATAATGCCCACTTGACCACTCCATGTGCATACCCATGTGCTACGCCCCACTCCACATGTGACCTCAATCTAGCTTAGTGATCCTTGTCCCCCACTTTTCCATGTGCTTTCATATGAGTCAAAAGATTCCCAACTTTTGACTTCATCCAACAGGAGCCCACAGACCAATTGTGCCTCACAAGCACATGCTTAAGTGGAATCATGAGATCCACTATCATTATGTCCTCACATGCATCCACTAGCCAACCCATGTGACTAAGTGGAGAAATACGTCCCATTTCTCTCTCCTCTTGTCACCTTCAAAACTGCTCCCTGGGCCATACCGCCCATTGTGGGTCATGCCAAGTCATCACTTAACCACATTACTAACCATCCATATCACCAACATGCCACATCACCATGAATAGTGACCATGAATAGTGCATATGAATAGTGATTAGTAAATAGTGACTTCACATCCTAACAAGACACCATGTGAAAAAAAATCGTAAGGGAAACAAACTGAAAATGCAAAAGGTAGTTGTTACTACTATCGTGGGACCATGATAACCCTTGCCTACTCCTTTCTTTATGTTAGCCCTATACATGCTAGCAACACTATGTTGATAGAGCTTATCTATGTCCCATATCCATGGACCATGAAGGGTATTTTGTAATGTCCCTCTTTTTCCCTTAACATACATTTGTAGAAGACCGTTAGCATATTTCATTCTCATTAGCATATTTGAGGCCAAGTCACTATTTATCAGTTACTATTTATAGGTACTATTCACGTGTTACTATTGATAATGCAGTTGGTACTATTGGTACTATGTGGCAAGTAATGCAGTTGATAATGTAGTAGATGAGGTGGTTGTGGATGATGTGGCATGGCCTATGGGGGATTTCACATGTGTTAAAGTTGATGTGAAAGAAAGTGGGGTGAAATTCTAGGAGGGAATCTTGATTGGCATGTGAAGTCCTTTTGAATAAGTCAAAAGGTGATGGGTGAGCACATGAGATTGTGGGACGTCAAGTCACTATTTTTGATTGAAGTGGGGGACAAATTGGAAAGGAGATTTCCACTCATTTTGGAGGCACATGGAGGAAGTAAAGAGGCATCATGAAGATGCCATCCACTTTTGACCATTCTCACAAGGGGACAAACATCTCACTATTGCTCACATGTGTGTGTGAGGACATTTTAGAGTGGTGTGGAAAGTTGTCAAAAGTAGAAGATTCACTCTTGACCCTTGCACATGGTGTCACATGCCCAATAGCGGTCATTTTGACCCACATGAAAATGTGGTGCTACATTTTCTCTCCTCATGCTTCTTCTCTCTTTCCTTCTCATTGTAAATTCTAATAAGGAGAGCTCTTTTCCTTTGTAAATTATGAATGATGAATATTGTAAACCCCCTCCATTGTAAGTTTGAACTTGATTCAGCTTAAGCCTTTTCTAAGGACGAAAACTCGTGGAGTGAAAAAATTTTGAGGATGAAAACCCTCTAAGGTTTGGTGGTTTGAGATCCTCCTTGATTGGCTTATGGTGGACATTGGAGCTTCATTGGAAACATTTGCATTAGATTATTGTAAGCAATTGTCGTATTCAAATTATATGTATTGTTCAATATATTATGTGTCTTGTATTGGTGTTATTAATTGTTGTAGTAGTTGTCATGAGTTGTGTTATCTATTAATGTAAGGATTTTTTATTAGTTGTTCAATCTATTGTTGTAAGGAGTTATTATGAGCAGTTGTTCTAGTTTTAAGTATCCTTCAATGTGTTCATTGTAATCACTGTCCTACAACTCTTGTGTGAGTGTATTCCAATAGATACTAGAGTAACAACATTATATGTGGCTATCTAGTATGTCTATTAGTTGATCATAAGAGTGTAAATCTGAAATTTATAGTGTCATAGGTTCACTTTGAAAATGATTTTATTGTTAAGGTCAGAATTTTAACAATATTCCCATTTGGGATACTATAGTGGTATCGGAGCTTGAGATCTTACCATCCTGTGAGGGCTTGTGTTTGTAGAATTATTTGTTGATAGAGCTGCATGGAACATGGAGTGGCGACGGCTACCAAAATTTTTGCCCTCAAAAGAAGAGATGTTGATGCAAAGATGGAATGATAGCATGATGCATCAAATCGATGAACATTTCCAACAATAGAAGCAACTCATCAATGAACATTTCCAACAGCAACAAAAACTCTTTAAGAGATTACGTCAACAGATAGCAGTAGAAGATTTGCGGGCAAGTGTAGAGGTATCCACCATCCAAGCGGAAGTTGAAGAAGATGTGCTTGTTCAAAAAGCACCCATAAATCTCCCAAAGGATGAGTAGGCAACCTTTTGATGCAAGTGATGAGCTTAAAAAAGGGGAGTCTTTGGGACAACCAATGACTGAATTTCCTGAGCCATAAGAACCAAAAATTTCAGGGCAGCCAAGCAACGGTTTACAAGAAGCTACTGAACAACAAAGAGTGCTGCAAGTAGAAGACATCAAGAAAAATCAAGCATCTTGGGGCAGCCAAGTGTGGAATTTTTCTAAGCCTCACAAGCCTGAAAGTGTAGAGCAACAAGAAGGGTTGTTTCAGCTAGGTAGAGATCAACCGCCATATGATTCCATTTGCATTCTTGCAAGTGGATTAGAGAGCAATGCTGGTCAATAATTGGAACATCTTCCAATTCATGACCTTGGAGGAGGTGTTGCAAAAGGATGGTGTGTGCTTCTAGTTGTAGAGGATGATTTCTACAATCATGCTTATGCAGATTTGGGTGAAAAATCAGAAGTTATGGAGGTGCTAACAAATAAATTTAGCACCCAAATTTTAA
This sequence comes from Torreya grandis, assembly GCA_037957365.1. Classification (NCBI taxonomy): domain Eukaryota; kingdom Viridiplantae; phylum Streptophyta; class Pinopsida; order Cupressales; family Taxaceae; genus Torreya; species Torreya grandis. The sequence goes on from JARHVA010000451.1 coordinate 1,418,323, forward strand.
TATTTTACTAGAGTAACGTAGCGGAAGCTTGGTGGAGAATCTCTATTGCAAAGAGGTTCGAGGATTGAGAATTGCAAATTCCCACAACTAGTTTGGGATCCTAGTATTTGGAATTAGGGAGTGAACTAGATTGCTTGAGGACAGACAATCTTTGGGAAGGGAGGACTATAATGTTCTCTTTTTTCTTTTAACATACATTTGTAGAAGACTGTTAGCTTATTTCATTGCCATAGGCTAAGTTGGGTGTTGTAAGGGAACGATTTGAGTCCAAATCACTATTTATCAATTACTATTCATTACTATTCATGTGCTACTATTCATGGTGATGCAACATGTGATGCAGTTGATGATGTAGCAGATGAGGTGGCTGTGGATGATGTGGTATGGCCCACGGGAGATCTCACATTTACTAAAGTCGATGTGGGAGAAAGTGGGGCGAAATTCTAGTAGGGAATCTTGATTTGGCATGTGAAGTTCTTTTGAATAAGTCAAAAGGTGATGGGTGAGCACATAAGATAGCGGGACATCAAGTCACTATTCTTGATTGAAGTGGGGGACAAATTGGAAAGGAGATTTCCACTCGTTTTGGAGGCACATGGAGGAAGTCAAGAGGCATAATGAAGATTCCATCCACTTTTGACCATTCTCACAAGGGGACAAACATCTCACTATTGCTCACATGTGTGAGTGAGGAGGACATTTTGGAGTGGTATGGAAAATTGTCAAAAGTAGAAGATTCACTCTTGACCCTTGCACATGGTGTCACATGCCCAATAGAGGTCATTTTGGCCCACATGGAAATGTGGTGCCACATTCTCTCTCCTCATGCTTCTTCTCTCTTTCCTTCTCATTGTAAATTCTATATAAGGAGAGTTCTCTCCCTTTGAAATTATGAATGATGAATATTATAAACCCCCCCATTTGTAAGTTTGAACCTAGTTCAGCTTAAGCCTCTCCTAAGGACGAAAATCCTTGGAGTGAAGAAATCTTTGAGGATTAAAACCCTCTAAGGTTTGGTGGTTTGAGATCCTCCTTGATTAGCTTATGGTGGTTTCATCCAGAGACTACATTGGAGACATTTGCATCAGATTGTTGCAAGCAGTTGATATATTCAAATTATATGTATTGTTCAATATATTATGTGTCTTGTATTGGTGTTATTTATTGTTGTAGTAGTTGTCACGAGTTGTGTTATTAATGTAAGGGTTTTTTATTAGTTGTTCAATCTATTGTTGTAAGGAGTTATTACGAGCAATTGTTCTAGTTTTAGGTATCCTTCAGTGTATTCATTGTAATTAGTGTCCTACAGCTCTTGTGTGAGTGTATTCCAATAGATGCTAGAGTAACAACATCATATGTGGCTATCTAGTATGTCTATTAGTTGATCATAAGAGTGTAAATCTGAAATTTATAGTGTCATAGGTTCACTCTGAAAGTGATTTTATTGTTAAGGTCATAATTTTAGTGATATTCCCATTTGGGGATACTACATATTTGTCATGTTCTTTCTTTGAACTTACTTATAAGACGACTTCTTCTCCTTGAGTGTCCCTTACCTCCACCTCAATCATAACACAAACTTTGCAACCAAGGTAATGAAAGAACCAATCACGAAGAGAAAATATTAAATGCTTACCAAGTTGACAACTCAATTGTTTCCCCATCAAGAAATCTGAGTCTCCTTCCTTTATATGCAAGGTGCATCCTTGTTCTTTCCTTCTTGGCATCACTCTTTCAATGAACTTCTTTACTATGTCCCTTCTTGTTAGGACATGTGTTTCCTTAGCAAGACATAATGACAAGTGTTTCCTCCAAGCTTTCTTTTGAAATCTGAATTTCGACAAGGAAAATGATGCATGAAAAGGAGCACTACAAAAACTTTTTTTACCTTTCGATTATGATGTTCTTGTTCATGCTTCCTTCTTGACACTTTGTTGGCTCATGAAGTTGTGGAACAACTTCTCTTTGCTTCACCCTCGGAAATTCTGATATTTCTGTTACCTCCCCATTAGTGTCAAATGTTTGCAACCCCATTAGTTGCTCCATAGTTTGTTGTAACGCCTTGGCTGTTCTTGAATTTCTGGTTCTTTTGGTTCAGAAATTTCAATATTTGGCTGCCCTTTACTAAGCTGAAAATTAATTCTTGGCTGCTCCAAAACTTCTGATTTTGGTTGCTTCAATGGTTGCCCCTCATGTTAGTGCAAGTCCCTCTTAGGTATTCTCATGATTATTGGTTTTGGAGGCTCCATCTTCTTTTTATCAAATTGTTTATTGAGCTTTTTACCTAATTCCTCATATGTTTTAATGAGGTCGTGTCCTTGTGACCTCCACCCAAAGATGCCACCAATCACGGGCAACGCCTTCCAAGTGTTGTATGACAAACTTTAGGGCCTCTTTTTCACCTCTAGGCCTCAAATCAAGGTATTCGTTAACCTTGTCCACCCATGCTCTAACTGAAGTACCCATGTCCCCATCAAAGGTAGGGAGAACAATCCTTCCCAAGTCGTCATGCACAACCACTTGCCCATTGTGCCTCTTTCCCTCTTTCTAAGCTACAAACTTATTGAAGCTCAGTGTCCTCTTGACTTGGGGTGTGCATTCCAAGTATTCATCATAATATATTATTAATTCTCAATTAATAAAAGGTTGTTCCTCTTCCATTTCAAGGGGCTGGTCCCCTTTCATGCTCTTCACTGATTGAAAAAATGTGGCCATGGTTTCCGTCAACTGCTCTTGGGCTTGAGTAAGCCTTTCAAACCTAGCATTGTCCATGTCCCTGTTTAACAATAATCTTTCCATCCCACAAATAGCCAAGAAATAGGCTCTGATACCATTGTAATGTCTTTGATTTGGGACAATCATGCAAAATTAGGGTTTTCCAACAAACTAATGAATTGCTATTGATATTTACTTCAATCAATCATTTTTGAATGTGTAAACATGAGCCAAAAATCAAAGTGCTGAATTAAGTACCTTTCCGTGCCAATGATGATAGTCTTATGCTGATTTGTCAAACTCTGTATTTCTGATTTTACCCCACAAGATACAACAACTGTTCCCCTTACAACAACCTCTCAAACCCTTGCAATTACTCACCAATATTATGCCACAATATACAAATTTATCACAGCATCAAATAACCTTGAAACAAAGGTACAAATGGTTCAATGACCTTACCAATGAAGTCGCCAATATTCAGGAAAATGACAGAATTAATTAGCATGTGCATTCCTCCAATAGTCCTTATGCAATGATGTCAAAATCATTAGAATAAATCATCAAAAATCAACATAAATTATATGTACCCATCTAGGGTCTAAGAGCACCCTAAAAGGTTTCCCCAAGCTCCCCAAGTGATTCGCCCCACTTAGAAAAATCATAGTAAAATATTCAGAATTGATTATGCCACAAATGGCCTCAAAATCACCTCAAATCAATGTGACAAATATAAGAAAAATATAATAATAATTTCAGAATTATTATTATCAAATTAGGGCATCTTTTGGCAAAATCATTAGAATAAATCATCAAAAATCAACATAAATTATATGTACCCATCTAGGGTCTAAGAGCACCCTAAAAGGTTTCCCCAAGCTCCCCAAGTGATTCGCCCCACTTAGAAAAATCATAGTAAAATATTCAGAATTGATTATGCCACAAATGGCCTCAAAATCACCTCAAATCAATGTGACAAATATAAGAAAAATATAATAATAATTTCAGAATTATTATTATCAAATTAGGGCATCTTTTGGCCACTCAAAAGGCCTTACAATCCTTCCCAACCTAGTCGCCCAACTTGGAGAAGTCACAATGAAAATAAAAAATTAATGTTCAAACCCTAGGAGAGGGTTTCCTTGTAGAGCAGCCCTCAATGAGGGGTCTTCAAACCTAGGGACCAAGTTGCCCCTCCTCCAAGATCCCACAAACCTGTCAATGGCTTCCAAAAACCAGCCACTTGTCCAATCCGAATAATGAAGCACGAATTGTAGCTCTTGATGTAGAGCCATTCGCATATAAGGTATGAAGGTTTCTGTCCTCACGCCTTTTTCACACTTCAAAGAGTTTCGTCCTCAAAGTGCCTTAGCCAAGCTTGACATAGTTGAGCAAAGATCCAATATCCAAAAATAGCATAACCCATCAATGAATTCTAAACTTCCTTTATATACTCACCCTTTTAAGTTATGAGGGAAGAGTTAAGTAAGTAAAGGTCGGTTAGCTTTCAAAACTTACTTAAAGACACTTTATGTCATTTAAGTCACTTGAAAGGACCACTCCTCAATGCAAAAAATAGAACAACTTAAGTGACCCCTTCACTTTTACCTTTCAAAGAGGGTAGTATGTGTTTCCTTTTTCTCTTTCTTACCCATAGCCTAGTGGAGACACCAAAAATAGGCTAGGGGACATGTCCAAAGACCTTAGGCCAAAAAGGGGGACATTACAATACTTCGCCTTTCTTACTTCTCCGCCGATTGACGCATGACCTCATCCGACAAAGACACATCATATTTTGGACACCATGTTTACGTAGAATTGTTCTATGCTTGTATATAGGGTTGTCATAATAGGTTAGCTTTCACAACAAGCCAAATGGTTCACCAAGCAACGACTAGAGGCCAACGTTCCGCACCTGCTTCCTAGTCTTAACGCAATTGGGACTATTGCATTACAAGGAGGGGCGACTAATCCAGGTAGATTAACCAATAGTGGCTCCCACATTAACGCTCAATCCATTCTCATGGCCTATAGTAATTGTGGAGGGGCTTCTCTAGTTTGCTTTGATCCAGGTGGATTTGCACCACTGCATTCAACTGCAGATCACTATTTTTACTTAGCTAGCTCTACACTGACGGTGGCATACTGCTCATGATGATTAGCACCTATGTGCAAATTCTCACAATCTAGTTCCACCATCGCATTACTGCACAGTTCCTGCAGTGTTAGCACTATAGTTCACAACTTGATAGTAATGGCAGTTGGTGATGTCATAACGTAACCATCATAAATGATGAGTCATACATGTAAACGCTTCAAGCTCTTAAACCTCTTGACATGTAGATTTATATATACATCTGTAACATTAGACATATAAGATTGTTAGCAGCAACTACAATAGAAGATAACAACAATACATCTTTCTCAAGAGTATGCCATGTATAGGACAAACAACTAAATAAAATACATTTACTATTTTCAGTTCGTATATCTCTCTCTCTCTCCGCACTCTCTGCAGTCTCTCACAAAGCTTCCACACACGTACACAACTTCATCTAGATGATTCTCATCTGGAGAGTTGTCCATCGGTCAATCTTAGGCACCGAATTAGGGAATCTCTCCAAAAACTTGCCTCTTATTCCCTTAAAAAAGTGATCATATATAATATTAAAAGAAACGTATCCTTGAACAACAAATTCAGATACATACCCGTTGATTGTAGTCCTCACCCAATGGTCAATTGCTTGAGTCCGCTCTATGACTGAATTACGCAACCTTTCTAGCTTCCCTTCATCCATTCAAAACTCTTCGCACTGCAAGTTTGGAAACAATAGTGCTCTAGTTTTGACAACCATGTCGCTAGCAACCTAGGCAGTTTGCACCAAAAAATCTCATATATATCACTATATGTGTGTTATAGTGGTCTCTTATGCAAGGATCCCTACTCTAACAGAGTTTTTTTTAGAAAACTTGCATATCCCTTCCTCTAGCCATCTTTCTATGTCTCTTTGACCTGACAACCATCTTAGCATCTTGTGGGTCCTAACAATGGAACCATTGTTAGCAACGGTCCTTGGAATTCCTCATCAGGACATGCTAAGGTTGTATTGTATTTGAATTCAAACAAACTCGCTAGGTAGAAGTTGCAGAAAGCCATATTTTGACGGTAGGTAATCTACGAGGAATGCTTAGTTATTGCCATTATTCATTTAGTGGATTACTATGAAAGCCAGCTCATTTGAGACTTGCGAAAGACATATACTTGCTTAAATCGACACAAAGCATAATAGAAACTTGTGAACTATCATTCTCATATTGTGCTTCAGCAAAGTATATGGGCCAGGGATACATCATATGGAAAAATTATAGATTGGCCTTTACAGCCTATGGACAACCACCAAAGTACAAAGAACAACCTTTACCTGGTCCGACTAGACATTACTTACAGAACCTACACGACTCTTCAACTTCTTGTCTCTTCATATCTATTTCCTTTTAGTCCTGGGAAGTGTTCAACATTCCATTTGTCTTATCTACTTACATGCATAGATCAAAATCTTGCCAAATATCGCCAAGATCTCGCCATTTCTTGAGAGCAGCCCGCAAAACAATATATCAGGCAGAAAATCGTGAGACGAAATCCGGTGATTTCTCGGTGATTTTTGCCGAGTAATATTGGTGATTACTTGGCGAAAATCACTGTCAACTTGCCTGCAGCCTTTTATAACACAGAATGTGAAAAAGTGACACGGTTTTATCATTTTTGCTGAGAATTTTTGCATGCCGCAGTTTGATGACTCAGGGTTACACTATTTGCTTCAGTTTGGCAAGATTTGACTCAGGGTTACACTATATACTGCACTGCTCATTCCTTTTGTTAAATCATCAATACTGAATACTGAATCAGGGTTTACAACTTTACACTATATACTGAATATTGTCATTGATATCTCGAGTCCTGACTTATGTTGAATAGACCTGGAGGCTGGTTATATTCAAGCCCCAGTTAGCAGGCAAATCAAGGTCGTTTCAAACCCAATGATTCAGCAGCTATATTTGACATTTGCATATTAGTGATTCAGGGTCTAGTCTTTATCCACTGTTTGTCTAGATTCAGGGTCTAGACTTTATTCAGGATCCAGACTCTATCCACAATTCAGCAGTTATGTTGGCACTGGAGAGGAGGAATTTTTACCTTCCACTTCCATGAGGTAGCCGCAACAAACTTATTCTAGGTGCTAGAGATGATATGTAATATGGATATTTGATATTTCATATGACCCTATGAGCATTTAAGTTTGTAACTTTGTACTTTGTACTCTTTTTTGGTAAAAAATTAATAGAAAATATACTTATGACATTCTCTACATTCATTTCTCATGTTATTTAACAATGTTTTACATTTAATTTAAGTTTTTTTTATGAATTTATATGTTTTTTAAAGTAGCGATAAAGTTGCCAAGTAATGTCAAATAATTGCCGTCCTGGTTCAAATTTTGCTCTGCCATGAAATTGCTGAGAACGGGATTTTGAACTATGCTTACATGAATGGTTACAAAACATGCACTTGTCATACTTACAACTACACAAAATACTTGTGAACTACTATTCGCAATCCCCTACTAACACTCGACATGTACCACCTGTATCCTGGGGTCCTCTAGTGGCAACTTCCACGTAGGACTGTTATGGCTCTCTACCAGTACTTTTGAGGTGACCCAAGCTGATTGGCTCTCAAAGGCACCCTTATGGAAAGATCTTGACTATCTCAACATGCTCTCTCGTTGGCCTACTTAGCGAATCAGACACACCTGTGGTGTTACTGTTGTTTTCTTGGAACAGATGCGGTGTGGCATACCCCCACACTGTGATTGTCTCCATGAAGTCACGACCCATTGCCAAAAGTGCACTCTTGCTTATTTGGGGGTCTAATGGCAATTTTCCATGTTTATCAGATCTAGACCCTCTTCCCCATAGATGCGATAAATTTACTCAGTCCATCCTATCTTCAGAGTGCCATATATAAGGATTCCCCTGAAACCATTTTACACACCATGACATGATCTTCAACTACTGTATTGCTCGATCTGATTGGCTATAACTGCACATTTCAGCTATCATTCAGCTACACGAGCAAGGCTCTTAGATCACTCAATGCAATCTCATTACTGATATTGAAGAGTTGCATTTTGCTATTGTGCTTACTTATCAATTACTCTTCCTCGTTACCCTAGGTCATTCTACTTGGCACATGAGTTAAGATTCGGTCAAGGAGCTACTGGTCTTCCTTTCATAGGGTTATTGGCACCTTCCAACATTTTATTGTCACACGGCCTTCAGGGTCCAGGATTCGGGTTAGTAGTACTAATGTATCCTGTTTGAACTATTTCTGATTGTTCTTTACATGTAACATTATTGCAGATTTTCTTGATTGTTATATTGCTTTCATCATTGGGGGGTTTTGATCATTTATTGTGTGACATATGCTAGAATGCATTTAAAGTTTCTTATTTTGTATTGCATCCATTTGCACACGCATTTAGGAATCAAGAGATAGATAAGTTGCATTCTATAACCCTACTCATTTACTTTTTAAAACTGAAAAAGGAAAATATTAGCTAGGTTATTTTAGATTAGGGTTGATTGCTATCTTTGCTATTGTTGCATGATTTTACTTTCAATATTGCAAGTAGCATTGGTAGTCTATATTTGCTTGGTTGGGACCTACACTTGTTCAAATCCTAGATTTGCATCATTACGCATATTTACAGTTTTACCCTAGGTTGATTTGTTATCCTTAGGGCCTGTCTATCACAAATGATTCCTTCCCCATGTTTGTGAAGCCATTGTTCGATCTTTTGCTTTGTTTTACCCATCTTCCAAGCATTTTGCATCAATTCAGGTTTTTACAATTACATGCATCTTATGGATTGACATTACTTTGGAATTTCACTCAGTGGAAAAATAAGTGAACTCCATATATGAAAACCATAGTTACCGTATTCTTATGAACACAGTTCATACACTGTTCAAACTGAACTTTTTGAGCAAAACGAATTTGTTCGGTTAAATTCATTTTTTGAAGAAATATTTGTTTTTTTTTAATTTTTTTAATTCATTGAATTCGTTTTTGTGGGGGGATAGTCGGTGCGATAAAAAAAATTCAAAAACCCTAAATCTAATATGGTTCAGTGTTTACCATGGTCCATTTAGCTTTAGCGTATACGGGAGCTCACAGCTGAAAGTTGAAACTGCAGTGAAAATGGTTTAGAAATTGTGGCACATGACGAATAGGGTTGCAGTCTAGTAAGTGGTAATCACGTCGAATGGTGAAACAAGGAAGTGGGAACCCGAAACATGCAAGCTTCAAGACCGAAACGGCAAGCCATATATGGTAGAACGTTTTAACTTTTAGGCTTCAACACCTTAGCAATGACAAAATATATTAACATCGGGTGAGGTAAGTTTTACGGTTTACCTTGTATTTTTGTTTTTTTATCTTTTAATACTTGAATTTACTTTTACTTTTATTTTATTGTTTAAAATGTTGAATGTTTAACAATTTCAATTTAGTAATAGTAATATTAATTTAGAAAATGCTATATAATTATTACTATATTATTTACTATTTATGTTTTTTTTAGTTTGAAATTATTATTTGTATTTAATAATTTACTTTTTATTTTTTTTTGTGTTAATTTAAAAAAAAAATTAAGACTATTTATCATTTTTATTTTTGTGTTATTATATATGTATGATGTTGAACAATGAACATTGAAGTTTAACATTCTCTTGGGTTTTGTTATCATGTGTTATCAATTTATTTATGTTTATGTTTTATAAATATGTATGATATATTTGTTTTTTATAATTTACAAAATTTCCTAACCGAACTACCGAACTGAACTTTTTTCAAAATCCCGAACTTCCGAACTTTTTTCCACTTCCGAACAATCCAAACTTTTTGAACATGGTAACTATGATGAAAACAGATATTGCATTTCTAGAAAGCACCGGCTTCTACAAAAAAAATGAGCAGAGGTTAGTGACATAATCAGATAGACTTGTTGGTAACTTTTTAATTGAAAATTTTATGCTTCCATGGTCCATAACAGTAAGACAACAAATTTTGGAAAAAACTGTGTAAAAATTGACATTTCAGATCGCAATATGGTGATGAGAAATCATGTGGTGTGATTGAAAATGTTGATCCAATTTTTTTTAATAGTTTTTCCATAAATTTTTCTTGTTTAAAGAACTAGTAACAACCTCTTGCCAAGAACAAGCTGCAGGAAAACAAACTAAAAGCGTTTTGCAATGGTGAGAAGTCAGTCAAATAGTTCCTATACTGATGGATAACTTACAAAAGTTAGGTCAAGTTATTTGAAGTTGGCTTCTGATAAAAGCTAAAATCTAGAAATAAAGAGTTATAGCTCTAATATTATTGCCTTAAAAATTTCAAGTATTCTGCCCCTAGGAAGCGAAAAACAGCATGGCACTGGAACAAAATAGCTTTAATAAAGCATGGCTCAAGTTATTTGAAGTCATGATGCTCTAGATGTTGGGAATTGGCATAGACAAATTATATAAATATCTTCCTCGGGGACCATTCATACTATCTGCAGACTGCAGATCAAAATAAGTTACAGTTGGAAGTTGTAAAAACTGCTTTTGTTGTACCAGAAGTGTTCCTTTTTTCTTGTTCATGAATAATTGTAAATTAAATGACTTCCAGTATGCCAGGAAAACCCTCAAGATGTTCAATCTATTATGAGAATGACGAGAGGTTGGTTACATGATCAACTAGACTGGTTGATAGCTATCTCAGTACTTTTGACCGAAAGCATTTCAACCCAACTCTTGCCAAGATGGTGCTGCTAAAAACAAAATGTAAGTCTTTAAGTTGATCAAAATAGTTCCTATATTGGTGGATAATGTAGAAATAAATTGGCTTATGATTCGAGCCTAAGCTCAACAAAAAAATACACGCAACAAGGATTATGCAATCTAGCAAATTTTTTAAGATCTCCATGATGATTCTTTTATTACTGCAGCCAAGAACTATCTAAAATTGGCAACTAATTTCATTGCACCATCTAAAGATATCTTTGAGCATTTACGATTACTGGAATAATTGTGGTCCTTTGTAAATGATTTGCAGAAATCACTCTCAAGAAAAAATACTCTACATGTGATATCATCAATTCAGTTAGCATTTGAAATTGCATGTTTGTGCTTTGTGATTTGGTTTCTTTCTTATTTTATACCTTTTATTTTGTGTACTTTTTGTGCGATAGTAAATTGATTGAAATCTATTATACTTTTTGCAATTTTATGATTTATGTGGTGTTTCTTTTTAAAGGGTAAAAATTTATATCTATTGGAGAAGAGGGTACAAAGCAGTCTGAGGTCTTGTGATTATAAAATCAGACGAAGCAGGACAGAAGCATACAAAACAGAGGCCAAAGGCCAAATTATCCTGCATACAAAGAACACAAAGAAGGCAGAGGAACCTTATCATAGCCGAACCAGCTTACTAGGAAAAGAAGAACGATACTGTACTTCAATAAAGACATATATCTAGTGTAATACATAAGAATACCATAGAAAGGATCTTCCGGATACTATAGAATATCTTCATTTGAATTGATGATTAGGAAAACCATCATGAAAGGGACCAGCTTCCTTCATTTGGTGATCAAATCCTTGTGTGCATGAGGTCATGTTCAGAAGTATTATCAGCACCTTGAAATCCATTGTTTCAGCTTCTGTGGAGCTAGTCGTGATACTGTTGTAAGGCCTACGGCACGTGCTCCATTCATTCAGAATGAAAGTTTGAGAATTGGCTCTGGTGCTGCAACCAGAGATGGTCAGGGTTCTTTCTTCCATGGAGTTCAGTTGGTTATTCATTATGCCTTCATTTTGTTTTAGGACAATGATGGCTTCTTTTTGCTGTGAGCTCAAAATGGTTAGCCTTACAATGCAATCTGCCAGAATGGGAGCGAGATCCCCCTGTTCTCCTAATCGGATACCGAGCAACTCTAAAGGGCTCTCTGGCCTTTGGACAACATGAACTAGGTCTTGATAAATCTCAGCTACATCAGAGAGATTTGATTTGACTGTTGAAGGACTTGGGTTAGCTGCATTCCGTGGTTTGATCTGAGCGAGAACAGGAAGGATGAGGTTCCCGTGGAAGCAATATGCAGTCTCTCAATTCTGAGTTTATTCATAAGGTCTGGTTCCAAAGACAGTATCCTACAATGAACTCTGTTAGGCCTAGCATACATAAGAGTAAGCTGAGCAAGAATCAGGGATACTGAATGAACTTAGGAAAAAGACCACACAAAGAATCTTTATGAGGAGAGAGCAAGGAAATTGTTGTTCCAAAAGAGGGAGATTTCTGATTAGTGTAAAGAAAAGTTGCTCTCAATTTGACCTGTCCTGTGAAGGGAACTTGACCTAAAAAATCATGTGGGTCAGAGGACATGGAGGGTGTAGTTGTTTCTAGGAAATGCCAGCACTGTTGCACCTCAGCTCTCCCTTCATAAACCTGTATTTTGTTCTTCTGATAATATTATTTGCTGTTTTTTTTATTATAGTCTACAAAACATCAAAACGTGGAAAGGATATGCAAAGCAAAGATGGGATTTTTTTTGATGAATCTGGGAAAGTTAATTTTTTAGAAAAAACAAGAGAAATTAAATATTTTGTAGAGGTTATATATGGAGAAGTTAATTAGGTCAGGTTTAATGTTATGCATGTGACTGATTTTACAGGCACAACATGAAGCATGACCTAATTGAATTGGGAGAGACGGGTAACCAAATTTTAGTTTTTTAAAAAGTTGGGAGGCTTCTAATATACCAGAATAAGGATGCAATGAAAATGCTAGTAGTTTATTTTAAAACCTTTTTCTTCTGATTTGGTTCATATCTAATTGTGGTACATGTAAAACTTATTTCTTATTAATGTATCTTTGATTTGTGGAGCAGGATTAAGAAGGAAATAAAAGCTGACCCTGGTTGTGTCAACCTGAGAAGTCGATGCCCCTACTTCTACGAGTTAGGGTGCAAAATCGCACCATTGTAAGTTGTGCAATACTATTAGCATTCATCTCTGGAATGTCATTAATATTTTTGAGTGCTAAGCTGTCTCCTTAATAGAGTATAATTATTGCTTTAGAAGTTTTCATTTCTTGTTCAAATTTGTTGCAAAGAAAGGAAACAAGCCATATTTCTAGGTATTAATTCCTATTCTTAACAGTCACAATTGCTTCATGAAAATCAATTATTTGCTTCCATAGGACAGGTGAATATCCCGTTTTTAAGATTGATCATTGATGTCATCATGCTGTGATGAACTCTGACATGGTGAAACTTTGTTGGAAGCAATAAGAAAACATCAACACTAGCTAGAAAAATTAAAAAATCATTAAACTTATGTTCTATTTCTAAGTTTATTTGTTATTCAATGTTTGTTTTTATTTATATGTTTTGTTAGCCACACTTAACATGCTTTTATGTTCTCTAATCCGTAGAGTCTCAGATAGAGGTGTTGGAACCTTCCTCCTTGACACATTTCGTGGGCGTTACCAAGATATTCTTTGCAAAGCTCATAGGGAAGCCTTTTCGCTGTCATCGAAGTCCTATAAGCTTCTTACAAGGGAGGAAAGCCAATGTAAGGAAGCACAAATGGTCAATATTTTTTTTCTGGGAAAGCAACAACTTATATTACATTAGGAATCATTGAATCAATATAATTTGTTTGGCAAGTGAACTTTTTTTTGCTACTTAAACGAGGGTTGGTGGATCCCTCGCCCTTTCGTTATTATATCTGGAAGTAGTGCAATAGATAATTGTAAGACAAAAAAGTCCCTTTACAGAAATTGACATAACTGACAGCAGTTAACCTTTCAAGATTCTTGATTTAAGCATCTATATAGTCTACAACGAGTTAAATAGTAGCAGCATTCAAAACTACATCATTTTTAGCGTTCAAAACAAATACAATGAAATTAAGTAATCGGTCGTAAGTTGCCATCCTGCCCAATGATTATGGCTAAACCGAGAAGGGAGATGTAGATGAATTGATGATTAAGATGCAGACACCCCAATGTTTGTCGGGCAGTCTGCTGCCCAATTATGCTCTCTAAACATGCGACCAAGAAATAAGCAAGAACCAAGGCACCAGTGCTTTGCCTTCCTCAAAAATATCTTTAAGCTGCCAATCATTGCATCAATATTTGGGCTTATCCTTTACAATTACCTGAGAACTTTCTCAACCTATAAATGAGAGATGTTGGGCGACACTGTTAGCCTTAGACTATTTAACACGGCCATGGCTTCAGCTCTATTGTTGGTTTCTGTCCCCAGATTTATGGCTTATGCCAAAATAATCGTGGAGGCCTCCTTCACCTGTCGAGCCTGTATTGCCCTGGGAGGCACTATCAAAATTGAATTCAATTCAGTTTTCTCTAGGAGTCTCACAGCAAACTCCAGCTCTTTGATTTTCGTTTTTACCTTTCCACTTATTGGTTAGTGTCCATATGCGCTTCCTCTTGCATCACATGTGAGCATGGTCAACATGTCTCCCTTAGCACAAAGCTCCGCGAGTCTACATGATTTTTTAAATATCTCATTTATACCTAGAATTTTAGTACCAAAGTCGGCTCTAAAAGTTGTCAATATTCCTGGGTAAAATGTTTAAAGGTTGCCTTGTACCTTCATCTTTAAAGGAATGTGATAATATCTAATTGAACAGTATCCCATATTTCTTTACCATGTTGCCCGTTTACCTTTTTTCCAAAATAGCTCCATGTATGGAGTATGTTGCATCGATGAGTGCATCCTTTGATGGACACCACAAACACCTAGTATTTTTTGTTACAGATTTTTAGTTTACTTGGACACTTGTGTCATTACTCATCTTTTGAGTTAGAAGATAGTGTATCTCAGGTAAAATAACAGTTTTATGGAAAATTGTTATAACATATATCTTTCTTGAAGCAGATATTTATTTCTAGTTTATTTTGATCCCCTTTGGTATTTTTTTGGGTTTTCTCCATATTGTTACAAATTTACATTTTTTTGTTATATTGAGCAGTGTTTGAAGCAGCGCGTGATTCAATGAAAGCTTTCAAGAAGTGGCGCCTTCAAGGCCCAAGATTGGAGAAGGCATCTGTTTTGGGTCGTAAAAGAAAACTTAATGATTCTTTGCATGCCACCTGATATATTGCTCTTCAATTTATTTGAAATGGACCCGTCTTCCCTGAGAAGCAAGAGCAGTTGAGAAGTGGGTGTTTAGTAAACAAAAAAGTTGCTACTTTATGTAGTTAAGCATGGTGCAAAGGTCTTGGATTAACCTACACCCATCTGAATGAATGTGAACAAAGAAAGATGGATGAAGTTTATGGATATTAGAGAGGTAACTGTTTCAAGTAACATTTCTCTGTGAAGATGTTTTTTATTCTTTCCAAAATCAGGACAACAAACAAATTGAAATTGTGCTTTTTATTGCAAACTATTGATGCTGGGAGCTTTGTTCCACTAACTCCACAATTGTATTTATGAATTTCTGTTATGAAATGTCTTTGGGTCTGAGGGACAATGAAATGAAATGAGAGTTTACATCAAGTGGATTAATAAGTATTGCTCCTGTAGGCTAACACACACATTTGTTGGTGAACATAGTTTGTTTACTGCTCTCTTGGGATAACCATGCCATCATGTATCAGCAATGTTTTCTACTATTTCAAAAACTCTGTTTGGTAATATGTTTTTAATTAATTATCTAGTGGTGTGGATTGATGGACCTTAGCAGATCTAGGTTCGAACTTGAAGTAGCTTGGTGCTACAACTAATTTACTTGCAAAGAGGAACATGTAATGGCATTGTATAAAATTTAGGCTGCTTGCAATGATCTTGTTACCTGGGATCTGACATAACCTGTTGTAGGATGGGATTGCATTCTTGTTAACATTTGTACTCTTGAACCTCCAAGAAGCTAAATAAGCCAAATAAATATACAATTTACTCATACCTAATGAAAATGAATTTCTTTCACCCCCAAATTCATGAGAATGTAGATTATTATGTTTGACTAAACACAAGGGAAACATGTATGAAGAGAGATTATTACTCGAATCATAATCTAGCATGTGGATCCTCTAGGTTTTATCTTATTTGTTTATCACATCATCATATGTTCTATCAATAATGTTGTAGAGAATTCTAAATTAATATGCAACTTTAATACTATGAAGGGTGCTTTTGAGCTAGCTTCTAAGAATTGGTTGTCACATTCAAAGGCTCTGAATGTAAAGTTGAATGTGATAGGCTTAGTAGAAAGTTATTCAGCTGGGCTTGAGTTTGGACTTGTTTTGGAAAAACCTGCAAACCTGCTAAAGCATTCTGGTCCTTGATCAAAAGTATTTCTTTTCTGGTTGAGAGAAAAGTTGAGTGAAATAAGACCAACAAATCCCTTGGGAGGATCATAACTAGAATTAGATTTTACTCCAATTAAATATGTGGAAGACGTTAGTAACCAATTTTATAGGGTATACAAAGAATTGGAAAATCAAAAGGCAACTTGAAACATGATAGCTAGTTGCTGCATTGGACATTTAAGGCAGTGACTTAACTATCAAGTTGATTTAAGTTTAAACTCGTGGACCTGATGCATCTTTTTTGGAAACTAACCTTGGTCAAAAGTGTGAGATGTTTGAGGAAATGAAGGCAAGAAGAAATATTTGACTAGCTCTTGCATAGCTTGTGAACACATGGATATTCAAGTTTGTTGAACTAAGATCCCAAATAATAGGGAATGATCCCCTATTTGTATGGATTTTTATCATCATGTCTTCACTTTTTTCCATTGACTTCTGGTTCGTTCTAGGCTTGTAGTGAAATCTGTTATGGACTAAGATGCTCTAATATTATTGGTATGTTCCAAATTGGTATTTGAAACTGCAATTGGACAGAAATCTGAGTTGAAGCTTAAAAATTCTGTTTCTTACATTTCTTAAGATTGAAAACTGATTTTTTTGAAAGAGATTGACAGTGTCTGAATAGAAAAGAAAGCAAATTACAATTTCCTTAAAGAACTTCATTGTATTCCCCAAAAAACCATATATAAGAATGTATAAAGTTAAGAATCTTTCCAAAGAAGTTATGGGCATCAACTCATGTCTAAAATCTCAAAGATAGTGTTGATGCTTCTTTTGGTCCAGAGGAACAATATTTTGAGAAATAACTATTTTAAGAATAGTTGTGGCAAAGCTAATGATGCTATTTTGAGAAGATATTTTTACCATTTAGAAAAAGGTTTAAAAAAAGTTTATAATCTTTAAATTAAATAAGTTAAGATATTGTTTTGAAAGAGGATAGTATTTTGAAAGATGTTATTTCTGAACTCTGTCTTAGCGATTCGAATACACTTTGAGGAGTCTTTTGCATTACAACAGGATACTGTTGGAAATATTGTCATTGATGTCAAAGGTTTAGCATTGGTGATAAAAGCCTCATAGCATTTATTGTCTAAATGTGTTTTTAATGTTCATATTTTGGCTAAAATGTGTTGATATTTATTTAATATGAACGAATATATTTTTAATTGCATAAAAGTCAAAAGAGGGCCCATGGAGAAGTCAAAGAGTTGCGGGGTAAAGACAAGAGAAATGGAATGCATTTTTTCATGAAGAGTCATCTTGAGGAATTCCAAGAGTCATCAAGTAAAGACAAAAGAGGAAGGGCACAATTTTTCATGAAGGGACACTTTGAGGAATACAAAAAGTCACCAAGATAAAGACAAAAAGAAAAATGACGTATTTATTTCTGAAGGGTCACCTTGTGACTTTTCAAATGCAAGGATTCGAAGGGTCATGTAAATGTGGCACCATTTTCCATGAGGAGTGAAGGGTCACAAAGGGTGAATGCCAAAGGTCATTTTGGAAATCTATAAATAAAGGCTTGAGAAGCCATTTGTAATATGCAATAGTGCATGGTTTAGTTATTGTTTTATCTTTAGAAAAGAGGAGAGAATAGAAAGAGATATTGTAGAGTTATATCATTTGTTGAGAAAGCAACATTGAGAGATAGTTGTGTTTTATACACAAGAGGGGTTGGTGCCCCTGTGGGTTGATGTTCACAAATGGTTGTTGTGTTGGTGCTTGGCAAAGGGGTTGGTGCCCCTGTGGGTTGATGTTCACAAATAGTTGCTGTGTTGGTGCTTAGTAAAGGGGTTGGTGCTTGCGAATTTTGTAATTTGAGTTGGTGCTCATTCATATACTTGAGATTGTTCTCCGTAGGTTTTTCTCACATTGTTTTTTTCCGTAAAACTCTAGTGTCTCTCTCTTGTGTGGTGCTTATTATTGTTTCAGTTTTATTGCATATCTTGAATGTATGGTTAAGTGGAATTTGATTAAGTGAAAGTTTATAAGATATATGGTATACTGATTCACCCCCCCTCTTAGTATATCATGTGCTTAACATACACATGACTGGAGATTGTGCGCTCCCAACTGTAAACTGGATCGTTGGATGTTGAAGTATTTTAGGCCATTTTATTAACTTTTTGATTTTTTTACAAATCGTGGTGGTATTGCCTCTCGGAGTCAATTGCCCAGAGGCTAATTCAATAGATTCTTTAATGAAGAAATGCTGATAGGAACACCTTTTCCATGGATTTATGAGAGGTGTTATTTTTTTTTAATATTCCTTTCCCACATGGTTCAGAAGAGCAATTGCTCTGAATTTTCACTTCCCATGTAGTTGAGTATACAACATTTATCATTATAAAGGGTCATGTATTTATAAATGTGCCCGTTGGGTGTAGCTCAATTGGGTGCATGGTTGCTATTGGATGCTATAGACTCTGGTTCTGAGTCTCGATGCTAGACATTAGGTTAGGAGTTAAGAGTAAGAAAGTACCAACTAAAAAAAATTCTAGTGAGTGTACTGTTCAGAAATACATGTTAAAGTAGGCACAATCTATAAAGACCTTCACACCCTTATCTTTTTTTTTGTTTGAGCCCTCTTTTAACAAAATTTAAGAGAGGATGACGGTATCTAGTGACAAAGCTTTCAATTAGTTCTATATTGTCAACCTCTTGTTCATTGTTTCATCGGCAAATTCTTCACATTTTAATAATTTTTTCCTTTGAACTTCTTAGTAAAGTTAACCATATGTAACAACAATGAGAAGTGATGCAAGAGCATCAAGATATGACTATATCTATGATGTAAATATTCAAGATACACTTGTTTAGAGCATTGTGAGGTCCTAAAGGAGTGTCTTAAGAGTCAATAAGGAGTTCAAATTGTCCATTTGAGGTCCCTAGTAGTCTTATAAGCTTTTCCCGCCAAAAGGCTTATGTTTGAAAATTTAAAATTGTTAAGAAAGACTATAAGCCCTAGTGGCTAGTTGTAAGGATGTGAACCCTTGGGGAAGGGTCTTAGGAGTTTGTTACATTATGTAAATGTTCCCTTTACCCCATGTAAATGTAATTCTACATTATCACCTATCTAGACGTTGAGCTATGTAGGTGAAAGCTAAAACAAAACATGCTTAATAATAGTCTTGGGAGTTGAGAGAGTTTTAGTCCTATTTTAGGACCAAACTAAACTTGTTCTTATAGATAAGCCTTGTGCCATTTGGATAAGAGCAAAATAAAATAAACAAACAAGTATAAGGTCAAATCAAGAAGTGTGAGTGGTTAAGAAGAGGGAATAAGGCCTTAAAATCTGGGTGGATGATAGTCTATAGGACTGTATGTGTGTATGATATAAAGATTGATGAATACAAAGGAGAATATTGAGTTTCAAGGAACTCTGTAGACTTAATAAATAAGTAAGATCATGCTATTTTATGGACCTTGATTCTGTTTGGTGACTTTACGATGAAATTTTGACTGTAAGTTGAAGATAGGGTTCTTGTTGATAGTCTGCTAGAATTCTGTACATGAATATGTGTGATTTATTTATATAAATAAAGGAGCTTGTAATTTGATTCACTTGTTCCATATTGTTTTTAAGTGGAAGAGCAAGAATTTAATGATTTTGTAATGTCTTTACATTGATTTCGAGGCTTTGGTGGTTATAAGCTTCTAAAACCTTTGTTTTGCACTTGCAGTTTCTCTTAGTCAATATGTTTTACGTTATTTGGATTGCATAAATTCTAAAGTTCAGTTCTAAAGGCAAGGCAAGGTTGTTAAACCTCCATTACTAGTGATAGGAAGATCATAAGGTTCCTATACGCTATGAACAATTTGTAAGAAACTCTCAGGTTCCTGTAAGTCTGTGTAAACTTGTGAATCTCTTTGAAACTTCATGTAGAACTTCTATAAGTGGATTATAGAGTGTTACAAGCGTTGGTAGAAGGGAATCACTCCTTTATATTGAATTATACAGGTCTATGTGTAGACAGGTTAGCCTTAAAAGGCCTAAGGCATATTTGTTTTGGAGGAAATGGTTAAGGTATAAGGTCACTAGCCTAATAATCTATTGAAACCATGTTCATGTTGTGAGGAAACAATTGTATCACTATAATAGCTCTAGGAAGAAGTGATAGAAGTGAAGTTAAGGCTCCAAATTAATACATAAATGTAGGAAGGTTCCCAAAATAGGGTCCACTGTATCAAGTGTTTGAACTTATTTATTGAATGTTCTTTTTATCCTGTTTGAGTACAAATATATAATTAAAGACTATAAATTGCTACTTCCTATCAAATAGAAGTTGATCAAGTTTGTCAGACAGGGTATTGATCTTTTGAGTAGTCACAATCAACTTGTAGGAGGGTATTGTAGTCTAAACCCTGAATTGAGATATTAGTTCATCATTGGCTAATCAAACCCTTATCAGATATTATTGGGACAATCAAACATAGGATAAGAAGTTTTCTAAGGGTCATCCAAGTGAGAGAAAGGGGACTAGTCCTTTAGGAAAACAATAGACCTATTTCAAGTTGCAGACCTAGTGTCTTAGACTATAAGCCTAATAGAGGACATATTTCCTAAGGGAATCCAATAAGAATTTGATTGATCAGAATATAGGGGTGTGAATCATTAAGAGACAAAGATAAAGAATAAGTTCATTGGTCTTCCAAGACCAATATAAGAAGGTAAAATTATTTGTTACAAAAGTAAGAGACCTAGAATTGGCCTATATAAGTTCAAATTGGTCATATACAAAACAAAGGCAAAATGTACATGATATAAGTTAGATAGAGGACAAACCGAGTGTGTAAAGTGGGTGATGGGTCAAGTCATAATTAGATTAAGCTAATGGTTGTGTAAGATTAGGCATCAATTTTGGTATCAAAGCATAGGAAAGCTCTTGAAAAGCTAATCAATTTGAATAAAGGTTACAATTTGCAGGTAAAAAGTGAATAAGCTTGGAAAGCTTGACAATGATTGAGAGAGGAAGAGAGGCATAAAAATATCCTTTGAAACCTTAAGTTGCAGAACAACAAAAAAGTGAAGTGGTAAGAGGAAGCCCTAAAGCCATTGAGGCTTGTGAAAAGAGAGCAAGCAAAAGCTCAAGAAGAACGTGTCAACAAACCAAGGTGAAACAAACTTGGATGAGACAGATAAAAAGGTGGTACCAAAAGACTAGGTGTAGAAAAGAGAAGCCTAGGTGAGGTGCTAAGAAGCAAGTAGGATGGACTTGCTAAGTGAAAAAGAGGCACAATGAGGCCTAAAGTGAGAAAGTAAAGGTGAGAGCAAGGAAAGAAAAGATAATGAAGGGCTTAGAAGAAGTAAGTTGTCATAGAAAGGCAAGAGAAGATACTAAGAAGAGAGAGAGAAATGGAAAGAGAGATAGCTGAGATGAGATTGATCTTGGCAGGTATAGAGCAAGTCTTGGAGGAATTAAGATAGGGATGCTTTGTAAAAATCAAAAGGTGGGTTCAGTGATCTGTCAAGAAGATAATTGAGAAAAGGAAATGGACACAAAAATTTAGCAAGTTGAAAAGACAGTTAAGGATGTTAGCAAAGCAACCTAAAAGGGAAAATAAAGAGGCAATCAAGCCTCAAAGTTTTATATCTGATGATTTTTTTTTTATGTGTGTATGTAGGTGAGAATATGGATGAAGAAGAAGCACAAATTGAGGGCTTAAAATCTGAAAAATCTAATGAAGAAGATTTGATGATGAATCAAGAAGGATTGGTTGTGGAAAAGAAGCATGAACAACATGCTTACAATAAATAAGAAATTGATATGATACTAGAATATGAATATGTAGAAATATGCTACCTAGAGGAAGGAGAGATGCTTAGTGAAGAAGAAGACTCTCAAAAAACACAATGTTTCATTGGAAATATACAAGGTGCAGTGATGACTTAAGAAAACTTGAAGGGGTTGTGTGACAATTTTATTTTTGTTTTTAATAATATTATTGTTGTTGATATATATGTAGAATTGCAGAATGATGAAGGTGCTTGGCACAATAAAGTCGATGAATCATTGTGTGGACTCATAGAAGCCACATATGAAACACTTGATGAAGTGCTAATGAACCTGAAATGCAACCGGAAAAGGTGTCTCAATTGGCACAAGTTGAAGACAAACAAGTTTTTGATTAAGATATGATAGAATATACTATCAAGGAAGAGACGATTTGGCAATAAATCATGCAAAGATCAAAAGACTTGGACCTCATAGGAGATGAGGAAGCAATCAAGGAAGGTGAATTGGAGCTGTTGAAGATCTTAAGTCAAGAAGATGTTGATCCAAAAATTGAAGATGAAAGCAAGAATAAAAGTGAAAGGATGACATCAAGTGGAGAGGCAATGCTACCTCAAATTTTTACAACTAATTATGAAGCTAGTTTTGCATGTGCAAGCATAAAAGAGCATGAAGACAAGGAGATGGAGTCCTTTCTATTGGACTTCAACAAGGAGGATGAAGAAGAGATTGAGTCACTCAAGGTCATGCATCATGAAGAATTGAAAATAAGAAATGAATGCAAAACCATAATAAAGAAAATAAAAAAATGAGAAGTTGGAAGAAGAGAAAAAGAAGATAATCTCATTTGAGTGTCAACTACCAAGAGCATATCGTGCCTGCTCCGTGACATTGGTAAACCTTGGACAAGATCCATATTGATCACTTGCCACTTCCACTCTGGTATATCATGCGGATATAACAATCCAACTAGGTGCATGTGGTCAACTTTTACTCGTTGACATTCCAAACAACGTGACACATAATCTACCACATCTTTCATGATTCTCTTCCAAAAATACAGAGGTCTAAGCTCTGCCATAAGCTTGTTTAGACCTGGATGTCCTGAATATGGGGCATTGTGCAATTCTTTTAGCATTGTGTTTCACAAACTCTCTCGATCTGGCACATACATTCTTCCGTTGTAACACAAAAGACCATCACTCGTAAAATTGAATCCTTTATACCGAGGATTCTAAGCATTCTCAGACAATGCTTTTCTGATCTGATCATAAAATTCGTCTCCTAGTGAGAACTCAATCACACGATCCCTATTAGAACACCAGATGGATGATCACACATTGTAAAATGTATGTGCCAGATGGATGATCACACCAGATGGATGATCACACAGATTGCTACAACAATTATGGAATAAGATTTTTATTAATCTTCTTGAATCTTGCAGATCTTCTTGATCTTGCTTATCTTGCTCCATTACAATACTGCACCCATGGGTCTATTAAATAGATTTGAAAGCAAACAATAATTAGAAAAGCAAACTGAAGACTAATTTTAGTCTTTACATGCAAATTTCTTGAACTAACTGTTTGTCTAATTGCTTCTCTAACAGTTTAATTAACTGTTTGATAACTGCTGTGCATGCATGAGGAGTGGAGAAATTATCTCCTGTTAACTTCAGTTTCTAACAATACCATGTGAGTAGAGTCTCTTCAAAAAAAATTTAAGGTCAAATTATTTAGACAAGCTTAGCAACAGGAGCTCAAATATTTTCCCACTAGGGGAGTCTGATGCAGGGGCATCATGATATGACTATCGCTACAAAGTAAATATTTAAACTTGTTTATAACATTGTGAGATCCTAAAGGAGTGTCTTAAGATTCAATAAGGAGTTCAAGTTGTCCATTTGAGGTCCCTAGTAGTCTTATAAGCTTTTCCTGCTAAAAGGCTTATGTTTGAAAATTTAAAATTGTCAAGAAAGACTATAAGCCCTAGTGGCTAGTTGTAAGGATATGAACCCTTGGGGAAGGGTCTTAGGAGTTTGTTACATGATGTAAATGTTCCCTTTAACCCATGTAAATTTAATTCTACATGATCACCCATCTAGAAGCTGAGCTACATAGGTGAAGGCTAAAATAAAACATGCTTAATAATAGTCTTGGCAGTTGAGAGAGTTTTGGTCCTATCTTAGGACCAGACTAAACTTGTTATTATAGATAAGCCTTGTACCATTTGGATAAGAGCTAAATAAAGTAAAAAAACAAATATAAGTTCAAATCAAGAAGTGTGAGTGGTTAAGAAGAGGGAATAAGGCCTTTAGGCCTGGGTGGATGACAATCTATAGGACTGTATGTGTGTATGATATAAAGATTGATCAATACAAAGAAGAATATCGTGTTTCAAAGAAATTTGTAGACTTGATAAATAAGTAAGATCATGTTATTTTATGGACCTTGATCTTGTTTGGCGACTTTATGATGAAAATTTGACTGTAAGTTAAATACACAGTTCTTGTTGATAGTCTGCCAAAGATCTGTAAATGAATATGTGTGATTTATTTATATAAATAAAGGAGTTTGTAATTTGATTCACTTGTTTCATATATTTTTTAATTTTAAGAGCAAGAATTTAATGATTTTGTGATGTCTTTACATTGATTTTGATGCTTTGGTGGTCAAAAGCTTCTAAAACCTTTGTTTTGCACTTGTAGTCACTCTTAGTCAATTTGTTTTACGTTATTTGGATTGCATGAAATCCAAAGTTCAGTTCTAAAGGAAAGGTAAGGGTTTTAAACCTCCATTAAAAGTGATAGGAATATCTAAAGGTTCCTATGTGCTATGAACAATCTGTAAGAAGCTCTTGGGTTCCTATAAGTCTATGTAAACCCTAGGTAAGGATACACTATAGAAAAGTCCTTTATCTACAAAATTAACCCTTGAATCTCTTTAAAGCTTTGTGTAGAAATTATAGAAGTGGATTAGAGAGTGTTTCAAGTGTTTTTAGAAGGTAATCACTCCTTTATATTGAATTATACAAGATTGTGTGTAGACATGTTATCCTAAAAAGGCTTAAGACATATTTGTTTTATAGGAAATGGTAAAAATATATGGTCACTAGCCTAATAGTCTATTGAAACCTTGTTCATGTTGTGAGAAAAAACTTGTATGAACATAATAGGTCTAGAAATAGGTGAAAAAAGTGAAGTTAAAGCTCCAAGTTTAATACAGCCCTGTAGGAAGGTTCCCAAAATAGGATTTGTCGGATCAAGTGTTTGAACTTATTTATTAATTTTTCTTTCAATCTATTTGAGTATAGAATATATAATTAGAAGACTATAAATCACTACTTCTTATCAAATAGAAGTTGATCAAGTTTGTTAGATAGGGTATTGATCTCTTGAGTAATCACAATCAACTTGTAGGAGGGTATTGTAGTCTAAACCCTGAATTGAGAAATTATTCCATCATTGTCTAATCAAACACTTTTAGGATATTATTGGGACAATCAAACAAAGGATACATAGTTTTGAAAGTATCATCCAAGTGAGAGAAAGGGGAATGGTTCATTTGAAAAATAATAGATTTATTTCAAGGTTGCAAACCAAGTGTCTTACACTATAAGCCTAATAGAGGACAGATTTCCTAAGGGAATTCAATAAGAATTTGATTGATTAGAATATAGGGGTGTGAATTATTAAGATATGGAGATAAAGAATAAGTTCATTGATCTTCCAAGACCAATATAAGAAGATATTGTTTTTTTAACAAAATTAAGAGACCTAGAATTGAATTATATTAGTTCAAATTGGTCATATACAAAACAAAGGCAAAATGTACATGATATAAGTCAGATAGAGGACAAACAAAGTGTGTAAAGTTGGTGATGGGTCAAGTCATAATCAAATTAAACTAATTATTGTGTAAGGTTAGGAATCAAGAAGGCTTCACAAGATTCTTCATTTTCATTTTCATAGTAAGTTTATATTGGCCATAGAGTACTGATTGACTTTACCATGAAAACCTATTGTTCATTGCCTTGTTAGTAGATTCTTTAAATTGAAATAACCGTTTTATTTGAACTTCTTGGTCAAGTTCAACATATTTAAAAATAAATAAAAATGAAAAATGCTTCAAAAATATTTCATATATATATATATATATATATATATATATATATGTTTGTACTAGTAAAAGAGTGCTATTAGGCTTTACCGTAAAAAAAAACTCTTTCATTGTCTTTGGGTTTTCAATGATGCAAAGAAAGTTTATTAAGATCATTGTGCCATCTCAAACCCAAAATCTCCAAGGTAACATGGAAATTGCACTTACTCTTCTAGACATTGGTACAAGTGTATTTAAATGAGTTCCTATATTTCCATAAGCAAGATGAGTTCTTATAAACCTTGTTAAGTGTGTTTAAATATGTTTTTATTTATTTATAATTAGTCTATTGTTTAAGTAATTTATTCATTGTTGTGAATGTGGAACCCCTACATGCAGATTTTAGATAGGAATTACATGGAGAGAGTTCTTGTTTCTATGCTTTCTATGCTTTCTTGTTTGGTGTTTAGTTATTATCCAATGTTATGATATTGCATGTAGTGACCATGCTTTGATTGATTCATTGAATCATTGAGCCTCACACAAGACACACATATACCCATATATAGCTCTTCAATCTTGTATACAACTAGTAAACAAAGAAGTTAGTACTTGTTGGTTGGTAAGGGCCCTAACTCTTCTACATGTTTACAATAGGTAAACTTTGATATCATTAGCATATATACCCCTTCAATATTCTATGCAAATTATAAACAAAGAAGATAGTAATTGTTGGTTGGCTATTACCTCAACACTTCTACAATAGATACCTATTTTGATATCATAAGACTCTCCCTCTTCTATTTTCTATCGAGTCCCCTAATCTTACAAAAAGAGAGATTAACACAAGTACGGCAACTAAAATCTTCAAAACATTTTTGAAGGCCACATAGATTGAACCAAAAAAATCCTCTCAACAAAATTTAACATGTTATTTTATTTCCTAAAGACGGTCTCATTGCACCCCCACTTATATTTAATTACAATTTTCTTGTGGCATGAGAGTCTCTTTAGAACATGCTATCATCCCATGAGAAAGAAATGCATTTGAAAATTCTCTCTCTAAAGTTCAAGTTAGATAATATCTACATCTTCACACATTTTGCTTATCTTGAGGTTAAAGGCTGCTCTCATAACTCCTTCAATACCTTTGCACCATACAAAGACCAAATAGAGATTATTGTAGCTTTAACAAAGCAAGAATGATAATCTCTTACTCTTAACTATGAAGAAGAATTAATATAGTAATGTACCTTCATCTTAACACATTACAAACAAAATTAGACATTGTAAATGCCTTTGGGATCTTTTATTTAGGGTTTTGTTATTGCAAATTTTTTTACTTCTATTTTCTTTGGAGATGTGTTGCACTCCTATTTTATTTTTATTTGTATATTTTTTTACATTTTTTAATTTAATTTAATTTAATTATATTTTTATAATAAATTTAGATAACAATATGATAAAATAAAAATAAAATTTAAAATTATTTTTTACTCTTTGATAATTATTATCATCATTTATTATTGATTCTTTATTTACATTATCTAAATTGGGTGGAAATAACACAACGTTCAAGCACTCTAACAAAATTTATAATGATTTATATTTCATTGTAAATGTATATCCAAATATCATAGTCAATTTACCATACTTTATTAGTGATACATATTGCATTAATATGTGTATTATAAGACGTGAGTGAAGCCTTTTTGTGTATTAATTATAGCAATGGTTGTGCTCTGTGGATAATGCAAATGATTTCCAAAACATATTACACTAAAATCTGACGTATTAATTTTTAGATTTGATTTTATTCCCTTTTTTACATCAACATTCATTAAAAGGGCTCAAATTTTCTGTGGTTATAAGTCTGACAAAAGTGACAATATTAAGTTTACTAATAACATTTGGTTATGTATTTTACATCTCTAAAGCCAATGCATTCATATATATACCTAGTGCATTGGTTGCCAATATGATTACTCATTGTTTTCCATGTCATAAATATAGTGGCTGACAATCTTTTTACTATGGGGATTATGTTGGAATGTTTGTTGTCTCAACTCCCAACGTTAAATGCATCAAATGGGTTTGTATTAAGACACACATCTACGTAAATAGTAATTATACCAACTTTAATTGAGACTCAATTTGCATAAAACATAAGAACGCCTAAAGCATAGATCGCGGGATAAAATGACAAAGGCAATACACTAACATAAACAACAAGATATAATGATAAATACAGATAAGAGACAATAAAAAATATAATACACTTATCTTTGTATATACACACTGGTACTAATTCAAATTTGGTCATGAATACTTGATAATGTTATTTTTGACCCACTTTCACTTTAATTGACTTGAGCACTTAATCTGGACCTATTTTGCCACTTCACTCTATTCGAAGTATTTATATGGACTTAGCATTTTCTAAGTTGCTATCTTACTCTACAAATATGTTCTAAATTGCTAAAAACCTCTCTAAGCATATGTATGGACATCCTAGATCTCAAATTTGATATGTTACGCTTTAATACATGATCAATCAATATGGGTCAATAATCACAGTCAGGTTAGGGTTGATCTTGTTCATCAAAAGAAGAAGAACCATTGTAGGGTTAGGGTCGATCTTGTCCTTTAACTTACCAATGACTAATTTTCAAATTTAGACCCTCTTATAGGTTGGTCCATATTTTTAGGATAAGTAGCATGAGGTTTCCCCTTTTGGAATAATATAAAGGCACATCTAAGTCACCTATTCTAGCCCTTGGCAATTTCAATATCAAGGCATACTTACACCATTGTAAACTAAGAAAAGCTTCCCTATTCTTCCCAAATCTAATTCTAATCATTTGACATAGTCATTGGCCAAGTCAAGAGCCCATTCTATTCAAGTCAAGCAAAGGCACTATCAAGTATACAAATCCTTTTTCGGTGCATACATGTAGTCAAAGGAACACAATTGCATAAAACATTATAAGTGGGAGAACTAGGTGGGATTGATTTTAATTTTTGGAGTATTAGATACATAAACAATGATTAATCATCACGGAGGTGATTTGGGTCAACTCATCCCATTATACTCCCTCCACTATCTATGTAATTTTTTAGTTATTGCAAACTCTATTAGGGTTTCAACTTTTAAGAAGTTATTTGAAAGCCATTCATACACATCCAAAGGTAAAATTTATGCATACAAGTGTGTTTCAAGTAAGTGTAGGTGATTATGCCATAATTTTATATATTTTCTTTAGAGGACAAAATCAACCAGTAGAGGATGGAAGTGCTAGTTCATCCTATCCCTTTCTAATAATCATGACCTTGAAAAATTATAGTCATAGTTCTTGTGGCACTTATAGAATCAATTTGAGTTGATCATTTCTAGTTATTTGTAAGTCACACACAATCAAGTTACAAGCAAAAAATAGATAAATCCTCATGTTATTCATAGTTAGACTTCTTCCATTAAATCGTGTTTCATCTATTTCAGTACTTTGTTTTCATTCTATTTATTGCAAGTGATTTACAATTGTTTATGTCTATCTATTTATTATATCTTAATTATAATAGTCACCAAATTAATTCCAAATTTCAATAAAACATATTGGTGAACTCACATTTTATTTGAGCATTGCTTCAAAAAAATTTCCCCAGGGTTTAGATAAATTCCTAAACATTTGACACAAAAAGAACTTTCTTTTGACCTTAGATCTAGTATCTGACACTAAAAGAACTTGCTTTTGACCTCAAATTTAATAGTCGACACTGAAAACACTTTATTTTGACCTTGGGTTTGATATCTAACATTACAAACACTTTGTTTTAACCTTAGATTTATGGGGAATTTACTAATCTCCATATACACACATTTTCTTTCTATTTTTAGCATTCCATTTTTTATTATTATTTGCAATATCATTTCCATGTTATTATGTGACATTTGAACATCCATTGTATGCAGCGCTTGGCTTTATTATATGACATTGTGCATGTTATGTTTGTATGCTTGTTGAACTTGTTATGTTTGATGAATGCCATTATCAATATCATGCACTACCTATTGTGTATTCTTATATTAAAACTTCTACTATGAGATTAATTAAAAAATTTATCTAAATTTGACACTTTAGG
The DNA here is from genome assembly GCA_037957365.1 of Torreya grandis. Classification (NCBI taxonomy): domain Eukaryota; kingdom Viridiplantae; phylum Streptophyta; class Pinopsida; order Cupressales; family Taxaceae; genus Torreya; species Torreya grandis. Next base: position 1,448,457 of record JARHVA010000451.1, read on the forward strand.
CCTTGTCTCATATGTTACAGACATGATTTGAATGATACATATCCTACCATGTTGACATAATTTTCACATATGTTACAATATTCAATGATTACATCTTGATACACATGATAAAATAAATTTTTATTTTGAGTTGAGTGATTTTCATGATACATCCCTCATCTCAAAAGGGGGAATTTTGGTGGGATTTTCAAATGGAGATAAGTCTCTTTGAGAAAAAATAGTTTTGAGCACATACTACAATTTCAAATAATTTATAATGGTTTAAAAATTTAATTATTGTTATAAATTATAGGGGCATATGCCATGCGTATGCATTTACATTATGGGAACAACTTCAAATAAAGTTTAAAAATATGCATCTACATTCAATTAAATATTTTACATTTATCAATGGGAGAATGATACATATTCATGCCATGTTTTCAATATTATTTGCTATTCGCATTCATGGTATGATCTTGGATGCTTTCCATTCTCTTTTGATTATGCATACATGAACTAAGGAACAAGTGACGTTGAATCTAAAAGTCATTTTTAATGATTGATTCAGATAAAGTGCATTATGCATAATTTGGAGGTCTAGTAACCTCTAACATTATAGCCATGAATCCATCATGGATTCCAACCTGTTTCTATATTGGGGTTAAAAATACCAACATCATAAATTGAGGTTTATGTGCCCCTTAGTGGATTCTATTTTCTATTCAATTTGATCTAAATTGGGGCTTGATCACCTTCAATTTTTTATTGATTCAGTTAATGAACCAATCTCTCCAAGTGCTTCATGGGAAGCACCAATTATCTAATGCTTCAACAAAGCATAATATTCAAACAAAGTTACAAGAGAAACATTGGTTTCACACATATAGTTGTAATCTTTCCTTCCTCTTTTCAATATTTTCAAAATCAAGTTACATTTTAATTTTTAATTTCACATATGGACATTGACTACTTTTACATCATTGTAGGATTCACCATAGAACACATCACATGATTGAATCTTTCTCCCAAAGGAAAAGTGTGTTGTACATGCTTAGGTATATCTTTCCTTTTAATTTGGAAATTTATTTTCTAAATCAAATGGAGGAAAATCTAGTCACTCAAATTTGGTCAAGAATACTTGATAATGCCATTTTTGGCCCACTTTCACTTTAATTGACTTGAGCACCTATTTTGGACCTATTTCACCACCTCACTCTATCCTAAGTAACTATATGGATTTATTATTTTCTAAGTTGTTATATTACTCCTACATAAATGTTCTAAATTTATAAAAACCTCTCTAAGAATCTATACAAACATCCCATATCTCAAATTTGACATGTTACCCTTCAAAATATGATCAATTAGCATGGGTCATAGTGGCAGTCAGTCTTGACCTCTATGGGTCGATTTTGTCTTTCAACTTAGCAATGAACACTTTCTAAATTTAGACTTTCCCTTATAAGTTGGTCTATATTTTTATGATAGGTAGAATGACATTTTTTATTTTTGGATTGCCATAAAAGGCACATCTAAGTCACCTATTCTATCACTTGAAAATTTTAATATTGAGGCAAACTTACAATATTATACACTGAGAAAATCTTCCCTATTCTTCCTAATTCTGATTCTAATAATTTAAAGTATTCCTTATCCAAGTCAAGAACCCATTCTATTCAAGTCAATTAAATCATTATCAAGTATTGAAGCCATATCTAAATGCATACATGTAGTCAAAGGAACATAATTGCATAAAACACCCTTAAGTGAGAGAAATGCATAGCCTTGATTTCCCTCTTCAGAGTATTAGGTATGTAAGAAGTGATCAATCATCATTGGGGTGATTGGGGTTAGTTTAGCCCATTACACTCCCCCTTTTCTCTTTGTAACTTTTCAACTATTACAAGCCCTATAAGAGTTTCAATGTTAAAGAAGTCATTTGTAGGTCATTTGCACGCATCCTAAGGTCAAATTTTTGCATACATGCATGTTTCAAGAAGGTGTAAGCAACTATGTGCTAAATTTATAGATTTTTCATAGAGGAAAAAATTGACCAGTAGAGGACAATAGTGTTTATCAAATTTCTTTTCTTTTTGGTGATCCTGACCTTGAGTAGTTATAGTCATAGTTCCTATGGCACTTGGAGAATTAGTCTGAGTTGATCATTTCTAGTTATCAAGCAATCATACACAATCGAGTTACAAGAAAAAAATAGATATGTCCTCTTGTGTTATTCATAGTTAGAATTATTCAATTTGATCACATTTCATCTAATTTAGTACTTTGCTTTCACTCTAATTATTGTAAGTCATTTAAAAATATTTATTATCTTTCTATTAATTTTATATTAATTAGAGTTAATCACCAAATAAATTCTAAATTATGATTAAACAACATGAACAATAATAGGAATAAAATATAATAAATGGGTATACACATTGCCTTTGTCAAATTATTTCATATTTATCCACACCTTACAAGAGTAGTCAATTTTTGTAAATTACTTTGTATTTCAATGGGAATGTTTTTCCACATCTCAAAGGCCATAGACAATAGTCTTCACATGCATATCAGTTCCTTTGATTATTGCTAAACTGCATTGCAAAGAAAATATGCATAAGTCAATTGAACATTTTTAGTCCATTGTGATTCTTATCTTTTAGTTATGAGAAACATGTCTTCTTATATTCTTGAAAAAAATATATGTATGTTATTTTACGTATTAATTATATTGAACATCAAATCATGAATTTATCTTGTTTATGTGAAATTTAATTGTCTATGTCAACACGTTTTCACTCTATTTCATAATAAAGAAGTATTGTATAAAATTTAAGCATTCAACATGGACAAAATGCCTTATGTAACTAATAAAGATCCATTTTGTTTCTTCTTTGAATTTAAAAAAAACTTTACTTATAACAACCACTGCACAAGCTTAATAAACTATGAAAGACATAAGAAATGGTAACATATTGGGTTTTCCATTAAACAACATAGTGTTTATGGCCAAAATCTTAATTATGATTAAACAATACACGTGTATTTCATCTGTTATTGTATAATTTTTTTTATTTTTTCTAGCATTCTTGGCCTACATCTCACATCCAATTTTTTTTTTTTTGAATGTGGCAATATTAATACTCAATATCATTTTTAATATTTTATACTTTTATCTATTTAATATTCTCATGATTTATGAATCTCCATTAATCGTATGCCCTATATCGTACCTAGATTGGTACAAGATAGAATATATATATATATATATATATATATATATATATATATATATATATATGGAAAAATTACTTTGTGCTTAAAGTCCAAGATGTTAAAGAGAAATAAGTATTCTTACAAGATGATCTCAATCAGACAGAAATCAAGCTGGCAATTTGAGAGGTTGATCTAATAACTGCTACCATATAGATGGTTAAATAACTTTAAGAGGGGTGAGAAAAATAAGCTCAACAAAGTCACCATGTTTTTAATAAAGAACCTATTAAGATGACATAAACAAGAGAATCGATAAGAAAGTCTGATAAAGTGTGAGTATAAATTATATTTATTGGTTTACTTTGAATCATAAAATTACCATGTCTAGATCCATAAATATGGATTTATATGTTAAACTAGTCTTGTACACTCAAAAAATATATCTCAAGGCTTTACCCTTTAGTTTGATCTTCCTTGCAACCAAAAGTCTTGCATTTGCCATCTCACTAGGTCTACTTATTTATTAGTCCAACCTTGATTACTCTAATTATATAGATCACATGTACCACATAATGTCTAAAATCTGATATATATCCTTTACTGTCAATTATAAAACCTTAAAAAATTTCCTCCATCCAAAATAATTACGTTCAAGAGCAAAAAATAATGTCAATGCTACTATCCATGCTCCAATGCAATTGCCCTTTCTCTACAAACACTCAAATTTGTAAATCTTTCGATGTGTATGAGTTAGCCTAAGAATGTTGTTAACCTTTCAGTAAGGATATTTTCAAAATAACTAGTATAAATACAAGTCGAATCTAATTCATTTGGATATCAAGCAATCACCTCTCAAGATTAGACATACTAGTGAATATAAAAATGCAAAACTAAGGTATTCTACCCTATTTATCCCTATTTGCATATCAATCATAGGAAAAGTCATATTATAGGTCTAAATCACTCAAAAGACAACCCATGATCCATATTTATCAAGTTATAAGCTATATCATTGCATGCACTCACATATAGAATTATACACTATAATTCACACACATACCTACACATAGGGGAGAACTACATAAGTCTAAGTCCCTATTTGGAATATTGGCCATGTAGGTAACACTCATTGATAGAGGGTTATTTAAGGTCAACTTGACACTGTGAGCCCACTAACCCATTTTTGGTAAGGTAATCTAATATGAAGTGAAGAGCTAGGGTTTGAGATATAAACAATGATATAAAGCCTATGCATAAGATCCATATTCATTAGATGAAAGGAAACAAAAAACCTATAAAGACCTAGGTGGTCACATATTGATACAACAAACATTCCATACATGATAGTTGCATTGAGATTCAGATAGTAGCATCGATGTAAGTGTTTAGACAACCAAAAAAGAGTATTTATAGAATTTGACATCTAGTTCTTGAACATCATACAACCTATTCTCACATATTTGCATCTCATATGTATTCACACATCATTAAATAAGTTAAGTATTATTTATTCTTTGTGATTAAGTAATCAAAACACCATTTGGAATTGTACTTTCTATATTTAACATTTTTCATAATTTAACATTGAAATGAAATATCATAAACTGAATTATTTAATTAGCCTACTTTTAGGAATAGTTTAATTCAATTTTGAATATCATATTCCTTCACAACCCTTGATCATAAAAAAGGTTAAACATTTGGTGAACCTGACCTTTGAGTCTTCCTTTACAAACCTAACTTGATTCTAGGGTTTCCAGCCTTTTAAGGTTTTAGATTGTTATTTTTATTTTCAGTTCTGATTTGCTTCAATTATTTACATCTTTGTCTTCATTAGTAAACAATGGAAAATCTTAATAAAAAATATCATTTTGAATTGGAAGAAAGATAAGCATTAATCAATCATTTGAATGTACATAAAGAGCTAATTGATGCATTTTTGTATGTTATAAGAGATGAAATTAATAAACATGCAAAGACTAATGCATCCACATCTAATAGCAAACCCTTATATGGTCTTAGTATTAATAAATATTCCATTGGAACCATTAAGACTTCAACCCAATCATCGATTTCAATGCCTATTTCAACACAAGCATTTCTATCCCTTTTGGCAACTTCTCAAACTTGAAATCTTAGTGGTCAAACTGTGAAAGATCTTTTACAAATTATAAAACTATTAGAAGCTAAGGATACCAACATTGAGAAAATTTATTTGAAATCAACCCATGTTATTGATTTACAAGATGTATTGCATAACCCTATTGTACCTGAGATATATTTGTACCCTTTGCTAACTAGTTTTATTGCATCCAAGTTCACACTTTAAGATGGCAAGGGTGATCATGAGCAACATTTTTAATCCTTTTATGTGGCATCCATTGATTATGAGTCTAACGAAATTTTTTTGACAAAATTATTTTGAATAAGCTTAAATGATTATGATTTGAGATGGTTATATATACAAGGGAAAGTGAAGCTGATCTACAAATCAATCCTAACTCAGAGAAGATAAATCATACTAGTCCTTCCACTTATTAGTATATTTAGATAATCAGGGTCATGACCAAGATGGATCTGATAGACCTAACTAAGGGTCCCTTATCACACAAATATCACTAGAGAGGGTTCCAAAGCCTCTAGTCAAGCAACACCATGTGATAACCCTAGTTAGGTTCTATGTTTTCTTATTCACAAAGTAAATGATAAAGTAAAGTAAAATCTAACCTAGTGCTCACCAAAGCATGTGGCACAAAATGAGGGTAATAAACATGAAAGTAAACATGCATAAAATAATTCTAATTAAGTTCATATATATATATATATATAATGCATAGAGAGAGAAATATATTCAAAATTTATTACTTATGATATTTATATCTATTAAAATAAAGGAGTAAGAGTTAAAGATACTTACCTTGAAGATGAACCTATCGAGACTCAATCTTTCCTTTGGCCAATGGTGCTTTACAAGAGATTTTTGTGGTTTGTAAGGATCACTAAGATGGGTTGAAACATCCAAGACTTTTTCAAAAGACAAGATCCTTCTCTAGGTGTAAACCCTAAGTAATGACTCCTCAAGTATAATGGTGGAAGAAAATATTATAAAGAAGCACAAATAGATGATTAACTCTATTTTCTCTCTTAAATGGTGGAAACCTATGTGTATATATAGCTAGATCTAACCCTAAACTGTTAGGTTGTGGAGCTAAAAGCTTCAACTATGCAGACGAAGAGGAGGTTGCTGAAGTTCCAGAAGTATCAACGTCGGCAGTATGACCGACGTTGGTCATGATGAATGTAGAAGGCAACCAGCATCGACAGGAAGTCAGCGGATGTCAATCAGCACCAGTTAGACAGGGACCGACGTCGATCGCCTGTGTGTTCTAGAACTATTCGTTGCATGAACAGTTAGTTGAACTGAGTGTTTGCATGTAAAGGCTATTTCGAGTCTTGAGCTGTGTGTCTATTATTAGTCAATAAGAGTCTAAGTTATTGTTTAAGTCTGGGATCTATTTATAGACCCATTGGCATGTATTGTAATTATGAGCTGAAAAGAAAGGCAAGGAAGATCCTTCCATTGTAATATCATTGAGTTGCAAGCTCATAGGAGATCTACATGTGTAAGTATGGTCTGTTGAATTGCAGGTTGCAGGTTCATGGGAGATCTACTTGAAGTACTTTAGAGTGCTTGGTACTGGCAGGGTTATTACTGACTGGTTGGAGAGGTGAACACCTATTCTGTGTGTGAGTTGTGTGTTGGGACCATTTTTGGTAGGAGAGTGAACTCTTAAAGAATTACTATACACTTGAGGTGTGGGAAGCCTCTGGAAGGTGGGAGAAGAAGTGGCATCTTCTTTATTGTATTCTTTTCTGTACGAGTATTAATACAAGATAGTGTATTGTCTCTCATATTCTGTGCTATTTGTGAATTCTAGTTACTTGTTACTTCTGGATATTTTTGCATGTTTAATTGCTTGTATTTGGTAATCATATTGTGCTCTTTCTGAGGAGCAAGATCCTAACAAGTGGGATCAAAATAGGTGTGTTGTTCTTGGATTCCCTGACATAAACTCTTTCAAAGTTTTAGACTATAGAGTCAACCTAATCAACCCTATATCATTAAATTATTGAAATTATTTAGGTCCTGAATTGGGTCAAGCCAAGGCCACCCATAACGTTCTCATATATTTTAAGTACAGGGTTAGCCTAGGCTGACTTTGTTTGATAAAACTTAGAAATAAATTTTGGCTTAGGTAGGGGCTGTTTGAGGCAATGAATTGCTTAGAGGAGTGTGTAAGGGAGGTTTCAAAGCTTAGGGAAGTATATAAGAGAGGTTTGTGTTGGCTTCAAGTGGTGGTATAGGGGACAACAATATTGAGAAGCACCAATGGTATGCCTACCCCTTTTTTTTGCACTATTTAAGGCATGCACTCAGAGAGATTGAGACTTGATGGGTTCTTACAAGAGAGTAAACATAAATAATTGATAAATTTTAAAAATATTGTGTATACATATTCCCCATTCGAATCTCATCATGTGTCACACAAGTGTAACAGGGGATGGTGCTTCAAGAAAATAAATAGCTACACAAAACATTGAATCTAAATAAATTGTAGTGTTTTAAATCATAAAATAATTGAAAGTAAATGAATGAAAGGAAATAACTAAAATAAAATTAATGTATGTGTACTTTGAATTACCTTTATCACTAGATGGTTGTTTTTTGTGTTTATAGTTTTGATTGTGGAAGGCACAAAGACTAATTTGGATAAACTCAAGGATACAAAACTAAAAAGAAAAAAACAAATAAATGTAGGAAAGCCAAGATAATTGAAATGTGTAAACATGACGTACTTACAAATTTGTTAAACTATGGTGATAAATGTTAAGTTAGGACCAAATGACTAAGCCAACATTTTTTAAATTAAATCAATTAATAAAAAATTCATGGCTACTAAATGACTAAAAAACTTAAACAAGTATGCCTTAAGTTAGAAAGGACAACAAACCAAATCAAACTAAGGATACAAGTAAAATGAAAGTGTAACATCAATGTGAAAGTAGTAACAATCCTTACTTAAACAAAGATGGGCAATAAATGGTAAAATAATAGTGATGAGTGAACAATAACAATCCCTACTCAATCATCAATGAAAAAAGTACATGAAAGAGAAAACAACATTGGTGAGTGAGAAGTAACAATCCAAACTCACCCAACAATGGAAAAAGTAATAAAAATAGAAATAGACATAGTTGTCCAAAAAAAAGGAATGGTACTGAAAAAGTTTCAAATGAAATCGAGGCAATTCTATAAATTTAAAGCAATGGTATAAAACAAATAATCCATAGTCAATCAAGCATTCTATTTTATTTCTAAAGATAGATAAAACTGAAATAAAGTAGTGCTAACATGTTTATAAGATGTGAAGAAGAGTAAATATAGAAGTGGGTAAACATATTTAGAATCAAACTTTCTTGTCAAGGGAGGAAATGAAATTGGTGGTGGTGGAAATGAAGAAAATAACAAGGTAGAGAAACTCTTAATCGAAGTCAAGACACTAAAATTAGGTTATTTAAAACAAGAGGAATTTTGACATTAAGGACTCTAAATAACTTCTCCTAACCACTCAAATCTTGGGTTATCAAATGAAATATGAATATCATCCCATAAAGGCTATATGCTTGAAAATTAAAATGGACATACCTTCCCACAACGTGTTCCATGTTCCTCGAGACCCCTTATAGAGTCATTGATCTACTATGAAGATTGGGTACTTGCATGAGAAAGTATGTAGCACTATATATTATTTTAATTTCTCCTATCCCTATCTACTGGCCTACCACACCCTAATGGATTTTGGCTTTATTAAGAGGCCAACTATGGAGTTTGAGCTTTTACTAGAAATAAGAGATCTATTATAAATCACATATTTTGGTGTGATGTTTACTTTTTTGATTTTTATATTGCTTTCTGATCATTACCTTTTATTTTAAATGATTTGGATTTTAAATTTTGATGGCTTTTTCTATTCCACCTCCATACAAATTCAGAGAAAGGCAAAAATGGTATGTGTGAGAAGAGCCTGGTCCTATCCATGGTCTTACACTACAACTCACAAAATAAAAACCTAAGTGGGTGAAGAAAAATAAAAATAAAAATGGTATTTTTCAGGAGAGCCTAATCCTATCCATGGTCTTACACTACAACTCACAAAATAAAAACCCAAGTGGGTGTAAAAAGTATTAAAAAATAAAAAAAATTGATATGAAAAATCTATGTATGAAAGCAAAAGGAAGTCATGAGGAAAACCAAGCCCTATCCACGGTATTACAATGTAAATCATGAATTTAAAGAAACTAAAGGTCCAAAGGAAGGAACAAAGTTTTGTATATAAGATATACTATTGTAGATGGTGAGATCCTTGGATAAGTCCTACAGGAATTATTAGTAGGATAGTATATAGAAGTATGATAAGAAGGGAAATATTTAAGAAAAATATTTCTTCAAAAATTGTGTATTAGTGGGTTCTTTAAAAACATGGTCTTCATTACTTTGTAGGCGGTAGGTGCTAAGACCAAGAATGCATTTCTGATTAGGGGACCCACCATTTTTGGTTATATTTTCCTTATTTATCATGGGTGTATTCTAACTTAAGGACTAGATCACCAATGCTAAAAATGTAAAATTTAGCCTTTTTATTATGTTGTTTGGTGATGCAAGCCTTGTATTGGTGGTTATGTTGAAGAGCGGCTAGATGATGTTCATCAAGAAAGTCTAGGGAATGAAGGGGAGATTCATGTAATTCTTCATCAAGAATGATACCGTGAAGAGATATATGTAAAGAGGGGAGTTCAACTTCTAATGGTAAGAAAGACTCAATACCATAGACTAGTGAGAATGGTATTGCCCCAATGATAATATGTATTCTAGTAGGATAGGCTCAAAGTGCATGATATAAGTGAAAATCTCAATCGGTGGGAGTTTCTCGAATGGTATTTTGTATAAATTTTTTAATGGCCTCAATTTGGCCATTGCATTGTGGATGGTAAGGCATGGAAAATTTATGGAAAATTTTAAATTTAACACATAATTGCCTCATCTCCTTACTTTTGAAATTGCCACTATTATCATAAATGATTGTATGGGGAATTCTAAAGTGATAAATGATTTGGTTAAGGATAAATTTAGAGATAATGGTTTTTATGACATTGACAAAAGACATGTCTTCCACCCATTTAGTAAAATATTTAGTAGAAGTAATGATAAAAATATGACCATCTTGTGATCCAGGTAATTTGCCAATGAGATCTAATCCCCACATGGAGAATGGCCAAGGAGACTCCATAATTTGGAGCTTAGATGGAGGTGAATGGATTAAATCATCATGAAATTGGTAAGGATTACACTTTTTGGAAAAATCTATAGTCTCCTTTTCTAAAGTAGGCCAAAAGTATCCCATACATAAGCATTTACATGTTGTACCATGTCCACTATATTGACCACTGCAAATTCCCCCATGTGCTTGATCGAGGAGAGGATAAACCTCTTATTGCATTACACAATAGAGCAGGGTAATTTATGCATTACAAAAATAAATTGTGTTGTATAAAAAGACATATTTAATGACTTGTTTACATATTTTGGTCTTTTAACAAGAATCCATGTCTGGTAGATAGGTTTGATGTTCAAGGAATTAGATGATGTTTTGTACCATGGGATTTATCAAATAGTGACAGACTCAATGTGATAAATGAGTGAATCATGTGGTTGAAAAAAAGAGGCTGATTTTACTATTTGAATAAGAAATTGGGAATCAGTAAGTGCTTGATGAATATGAAATAGAGATGTTGAAGAATCAAGAGAATCAATGATAGAGTTATGATCTCTTAAAATTAGATCAATGGTAAAAGAGGCAAATTATTTGGTGAATGTTGTTTCCATTTGATGATAAGTGATGAAAATTTCCCTTTTTACACTATTAATCATTGTTAATCTAGCAGTAGATAATTTGGGAGTCACCCAAAGCATGTAGATATGGGATATCTAAGTCAAGTGCTATTTTCATTCTTAAGACGAGAGCTTCATATTCTGCCATGTTATTAGTGACATCAAGGGTTAACTTAAATGCTATAGGGATGATCTTAAAATGAAGGTTGGTTATATTACAACCTACCCTAGCTACTTGAAGGAATTTGGCACCATCAAAGTGGAGAGTCTAGGTGTCTTTGTGAAAATCAATGGTAACTTTAGGGAGCTCTTCAATAACTACTTTGGATTTAGTAGTATTGGGAATGATATGGGTATCTTCTTAATTATTTGCCTCTAAATCAATAATGAAATTATAGAAATAATCTTTAATGGAGATATCTTGATTAAAACCTTTAATATAAAAAATGTTATCATCAAGGAGATTATCTTGAAAGTGATTTTTAGTGGGTATGGGTGCCACTGCAAGTTGGTCGGTAATGTCTTTCCCTTTGATAGATTTTTGTGTTATGATTCAAACATTAAATTACATAAAGATAACCATCCATTTGCCAATTTTATTTCTAGATAGAAATGCTTTGGAGAAAAAATGATGAAATGGATCAGAATGGATAATGACATAAGTAGTTTGATAAAGCATGTAGTGATGAAACTTTTCCACTTTGAAGTAGATAGTAAGGTAATCAGGGTCTAATTTAGTATAACAGTTTTTGTAATTGATAAGGCCTCAACTAATATAGAAAATAACATATTCTCTTACGATATCATCTTGTTGGGAAAGCATCACCCCAACTGATATGGGAGAGAAGAGGTGTACAAAATTAAAGGATGATCATTGGAATGTGGGTGGAGGGTCAGAGGATGGAACACAAATTCTTTCATGTTATCAAAAGATTTCTAACAATGATCAGTACATTCTAGAGCATTACATTTTTTGAGAAGGTAATTAATAGAGTAGATGCGGTAAGCCATTTCTGGGATGAATCGTTGGAGTGCTCAAGCTTGTCAAGTTAAGTGAAAATGTCAAAAATAAAATGAGGAATGGGAATATTGACTATAACATTGATTTTAGCAAGATCAACATCAATACCATGAATAAGACTAAGAACCCTAATATCTTAGAAAATGTAACACTAAAGACACACTTTTAGGGGTTGATTCTAACTTTGTATTTGATTAATCAATAAAAAATGATAGCTAGATCGGTGAGATGTGTTATGCAACTTTTTGATTTGGTAATGAGGTCATCAACATAGGTTTACATAATTTTGTGTTTAATATCATGTAAAATGTGAGTCATGGCACATTGATAGGTAACTCCAATATTTTTAAGTCCAAAAGGCATTTTAACATAGTAATAGGTTCCCCATTCCATGGTGAATGTTTTTTTGTGTGGGTCTTCAGGGGCTATGTGAATTTGATTGTAACCTAAAAAACCATTTATGCGTGATAACATTTCATATCCAGTATTAAAATCTATGATGGCATATATTGAAAGTAATGTAAAATTGTCTTTGGGATATGCGAGGTTAAGATTATAGAATTAGATGCATATATGAATGACCATGGTAAATTTTTTGTGAATAGGAATAATGTTTGACACCCATTCATAATAGTCAACATGTTAAATAAACTTGGCATCTAACAATTTGATAATTTATTTATGGCATAGGGTAGAAATTTCCATTATTATTTTTGGATGGGTTTTACATCTAGGTAAGTGATAATGTTATGCACAACGATACTAGGGTTGATACCTAGCATGTCCTCATGTGACCAAATGAAAGTTATCATGCTCGATTGGCTTGATTTCTTTAGAGACTGTTATGGGTCAAGGACATGAGGGTGTACCATATTATATTCTCATAGTTTATTTAATAAGCATAGCATTTCCATATTGAAAATGATATGGAGCATTGGGAAGAGAAGAAATAGGATTTTTTTTGGGGTCTACACTAGTAATGAAGTTATTAAAATGAGGAGCTTTTCAGTTGAAATTTCCAAGTATATGATGTTTTCATGGAAGTTAAGGTTATCTAGCATGGAGTAACTCAAGAATGGATTCATTGTTAGAGAGCATGGGTAAGGTTCCATGGTATTCTAAGTCTACTTCAATATTAATGATTTTATTACCATGGTGTTCATATATAGAATGTATATGGTGTACATCTATTGCCTTGGTATCAAGGGTAATTTTAGGTGTATATGAAATTGTTGATAAAGGCTGATTGGAGTCAATTGGATTGATAATAGGTGTTTTATGTTATGTTGTAGATGGATATTAGGTTGAATTGAGGGGGATAGCTTCATTGGTATATATGGAATTATGGACAGGGAGGAGAGTTGGTAGATTGATTGGTGATATAGAATGTATGGAAGGTTTTGAAAGTTTCAAATTTTTGAGAGGTAATATTTGTTCAAGAACCCAAGGGGTATCAAGAAGTGGAGAATAAATTGGAGGTACATCACCTTCAGGTTCTAACTCACTATCCATTGAAATGACATGAACATCATGATTGAAAGTATGTATTTTGGATAAGGTTTGTTGATAGTGTTGAACATCCAAGTCCCATGATTGAGATTGGGCCATGATTTAGTTATCATCATAGGTGTGAGAGATAGTACATGCTTATGTCTCTAAAGGAGCATCAGAAGGAGATACAACTAGATCACTAAATTTTTGAGGTGACATTGTTAAAGGTCTTGAAATAACTTGGACACTCCATATTCATTGCATGTAAAGTCATTAATGTGTAAGATAATTCATGTGCATTACATGGAGGAGGGAGTTAATCAATCTCATCGATGAGAGGGATGGTACAATCATGGGGTAACAATGAAGGAGGGAAACACTCCAAAATATGAGGTAACTTAGTAGTATTGAAAGTGTTTTATGAGTCATTTGAATCATCATCATCAAAATCAGCAAGAGTGACCTGATTGGATTTGAATACGTTATCATCAGTCATGCTATGATCAACTTTGTGAGCCAAAGAGACAAGAAAAGTGTGTTAGATTAAGAGACAAATATAGGGAGATATCCCTTTAACCTAGAGGTTTACCTTTATCAAAGGCAACCCAAAGGCCTAGAGGTAATCTCATGTTGTCCAAATATGGGAGAGGCTTGAACACCCTCTCTTAGGGTATAATATTTGGCTACAACATGAACTACTACGTAAGATTTAAGGGTTATGACGACAAGTGATTCACCCCTATTTTTGGGTTACTTTGTCTCCCCTCTCCTAATATTTTTCTATTTATATCTTCTTTTCTAGAATTAGCATATCAATTTTTACTTTGGCTATGCTGAAAGGTTGTCAAAATTTTGTACTACAACTTTTGAAGTAATAAGAAGCTAATTTCCTCCATTTTCAAGTTATTGTGTGAAGTGTATGTTTAATTTATATTGATATAACCTAGTGAAACAATATATTTCCTATGTTAATTTCTAGTTTTTGTTCCTTTTTACAACATATTTGAGTTTATATAGGTCATATTAAGTGTCTAGGTTTAATCTCATTCCAAACTTGGAAGTGAATTCAACAAATTTTCATTCCTTCCATGCTAAGAGTGAGTGTTGTTGAGGCCTTTATGTGAAACACTATTGTATAAATCATAGTCTTGAAGTGAATTAAACGTGTGCAGGATCTTGTGATTTCTAAGATTGTTGATTGCAAGCAAAAGTGGTAACAAACATTGGTGCACCACCTTTTATTTCAAGTTTTCATGTTATTTCTAGTGCAAGCATTATCCCTTCACCATTTCCCTTAGTCAAAAAATCAATAGTAAGTAGGATTAAAATAAAATTTAGTGAGTGCATCAAGGGAACTATCCCTCTATCTAGAGTTTATCTCCAATTCAAAGTCACCCACACTTTGGAGAGATTCATTATTTTAGTAGGAGTGGGAAGAGGCACACTTTCTTACAAGGGGTTGCACACCTAATTGACAATATTTTTTGGCACGCCCAGTGGGACCTATATTCCTTGGCATAGATAAAGTTTGGATTCGGAGATTTACATTTGAATTAACAAAGGAAATTCATCATCCTTAAACTAGGATATTATGAGTTTGCAGAACTCTTAGCAACATACCAACACAAGTTTTATGTCAAAGGTTACCACAAGATTTTCAAGCAAAGGTATTTATTTTAAATTTGTTGATTTACATTCTCATTCTTATAAAATAAAAATAATAATAAGAACAAATGCTTATCCTATGAAATTATTTTAATCTCCAAATCAACCCATTGTACAAGATAATTTAGTCCCCACTATTCAAATGGTTGTCCCTAGGAACCAAGTATTTATTTCTTTAATAGAGGAAACCCTCTAAATCTAGCTCAGTATGATGATGTCCTAACTTCATCTATTAAAATCATACCTTATTTCTTAAGAGAAGACCAAGCCACACCTATTGAGCATATTCATGATGCATCTAACCTATGTTTTATTTATAATGTTGTCCAGGAGAATGTTGCTATCTATCTACTTGTTGCATCCTTCAGAGGAAAATTATTGAAGTTGGATATAAACCTTCCTTTAAACTCTATTGCTTCCTAGGATGACTTAGGTGTAATATTTTGTACATAATTTTAGGATAAATCAGATCATTCATTCCTGGCTGAACATCTCACAACCATTAAGAAGGATCCCCATGAGTTCATGACTAATTTTAACCTCAAGTTTCAAAAGAAATAGACTAGGATATCTCTCATGATTAGGCCATCTCCTTAGTATGCCTTCTTTTACTTCCTAAGATCTTTAAATTCTGATATCTATGTCATGATTAATTCTATGGGTGGCACTACTCTTCCAAATGCATATAAAGTGGCTATTAGAGCAGAAAAGAATTTGATTCAAGATACAAAGTTGGTACTTAGACCTCTTATGCCCATATTTCCAAAAACATATCCAATTTCAGCCCCTCAAGCTCCCCTAATGGCTCCAATTCCAGGCCCTCAAGCACAAATTATAGCCCCTCCTAGTCAATCAAGTGATATTGGATAACTCAAGGGAATGCTACAATCCTTTGGAAATGAAATAGTTTAGTTGAAAAAGAAACAATACCAAGTGAATAGGCATTATCAAACACCTAATCACCCCACCTATTAGCAGAGACAATAGACCTCCTTATCAAGGTTTTAGAGAATAAAGACCTTCATACCAAGACCAAGGAGCTATCACACAAGCCAAACCTTATGCTGTAGTTGATTAAAATGTTCCATCTTCTTATAAAGTCATTATACCTATACCAACACAAAACAACTTGATGCAAGATTCAGGTTGGTATCCATATAATCTAAATGATATTCAAAAACAATCCTTGGTGGCTCAAACTATGTTGGTTCCTCAAATGACCCAAGAAGAAGCTTCTCTTCAAGAAAGTCAACACAGTGAGGATATGGTTCAACAAGGTAAAGTTAATCATGGACAAGGGTAGCCTAATTCAACCTTTGTAAACTAGCAAATTGGTGATCATGTGGCTTTGAATCACGTTGGTGAATCTAGTACTTCAAATAATGTGGTTGTAACTATCATTAGAGCCAATAAAAGGGATATTAATGAGACTCAAGAGGTGGGTCATGTTACAAACATTCCTAATATTATTACTAAAGGTGCTAATAATTAATTTGTTTTCACATCACCTCAAAAAAATTAGAATATGGAAGTTGGCAAAAATCACTTATTATCTCAAGTGCAAGTTCATCCAATTTCTCTAAGGGAGCAACCAAAGATGGGTGGATATCCTTTCAGTATTTTTGAACACATGAAAAAGGAAAATATCAACATGAGTATGTGGGATTAATTGAAAATCTTGAGATAAAAATACATCCTCATTCAGGAGCTTTCATCCCTCAAGTTGTCTATAAAACTAGCTGAGCAGGATAGTATGGTTTTGGACAATTCAAATCAAAAAGTGAAATAAAAAGTATAACACGTACATAAAGAGTTAAAGTAAACAAAGATGAGGTAAAAATGAATAATACATCTACCTTTTATTTCTCTTTAATTATTGGCAATACCTTGGTCTATAATTGTATGGTTGACAGTGGAACTAGTAGTACAGTGATGCCTAAGCAAATTATAGATAAGTTGGGTTTAGTGTATGGTGTTTTACATCTTTATCTCTCCCCAACCAAGATTTTAGGCATGATAAAGATCATGAAATTAACACTACATTCTTTCCCAAATGTAACCATTCATTAAGATGTAGTGGTGGTGGACCTTCTTCCATATTTTGCCATGTTTTTATCATGAGATTTCACATCAAATGTAGGTGGTTAAATTTAATCTTATTGGAATTATATAATTTTTAGAAAAAGGTATGGTACCAAGGTCATAATTCAATCTAAACCTATTGCATGCTTTCATTTGGAACCATACATGCCAAGTGTTATGAATATAAACTATGTCATCTCAGATGAGGTGGAACAAACTAGTGAAGTAGAAGCCAACTCACCTCTTGAAGGAGTTCCTAATTTATTTATTAATGAATGGGTGTCTAACTTGCATGAACATGATCTTTATAAAATGATATAATAAGAGGACTCAATGTTTATTGTCTACATGAGAATGATGCACAAATTTTAGCTATAGTTAAGGAATATGAATCAAAGGATGGTATTTGGCATCTCTACTTTGACGGTTTGAGGAAAAAGCATGGTACTGGGGATATAATGATGCTCATCTCACCCACTAAATAAAATTATTATATTATATATTTTTAGTTTGGCTAATCTAATAATGTATCAGAGTATGAGGCTGTATTTCATGGCTTACAATGGGCTAGGAAGATGGGAATCAACCTCTTACAAGCTTTTAGTGATAGTGAAATTGTGGTTCGCCAAGTGAGAGGACTAAATGTATGCAATAAATATTTGCTAAGGTCTTATTAAAATAGATTGTGGGATCTCCTTGAAGACTTTAATGCTTTTGATATCTGAGTAGTGCAAAGAGAAAATAATGAACATGTAGATATATTGGCTTCCATAGGAGCTCAGTTTAACATTCTAGCTGATGTAAGGAATGAGAAAAAGTAGTCATATATCAAGATTATGGTGAGGCATTCTATTCTTAACAATCATGAGAATTGGAATATTTCTAAAGATGATAATCAGATTATTCACTTCTTGCAAGAGGAGGCTAAATTCTCTTCTTGAAATCAGTCAAATATTTTGTAATGGTATGGTGATCAGATTGTCCAACTCAAGTTCAACAAGTTATCCATAGGTATTATCACACTTGAGAACATCTTCAATAGAGATGATGAGGTGAGGAAAGAGAAGTCTTCATTAAATACCAAGGAAGAACATTGTGCTAACTTTGAGATAGTAGTTGGAAAGACTCTAAAACTTGATAAAGTATGTTTTCCATGTCAAAAGGAGTCATTTGTCGATCTATGTAGAGAATTTTTTGTTGTCTTTTCATGATAGTATATTGATTTTAAGGGGTTTAATCTTAGATAATCTCACCACACCATTGTGCTAGAGGCTGATATAAAACTAGTAAGACAAAGATAAAGACCGATCAATCCTAAGCTTGAGCCTTTGATGATAAATGAACTTCATAAATTGATTGAATCGATCATCATTTTCCACATCAAGCATTCTACTTTGGTGACACATATTGTTCTCATGAGGAATAAAATGGAAAAAATAGTGTGTATTTACATGACTTAAACAAGGCCTTACTCAAAGATCTTATCCATTTCCATCAATAGAACAATATTGCAACTAGTAGCTAGTTTAAAAAGGTTATCATTGTTGGATGGTTATAGTGGATATAATAAAATACTTGAAAAGGAGGAAGATCGGTTTAAGACAATCTTCATTACCAAGTGAGGCAATTTTGATTACAGAAAAATGCCATTCATATTTTTCAATACTAGAGCAACATTCCAAAGATCGATGGATATGGAATTTCAAGGTCTAATAAATAAGTTTGTTCTTATATATTTGGATGATGCAACTATATTTTCAAAGAATGCAAGTGAACACATGTTTCATCTCAAGCAGGTGTTTGAGACATGTAGAAAATATGGGGTGTCACTTAATCCCAAGAAGTGTGTGTTTTCAGTACATGAAGGTAAGATACTTGGACATGTTATTTCTAAACATGGTTTGAGCATTGATCCTGAAAGGATATATTCCATTCTTGCCTTATTTTTACCTAAGCATAATAAGCCCTTACAAAGTTTTCTTGGAAAAATAAATTTTATAATAAGATACATATCTAATTTTGTAAATTTGTCAAAGCCACTTACAACCATGATTAATAAAAATCATAGTTTCACTTGGACCAAAGAGGGCATGGATAATTTTGAAGAGATTAAGAGCAAGTCATCCATCAGATAGATTCCCCCACTCACTCTCTTAGGGGGCATACATGATATCCAATGTCCATCCCATATATTATAACTCATTACATACGTGATATGATTTTCCACACCCTAAGAGAGAATACAAACATCTTGTGAGGGAATCATCCAAGAAATATCTAGTACTCCTACCCTCATTAATATTGATATTTCAAGGGATTTTATCTTGTATGCATATGCTAATGTGGACACAATTTTAGGTATACTAATGCAACATAATCAAAAATCCTTAGATCAGCCCATATCATTCTTCCATCAAGTCTTGGAAGAATATGAGATAAGGTACACCTACGTAGAGAAACATGTACTTTCAATAATAAGATATTTCAAAAAATTTAGACACTTTCTATCTAACAACAAGATCTATCTAATGGTTGATCATCCTAGCATCATAGAGTTCTCATTGAACAAGGACATAAGTGAGAGGAGGATAGGTTGGATAAAGAGTGATGGAGTGTGATGTTGAGATAAAAGTTATTAAGTTGATTAGAGGTGAAGGATTCTATGAACACCTAGCCCAAGACTTGAAAGAAAATAAGGAGATAGTTCTAGTACTGAATGATGAAGAAATTTTAGCTGATCATACATTATCATAAAACTAGTTTCAAGACATGGTAAGGTACCTCTAAGATGGTATTTATACTCCAAACTTAAGTACATCAAGGATAAGGTATTTTAGATTATAGTCCATTCCTTTTTTCCTTGTTAATGGAGTGATTTTCAAGAAGGACATCAATGGCATGTTATTAAGGTGCATAGAGCCAAGTCAAGTTGAAAGTTTATTTGAGGAATTCCATGATGGAAAAGGTGGAGGTCACTTATTAGTAAGAACAACAACCCTTAAGATCATGAAGGGTGGGTATTATTGGAAAAACATTTTTATAGACTGCCATGGTTGGGTAAGGAAGTGTAAGAAATGTGTAATATTTATAGGAAAAGAAAAACTTGTTGCCTTACCTATTCAACCTATTTCAATAGATCAACCCTTTATCCAATGGGGTTTGGAATTCAGTTGCATAATCAATCCACCTTCAATCTTGGGACATAAGTGGGTCATTATTGCCATGGATTACTTTACCAGATAGATGGAAGTAGTGGATTTGAAGGAAGTAAATGAATCTATCATGTTAGATTTTTATGAAGGTTTGCTTACAAGGTTTGGCATTCCCTCCACTATAATTTTAGATAATGCCATGGAATTTATGGGAGTTAAGATCAGTCAATGGGATGTTCAGCATGGTGTATACATCATCACTTCATCAAATTATTGCCCACAAGGCAATGACCTTACTGAGTCCAACAATAAGAACCTATTAAAGATAATAAGGAGAACCATTTAAGATAATTAGATAACATGGAATTTTAATCTTAAGAAAAATATTTGGGCTGATATAATTACCTTTAAAAGGTCTATAACTAATTCATCATATAAGATCATTTATGAAAGAGAAGCAAGGTTGCCAATTTCACCTGAGCTCCCTGTTTTGGAACTAATTCATCAAGTAGAGTTGTTCGAAAATAAAACTATGGACGTAAGGTATGTTGAGCTTATGGAGCTAGAAGAATTCATAAATTAGTCTATTTTGGCCATGGAAATACATTAATCATAAGTAAAGATAACCTTTGATAGAGGAACATCTTCTAAGAAGTTTCAATGTAAGGTGACTTGGTTCACAAGTGGGATGAAGATAGAGATAAACCAGTAATGCACATCAATTTTGAATCACTTTGGAGTGGCCCTTACACAATCTCTAGCTAAAAATCCCATAATGCCTTCCAACTTGCCAAGATGGATGATGAAGAGTTCCATATCCCAGTCAATGAGATACATTTGAAACATTGCTGCTAAGAGGTTAGTTTTTTTTGTACATAGTTTTTTTTAATTTTCATTAAAGTGTTTTTAAACACATTAGGTTTATTATGTTTTGTTTTTAATAAGTGTTTTGCTAATACACGTGTCTTATTTGTTAGTTTCCTTAGTTTTGTTTGTCTTCCTTTCCTTGTTTTTTGAGGGAAAATAACTATCTTATCTTGAATCAAGAGTTGTAATCATTGGTAAAGGTCTATTTACAGTTCATTTAAAAATATAAGAGATACATCATGAGTCTGAAATAGATGTCAAGTTACTAGTTCATAAACATAACAGGCATGCTTCCCAGTTGAGTCACTAAAATGTTGACAATTTTGACCTTTCAGGTGAAACTATCACCTTTATAATTTGAAAATTTGATTATCATGCTTGTTTACCCTATTTATAATTGTGTTGATCTTTTTATGTCCTTTAAATGTTCACTTTAAACCTTTGGTTATCAAATTTTAAGGTAAATTTGATAAGTTTAAGGTTATGTTCATCATAACTATGTGCATGTCTAGTCACTCCATGACTCATTTCAGTGAGTTTCAAGTGATGAAAGGACTATATCTGATGTTTTTATAGGTTTCATATCATTCATAAAGGTCATTTAATTCTCTAAAATTTATCAAACATGTTGGTGATATTCTTGACTAACATCATAACCCAGTTCGTTGTATTTTTAATCATTTAATAGCTCCCAGAGAAGGTTTTGAAGGTAATGGAATTAAAGTAAAATAATAAGGTTTAAACACACCATGATACATATTTTAAAAAAATTCAATGTCTTATGAACACCTTTTTTAGCATTTCCATCAGGTTTCTTAATTGATTATGATAGTTTTAGTGCTAAAAATGGCTATTTTGAAGCTGTTCGTACATGTTTTCAAGGTAAAATTGACTTTAAATAATATTAAAGAATTTATTTATCCTAATTAGGTTTAAATCCATGAATTTTAATTATTTTTAGATGATAAATTTTATAAAACCCATTCATCGCTCCTATCAACTTTTTTGGCAGCTCAGGGAAGGCCAATAATTTTTGCTTAGTACAACTAGGAGAGAGAAGGTCAGGATGAAAGATATTTTTAAATTATAAGGACCATAATTAAATAATTTTTTTAAATTTTTTTTATCAAATTAATTTCCCTATATTTATCAATAATATTTAAGAGTGTAAGGGGGTCACTATGTCCTATTCATCCATACAGGAGTCCATGTTTACCTCTGTTTCTTCACTTCAGAACTCAATGGAGAAAAAATATTATGGTGGGGTGATTTAAAGGTAAAATAGGACATTTTAAATGTTGTTTTAATCAAATAACTTGTTATTATAATGGTTTTTTTTTATAAAATTGGTTGCCTACATTGATTACCAAATCCAACGGCTAAGAAGCTCATTTTTGTCTGGTAATTAAGTGTCTTCATCTTCAAGGGTTCTGAAATTTATGTCTTAGTAATGATATATCTCTTACCTTAAAATAAATAATATACATATATATTTAATAATGAATTCATTGAGATAGCTTATAGTGAGATGTTCTTTTAGCAAGATGCAGTCACAAGATCATGAGTTCTTGATGTAAAAAGGTCTTAAAGAGCTGAATAATGATCTTGGCAGGTATATAAATGGAGAGAAAGATTGTTTCATATCAAGAAGACATTCCACATGAAATTTAAGAGAGCATGCTCTCTTAATAGTTAAGAGACCACTCATAGGTCTAATTTCATGAACTTTTCCCAATGGACTTCAATAAATAAAGTAATAGAACAACATGGAAAATGACAGTGAATAGAGGGCTCATGAAGATAAAGAGGGTTTGTGGAAGGGCATGAAGGATTTGCACAACAATCTCTAAAATTATTCAATGTGGGATAAATATGGAATCAATAATGAGAACACCATTAAAATAAAATATCATAGATGAATACTTTTAAGCACATTTTAGCATACTTTAAGGTTTATTTACAAAGTTTAAGGTAACAAGATGTCTCGACTATTTGAAAGTTTTGAGGTTGGTATAAATATTATTCAAGCTCATATCAAGATTATTTATACCTATTTTGATGTATTCCTACTGTCTTTCACTCTTGGAACACCAATAAAGAGTCCATTTATCCATTTGGATAAATTAAGGTTATTTAGCAGCGTTTAAGGTAAAGATCATTCTTTGGTTTCATGTTAATCAAGATTTTTCATACTAAGTTGATGCTTCTACAAATTATGAGTGTAAAGTGATGGAGATTAAATTAAGGTATTAATACAAATTTTTCATTTGATCAACTTCATCATACCTTCCTCTGTTCTTACAAAGGCAAAAAGGACCAAATAATCATTTACAACTAGGTTGTGAGCAAAGCCATATAATATCATGTTTTGATACTAAGGCATTATGTTGATAAGAAAATTTGGTTGGAGAGAATAAATATTGAAATGAGTGCCTAACACTATTCAAGTAGAGGAGGCCTCCACAGACTCATTCAAGGCCTAGAATATGATGAAATATAGACCTACAGGTCTACAAGCCTGTAGGTCATGAATTTCCTGTGAAATATTTTGAAAATATGTATCAAAAGAGGTGATTAAAACCTAAATGGTAATGGAATTATGTTTTTTTAACATATGAGATGTCTACGATTAATAAATTAAAGTATTAAGACCTAATTATAGAGATATTCACTCACCACCTATAGGTATAATTAACAAGCTTGAATAGTATCTAGCCTTGAGTTAACATGAAAAGGGGTATGAAGATATATGTGAAAGGTACATTAGAGAAATGAGATTCAAGTAGTATTATAAAATGTTTTCACTCCATTTATTCACTCCATTGAAGACAAATAATTCAAATACTCACCTATAGCCATGAGTGTCCTAGAAGAAGTCTGCATATACATGCTTGTGTGCTAAATTATGGAGAAAAGACATAAGGATGACTGAAAATGATGAATTTATTGGAAGGTAATATGAGTGAGGTAATAATTATTTCATATCATAGAGAGTATCTTCAATATATTTTGATGTTTTGAAGTGGAGAAAGGATTTGACATAGTCAAATTGACATCACATAGGCTTACATGAAGGATATATTCACTGTTAGAAAGAATACAAAGATGATATCAGATAAGAGAGTCAAGGAGACCTATTTGAGATAAATAAGGAATATGAAGAAAATATTTATCATTTTTTATAAAACCTCAAGGTTCAAAGAATACTAAAGAGAAGAGGTTTGTTGTCATACTTACAATCAAGCGTCTATTGAAGCCTACAGGTTTGCACTAAAAACATGAAGAATAAATACATTTATTGCATTGAATTTGGGTTTATAAAAATAAAAAAGGTTATTAATTTACTAATGAGGTATCATAATAATTATAAAAACCTTTGGTTGATAGAGATAAGCTCCACACAAAGCTTACTTGGCTTAATTGGCCTAAAACTCACACATACAATCCTTGAAGTAAGACTGTGAAGAAGGGTGTTTATTGGAATTAGGTTGCAAGAACAAAATATCTCGTAACATAGTATATGACACTTCCCATAGTTTTTATGACACCAAGGATGATAAAAAATCTATTTACAAATTTTCATTCCTAAAATTACCTAATGCACACCTATTATCAAAGATGTTTAAGTATGAACAATAGAAGGAAAGATGCAATGGTATTTAAGTGAGTGAACTAGGTTGAAAATTAAGGTGTGAAAAATTATAAGATATCATGGAAGAATTTTAAAAACCATTTCGATGTCTTGAGATGAGCAAAAATAATAAAAATTGACTTATAGGGTCAGATTCATCAACTGGCCTACAAACCCTTAATGCCTGAAATATAGAGTGCACAAATCATAGAGGAATAATAATTATTATAAATACATTGAAATACATGGAATGAGGTTTTTAAGACCCAAAAAAGTCATTTTAAGCTTAATTTAAACATCAAAAATTACATTTTCAGGCATGTTTCTCTCTCAATCTCACATAATGCATAGTATGCTCATCGAAGGTCATCTTCTTATGCTAAGATATTTCATGAAAATATTTATGTGATCTTAGGCCCATAGGGTATGTTGGAGGGGTTACCATCCTCCCAATTTTTGACATTATTTCTTGATTTAGTCTCCTGTGCTTTATGAACTATCATTAAGATGGTAAACCCCTTAAACTCTTATTGAACCCTCCTAAAGGACCTGATAAGTGATTAAGTGATTATAATGCACTAAAATGGAATAATTCGACATAAAAATGTATTTTATCACATCTATAGGTCTCATGGTCATCTAAACATAGAAATTGATGGTACAAGTGAATGAAATAGGCTAAAAAACATGGTTATAGGTGTTTTCTGAAGGAAGAAGGTAAGAAGTGGATTCTAAAAAATGATAAAAGGTCAATTATGACTAAATGAAGGTTAATGAACCTTTAAAAAATCTCTTTAATCCTCGTAAGGTTTTATATTATCTCTATAAGTTGGAAACTTGGTTAAAAAGTGAAGAAAACTCACTTTTGCAAGCTAGAAGGCCTATATGCAGGCCTACAAAGTTATTCAAATGACCTATCTTCAGAATATTGAATTATAAAAAGTGTTTCATACCTTAATACACATATTTAAAGCATAAAAACATATAAATTTATTGGAAAAACACTCAAACTATTTCTCACGCCTATACAAACACCTAGACTAGGGTTTTTAACAATTTCATGGTTCACCCATTCGTACAAGGTATCAATAGATAAATTTTTTGGATCATGGTGTTAGAGTGGGGAAATTTAATCAATAATTTCATGAAGGTTTTACATGTGTGGGAGGCTTGTGGAGCAAAATCTCAATTTCTAGGCAAGGAGGCCTAATTGAGGCCTAATTAGAGAGAGAAAATGGGCTAAAAAGTGTACTTCCACTCAGAGTTGGATCTTGAAACTTGGCTTGGAGATGTAAGAGGATATTGGGTCCTCAAATATGTCATTATTTTTCTATCACCAACCCTAAATTATTACACACAATGAGGTTTACCTGTTTTGAGGGCTACAAGGAATTAGGAGAAAAGCAAGCTAAAGGTCCAAAATCAGATCTTTTGAACTATTGGATGGCTTCAAGTGACTTTTTTTAGGTCTGATATGATGTTGAGAGATAGTTTATATGCAATGGAAAATGCAACTGATCTATAAATCAATCCTAGCTCAAAGAAGATAAATCCTACTTACACTTCTGATTGTTGACACATTAGATATTCAGGGTCATGAGCAAGATGGATCCACTAGACCTAACTAAGGGATCTCTTACCACAATAATATCACTAGGGAGGGTTCCAAATCCTCCAGTCAATCAAAAGTATGTAATAAACCT
The DNA here is from genome assembly GCA_037957365.1 of Torreya grandis. Taxonomy (NCBI): domain Eukaryota; kingdom Viridiplantae; phylum Streptophyta; class Pinopsida; order Cupressales; family Taxaceae; genus Torreya; species Torreya grandis. Next base: position 1,475,218 of record JARHVA010000451.1, read on the forward strand.
AACTAGGTCCTATGTTTTCATATTCACTAAACTAATAACAAGTAAAGTCTAATCTAGTGCTCATCAAAGCTTGTGACACAAAGTGGGGGTTAGTAAACACAAAAGTAAAAATTCATAAGAGATCATAATTAAGATATGTATAGGTAAAAACCTAATGCATAGAGAGATAAACATATTAAAAAGCCATTACTTATGTTATTTCTATCTACTCAAGAGAGGAGCAAAGTTAGAGATACTTACCTTGAAGATGAACCCATCGATACTCAATAACTCCCTTAGCCAAAGGTGTTTCAGAAGAGGTTATTATGGTTTTTAAGGATCACTAAGAAAAGGCAAAGCATCCAAGAATTTTCCATAAGACAAGATTCTTCTCTAGGTAGAAACCGTAAGCTAAGACTCCTCAAGTAGAATGGCAGAAGAGCAGATTATAAAGAAGTGCAAATGAATAATTAACTCTTGTTATCTCTCTAAGAATGGAGAAATGGATGTGTTTATATAGGTGGATATAACCCTAGTCCATTCCAAAATTTTAAGTTGACAAGGTCAACCCAATAGACCTTGTATTTTTATTGACAAAAACAAATTAGGTTTCAATTTAGGTCAGCTAAGGGTAGACCTAGACCTTAAATAAGTTTTATTAATTAGAGTATGAGGTCGATGGGGGTGATATTGTAATGTAAACTATAAAAAAAGGGTTTTAGGCAAGGGAAGGGATAATGAAGGTGGAAAATGAATAGAGGAGGGTGAAAAAGAGGAGGAAAAGCTTAAAGAATTTTTTTTGGGAGCTAGTTGGATTGATAACAAGTGGCAATAAGGAATAACAATCTTGTGAAACACCAATGGTCTTCCCACCCCTTTCCCGATGCACCTCTTAAGGGATGTACTTAGAGAGATTGAGACTCAATGGGTTTCTACAAGATAGAAAGCATTAATAATTGATAAAGTTTGAAAATATTATGTGTATACATATGCCCCACTCGAATCTCATCATGTGTAATAGGGGATGATGCTTCTAAAAAGGAACATAATAACACACAATGTTAAATCTAAAAAATGTTGCAGTATTTTAAAGCAAAAATAATTGAAATTTAAATGATGCAAATGGAAATAACTTAATAATAAATGTTTGTTCACCTTAACTTACCTTTACTGCTAGATGGTTATCTTTTATGTTTATAGTTTTGATCATGGAGGGCGCAGAGATTGCTTTTGACAAACCCAAGAATACAAAACTAAAGGGCAAAAAAAAAAAACAAATGTAGAAAAGCTAAGATAACTGATGTTATGTGGATGGGATGTACTTGAAAATTTGGCAAGCTGTGGTGGCAAGTGATATGTTAGACCAAATGACCAATTTAAAATTTAGAGTAAATCGGGTAACCAAAAAACCAAGGCTATGAAAGACTGAGAAACTCAAACAAATAAACCTTAAGTAAGAAAGGCAAACTCACCAAGTCAAACCAAGGATACATGTCAAAAATGGTAATCAAACATCAATGTAAAATTAGTAACAATACTTACGTAAATAAAGATGGGTAAGCAAAATGGTAAAATAACATTGATGAGTGAGAAGTAACAATCCTTATTCAATAATCAATGGAAAAAGAACGTGAAAGTAGAAATAGACTTAGGTGTTTGAAAAAAAAGGTAATACATCAATAAAAAATGGTAAAATAAAATAAGGCACAATGAGAGATGTAGAGCCATGGTATATAAAAAATAAAAAATAAAAAAAAATAATCCATAGTCACTCAAACATATTGTTTTGTTTTAAGGATAAATAAAATTGAAACAAAGTAGTGCTAGCATGTTTTTAAGCTGTGAAGAATGTTAGGTTGTGGAGCTAAAAGCTTCACTGATGCAAACAGGTGAGGAGGTTACAAAAGGGTTGCGAAGTGTCACAGACGCTGGCGTCGGTTAGGCCAACCAATGTCGGCAGGATCAGACAACAAGGCAACTGACATCGGTCAGCGTCGGCACCCCCCAGGCAGACAGGGACTGACGTCAGTCACCTGTGTGGTTTAGACTGTGAATGTTACGGGCAGTTAGCTAATGAACCAAGTGTTTGCATGTCAAGAGCCAATTTTTAGACTGGAAGCTGTGGATCTAATTATTGTAATTAGGTGTCTGATTATTGTTTGCATGAGATCTATTTAAGAGACTCATTGGTTGTATTGTAAACTTGTGCTAGAGAGTAAGAGAGCAAATAAGCTCCTTCAGAGTGAGGTGAGCATGGTGTGTTCCTCCTAGTGCCACAGTACCAAGTGAGGGTGCTGGATTGGAGAATCAGTAGGGTTCTTCATGTATGTATGATCTTGGTCATCAGGTGAACATGGCTTCTATAGGAGATCTGCATGGTAAGTAAGATCATTGATTTGCAGGTGTATGTGTGTGCAAGGTCAAGGTTCACAGGTGTGCAAAACTAGATTGATTTGCAGGTGTGCAAGATCAGAGAGGACATCAACACAACAGGGAGCAAAATTAGGTGGGATCTACTTAGAGTATGTTGAGTACTTGTGGAGTGCGTGGAGCACTTGTGGAGTGCGTGGAGCACAGGTGTAAGGTGAACACCAAATCTATGTTTGAGTTGGGTGTTGGGACCTAAGGGAGAGAGCTTTGAGGGAAAATTTACTATTTATGCCCTAGAGGTGTGGGAGCCCTAGAGGTGTGTAAGGAAGAAGAACTGTGGCAGCCTTCTTTGTTGTATTTCTTTTTGAAAGAGTTTTAATACAAGTTGTGTATTGTCTCTCATATCATGTGTTATTTTTGGATTCTAGTTACTTATATATTCTAGTCAATTTCCACATATTAAGTTGCTTGGTAATCAATTGTGTGCTTCCATTATATTCATCCCAACACATGGTATCAGAGCCTGGTTGTAGGTTTAAGAGCTAATACCAATAAGTGGTATCAGAGCCTGGTTGTAGGTTCAAGAGCTGATACCAACACGTGGTATCAGAGCTGAGGTTGCAGGGAGAAGGTTTTGTGTTTGGTTATAGGTCACTCTCAGGGGTTTCTAATTGAGTGGGAGTAGAGCAATGGTAGATCAAAGTAAGCTAAGAATGGAGGAGTTGAAAAGCACTGATGGTCACTTACGGTCCTATGGAAAGAAAGAGCAGGTAAAAGAAGATTGTTGGTTGGTAGTAGATCAGCATGAAGGAACTGAAGATGCAGATGTTGCAGGTGTTGTGGCACAAGATGCTTTGGGAGGTTTCTTGGATAAAGTTGAATCTTGGTTAATAGATTATGTTGCCTCTTTCCATGTAGCCCCAAGGAGAGGAGTTGGTGAGCCTTGTTAGATAATTGGCAAAGGGGAAGTGAAGCTGAAATTGCAGGTGGTCAACACATGGGTGTTGAAGGAGGTCATGCAGGTCCCAGGTTTGGAGATGTGGCTAATTTCTTCAGAAAATTTGGGTGATGAGAGATGCACAAGAACTCTCACAGTGAATGCACTTGAATTAGCTGGTGGTAAGAAAATAGGTACTATTTATCTACTTGTTTATATTACCGATTCTTCTTCTGTTGCAAAGATGTGGCTTTGTAGGCTTGGTCACATGAGCAAGAAGGAGATGCATGTTCTTAAGAGGAAGACTGATATATTTGATAGGCTTAAGAACTAGAAAGCCTTGGTGTTCTTGGAGGAGATGGCAGATAGAGACCAGTGGATGGTGCTGGATAATTTTGAGCGGGGTAGTTTGGACATGGGTTTTGATTCAAAGGAGCTTGCAAGTAAAAAGTCATCACTCACAAGAAAACACAGGTACCGACGTCGACAGAAAAATTGACATCAGCAGTAGGTAAGACTGACGTCGATCAAGAGGATCGATGTCGGTAGCAAGATGACACCGACGTCGATAGGGTTGGTAGTCAGGATAAGCACATGGAACTGACGTCAGTTGGATGCAGACTATGTGGTGACCGAGGTCAGTCACTGTAATAGATTTTGGGTGGACAACAAGCTATCAAGGAGTCTCAAATGCCCATATGGAGGACTGAAGGTGTTAAGTAAGCCTCAAATTCATTGTTCCTCTTCTTTATACTAGTTATTGAGTGCAGAGTAGGAAGGATCCAATAAATAGTGGGAGCATGGCAGGTATATAATGCAGAACCAAATGGGAGATTTGTTAGGGTTGCCAGTAGGTATGAAAGCATAGAGACGAATGGATACCTTAGTTGAAGAATAGAGAGAACGGACATGTGAGATGGAAGACCAGGTCATATGGTCTTGAGGAAGCTGTAGGACAGTGGTACAGGTTTTGACAGGTGGATGACAAAGCATGACTTTAGTCAATGTCAGGGTAACTACTGTGGTTTGTCTTACCAAGGGGATGGTGATTGCAAAATCATTTTGTTGCTGTATGTGGATGGTCTGCTAGCTAGCAAGTTTGTACATACAGGGTTTTACTGAGCTAAGGGTAAGATTAGTTCAGTGGCATGTCATGAGGAGTTTGGAGCAGTGAAATTCTTTGATATGAGAGACATGGAAGATCACAGGTTGATTTTGTCTCCAGTGGGAGCTAATGTGAATTAGGGGTTGGCAAGGTTCAGGATGTAGAATCGGAGCACACCAAGGGCTGGACAGTTCAGTGTTTGAAATCACATGAGGTCTAGTATAGACCTAAGTTTGCCCAAGCAGTGGGTGTTGTCAAAGAGTTAGGAGCCAATTCAGAGAAGTGGGTTCTCAGGGATGTGAGAGGGACCAGCAGCAGGGATTCATGCTATGCAGGGTCAGGACTTCACTACATGGGATTGTAGGTTCGAATGTGGTAGGGTACTCGGATGACAGGTGGTGCACCACAGGTTGTGTGGTGGGTTGTCTTCAAGATTGAGCTTGAAGAGGGATACAAGCCAAAAAATAGATTAGATGGGGTACAGGTACAGGTACAGTGTAGCTATTTATCTCCAAGTGGGAGATTGTTAGGTTGTGGAGCTAAAGCTTCACTGATGCAAATAGGTGAGGAGGTTGCAGAAGGGTTGTGGAGTGTCATAGACACCAGTGTCAGTCAGGCCAATCGACGTCAGCAGGATCAAAAAAGAAGGCAACTGATCTCAATCATGGATCAGCTGGCGTCGGCATCCCCCAGGCAAACAGGGACCGACGTCGGTCACCTGTGTGGTTCAGACTGCGAATGTTACGGGCAGTTAGCTAACGAACCAAGTGTTTGCATGTCAAGAGCCAATTTTTAGACTGGAAGCTACAGATCTAATTATTGTAATTAGGTGTCTAATTATTGTTTGCATGAGATCTATTTAAGAGACTCATTGGTTATATTGTAAACTTGTGCTAGAGAGTAAGAGAGCAAATAAGCTCCTTCAGAGTGAGGTGAGCATGGTGTGTTCCTCCTAGTGCCACAGTACCAAGTGTGGGTGCTGGATTAGAGAATCAGTAGGGTTCTTCATGTATGTATGATCTTGGTCATCAGGTAAGCATGCCTTCTATAGGAGATCTGCATGGTAAGTAAGATCATTGATTTTCAGGTGTATGTGTGTGCAAGGTCAAGGTTCACAGGTGTGCAGAACTAGATTGATTTGCAAGTGTGCAAGATTAGAGAGGACATCAACATAAGGAGCAGAATCATGTGGGATCTACTTGGAGTACGTTGAGTACTTGTGGAGTGCGTGGAGCACAGGTGGAGTGCATGGAGCACAGGTGTAAGGTGAACACCAACTCTATGTTTGAGTTGGGTTTTGGGACCTAAGAGAGAGAGCTTTGAGGGAAGATTTACTGTTTATACCCTAGAGGTGTGGGAGCCCTAGAGGTGTGTAAGGAAGAACTGTGGCAGCCTTTTTTGTTTTATTTCCTTCTAAAAGAGTTTCAATATAAGTTGTGTATTGTCTCTCATATCATATGTTATTTCTGGATTCTAGTTACTTGTGTATTCTGGTCAATTTCCGCATATTAAGTTGCTTGGTAATCAATTGTGTGCTTCCGTTATATTCATCCCAACAAAGAAGAGGGAATATAGAATAATGGAAAATAGATGTAGAATCACACCATCCTATCAAAGGTGAAATGAAATGGGTGGAGGGGAGAATGAAGGAAAAACCAAGGTAGAGGAACTCTTTATCAAAGTCAAAACACTCAAATTAAGTTTATCAAAATAAGAGGACTTTTGACCTAAAGGACTCTGAAGAGCTTATCCTGGCCACACAAGTCTTAGGTCATCAAATAAAGTATGTAGATCATCCCATGAAGGCTTTATGAATGAAAATTAAAATAGACCTACCTTCCCACAATGTGTTCCCCATTCCTTAGGACACCTTACAGAGCCATTGGTCTACTACAAAGATTGGGTACTTGCATGAGAAAGTAGGTAGCACCATAGAGTTCATTAAATTATCATATTCTATTCTACTAGCCTACTACACCCCAATGGACCTCGACTCTATCATGAGGCCAACTATGGAGTTTGAGCTTCTATTGGAGCTATGAGATGTGCTTATAATGATGTTTTTTGGTGTGATTTTAACATTTGAAATTTGTATGTTTCTTTTTGTATATCATTGATTTTTATTTCAAATGATTTGGCTTTTAAAATTTTTGATGGATTTTTCTATTTCTCCTCTATATAGATTTGGAAAACCAAACATGGGTGCTAAAGATGACTTTCATTTGAATACTTGGGACTTGGTTGCTAAGAAAGAGAACTTAGAGAGCATGGAGTCTAAGAGTCTTGTTAATGTAGGTAAAATAAAAGTGCTATATTTTATTTGACCTTGATCTAGCCAAAGTGAAGCGAAAGGAAAGGAAATCAATAGGAATTAAACATGAAATAATTTAAATTACTTCAAATCATAAAAATTGTGACAAAGGGTGAACAAGGGGTACAATGATAATAGAGTGTGATTCCATATCATAATAATGAGGGAAGTTTAGGAAAACATGCTAACATAGGTGGTTTTTGAAATTTCATTTATCAAAGAAGCAAAATCCAAAGTTGAGAACAAGGATTGCAAACTCAGAATTATTGCAAAACACATTCTAGACAAGGAATAGTGAATGGAAGATGGTAATTTTATGAGGAAGGCCAAGTCCTATCCATGGTATTACACTACAAATCATAAAATAAAAACCCATGAAGGTGCACAAAGCATGAAAAAAATTATAAATTTATTAGGAAGGCCAAGTCTTATCCATGGTCTCACACTGCAACTCACAAAGGAAAAACTAATGAGGGTGCAAAAAAGTATTGGGAAGTAAGAGAAAAAAGAGGAAAAAAATTGGAAATCATGAGGAAGAGTAGGTCCAATCCATGGTTTTACAAGGAAACTCATGAGAAAAAGGGAAACTAAAGGACCAAAAGGAAGGACTAAGGTTTGTGAAAAGAGAAAATTATTGCAAGGGTGAGACCCTGTGTAGTCCTGAAAAATCTGTTAGAAGACTAACATATAGAAATCATGGAAAGAAGGGAAGGATTTAGGAAAAATAACTTTTTAATAATTGTGCATTGGTGGGATCTTTAAAAATATGGCCTTCATTAGTTTGAAGGCAATAGGTACTTGGACCAAGGATGTCTTTGATTAAATAAGGGCCTCACCATTTTTGGGCATATTTACCTTCTTTGTCATGAGTGTAGTCTAATTTAAGACAAGATCACCAACATTATAACTACAAACTTTAACTCATTTGTTATGTTATTTGTAAATATGGGATTTGTATTGGTGATTGTGTTGCAAAGCAGAAAGACAATGTTCATCAAGGATAACAAGAGCATGAAGGTGATCTTCACATAATTATTCATTGGGTATGATACCATGAAGAGAGATATGGATAAAGGGAAGTTCAACTTCTAATATGAGGACTTATTTAGAACCATAGACTAGAGTAAATGGCATTGCCCTAGTGGTAGTGTGTATGTTAGTGTGATAGACCCAAAGAGCAGGATAGAGATGAAGATGCCAATCTATGTGGGTGTTATGAATTATATTTTGGATAATTTTTTGTTAGTGGCCTTGGCTTGGCCATTAGATTAAAGATGGTAGGGTGTGGAAAATTTGTGATTGATTTTAAATTTAGCACAATGTTGTTTGACATCTTTATTTTTAAAGTTACTACCATTGTCTGAAATGATAGTATGAGAGATACCAAAGTAGAAAATGATTTGATTAAGGATAAATTTGGATATGGTGGTACTAGTGACATTAATGAGGGGCATAACCTTGACCCATTTTGTAAAATATTTTGTGGCTATGATGATAAAGACATGCCCATATTGAGATCAAGGTAACTTGTCTATGAGATATAATCCCCACATGGAGAATGGTTAGGGGGATACCATAGTTTGAATCTTGGATGGAGATGCATGAATTAGATCATCATGAACTTGGAAAGGAGTACATTTTTAGCAATTTTATGGCATCCTTTTCAAGAGTGGGCCAAAAGTATCCTAGACGTAAGCATTTATAGGCTATATCATGTCTGCTACAATGGCCATTGCAAATTAGCCCATGTGCCTATTTAAGAAGAAGAGGAACCTCTTCTTTTATAACATAATGGAACAAGGTAACTTCAACATTATATTAATATAGTATGTTATATTGAAATATGTATTTAAAAGCTTGTTTGTAAATGTGAGATTTTTTATGAGAATCAATGTTTGGAGGATAAGTTTGGTGTTCAAGAAATTAAATAATATCTTTGTACCATGGGATTTGTCAAATGGTGATGGAATCGATGTGGCAGACGAGTGAATCTTGTGGCTAAAGAGAAAATGGGGAAAAGTGGGATTGGTAAGAACCTGGTGTAGATGAAAAAGAGATGCTAAAGAAGTGAGTGAATCAATAACATAATTTTTATCTCGAGGGATAGGTTTGATGGTAAAAGAAGTGAAATCTTTGGCAATGGTAGTTATAATTTAATGATAAGAAATGAATTTTTTTCTTTTACATCGATAATAACCATTGACTTGGTAGTAAATGAGTTGGGATTCACCTAAAACATGTATGTGATATATAGATCAAGCACTACTCTCATGCCTAGGATTAAAGCTTTAGATTCTTCCATGTTGTTAGTGACATCTAATGTGAGACAAAATGATAGAGGGATAATTTTTATAAGAGGAATAGTAAGGATACAACATGCCCCAACTCCTTGAAGACATTTGGCATGATCAAAATGAAGGGTCCAAGTATCTTTGTGTAAATCGATAGTAATTTCAAGAAGTTATTTGATAATTACTTTTTGTTTATTATTGTTAGGGAAGATAGAGGAATCTTATAGATTAATTTCTTCAAGGTCAATAGTGAAATTATGGAAGTAATCTTTAAGAGATATGGTTTGGTCAAGACCTTCAATATAGATACTATTATCTTCGAGAAGATTATCTTGAAATTGGTCGATAGTTGGGAGTAGAACGACGATAAGTGGATCAATAATGATTGGTCATTTGATAGATTTTTGGGTAATAATTTGGAGATCAAATTCCATGATAAGGACCATCCACTTGCCAATTCTATCACCAAGAAGATATGCTCTGGAGAAGAAGTGATGAAGGGGATCAAAATGAATAATAACGTAAGTGGTTTGATAAAACATATAATGTCAAAGCATTTTAGTAGTGAAATATATGGTGAGGCATCATGTTATAATTTTGTATAATGTTTCTCATAGTCGATAAGGCCTTGCCTAATATAATAGATGGAATATTCCCTCTCAGTATCATTTTGTTGGGAAAGCATTGCCCTAATTGATATGGGTGTGAAGATTAACAAATGTTCATTTGAAGGTGGATAAAGAGTAGGTGGGTGAAGTGAGGATTATTTCATATTGTCAAATGATTTATAACAAGGATCCATCCATTCTAGGGTATTACCTTTCTTAAGAAGAGAATTGATAGAATCAATATGGTAAGCAATTTTGGGGATGGATATCTAATTACCCCAATTCTTTTGAGGTAAGTGTGAATATCTGGAATAGAGTAGGGGATGGGCATATTAATGATAACATTTATTTTGGCTTGATCAACATCAATGCCATGGAGAAAGACTAAAAATCCTAGAAATTTGCCAAATGTGACACTGAAAACACACATGTTGGGATTTAGTCTAACTTTATATTTAATGAGGCAATCAAAGATGATAACAAGATCAGAGAGATGAGTCTTGAAAATTTTATATTTATAAATGAGGTCATCTACATAGGTCTCTAAAATATTATGAATAAGATCATGAAAGATGTGAGTCATTGCCCATTGATAAGTAGCTTTAGCATGCTTGAGGTTGAAGGACATTTTAACCTAGCAATAAATGCCCCACTCTTTGGTGAAAGGTGTCTTATGTTGGTCTTCTAGGGAAATGTGAATTTGGTTATAACCTAAGAAATTGTACATAAGGGACACCATAGTGGAATTGATGATGGCATTGATGGAAGGTAGAGGGAAATTATCCTTGGGACAATCAAGAGTAAGATTATAGAAATAAATGTAGATGCAAATGACCATGGTGAATTTATTTTGAATAGGGAAAATGTTAGAAACCCATTATAAATATTCCATGGGATTGATAAACTTAGCATCGAGAAGTTTGATAATTTTTTAATGGCATAAAGTTGAAACTTCTAGTGGAAATTTATGCTTCTTTTGTCTCATGAGTTTGGTGTTAGGGTAGGTGATGATATTTTACACTATGATGTTAGGGTCAATACCAGGCATGTCCTTATAGGACCAAATAAAAGCATCATGATATTTATTAAAGAATAAGCTGAAGTTATCATGTTTGGCTGGTGTGAGTTCATGAGATACTAAAATTGGTCGAGGGTATGATGGGGTATCATATTCGATTCAAGTAGTTTCTTCGATAAGCATAGCATTTTCATCTTGGAAATGGTATGGTGAATTAGGTAAGGAAGAAATGAGATTTTCTTTAGGGTTGATGCTAGTGATGAATTTTTTGAAACAAGGGGTTTTCTCTTGAAATTCTTGAGTTTATGATGTTGCCAAGGTAATTGAGTTTCTTAGACATGAAGAAATTTAAGAATGGTTTCATCACTAGACATAGTGGGAAGAGGACCATAATACTCAACATCTACTTTGAGATCAAGAATTTGATTCATATGAAAGTCATATTAAGAATGTATCTGATGTACATTTGTGGCCTTGGCATTTGATGTAATCTCAAGAGTAGGTGGTATAGGGGAAGAGGGTTGATCAGATTTGGTTGATGTGTCATTAATGTCACTAATGGGGGAGGAATTGGATTCAAGTATTGAATCTATAGGTGGTATAAGAGATGTAGGAATTTTCAGAGGTTTGAAAGGTAGGACTTTTTATACCACCCAAGGAGTATCAATAAATGGAGAATTAATAGGAGGTACATGACCTTTGAGAGTTAACTCAGAGGTAGTGGAAATGATATGAACAAAATGGTTGAAAGAATGTATTTGGGCTAATGTTTTTTTATAATGTTGAACATCCAATTCAAATTGAGCTTGGGTCATGATGTAGTTATCATCATAGGTTGGAGAAATTATACATGCTTGAGATTCAATTGGAGTTTCAGAAGGGAAAATACCTAGATCACTGAATTTACATGGAGACATGATTAAAGGACCTTGAAATAATTTATTCACCTCATAATAATTACATGTAAAGGAATTTTATGGGTAAGAGGCATCGTGATCATTACATGGAGGGGCAAAATTAGTGATCTCATTAATGAGAGGGATGTTGTGATCACAAGGTAATATAGAAGGAGGAAGCCTCTCCAATATATAAGGAATATCTTAGTAGTGTTGCAAGTATGTTTAGAATCATTAGGTTCATCATCATCTAAATCAACAAGAGTGACATGTAAGTCCAGATTAATGTTGATGAATTCTGGTGAGGGAACACCATTGATTATTGTAATGGTAGGAATGTGATATTGAGATTTAGGATTAGTAAGTTGAATACTCAAAGGATTAGGATTGACCTCATGTTTATACCTCTTACCATTATGTAGGAACTTGATACATTATCTATCAAAAGAGGTGATGCCCTCATTATATGAGTCCATGGTCATCCTAGGAGTATGTTATAAGATAGAGGTAAATCAAGGACCAAAAGCTTAGTTCAAACAATCTTACCCTTGATTATAAGGGGAAGCCAAATACAACCAAGTGGCTTTTGATTAGTTTTATAAAATCCATGATAGATTAGGTGGGTTTGATTGAGATGATCCTTTTTATAGCCAAGTTGTTGGATGACCCGCAAATATGTCACATTAATACCAAACCCTTCGTAAAAAAAAATTCTATGAATAAGGGTGGTATTAATGGCTATTTTAATGAATAGGGGTGGATCATCAACATGAAAAAGGATCTCATCATTAATTATGTCTTATTAAAGGAATTCAATGGAAGGTTTGGAAGAAAGATAAATGGATTCAATGGTATGCACATTGGTTAGTTGAGGGTCATGAGAGGGTGGTTATTTTATAAAAAATGGATCTTTAATGTATTGCAATTATTACATGGGGAACTTGCGATGATAAGGAGAATGAAAACTAAATCCATAAGAGGAGTATTGAAAGGCATGGAGTTGAGATCTTCTAAGAAATTCCAATGGGATTTAGAAGAAGAACTAGTGTGAGGTTTAAAAGGTAAGGTAGATTTTGAAGGAATGGAAGTGGTTGGTGCTTCAAAAGGAGGAGATGGATCTTAATTAGCTTTTGAAGCTAGGTGAGTGGTTATATATCTTTGAGAATATAATATTATAGAGATGGTTTCTTAGGTTTAGTGATCAGATATTTATGAGCCAATTTGTAGAAATAATTGACTTTAGTCACATTAACATATTAAGAATTATTGTGATTTTGGTCATAGTCAGCATCAATGGCACAAACATCCTTGGTAGGTTGTTGAGTGTTAGATGTGGGAAAAGATTTTTGGTTATTACAAAAGGAAACTTTAGGAGATTGTCATTTTTGAGAAGCATTTTATTCTTGATGATAGAGCTAGATCATGGTTTCATGATTGAAGGAATTTCCCAGCATATAGGAGATAAAAAATTTGGTAAGCCCTCTACAGGTTTCATGGTAATGACCAATGTCAACATGGAACTAACAAAATTGATTAGGTTCATACCCTTTAGGAGGATTATTAGGACAATTAAATGGTTTAGATGTGATAAGAATTGTTTCATTTGTTGCATTGTTAATGGTGTGTGAGAAGATAGGGGGATCATCAGTTTTATCAACTCCTAGTTTGGTTTGAGGGGTATTTCCAGTGATTGCATTGGTAGAAGTTTGAAAAGATCCCTTAAGGAATTTGGTATTAGGTTCAAATTGATTCATTAATAAATTTTGATGCTTGGATTGGTGCAGATATTTATTAAGCATTTTAGGGGCAAAGGTTCAAATCTTATATTGAAGAGAAGGAGTTAAAGTAGTTATAAAGAGTTTAAAGAGATTATCATCAGTCATGTTATGGTCAACCTTATAGGTCAAATATTTCCATTGATTGATAAAATCATGAGCTGATTCAGTGGGATATTTCTTAGCATTGATGTAAAGGATAAGAAATTTTTTGGGAAGGTCATTATGTTTAAATTGTCAGGATCCACTCCTTAGAGTACAATTGATTACCTTTGTATAAGAAACTAAACACAGAATTAAACTAGAAGTAATATGTAACTAGAATTCAGAAACAACACAGAATATGAGATATGAGAAATAATATAATCTATATTAACACGCTTTCAAAAGGAAATACAATGAAGAAACCTCTTCTTCCCACACCTCTTGGGTGTACATTAATTCTCCCTCAAGAGTTCTTTCTCTCAATCAATTACAACCAACTCAAACACAGAGTTGTTCCCTCCACCAGTCAGTGACAATCAACCCAATGGTTGTTGTTGCCTACTGCCAGTCCACCAAGTAGATCTCCTTGATCTTGCACCCTTGCAGATCTAACTGATCTTACTTACCATGTAGATCTCCTTGATCTTACTACTTGTATATCAACTGATCTTACACCCCTTGAGACAACCAACCCAATTGTTGTTCTTGCCTTCAAGTTGAGGATCTAATCCTTCTTAGTCCTCCATTACAATATAGCCCCATGGGTCTCTTAAATAGATCCCAAAACAAATAATAATTAGAAACGTAAACTCAAGAATAAAATTAGTCTTTACATGCAAATTAGTTGTTCTCCTAAAATTAGCAATTCTAATTCTGGAAATGCCACCTGGAAATGTACAGGTGACTGACATCAGTTCCTGTCTAACCAATGCCGACCGACCTTAACCGATGCCGATTACTGTGTAGCTAAAGATGACTGATGTCAGTTGGCCTGACTGATGTTGGTTACTCTATAACTCAACAACCTCCACATTTGCATACTTGTGAAGCTTTTAACTCCACAACTTAACAATCTCTCACTTGGAGATAAATAGCTGCACCTGTACCTGTACCTGCACCTGTACATCCTCTAATTTGTTTTTGGCTTGTATCTCCATCTTCAAGTTCAATCTTGAGGACCAACAGAAGTTGAATGAAGATTTAACTTCTCCTTTGTTCCTAGCTTTGTTAACATATCTGCAGGGTTCTTATCCTTGCTAGCCACTGTGACTGTAACAACCTTCTGCAACTCTAATATCCAGCTAACCGCCATTCCACCAATAGTGAACACATATCCTGTGGTGCTTCTCCTGCCATCCAAGTCACCTACCATATCCAAATCTACATACCCATGTAGTGAAGTGCTTGACCCTGCATAACATAAATACCTGTTGTTGGTCCCTCTCAGATATCTGAGAATCCACTGAACTACTTTCCAGTGCTCCTTTCCTGGATTGGCCATAAACTTGCTGACAACTTCCACTGCTTGGGTAATATTAGGTCTAGTACATACCATGTACTTAACCTCATCATGTGATTTAGGACACTATTCATAGCTTAGCTTGAACTGTCTAACCATAGGTGTGCTAACCAGTTTTGCATCCTATAAATTGAACCTCTCCACTACCTTATTCACATAATCCTCTTGAGACAAAATCACCCTGTGATTTTCCCTATCTCTAGAAATACTCATGCCAAGGATTTTCTTTACTGCTTCTAAATCCTTCCTAGCACATGTTTGAGCTACTTTTACCTTTTACTTTTACTTTTACCTTTTTCTGCATGTGTGACTCTGTAATAAACATATACACTACATATAGTAACAAGATAATGTAACTAATATTATCCAACTTGGTAAAATAAACACAATGGTCACATTGACATTGACTAAAGCCATGCTTTGTCATAAACCTGTCAAACCTCAAATACCACTGTCCTGGAGCTTGCTCAAGACCATATAACTTGGCCTTCTATCTCACCTGTCTATTCTCTCCTTTCTTTAACCTATAAATCCATTCATCTTTTAGTGCTTTCTTTTCAGCTGGCAACTCTACCAAATCCCACGTTTGGTTCTCTTCCAAGAAATCAATTTCCTCATTCATGCCATGCTCCCACTATTTCCTGGATTCTACCTTCGTTGCCTCTTCAAAACTTCCTGGTTCGCGACCATCAGTGAGCAACAAGTAGTATAAAGAAGGGGAATAATGAATTTGAGGCTTACTTACCCTTTCAATCCTCCTCATGGGCATTTGAGACTCATTGACAGCTTGCTGTCCGCCCAAATTTTATTCTAATAGTGACCGATCTTAGTCATCTCTCAGTCTACACCCAACTGATGTTGGTTCCATGTGATCGACCTAACCAATGTCAGCTCTTACTTGACTGAATCAGTTTTCACCTGCCTGACATCACCAAATTTGGTCTCCACCAGACTGTCATCAGTTCCTACCTGTTTGATGTCAGTTCTTACCTGACTGACGTCGGTGTCTGTGTTTTCCTGTGAGTGATGATTTTTACCTACGAGCTCATTTTGGATCATAACCTTGTCCAAATCAACATTGCCCTACTCAAAAATATTCAGCATCTTGAGCTGATCTCTGTCCATCATCTTCTCCTTGAAAACCAAGGCTTTTTAGTTCTTAACATTTGACTTAAGAACATGCATTCCCTTCTCACTCATGTGACCAAGCCTAAAGAGCCACATCTTTGCATCTACATCTAAAGTAGATAAAATAGAAGGAGAATCAGTAATACAAGTAGATAGATAAAGTGTACCTACTTTCTTACCTCTTACTAAAACAAGTGCACCCTTGGAAACTTTCCAAGATATCGCTATGAGAGTTACTATGCAACCCTCATCACCTAACTTTCCTAGAGAAATCAAATTCTGCTTCAGGACTGGGACATGCACGACATCCTTCAACACCCATGTGTTGCCATTCTACAATTTTAGCTGCACTTCCCCTTTGCCAACCATTTGACAAGGCTCACCATCCCCTAAATAAACTTTTCCAAAGTCTCCATGGACATAATCATGGAAAAATTCTCTATTTGGGGTTGCATGGAAAGAAGCACCAGAATCAAAAACCCAAGATTCTACTTTATCCAAGGAACATATAAGAGCATCCCATGCAACAATACCTACATCATTTGCTTCTTTATTTCCTTCATACTGATCTTCTACCAACCAACAATCTTTCTTTACATGCCCTTTCTTTCCACAATTTCAGCAGGTTATACCTCCATTTTTGGATTTGAATCTACTGCCTATCTTTGACCTTGATTTCCCTTGCTTGATCTTCTCTCTTTGCTTTCCCCTACTTTCAACACTTAAAGCATTCTCTGATGTTTCCCCTGTGCTTTTTCTATGAATTTCTTCATTCAAGGTTACACTAACAACATCATCAACTTTCAGGTAAAGAGCATAATATTAAGAGAGCCTTAATTTCATTATCAAAATCTATATTGATTAAAATTAACTAATTTACTAATCCATGGAAATCACTAAGATGACTATATACAGATCCACCTTCTTGCATTTGCAAATTAAATAATTGCTTCATAAGAAATACCTTATTCAAAGCTGAGGGTTTTTCATATAAATTTGTCAAAGATTCCATTAACTCTACCATTGTCTTTGCCTGTGATAAGTTGGAAATCACAGACGATGCCAGGCTCAACCTTATAGATCCCAGAGCCTTCCGATCAAGAACATTCCATTCTTCATCTTTCATATCTATGGGCTTACTTGAAACCCCACCCAATGGTAAGTACAAATCTTTTTGATACAAATAATCTTCTATCTGCATCCTCCATAATTGATAATTCTTGCCATTGAATTTCTCCATTCTTAGTGTACTTTCTTCTACCATTGCTTTACTCCCACTCAATCAAAAACCCCTGAGAGTGACCTGTAATTAATAAACACTAACCTACTCTGAACCAGGCTCTGATACCACTTGTTAGTGATCCCAGCTTTGATACCAACTGCCAGGATCCACTCCTTAGAGTATAATTGATTACCTTTGTATAAGCAACTAAACACAAAATTAAACTAGAAGTAATATGTAACTAGAATTCAGAAACAACACAAAATATGAGATACGAGAAATAATACAATCTGTATTAACACTCTTCTAGAAGGAAATACAATGAAGAAACCTCTTCTTCCCACACCTCTTGGGTGTATAGTAATTCTCCCTCAAGAGTTCTCTCTCTCAATCAATTACAACCAACTCAAACACAGAGTTGTTCCCTCCACCAGTCAGTGACAATCAACCCAATGGTTATTGTTGCCTACTGCCAATCCACCAAGTAGATCTCCTTAATCTTGCACCCTTGCGGATCTAACTGATCTTACTTACCATGTAGATCTCCTTGATCTTGCTACCTAGAGATCAACTGATCTTACACCCCTTGAGACAACCAACCCAATTTTTGTTCTTGCCTTCAAGTTGAGGATCTAATCCTTCTTAGTCCTCCATTACAATACAACCCCATGGGTCTCTTAAATAGATCCCAAAACAAACAATAATTAGAAATGCAGACTCAAGACTAAAATTAGTCTTTACATGTAAACTAGCTGTTCTCCTAAAATTAGCAATTCTAATTTTGGAAATGCCACCTGGAAATGCACAGGTGACCAATGTCGGTTCCTGTTTGACCGATGCCAGCCGACCATAACCGATGCTGGTTACTGTGTAGCTAAAGATGACTGATGTTGGTTGGCCTGACTGATGTTGGTTACTCTGTAACTCAGCAACCTCCACATTTGCATATCTGTGAAGCTTTTAGCTCCACAACTTAACATAAATTATTTAACTAAAGGATTGACTAAATCCTCTAGTTTCTAGAAGGAATGTTGGGGAATTTAGTTGTACCATTCTAATACATCACCAGTGAAGATTTTAAATAAAAGTTTAGTTGTGGTAAAAGTATTAGTTAAGATCCACTCTTTATAAATATTTCCAAATGCCTTAATAAAAGGTTCAGGGTATTTAGTTCCATCATACTTGATAGTTGGAGATATATTACCAATGTTAATATAAATTATGAAAAAAGATAAAGGCTCATTTTTGATGTTGTGAAGCATCTTGTTATTGATGATAGGTTGAGGAATAACATTTTCTATGACATCTCTAAGAGGTGGAGGAACAAAGTTTTGATTATTTTAAGGGATTAGAATTAGAGGTTGATTAGACATAGTGATCAATTGATGTTGTAATTGCATTATTTGGGAGGTTTTATATGTTTGCATTATGTTCATTTGTTGCACAATCTATGCAAGATTTTGGGTTGTATAAATTAGTGGGTTAACAGTAGTAGGAGGATTCCCTAAATTTTTATTAGGGAGAGGGTTTTTAGGAAGTGGATTACCAGTGCGGTTGTTGGATAGACTTGTGTTAATTGCTCCCACATTATGTTGATATGATTAAAGATGGGAATTACCTTGATCAGTACAAAAAAGATCTGATCCACCTACCTCATCTTGAGGCATGATTTGAACCATGTTACAATTCATGGATGAAGGAAGGGAATAATTTCTCTAAGAGTGAGGGTTTTATTGGGAGGTGAAGAAAGGGAGAAAAGAATATCCCATATAGTATCTAAATGGATTCAAGATGTCTAAAAAGATTTTGATAGGGGATTTCATGATGCTTGATGAAAAGAACATAATTTTAAGTAATAAAAAAGAGATATCAGGGACAGAGGACTAAGTTGACTGGACAAATAACTAAGTTAGCCAGACATAAGGGTAATATCAAACAATAGGTATAGAGTCATCTAGGTCGATAGAGTACATGTGAAGACACATGCTGAGAAGAGTATAGAGTCATATGGGTTAATTGTGTACTACTAGATAGAGGCTAGAGAATAAATATAAGAGACATGATCATGTTAGTCGACTATGTACTACAAGCAAGAGGTGGAATAGTCTATAAGAGACTATATCAACTATAATGATAGTGTTCTAAAATAGGTGAAATTTTTTGCAAGATAAGTGAAGCAAGAATGAAAACAAACACACAAATAATTGGATCAGTGTGAGTGATCCAATTAGGGCACACATTACAAAACCTTGCACCAATGCTAGCAAATATAAGTCTTTGCAGTAAAATACACAATGATCAGAGAGCAAGAAATCAACTAAAAATTAAATGTTAACTAAGTGGTAATCCTAAGTGTTATTATATTATTATAAAGTATTGATTTAAATGTGATAGGAGAGTTGGATGAATTAGATAACTATAAAGGCAATCTATAGATGTTTCAAGATGTTTTCACTGAAAGAGATCTATGTTGGCAATGGTAATGACTTGATATTGGGGCCTACCCCCTCACTTCATAATCCCATAGTGATAATGGTGTTATTTACTATGCTAATATGTACCATTAACCACATATTTATACTTGGATAGAAAACCAAGTTGACTTCCTCCTTGGTGATGAAATCCAAGTAGGTAGGCCTTGGGAAGAGAAGTGTTTAAATGCATTTTGAATGTTATGTGATTTGGTAGTGTGTGCAAAAGAGTAAAATAGTGTAAATAAAATGGTAATTTGAAAAACCACCTATTTAGACTATGTGAGTTACTCTAAGCATGTAGATAGTTGAAAATGAAATGTGAATTAATTACTAGCAAATAGTTATTAATTCCTTGATTAAAAATTATACAAATTTGATTTAGACAACACTGTATGTAAATAGTGTAGAACAAAGTCAAATGGGTTGATACTATTTTATAAAATTAATGTCTTAAGAACATAGTCAAATAAGTCAACTATGTCTCTTAGATAGAAGACAAACTACAAAACTAAGTTGACCAAGTCGACTTAGTTTGTTGTAGGGTTGTAATTTTGAAGACTGCTAACTTATAAAAATAGAACTGAAGAAAGTACTAAAATGATAGAGATCAAAAATAGAGGAACCTTAGTGGGCTTGAATATGATTAAGATTACAAATTTTATTCTGAAGTGCCTTAACTACTATTTTTTTAAATTCTACAAATTGAGTCGACTGGTTTAACCAAGTTCTACAAAACCTTGTATGCTAAAGAAGAATAAAGAACAATGTCAACTTGTTTGATAGTTTTTGTTGAACTTGATGTTGGAGGAAAGAATTTGATGATAAAGTTGACCTAGTTGACTTTGTATGCTAATCTATAACTAAATAAGAGTAATGTGTCAACCTATTTGACCTAATAACCTGTAGCTGATGAAGGCCTACACAAATAGACAGAGTCATTTTGAAGTGACTGTGTGTTAAACCTACGCATAAAAAGTTAAAACTATACCAATCAGTTTGACATAGTACTGTAAACATGGAAAATATAATAAAATGATAAAATTTATGGCATGAAATAAAACCTATAAGGGTTAGATTCACATCAAGTTCACCAAAATATATGCAATGGGAAATGAAATAGATATATAAATCAATCCTAGTTCAGAGAAGATAAATCTTAATTATACTTCTAATTGTTGATATATTTGATATTCAAGATCATGACCAAGATGGATCTACTAGACCTAGCCAAGGGATCTCTTACCACAATAATATCACTAGGGAGGGTTCCAAAGTGTCTAGTCAAGTAAAACTATGCAATAACCCTAACTAGGTCCTATGTTCTCATATTCACTAAACTAATAACAAGTAAAGTCTAATCTAGTGCTCACCAAAGCTTATGGCACAAACTGGGGGTTAGTAAAAATAAAAGTAAACATGCATAAGAGAATCCTAATTAAGATATGTATAGGTAAAACCCTAATGCATGGAGAGAGAAACATATTAAAAATCCATTACTTATGCTACTTCTATCTACTAAAGAGAGGAGCAAAGTTAGAGATACTTACCTTAAAGATGAACCCGTCAAGACTCAATCTCTCTTTTAGCCAAAGGTACTTCACAAAAGGTTGTTGTGGTTTGTAAGGATCACTAAGAAAGGCAAAAACATCCAAGACTTTTCCATAAGACAAGATTCTTCTCCAATTAGAAACCCTAAGATAAGAATCCTCAAGTAGAATGGTAGAAGAGTAGATTGTAAAGAAGCAAAAATGAATAATTAACTCTTGTTGTCTCTCTAATAATGGCAAAATGGATGTGTTTATACAGGTATATCTAACCCTAGTCCTTTCTAAAATTTTAGGCTGATAAGGTTAACTGAATCGACCTTGTATTGTTATTAAGAAAAATAAATTAGCTCTCAATCTTAGTCAACTAGGGGTAGACTTAAAACCTAAATAAGTTTTATCAATTAGAGTATGAGGTTGATGGGGCTGACATTGTAAATTAAACCATCAAAAAGGGTTTTAGGTTAGGGAAGGGATAATGAAGGTGGTAAATGACTAGAGGAGGGTGAAAAAGAGGAGGAAAAGCTTAGGAAAATGTTTTTGGGAGCTGGTTGGATTGATAACAAGTGGAAATAAGGAATAACAATCCTGTAAAGCACTAATGGTCTTCCTACCTTTTTCCTGATGCACACCTTAAGGCATGCACTCAGAGAGATTGAGACTCGATGGGTTCTTTCAAGATATAAAGCATTAGTAATTGATAAAGTCTTAAAATATTATGTGTATACACCATCCATGGAGGAAAATTACTTTCTTGGAATCAAAATCAAGTTTTTACCTTTCTACGCCATGTCACAAGAGGAGGGGATTAAGTGATCAAATAACTAAGTCAATACATAGAAGCTAGTCAACATGCTTTTCAAGGTGACCCCTGCCTTCTACGCCACTTGGAGAGCATGAAAAAATCAAGAGTCAGTTGCAAGAAACATTCAAATGGTTGAAGGAGTCTCTATTAACCTTAAGAAGATCTTCTCCCTCTCCTACACCAATCCAAATAGACAAAGTCAATGGATCTTCAAGAGTATTCTAACATCCCCAAAAAAGTGGAGAGACATCATAAATGAGTAAGTAAAATAATTCAACTGAAGAATTTATGAAGACTAGAAGACCTATTTTTATGGAAAAAGACTTATTCATTAAAGAAGACATGCAAGCTAGTATATAGGGTACGCAAGTAAAGATCTAGGCACTTCAATGGGTCAAAATTCACCAATCAAAGCTCAAGACTTCTTCAAGCCTTCCAAATAAGGCTAGATATAAATCCCATGCCACTTTTGTGAAGGAAAGAAAGAGAAGATCTAGGAACTACTATGTAGGATTTGAGGGTTATGAGGATAAGTGAGTCATGCCTATTTTGGGGATACTTTATCTCCACTCTCCTAGTCTTTTTCTATTTATATATTCTTTTCTAGAATTAACATAACACTTTTTGCTTTGAATATGCTAATAGGCTATCAAAATTTTGTACTACACCTTTTGAAGTAATAAGAAACTGGTTTCCTTGATTTTCTAGTTGTTGTGTGAAGGTATGTGTAATTTACATTGATATAAACTGGTTAACAATATATTTCCTATGTTAATGTATGGTTTTTATACCTTTTTATAGCATATTTGAGTTTCTACAGGTCATATTGTTGACTAAATTTGACTTTTTAGTCAAATTGGGGCACCTATAGGTAAAAAATTGATTTTATAGGTCTATAGGGGGTGTGATATGAGTGTCATGGGGAATTTTATAGGTTATTTTTTGCCATTTAATTTTATATTGGCCTTGGTCAATTAGTCTTTTAATCTTTTTATCAATTTAGGTCATTTTAAGGGTCAAAATTGAGCATTTAATACTTTGTACAGGTTTCTTGGGAAATTTGAAGCTATCAAAACATGATGTCATGTCACATGTGTCCTAAGAAGTATTGATCCACTAAAAAAACTGAAATATGGTAGGTTATGTAGAAGAAAAATTAGTTTTCTTAAAGAAATGGAAGAGTTTGGCACTTATATGACCTCCTTGGGATGTGTGCCACTTGTAATATATTGAAATATGACTCTTAATCTTCCCCATACTTAGTTACACATTTTTAATGATATGAAATTTCTATTTCTAAGCTAAAACCATTCTATTCCTTTCTTGGCTTTTTAGACACACAAAAAGGACTTGTAGGTTTGTACTTGGTACAGACAACACAAAAAGTTTTAGGATAAATGCTTTTGGGAGATGATAGTATACTCATAGGCATTCATTTTCATAATAATAATGAAAAAATTGATTAACTGTGCTTTATGAACCATTTCTAACAAGTTGGTTATGCTTTTTTGCTAGCTATTTTGTGCACCCTATAGATTTTCATCCATTTCTATCAAATATGTATGAACCAGTTCCTAATGTTGGCTCTAGAGGATGTGGAATTCCTTCTCACATTGTATACATTATTGGTTTTAGGTTCCATGATGTTTGGATGAGCAATCTAACTCACTTTGCAAGAGGGTGTCATCATGTGCAGTTTTAGCTAAGATGCTTCTTATTTACTAAGGTGTTCTCTTATAGGGGTCTCATATAGCTAGGAAATGGTGTTCCATATGTTTTTGGGTCATATGAACACTTCATTACATGTTTTTGTTTCACCATGTCATCTCTTGGGTTATTTGTAAGCTTGTTTTCCTCCATTGCAAGCTCTTTTCCCAATTTCACTTGTAGTCACTTGTATGAGCTTATTCAACTTGTACATGGAGTTTTAATTAGGATATTCTAATTTTCCAATCCATTATGAGCTGTATAAAGTTCATCTAGAGGCTTGGAAAAGGGGAAATTATAGTCATAAGCTCATCCACTATGCTACCTTAGTCATGAGATGCCCATGTCTACTATATTCAATGTATATGCAAGTGTTTTACATGTTGGGAGATATGTGTTGGAGATGGTTATAGGTTTTTCTTGATGAAGATCATGTTTTTGAAGGTTTACCA
This sequence comes from Torreya grandis, assembly GCA_037957365.1. Taxonomy (NCBI): domain Eukaryota; kingdom Viridiplantae; phylum Streptophyta; class Pinopsida; order Cupressales; family Taxaceae; genus Torreya; species Torreya grandis. The sequence continues at coordinate 1,499,344 of JARHVA010000451.1, forward strand.
ATACATTTGAGTGGTTTTAGAAGTTATTCCTTAACATATTCTTTCCAATTCCATATCCTACTTACATAGAACATCCTAATACACACCTATAGGCCTCTGATTATGTCAAGCTAATGTGTGGAGATGTGGACATGTACTCCAACTAATTATCATTTCAAAATATGCATTTACATGACCAAGGGAAGCATACAAAGTTCACATTCATAGAAGGTTTCATCTTTCTCATACCTAGTTCACTCTTTATACACCAAAAATCCACCTACAAGTGGTTAAATAGGGAACCATAAGTTTTGTATGGAGGGATGGAATCAAATTGACACTTATTTATTACCTTGGTATTATGGATCCATTACAACTCATATGAGGTGTCAAAATGTCAAAAGGAGGCGAGGAACCATTTTTAAACATAACTTGGCTATGTTTAGGACTCTCTACCTTGAAAAGTGAAAATAGAGAATCTAAAGGTTTTTTGAAAAACTTATAACAAGGTTATGATGAGTTTAGATACATAATATGGTGTTAATATCATAGCCTCTATCAGGGATGAAAACTTGGCAAATTCCAAGAGTTAAAATACTAGAGGTCAATAGGTTTATGAGGAACACAAAACCAAATTTTATATACTAAATTAAGATAGTGATATCTATAGGAAAGAGCTCAAATGGAATTTAGCTCCAAGGGGTACAAATTAGACTTGGTTCCATGGTTAATAAGTTTCAAATAGTAGAAATTATAACCCATTGGCTAAAGGACCATAAGAAAAAGGCATAAGTTGTACTCCAATGCATACCATGCCCGTACACAACCTTGAAAAGATGAATCTATAACCAACATGGAGTTTCAAGATTGAAAGAGTTTCTTTCTTGCATATGTGAATGTTAGGTTATGTTCATGGTTTCAAAGGATGATTAAAAGATTTATCAAGGTCCCAAGAATCTTTATGAGCAAAACTAATTGTATTTCAAACCTAAAAGCACCTACAGGGGTCAATAAACGTAGGGTTTCTCAGATAGGGGTACAAAATCTTTATAAAGCAAGGAATTTGATGGAGTTTTTATTGGATATCTTAAGTGAGGTTTATAAATTGTCTCTAATGCCTAGAACATGCTCAAATACCTACAGGTTAGATAGGTGAGTCGATGCAAATAGAGGTATTGGCATGAGTCATGGTATTCTTTTGGTAACCTAGGATGAGTAAAATTGACCTATAAGTGTTGTATGTTCTCACGGTTAAATAAAAATGATTTTTTCATCACTAATCACCTTAATCAAACACAAGAGTCCTACAAGCAGGCCTAAAAGCATGGGTCTTAGTTAAGATCTTAGTTTAAACTAGGGATGCATTTGAAAACCCAAAGGATGAATTTGGATGACATATTAGGTAGGTGAACACCTGAATGGAAAGTTTTATGATGTCATGAGTCACAAAAGGAATACAAACAAGGCACCTACAAGGTTTTAGGACACCTGTTCACACCTATAATAGGGTACAACCTAGCAGGCCAAGTGTAAACATGAACTTGTCTAAGGAAGAGGTGAAGGTTTGAACCAATGAAAAATGATTCATGATAGGATATAGAGTGTTCAAATAATCCCAACATCCTACCAATCTGATCATCCACCTTTCCTATTTGTTCAAAATTCATCAGTCTGTGTAGTTGCTCCAAGAAGATATGTTATTCAAGAGGCAAATATGAAGAATCCAAAGGAAAAAGTGTTTTTTGGATGAAATACAAGATTCATGAGTAGGGGTATAGTATGAAAAACATGTTTAAGTGGCATGAAAGTATGGTTTTATCTTGGAAGAGTGACTCCTAAGTGGATTTGAAGAAAAAATGCAAGAAAATAAGGTTTTTGAGGCCTTTTTTGGGAATTTGGACACTTAAATAATGGAATCAAACAAAACACTCTGGTATAAATCATCATAATGACTTGGAAAAACTCCAAAAATAATCATTTTTCCTTGGGGATAAGGGCTATACCTTAGTGTTTTGTCTTAGAGGTCAGCCAGTCATGAAAAATTAGACTTTGGCAAAATGAACTAGTGAGTGTAAAATGGGCAAAATACTTGATGTGTAAATTTGGTAACCTCGATAAATATATGATGAGGTTCATATAAGTAAATTAAGGGATAAGAAGCCATATATCAAGTTTATACCTCTCAAGATAACCCAAATTCCCCTTCTACACAATCTAACTAAGTTTCCACTAGGTCAAGTTGGTGAATGAGAGAAGATGATGAAGATGATGATGTAGTGGTATTATAAACTCAAATGGGGTGTGAAAATTCCTAATACACCAATCCAACTATGAGGTACCAGTCCTAACATCCAAATCTAACAAGGTGCTTAGTAGACCTATTGGGTTTTGAGGAGGCCTAATGCTAAAAGGTAGTCCATCTTCATTTATGATTCTTGATGGATTATCCAGATGATGGAGGCATTATTTTTAGGTCACAATGAAGGTGTGATAACTTTTATAGTGTAGAGAAAACATTTGAAGAGCCACTCTTGAGCTCAAAACCGGTCACACTCATGCAAACTTGGAAGAGCAAGCTCGATAAAGAAAATTTTGGAGCTCATTTATTATTGGAGGATATGCATGGGAGAAAAATAATCTTAAAAGAGTTGAATAAGGTCCTAAAAAACCATTTTATTTAATTATTCTACAACTTCAAGTTTTTATGAAACAAGCTTAAGAGTTAAAACAGGTTTAAAACCCTTGAAAACCTTGAACAAAGACCCAATTGGGAAAATGGATTTGGACATGAAATATAATGTACCGGTTTGAGAATAATATCTATTGAACATTTTATATTAATAACTCAATCTCCTTCACATGCCAACTAACTGTATGGACTTGTATGGATGTGGGAAAAACATGGTTTTCTCACTATTTTATGTGTTTTGTAGGTTATAGGACGTTTTAAGAGATGAAAATAACATATAAGGGAATATTGAGACTTAATATAACTCCCCATGTCAATTTCATGCCTTGAAAATATTCCCAAGTGTCTCAACCAAGTACTTCAACTCAACCAGTCAAAACTGGCCTATTAGATAAGCTAGTGAAGAAGATGGAAAACTTCAAGTGAGATAAATTTATGGTGCCCTGATGCTTATAAATCCATAGATGGTATTTAAAATTTTAATTCACTTCCTTCCATTTATTTTAATTGTAAATTGAATCCAAATTTGAGGCCAAGTGGGTAGGGTGCATGGAAGAGTAGTTTTCTAGACAACAGATGATGAGGGTTCACTTTCAGAGCTTTTTAGAGGACAAATAATGAAAAAAATGAATGAAGATTCATGTATGATATCCTCCCCTTATATTATAATCATTTTACATTTTCCTAATCTCTTATGGGACATTTACATAGGTCCAAATCATGAAGGTAATTTTTTGAGCCAAAATGAGGAGTTTTATGCCACTTTTAACAAGTTTATATCTTAAATTGACATTTGTACTTATTGACCTTAAATTATTCATCCCATACCATATCCAAATGCACAATTAACTCCTTGGATAAATTTTACAAGTGTCCTTATGACCGTTGGACTTCTCTTTTCTTCTCTCTCTCACAAGTTCTATAAGAACTAGGCATTTTGGTATTGTATTGGATGCTACACTTGAGTATGGTGAAGACCTGATCAAATGTATACCTTTTGATCAATAATAAAAGTTATTTTTACCTCTTCCATTATTTATCTTAGTGTGTTCATTTAGAATTTTGATTTTGCATAAGTGAAGATTATGGATTCCTTAACATGTTTTGACATTCTTTTATCCTATTTATAGTTGGAAAACTTCTTCTTATAGGGCATGTGAAGTTTTTAAAGATATTTCAAGTATTGAGGGAGTTATTCTTTTCATTATTTCCCTCGTATCCCTCTTTTCTACTCTTCTTATCTTTACACATTCATCCATAACCTCACAATGTAGCATTGATATGAGAAGATGAAGATTGAGAAGTGTATGTTCAGTTTGTCTTTTAATTTCAAGTGAAATATGCATAAGGTTAGATGTAATAAGTCAATTTGGTGTTTCACCTCCCTTATGTTAGTTTTATTTTAGTTCTCTCTCCATTTCCACCCCTAAGTTTAGCAGTAGTTACAATTCAAAGTGGTACATCAAGGGAGCTAGCCCTATCTAGAGATTCACCTCATTCCTTAGGCTTCCAAAAATCCTAGAGGTGATTCCATTGTGCCAATTGGATGAGGATATATTTTAATCTCCTCAAAGGGTGAAAATCCAAGTGACAATAGTTTTTGGCATGCCCAATGGGACTCTTGTTCCAATATGATTGAGAGATTTTTGGTGTTATCTCTCAACAAGCAGCCTTTGGAGGCATCTATCAAAGCATCGATGGTGACTCTGAAGATATATCAGCTGGTCAATCAACCTAGGTTATCCTTTGAATATTGGTGATAACATGTTTTGTTTATGTTCTAGCTTTTAATGAAGATATATGGCTGACTTTGTATTGAGCTCTTGTTTACACAAGTTGGTGAGACATTTCAATCTTGTACCATTCCCCATCAATATGAATACATCCTTGGTCAATATTTTTATGAACCTTATCAAAATCAACATGAATTTCATCATATCTAATATGATCCTTTTCAGCCCATGCATGAAGTATATCATTCCTATAACCAACCTCCTCAATGTTTTGCTCCTCCTAGTCAATCTAGCCACTCCTCAAGCCAACCAATTTCCACCTTCAAGAAGACACTCTTGGGATATGAGAGATATATGTTATATCTTGATACTCAAATTAGATGTGGTATATAGGTTCCTAATCATGTTATTCATAAGGTGAGATAAGCTTTAGAGTTAGTCAAGAAAGAGTGGGCACCTATTGAGAGACTCAATTGGCAAGGGCTCACAAGTGAGATGCTAGATGTGAGTAGTTTAGTCTCTTCCTTAGAGGATAGGATAGGAGTTCATGAAAGGAAACCTCAACATAGCTATCAGCCTTTATATCCACTTCCCCAAGTTTCCTACCAGCCATACATGACCCTTACTAATGAGCCAAATCAAGCCCATCAAAGTCATCCTTTTCCAAATCAGTTGGAGGAGAGAGTTGAAAGAAGAAATTTTATGTTTGAAGCTAATATTGATAGGAAAATTGAGTTGGAAAATATTAATATGCAACAGTCCATGTTGGAAACAAAATAAGTGGAGTTCAAACCCTCATTTCCCTCTCACATTGCATCTCCATCACCTCAAAAGGAGACTCATAATTCTAATGTCCTAAGTTGGAACAAGATAGTGGAGTCATAGGGAAAGAAAGAGGAGAAAAGTATGGACAAGAGTGTGAAGTTGAGAAGACTCTTGATCCTACACAAACACATCCTACCATTCCTCAAAAAAAGGATTCTAATCTTAACATCCTAAGCTGGAGTAAGATAGTGAAGTCATGGGGAAATAAAGAAGATAATAGCATTGTCAAAGAGTGTGAAGTGGAGAATGGATTTGATCCTTTGCAAGTCCCTCCCACCATTCCTCAAGAATCTTCTTGTGTTCCATGTTGTCCCTCATTTATTCCTCATACTCATGATGATAGTTATGAGATTCAAGAAATATTTTTTCAAGAGAACCTAGCCAAACAAATTGATGAGTTAGAGGTAAAGATGAGATTGCTAAGTCAAGGTGAGATGGAAGGTTTACACCCAAAAGAAGATCCTATGTCTAAACACACCCCATATAACCTCCTTTAAGAGAGTTCCTAAGTTGAATTAGATGTGAATTTCAAGTGGAAGGAATAAAATCAATTGGTTTTAGCTCAAAGTCTTCATTTCCTTATTTAAGAGCTCCCAAAAGATTTCCTAACTTTGTATTCTCAATCTAATTTTGAGCCCTATGTTCCACCTCCACCAACTAGTTATTTTTGTCTTCATTCCATCGCCCTTTACCTTTATGGACCTGTGGTGAGGAAAATTCAACTCTTACTTGAAGAAAGTGTAACTCCTTGGCAGCCTTATTAGGCTAGGTTACCAGATTTCAAGATACCTAGTCTTGGCATCACTAAGAAGGAGTTGGAAGATGTTTTATCCCTTGACAAACAAGATCATATTGTGATAGATTAGGAACCATTTGAAAACCCTAGAAGAGGTCCTAAGTGATTAATAAGATGTGGGCTCTTGTTTTGAATCTCCTTGTTTGATTGATGATGAAGCATACACTCCTTATATTGAAGAAGAAATCTTGGAAGAGGTCCTATTGGAATCTAAATAAAAAGATGAAGGAGTCTCTCTTTTTGTTCCCATTCATGATGATGATCAAAGTGAGGATCATGAATTGTGGTAGAGATTTGAAGACATTTTCAAAGAGTTTGAATCTCTCAAGGGGCCTACAACTCCTTTAGGGTTGATTACAAGTGGTGGTACGAAAGATGACATTGTTTAAAATGTCATAGATGAACAAGATGAAAATGTTCAACATCATAAGTGAGCTAGAACAAAATACACATCAAGCCTATAGAGGTCAAGACAAACCTCTATTGGCCTCAATCTTTCAAAGATCAAGAGATCATTCCTTTTGAGATTATGCCTACAAAGAAGATGAAAATTGATCACAAGAAAGAGGGTGGGTAAAAATATGAAGTATGTGTATAAGGTCAAGAGGAATACATCTATATTGGAGACCTATTTGAAGATTATCTAATTGAGAATATGTCAAGTGAGGTGCCAAGGAATAGGTCTGGTCCATCAAGTGTTTAATCTAAGGAGCAACATACTTGGCACCCTCATCCATCTCATGAAGAAGAAGATTCAAGGAACTTCCCCTTTGATCCTAGAAATAGAGGTATGATTGACTGATTATTTATACATAATAGACTTTTTTAGATTCAATTAAGTGCTTAGAGCACATGTGTGTGTGTGTGTTTTCTTTCCTTGTTGTGTGTGTCCTTTGCTTTGTGTGGTTGAGGTAGTCAATTAGTTGTCTTATCTTGATCAAAGTTGGTAGTCAATAGTCAAAGTCTTCCTATTTACCTCAGCTTTAGATGAATCTTAAGCCCAATGGACTGATAAGGCTACTGGTCTAGTTAGTATAGCAGGCATACTACCCCTATGAGTCACGAATTTGTTGACCAAATTTAACTTTTTAGTCAAATTGGGGCACCTATAGGTAAAAAAATTATTTTATAGGTTTATAAAGGGTGTAATATGAGTGTCATGGAGAATTTTATAGGTTATTTGATGCCATTCAATGTTATATTGGCCTTGGTCAATTAGTATTTTAATCTTTTTATCAGTTTAGGTCATTTTAAGGGTTAAAATTGAGCATTTAATGATTTATACATGTTTATTGGGAAATGTGAAGGTGCCAAAATGTGACATCATGCCCCATGTGTCTTAAGAAGTCTTAATCCACTAAAAAGGTTGAAATATGGTAGGTTATGTAGAGGAAAAGTTAGTTTTATTAAAGAAAAAGAAGAGTTTGGCACTTGTACAACCTCTTTGGGACATGTGCCACTTGTAAAATGTTTAAATATAACTCTTAAGCTTATCCATACTCATTTCCAAGTTTGGAATGATTTGAAAGTGCCATTTCTAAGACAAAACCATTTTGCTCCTTGGCTTTCTAGATGCACTAAAGTGACTTACAGGTTTGTACTTAGTATGGAAAACATAAGCAATTACAAGACAAATTCTTTAGTTATATGATAGTATACTTAGATACCTTCATTTTCATAACAAGAATGTGAATATTGATCAATTGAGCTTTATGAACCATTATTAACAAGTTGATTGTGCTTTTTTGTTAGTTATTTTGTTCACCCTATAGGTTTTTCTCCATTTATATCAAATCCATATGATCCAATTGATGATGTTAGCTCTGGAGCATGTGGAATTCCTTCTCACATGGTCTCCATTCTTGGTTTTAGGTTCCATGGTGTTTGGATGTGTAATCTAACTCACTTTACAAGAGGGTGTCATCATGTGCAATTTCAGCTAAGATGCTTCTTTTTTACTGAGGTTTTATCTTGTAGAGGTCTCATACAATTGGGAAATGGTTTTCCATAATTTATTTCATCATGTGACCACCTCCTTCCATGGTTTGGTTTCACCATGTCATCTGTTGGGTTATCCGTAAGCTTATTTTCCTCCATTGCTTGCTCTTTGCCCAATTTCACTTGTAATCACCTATATGAGCTTATTCAACTTGTCCATGGAGTTGTAATTAGGGTATTCTAATTTTAAAATCCATCAAGAGTTGTATAAATTTCATCTAGATGTTTGTATAAGGTGCAATTATAATCACAAGCTCATCCACCATGCTACCTTAGTCATGAGATGCCCATGTCTATTGTATTCAATGTATATGTAGGTGTTTTCCATGTTGGGAAATATGTGTTGGATCTGGTTGCAAGTGTTTCTTGATAAATATCATGTTTTTTAAGTTTGACTAATGCATTTGAGTGGTTTTGTAAGTTATTCCTTAACATATTCTTGTTAATTCTATACCCTACCTGCATAAAACATATTAATGCACACTTACAGGCCCCTCATGACATCATGTTGATGTGTGGAGAGGTGGTAATGTAATAAAAATACTTATCATTGACAAATATTAATTTACATGTCTAATTTAAGCATACAAAGTTCACATTCATAGAAGGTTTCATCTTGCTCATACCTAACTCATTGTTTCTACACCAAAAATCCAACTACAGGTGGTTGAATAGGGAACAATAAGTTTTGTATGGAGGGATGGAAAAAAATTGACACTTATTCAGGACCTTGGTATGATGAAGGATCCATTACAACTCATATGAGGTGTCAAAATTTCAAAAAGAGGTGAGGAACCAATTGAAAATACAACTTGGCTATGTTTAAGACTATTTGCCCTAAAAAGTGAACACATGATACCTGAGGGTTTTATGAAAACCTTATAAAAATGTTATGATGAGTTTGGATATATATTATGGTTTTAATATCATATAATCTATTAGGGAGAACAAATTTTCAAAGTCTAAGAGGTACAATACTAGAAGAGGATAGGTTTTTGAGGAGCATAAAACCACATTTTCTACACTAAATTAAGATAATGATATCTACAAGAAAGAGCTCAAATGGAATTTAGATCCAAGGGGTAAAAAATAGACTTAGTTCCATGGTTAATAATTTCCAAATAGTATAAAGGACAACCCATTTTATAAAGGACCATAATAAAGAGGCATAATTTGTACTCCCATGCATACCCTATCTGTATACAACCCTGAAAAGATGCATCTATAACCAACATGGAAAACCAATCTTGAAAGAGTTTCTTTCTTGCATATGTGAATGTTAGGTTATGTTCATGGTTTAAAAGGATTATTATAAGCTTTATCAAGGTCCTAAACATATTTATGAGTAAAATTTATTGTATTTCAAACCTAAGATCACCCATAGGGGTCAATAAATGCAGGGTTTCTCAGACACCTACAGGCAGGGAGGACTAAATTTGTGAGATAGGTACTTGTAAATAAATTATCAAGGGTTTAAATGTGAATTGAAGTAAGTAAATTTATGTATTTTTTATTGGATAGCTTAATTGAGGTTTATACTTTGTCTCTAATGCCTATAACATACTCAGACACCTACAGGTTAGATAGGTGAGTAGATGCTAACAGAGGTATTGGCATGTGTCATGGTATTCCTTTGGTAACCTAGGATGAGTAAAAGTGACCTTAAAGTGTTTTAGGTTCTCAATATGGAATAAATAGGATTTTTTCATCACTAATAACCTCAATCAAACATAAGAGGCATATAGGGAGGCCTAAAAGTAGGGGTCTCAATCAAGATCTCAGTCAGGGTACCTAGTTTGAACTAGGAATGCATTTGAAAACCCAACGGATGAATTTAGATGACATATCAGGTAGGTGAACACCTAAATGGAAAGTTTTATGATGTCATGAGTCATAAAGGAAGAAAAACAAGGAACCTACAAGGTTTTAAGACCCCTATTCACACCTATAGTAGGGTACAACCTAGTAGGGCAAGTGGAAACATGAACTTATCTAAGGAAGAGGTGAAGATTCCAACCAATGAAGAATGATTCATGATATGATATAGAGTGTTCACATAATCCCAAAATACTACCAATATGATCATCCACCTTTCTTATTTTTTTAAAAGCCATCAGTCCGTACAAGTTGCTCCAAGAAGATATGTTACTCAAGAGGCAAATATGAAGAATCCAAAAGAAAAAGTGTTTTTTGAATGCAATAAAAGATTTATGTGCCAGGATAGAGGATTAGAAACATGTATAATTTTCATGGAATAATGGTTCTATCTTGGAAGAGTGACTCATAAGTGGATTTGAAGAAAAAATATAGGAAAATAAGGTTTTGAGGCCTTTTTGGGGCATTTGGAGATGGTTAGACACTTAAATCATGGAATAAAACCAAACACTCTAGTATAAATCATCCTGATGAATTTGAAAAACTCCAAAAATAATCATTTTTCCTTGGGGATAAGGGCTATACCTCACTATTTTGTCTCAAAGGTCAATAGGTCATGGAAAATCAAACTTTGGCAAAATGAACTAGTGAGTGTAAAATGGGAAAAAGACTTTATGTGGAAATTTTTTAACCTTATTAAACATATTATGAGGTGAATATAATTAAATTAATGGCTAATAAGCCATAGATCAAGTTTATAACTCTCAAGATAACCCAAATTCTCCTTATACACAGTCTAACTAGGTAAGTTTCTACTAGGTCTAGTTGGTGAATGAGAGAAGATGATTAAGAAAAGTTCTTGGAAGGTTATGTAGTGGTATTATATGCTCAAATTAGGTGTGAAAATTCCTAATACACCAATCTGACTATGAGGTACCAGTCCTAACATCCAAATCTAGTAAGGTGCTTAGTAGACCTATTGGGCTTTGAGGAGGCCTAGTGCCAAAAGGTAGTCCATCTTCATTTTTGATTCTTTACAGATTATCCAGATGATTGAGGCATTATTTTTAGGTCACAATTCAGGTTTTATAACTTGTATAGTGTAGATAAAACTTTATGAGAGCCACTCTCAAGCTCAAAACCACTCACACTCATGCAAACTTGGAAGAGCAGGCTTGATAAGGCAACTTTTGGAGATCATGTCTTCTTGGAGGATATGCATTGGAGAGAAATAATATTTTAAGAGTTTAATAAGGTCTTAAAAAACCATTTTATGTAATTATTCTAAAACTCCAATGTCAGGTTTTTATGAAACAAGCTTAAGAGTCAAAATAGGTCTAAAACCCTTGAAAACCCTAAATAGAGACCCGATTGGGAAAATGGATTTGGAGATTAAATATAATGGAAAATTTTTACCATAATATCAATTAAAACTTTTATATAACTCATTCTATCTCCTTCACATGTTAACTAGCTGTACGGACTTATACTGATGGGGGTAAAAACATGGTTTTTATCACTATTTTATGTGTTTTACAGGTTGTAAGAGGTTTCAAGAGATGAAAATTATAAGGTAGGTAAAATTGAGACTTAATATAAATCCCAATTTCAATTTAATTCCTTGAAAATAATCCGAAGTGTCTCAACCGGTACATCAACTTAGCCAGTCAAAACTGGCCTATTGGACAAGCTAGTAAAGAAGATGGAAAACTTCAAGTGAGATAAATTTAAGGTTCCATAATGATTATAAATCCATGGAGGATATTTAAACTTGTCATTAATTACCTCACATGGATTTTAATTTTAAATTAAAGCCAATTTGGAGGCCAAGTGGACAGGGTGCTTAGAAGAGCAATTTTCTAGACAACAGATGATGAGGGTTCACTTTTAGAGGTTTTTAGAGGAACAAGAATGAAACCAATGCATAAAGAGTAATTTTCTCCCATTCCATTATAATCATATTAATTTATCATAATAAGTTATGGGACATTCAAACAGGTCTAAATCATGAATGTAGTTTTCTGAGCTAGAATGAGGAGTTTTATGCCACTTTTCACAAAGTTTATGTCTTGAATTGACATTTGTACTTTTTTGACTTACATGTTTCATCCCATTCTATATCTAAATTCAAAAATAACTCCTTGTATCATATTTACAAGTGTCCTTGTGACTCTTGGACTTCTCTTTTCTTCCCTCTCTCACAAGTTCTACAAGAACTAGCCATTTTGGCATTATATTGGATGTTCCACTTGAGTATGGAAAAGCCCTACTCAAATGTATAACTTTTGATCAATAAGACAATTTATTTTTACCTCTTCCATGACTGATCTTAGTGTGTTCATATGGAATGTTTGATTTTGCATAAGTGAATACTATGGATTCCTTAGCATGTTTTGTCATTCTTTCATCCTATTTACAATTGGAAAACTTATTCTTGCAGGGCATGTGAAATGTTTTAGGAGATTTCAAGGATTGAATGAGTTAGTATTTTCATTAATGCCATCATATTCCTCTTATCAAGTCCTATCTTTGCACATTCATCCATAACCTAAGTGTTCTAGGAGATTTTAAGGATTGAATGAGTTAGTATTTTCATTAATACCCTCATATGCCTCTTATCAAGTCCTCCTAGCTTTGCACATTCATCCATAACCTCAAAATGTAACATTTATGTGAGAATATGAAGATTAGAAAAGTGTATGTTCAGTTTTTCCTTTGATTTCAAGTGTAATATGCATATGGTTGGATGTCATCTGTCAATTTGGTGTATCACCTCCCTTAGGTTAGTTTGCTTTTAGTTATCTCCCCCTTTCCACCCCCAAAGTTTAGTATTATTTGCAATTAACAGTGGCACATCAAGGGATATAGTCCTATCTAGAGATTCACCTCATTCCTTAGGCTACCCAAAAGCCTATAGGTGATTTCCATTGTGCCACTTGGATGAGTAGAGCTTTACATCTCCTCAAAGGGTGCAAATATAAGTGATAATAGTTTTTGGCATGCTCGGTGGGACTCTTGTGACTTCGAAGATATATCAGTTTTCAAGTAACCTATATTATCCCTTTAATATTTTTGATAAAAAAATTTCTGTGTTCTTGCTTTCAATGAAGATCTATGGCTGACTTTGGTGTTGAGTTCTTGTTTACAAAAATTGGTGAGACATTTCAAGCTTATGTCATTCCCCATCAATATGAACAAGTGATTGGTCAATATTATCATGATCCTTAACAACCTCAATATGAATTTCATCAGCTATAATATGATCCATTTTATCGCATACATGAATTATATTAGTCCTATAACCAGCTTCCTCAATGTTATTCTCCTCCTAGCCAATCTAGCCACTCCTCAAGCCAACCAATTTCCACCTTCAAGAAGACACTCTTGGGATATGAGAGATATATGTTCAATCTTGATAATCAAAAGGGATTTGGTATTTGTTAGGTTGTGGAGCTTAAAGCTTCACTGATGCAAATAGGAGAGGAGGTTGCTGAGGGTTGCTGAGTTGCAGAGCAACCGGCGTCGATCTGATCAGCCAACATCGGCAGGATAGTGAAGAGAAGCAACCGACGTCGGTCAGGGATTGGCCGGCGTCAGTCACCTCCAGGTAGACAGGGACCGACGTCAGTCACCTATGTGGTTCGACTGTGAGTTTATTACGGGCAGTCAGTGAACGAACCAAGTGTTTGCATGCTTAGTGTTAATTATAGACTGAGAGCTGCAGATCTAATTATTGTAATTAGATGTCTAATTATTATTTGGATGAGATCTATATAATAGACTCATGGTTGTATTGTAAAGTTGTTCTAGTTTGAGTTGAGCAAAGTTAGCTCCTTTTGTGTGTGAGGTGAGCAAGGGTGTTCCTCCTAGTTCCACAGCAGTACCAAGGTGGGTGCTGGATTGGAGAGTCAGCTGGATTCTTCAAGTATGTATGATCTTGGTCATCAGGTGAGCATGGCCCTTATAGGAGATCTACATGGTAAGTAAGATCGTTGATCTGCAGGTGTGTGTGTGTGTGTGTGTAAGGTCAAGGTTCACAGGTGTGCAGAACCGTTATTGATCTGTAGGTTGGAGATTAGATAAGACAACAACACAACAGGGAGCAGAATCAGGCAGGATCTACTTAGAGTACGGTGTGTACTCATTGGTATGTACGTGGAGTACATGGAGAGCTAAGAGGAAGGCAAGGTAGTTCCTTCCATAAGTATGGTCTATTGAATTGCAGGTTGTTGCAGGTTCATGGGAGATCTACTTGAAGTACTTTGAGTACTTGTGGAGTGCGTGGAGCACAGGTGTAAGGTGAACACCAACTCTGTGTTTGAGTTGGGTGTTGAGACCTAGTAGAGAGAGCTTTGAGGAGAGAATTACTGTTCACTTGAGGTGTGGGAAACCTCTGAAGAAGTGGTGGAAAAGAAGTGGCATCTTCTTTATTGTATTCTTTTCTATAAGAGTTATTAATATAAGTTGTGTATTGTCTCTCATATTCTGTGTTATTCTAAATTCTAGTTACTTGTTGAATCTGGTTAATTTCTGCATATTAAGTTGCTTGGTTTGGTAATCAACTGTGTGCTTCCAGTGTTTCACACCCTGACAAGTGGTATCAGAGCTAAGGTTGCAGGGAGCAGGTTTTGTGTTTGGTTACAGGTCACTCTCAGGGGTTTCTGATTGAGTGGGAGTAGAGCAATGGTAGATGAAAGTAAGCTAAGAATGGAGGAGTTGAAAAGCACAGATGGTCACTTAAGGTCCCATGGAAAGAAAGAGAAGGTAAAAGAATATTGTTGGTTTGTGGAAGATCAGCATGAAGAAACTAAAGAAGTAGATGTTGCAGGTGATGTTGCACAAGATGCTCTGGGAGGTTTCTTAGATAAAGTTGAATCTTGGATAAGAGATTCGGTTGCCTCTTTCCATGCAGCCCCAAGTAGAGGAGCTGGTGAGTCTTGCCAAAGAATTGGCAAAGGGGAAGTGAAGCTGAAATTGCAGGCGGCCAACACACAGGTGTTGATGAAGGTCATGCAGGTCCCAGGTTTGGAGATATGGCTAATTTCTTCAAAAAGTTTGGGTGATGAGAGATGCACAAGAACTCTCACAGCGGATACACTTGAATTAGCTGGTGGTAAGAAAATAGGTACTCTTTATCTACTTGTTTATATTACTGATTCTTCTTCTATTGTGGAGACGTGGCTTCATAGGCTTGGTCACATGAGCAGGAAGGAGATGCATGTTCTTAAGTGAAAGACATATATATTTGACAGGCTTAAGAACTGGAAAGCCTTGGTGTTCTTGGAGGAGATGGTGGATAGAAACCAGTGGATGGTGTTGGATACTTCTGAGCAGGGCAGTTTGGACATGGATATTGATTCAAAGGAGCTCGTGGGTAAAAAGTCATCACTCACAGGCAAACACAGATATCGGCGTCGGTCAGGAAGAATCGGTGTCGAACAGACAGGTGCCGATGTCGGTCATGTACAGACCAAAGCCGGTGATGTCAGGCAGGGTAAGACCGACGTCGGCAGTAGGTAAGACCGACGTCAGTCAGGAGGACCAATGTCGGCAACAGGGACACCGACGTTAGCAGGTTGGTAGTCAGGGACAGACGCATGGGAACCAACGTCGGTCGGATGCAGACTGTGGAGTGACCAAGGTCGGTCACTGTAACAGATTTTGGGTGGACGGCATGCTGTCAAGGAGTCTCAAACACCCATACAGAGGACTGAAGATGTAAGTAGGCCCTCAAATTCATTGTTCCTATTATTTATACTTGTTGTTGATTGTAGAGCAGGAAGGATCTAGGAAACAGGTGGGAGCATGGCAGTGACACTCAGACTAAATCCTGTACTCATTTACAACTTATAAATCCTTTATCTTACTCAATTTATAGTTATGTACTTATTTATGTCATTCATTGTTATTTTAAAAAATATCAGATTACATCAATTCTTACACAAATTAGTGGGAATATTTATTACATATTTTATACCCTAATTTATTGAATTCATACCCTTTAAAAGCGTAGGGATTAAACTCCATAACTCTAAAAAATTAAATCATTTAGTGAACTTGAATTACTTTGCAGAACCAAACGGGAGTTTTGGTAGGGTTGCCAGCCGGTGCGAAAGCACAGAGATGAATGGATTCCTTAGTTGAAGAATAGAGAGAATGGACACATGAGACAGAAGACCAGGCATATGGTCTTGAGGAGTTGCAGGATAGTGGTACAGGTTTTGACAGGTGGAGGATGAAGCATGGCTTCAGTCAATGTCAGGGTAACTACTGTGGTTTGACTTACCAAGGGGATGATGATTGCAACATCATTTTGTTGTTGTATGTGGATAGTATGCTAGCTAGTAGGGGTGTACATACATGGTTTTGCTGAGCTAAGGGTAAGATTAGTTCAGTGGCATGTTAGGAGGAGTTTAGAGCAGTAAAATTCTTTGACATGGGAGACATGGAGATCACAAGTAGATTTGGTCTCCAGTGGGAGTTGATGTGAATCAGGTGTTGGCAAGGTTCATTACACAGGATGCAGAGCCGGAGCACACTAAGGGTTGGATAGGTACAGTGTCTGAAATCACATGAGGTCTGGTATAGACCTGAGTATTCCCATGTAGTGGGAGCTGTCAGAGAGTTAGGAGCCAATTCAGGGAAGTGGGTTCTCAGGGATTTGAGAGGAACCAGCAGCAGGTATACAAGCAGGGTCAGGACTTCACGACATGTGTTTGTAGGTGCAGATGTGGCAGGGTACTCGGATGATAGGTGGTGCACCATGGGATGTGTGGTGGGTTGTCTTCAGGATTGAGCTTGAAGAGGGATACAAACCAGGAAATAGATTAGACGGAGTATAGGTATAGGTACAGTGCAGTTGTTATCTCCAAGTGGGAGATTGTTAGGTTGTGGAGCTTAAAGCTTCACTGATGCAAATAGGAGAGGAGGTTGCTGAGGGTTGCTGAGTTGCAGAGCAACCGGCGTCGATCTGATCATCCAATGTCAGTAGGATAGTGAAGAGAAGCAACCGAAGTCAGTCAGGGATCGGTCGGCGTCGGTCACCTCCAGGTAGACAGGGACCGACGTCGGTCACCTGTGTGGTTTGACTGTGAGTTTATTACAGGTAGTCAGTGAATGAACCAAGTGTTTACATGCTTAGTGCTAATTATAGACTGAGAGCTGTGGATCTAATTATTGTAATTAGATGTCTAATTATTGTTTGGATGAGATCTATATAATAGACTCATGGTTGTATTGTAAAGTTGTTCTAGTTTGAGTTGAGCAAAGTTAGCTCCTTCTGTGTGTGAGGTGAGCAAGGGTGTTCCTCCTAGTTCCACAGCAGTACCAAGGTGGGTGCTGGATTGGAGATTCAGCTGGATTCTTCAGGTATGTATGATCTTGGTCATCAGGTGAGCATGGCCCTTATAGGAGATCTACATGGTAAGTAAGATCGTTGATCTACAGGTGTGTGTGTGTGTGTGTGTGTGTGTGTGTGTGCAAGGTCAAGGTTCATAGGTGTGCAGAACTGTTATTGATTTGTAGGTTGGAGATCAGATAGGACATCAACACAACAGGGAGCAGAATCAGGCAAGATCTACTTGGAGTACGGTGTGTACTCATTGGTATGTACGTGGAGTACATGGAGAGCTAAGAGGAAGGCAAGGCAGTTCCTTCCATAAGTATGGTCTGTTGAATTGTAGGTTGTTGCAGGTTCATGGGAGATCTACTTGAAGTACTTTGAGTACTTTTGGAGTGCGTGGAGCACTTGTGGAGTGCGTGGAGCACAGGTGTAAGGTGAACACCAACTCTGTGTTTGAGTTGGGTGTTGGGACCTAGTAGAGAGAGCTTTGAGGAGAGAATTACTGTTCACTTGAGGTGTGGGAAACCTCTGAAGAGGTGGTGGAGAAGAAGTGGCATCTTCTTTATTGTATTTTTTTCTATAAGAGTTATTAATACAAGTTGTGTATTGTCTCTCATATTCTGTGTTATTCTGAATTCTAGTTACTTGTTGAATCTGGTTAATTTTTGCATATTAAGTTGCTTGGTTTGGTAATCAACTGTGTGCTTCCGGTGTTTCGCACCCTGATAGTATTTATGTTCCTAATCATGTTATTCATAAGGTGATATAATCTCTAGAGTTATTCAAGAAAGAGTGGGCACCTATTGAGAGAGCCAATGGGTAAAGGCTCACTAGTGAGATGCTAGATGTGAGTAGTTTAGTCTCTTCTTTAGAGGATAGGCTAGGAGTTCATGAAAGGCAACATCAACATACCTATCAGCCTTCATATCCACTTCTCCAAGTTTCCTACCAGCCATACATGACCCCTACTCATGAGCCAAATCAATCCCATCAAAGTCATCATTTTCCAAATTAGTTGGAGGAGAGAGTTGAAAGAAGAAATCTTGTGTTTGAAGCTAATCTTGATAGGAAAATTGAGTTGGAAAATATGCATATGCAATAATCGATGTTGATATAAAAGGAATTGGATTTAAAAACCTCATTTCCCTCTCACATTTCATCCCTACCACCTCAAAATGAGACTCATAATTCCAATGTCCTAAGTTAGAATAAGATAGTGGAGTCATGGGGAAAGAAAGAGGAGAAAAGTCTTGACAACAAGTGTGAAGTTGAGAATACTCTTGATCCTATACAAACTCCTCATACCATTCCTTAAGAAAAGGCTTCTAATCCTAACATCTTAAACTAGAGTAAGATAGAGGAGTCATGGGGAAAGAAAGAAGATAGAAGCATTCTCAAAGAGTGTGAAGTGAATAATGGAGTTGATCCTTTACAAGTACCTCCCACCCTTACTCAAGAAGATTATTATGTTCCATGTCATCCCTCATGTATCCCTCATAGTCATGATTATTCATATGAGCTTCAATAAATACTTTTTCAAGAGAACCTAGCAAAAAAATTGAAGAGTTAGAGGCAAAAATGAGATTGCTAAGTCAAGGTGAGATGGAAGGTTTAAACCAAAAATAAAATCCTATGTCTAAACACACCCCATATAACCTCCTTCAAGAGAGTTCCCAAGTTGAATCAGATGTGAATTTAGTTAATTTCAAATAGAAGGAATAAAATCAATTTATTTTAGCTCAAAGTCTACCTTTCCTTCCTCAAGAGATCCCAAAAGATTTCCAAACTTTGCAATCTTAATATGATTTTTAGCCCTATGTTCCACCTTTACCAACTTGTTATTTTTGTCCTCATTCCATCACCCTTTTCCTTAATGGACCTATGGTGTGGGAACCTCAAAGGTATTAATTGGTTGAGGAAAATTCAAAAATCTTACTTGAAGAAATTTTAACTTCTTGGCAGCCTTATTGGGCTAGGTTACTGGATTTCAAGACACCTAGTCTTAGCATCACAAAGAAGGAGTTGGAATATGTTTCAGCCCTTGAAAAACAAGATCAGATTTTGATAGATAAGGAACCATTTGAAAAACCATAAGAGGTCCTAAGTGATTAATAATAGGTGATCTCTTGTGTTGAATTTCTTTGTTTGGTTGATGATGAAGCATACACTCCTTGTGTTGAAGAAGAAATCTTGGAAGAGGTCCTATTGGAATCTAAATAAGAATATGAAGGAGTCTCTCCTATTTTTCACCTTCATGATGCTAATCAAATTGAGGATGATGGATTGTGGTAGAGATTTGAGGACATTTTCAAAGAGTTTGAATCTCTCAAGGGACCTACAACTCCTTTAGGGCTGATTACAAGTGGTGGTAAGAAAGATGACATTATTTAAAATGTCATATATGAACAAGATGAAAATGCTCAACATGTCATAAGTGAGACAGAACAAAATCCACATCATCCTATAGAGGTAAAGAGAAACCTCTATTGGCCTCAATATTTCAAAGAGTAAGAGATCATTCCTTTTGAGACTATGCCTACAAAGAAGATGAAAATTAATCACAAGAAATAGGGTGGGTAGAAACATGAAGTATGTGTACAAGTTAAATAGGAATACATCTACATTGGAGACCTATTTTAAGATGATCTAATTAAGAACAAGTCAAGTGAGGTGCCAAGGAATAGGTCTGGTCCATCAAGTGTTCAATCTAAGGAGCAACATACTTGGCACCGTCATCTATTTCATGAAGAAGAAGATTCAAGGAACTTCTCATTTGATCCTAGAAAGGGAGGTATGATTGATTGATTAGCTGTACATGATAGTTGTTTTCAGAAACCCTTAAGTGATTAGAGCACATGTGTGTGTGTGTGTTTGTTTTCCTTGTTGTATGTGTCCTTTGCTTTGTGTGGTTGAGGTAGTCAATTAGTTGGTCTTGTTTTGATCAAATTTGGTAGTCAATGGTCAATGTATTCTTATTTATCTCAGCTTTAGATTACTCCTAAGCCCAACGTACTGATAAGGCTACTAGTCTTGTTAGTATAGCAGGCATACTACCCCTATGAGTCACCATTTTGTTGACCAAATTTAACTTTTTAGTCAAATTGGGGCACCTATAGGTAAAAAAATTGATTTTGTAGGTCTATATGGGGTTGAATATGAGTGTCATGGGGAGTTTAATAGGTTATTTCATTCCGTTCAATGTTATATTGGCCTTGGTGAATTAGTCTTTTAATCTTTTTATCAATTTAGGTCATTTTAAGGGTCAAAATTGAGCATTTAATAATTTGTACAGGTTTCTTGGGAAATGTGAAGGTGTAAAAACATTATTTAATTTTCCATGTGTCCTAATAAGTCTTAATCCACTAAAAAAACTAAAATATGGTAGGTTATGCAAAACAAAAGTCAATTTTATTAAATAAAAAGAAGATTCTGGCACTTGTATAACCTACTTGGGAAGTGTGTCACTTGGAAAATGTTGAAATATGACTCTTAAGCTTCCCCATGCTCAGTTACACATTTAGAATGATCTGAAAGTGCCATTTCTAAGCCAAAAACATTTTGGTCCTTTCTTAGCTTTTTAGTCACACTAAAGTGACTTGTAGGTTTATACTTGGTATGGACAACATAAGCAGTTTCAAGATAATGATTTTGGAAAATGATAGTATACTCAGATACATTCATTTTCATAACAAGAATTCAAATATTTATCAATTGTGCTTTATGAACCATTGCTAACAAGTTGATTGTGACTTTTTGCTAATTATTTCATGTACCCTATAGGTTTTGCTCCATTTATGTCAAATTCATTTGAACCAATTGGTGATGTTGTCTCTATTGGATTTGGAATTCATCTCACATGGTCTCCATTCTTGGTTTTGGGTTCCACGGTGTTTGGATGAGCAATCTAACTCACTTTACAAGAGGGTGTCATTGTGTGCATTTTTAGCTGAGATGCTTCTTTTTTACTAAGGTATTCTCCTATATGGGTCTCATATAACTGTTAAATAGTGTTCCATAAGTTATTGGGTTATTTAACCACCTCATTCCATATTTTAGTTTCACCATGTCATCTCTTGGGTTATTTGCAAGATTGTTTTCCTTCATTGTTATCTCTTTACCCAATTTCACTTAAAGTCACTTGTATGAGCTTATTCAACTTGTCCATGGAGTTTTAATTAGGGTACTATAATTAACCAAGCCATCAGGAGTTGTATAAATTTCATCTAGATGCTTGGAAAAGGTGCAATTATAGTCACAAGCTCATCCACCATGCTACCTTAGTCATGAGATGCCCATGTCTACTGTATTTAATGTATATGCAGGTGTTTTCCATGTTGAGAAATATATTTTATAGCTGTTTATTTATGAATATCATGTTTTTAAAGGTTTACCAATGAATTTGAGTGGTTTTGTAAGTTATTCCTTTACATATTCTTGCCAATTCTATATCTTGCATGCATAGAACATCCTAATGCACACCTACAAGCCCTTGATTATGTCATGATGATGTGTGGAGAGGTGGAAATGTAATCAAAATTATTAGGATTTCAAAATATGAATTTACATGCCTAAGGGAAGCATACAAAGCTCACATTCATAGAAGGTTTCATCTTGCTCATACCTAGCTCACTGTTTATGCACCAAAAATCCACCTACAAGTGGTTGAATAGGGAACCATAAGTTTATTATGGAAGTATGGAAGAATATTGATATGTATTTAGGACCTTGTTATTATTAATGATCCATTAAAACTCATATGAGGTGTCAAAATTTCAAAGGGAGGTGAGGAACCATTGTGAAACACAATTTGGTTGTGTTTAGGATTGTCTGCCCTGAAAAGTGAAAACAAAAAACCTAAAGGTTTTGTGAAAAAATTATAACAAGGTTATGATGAGTTTGGATACATATTATGGTGCTCATATCATATCCTCTATTCTGGACAATAAATTTTCAAAGTAAAAGAGGTAGAAGACTAGAGGAGGATAGGTTTTTGAGGAGCACAAAATCACATTTTATACACTAAATTAAGATAGTGATATCTACAGGAAAGAGCTCAAATGGACTTTCACTCCAAGGGGTAAAAACTAAACTTGGTTACATGGTTAATAAGTAAAAAATATTATAAATTAAAACCCATTGGATTAAGTACCATAATAAAGAGGCATAAGTTGTACTCCCATGCATACCTTGTCTGTACACAACCCTAAAAAGATGCATCTATAGCCAACATGGAGTTTCAGGATTGAAAGAGTTTATTTCTTGAATATGTGAATGTTAGGTTATTTTCATGGTTTTAAAGGATGATTATAATATTCATCAAGGTCCCAAGAATATTTATGAGCATAAGTGATTGTCTTTCAAACCTAGGAGCACCTATAGGGGTCAATAAATGTAGGGTTTCTCAGACACCTACAGGTAAGGAGGACTAAATTTGTGAGATAAGTTCTTGAAAAGCCATTATTAGGGGTTGAAATGTGAAGTGAATCAAGTAATTTGATGTAGTTTTTAGTGGAGAGATTAATTTATCTTTATACTTTGTCTCTAATACTTAGAATATGCTCAGACACTTACAGGTCATATAGGTGAGTCAATGCAAACAAAGGTATTGACATGAGTCATGGTATTCCTTTGGTAACCTAGGATGAGTAAAAGTGACCTATAAGTGTTTTAGGTTCTCAAGGTGAAATAAATAGGATTTTTTCATCACTAATCACCTCAATAAAACACAAAATACCTACAGGTAGGCCTAAAAGTAGGGGTCTCAGTCAGGGTACCTAGTTAGAACTAGGAATGCATTTGAAAACCCAAAGGATGAATTTGGATGACATATCAGGTAGGTGAGCACATAAATAAAAAAATTTATGATGTAATGGGTCATAAAAGTAATAAAAACAAGGCATCTACAAGGTTCTATGACCTATGTTCACACCTACAGCAGGGTACAACCTAGAAGGCCAAGTGGAAACATGAACTTCTCTAAGGAAGAGGTAAGGGTTCCAACCAATGAAAAATGATTCATGATAGTATATATAATGTTAAAATATGCCCAAAATCCTACCAAGATGATCATCCACCTTTCCTATTTGTTCAAAAGCCATCAGTCTGTACAGTTGCTCCAAGAAGATATGTTACTCAAGAGGCAAATACAAAGAATGCAAAGGAAAAAGTGTTTTTTGGATGAAATAAAATATTAATGAGCAGGGGTAGAGGATGAGAAACATTTTTAATTTTCATGGAAGCATGGTTATATCTTGGAAGAGTGACTCCTAAATGGATTTGAAGAAAAAATACAGGAAAATAGGGGTTTTGAGGCATTTTTTGGGCATTTGGAGATGGTTGGACACTTAAATAATGGAATTAAACCAAAAAATATGTATAAATCATCATAATTACTTTTAAAAACTCCAAAAATACTCATTTTTTCTTATTTATAAGGGCCATACCTCACTATTTTACCTCAGAGGTCAGCTAGTCATGGAAAATCAAACTTTGGCAAAATGAACTAGTGAGTGTAAAATGTGCAAAAGACTTGATGTGGAAATTTTGGAACCTTATAAAACATATTATTAGGTTAATAAAAGTAAATTAAGGGATAATAATCCATATATCAAGTTTATTCCTATCAAGATAACCCAAATTCCCCTTGCACACAGTCTAACTAGGTAAGTTTCCACTAGGTCTAGTTGGTGAATGAGAGAAGATGATGAATAAAATTTATTGGAAGGTTATGTAGTGGTCTTATATGCTCAAATGGAGTTTGAAAATTCCTATAAACCAATACAACTATGAGGTACCATTCCCAACATCCAAATCTAGCAAGGTGCTTAATAGACCTATTGGGCTTTGAGGAAGCCTAGTGCCAAAAGGTAGTCCATCTTCATTTATGATTCTTGATGGATTATCTAGATGATTTAGGAATGATTTTTAGGTCACAATTTAGGTATGATAAATTTTATATTTTAGATAAAACATCAGGAGAGCCACTCTTGAGCTCAAAACCACTCACACTCATGCAAACTTGGAAGAGCAAGCTCGATAAGGCAACTTTTGGAGCTCATATCTTCTTGAAATATATGCATGGGAGAAAAATAATATTTTATGAGTTGAATAAGGTCCTAAAAAATCAATTTTATGGAATTATTCTGAAACTACAACGTCATGTTTTTATGAAACAAGCTTAAGGGTCAAAAAAGGGCTAAAAACCTTGAAAGTCTTAAACATAGACTCGATTAGGAAAATGGATTTGGATATGAAATATAATGGACTATTTTTATAATAATATATATTTTACCTTATATATGATGTATTCAAGCTCCTTCACATTCCAACTAGTTGTATGAACTTGTACTGATGGGGGTAAAAACATGTTTTTATCACTATTTTATGTGTTTTTTAGGTTGTAAGAGGTTTAAAGAGATGTCAGTCACATGGGATGGAATATTGAGACTTAAAATAACTCCCCATTTAGATTTTAATTCCTTTAAAATATTCCTAAGTGTCTCAACCAAGTGCTTCAACTCAACCAATCAAAACTAGCCTATTGGACAAGTGAGATGAATTTAAGGTGCCCTGATGCTTATAAATAAATAGAGGGTCTTTAAAATTTTCATTCACTCCCTCCCATGTATTTTTATGGGAAATTGAATCCAATTTTGAGGCCAAGTGGGCAGGGTGCATGGAAGAGTAGGTTTCTAGACAACAAATGATGAGGGTTCACTTTCAGAGGTTTATATAGGACCAAGCATGAAACCAATTCATGGAGAGGAATTTATAAGATAATCTCCTTAAATTATAATATTTTTTCCTTAACCTAATCAGTTATGGTAAGTTCAAATAGGTCCAAATCATGAAGGTAATTTTTTGAGCCAGAATGAGGAGTTTTATGCCACTTTTCACAAAGTTTATGTCTTGAATTGGCATTTGTAATTATTATCCTTGAATGGTTCATAAAATATCCTATCCACATGCATAATTAAATCCTTTTATCATCTTTAAAATTATCCTTATGACCTTTGGACTTCTTTTTTCTTCTCTCTCTCACGTGTTCTATAAGAACTAGCCATTTTGGCATTATATTAGATGTTCCACTTGAGAATGGTGAAGCCCTGCTCAAATGTATACCTTTTGATCAATAATAAAATTTATTTTTACCTTTTCCATTATTGATATTATTTTGTTCATTTTGAATGTTTGACTTTGCATAAGTGAAGACTATGGATTTCTTAGTGTGTTTTGTCATTCTTTCATCCTATTTATAGTTGGAAAACTTCTTCTTACAAGTCATGTGAAGTGTTTTAAAAGATTTCAAGGATTGAGTGAGTTATTATTTTAATTATTTACCTCATAATCCTCTTGTCTAGTCCTCCTAGCTTTGCACATTCATCCATAACCTCACAATGCAACATTGATGTGAGAAGATGAAGATTGGAGAAGTGTATGTTCAGTTTGTCCTTTGATTTCAAGTGTAATATGCATATGGTTGGATGTCATCAATAAATTTGGTGTATCACCTACCTTAGTTTAGTTTTATTTCAGTTATTTTTCTCCCTTTTCACCCCACAAGTTTAGTATTAGTTGTAATTCAAAGTGGTACATCAAGGGAGCTAGCCCTATCTAGAGATTCACCTCATTCCTTAGGCTGCCCACAAGCCTAGAGGTGATTCCATTGTGGCACTTGGATGAGAAGAGAATTTAATCTCCTCAAAGGGTGAAAATACAAGTGAAAACACATATTAAGTGTTTATGTTCAATTTCAATCCAAACTTGGAAGTGAATTCAATAATTTGTCATTCCTTCCACACTAAGAGTGAGTGTTGTTGAGGCTTTTGTATGAAACACTACTATAAAAGCCATAGACCTGGAGTGAAGTGAATGTGTGTGGGCTCTTTTAATACATAAGAGTGTCAATTTCAATTAAAATTGGTCACAAACATTGATGTATCTCCTTTTATTTCAAGTTTTCATATTAATTCCAATGCAAACATTATCCCTTCACCCTTTTCCTTAGTCAAAAAATTAATAGTAAGTAAGATTAGAATCAAATTTAGTGAGGGCATAAAATGAAACAACCCTCTATCTATAGATTCCCTTAACTCAAAGTCACCCACACTTTGGAGAGATTCCATTATTTTATCAGGAGGGGGAAGAGGCCCACATTCTCATAAGGGTTGCATTCTTGATTGACAATAGCTAACACAACAACTACATTCACCAACAAGTTTTGTATCAAACCAAGTTACAAGGTAAAACTTATTGAGGCTAAAAATGACACAAATACCACAATTAATATAATGTCACAATAACCTAATAGGCTCATCTTATCCAACACACTCAAGAGATGATTTACACAATTACCTGAGTCTTTGGCTTTGTTACTTTAGAAGATGGTAGAGTCATCTCATATCTCTCCCTCCTCCTATGGTGATTAATACGAGTTGACCTTTACCAAAAGGATATGATGCCAATGCCTATTATGACTATCACTAATGTGTGGGGAAATTCTACAAATAAATTTTAGAAACTAAAACACAAGATATAATACCTTATTGATAGTGATAAACTTACTTTGAGGATCCTCCCATAGATTGAAGATCACAACTAAATGATCATCACAAACAAAATATATTGAAAAATCCATTACAAGATCATTCTAAGACAACTCTAGAAGTGAAAATGGAATATCATTCACATCCTCCTCCATCACATTATGGGCACCAATTATATGGGATTATAGGTAAATTTATATGTGAGATACATCATATGGTTCTAGGACCTTGTATTTCATTTGATGACAATGAGATTATGGGTAATGACTCAGATTTTCATTCTTTATTTATCAAGGCATATATTGATCATTAGCTTATACATAGTGTTATGATTTACAATGGTTCTAATGATAATGTATGTACCATAAAATCATTCACATATTTGGGATACACATGTGATGATTTATTCCCTTCAACAAAAATGATAAAATCATTGAATGGGAAGATACAACAAGCTTATGGTGAGATTGATTAACCTCTTCAAGTTGGTCCAACACATGTGACCACTATATTATTAGTCATACTACATACATGAGTCTTAGATATGTTATTGGGATGTTCTTGGATACATAAACTTTGTGCAGTACCTTCCACTGTGCATGGTTGTCTTAAGTATATTCATGCCAACAATGTAATTATAGTTTCTGGGATTCCATATGAACATCCATTGTAATATGCAAAGTTTATTCCATGATAATTGATTATACAACATATCAAGGTTAATCATGTGTAAAATGGTAAGCAATAAGAAATACTCTTTCCTAAGTGCCCCATTCTTGAGATAACTTGCATCAAATATCTACAATGGACTCTTTGAGATACTCATTCACACCTCCACAACCAACCATTTACCTACATCAAAACACCATGTTTCAAAATGGGTAAAAAGACCCAATATTACATATATGAAATTAAAAATCATAAAACAATGGGTTCCATGAACCCCTACACCTTCGATTACTACTTCATGACCATAGAGTCCTATGAGACATACACAAGCATCATAGATTCTACACATTCATATTTGACACATATACATGATCTTTACCAACATGACTAATTTATTATACCACATTCAAATTATAGAGCACCCTATGAACATCCCTTAGATGGGATAATCAGCTGGCACTATTTTTCCAAATATTCTAAAAAAACAAAAATTCCAAAATTCCAAAAAATAATAATCAAATATTCAATAAAATATAAAAACATTCAAATAATTTAAAAATACCAAAAATATTTAGCATTTCACATGTTTTCTATATTTTGCATATGTTGTTTACTTTATGTTAGCAGATAACATATAACTTCTATACAAACATATGTTTCATGGGTAATTGAATGTGATACAAGCATACATTAGAACCATGATATTCAAGCATGCAGATGTTGGACTTTTCCTCTTCCAACATGATATACTATGTTGGGGGAATCTTACTTCTATATGTTCATTTTTCATTATATTACTGAGCTTATATATCTTACATATGCCTATACTCATGTTTCTATTTTACACAATGTATTTGATATGTTATTCTATATGACATTTTGATAACACATGTATGCAAATACTAGTATAACATGCTTATGCTAGTTGTTTATATCTCATGACTTCATCTATTTACATTAGCTTACTTGAGTGTGTTTCTTGTTTGCTTCTTTGCCTTGCTTATGGAACATTTAAACATGTTCTTTTCTTGTTGGCCACAATGCCCTGCATGTTGCTTATTTATTGGGTCTGTGGGAATTTTCATATGTCTTTCACTTGAGTGCACAACATTTAAACTTTCCCCTTGTTTACAATCTCCTTAGACCCTTTTTTGCATGATATTTAAGTACACTTTTGTATGTGATTGATTCTTTATTGAGATATTTATCTTATATACATTTCCATGATTCATATCATGTATCTTAAGTATTTTTATGTATGCATATTATGAGCTTCATTGATATATATACTTTGACATGACACTACCATATGCTTCTTTACTACATGATTCACATAGATACAACATAAATGTCTTATCTTTTTGACATAAGGTGAGTATCAATTTTTCAATCCCCTCACCTCAAAAGGGTGGGAATATTAGTGGGTACATGTCATAGAGACATGACTCCACATACATATATTTAATAAAATGGGCATAATTTATTAATAAAATGGGCATAATTTAATTTAGTTTACACGGTTTACATGATTCAGATATACTCTTGAGATATAATTCTATGCGTTGGGCATAAAATTGGGGCAAAGATTTTTAGATTTTTGATATATACTATACACATATTACATATTAGAGGTTACATTTTGATAAATATGTCAATGTGACATATTTTAGGTGCACCTGCACCTAATTATAAATACAATTTAATATTATACACACATTTATGCCTTTATCTATGTACAACAATTGGTTCTTTTTTATTAGTATGATATAGATTATGCACCCTTGATGTAATTAGCACTATGATTATATTTGTATACATCTAAAATTGTTCATCCTAATTGTTCAATTAATATTTCCATTTATATGACTAATTCCATTTTAAAATAAATACCAATTCCCTTTTTAAAAATATAATCTTATTTCCCCTATATATTACTCACAACATACTAACATTTCTACACATTCCACACTATATTAATTCATTTATTACCTCACTAACCACTTGCCCATAACATACTAACATTCCTAATTCATTTAATAACCACTTGCCCGCTTGCCAATTTAAAATAAAAATACACTACCCACCCCCCTAGTCAACCTATCCATAGCTTGCCTTACAAACCTAATTTCTTAAATCCACCTAAAAACCCTAATGAAATCTAGAGACCTCTAAAATATATAAACTTCTCTAATTCTATAAAATTATCTAAACCTAGAGGATTCTTATGAATTTAAAATTCATTTTTAGTCCTCCCCACCACCCTATAAATAACTAAGCAAGGGGCTTGGTTGGACTAATTGGAAACACACACAAGCTCTCATATAGCCTTCATACTTTCTTATCGCATCCATATATCCTTGCATTCAATAATCCATTAATACATTTAAATCCACCTTGAAATCTTGAAGCCACTTTGTCTTGCAATCATATAATCAAATTATCCTTGGAGAATTTGTTTGAAGATCTTGGAGGGAAGATTCCAATGGAGTAAAGTGATGGTAAGAGCATATTAATTATAGGTTGATTGCTTCTTCATTCTCTCCCATTGATGTTTTTTTATATTCTGATTTGGTTTATTATATTTAAATCTATTACTCAAATTTTACAAGCACATAATATTATAATGGGTTGATATGGTTACACCATTTAACTCGGGTGAGATTAGCTATAATTGAGTTATACGATTGAGATTTTATGCTCTAAATGGACTTGAAACAATTAATCCTTATAATATATTAGGGGCATGATCACCATCCAAATCCCCTCTTCATATCACCAAGGTTTAGTTGTGAACCTCTCTCTAATGATTCATCTAGGAAGCATCTCTACTAAGATAAACTGTCAAGGGGAAACATGGTTGCATCGACACATGTACTCCTTCATTGCTCTCTTTCTTTCAATCATTTTTAAATTATTCAAATTTAGATTATATGCACTAGTTACACCTATAACATTCTCTTGGTTTTAGGTCATTCACATACATCAAATTCAAGTGGGATCAAGCAAAGGCATGGTGTGTTGTACACACCATGATACACTTTCTTTCCTTTAACCTAGTAATTTCATCTTTATGTATTACTATATTAAAGGGAGGGAGGATGTCAATTCTTAAATATAGATTTATATGTTAAAATAATATTTTACACTTGATAAATATATCTCAAGGCTCTACCATTCAATTTGATCTTTCTTGAAGCTAAAAGGTTTGCATTTTTCACCTCACTGTGTCTAATTACTTATTTCTTAGTCCAAACTTGATAAATATGATTATCTAGATCACCTTTAACCACATAATGCCTAAAATATGATATATATATATATATATATATATATATATATATATATATATATATATTTCACCATTAGTTATATCCTTAGTAATTTTCTTCTATCCTATATAATTGTATTTAAGACATTAACGTTGATGTTACTATCCTTACTCCAATTTAACTATCCTTTTTCTACAAACACTCAAATTTTTAAGTCTTTTCATGTGTATGGGTCAGCATAATAATGTCATTAACCCTTCTATGAGGATCATTTCAACATAACTAGTATAATTACAAGTCAAAGCCAATTCATTTGGACATCAAGCAATCACTTCGCAAGCTTAGAAATAATACTAAATATCAAAATGCACAACTAAACTATTCTGCCCTTTTTTCATATCAATCATAACAAGAGTCATACTACGGGTCTGAAACACTCAAAAGATAACACATGAGCCATATTTTTAAATTTATAAGATATATCATTGCATGCATTCGCATATAACATTATACACTATTATTCACACACATAACAACACTCATTGATAGAAGGGTCTTTAAGGTTAGTTTGACACCATGAGACCACTAACCCATTTTTGGTAAGGTAACCTAATATAAGGTGAAGATCTAAGGTTTGAGATATAAATAGTGGTATAGAGCCTATGTACAAGACCAAATACATCAGACAAAAGGCACCATAAAATATACAAATACCCAAGTGGTCACATCTTGATACAATAAACATTATGTACATGAGAGTTGCATCAAGATTTGAAAAATAGATTCAATGCAAGTGTCCATAGGTTGACACAAGTGTTTTGTATCTAAAAAGAGTTTTTCCAAAATCTGATGACTAGTTTCTAAACTTCAGACAACCTATTCCTACCCATGTACATCTTAGATTTGTCTAGCATCATTACATAAGCTAAGTATTGTTTCTTCTTTATGATTACACAATCAAAATACTATTTGGAATTTTACTTTTCATATTTAACATTTTTCATAATTCAATATTGAAATTGAATATCATAAACTGAATTATTTAGTTGGCCTACTTTTAAGAATAGCTTATTTCACTTTTGAATATCTCATTTCTTTCTAACCCTTGATCCAGAAAAGGGTTAAACAATT
This sequence comes from Torreya grandis, assembly GCA_037957365.1. NCBI lineage: Eukaryota > Viridiplantae > Streptophyta > Pinopsida > Cupressales > Taxaceae > Torreya > Torreya grandis. The sequence goes on from JARHVA010000451.1 coordinate 1,531,195, forward strand.
TATTTCTCTTTAAATTAGTGTCAATTAGGCTTAAATATTCCTATGGTCTGTAAAATAATATAAAATCACATCTAACCTATAAGAGGGTGAAAAAAATAAAAAAATAGCGGTGTTAAATAAATTCCACTATAATGGTGTATTTGGGAGGCCTCATGTTGGTTTCATTACATATAAAAATTGGTTTCACAAAGACATACAAGGATAATTATACCACATCATACTATGCTCAAGAGATAATAAGAGGGAAATGTATTCCCCACACCTCTCCAAAGAATTTATATCCCACGTAACCCATCTTTTCCAAAATTTTGTTTGTATTGATACAATATGTGAATCATAATATTTAAAAAATAAAGGCTATGGAAGAGATAACTATCTAATGAGATGAGACGTTGAGAATATATGGAACAAACATAAATCAATAAAGGGGTAGTTCAATAATAATGATTCTATGAGTACCAATGCAAGTCATGTGAAGCACATGGAATCCTTTCTTTATTATGATAGCCATGATGTAAAAAATGATAATCATTCATAATGTGTATCTAGACACTATGCATATGTAATATGATAGTTGAGCATTCACATGAGTAAATTCCTATTCATGGCCTCCATATTTTATATAAAAAAGGATGGGCTTCCTTTTTTTTGTTTAATATTCAAATTTTTGGAGTTGATCATTCACTTTTTTTTACAACTATTCATTTTTTTATTGAGTTTTACTAGTTTTTCAAACTCGTAGTGTGTTTTTTAATTCACGTCTCTGATTATAATACTTATAATTGGATATTTTGATTATTTTTCACACTTCTTTTGGATAAAATAGTTTTGACATTGATCTTTTATTATTTTCTACATTTGCTTGATATTTCATTGAGTTTTTATGCTTAACAAATTTGTAGTGTGTTTTCCAATTCATGTCTTTGACTATAATACCTAGACCTAGATATTTTTGCTAGATGGATCCATCCACCACTTTATTTATTTCATGTTTATAGTAATTTAAACTCACCATAGATGTGAATATCACCGAATACTGAATTAGAGTCACATCTAAATAGACAAATGAATAGATTCATTTGATAATCAATCAATAAGTTACCCACAAGCAACAACTTCTTATTTTATTAGCTAGCACTATAATGTGGAAAGATTTTTTGTGCATATACTGGAGCTATATTTTTATATATACTTTTGTTTATTGATGTTTTGTTAAAATATAAGGGATGTGACTCTTATAGGGATGGTTATTTCACACTATCCTCCATAATCGTAATGTAAATCCCAAAACTTTGATTTCCTTAACATTATGGGTCAAATAGAATTAGTTTATTATAATAATATGGGAGTCCCATCATGAAAAACTAGGGTATGGAGCACAACAAAAGGAGAAATATAATAGGCCTAGATAATCACTTTATGATTGAAAATAATTATAAATAAGAATTTTTACGGTCTTTACATCTTGTTAGGAGTATTTTTAAGTTCTTGACATCTAGTTTTGTTCAACTCTATAATTTACTATGACACTCAACACACCTTCAACTACCAATTTTTAAGTATAAATTACAAATACATGTTTATGATAAAACATAAATGACAAAATGGACTTATATATCCCCTATTTCTCTACATGTTCAGTTGAATAGTTAATTAGGTATTATTTATTGTATTTTCATGCATTTTGGATGCTTAATTAGAGGAAATTTATTTATGAAAAAAAAATTGGTGAATCCTAATTATCTTATTGTAAACACCTAAATTTTTTATTAGGAATTTGACAACATCAACTTTGACACACTTTTACATACTTAGACTCATGCATATAGTTTGACATTTGTTCACACTTTATCCTATCTGTCTACCCATCTATTGTCATGTCTAACCCAATTTACCAATACACATATTCAAGATCATCATAGTCTATGAAATTACACTTCATAATCATAAGCATGTTATCACCATAACCCAAATCATTTTCCATTTTGAGATAGTGCTAATAATAGTCAAATAGTTGTGCTTTGTTGTTAGTCTTTGCCTCTGCTAGTATTGTACATGAACACTCAATGACTGAATTTCAAATTGAAACATTTCCATTAGGTTAACCTAGACACATTTCATGGGTTAGTTATAGAAGGAAATATCAAATAATGGTTTATAAATATAGATCAAGCCTAAGGTCATAGTCCCATGGGCATTTGCTCACTATTAGGCACTCACATTAAGATATAAATCAACACTCTCTTAAGACATTATCAAAAAATCAAAAAAATATAAAAAATACTCAAATATGCAACCTTTTAACCAAGATTGAATACAATATAGGTCAAAGTTGCATGTTTTCAAGTGCCAAAATATGAACATTGCGTTGCATTATATCATGATCATAATGATGCACATACACACAACTAGGTGGGAGAACTATGTATAGTTTGAGCCCTCTTAAGAGTATTGAAACATAGATAATACTCAGTCACTCCTCAAGGAGTGGTTAAGGTTGTCTAATCCCTCTATCTAACCCCCTTTTCTAAGTTAATCTTGTGTTGAAAGTGAAACTACAGTTTTCAAAGCAAGGAAAAGAAAATTAAGGATTAATGTGCAAGATTAAGAGAAAATACACAATACACATACATAAATCATCTATAGGTGTAGGTTAAATGATATTAGGTAGCACATATATGTACAGTCAATTGGGTCAGTACCAACAGAGCCTGGACAATACTAATCACCATAGGGTCTAAACTTCGTTGACAACATTTGTGTAAGTTTTGACGTTCTATTTTTGGATTTGAGCAGTTACATAGCTAATATAAAGCATTTTCAATTATTATTAATAATCTAATGATAAAAAAATCATAAATTATCTAAGGACATCTCTTTCCTCTTTTCTTTGTCAATTCTAAATATAATAAGTGTAATATCAATCTCTATTTCTACATTCAAATTTTTATGGTTAATGACATATTTTACATAATATAAATTTCTATATTTTAATCTTATTTATATTTCATTAATCACAAAATAAATAAAACATTCCATTGAACCTGATCATTGTCTTAAGCATAATAACCCATATGTATTTTCTACTTCAGGGTTTCATCTTTCTTTCTTAGAAATTCATATTTTAGGGTTTGACTTTTAGATATGATTTTTTATTTTCCCTAAATTTTTGTGTGTATTTTCCTATCAGGGTTGTGGCTTGTCTTCATACATTTTCAAATGATAATTGATTCAAAACAAACCTATTTTTGAAATAATTGGATGTTTTTCTTAGCCTTTTGATTGGATCAAAAACTTCTTTTAGTTACCTAAAATTCATTATAATTTTTCAAGAATTAGGGTTTAACTTTTTTACTAAATTTGGTCTAATGGACGAATGATATACCTTTTTTTTCTAAATTATGTTTTTCATCTATCTATTGCTATTTATCAAAAATATATTTTTGTTCCAAAATTCATTATAATTTTCTTGGGTTGGTTGGTTCATTATTTGGACATTATCAAAGTCATATTTTGCATACATTAAGTTCATTATTTTGAAATTGTGTAATAGTAATGCATGCTAATAATTTTTTATTTTGTGATCCAAGCTATGATTGTCATGATTACATGTTTATTTCCTAAAATATACAATATCTTAATAATTTAGGTAATGAAATGTGTTAGGTTGTGGAGCTAAAAGCTTCACTGATGCAAGCAGGGAAGGAGGTTGCGAAGGGTTGCAGAGTGTCACAGACACCGGCATCGGTCAGGCCAATCGATGTTAGCAGGATAAGATAGGAGAGCAACCAACGTCGATCAGAAGTCAGTCAGTGTCGGCACCCCCCAAGCAGATAGGGACTGACGTCGGTCACCTGTGTGGTTCAAACTATGAATGTTACGGGTAGTTAGCTAACGAACCAAGTGTTTGCATGTCAAGAGCCAAATTTAGACTAGAAGCTGTGGATCTAATTATTGTAATTAGGTGTCTAATTATTGTTTGCATGAGATCTATTTAAGAGACTCATTGGTTGTATTGTAAACTTGTGCTAGAGAGTAAGAGAGCAATAATATAAGCTCCTTCTATGTGTGAGGTGAGCATGGTGTGTTCCTCTTAGTGCCACAGTACCAAGTGTGGGTGTTGGATTGGAGAATCAGCAGGGTTCTTCATGTATGTATGATCTTGGTCATCAGGTGAGCATGGCTACTTTAGGAGATCTACATGGTAAGTAAGATCATTGATTTACAGGTGTATGTGTGTGCAAGGTCAAAGTTCACAGGTGTGCAGAACCAGATTGATTTGCAGGTGTGCAAGATCAGATAAGACAGCAACACAATAGGGAGCACAATCAAGTGGGATCTACTTGGAGTACAGTGTGTACTCAGATAGAGCAAAGAGGAAGGCAAGGAAGATCCTTCCATAAGTAAGATCAGATTGAGGTGCAAGTTGTTGCAGGTTCAGGGGAGATCTACTTGAAGTACCATTGTGTACTTGTGGAGTGTGTGGAGCACAGGTGTAAGGTGAACACCAACTCTATGTTTGAGTTGGGTGTTGGGACCTAAGAGAGAGACCTTTGAGGGAAGATTTAATGTTTATGCCCTAGAGGTGTGGGAGCCCTAGAGGTGTGTAAAGAAGAACTATGGCAGCCTTCTTTATTGTATTTCTTTCTAAAAGAGTTTTAATACAAGTTGTGTATTGTCTCTCATATTTTGTGTTATTTATGAATTCTAGTTACTTGTGTATTCTGGTTAATTTCTGCATGTTAAGTTGCTTGGTAATCAATTGTGTGCTTCCGTTATTTATCCCAACAAGTGTATCAGAGCTAAGGTTACAGGGAGCAAGTTTTGTGTTTGGTTATAGGTCACTCTCAGGGGTTTCTAATTAAGTGGGAGTAGAGCAATGGCAGAAGAAAGTAAGCTAAGAATGGAGGATTTTAAAAGCACAGATGATCACTTACGGTCCTATGGAAAGAAAGAGTAGGGGAAAAAAGATTGTTGGTTGGTAGCAGATCAGCATGAAGGAACTGAAGATGTAGATGTTGTAGGGGTTGTTACACAGGATGCTTTGGGAGGTTTCTTGGATAAAGTTGAATCTTGGATAACAGATTATGTCACCTCTTTCCATGCAGCCCCAGGGAGAGGAGCTGGTGAGCCTTGCCAAAGAATTGGCAAAGGGGAAGTGATGCTGAAATAGCAGGCAGCCAACACATGGGTGTTGAAGGAGGTCATGCAGGTCCCAAGTTTGGATATGTGGCTAATTTATTTAGAAAAGTTGGGTGATGAGAGATGCACAAGAGCTCTCACAGCGGATGCACTTGAATTAGCTGGTGGTAAGAAAATAGGTACTCTTTATCTACTTGTTTATATTACTAATTCTTCTTCTGTTGCAGAGACATGGCTTTATAGGCTTGGTCACATGAGCAGGAAGGAGATGCATATTCTTAAGTAGAAGATAGATATATTTGATAGGCTTAAGAACTAGAAATCCTTGGTGTTCTTGGAGGAGATGGCAGACAGAGACCAGTGGATGGGGCTGGATACTTCTAAGCAGGGCAGTTTGGACATGAGTTTTGATTCAAATGAGCTCGTAGGTAAAAAGTCATCACTCACAGGAAAACATAGGTACCAGCATCAGCAAAAAAATTGACATCGGTCAGGAGGACTGACATCGATAGAAGGGGACACCGACGTCGGTAGGGTTGGTAGTCAGGACAGGCACATGAAACTGACGTCAGTTGGATGTAGACTGTGTGGTGATTGAGGTCGGTCACTGTAACAAATTTTAGGTGGAAAACAAGTTGTCAAGGAGTTTAAAATGCCCATATGGAGGACTGAAGGTGGTAAGTAAGCCTCAAATTCGTTATTCCTCTTCTTTATACTAGTTGCTGATTGTAGAGCAAGAAGGATCTAGGAAACAGTGGGAGCATGACAGGTATATGATGCAGAACCAAGCAGAGACTTGGTAGGGTTGCCAGCAGGTATGAAAGCACATAGACAAATGGATATCTTAGTTGAAGAATAGAGAGAATAGACACATGAGATGGAAGACCAGGTCATATGGTCTTGAGGAAGCTACAGGACAGTGGTACAGGTTTTGATAGGGAGATGACAAAGCATGGCTTTAGTCAATGTCAGGGTAACTACTGTGGTTTGTCTTACCAGGTGGATGATGGTCACAACATTATCTAATTACTATATGTGGATGGTTTGCTAGCAGGGTTTGTACATACAGGGTTTTACTGAGCTAAGGGTAAGATTAGTTTAGTGGTTTGCTATGAAGAATTTGGAGCAACAAAATTCTTTGGCATGGGAGACATGGGAGATCACAGGTTGATTTTGTCTCCAGTGGGAGCTGATGTGAATTAGGTGTTGGCAAGGTTCAGGATGCAGAGCTGGAGCGCACTAAGGGCTGGATAGTTCAGTGTTCAAAATCACATGAAGTCTGGTATAAACTTGAGTTTGCCCAAGCAGTGGGTGTTGTTAGAGAGTTAGGAGCCAATTCAGAGAAGTGAGTTCTCAGGTATTTGAGAGGGACCAGCAGTAGGGATTCATGCTACGTAGGGTCAGGACTTCACTACATGGGTTTGTAGGTTTAGATGTGGCAGGTTACTCAGATGATAGGGGGTGCACCACAAGTTGTGTGGTGGGTTGTCTTCAAGATTGAGCTTGAAGAGGGATACAAGCTAGGAAATAGATTAGATGGAGTACAAGTACAAGTATAGTGCAGTTGTTTATCTCCAAGTGGGAGATTTTCAGGTTATGGAGCTAAAACCTTCATTGATGCAAGCAGGGAAGGAGGTTGCAAAGGGTTGTGAAGTGTCACAGACACTGGCATCGGTCAGGCCAATCGACATCAGTAGGATAAGGCAGGAGAGCAATCGACATCGGTCAGAAGTCGGCCAATGTCGGCACCCCCAGGGAGACAGGGACCGATGTCGGTCACCTGTGTGGTTCAGACTGTGAATGTTACAGGTAGTTAGCTAACGAACCAAGTGTTTGCATGTCAAGAGCCAAATTTAAACTAGAAGTTGTGGATCTAACTATTGTAATTAGGTGTCTAATTATTGTTTGCATGAGATCTATTTAAGAGACTCATTGGTTGTATTGTAAACTTGTGCTAGAGAGTAAGAGAGCAATAATATAAGCTCCTTCTATGTGTGAGGTGAGTATGGTGTGTTCCTCCTCGTGCCACAGTACCAAGTGTGGGTGTTGGATTGGAGAATCAGTAGGGTTCTTCATGTATGTATGATCTTGGTCATCAAGTGAGCATGGCTACTTTAGGAGATCTACATGGTAAGTAAGATTATTGATTTGTAGGTGTATGTGTGTGCAAGGTCAAGGTTCACAAGTGTACAAAACCAAATTGATTTTCAGGTGTGTAAGATCAGATAGGATAACAACACAACAGGGAGCAAAATCAGGGGGGATATACTTGGAATATAGTGTGTACTCAGATAGAGCAAAGAGGAAGGCAAGGAATATCTTTTCATAAGTAAGATCAGATTGAGGTGCAGGTTGTTGCAAGTTTAGGGGAGATCTACTTGAAGTATGATTGTGTACTTGTGGAGTGCGTGGAGCACTTGTGGAGTGCATGGAGCATAAGTGTAAGGTGAACACCAACTCTGTGTTTGAGTTGGGTGTTGGGACTTAAGAGAGAGAGCTTTGAGGGAAGATTTACTGTTTATGCCCTAAAGGTGTGGGAGCCCTAGAGGTGCGTAAGGAAGAAGAACTGTGGCAGCCTTATTTGTTGTATTTCCTTCTGAAAGAGTTTTAATACAAGTTGTGTATTGTCTCTCATATTCTGTGTTATTATGAATTCTAGTTACTTGTGTATTCTGGTTAATTTCTACATGTTAAGTTGTTTGGTAATCAATTGTGTGCTTCCGATATTTATCCCAACAAAATGGATAAAATGTTCTTACAATAAAACTAAGGATGATATTAATAATGATAAATTCTTAGCTTTCCTTAGTAATAAATATTGCATGAATGTTGATCTAAAATGTTTTCATGTGTGATTCCTTTCATTCCTCCTCCCCATATACCTTAAGGTAATGATAGCTACCATCCCTCCCCTATTATTTTCTAAGGATTATATTGGATATGAGGATTAATGTTATCACAACACAAAGAGATAGGGTGCACACTCTTGTATAATTTTGCATGAATAGAAAATCTAAAATGTCTTAGGTTTGTGATTATAAAGCTAAATATTCCCAACCCATTAGGCATAGTGTGCCTAGTGCATCCATTCATGATAAGACTCAACCCATTAATTAACATATTCATACACATTAGATTAATACTATGATTCATTCCATATATAAGTTACAAAAATAAAACCAAAATTTATCTCTAAAGATCAAGTAACCAGAAGATAAGCTTGTACATGCATAAGGATATCCATTCAAAACTTATGTGTCTCAAAAAAGTTCATCTCAAACATGGGTTAAGAAACATAAAACATCAATGATTAATGAATCAAAAAAATTGCATAAGCTTAAAACTTTCCAATCAAAACTCTCAAAAACATGCTTTGAAATAAATCAATCATATTTACTCCGAGTGTCATGTGAAAAGATCCAAATACTATTGTGCTTATCACAAAGATCATGAACATCACATAAGTAAGTTCTGGGATTTGAAACATATAATAAAATATATTAATGATAGTGATCACTTACATTGGATACATTTATTAAATCACCATCAGTCTTAAGCACACATTCTAATATTAAGTAACCCACTTCAATTGTGGTTACATCTCCTAAGGTTGAATTATTAAAAAAATATTTACTTGAATAAAATTTTCATAAGAGAGAGGCGCCTAAGAAGGAATTTCATAAGCAATATGAACCTAAGAAGACTAAAATTACAAGCACAATTTCCAAAGAGGTAACCATGACTTCCACTTTATGCATATAACAGAATGAAGGAGGCCATCCCATAGAGGATATGATTACATCTCCATGAATATTTAATAATGAACATGATACTAAAGATAATGAATATATTGAAGAGAAAAGAAGATCAAATTAACCAATTCATAATATGGTGTTATTGGTTATACCTACCCTATTAAAAATACAAAATATGATTAGGATGACACATAAAATTTAGTGGATGTTTATGATTATGAAATATATCATACAAAATATCCAACTCTCAACATGGATCAAGTATCAATACATGCATTACCTCAAGTAGGTTTAACACAGAGTTTAGCACTGAATGTATATCCATATAATTTACATACTCATGGGATAGGTCTATTAACTCAACATAAATTATAAAGTGAAGATGGCATGTTTTATATGCCTAGTTGGTTAGACGATACAAGACATACATATGACTATCCCATTGATGGGATAAATTGTTTGCTCAAACATAATCTAGTGTACATAATTTTTTATTATTTTCTTACTTGATCACCTTCTTGAGAGTAGACTAATTATTTTCTTTATTCTTATATTTTGATATACATGTATACATATTCTATTGTATTGAAAATTCTTGTAGTATTTGGTCTTACTTTGGTTATGATGTTTTCACTGGTACTTGCCCTTTGATTATTTATCTTGATCTGAACAATTATGATATCTATCCTAAGATGATACATATTTTACAACAGTGTGTTCCTAATGCACTTTTTTGCAGCATACTACTTATACACCTCTCCATATTGACCTTATATGTATACTTTTATCATGGCATACATTGAGCTTACATGATCGCATACACTCTATCCTTACATATTATGACATGTGCATATAAAATGATTATTTCCCATTGGGGGAATGAGTCTTCTCATCTCCACATGTTTCTCTAAGAAATGATTCAGTGATTAAGATATATAGTGTGGGCATATTGATTGCCTTCACATATTCAAGAATACTTTATTATTACGATTGGTGCACGTCATGTATTGATATATGATATGTATTGTTTGGATCCCTTATATTCTTTTATTTTTTAAGCATTGACTCTTGACCTTGCTTGATTGGATAAATGAGTGCTAAAATTCAAAAATTAAAAAAAACCATAAAGTTAAAAAATAGAAAAGGACCTACACATGATATGCTTTGATAGTATACATGATTTATTGATGTTATTTATCATATACATGGTGAATTGCATATCTATTTTATATGCACATGATTTTCATAGTATACATGAGTGAGATGCAGGACATACATGTTACATATGATACATGGACATATAGATGCATGAAAATCATTATTCCCAAGGAAAACCTTTCTAAATTTGGGGAATGCCTACACTAGGGGCATATTTACATAAACATCATGTTATATCTTTCTCTAGTGATCCATTTGTCATAGTATATTATACACATGACTTGATCTTACATATACTTTATAAGGTGGTATTTCCTATGGATATTTTTATATTGGATGATGACATTGATTGATTATATGTACTTACATTACTTACTTCATGTGTTCTTGATGTTTGTGATTATTACATTGTGTGATCATTGATGTGTGTTATATTGTGTGTTTTATGGGTGTATTGATTGTGTTTAGTCATTTAGTGTGTTGGTTGTGTTAGAGGATCCTTTAGTCCATGTCATGTCCATATTATGTCTGTGTCAAGTCACAATTGAATCAAATTTGTTTCATGTCTTGAGTTCTTATGTGTTACATTATTATGATATTATGTGCATATGTGAATGGATACATATATGACTATTGTTGTAATTCATGCCATGATTTATAGAGTTCAGACTACTATGATATGTGATGTCATGACCTATATCATGCATCTACTATGTTACTTATTAATGTGTGTCTAATTTATATATCTACTTGACATGTCACTTAAATGCCCATTTAATTTGATTACATGTTTCATACATACTTGAATGATCAAATGTTTATATGGTGACATACATTACCTTATTTGTATACATGTTTTACACAATTACATTTTTATATATAACACATGATGAGCATAACTCTATATTTTGGGATGAGTGATTCATAGGTTTCATCCTTCACCTCAAAATGGAGACATAATTTACTTGTGTTAAAGATTCAGGCCTTGATAGACAATTAGTTCACACTTTGGGATAGATAATGTGATTTAAATAGGATAAATTGATTAAATTGAATCATATGTGGGACATTATACATGATTGTGAGGAATATTTGGAGACACTCTATGACATTCTGAGATAGATTATATGTGCCAGATTAAGTAGATTTAACATATTTACAAAAAAATTATGGAATTATATATCACTTTAAGGTATAATAAGATCATATTTAGGGCATGAATGTGGTTCATGCAAACATTTTTCTCTTTTATATATTGATTATTGATGGGTAACAATGGTATTATGTAAGAACTTTAGATCTAAAAATCCATCTGTAGAAGTTGGTTTAGAGTTTAAATTTATGTATGAACCTATTTTGGGGTTCCATCTTGACATTTGTAACTTTTTTAGGGTTCTACCTTTACATGCAAACATATTTTAGGGTTCCAAAAAAGAGTTATGTTGATATTTTGAGTAGTGAATTTGAGGTTTTTATGACACTCAACATTATTGGGAATAAGCCACACTTGGACCAATGATGGGTTGGCCATAAAGGGGCCAGTAGCTTAGCTAGTAGAGCACTCCAACAGTAAATGGAAGGTCCTAAATTTGAGTCCTAAGTAGTCCATATGAGTTGTATCTCAACATGTGGTATCAAATCAAGGGTAGGAGCCCCAAGAACTTATAATGTGGCTTAAGTGGGGTGTTGGAAATAAGCCACACCTACCACTTTTGAAATCATTTGAAGAATGCCATGTGGTGATTATGCCCCAAAGAGATGCCACTATATAAACTTTGAGATGAGAATTACAAAATTCTCAACCCCATTAAAGATGGATAAGTGCTAACTTAGGAGCTTCCATTTGTTATTGAAGTGCTCTACCAACTGAACTACTAGCCCCTCTATGTTCATCCCATTGTTGGCTTGAGTGTGGCTTATTTACAACACCCCCCCTCAAGCCACATTGTAGGTACTTGGGGATCCTAGCCTAGAACTAATACCACATGTTGAGCTACAACTCATATGGACTAGATAGGACTCAAACCTACGACCTTCTATTTGCTATTGGACTACTCTACCAACTAAGGCTTTGGCCCCTCTATGGGCAGCCCAGCATTGGTCTGGGTGTGACTTATTTGCAACAAAATTTTGACACTTCTCCATCTCTAATGGGGTTGAGGATTTTTTACTTATCAACTCAAGGTTTATATAGTGGCATCTCCTTGGGGCATAATAACCACATGGCATTCTTTAAATGATTTCAAAAGTGGTAACATGGTTCACATACCCTTAGGTGCATTCGTTCTTTGATTTTTCAAATTTGGATAATTAAAAAATCTAGATTATTTTTAAATCATGAGTGGACATTGATATATATATGTTTACTTGCATGTTTTGCATGGAATAAGCTATAGATTTAGGGCATACCTATCAACATAAAGTGTGAATAATCATAGGTAGAAATTCTCTTTTTTGATCATTTTAATTTATCATTTTCAATACAAGACTAAAAGGGGGAATTTTTAGATACCAAAGGTTTTTTATTAGAAACTCGGTACCTTCAAATTTTATATGATTTGGCATACTTGGACTTATGCGTATACATTTCACTCCTGTACACACTTTCACCTATATGTCTACCCATATATTGTCTTGACTAATTAAATTTAAAAATACACATACTCAATATCACCCTAGTTTATGGAAGAATGCTCCATAATCCTAAGTAGCTTGTTACCATATCCCAAATCACCAATTTTCTATCTTAGGATAATACCAACAATAGTTAGATAGTTATAATTCATTGTATTTATTTTCTCTTACTAGTAATGTCCTAGAACATTCAACAACTACTTTTAAAATTGAAATGTATCTATTAGGTTAGCCTAAAAATGTTTCATGGGTCAATCATAGTGGAAAATATCATAGTCATCTTTAAATACAAATCAATCCTCAGGTCATAATCACTTGATCATTTCTTTGCTATTAAACATTCAATTGAGAAATAAAGTAGCTCTCTCTTGAGACATTATCTAAAAATAATACACATCTAAAAATTCATCAAAGGAGCATCCCTATATCTAAGTCTAAATACAAACATAGGTCAAAGTTGTAGGTTGTCAAATGTTGAAATCCAAACATTGTATATCATTATTGGATGATAATGATGGTGCACACATACACCTAGATGGGAAAATTACATGAATTTTGATCCCTATTTGGATTATGGAGCATAGGAAACACTCAGTCACTCAGTGAGTAGTGGTTGGGGCTATCAAACCCATCTTTCCAACACCCTTTTCAAAGTCATTATTACATTAAAAGTGCAACTAGAGTTTTTTAAGTAAGGATAAGGAAATAAAGGATCATAACATATGGTTGAGAGATAAGACCTTTCTGACTCTAGTCTTTTTGTTGCTTACATTTTGTTTTTGACTGTTGTTCTCGGCTGTGTCGTTTCTCTGCTGGCATCTTTTGTTTGCCTACATTCTTGTCTTTTTTGACTGTATAGGGTTCGACCCCTAGTTTTCCACCTTAATAAAAAACATATGGTTGAGAGAATATACACATACATAAATCATCTAAAGGTGCATGCATAAAGTCAATTAGGATAGTACTGACGGGGCTTGAACAATACCATTTATTGCAGGGGTATGAACTTCACTGATAGCCTTTGTGTAGGTTTTGAAGTCATGTTTCTAGATTTGAGTAGTTACAAAGTTAATTTAGATCATTTTTAGAGACTGTGATGAATCCATTGAGCAATAGAAATAATAAATTAGCTAATTGCATCTCTTCCCTCTTTACTTTATCAAATCTTAATATAGTAAGTGGAATATCAATCTCTCTTTTAACATTTAGTTCTATATGGTTAATGACCTATTTTAATAATCTTATCTTAAATATTTTTATATTATTTAGATTTCATTATTCACAAAATAAATAAAACACTTACACCTCTCAAGGTTTCATCTTGTGGAAAATCCCATGCCTCATAGGGTTTGATTTTTTATCATGCTTCTACATCTAAATGTGTTTATTTATTTTATTAATTGTGAGTGATTTAAAATCCTATGTAATTTCAAATTTGAGATAACTCCTAAAAATGTTAGTATGTTTGAATTTATGTGGTGTGTATGTTTTCATGTTTGATTCCATTTTATGCCACTAAAATTAAATAAATATGAGATTCCACTTATAATAAGTGTTAAGATTTGTAACAAAGGAATTTATATTGTCAAAAATCCTTAAGTATTAGATCTAAGCTAAGCTTAAAAAATTTAAAAATAAAATAAAAATGCATCTAATACTTCTAAAATAAAGTTTTATTTGTCAAATATATGAATTATAATGTGATACAAATCAATTTTTTAAAATTTAATGGAGAAAATTTTACTCAAGATGAACATTTAAATGCTTAAGCTAATGACAATGTTGATAGAAGTCAAAATGACTCTCAAACTATTAGCAAACCATGAGTGCACCTTAGTGTCCAATGTATTAATCTTATCTTAGATAATCTACAATAAATTGTAAAATTTTATTATGAATGTCCTAAAATAAGTTATGTACATATAATATATTTAAAATCTATTAATTACGAATGTTTTTTATTGCAGTGACTTGTCGAACATCAATTTCCTTGAGTGCATGCCTAAAAGGGTACATCGAGAAAGGGGTAGGTAGGCTTGTGGGGATTTGTGATAGATGTTACTATGATATCATTATCATATCAATCCTTCTATCAGTTCAAAAATTCTTTTAAACTATATTGGCCTAGCTGATACCATCTATTTTGTGCATTTTCCCTTCTCGTATTGTACTAGCTAACTCAATACAATTTTATCCTATTTTTTAACATTTATATTATATCAACTTGACTGGTACCATTTCATGTCAGTGGACATATTTAAATTGTATTGGTCTAGCTGATACCATCATCGTAGTTGTTAGGGTTACTTTTGGGTATTAGACAACTATATATAGGGGTCATATTTCATTCAAAACATATCATATATACTCTATTTGATTTTATTTCACTTGCAATTATGCCCTAAGTCACATTTGGAGGAGTTAAGTCTAGAACCTTATTTTTAAGTAAACTTGTATTATGAAAGTCTTGGAGATTCAATAGGAGGATTTATTGTGGTATAAGCCTGATTTAGACTTAGAATTATTTATAAACATAAATATCTATTGTACAACACCATTAGCCAAGGAAAATATTGAGGCTCTATGGGTCCACTCCAAGGTAAGTATTTATAACCCTATAGTATTTCCTTTACTAACTTAGTAGTTAGATATTGTTTTTTGCTTAGTGAATGAATGTGTATGCATCCCTGTCTAGGTTTACTCTACATTGAATAAGTTGGTGTAGCTATAGGATTGCCTAGACTTGCCATATTCTATTTTAGGTTGCCTAGACCCCCATTTTTCTACCATAGCACCTTCCCATATTTTATCATTATAACCTTTCCCCTTAGTTTAGTTTATTTTAATTTATTTTAATTTCACTAATACTTATATTACCTTTGACAATAATTTACTTTCATATAGGTTTAGTTAGAGTTATTTCCTTATGCCATATGCTTAGGCTTTAGAATCCTTTCCTCTTGGCATTTATAATATAATAACCCCTCTTTCTAGATCTACAGATCCATTATTCACTAGCTGAACATTAAATATCATAGGCTCTATTTGATTAACCTTCTTAAGATATGATAGTTGTATGTTAATCCTAGCCTATGCATACATTATGGTGAGGCCAATGTGAAGCTCACCCTTATCTTCATCCCTCATCCAACTGTATCAACTAGCTCGATATAGTTTTCCTTTCTAGCTAATTGTATTGGCCATCCTGATATAGTTTATTTCTTATCTACAAATGACATCAGCTAGTCTGATTCCATTTCATATTTATGCAGACTACATTGGTGACCCTGATATGTTTTGTTCTATGTTTACAATTCTACATCGATCAGTCTAATATATTTTTATTTATTTCATTTTTAACATAATTTAGTTTTTAATTATATATTAGCCTACTCAATACCATTGTCTACCTGTTTATCTCAATTCATTGAATTCTACAAATTGGTTTTTGATATTGATTTTTTAACTTTATTTTCTATTTATTTGGTTTTCCTAGATTTTATGTTCCAATAGTTTTAAAACTACTTAATGACTGTTATGCAAGGCTACATGGTTTTTTTATTACATACATCATGGCATGAGCATTTTACCCTAATACTCATAGACACATTACAACACTAAACATAGAATTTATTTTAAATGTACCTCATAATATATCAAAAATACTTAGGATTCTCTTTTTATTAAACTTAGGAAACTAGCCATACATTTGATCTTTTAGTGCACTTATGATAAACATATCATCCAAGGATGTTATCCTCACCATACCCTCAAAACTAGGTTTAGTGGGATATAATCACAATTAAACTCTATAGTTAGTGATTTGAAACATTGGGATGACACTAATCAACGAGTAAGTATATTTGAGATCCCACATTATCAATCAAATCTTTTTAGTACATCTATCTGATATTATTTTTAAAAAGATAGATATAATTTATTACCTAAATTATTTTTGTATTATAGACTGTATCATCCATCTCGATATTATTATGTGTTGTGTGTCATAATTGCATTGGCCAGCTAATACTATCATGTGTTATATGTCATAACTACATTGACTAGTCTGATACATTTATCTATGTTTTTGAACTACATCAGTCAACCCAATATATTTTTTTATGTTTCTCTCCCTAATTTCATCAACCAAATTGATATAATCTCTTTTTTTGCTATCCTACAACCAAATTTATCGGCTAACCTATTGTAATTTTCTATCCTTCTTCCAGAATAAATCAGACAACTTGATATAACTTATTTTACCTAGTTACCTTTTACCTAACTACATTATCAAACTTGATACAATCTAATTTTTCATTCAATTTCTATATTATTGCATTAGCTGACCCAATACAGTCAATTATTATCAACTGTCAGTAGCACCGCCATTTCTCCTTGTATAACATCAATCAGTTTGATATAATATTTTGTCTCAGAATTAAAAATTAATTGCAGCACCCTACCTAATATCATTTATTTTATGTAATCAATCACTTCTTCCTATCAACCTTATATCCCAATTAGCATCATGATGTCACCCCTTAAGATCTTTATTTCTAGCCTTAACTTATTCATATTTTACATGGGTTGTGCCTTTCTTACCACCTTGTCCACCATTGAAGACAACTCTTCATGGTGCAATATTTTCCAAAAATCATTATAAATCCATCAAATAAAATGTGGTTGAAATCAACCAAACTAAAGATCTAGATGATTGTCAAAATTTAAAGAATATTGAATGACAACACCATTTATACTCCAAATAATAATGATGACTTTGGTAAGCTTTCTCTTTCTACAATAAGTGAGGAAAATAACACTAATGTTGAGAACATTCCTCCCAATATCAATGTTGGTGATCCCATTCATATTTATTCTAATCAAAATCCACCTCTAGATACAATTCATGTTCTTGCATAAATGGTCCAATAAATAGATCTTATGTAAACTTGTAATAGTTCAAAATGCTCCAAATGCAAAACCATAGCTTACAAATGGCTAATCAACCTCCAATCATTATGACTAAACCAAATCAGAATTTTATTCCTCCTCCTCTTAGAGATGCCAATAAAAATATCATCCCTCAACTTTGTTAAGTCTGAAGTCACTATTCACAAACATTATTCACAAGTCACCATTCATGAGTCACTATTTACAAATGATGTGGAAATGGTGATCAGGCAGGTGAAGTGGCTCCTAGGTGATGTGGCATGGATCATAGGGTATCTTTCATTGCTATAAAGGTAGGAGAGAGAAATGGATTGCATTTATTCACTAGGCACATAAGTTGCCTTTAAAAATTTCATGTGGGGAGCATGTGGGGCACCATCCTCTACCTTTGACTTGTGGATGCATGTGGGATACAAAATAGAGAGGATATAATCATTCTCTTTAGGCATGTACTTGTGGGGATTCTTTGTTAGAATTCAAAAGTTGATTGGGGTATATTTTTTCCCTTGAGTTTTCACATGGGAAAGTGGGGTGTGCCATTTGAGTGCACATGGAGGAGGTCAAAAATGCATCATGAGAAGCCCTTTTGAATGGTGGACCTTGTATGATGATTCCCACTTTCCACTATTACTCCACAATGTTACCACATGGAGTGTTGTGCATTTTTCCTTCTCCCTCATGTCTTCTCTATTTATTCATTCTCCTTTGTAATTGTATAAAAAAGGATGTCAAATGTCCTTTATATGTATGTACTCAAGAGAGAATCCAAGTAGTGGATGTGTGAGTGAAATAATTGTATGTATTTATTGAAGCTTGTATGCTTTGAATCTAGGACATAGCTTTTTATTAGCTTATTTAAGATTATATGCATTGAATACAAGGAGTGTGTGAGAGATTGGAGAGGTGTGAGTGACAAGTTTTTGTCATATGTGTATTCTCCAAGTGCTACTATAATTAATAAATGATCATTTCTTCATGGACATATCCAAGTTGGTGAACCACGTAAATATTGTCTTATGGTTTGCATTGTTTGGATTTGATTTATTTCAAAGTTTATTTATACTTTAATAGTTCCTCTATTTATAACTTAGAGGATATTTCTGCATTGTCATTTATATCTTAACAAGTGGTATAAGAACAAGGTTGTTTTTTTGTTGAGGATTAAGTTGAAGGAACCCAAGGATTATATATTGAGTGGGAGATATGGTAGATGAAAAATAAAAGGTGGAGAAATTCAATGGGAATAATTTCAATTTGTGGAAGATGCAGATGGAGGACTACCTATTTCAAAAGGAATTTTACTTGTCATTGGGAGGTTTAGCCAATAAGCCAATGTCAATGTTAAATGAGATTTTGGAGTTTC
Organism: Torreya grandis; assembly: GCA_037957365.1. Classification (NCBI taxonomy): domain Eukaryota; kingdom Viridiplantae; phylum Streptophyta; class Pinopsida; order Cupressales; family Taxaceae; genus Torreya; species Torreya grandis. The sequence goes on from JARHVA010000451.1 coordinate 1,550,197, forward strand.
TAGATATAAAATAACTTAGAACCATTTGTCTATACTTGCATCCATAGTTGCATTTAAAATATCTCAAGAGAATACTATATAAAGTCTCATGAAAGCATTAGGGAAGTTGTATGAAAAACCCTCTACCTATAACAAAATATTTCTAATGAATAAATTGTTCAATATGAAAATGTCTAAAAATGGTTCAGTGGAAGATCATTTAAATGATTTTAATATGGTTATTAGTTAATTAAATTCTATAAATATTGACTTTGATGATGAAATCAGGGCTCTTCTTATTTTATGTTCTTTATCTAAGAGCAAGAATAGCTTGGTCATGGTAGTTAGTAACTCGATCTCAAACAATGTCAAACTCAAGTTTGAGGATGTGGTGTGTGTTATCCTAAGCAAGTAAATGTGAATGAGAAGCAATGGTGAAATTTCCACATCAAGAAATGTATTATCCATGGAGACTAGATGAAGAGGAAACCATGGGAAATCAAGGAAAGGTTCTAGATCAAAATCAAGAGGAAAGATGGAGTGTTGGCACTATGGGAAGCCAGATTATACAAATAAATAATGTTAGGATCTTCATGGAAAATCAATCAAGGACCAACATGAAGGTAATAAGGAGGAAAATTTATTAGGTGATGTGATATAATATGCCTTAATTCTTTATTTAAATAATATTAATGAATCTTGGGTTTTAGATTTAGGAGCTTCATTTCATGCCATTCCCAACAAACCTTATTTTAGATATTGTGTTCAAGGTGATTTTTCCAATGTTTATCTTGGTGATGATGAACCTTGCAATATTGTTGAAAAAGGTAGTGTGAATTTGAAATTGCAGAATGGGAACACTTGGGTGTTTAAAGATGATAAGCATGTTCCAAGTTTGAAGAGGAATCTAATTTCTACAGGATAGTTGGGAAGTGACAGTTATGTGGTCAATTTTAATGGTGACTCATAGAAGGTTACCAAGGGTGATATAATGGTGGCAAGAGGTAAGAAGGTGGGTAATTTATATTTATCCACTGTTAGTACTAATTCATCTTGTGATATAGTTGTTTTAGGTGTAGCTGTAAGTGCAGTTTTATGGCATTATAAACTTAGCCACATGAATCAGAAAGGAATGAAGATTCTTCATTCAAAGGTTAAATTACCAGGTCTAAAGGAAATAGACTTGGAATTTTGTGAGCACTATGTGTATGGGAAATAGAAACATGTGTGGTTTCTAAAATTTGTACCAACCAAAAAGATAAGGAAGTTAGAGATTTTGCATACGGATGTATGGGGACCCGCTCTAGTATCTTCAATTGGTGGTTCAAGGTATTATGCCACATTTATTGATGATACAACTACAAAGTTTAGGGTTTATTTTGTTAAATATAAATTTGATGTATTTGACACATTTAAGATATGGAGAGCTTTAGTTGATAATGAAATAGGTTTAAACCTCAAGTGTCTCAAATCACATAATGGTGGAGATTACCGTAGTTAGGATTTTAACAACTATTGTTCACTAAATTGAATTTGTAGGCAAATAACAGTTATAAGAACATCATAGTAGAATGGTGTGTTAAAAAGGATGAATAGAACCATCATGAAACATGTTAGGCGCATGAGGTTGTATGCAGTATTGCCATTATAATTTTGGGTAGATGTAGTTGATATATCCATGTACTTGATAAATAGAGGACCTTCAACTTCTTTGGATGGTGGCATACCAGAGGAGGCATGGAGTGGTAATAAAGATGACTATTCTTTTTTAGAAGTTTTCAATTGTGAAGCTTTTACTCGTATTGACAAAAATAATAGGTCTAAGTTAGAGGCAATATCTTAAAAATATAATTTTATTGGATATGGTACTAATGAATTTGGATTCTAGCTATGGAATGAGGAAAATAATAAAATCATTAGAAATAGAGCTACCATCTTCAATTAGAAATTCATGTATAGGTAACATTTGTTGGAAAATAAGCAAGAGGAAGCCAAGAAAAAATACATAATGTTAGAGGACATCACAAATAATGTCCCAAAGGTACAAGTGTATAATGTACAACAAAAAAAAACCCAAACCCCTGTTGTGAGGATATCTAATGGAGTAAGTAGACCACCTAAAAGGTTTTCCCCTTCTTTTAATTATTTTTTAATTACTGATGGTGGTGAGCTAGAGAGATTTGAAGTAGTGCAGGTTGATGCTAAGGATAAGTGGGAATAGGCTATGGATGAAGGTATGACTCCTCATGATGAACCAAACATGGGATTTGATGAGGCTTCCACGAGGCAAGAAGGCATTATAGAACAAGTGGGTATACAAGATGAAGGAAGAAGATGGAGATAAAAATAAATGCAAGGCCAGATTGGTGGTAAAAGGATTTTTATAGAAGAAAGGTATAGATTTTGATGAAATCTTTTCTCCTATTGTTAAAATGACTTATATTAGAGCTATTTTGAGTATAGTTGTCGTAGAGGACTTGCATTTAGAATAGTTGGATGTGAAGACTACTTTCCTTCATGGGGATTTGGAGGAGGAGATATGCATGGAGCAGCCATAAGGTTTTAAAGTTAAGGGTAATGAGAAGTTTTTGTGCAAACTAAAGAAGATCTTGTGTGGCCTTAAGAAAGCTCTAAGGCAATGGTATATTAAGTTTGATAGTTTTATGATAGAATGAGGCTATTCTAATGTCATTCTATCCATTGTGTTTATTTTTAAAAAATTGAAAATTGTATCTATATTTTCATGATTTTGTATGTGGATGACATGTTGGTGGTACATTCTAACATGCAGGATATTAATGTACTCAAGAGATAGTTGGGAGATTCTTTTGCTATGAAAGATATAGGTGATGCTAAAAAAATCCTTGGGATGAGAATAGCTAGAGATAAAAAGAATTATAGGTTGACACTATCATAAGGAGACTACATAAAGAAAGTTTTGGAAAGGTTTGGCATGTAGTATACAAAACCAATCTGGACACCTTTGGTAGGCCACTTCAAGTTAATAAAGGAGAAATGTCCCAAGATAGAAGAAGAGATGAATCACATGTCCAAGATACCTTACTCATCAGTAGTTGGTAGATTAATGTATGCAATGGCATATATGAGTCCAAACATTTTCCATGAAATGGGAGTGGTGAGTACATTTATGAGTAAGCTAGGAAAGGAACACTGGCAGGTAGCAAAGTGGATTCTATGTTACTTGAGAGGGACCACAAATATAGTGTTGAGATATAGTAAATCAGATGTTACTTTACATGGATATGTTTATTTTGACATGGTAGGTGATTTGGATGGTAGGAGGAACACTATCAGGTATGTGTTCCCTATGGTTGGTACAATGGTGAGTTGGATATCACATCTACAAAAAGTGGTGGCACTTTCTATTATAGAGATTGAGTATGTTGTTATTACAAAAACAAGTAAGGAGATGATGTGGATATAGAGGTTGATGGAAGATTTGTGACACCAACAAGTAAAAGGGATACTTTTCAGTGACAGTCAGAGTGTCATTCACCTTGTAAAGAAATCAACATTTCACTATAGGATTAAACAAATTCAATTGAAGTATCACTTTATTTGGACAGCATTAGAGGAGGAGCAACTAAAGTTGGAGAAGACACATACAAATTAAAAACTTATATATATGATGACCAAGGCATTCACAAGAGTGAAGTTGAAATTATGTTCAACTTTAGTTGGTCTTCATGGATGAAGAAGATCAGAATGAGAAATTAGTTCAATAGATGCAACAGTAAGAAGTTGTGAGTATTAACTTCAAGATATCACATCTACAAAAAGTGGTGTCACTTTCTACTATAGATATTGAATATGTTACTATTACAAAAACAAGTAAGGAGATGATATAGATATAGAGGTTGATGGAAGAGTTGGGACACCAACAAAGAAAAGGGATACTTTTTAGTGATAGTCAAAGTGTCATTCACCTTATGAAGAAATCAACATTTCACTATAGGATTAAACAAATTCAATTGAGGTATCACTTCATTTAGATAACATTGGGAGAGTAGCAACTAAAGTTGGAGAAGATACATATAGATGAAAAAACCTATGGATATGATGACCAAGGCATTCACAAGAGTGAAGTTGAAATTATGTTCAACTTTAGTTGGTCTTCATGGATGAAGAAGATCAAAATGAGAAATTAGTTTACAACAGTAGGAAATTGTGAATATTAAATTCAAGTGGAAGTATTTTTAAGTGTGAAATCACTATTCATAAACACTATTCACAAGTCACTATTCATAGATGAGATGGAAATGGTGACTGGGCAGGTGAGGTGGCTCTTAGGTGATGTGGCATGGCCCATAGGGTATCTTTCATTATTGGAAATATAGGAGAGAGAAATGGGGTGCATTTATTCACTAGGCACATGGGTTTCCTTTTGATATTTCATGTGGGGTGCCATCCTTGACTCTTGATTTGTGAATGTGATGTAGGGGCATCAAGCCATGAAAACACTATTTTTGAGTTTTGTTAATTTGGAGACCAAACATTGGTTAAATCAATGTTGAAGTGTGTTAGGTACATTCTTAGGATGATTTTTTCCTTATAAATCCATTTGGAGTCATGAGGTTGTGTTTTGTGGTCTCTAGGAATTTTCCCTCCAAAAACAAGAATTTGAAAATTCAAATAATTAAACTAAGTCTAGGAGGGTTAAAAATATGTAAGGAGTAAATAGGTGAGTTAAGTGGAACAATAAGTCTAATGAGGTCATATAAATAGTAACTATTTCCATGCATGTTAACTCATAAGAGAAAAAAAGGTCATGTTTTGGATTGATCATCTTTACCCATACGTTGGGTTCAAGAAAAGAAGTTGCTTTGGTAACTAAATTGTATAACCATCCTTAAAGTGGGTGTAAATATAAGGATGGTACGTAAGTTGAGAATTTAGATAGGGTAAGGGAGGTTGTAGATGTTCCAAGAATAAATAATAGGGGGCAATGTCAATAAAAACATAGTAAACCTCTTAAGAAGTGGATGGAGTCCTTACATGGATAGTTTTTGTAAGCAAGAAAGATCTAAATTGATCTATAAATGCATTTTGTATTCATTGAATGATTTTGGATTGCCTCTGAATTGTGTGTTGTCTTTAATAGTCCCTTGAGGCTAGTTTTATGTTCATCTTCATGTAAAATTTGTAGGCATTTATTCAAGACTGTGAACCCAATCTTTAAAGAGAAGGGTATTTAGTTGTTTCTATAAGGTTGTGGATGAAAAGTTTGCCTATATATATATATATATATATATATATATATATATATATATATTGACATAAACAATCATGTATATATATATATATATATACATGATTGTTTATGTCAATATATTTCATAGCTTGATAAAACTCATATAATGGAGAATCTCAAAAGGAATTACCTTTGGTATTTCAACCCTGTTGAATGTTAGCACAGTCAAGTAATGGAAGTGATGACTGGATTATTAAGGTATGAACTATTAAAAATGGATAATAAATTAATGATAATGTAGAATAGTGTTTAAAACTTAATTTTTTTTATCTAAATAAAAATGTAAAGATCAATACATAGGGTGTAAGAAATCAACTAACTCTGTTCTAACTACCAGACCTTGTTTCACAGTTCTATGAACCCTATTTTGTGTGCTTATTGTCAAGAACCACAAGAAGAAGGTAAAATGGATAGGTTATAATTTTATAGACAAGGCATTGATAGTTTTAAATTATGTATACATCTAATAAACCCTATAAGTGTGTTTGTGAATTGTTATTGTGATAAGACCCCTGCATTTCTAATATAGTCATACACAGTCAAGCATTGTTTATTCAGAAAGGACATGAACAAAGAGAAGTGTTATTACCAATTGGAAAATGGAATATTTTTGTGATAAAGTAATATATGCTATATAGTGTTATTTATTGAAACATACAATTTTAAACAAGCAAAAACCTTAGTTCATAAGAATGGTTCTATGAACCCTGTTCTTAATGTATGTTAACATTTGTTAAACTGAGAAATTTTGTATGATAAAGGAAAGTTCAATGTCTAATAGTTTTTAACATTTTATGAACATGGTAATGTTATTAATAACCTACTTAATATTCTTTGACCCTTTCTTGGCATGGTTATCACACTATTGATTGCTCAAGTTAATCACAGACCTATAGCAAGCTAGATTTCTTGCACAGTCAAATGGTTTCTTGATTGGAAAAGGTAAACAGGGATATGTAAATGAGTTTTTAATGTTTTTATAAGGTGTAATAGATAAATATAGATCCTAAACACCTTTTATAGTATCAATAAAGTATTTGTAACGTGCCCGAGGCAATTATTTATGCTTTCGAGCTAGAATAGGGGTATAATAGCCCTAGATTAGGGTTTTATTGATTTTAAAAGATTCCACTATTGAAAAGTTACAAAAATTTGTGATATTTTTCACTTGATCATGTGGTATAATATTAAATTTATTTTGTATTGATATCATTTGGATAAGTATGGATATTTATAACTAAGTGTAAACAGGGCTTGAATGAGGCCTAATTAGCAAAGTCTAGTGATGGTTAAGGGGTATATAGGTAGAATTAGACCATGATAATTTTTAGGAAGGATTATATGAATGAGGGGAAGATATATATAGTTACACATTCTCAAAATATCACATGTATTTTTCATATGAAGTTAAAATAGGAAAATAGGGCTATAAGCTTAAGATGAATATTGCAAGTTGAGGCATAAAACAAAGGGGTGAGTTGTGTCTTAAGCATTATGAGAGGTAGATACAAATGTGATACGATCATCTAAATTTTTATTCAATAATATATTGAGCTAATGACATACATGTAATTTTTTGATACTCTAACCTAAGAAGTTGCCTAAGAAAGAGAACACAAAGGGATTATGAGATATTTAATGAATGAAAAGAAAGACCAAGAGATAGATATAGATGATGAATATGAATGTCATAAAGGAGGATTAAGGCAATTAATATATGTATTTAAGATTAAACAAATAAATACTTATAATAAAAAAGTTCCTAAGCTCAAGGATAAAGAAGAAAGATTAAACTAGAAAAGGAATTGTGAATGGCAAACCATCAAGTACATTGTGACTAGTTGGCTTGAGTATAAAATAATAATGTTTTGAAGGACTTCTCCTTAATATATATACATCATTTAGTATCAAATCAAGTCAAGTTAATCTTGGGTAACATTGTGTTTTGACTTATTTATAAATTGTTGATTTGAGATAAATGCATAGTACCATGAAGTGTGCATGAGAAGTAGCCTTGCAGGGTGTTGAGGGAGAAGAGGAGGTCATAGGTCTCATCCATTGACGTCAGTATAAATAAAAATAAGATTGAGTAGAGATAAAAGATAAAATCTCCAAATTCCTATGAGAAAGGACAAGAATTTAGTCAAGAAAAGGCTAGAAAAGATAGAGAGGAAAAGAGAGCATTGAAGCTCCAAGAGAGAAGAGGAAGATATAAGACTCCAAAATAAAGTCAAGAGAGTTAATAAGAGATCCCAATTGAGGAATAAAAAGAGAGGAAAGGCATAAAATAGGTATAAAATTCAAGATTGATAGGCTTTTTAGAGAAAGGTCTAAATAGGCCAAGAAAGCACAGAAGAATGGAGGAGATGGACATAGAAAAAGAAGTGGCAGACATAAAAATAGAATTAGGGAAAGGTGTTAAGAGAATAGATCTTGAAGTGTAAAATAAATTCAATAAATTCAATGGACTATTTGGCATATACAAAAAATGAGTCAGGAAAAGAGTATGCCATTTACTACATTAGTCATGCCATATTATGAGACCCATTATAAAATATTGGAGCGTGATTATCTTTCCATTCACTTCATAGTTAAAAATATTCACCACTATATGTTTTATAAAACCACTAATATCATTATCCTTTCATATCCTCTTTATCATTTATTCTCTGAGGTTTTTCTACCTAGAGATCAAATTGGAAAATGAATGGTACTCTTAATGGAGTTTGACCTTATAATTGTTACCCAAAATTCAGTAAAATTCCAAGTGATCGCTAATCAACTTGTCATCACTCTTATCCTAACTATGATTCACATTTAGGACATTCTTCCTAATGAAGAGATCCTCTTCCTCGAATGTATTAACCAAATTATTTATATCAAACACTAGTTTCATGACTTCACAACTGATATTGAGGCACATGCTCTTGAAGAACCTAAAATTTTAGTCTCCAAACCAAAATCCAAAGTCATAATATAAGAATTACCTAAAGTTACTATAGATCTAAATGAGGAAACTTGGAAACTTCACTTTGATGGAGCCAAGAGCATTCAAGGAGTTGGGGTAGGATGTGTTCTATCCAAACCCTATGGTAAAATAATTCTTATAGCTTTGCAACTAAACTTTAAAATCACTAATAACATGGTTGAATATGAAACTTTCATCCTTGGGATGCAATTAGTCATGGATTTAGATATCCCTTACTTACATGCCTTAGGAGACTCACAACTTATATGTCATCATCTCAATAGCGATTATCAATGTAAAAGTGAAAATATCATTGCATATCACCAAATTATTTCCACTCTTTCCAAAGAAATTGAATCTTTCATAATTGAATCAATCCCATAATACAAAAATGTTATCATATATTCTCTTACTTCATCAACCTCTATTTTTCATCCTCATCAGGCATTGCATGACTTATAGTTCCTTATCCATATGAGAAATATCCATATATGTTACAATCCAAGGATGAGTCTCTTATTTGCCACATTGAGGCAATCACTACTCAAAAAATCCCATGGTGTAAATATATCATTCAATTCATTGAACACCATACCTATCCTCTAGAGATTGACTCTCATGAAAAGACTAGACTCCTCAAACAAGCTTGTAAATATGTACTTAGACATGACATATTTTATTATCATAATGCTAAAGATACCTTGCTTCATTGTGTTACTCAAGATTAAGTTACTACTCTTATTGATCATGCACATAGGGGAATTTGTGGTGGCCATTGTCAGTAGCCACACTAAACCCACAAATTCCTATAGATGGGATATTTTTGGCCTAATCTTGAAAAAGATACCATCACATTTGATAAAAAGTGTAATTGTTGCCAATTCCATGATTATTTAATTCACTCTCCTATGGTTGAGCTTCAAACCTTGGAGTCTCTTTGGAAATTATATATGTGGGTAGTATATCTCATTGGAAAACTACCTAGGTCAAAATATGGCTATGTAATCATCATCAATGCCATAGAATACTTTACCAAGTGGGTAGATGTTATGCCTCTTTTTAATTTTACCAGCATCACTATGATAAAGTTTACCCTTGATCAAATCATATGTCATTTTTGGATTCCACACACCTTCATATCTAATAATGGTGGAAATTTTAAAAAAACATACATGAAGCAACTACATGCAAAATTAAAAATCATGCATAGATTTTATACACCTTATCACCCTCAATTTAATGGTCAAGCTGAAGCTACCAATAAAATCCTTAACTAGATATTGAAAAGGACTACTAGGGATTCTTATTCAAACTAACATCTCAAACTATATCTTACACTTCAGGCTTATTATACTAACATTTTTATTACCACTAAGGCACTCCTTTATCTTTAGTTTATGGCTTCGAAGCCATATTATCATTAAAATTTGAGTTACCATCCTTACCATCTCTCTTCATGACATCATTCTTGATGAAAAGCTTCGTGAATCCCATATTCATGGCTTATATCTCCTTGATTAGTGATATATGGTTGTTTACAACAAAATCACCAATACAAAGCTCACTTAGCTAAACAACATAACAAAAAAGTCAAAGTTTATACTTTTGATGTCAGAGACTTGGTGCTCAAGTTAGATTACACCCATGATAAATAGGGAAATAATGCCAAATATTAGTGGGGTCCCTACTTAGTTAAGTACATACTTGGACCTAGACATATAGATTGTAAACAAAATATCTTCAAAGAACCGATTAACGCTGAATTTATATTTAAGAATTACTTTGCTTAGTTTAATTTCATTTATAGTTTTACTTTTGTATTGATTTTTCCATTTCCATTCATTTCTAATTGCATATATATATTATGGTGTTAAAATTTCTTGTAAGTGTGGATTTGATATTATTTCTTTATGTGGTTTATCATTCTATCACACTTCCATGTTTTCTCACACACTAGCCTTATCAGTTATCTTAGGTCCTTAGGTATTTTATATTTACTTACACCACTTGTTTTTTTAGTTTGTGAGTTTAATTGTAACACCTCATATAGTACCATTCATTCCTCACAAACACCCATCCATACTTTTTTAGTTAACCATCATTTCCTCATTTGGTTCTTTGGTTTAAATCTCATTATATATACCCTTTGGATCTCTTATTTTACGCCTCTTGGATTTTTAGTTTGAGAGTTTATATTACAAAACTCAAGGAATATAACCATGATACTCCTCAAAAACATCCCTTATTTCATTCCATAGATTTATTTCACTCGTAACCTTAGTTAGGTGTCTTCCTAGAAGGTAATGCAATGGTAGAGATTAGTGTTTTCCATCACATATAATAATTCATATTATTTTGGGGTAAAAATATAGCAGTCTATCTTCATGTCCTAATTGCAAATTTTTCCATTTCTTATGATGATTATTCATGCCTATCTATCATTTTATCATCTTCCTTTATACACATTTTTTACGATTAGGGCAACCCAATCATTTTATGATAATTTGCAACATTCCTTACTCTCCACTATCCTTTTGGGCTCAATAAGGTCAGTTTTGAGATTTCACCATTTTGTAATGTTCAAGTCTAGGAGTCTTAGACACCATGCTATTTGTGTTTTTTTCTCTATCCACTAGGTGAAATCTCTCCTGTGATAGTCATCTTTAGCACCCATGTTTGGTTTTTCCAAATCTATATGGAGGAGGAAATAGAATAAGTTAAAATAATTAAAAACCATGTCATAAGAAAAGGCAAATGTTAAAAGGTAATTCTATCTTAAAATTTAGATCATTAAAAAGGACATGATCTTTATTTGGCACATCCCCTAACTTACTTGAACCTCAAACTTCACAGTTGGTATCATGATAAAGTTGAGGTCCATTGAGGCACAATAGGCCAATAGATTGGAGTAGGAGGTATCATTTCTTCATTATGTCTTCTTATCTAGTGCAATCTATCTTCTCACACAAGTAACCTATATTCATAATAGGTTGATGACTCTGTGAGAGGTCCTGAGGAGTGGGAAACACATTGTGGGAATGTATGACCTTTTTAATTTTTATATATGCTAGCCTTCATGGGATGATATTTATACTTCATTAGTTATCCCAAGCTTACGTTGCTACATAGGGTTCTCTGGGACCATTGATGTTAAAAACCCCTAGTCTTACCAACTTGATTTGAGTGTCTTATTCTAGGTAAAGATCATGTTTTTACCTTGGTGATTCCCTATTTACCCCACTACCCATTTCATTTCCCTATTGATAGGTAGGTTTTGTTTGTAAATATTTTCCAATTTCTATACTCCATTTTCTGCATCTCTTTAAAACACAGTAAGAATAAGGTAGTTTTATTTTATCCATTTTTATAATAGAAGCTGCATATTTGAGTTGTTGCGATACACTCCCTTGGTTATTGCCTTATATTTATAGGATTTATCTTAATTATGTTTGGGACCTTGAGTTTTTTATTCATCTTTTTGCAATTCATTTAGTCCCATTATTCCATTTCATGTTTTCCATATTTGTTTGAGTATGGATTATTACTTCTTTCACATTGATGTTGTTACCATTAATCAGTTCCATGTGTCCTTTGTTTGATTTGTATTCTTAGTTATCTTACCTTAGATGCATTTTTGGGGGTTTTCAGTCATAAGTAGCCTTGTATTTTTATCCTATTGATTTTATTTTATTTTATTTTAGTTCCTTAGTATTTTGGTTATAAATTAGCCTTTGTGATCCTGGCTTACCAATTTTCTAAGTAATTTTATCAATTTTGAGAGTTTTCCATTTACTTTGATCATCCTACATTTGCTTCCTTTACTTCTATATAGTTTTGGCCTTGTATCCCTAGGGTTTCTCAAATGCAATTGTTGTTCCCTCCATGATCAAGACTATGGTATTTTCATGCAACCATTTAGGAATAAAGGTAAGTCAAGGTATGTATATGGTACTTTTACTTATTTATATATCAACATTTATTTTTGAATTTCATTTTAGTTAGCTTAGTTATTGTGTTGATATGTTCTTTCTCAAAGCACAATCCCATTTTACACTATTGTGACATGTGATGAGATTCAGGTGGGGCATATGTATACACATATTATTTTCATATTTTATTACTTAATGACACTTTCTCTTACAACAAACTTATCGAGCATCAATCTCCTTAAGTGCATGCCTTAAAGGGTGCACCAAGAAATGGGTTGGCAGGGTTGTGGTGATTTGTGATAGATGTTGTTATGTTATCATGATCATATCATTCCTCATACCAATTCATAGCTTCTTCAAATTTATATTTTTACCTACTTCCTTCCATCTTATCTTATTCAGCTTTGTCAATTTACCTATATCATATGACATCATCTAGGCTGATACCATCTATTTTGTGCCTTTTCCCTTCATTTATTGTAGCAAAAAACTTCATGTAATTCTAAGCATGATTTATGACTTTGATATTATATCAGTTTGGTCAATACTATTCAGTTTCAACCGACATATTTCAAATGTATCGGCCTCACTGATACCATTGGTTTATTTTTTATGATTGGTTTTGGGTATTAGACAACTATATATAGGGGTAATTATTCATTCCAAACATATAATATAGACTCTATTCATTATGATTTAGCTCACACTTCTACCCTAAGTCACATTTGGAGGAGTTAGGTCTATAACCTTATCTTGAAGTAAACTTATCTTATGGAAGTCTATAAGATTTAATAGGAGGAGTCATTTTGATATATAGTCTAATTCAGCTTATGAAGTCTTCACAACCACAACAATCTATTTCAAAGCACCATTATCTAAGGGGGATATTGAGGCTTAACAGTCCACTCTAAGGTAAGTATTTCTAACCCTATTGTCTTTTCTTTATTTAATTAGTAGTTATATATTTCTTGTCGCTTAGTGAATGAATATGTGTGTATCTTTATCTAGATTCTCTCAACAACAAATAAGTTGATGCAGCTATAGGATTTCCTAGACTTTCCATATTCTATTTTAGTTTTCCTAGACCCCCATTTGTCAACCATGGTACCTTACCATTTATGATCATTCTAACCCTCTCCTTAGTTTACTTTACTTTACTTGCACAACTACTTACATTACTTTTGGCAATAATTTAATATCATATAGATCTATTTATAGTTATTTACTCATGTCATAGGTTTGGGCTTTAGAACCCTTTCCTCTTGGCATTTATGATGTAGGAAACCCTCTTTCTAGATCTATAAATACATTAATCACTACCCAAACATTAAAAATCATAGGCTCTAGTTTTATTAACCTTCTCCAAGTTTGGATCTATTGAAATAAGATAGTTTTAGGCTAATCCTAAATTATGCATACAAGTTGAATGTCAAGTTTTACCTCATAATATTATTATTTCACAAGATTATATTAATCCTATTATTTTTGAATTTTATTATAATCATATCATTTTTCCAAATTTTTATAGTCATATAATTTATCCAATTTATTTTAATCCTCCCATTTCTCAATCTAATTCTTTTCTTTCACAGTCATAATTTATTCCTCATGTTTTCTAACCACCTCTTACTCATCCCCTTACTCAATTTATTTGTTTCTTTATAACTATGATTGTAAACTTCCATTTTTCCCATATATACTCCATGTACAAAGTTTATGGTAACTCATCACACAAATATCTGTCCACATTCCAATTCTTCTCAACAAGCCATGTCTTCCTAATCACCCCAAATTCCATATTTAACCATTGATACCTCTCTTCATTCCCATTCTACCCAAAATACCAAATGGCTTAGTATGAAAAATCAAATCAAATCTCTCACTCAAGCAATGCAAAATTTAAAAAGGAGAATTACTTTTAAGGATATTATTCTTAATCATTTGGCTTATGAACCCTTTCCTATCTTTTGCACCAAGCTCTTCATTAATATTGGAGCCTTTTTTTAATTTGAATTGTTTAACTTGGAAGGAGTTCATTCATATAATATTAGTGAATTTTTCACTTATTATATAGATATTTATCATAATGATAAATTGATGACTAAGCCATTTATTTAGAAGCCTTAGAAATCATTATGCTCTTGATTGGCTCTATGTTGTTCCATGTGCATCTATTAATTATTTTAAAATAGTTTAGGATGGATTCTTCTCTCACTTTTAATTCAATATTTGAATGAAAGTCACATTTATTAAATTGGCCCCAAGTTAGGCAAGGTATAAATTAGCATATTAGTGATTATGTGCTTAGCTTAAAAATAATGATTACCAAAATGACTTATGAACCACCAAATAGTTAAATCCATAGCATATTTATTGATAATTTACTTCAAATTATTAATGACACAAATAATTTCAATACATGTCCTTTTAATGAACTTTTCTATTCTATTAGAGATTTTGAAACCTAGATTTTATATGCAAATGTTCTTAAGTATAGCTCCAACCAGTCAAATTTTAGTGAGTAGGAGAAATGATTTAAGGCTTCCAACTAATAAAAACTCTAAGAATGCACTTAATTCCACATAATGACCATCTTATAATGCTATATTAATTTAACACAAAAAATAAGAAAATTTACTAGACACAATGAGGCTCTTTGACAACTCTTAAAGCAATTAATTGAAAAAAATATGATGACTTTACCTCAAGTGATGTTGTATACCTCACAACTATTTCCAAAAGCTTATGATCTATATGGAATTTTTAAATATCATATGTTCCAAATGAATAATGTAAATAGGTGCATTATATTGAAGCATAAGATTCAAGATCTCATTTAGAGTAATCAAATCAAAATATAAGAAGAAATAACACCACAAATAATGTGAACAAGTCAACAACTCCTCCAAATAAGCATTTGAATATATTTAAAAATCCTCTACCAAATCACAATAATGGACTTTGATAACAATGTAAATTTAAATGTGATTTAGAAGAAAATCAAGTTATAATAAAATGGTATTTGACTATAAATCACATTTATTTGATAGTTTTGTGGGTATGATTGAATCACATAGAATAGTAGAAAATAATTTTAAACTGTATTTGATATAAGTGAAATTCAAAGTGAGGAATCATACAATGGTCCTTTTTTTTTATCAAAGCCTTCATAAGAGTTGAATAAAAAGATGGTTTGATGATATATAAAGTTGTAGGTTTGCATTTATGCACAACTGAATTTCTTTATAAACTTGGATTATGTAAAGATGACATTGCATTTACAAAAAAAATATTATTAAGGGTTATGATGGTATAAAAAAATATGTTTTAGGTTACAAAAAAAATCATGTTCAAGTCGTTCCAAATAAATTTCAAATATTATTTCACTTAGTGCCTAGTAACTGA
The DNA here is from genome assembly GCA_037957365.1 of Torreya grandis. Taxonomy (NCBI): domain Eukaryota; kingdom Viridiplantae; phylum Streptophyta; class Pinopsida; order Cupressales; family Taxaceae; genus Torreya; species Torreya grandis. The sequence goes on from JARHVA010000451.1 coordinate 1,565,750, forward strand.
CCTTACAACATGCTATTTGGGAGACCTTAGATAGACCAAATGAAGGCACTTGCTTCAATTTTGCATCAATGTGTGAGATTTGGACATGAAGGATAAGTTGTAATTATCCAAAGAGACAACATAAGAAACAAGCAAAGAGTAATGGCTCTCCTATTGCAAACATTGTTTGAAAAAGATTCTTTTTTTATTGGTCGAGCATTTAATTTTATCATTTTTTTAATATCTTACATGTTAAATTTTTTGTATTAAATGACCCCACTCAACTAGAAAATATTAAACTTATCAACTAATATTGGGTTAGAGGTGAGTTAAAATTGAGTTGAATAATCAAAAAAATATAATTTTGCTTTGAAATCATAAATCTTATTATAGAAGAGTTAATTTTATATATCATAATAAAGACTTTGCGAAACACTCATTAATTCTATATTATATTTTAAAAAGGGATTGGAATGTGGCACAAGTTTTAATATTTAGATATACACCAATGACACTTACTTGGTACTTACCTAATACTTGCATTAAATTTACCTAATTATTACATGATGTGTACATGATATTATCATCTCAAAATACAAATTAAACATATGGTGGGTAAATTTCATTTTTTTTGTTTTAAACACAATATAATTATCTTAATTTCATTCAATGCTATCTTTATTTTTAGCCAATCACTTCACATAATTAGCATATCTTCACTTAAAACCCTCACTTATCAACATGTGTTAGATCTAGGCTCATAAATGTTATTCAACCCTCTTACCAAAGATTTATTAGTCGTTAATCACAAAAAATGTATTTTTTTAATTTTATGTTCATCAGTCGGTTAATACAATCACAATTATTTATATTTATCAGTATGTAAATACAAGTTTACTCAATTATATTAATTGGTCAGTTAATACAAGTACATTGTTATTAACATTCATCGATTAGATAATATAAGAATATTTTCATTTGTGTTCATTAATTGTTTAATACTAAAACACACCAATAAATGTATCTATGTTCTTCAATCAGCTAATACAAGCAAACTATCATTTATGTTTTCTGGTTGGGTAATACAAAGACACTTTATTATTCTATTTTTTCCCTTTAAATTACCTTTTTATTCATATATTTTTTATTTAAATTCTCTTACATTTGGGTTTAATTTTTTTCTATACTTGTTCTACAATAGAATATTATGTAAACTAATAGGCATTACACATTCCTCTACAAAGAAGAGGAAGACCTACGGCCAAATTTGTTCATCTTCCCATATTCTAAAAAGCAATATTTAACTACAATATACTCAACCTAGATGAAAAAGAGTCATTGCTCATGTTGCTTAAGTTGCTTGGGGTGCTTAGGTTTCCCATGGTGCTCATGTTACTTATCAACAAGAAAATAATGTTGAACAAAACAACTTGGCTACTAATTTCAGAACTCCACTATCATCAAAAAATTACAATATAATGGTTGGTTGTGTTTCCCAACATCCCAATGGAAGGAAACCTTTAAATATGATTAATGTGCATTACACTCAAACTCCATTCAACATAGAAATCCATAAAAATATCTTCATGATAGGACATCAAACTCTATTCAACATGATAGGCCATCAGACTCCCTTGATGATGGTAATATATCAAGATCCATTGATCAACATGGCAGGCCATCAAACTCCCTTCAAGGCAAGACATCAAAACATAAATATGGGTCTTTCTCTCAAACAAGTTGATTACAAAATTTTATTTATAGAATATGTAGACAAAAATATAATTGATGTGCATTTAGATGTAACAAATCATAATACATGATGTACTAGTCAAGAAGATCTGATTACTCAACATGTTCAACCTTGAGTACAATCGAAGGTAGTCAATCTAATGTCGCATGTGACAAATAAAATGTACTAGAAGCAAATGAAGAATATGAAAAAGAGAAAAACAAGCCACAAAATAGATGATCAAGGAGAGCATTTATGAACCTAAAGGAAGGGTTAGGATGGAATTATCATCAAATGGTGGAGGGAAATACTTATTTAGGGACATATGGTCATGATTCTCTGGGAAATCTATTGGTGATGTGGATAAAATTTACATTATTGGTGTAATGGGGTCTACATAAGTTAGAATTATGATGAAATATCTATAATAGAACAAGTGATTGTACACTTTTATAAATTGCTAAAAAACTTTGATCTATTATCATGGATGAGATCCATAATCACTTTAAGCCTAGTAACTTAGCATCGGTGTTTGTTGAATCAAACATGTCCCATGAGACATTGACTTATTTAAAACATATTGACATACATGGAGTGATTCATGGGGTTTATGTAACCTCAATATGTGAGAAGATGAAGTTATGGGGAAAATAAGTTAAGGAAATAAATATGGGGTGGGTTTGAATAAATGGTGTTACAATGGGTATCAATTTTATAGATGTAAATGTGCATGCATATTTTATGGTTGATTCATATGGGAAAATAACTAGATCAAGAGTTGATAATGTTGTTTTCAAACTTGGTATTGATTCTTGTGTTCATAATGATAGAGGCGGTTGGGTGTGTGAGGTATTACTTGAGCTACTATAAGATAATGGTATGATGCCTTATATAAGCCTAACAAAATTTGATGGCAAGGAGAATTATAAACAAGTTTTAGTCCATGTTTTTGATCTTGAAGATCTAAATGACATAATGTATTAATTATGTTTACTCTATTAAAATGGTATTAAGATGATTGATGACAGGGTTGTCAATTTAAAATTAGATGAATATCATGATTGTGTGACCACAACATGTCTAGTATACAATAATAAAGTTTCAATTATTGGAAATGAATTTTTTCCATGGTGCACAGTCCTAAATAAATACGTGCACATGGTTAAAAATAAGCATGTTATAATCAATGGTGATACTTTCCACATTATTTTCAAGTTTTACTCAATGACACCAAACTTGCTCTAGGAAAGTTCTTGAATGCTACTTTTTTAAAATTATTTTTTACCTTACTAGGTGTTGTCATTATTTTATATTATTTCTTGACAATGCATTACATGATTAGTAGGAACTGAACCCTAAGTTGGATCCAAGTAGATAATGGGAAGACCGATTTAACTAGAGTATTAGAGATGTTGACCCATCATTAAGAGGCTGTGAATTAATAATTATGAAGAAATATAATGTTAATAAAATCAATGAGGAAAAGGTACCTTGCATGTCACACTATTATTTTAATTATACATAATATACATATATAACACACATCCTGGCATGGAAATATTTATTAGAAATTGTCACTTACAATTTACCCATGGGATGATGGCCAACCTTGTTTATTATACTCGTCATGTTAGATTTCAAAGTGCATTCAAGATGATTACAAAGTTTAAAAGATATCACAAGATTATGACAATAAAAATCCATTAAAAAAGCACCAGAAAGATAGATTTATTATGATTTGGGATGAAATAGAAAAAAAGGGATTTCATGTAGGTTGGGGCAATTGTATCATTATAAAGGTTGAGACTACAAGGATCTTAAGTATATAAAATTAGATGGTTTGATTTCTAACAATATTCTCATTCAACATGAAATAATTTTAAAGGTAATTGAAGGCCTTCCATATGAAAAAAATTATATAAATGTTGTGATAATTTGGTAGAGTTATAGAGATTTACATATGTTACAGTTGCAACCATCTAGAGGAGTTGATACTGCAATAATTGAATATGAATAAAGATATGTAAACTATTGGTTTATGGTGACTTATATCTTGTAAACCATAATGAATTAAACTGAGTAATCATTCATAGAATTGGAAGCCTAGTTATTAACTGGCTTTGGTCATGTTCTTCATGTCTAGGAGAGGAGATGGTCCCTTATATGCATGTTCAAGGAGCCCCTACCTTAAAAATAAATAATTCAGATCAACTTTTTACATTAGGTTGGTTAAGGAATGAGGTTATAGAGAGTAAACACATGAAGATGAAAATTTTAAAGACCAACTTTGGTGGAGGAATCAACACTCTTCTTTAGTATAAAAACATGTTTAAACATGATAAAATGTGTCTAATTAATGAGATGAGAGCACAATTATTCAACCTATTCATTCGATTAGAAGGTATGTTCCAAATGATGGTACAAATAAAATTCTTTCCTTCAAATGTTAAATCCAAACTTAGGTTTGAATATGAGAAGATCCCATGAAAAATTACAATCAATGGGGCAATAGAGTTGGCATTTTATTTCTTTGGTGTTGAATCTAAAGCAATAAAATAAATATTTGACTCATGGTGGAAACATCATAAGAAAGCATTGAGTGCACCATTAAAATTAACTATCTTAAAATAACAAGGCAAATAATCAAAATTGCTGAAGAGGCCCATCTTGAAGCACGCCATTTTGAAAAGAAGTGAAAAATCAAGGAAGATAAGAAACATCAAAATATACTATTTATCCAAAACATTCAATCGACTGGTAAGCTAGTGATGATGTTTATTATTTAAATTAATATTTTGGACAATTTTATTATTATTTATTTTCATTTTCAATTTAGTTAACCTCATTGTTATCATCTTCAGAAAATGACATGAGGGAGATTGTTCAAATAAAAGACAATCAGGGAGTCAAAGTTTTTGTTGATACCACTAATCAAAAACAAGGAACATGCTTGAGGAAAATAGTGGCCTAACATCAAAGAATGGAATTGAACAAGTACATGTTTTAAAAATTAGGGCAAGGAAGGGAAATCAAATAAATGGGACTTTGCCTACTAGAAAAAGAAAAAGATAAAAGATGCATCCAAGGCTAAGAATGAATCATTGTATGTTGAAGGATGACATGGGATGAGGCAAAAATTATCAATAACTCCCATTCTCCTCATGTTGAAGTCTAGCTTCAACAGTATGGTTTCCATAATGCTCCATCATATAATCATGCTCAATATATCCATACATGATGACACTACTTCTAACTTCAGGAATCATGATTATAAAAAGACTTATTTTACTTAATAAGATAACTAATAAAAATGTTGAGAGATAATAATTTGATAATATTGGTTTAAAAATTCTCTTCGATACTTTACATTTTTATAAGGATGTAAATCAATATGACACTTACTTAGAATTCACTGCCAAAATGTCATGTCCTAAATTTACTTATGCACCATATAATTTAATACAAATGAATGATACACATTTTTAAATAACATTAATATAGTATTGTTCATTTGACTTAATAGAACCAAGAAAATCTTCTTTCCCACATAGACATAAATTTCAACCCCAATTATACCACATTGCATGAAAAGATATCAATTTAATTATTATCTATTTACCCAAGATCATGAGTACTCCAACTTTGATCACACAAATGGTTTTTATACAAAGGAATGAGTTCAAGACATCATAGGCTTGTCCAGATAATAATTTCATCCTATTAAAAAAAACATCAAACTATAGCTAAAGGAAATAGTCAATGAAGTGTAAATGAAATGACTGAGTATAGTTGATTCATTACCAAGGAGTGAGTTTCTATAAAACCACATACTGGGAAAAAATGTTCATTCACAAATTGAATTCCACTACATGAATATTATCTACAATATTATAATTCTAATACATAGTGAGTAATATAAACCTTACTTCATCTCAAAAAGAGGTTGAGGACTAAAAATAGAATAAATGATCATTGTTCTTAAAAGAGTAAAACCAACTTGAGCATTTCACAATAGAGTGCATCAGTATTTTTAAATCCCAACTTGAATGCATTTAGGGTTAGTATCACCAAAACTAAAATGCAAGCTTCACAACATAGTTTCCTATTTCCAAAACATAAGATACATTTTTAAAAATGAAAAGACTGGGAAGCCACATATGTACTAAGTTTAAACATGAAGCACGGGTCTATTTACCTAATCTACTTTCACAACCATAATAAAACACCACCAAATATTCCATTTAAACCTTCATGTATCCATGTGTCTTCACTACTTGATGATTCATCATCCACAACTATATTTCGATTTCTTTGCAAAGAAATATTTTTTGTCTTCCACAGTATCAATGCTTCAATAGGTGTAATTTCACCTTCATCCTCAACATTAAAAATATTATTGTTAACTCTTCTCACATTCCTTGCTTCAAAAAATTTCTTCAATTGTTCACATGTAAATATTCCAACATTTTCCTTTAGCCTAAAAATTGAAGGTTGATTGGGGTTTTCTCTCTCCATCAATTTAATTTGAAGTAAATTTTTTAATACCATTACATAAAGAGGATAGGTAAAAATCCCATGTCCCTAGTGATAAATTTTATGTAATTATTAAATGAATCTTTCACACACATGAGATGCTCAATTTAATCATTCTCTTTTCATAAGTCTGATAACATATAAAAGCATCCACATTGAATTTTTTGTATTCATTTCTATAAAAAATAATCTATAAAGTGCAAACTCAGAAACTGGTTTTATTATCTCACTTTTTAAATACTCAATATTATACCCTTTATCTCTACTTATTTCAAGTAAACAAACAAAAGCTTTTTCCCTAAAAAATTTCCTACTATTGGCACTCACATGGACCTCCACAACCTCCTCTCCTTGATTGGGTAAATCAAATACCTTATTAAACAATGTAGGGGTAAGTTCTAGAGTAATACTTTCATATTTTATAGCTGCATGGTTCATCAAGTAATTATCTACCATCAATTTCAATTTCTCGTCATCAAGGATGCAGACCGACATGTTCATCATTTGGGCAAACCCAAAAAGACTTAAAGCTAAAAGTGCACGGTCTTTCTTCACTTTAAGGTAAGTTAAAGTATAACTCTGAAGCATATAGCAATATTTCCATTTCTATGATATTGATAGCTTATTATCCTAATAAGCAATGATAATTTACAAGTCCTTTACATTTTTCACATTTTCTTCCTCTCCCACTAACTTTTTTTGTTTTTTGCTTGCCTAGAACTACCCCTGAATATTTTTGGTGGAATTTTTTCAAAGTGACTCAATCTATAACTAAAATGGCTTCCTTGAAAGTGGAAATGTATACAACAACTTCCTTCAACACAAAAATGGCTATAATACCTTCATTCATGACTGTTTAGTCCTTAATAGTGATAGTGACCTACTAAGTTAAGCATTTTTATCACACAACTAAAAGATAGTGACATCATTATTTATTTATTTATTATGAGGAAGTATTAAAAATTTCATATGTGAGTATTATGAGTTAACATTAATAAATATGAAATGACAATGATTACACTTACACTATACATCGGTAGGTTTGCATGTATCAGACCATAAAATATATTTGTTGGTAGGCAAATACATATTATGATTTACTACTTATGTATTCACCTACCTGATAACATTTATTATCATCTAATGTTTATGTATTCACCTCCTCATGAACATTTATAGTATTAGCTAGTAGGTGAACAAATTTTATGGTTTGATATATTCATTGAAGCCTACCAGCGTAAGTAGAGTATGTAAGTGAAATTGTGTGTATGTATATATTATCTAATTGATGAATAAAAAGAATAAAATGCAAGTTATACGATACATTCTAAATTAAATTGCATAGTAATGTACCTTCTCACATTAATATGTTGTAAAAATGAATGTTGAAATATTAGGAAACATCTAACATAATGTCATGAGATAGAAATTAACATTTATTATGTAGAGAATCCAATTAATGGGAAGAGGGAAGGGGAAGAATAAGTAGGTGTAGGAAAGCACCCTAGAAGTACAATTAATTAATGAAATAAGTGTTAGGAAAAGGAAAATAGGGTTACCTCCAATTTGAAAGGAAGAATATGTTAGGGCACTAATTCATAGTTCTAAATAACTAAAAGATGTGTTAATTAGGGTCAGTTTATATGAATGTCATGATTACTATGGATGCTAATAAAAACTAGGTGCACCAGTTTGTAAAAAACTACATCCTCGTTAGAAAGGAAGACTATATAAATGGAAATACGATGGTAGAAGGAGTCACCATTACAATTTATGTAGATAGCATTTCTAAAGCTATAAAATTATCCAATCACAAGGACAATCTATGAATAAATTTTAAGAGGTATATGAAAAATCAATTCACTCATGTACTTTCTTAGGTGTTTGATACTAAGGAGGAAGCAAAAGGAAAAACATCAGATCAAGGTTGTTTTAGTGGAAAACTATGTTCTTCATGGCATGACACTATTGATATGGTAAGAAGATATGTTTTTTAAAACAAACATCCTGATGTATTTTATACAGATATTCTTTTAGTACTAGGTACTATTAAAAAAAATTAGAAAGTAAATTATACAAGTGACTTTACTTGGGACATAAATATAACTATGAGGGAATGGGAAAATAGTGACTGTGAGGAGATAATACACCATTGTGTCATGCAAATTTTAATAGATTATGAAAAAAAAGAGATAAGGGTTAGGTAAATTTTTTGAAGAAGCATCAAACATGTTGAGTGGTCTTAGGATGAATAAGGAATTAATATAATCAAAAAACTTGTCTCTCAGGAAATATATATAAGAAAAATACACTATGATAGGAAACATGCAATAAAAATTGATTGTATTTGAATAAAAGCATGTCAAATTGCAAGCAAAAATAAAATTATAGGGAGAGTAAAATTCATCTCTCGATAATTGTCTAGAACAAAAGAAAATTCATGTCAAAAGGCTAGAAGCCATATTAAGCAATACACAGGTTGAGTTGCAACAAAAATAGCTGAGTTGGAGGAAAGTGTAACTTATATGGCTAATGATATTGTATATATAAATGTGTATGAAAATAAATATTATGTATTGGAAAAAATATTTTTAGACTTTGAATTGAATTTTAATGATTCAATGACATGTAGGGATGTATTGCTTAGAGAAAAAGACTAAAAGATAGATGGATTGGAAAGATCTATTATAGAAAAGAACAAAAAGATAGCAGAGTTGGAACAACAAAGTCAAGAAATGGAATTAGTGATAAATCATATATTTAAAAATTTAGAGGATTCAACCATTGATATTGACATATGTGTTTTTAAAGTGAAACATTTAAGTATAAAAAATATGATTTAAAAGCAAAAGAAACATAGGTGCTCGAAAAGTTCCAAAAAATGGAACTACTGGAAAATATTTATGACGGGCATGCACAGGGGGATGTACACTAGAATGAAGCAAGCCATCATGGAATTTAAGGTCAATAGAGTATATAATTAGGGGTATTATTCACACATTAATGAGGGATCTTCAATTATATTAATGTTATCCTAATTATAATGATTTGTGGAGGACACAATCATGTTACTACTATGATACATTTTGAGATTGAGTGAGTTATATTGAACATGAATGACAAACATTTGGTATTTTAAATATTATATTTCTTGGAAATATGTATATACATATATATTCTCATGTTTTTGGTCATGATCATTATGACAATGTCGAGGTGGGGTTACTTAATTTAAGTATTTAGTAATGAGATGATGCACTCCAAGATTTGAAAGCATAGCATAAAAACCTTATATTTGAAAGCAATTGTCTTTTTTTCAATGTTAACAAAACATATTTTTTAAATCAATATCAACAAAATTATTTGTAGAATCAATAATAACTATAAATTAAAACAAATTTTGATACAATTGAAAGTCAATAAATCTTCAAAACAAAGCATTATATTTTTTAGAAAGGAGGTTTCAAGATTGCTTGATAGAAAATATTGTAATGAACTAAATAATTTAACAAGGGAATACAAAAAATTATGAGCTCCATTTATTAGAAAAAATTGTTCAAAATAAAAAATTGTGAATAAATTCATCTAGTATTAAATAATTTTATTACAACTCTGAATGGGGGCACCAATCATCATGCCTAGTCCATAACAACTATAGATTCGATCCCATTGCTACACATCCCAAGTAAATTACACAATAACATGAGGTTTTAGACTCTTATAAATATATCAAAATTAGAATGGTGGTCTCACATGCCACTTGCTAGGAGGTTTGGTCTAATTAGTGGAACCTGAAGTTGCATGAAATCTATCAAGGAACATTTGCCATGTATAGGAAATTTATTCATTTAAATTCTCATAACTTTAAAAAGTGAATTACTATGCTTATAAATACTAGGTACATAGAATGCATAGTAATAAGTTCATAGAACCATGAAGATTTCATCTAAGCAGGGTATTTCCACAAAATTTTCGCTATGAATCTTATTGCAACAACTAAGGTGGTTTAAAATTTTATTTGATAAAACATGAATACTATGAAGATGCACTTGATGTGATTTCAAGACTCGAAGATATAAAGGTAATGCATTATGCATACCATATTTTGTACAGGTAGCTAATCTAGTAGTTACAATGTCATCATCACCTTTCATTGCAAGAAGCTGAAAAACTATGTGATTTTCATTAATGGTGATGAAAAAATGAAAAAATAATGTTTTCCCAATCCAAGTGGTTGGACCTCACCTTCTAATAGAGCTAAGTGTAAAAAACCATCAACTGAACCTGTACCAATAAATAATGCACATAATGTTAAATAATTCATTGATATCAATATTACATTAAATTCAATCATAAATCAAAAATTGTGAAAAAAAAATGAAATATATAATAGAATAAACACAATATCATACCATCAATGGTTTTAATTAGTATTAGTAACCCTTATTTTGTGTAAAACACCTAACATGGATGTAAATAATTACCCTTAGGAAATAGGCAACCTCTACCAATAATGTTTTTGCAGGCCTCAAAAAATCTTACTAACAAAATTTTTGTCCATTGGAAGCATTTGCTAAACATTGTAAAACTTATATAGGAAATGGAATTCTCGATGAGGATTCTTTAGATAAACTACATAATGTTTTGTAATAAATGTAGACATACATGCCCGACTTGATGGTAAAATCGGCTAGATTTGAACTTGGTATCACAAACCCCTCTAGTCAAATGAATTTATTCCTATCAAGTTTGAAAAAATAACCCACTCTCTCTAATGGGGGAACGTCTAAATTAAATCCCATGTAATACCCTCACTTAATTACTCCAACTTTCTTATTTATTTTATCATCAAATTAATCCAAAACGGTCAAACTAAATAGACATTTGATTTCACAATATGAGGGATGGTGTAGCATAAGCTTTCTCTCTTCATCAACATAAACCATATGCAGTGTTAATATTTTGTGTGTACTCTCCATCCATAAATCATTCATACCAAGGATGTAAATTTTAGGAACATCTTCAAAATAGTCCAATTATTTCAATTCAAGGTTTCTTGTGTGAAACTCATGAGTAACTCTACAAATAACTATACCTTGTGAACCATATTCACCATCTTTAAGAAGAGCAACATTATCAAATATTGGTACATATCCCTTGACATAATAGTTAGTGGGACAAGTACAAAGATGGTACACCATGGGCTTCTCATTTCCTTCAATTTTTGAATTATCATAAAGGAAGATGTAATGTTATTTTTAAAGGAAGCTTTATGGTATACCAATGGCATTTTTGACTGACTTCATCATTGTAAATATATAGAAAGAGTAACATTATCTTTGATCTCATTAGTAGCCATAGATGGTGAATATTTGATTGTTACAAATTCAACAACAATGTCAAATTTATGTATTTTATTGCACTTTCAATAAAACTCCCAAAGAATAGCATCTTATAGGTATTTTAGGAATGTATACAAAGAATTAAATTATACTCTGATTATAAGATCCGAATACACAAAAAGATAATATTGGACACACTATAATATTGTATTACATAATCAAATGGACAATACAATTATATAAGAAAGTCATTCTTATATTTATGGAGTTCGTATCTCCATCAATATCTCCTCATATCCCTATGATCACTCACAAACCTATTTACGTATTAGTGTTTTAACTCTTAACAATACCACTAACCATAACAAACCTATTATGTAATATTATTGTTACACACAACAATATGACACTCAACTAATATATTTACTAACCCACCCAAATAACAACTAGTGAATTATTATTCACGTAATTATTCACTTTACAATGTTAACCCAAATTCCATGTCAGGCTAACTTTTCTTAACATTCCCCTCCTTAGTACTTATATGGTAATTTGTGTTTCACAGGATGTAATGAAAGTAGAGAAGGAACACATCAACCTCTCATCAACCATTCACTGTCGAGAACATATCTATAAAATCAATGTGGGAACTTCGAACATGAACCATCTACCATCAACCATTCACTGAGAGAACCTCATCAACCTATACAATGTGGGAACTACAAGTAGGAACCATCTGTTCAAATTTCAATCATACATCTCCTAAACACCTTTTTTATGTATTACATCATGTGAGAAAATAGGAAATACACCTCTTATTTGTCACACATACAAACAAGTGATGAAAATTTCAAATACATAAAAACTAAAAATAAAGATTAAATATTCATAATCACTTTTATAGCCCCTACACGTGATTATTGCTATTCAATCTCGTATAGTGTATATAGTCGTCACTACCACCAACAATCATCCTCAACATAATCATTTTCACACATATTATTTGCCATTATAGCAGAAGCGACCCCATCATTAGTGGCTAACAAGAGGCTTGAATGGCCTCCATCCTCCAATTCCTCTAACCTCCTCCATATCACTACTTACTTAGTTGACTGGGAATTGAAGTGCAATAGTTTCCAAATTGGGTTCAATTATATAATTTCCCCCACAATGTGAAATAATAAATTTTCATAGGACATTGGATACTTGATAATACATTATTTTACAGATATTTTTTATTTGACTCTTTTGACATATTAAGATGACATCTTGGACTTGACATAATAAAAAACTCAGTGTGTAAAGTAAACCTATATCAAATCAAAAGACATATAAAGACTTTCATAGTAATACTTGACTTTAAAGACTTATAAATATGGCTTAGACCAAAAAAGAATATACACCCATTAAACTTGGTTGAATCCTAAAAGCAAATCTAAAATTAAAACTAAAACTTATAGCTTACTCGATACTTTTGAATAGAATAAGAGAGGCATGACATGGAGGTGGATTTCATTGACCTACACACAATGCATTCTATGATAACAGATGGTTGTGTCGAATAAATGATAGATGATGCAAGGCAAAAATATAAGCATAGTCCCAAAGTTGTTTGACTAGAGGGATAAGATTCAGATTGGCTAGGTTCTTGGTCTCCAATAAACGAGGCATACCAAACATGCAAGAACCTATAGTGTGAAGAATAATCTGTAGAATGTACTCCTGGTCAACTAGTGGTTGGTACCAAAGCTGAGCTCAAGAATAAGAGATGCGGCCAATGATGGATTAATGCATAGCTCACCCTATCTGAGATGCAAATAAGTCTGATCTATGGAAATTATTCAAACAATTTTGAATAACAAGATAAATTATATTCTCTATCATGATTAGCACATGAAAAGTATTTGCATGACATCCATGTGAGTACATGTCAGAACTCATGGTCAGAATAACTTAGAATGCATGTCAGGAGCTATAGAAATTGTCAAATCTACTCTCACTACAATTTGATAATACACATCTATATAAATTTGACTGATCAGCTACCACTAGTGACCAAATTACATGTGTACGAATGCTAAAACATAGATTTATGAAGGCACAAGGGTGGAATTGAATTTTGGATAGGCATATGTAAAGCACCAAAGCAAAACAAAATAACTCTAATGCAATTATTGTTAACACTAACACACTCCCTTTATATTTATGAAACATCAAACTTAACCTATGTTACAAATTTCTTCACAAAATATTATTTTCTTATATACATGAGCAAAGTATAAAATAATTGCTCCTATTTTTCTTCTAACCCTCCATCATAGAAACCTACTCTAATACCACTGATAGCTTTTGCAAGAATTTATACAGAGAATTGAATTATACTCTAATTATAAGAGCCAAATACAGAAAGAAAATATTGAACACATTATGATATTGTATTACATAATCAAACGGGACAATATAATTATATAGTAAAGGCATTCTTATATTTATGGAGTTCATATCTCCATCAATATCTCCTCATATCCCCATGATCATTCAAACTTATTTACGTAGTATTGTTGTAACTCTCAATAATACCAATAACCATAACAAACTTATTACGTAACATTGCTATAACATACCACAATATGACACTCAACTAATATATTCTACTAATTAACCCAAATAACAACTAATGAATTATTACTCACATAATTATTCACTTTACAATGTTAATCCAAATTCTATGTGAGGCTAACTTTTCCTAATATCATCATCTAGAATCTTAGTACCTTCAACTTTGTCACATATACTGGCATAACATTCTACACCATATGAAGTGTTTTCTCAACAAATTTGGAATTACTACCCATGACTAATCACAAAGATTTTGAAAGTATTATATTAAGAACTAGGTTTAAAATACAATCATTGTTATTTTATTCTTCAAATAAACATGAATATGAAACTAAAGAAAAATGTCTCAATAGGAAAGAGTATTGAATTATTTACTGCAAAGAGTTAAATAAATATGCAAAACTCATATAAAAAAATAGTCAAAAATGAATGATGAGTCTATTAAAATATTCATTAAGATTTTAATCAAAAATCAAAAAATGAAATGCAACAAAAAATAAACAAATAGGGAGAAATACTTAGAATAAAAATAGCAGTGATTGATCTCCTACTATAAAAATATACATTGCATTTTAAAAAAAATTAAAAATTAGGTATTTTTAAAATCAATTCTTCCACTAAAAAGGTAAAAAAACAAAACAAATCTGCAACATACCTTAGTTTTCTTACTCTGAATTTGCAAATCTGGGTTAGCCCTAGTATTTTGGTGTGCATCTGGTATGGGTAGGGTTTTATTTTTTCATGGTTTTATTTTGTTTTTTATTTACAATCTTTAAAAAATTAAGGGTTATTTTTAAAAAAGGGGATGACCTATTATTGAAACTCACATCTAAACATTTAATGTTTGAGTTAAGGTGTGGTTGCTGGAAATATTTTTTAATTGAGAATTATTATTGAAACTCACAAAAACAAACATTAAATGTAAAATAAAAATAAATAAAATAATATTTGTATTTAATTTTTTGAATGGGAGAGATTTTGGGATGGTTAATTTATTATGAAGTAATTACCAAAAGAAATTGAAATGAAATTTGAACAAATTAAAATAAAATAAGAATCAATATCATTTACAAGGGTTTAAAAATCAAAACTAGTACTTAAAAAAATAAGTAATATAATGCAAGTTTGCACATAATCAAATGCATTGGTCTCCATCTCAAAGGAGTGGGAGATGTTTAACATGACCCATATAGGCACAATACAAGATCATGTAGGTGTCCATTGGAATGCATATTTGGCATACATGATTTGATATAGCCAACATTATATGTGTGAGAATCCAAGGAAGAAACTCTGATATAAATTAGCAAGTGTAAGAAAATCATGAGCTCTGTGAGATTGTGTAGAGTTAGCCAATCTTGGATTATCTTGATATTTTTTTAATATATATGTATTCTTATGAAACCAATGATGTATCCCGGGTACTATATCTATGTGGTGCCAAATATATACTTTCTTAAGTTGGCTTGCAACCTATGTTAATATTTCTAGGATGTGCACTACATCCTCAACATGATCCTCCCAAGTCTTGCTAAAAATGATGATATCATCCATGGATACGATGATGACGGATTTTGTGAAGGGAATAGGAATGTAATTCATCAAACATGTGAATTTCATTGGCACATTGGTCAAATTGAAACGCATAACTAACCATTCATATAATCCCTCATTTTTTTAAATGTTGTCTTCCAAACTAGAACTTAATGGTTGATCAATTTTAAGTGAATAATAGAGAAGTATTTTACACCTCAAAATTGGTCCAAAAGGTTGTCAATACAAGGGAACGGATACTAATTTTTCATAGTTATATTATAACGCATGAAAATTTAATGCACAAGAACCATGAGCCATATTTTTGACACTAGGAATATTGAGCTGCCACAAGGGAAAACCTTCCTCTAATCTTGTGTTGATCAATAATCCCTTTAATCTAGCACTAAATCACATTATTTTCCCAATTAATTTTTGATACAATGAGAATATTGTAATTGGAGATCCATGAACCAAATCAATATGATTCTTTACCACACAATGTGTGGGGGGCTCCTTTAGCTTCTTCAAAGGCATCTTCGTATTACTAAAATAAATTGTCAATTTATTATTTTTGTGACCAATATGGAACTTTGTGCAATGCCAATGCATGTTTTCTCTAGTATTCTTGTGTCTCTAGGTGAAACATGAGCAACACAAACATATGTGCACGAGAAACTAGCTTGCAACATTTCTTAGTAGATACTAAAGTCAATTTTGACTTTAGAAGATATTCCAAGATGTTGAAGATGTGGTTCTTGATTGTAGCCAACCAATGTTAAGGCTTATCTTTGTTAGTACCATCACATTCATACACTAATGGCTTTCCAAGTATACTTTCATATACCTCTAATGGTGTTATGGCATTGGGATTATTAGGGTAATTTTAGTGGTGAATATTCCTTAATTCATAAATATTCCAATTTTTGGATTTTGATTTTGGAAATTTTTTAGGGTCGACAGATGGGACTGGATCACCAAAATTTTAGAGATATAAATTATTATTGGGGTCATCTCGCCAACCCTTTACAGTAATATATAAGATTACACTTCAATTTGTCACATATATAGTGCAACCACCTACCGATACCAACCAAGCCAACAAGCAGAACTGAAACTGGAGGACCATAGAACCAAATGATAGTGTCGAATGAAGGAACCAAATGATAGTGATGAATAACAACACCATTAGACCCATGACAGTGTCAAATGATAGAGCCAAATGATAGATCCAAATGATAGAGGTGAATGACAAAGTCGAATGATAGATCTGAATGATAGAGTCATTCAGCCTAATCATTCGGCCCAGCTGTTTGGTCTAGCCATTCAACCCAATTGTTTGGCCCAATTGTTCAGCACAGTCGTTTGGTCCAATCGTTTAATCTAACCATTCGGCATATCCTTTTAGTGCAATCAATCTGCATCTATTTTGTGGTATAGTTGAACTGTTATATGGAAAAATAGTCAACAGAGGATTCACGATCTCCCATAGAGGATTCACCATCTCCAATGAATCAAATTTTACTAGATTCGCTAAATATTTCTAATAGGTTTTCTAGTAGGGCCTCTTAAAATTAACCCTGGTGATTATATCATGCATGGGATTGATTCCACAATCAAGTGGGCTTTTCCACAATGAAGTGTAGATGAGGATTTTCTTTAATATTAAGACATAGGCATTGGACTACATCTTGCACAATGATGTTCTTTTGGTCCCCACTGTTGATGATAACATGAAGGTTTTGACCGTGGCCCAATACTTAGTGTGGAATAAATTTTCTTGTTCCTCAAAAGTGTCGATGGTAGAAGCATTGGTGCTCAAACAAGTAACATCTAGATTGATGTCTTATGCTTACACGAGACCTAATATAGGATACACAATCAAGGATTTTTTAGTGCAACATTTGGAATCAATGTGGGTGCTTGGGAAATGTTAGTGGCACCATTTTTATTATTGCTTCCTTTCACCTTTTTGGGCCCTAGAGCCTTCTACCATGTTGGAGGTTGCTTCAGATGTTTTCCTTGGTGTGAAGGCTTCTACATTGATGCTAGATCATTTGGAACATTAGGTGTGGAATTTATCTTACCATGACACTAGATGAAGATAAAAACTTCTTATTCACCGTGGCTTTGGTCTAGTTATTTGTGATGTTGCGGTAAACTTTTCCCACTATTTTAGAGGCTAGGAATTTCATTTTGGCATAGATATAAGAAGAGAGTTTTTTATTTACTTCAACACCCTATGTTTCTCAATTGTGTTTTCTTTCATGTACACAAGGTATTCATGGACTCATTCATGTAATCTTTAATTATTTGATCCTTATAATGGCACAATTGTCATTATTTCATGTACTCATCCTCATAGTGCTCGAGGGGGTAATATTATTCTCTAATGGTGTTGATAAAATTTCTCTAAGTGTTGGCATGATTATATGGTTATTCACATTGGGCATTAGAATATTCCAACAAGTTTA
Organism: Torreya grandis; assembly: GCA_037957365.1. Classification (NCBI taxonomy): domain Eukaryota; kingdom Viridiplantae; phylum Streptophyta; class Pinopsida; order Cupressales; family Taxaceae; genus Torreya; species Torreya grandis. Next base: position 1,583,962 of record JARHVA010000451.1, read on the forward strand.
GGATGTTGTCAACATTTGTAGTTTTGTGAAGGTGGTCTTTTTCGTGGCAATGAAGAGGTTGATAGAGAAGTAAACCTCAAGGTGTTGAATCCAACCATCAAATGTTGTGGCATCTATATTTCCTTGAAACACGTGGATGTCTAGGGACCTTGATGCTATTGAAACAATGTGTTGACAAGTGGGGAAGAAGAATGTGATGGGGTGGGGGCAAAAGCTACATGACAAATTCATGAAATTTTCTAAAGAGCTTAGTGTCATTTTAAAGGGTGAACTAAATTATTTTTGGGATGATTAGGGAATATTCAAAATCTTCCTTCCACTATTTGTCCATATTACTCTCGTGTTTGTATTCTTCTAAGTACTTCAACACAAAGGTGATTCAATGTTCTTTATGTTGTTGCACATGGTTGTTTACCAGATGTGACTAGAAACCCTAGTAATAAAGTGATGCAATGACTTCAAGATGTACTCTGATGCCAATTATCCACACTAACAAATAACAACCCAACAAACTAGATAGTAATCTATTGAGTTACAATATGAAAATGCAATGGAAACCAGACACAATAAATCCTTACACATTAATAAAGCAAAGAGATGTAAAAATAATGCTCTTATATTTAAATGGATATGTACATGTATTTAATACATATACGTACAAAGGCCCAAAAGGTTGAGAATGAATATTCACATGATTTGAGACTGGGAAAACCCTTCCTAACTAATTTTCCTAGATTGGGATGCAAAATGCATGTATGGACATGATTTTCAACCATAGGGATTGAATGTTACATTTATACAAGTATAGGAAATCAATTACAAAAGAATAAATTTATAAAATGGTGTAACTTCTACAAGGATGATGATTCGTGTTTTTTTAGATGTATCAATTCGACTTCCAAGTGTGTGGTGCTTGAGTATGGTAGCATGGTGCAACCCCTAGAATCTGAGTTGTACATGGCATGACATGACACAAAGGTTCCACGTGGTGTCTAGGTTTAACGCTAAGCTTGACCTGTGTGGTAGGTTTCTTAGTTGCACGAAAACTTGTGATACCCTAGTTAAATTGGAAGTCATGAGAAGATGAACACCAATGTGTTAGGTCATGGCATAAAATGTTGGCTTCATAGAACTTAACATTGAGGTATATGCATCTTGGCTCGTTGAGGTTATGCACGCAAAATATCACATAGCTATGTGGAGTGCCCAAATTCACCAATGGGAAAACATGGACTGACGCGGATATGCTCAGAATCAATCGATGTTTGTCAAATTAAATGAGTCACAAATTGTAATGTTAGTGAGTGCAAAGTGAAAAATGGTGACTTTTATGTGCCACATTTGGACTATAAATGCCACTTTCCTATGAAATTAGAAAAATGCCACAAAGAAATGTCAATGCTTGGTTCAAATGTTTCAAATGGTTTAAGGTTTAGGCCATTATATAAGCATTCAATTTCAACCACCTAGTTCATAGGTGGCATCGACCCAAGAGAAGCGACAAAGTGGAAATGAGTTAACATAGTTCATACCCAAGGATCTACATTAGTTCAGAAACCTTTATGAGTTGACCAGATTGTAAGAAAGAACAATTTATCTTCTTTACTTAACAAGAAAACTACCAAATAGTCAAAGCCTCTATGAAGTTGGGAATATTCATTCTTAGGTTGTCACTCTTCTAGTGGTCAATAATATCAAAGATATGGCCATGATTGATTATCAAATCTAGAGCCACAATATTTTGAAGCGAAACATAAGGAATTATAAGCTAGATTTATCTAAGTCAGATGAAGAAAGAGAGGTTTCAAAATAGAATATGAAAAACCAAGTTAATCAACCTGGTTTTATATGGAATACTTTCTTAGTCATATAAGCTTGAAAAAGGAACAATCTCCTCCAAATCTATCTGGTGTGTTTATGGAAAAGAACACTCTCCCTCAAGGAGGAGCAATCAATAAATTTGGACGTGTAGTAAAGGATATTGTTGTCAAATGGTTGAAAGTAATATAAGAATTGGTAAAAAGATATATTATTATTGATGCGAGCTACAATGGGTTAAAGGACATGTCTCTAGGAATGAATTCTACTAGAATTCAAGAACATGTCAAAGCTTGCATTATACGAATTTGTACCTTGCGGTATTTTTCTTTGTATTGCAAAAGATTCTTCAAATGAATGGTGTTACATAATTGACTGAGAAAGCTTAAAAAATCAATACTTTCGCATTGAATGTTGTTAACTTATGAGTTGTTTAATACTTTTACGTATTTATGAGTGTAAAGTCACATGTGTTCAACACTATCTATTTAACATGAACACACCCATTGTTTACTTTCAAGTAGTTGATGTTAGAATTAAAAAATTGGACATGAAGATAAAAAACTTAAATGAAGTTAGAGAAGTATTTGTGAATGTGGTATCTTTAGAAGATTGTGCACTGATTTGATAATGATACATGGTAAATTATCAATTAATTATATATTTACATTTTTCACCCATGTAATAAAGCTTAGTATTATTATCCTTTAATGATGTAATTTTAATATTTATAAATTATAATTCTCATTTTTACAATAATAAAAAAATTATTAAAACTCATTTATCTTATTATTCACAAATGGATTATAATCTATGAGACACATTTAAGGTTTTATTGGCATTATAATTTTTTTTATTTTAATAATTAAAATTTTATTACAATAACATATTATAATTTATAATTTAAATGGTTGTTAATTTTATAAATATATAATTTTAAATATAAAATAAATACAATTCAAAATATTTTAAATATTAAATAAATACAATTCAAAAAAATTTAAATTATATTATAATGTGTCTATTTTCAATAAAACTTAAAAATTATTATAAAATTATATTATATTTATTATTGGTAAATGCTTGTAAAGTACATGGGGTATTTATTAAAGAGAAGAGTTATTCAATATTTTAATAAATTTAATTTTTCTTGACATATGTCTTACAGTATTTTTTTAATATAATTCTAATTTAAATGATTTTCAATTTATAAATATGAAATTAAAATATATATCTAATTATTATATATAATATTATTAAAAGATTTTAAATTATATTTAATTTTTTTTAAATATGTATCAATTTTATATAAAATTAAAATCATATTATATATTTATTCTAAATTTATTAATATTTTATATAAATATTTATATATTTTTTTTTAAATTACAATTTATTTTTTTTGGTATATATTAAGTATACAAAATATTTATTTGGCTTAGTGTCAAAAACTGACCTTATCCCTTTTACACCATTATCTTCACCTTTGAACTACAACTCAATAATATTTATGTTTTATAATTAAAAAATATATTTTCTTTAATTAAAATGCAGATATTCTTATAATTTCACGGCTGGAATTAATTGCTATAACATTATTTTATTCATCATGCAAATATTATTTTTTTACAATTGAAACAATCTATAAAAATATATAATTCGAAATAATGTGTTTAATGTCATTCATAAAAACTAAATAAGAGCCCCCACAAATTACAAATATTTTCAAATTGTGATTTGTCTCGTCAAAAATACAAGTGCTAATAAAATATAAATATATTTATTTAATTTCCTTTGTAACTTCTAGTTTGAATAAGATGGGTATTACTTTCCTTTCATAAAGTTTTATATTCCCTTTCATTATTAGTTAGTTTTGGGTTCTTTCTTTCAGCGTCTCTTAGTTAAACTTCGCTTTGTTTAATTATCTTATTCCTAGGCCACATTTGGTGATTAAACTATTAAGTATATTATGCATCGTATACGAAAACTTTATGGGTCATTATAGTTAGGTGTTATAAGTTATCCATACATCACAAAAAAATTATAGGTCCAATCATTAGAGCTTTATCACCACACTCTTCACATTTGTCCTAGATATGAACATTTATCTGGGTTTTTCATATCTCAATTTTCAGAGTTCTATTTCTTATTCCTTTATAAAAACATATGGAAATGATAATCCAAATGCAAATAGAACTACATCTTTGTAATTTACAAGCTCCTTGATGTTGAAATTCCTCACCATTTTCTCAAAAACTTTAATAAAGACTTGATAACCCTCTTAAAAATGTTACCTTGACCAATCACCCTTCATTAAATGGTGTCTCTGTTAATTTTTTGAACCAAATGTAAAACTTTCTTCTCTTTTTCGTTCTTAGTGAAACACTTTCCTCAATGGGAAAGTTGATTTGCTTTAGAAAGCTAGTAGAGTGCTCTTGTATGGTTTTAACTACCCTTAATATTTATATCTAAAATATGACCTACCTTTGTAAGTGTTGCACGGACATGGTTTAGGTATGTAAGCCCTAGTTGTCTTTTTGCATCTAATGTAACCAACAATGGTGGAAAGTATGGCAAGTTTTTTTTACATCAAATTAGATTGCATGCAACCCAAGTTAGTGTGCATTATTTCAAGCTAAAAGGAATTTTCCCTCTATTTCCATGTTATGGTATAGGGTTTGTAGCAAAGTAGTGTGATCTTATTAGTACTTTAAATGTCCTACATATGTAGAGATAACTAGTCATCAACCTTGTATTAGTGTCACTCAATGCTTGTCATAGAATCGTTTGTATTCAGCATTAGTTTTCTCTAAAATATAAGGAACTCATTGTTGAATTACCTACTCCGTTGAAAGAACTATATTATTTCTTTATTTATTTTTTATCATAAAATCAATATTTCACCGGTGTAATGTGAAGAACTACATTAATGGGTGTTAATAGTTAGAACCTAAGCCACACTCAAAATAGAATATGTTTGGGAGAGCCATATAAGTCTTTCTTGTGACTATGATGTATGTAACCAAAGCTCACATCCCATGTGTGGATGCTTTGAGGTGTACAATTCTTAAAATATGCACAATCACTCAATGGAAGTAGACATGGTCATCTCCGTATCTATCATGGCTCAAAGCATATACCAAAAGATACTAAGGCATCTAATATCTTTAATAAAGACAATAGTTTAGGCCACATTAAAATCTGGACGTCCTTCTCTAAGACAATATCCCTAATAAAGACAATTGTTTAGGCAACATTGAAATCTGGACATCCGTCTCTAAGAATTTTGTTTTAGGCAACCCAAAAGGATCTACATGTGGTCAAGAATCATTTTGTTGTCTTCTACTAAAATGTTCATTTGGCATGACCTCAAAATTGCCATAATTGAAAAATCTATCTACTACCACAAAAACAATCACAAAATACTCGCAAGTTCAATGGAAATTACCACCCAAGCATTAATAAGTTTAATAATAGAGTATATGTCTTATGTTTCTTGTACTCGACAACATCATTTCAAATCTTTGACCAGTATGAATATTTTTTAAAAATCACCGAGATAAAGTCATGGTGCAAATGATAATTGGAAATTCATTTACATGCAAGACATGTTCCAGCTATGTTTCAAAGAAAGGCTTATCTTCATATATAACTAAGTCCATACTATAGTCTCATGTCCACGAAAATTGAAGATTTTTTTCAATGTTTGCGAAGAGAGGTTGACTCAAATAGTCAGTAGTTGTGTTCCCAGGTGAAGGAATGATAAGTTGTCTCACATTTCACAAATATTTGTTTGATTGTGTGCACTACAAAAAACAACAATATTAATTTTAATTTTTAAATACATGTTCCCAGGTGAAGGAATGATAAGTTGTATCACATTTCACAAATATTTGTTTGATTGTGTGCACTACAAAAAAACAATATTAATTTTAATTTTTAAGTACACATGCACAACATGTAGTTCTTGTGTGCTCTAGTTCTTGTGTGCTCATTGTAAAAAGGAAACTGATTTTCATAAAATCTTCATTTAAAAATGTCTCACCGTTTATTTTCAGTCAATCAAATGTGTGACACAAATCTGTGGTGATACCTTGTCACTCAATGTTATCTTTCTAGTGGAATGTCTACCGTTTCAACGCGATTAAACAATGGTGTAGAGTTCTATGTGGCATGTTGGATACCCTTAGATTGCGTCATTGGATTTCACTTAATAATAAAAAGATTCCTATGTTGAATAGTATCAAGTTTATGTCTAGAAACATCATACTCTATTTCGATACGCCAATGCAAATCTTGTAGAGAAAGAAGTGATGCTACAGAAAAAACATGCTTTAGTTCTTCAAATGTATTAAATGATTTTTGGCGCGTCCTTTTGTTTCTCAATTAATCGTTCATATAACAATGTGAGATAAACCCAACACAAACACATGGTGAATTCAGCAAGACCTAGATTGCAATGGCAATTTAAAATCTTTTCTGTTCTAAATGAACCCAAATGTCATCTACAATGTATTCCAAATATTGAATCCTTCTAACAGACAATGAACATTTCTCAAATTGGCATCCATTTTTTTACGATGAAAACTTTGGAGAACTTTTCAAATATTAAAAAAAAAATGTTCTTCCACCACCATTCTTTTGGTATATGAGGATGTCATCCAAGTTAGTGACTACAAAATGTTATGTAAAAGGTGCAGGTATACATCATTATCCTCATGAATATCGCAAAGTGTATTCAACCCAAAGGACATAATCAACCTTTTGAACAATATTGACTTAAAATTGGACTGGGAGTAAGTGTTAACTCGCTTGCCAGGAACCCGAGGAAGGATGGACAAAGCGGTAAATATAAAAGAATCAAAGGGGTGAAAGAATATGGTGAAAACAAAAACGCCAGCCTGACAAAGATTTCCTGGGAAACAACTCACAATGGAAGAGGCAAATGTAGCAAGCAAATAGACTAGGCAAAAGAAAGGGAGTGATGAACAGACCAGTTTGAGTCATAATGTGGAGCATGGAGGACCGGAATGAAAAGCTGGACTGCTGAAAGGTTCCCCTGAAACCTAGAAGGAGACTTGACCCCAATGAAACAAGGAGAAAAAAGGGATACTGGGAGAGAGTGGATGCAGCACACTCGAGGAAGTCATGCTAATAGGAAATTTCAAAACGAGGGCAACAAACTGACATGCAATAGTTTTGAACGAGGATGATATAAAAAATGAACCGTTGTGGTTAGAAAGGACGATGACCAGCAGTGGGTAAAAATTTCCAAAGATGGGGAACCCAAAATACCAAATTCAAAGATCCCAACTACCTTGCCAACCCATTTCACAACAAAATTCGCAGCAAAATGACTTTTAAATTCCCATACAAATTCTATCATATAAAAGAATTGTAAAAGTAGTAAAGAGATCCCATCCCCATCTAAAAATAACACAAGAAGTTCCCGATTAGGAAAATCCCATAACTAAGATAAAATAAAATGGTTCAGAACCAAAAGCCTGTAATCAATTTCAGTTGTCCGCAAACTAGATGATACTGTACCTGTAATCCAAAATATAAGTGTACTAACAGGATTTATTAATAGATATTTTTAATTCCATCCAAAATCCTCTAGGTAACATATCAACTTTTTAAAAAAATTGACCATACATTTGTTCTACACTGTATGCCTGTTGTGCTTGCCATAAGCTGGCAATAACTGTGTGTTTAGATCAAAACCTTCCTGAGCTTTCTTAGTTCACACAAGTAATCAATTTGATTGTGTTTTCGAACTGCTAATATTGCTCTAGTTGCAGTTTCATGTCTGAGGACATTCAGTTCCTTAACTTGCTAGGGTATATTTTTACGTTTTAACAGGACAAGGATAGGACCGTTTATGGATTCACCAGGTTCTATCCTTAAGTATGTGTAACACTACTAATATTGAATCTCGAACCGTTGAATGGAAAACTGCACAAATATAGAATAGCCTCTACTAACAAATAGTTAAATACTCAATATAAGCATATTGTACATATTATTGCAAGTTGTCGATGCTAGCAAATGATCCAACTACAAGAAATTGACCCAACATGCCGCATGAAAAGGAATTTGAAAGCTGAAAGCATTTTTGCATTTTCATGTCTACTATCACATTGGAAGGGAAGTTGTTAAACAATTTCAAACAAAACCAAAGCAGCACCCACATGAAATGTTAATATCATAAACTTGCATCAACTGCAAAACACGGAAAAAAAAAATATTCCTCGTGGAGGATGTGCCCACCAACCCAAATAGCATTCATCGAAAAGCGAGTCAAAAATCATATCGAAAGTACATCACTACCAACATTTACTCAATGTTGTCATCATTATTTCCTAATAATAACCATTAAAAACTGATCCCAAAATTTGCACTGTATCTTACTATAAAATTAAACTTGTTAAATTCCAAACCAAGCAGAGAAGTGTCACCATTTACCAATATGATCCAAGTATCACTTTCCTCCCAAATCCTGTTTTGCATTTAGCTACTAGCATAATCACAATATGCAAAGGATTTTAACCTTTGCAATGCAGAACTATTATAGTCTACTCCTCTTGCACATTGACCAACTCGTACTCAACAAGAGATAGATTATTGTCCTCCTTCACGACAAAATCTGCAGGATCGCTGACCTCAATCCTGCCCCATTTATCAACAGCAAGTCGCATTGATCCTCTAAACATATCAATTTTTGCATTGCGAAAGATTACTGTTGATCCTTCCTTCATAAGATCCACTGCCAAAACAAAGAAACCCAACACATGAACAAAAGCGACTAAAATAATATGAACTCCACTAAGCAAACAAACATATAACACAGAAGCACATTAAAAAAAGACTAACAGCGACTACTTAGAGCCAAAAAAAAGATGAAAACCCAACAAAAAGGACAAACATTTGGAGTAATATAAGGGGTGCTTGGCTAACATACTAGAGAGTAGGAACATTATGTGCAAGGACAGTACATTAAGAAAACAAATTAAAAGCAGTTTCATGCAACAAGACAAAAAATAAGTTGCATAAGCACATTAGCACTGTTGCACGTGAATGCAGTTGAAAAAAAAATGATTACAATATCATAATACGCCAATAATGAGATCAATTCAAAGCCACTCCAGATTCTCAGTTTAACCTGTACACTATTCAGCAGACAAGAATGCAATTCAACCAGCCGGTCTGGGCTCTATTTTGCTGCAAGGAACAAATTTGACATTTAAATGGCTAAGTTGACTGTGGCTCCTGCTATTTCACTAACTTAATTTGAACTAAAAAATTAATGCCACTGACTATTAATTTACAGATTTCCTGCTCTATTGAAATTGACTGAACTAGTACTAGTTTAATGCCATAAATGTTGAGCTTCTTCATCATTTATTGCTGAGCTTCAATCCTTGTCAAGATGCCTATAAATCATCCAATGGATAAAATTGATTGGTAGATTGATGTCTATCAGCACTCTCCAAAGAGGTTGATGCTTCTAAATCGTCGCACGATGGTAAAAGCTTTTGAACAATGTGTGTAAGCTATCGTAACAGTGCACGCTTATAAATCATCCTGTGTGTACATTTGATAAATTAACTTGGTGATCTGCAGGTTGACATCTTTAACATAACGCATGAGAGATCATCCCTAGGAAGATGCCAATAAGGTATCTTTGCGGGTTGGAAGCTTAACTATTTCTAATTCACGTTTTAAAATATGATGTCTTATGCAAGACAGTGAAAACAAATCAAATGAGTTTCAAGTTAGTAGCGCCTTCATGGCAATGAAGATTAAGGAATGGCTATCTTCAGACGAGGTTTTGTGATGCCTGCAAACTGTGTCCCTGCAGGTTGGACATATTTAATATATTGAATGAGAGATTATCTCTAGGAAAATGCCAATAAATTGTCTTCGGTGGTTTGCAGCTTATAGCCATTTCTAATTCAAATCATAATCTGGCTTTATATTACTGTATTATTGTGTATGTGATTACTATTTCACGCTTTAACATATGGTGTCTACCAAAGACGGTGAAGAAAAATTCGTGAGTCTCAGGTTAGTAGAGCCTCCGTGGCGATGAAGATTAAGGTACAATTATCTTCAAGCATGGTTTAGTTATCGCCTTCATCCATCTTAGGGCTGTGATTACTGACAGTGTGAGACGTGTGGAGTACTTGAATAGTCAGCTGTCTTACATTTTGTCAATGCGCACCAGAGGACGGAAAATTACGTAGAGTAAAATAGTAGGTGAATATTTCCATTCCAAAAAATATGTAAGATATGCATTCTAGCCTAATATTAGAGGACAAAAGTAGGATTTTCTAGTAGTGCCTGTAAATGTTAGCAAATGTGTTTTGAAAGATTTGCAAATTGGTGAATATAGATCTGTTAAACTGTCTAAGAATCATTGTCGATTAAAAAAAAGAGCCTCACATGTTTTCGGACTGAAAATCTGATTTGGTTTGTTTAAAACTCAATGAAAGACCCTTACATCCATCTAGGAATTCTTATGGGTCGAAAAAAAAAGCTTTGTATGCCTTAAAATATGGTTTCACACCAAAATTTTCAGAAAAAATAGAGCCTTGTGAGACCCATCGCAGTCTTAAACAAAATAATAAAATCTGTACTTCAAAAAAGATAAATCAAGCACTTGAAAACCCTTTGTGGTCCCCTGAAGTTTGTATGAAAACCCCTAGCTGTTCCCTGAAGTTTGTACATCTTTAAACTCAATATAGACTGCAAAAACAGTACCCAAGAAAAATATGACTTCCAAGACCAGCAACTTGCTTCACACATCCTTGAAAATAATTATGTCAACACTGGAACAACTTACGCAATGCTGTGCCTTGAATTTTGTATGTCTTTGAACTGAATATGGACTCCAAAAACAGCATCCAAGAAAAATCTGACTTCTAAGACCCACAACGTGTATAAGGGACGTACAACTTCGACATCCCTGTTCTACGTTCACAAGCTATCAAGCGATTCAGTTGCCTTCTTTGTCTAGTGATTTGAGCGAGCGCAAGTCTAAACTGACAAAGTGTTGGAAAGCGAAGTCACGGTTGCCTTTGTCCTAGATTGTGGTGGACAGTGGGCATCTAACTGTACTACGGTGTACGGGTGTGTGGTGGACAGTTCTGTTGGTCTAGGTTTCGTGAAGTCGGGTTGTTTCCTTGCAAAGAGTAATCAAACCTTGGAAGGGGATTGTCTATTGTAACCATTTGAGTAGTCACCAAGCATTGTTAGTTGTGCCCGACTCGGTGGTTGTAGTGTATTTGGCCGTGTCCCTATCTTATTGTACTTTGCACTGTTGTCTTAAAGAGAGTTAATAAAATACACGTTTCTCCCAATTGTTCTTGCACTGTGTGAATGCTCGTGTTAGAGTAATTTTCTGATTCCATTGCAAGTGTTATGTTTATAAGCTTCCGCATCTAATCCTTCGAAATACAAAAGCATACCATTGTCTTGTGTGCGTTCTTGTGCAGGTAAACACTTAAGGTGTAGTCCGTAGTTCTCACTGAGTTCCGTCGCAACAAGGAACTTGGGTGAAAGCAAGCGGTGCCACACGGTTTTTAGCTTTGTTGAGCTGGCCCCATAACGATATCAGAGCACGGTTTTGTGTCTTGTTTGAGCTGTGTTTGCCTAGTTTATTGTCTTTGTGTTGTCCACCTTCCCCTGTTGAGTCAGTCTTGTGTGTTGAGTCTGAGTCAGTATGACAAGAGATCAGTCCGAAGTTCCGCTAGATGCTACAAGTAGAAGCAGAGTTAAGGACAGAGATGAAGGTGTTGGTGATCGATATAAGAGTAAAGGGAGGTCTTAAGTGGATAAGAACTTTGCCGAGCAAGTGAATGCCCACTTCCAAGAGTGGGATGTAGCGGTGGGCACAAGGTTTACCGAGCTCGAGGAGAAAGTGGAGACCATGGATCAAACAATTAAGATACTCACAAAAAGATTGGAGGAGAGTGGGGCGCTCGGGCTAGGTTACAGGATGACGTAACTGTGTCGAACATCGATATTGAGTCTTACAAAGGCACCCGAGTCCAATTGCTCAACCATTTCAAAGCTCCCCAAGTTAAAAGAACCTGAATGTTATGATGGTGCTAGAGATGACCGTCTTTTGGAGAATTTCTTCTGGGACATGGAGTACCTGGCAAGTTTGGGAGTGTGCTGCAGCAAGGTACCTCATAGGTATGACAAAGGTTTGCTATAGAACCTTGTCGAATGACATTGCATCAATGGGTTCCATGAAGAGGTTGGACTCATGGGTGGATCTGAAGAAAGCCCTTGGGGATCAGTTTCGTCTCGATAATGCAGCATGGTTGGCTAGGATCAAGTTGAGTCAACTGAAACAGACTGGGAAGATGAGAGACTACATCAAGTCTTTCCAAAGCCTTATGTTGGAGATAAAAGACATGTCCGAGGCAGATAGGTTGGTTGTTTCAGTTTACGAATGGTCTTCAGTCATGGCTAAGGTTGAGCTCCGTCGCCATGAAGTATCAGAGGTCAGTGAAGCAATTGCGATAGCAGATAGGCTCTTCGATTTCAAAGAAGAGTCCTCATCCAAGAACACCCAGAACACTAACGCGCCGAAGGGAAAGGGCGTTGAGAAGAGTTCATGTAAGCCTTCATGGAAGTCAGTTGGCAACCAAGGAGGGAAGCCTACTCAATAGTCATCAGTGGGATCTCAGAAGTCCAGTAACACATCCAAAGGTGATGGGAAGAAGTCACAGAGTGGAGAATCAGGGGGGAAGTCATTACGTTTGAAGTGTTAGACTTGTAGTGGAGATCATTACAACAGAGATTGTCTAGAGCGACAGAGGATGTCAGCAGTTCAATCGGCACAGCCAAATGAACAAAGTGAGCAAACTATGTGTATGCTCAAGCGGCTCAATGCAATGGAAAATCTTGAACCCAAGACAAGTGGAGAAAATAATCTGCATGGGTTGAATTTTGTGGAGGTGTTGATCAAGGGAAAGATCATCATAGCACTATTGGACACGAATACGACCCACAACTACATTGCAATCCAGAAAGCCAAAGATTTGGGCCTCCAGTCCTATGGAGGTACTGAAAGGTTTAAAGCAATGAATTCTCCAACTCAATCAACTCTCGGCTCTGCACAGGGTGTGGAAATGAAAGTTAGATAGTGGAAAGGAAAGTTGGACTTGTGCATGACCAAGATGGATGATTTTGACCTAGTGCTAAGACAAGAGTTTATCCGAAAGGGTAAAGTGGCAATCTTTCCTCATCTTGAAACTCTATTTATGTTGGATCCAACGCAAACGTGCATGGTGAAGACAGTGTAGAGGAGACAGACAGGGAAGACGCAAGTGTGTTCAACATTGAGTATGTAGAAGGCTACACGGAACAAGGCAGAGCCAATGTATCTAGCAACGCTTGTTGGTGGTTGGGATGATGAAGAGGGACAGCAGGTTTCCTATTCCAACAGAGGTGAAGAAGGTTCTTCACGATTACCAAGACCGTATGCCCAGCCAGTTACCACCTTATTTGCCTCAAGGAAGAGCAATTGACCATCGTATTGAGTTGGTTCCAAGGTGGGAGTCCTCCAACAAGGACTCTGTATCAGTTGTCTGGGCCTGACATGGTTGAGTTGAAAACACAATTGGAAGAGTTGTTGACTGTTGGTTATCTTCATCCGTCGCGCTCCCCTTATGGAGCACCAGTACTATTTCAGAGAAAGGTTGATGGGTCACTTAGGCTTCGTGTGGATTATAGAGCCTTGAACAAGTTAAACATCAAGAACAGGTATCCTCTACCCCTCATTTAAGGATTGCTTCGCTCGCCTACCCGGGCCGAAAGTCTTCACAAAGTTGGACTCGAGGTCGGTTTACTATCAGGTCAGAATTGCTCCAGGAGATGAAGAGAAGACAACCATTGTCAGCAAATATGGGTGATACGATTTTCTTGTGATGCCCTTTGGGTTGTGCAACGCGCCTACGATGTTTTGCACGCTCATGAATAATGTGTTCAGGTCCCTTTTGGACAAGTGTGTGGTCATCTACCTTGACAATATCTTGGTGTTTTCCAAGACCCAGGAAGAGCACAGGGCGCATCTTGCAGAGGTTTTCAAGCTGCTAAGGGAGCATGATATATTTGTGAAGGAAAAGTGTTCATTTGCCAAAGAAGAAGTTCACTTCCTTGGGCATGTGATTGGGAAAGGCAAGATCAGGCCTGACCCAAGAAAACTTGAAGCAATCAAAGATTGGGAGCCGCCCAAAGATGTAGATGGTGTGTGTCAGTTTTTGGGTTTGGCAAATTACTACAGAAGGTTTGTCAATCGGTATTCCAAGCTTGTGAGTCTGTTGACAGAGTTGTTGAAAGAGGTTAAGTAGGTGTGATCTGCAAAGTGTTAGGAGGCATTTGAGCTCTTGAAGGAGAAGTTGACTACATCACCTATGTTTTCCTTGGTGGACTTCAATAAGCCTTTTGAGGTGCATACTGATGCATCTGATTTTGCCATTGATGGGGTGTTGATTCAAGATAAACATCCGGTTGCTTTTGAGTCAAGGAAGCTCAACGACGTAGAGAGGAGATGTCCGGTCCACGAGGAGATGACCGCTGTAGTAGATTATTTGAGGTGGAGGAACTACTTGTTGGGTTTGCACTTTATCATCAAGACAGACGATGTGTCAAATTTTTTCTTTCTAAATCAGAGTAAGTTGACACCAAAACAGGCAAGATGGCATGACTTTTTGGTTGAGTTTGATATGAAGATTGTGCATACTGCAGGCAAAGAGAATGTGATTGCAAATGCACTCAACAACAAGCAGCAATTGGCGATCATTGCAACAGCATCAGCTAGTCCAATTTTTACTCATGGGGAGAGTAAGGTAGAACTGACAGGAGAGTTGATGGAGAAGATTTGAGAGGGCTTGGTCTAGGATCCTCAAACTGTTGCATTGGTTAAGACCGTATATGGACAGACTCAGGCAGAAAAAACAAGTTCAGCATTTCCAATGAGATGTGGTTTGCTGAGAGTCGTGTCTATGTTCCCAAGTGGGGTAGCCTGCGCAAAAATTTGATCGAGTGTCATGATTCTTTGTGGGCAGGTCACCCTGGGCAGAAACGCACTATGGCTCTTTTGAAAAGAGGCTTCTTTTGGTCGAAGATGAGCAAGGATGTGGATGAGTTTGTTCGTTCTTGTTTGATCTATCAGCAAGATAAACCTGAGCATCGGTTTCCAAGAGGGCTTCTCCAACCATTGACTGTACCTGTGAGGCCTTGGGTGAGCGTGAGTATGAATTTTATCCCCAGCTTGCCAAATGTAAATGGAAATTCTAGTATCATGGTTATTGTTGAGAGATTTTCCTAGTATGCCACCATTGCATGTACGCAGCCTTGCGGAGCAGAGGAGTCTGCAGGGTATTTCTTTCAAAATGTGGTGAAGTATTGAGGGATTCCCTTGAGCATCATCTCGGATAGTGATGCTCGTTTTACAAGTAACTTCTAGCAAGAGTTGTTTTGGTTGGTGGGCACAAAGTTGTTATCCACGAGGTATCATCTAGAGACTGATGGCCAAACAAAGCAGACCAATGCAGTGTTGGAGTCTTGCAGCATTTTGTGCGAAGTGACCAAACTAATTGCCCAAATCTGTTAGACATTGCACAATTTTCTTACAACAACCAGAAGAGTGAGTCGAGCAAGTACTCGCCGTTTGAACTTGCGACAGGGCCAACAGTGTTTGTTGCCTCATACGGTGATTGTTGGATACTCTGGAAGGTGTCCATCGGCCACAGAATACTTGAAGGATTGGCAAGAGCAGGTTGATCTTGCGAGGTTGCATTTGTTGAAAGCGAGTGATCGCATGAAGAATGTATGCAGATCAATCTAGACAATCTGCAAAGTTACTGGTGGGTAGTAAGGTAATCTGAGGATGGAGCTAGAAGTTTTCAAAGCTCATCCTAGTACAACTAAGTCCTTGGTCCGCAAGTATGATGGGCCATATGAAATTGTGGCTAAGGTGGGCAAGGTTGCCTACACACTGAAGTTGCCTAAACACATGAAAGTGCATCCTATCTTTCATGTGAGTCAATTGAAACCTTTTGTTCTTGATGAAGTTGAGCCAAAACGGAGTCAACCTAATCGTCCTCCTGCAAACGTGATGGACAAACCGGATCGGCAGTTGGAGCAAATACTTGAAGTGAAGATAGAGGCTGGGGCAATCGGAAGAGAAGGGAGTTCCTAGTGCATTGAGTTGGTGGTACTTCAGAAGTTGGGAGCAGGAAGAATCCCTTTGGAACTACAAGGATAAGGTCAGAGTGTTCCTTGCCAAGAACAAGGGCCTTGGTCCCTTGGCTCAGAGTTGAGCTTGAATAGGGGACCTTCTCCAAGATACATATGGAGTCTTCACGGTGCCAAGGACGTCGCCAATTTTAAGTGAGGGAGTCTATAAGGGATGTACGACTTCGACATACCGGTTCTACATTCACAAGCTATCAAGCAATTTCGTTGCCTTCTTTGTCCAGTGATTTGAGTGAGCACAAGTCTGAACTGACAAAGTGTTGGAAAGCAAAGTCACGGTTGCCTTTGTCCCAAATTGTGGTGGACAATGGGCATCTGCCTGTACTGAGGTGTACAGGTGTGTGGTGGACAGTTCTGTTGGTCTAGAATTTCGTGAAGTCAAGTTGTTTACTTGCAAAGAGTAATCAAACCTTGGGAGGGGATTGTCTATTGTAACCATTTGAGTGGTCGCCGAGAATTGTCGGTTGTGCCCGACTCGGTGGTTGTAGTGTATTTGGCTGTGTGCATATCTTATTGTACTTTGGACTATTGTTCTGAAGAGAGTTAATAAAATACACGTTTCTCCCAATTGTTCTTGCACTGTGTGAGTAGTTTCTTGTTTCCATTGCAAGTGTTATGTTTATAAGCTTCCGCATCTAATCCTTTGAAATACAAAAGCATAACATTGTCTTCTTTGTGTTCTTGTGCAGGGGAACACTGAAGGTGTGGTCCGTAGTTCTCACTGAGTTCTGTCACAACGAGGAACTCGCGTGAAAGCAAGCGGTGCCGCACGAGTTTTCAGCTTTGCTGAGCTGGCCCCATGACAACGTGCTTCACACATTCTTGAAAATAATTCTGTCAGCACTGGAACAACTGATGCAATGCTGTGCCTTTGCCTAAACAGTAATAAGAAGTTTGTTTCTAGGTACCGTTTCTGCGTGAAAAAACTTCATTTCTCAGGCTGTGCCTAGAGCATATGACTACATGGGGGGGTATCTATGAGCAGACGGTTTTATCACCTGTAGGCCCAATCTTTACTTATCCATGTTTTCTTTTTAGAAGGGTAAACAACTGTGATCAATTTCTGGACACTAACTGGAATTGGACTGAGTAAAGTTTTTTTGTTTCACTGCTTCTCAAGTTCCAAATGAACAGGACAGCACGAGAACAAAGGAGATTGCCGCCAAAACCAATATATATCCAGCCTTCGTTAGGTAAGTTAAAAAGAATTACAAGGATGAGGATGAGGATGAGTGCTATCAAGATAAGGCCAAGCACATGCAAATGCCCTAAAACTGGGCATGCAAAAATCCTCAATTAATTGAGCTTCACATTCAATTAAGAAGGGCTCCGAGAACTGGGTCGAGCATACGTACGAGATTTTTACAGTGATGTAATAAAATTACACAAAAGAAGATTACTACAACAGTGGTTTTCATCATTTCCTCCCTGCTTGGGAAAAAACTTGTCCCCAGTTCCTACATGCATATAAACACCTACTCATAGCTTTGATATGAAACAAGAAAATGGAATCTTGCAGCATCTGGAGCGATGTAGACTACAACCAGTGGTGGAGACCCAAGATGGATAAAATCTAAAATCAAATGAGAGGACTTCGAACACTTTGAAACCAAACATCTTGGAGATTGAAATACCCTGCAATCACAAAGGTATCATCATCTGAAGATTCAAGCTCCAGAGATTGGCGAATCTTCCAGAGATTGGCGATCTGTTAGATGTGGAGGAGTCACTGTACGTGAAGACACTGGGTATCCTTCCTGCTTAAGAACAGAACCAATAGGAGACAGTAACAGGTGTGATCTGATACATGTGGATGAGTCACTGAATGTGAATCCATTGGGTGTCCTACCTGCCCAAGAATGGAACCTATATGAGACAATGACGGAGGATGATAAAATCCAACATTGCAAATGTGAGTAAGCAGGCAAATAAAAACCTGCTCGTAGCTTCAAATATGACAGGAGAGAAAAAAGAATCTGGTGGAGTTCATAATGCATGCAGACCACAAACAGTTTTGGAGCCACTAGATGAAGAGAATTTAAATGTCAAATGAGATGACTCAGAACACCTAGGAACCAAATATCTTGGACATTGAAACTCATTGTCAATGCCAAAAGTATATTCATCTGAAGAATCGAGCTCCAGAGATTGATGATTTGTTATGTGCGGAGGAGTCACTGAATGTGAAGCCACTGGGTGTGTTCCCTGCTTAAGAACAGAAACTATAGGAGGCAGTGATGGAGAAGAAGAAGTGCCAACACTGAAGTTGTGAAATGTCCATCGTTGCAGATGTGAGGAAGCTCATTCAAGATTAAGACCTTCTGTCAAATGAGGAAGGGTACAAGTACAGGAGACAAATAGGGTTCATCATCAATCTGCTTGCTTAGCGATAGTGGAAAAAAAGTGAACTTAAGTTGGAGAGATAGGAATGGGCTCGATATGGCACAAATGGTCATGTCCTATGGATTTAACAACCGCTGGAGTTAACAAGGTAGTGAGTTGTAGCATAGACAGCCAAGTTAGAGGTAGATTTGCATATGCCCTAGGATTGTCAAAGTCCATTGAACTCATTATGTAATATTGGGAGAGGAATCACTTTGGAGATGTCATGTCGCTATATCAATTGTTGCAACATGCTCCTCAGCTGCTCCATAAATTTGTGTTCAAATTCCTCTTCTTGTTGGCATTGATCCTATACTTCTCATGCAAGTAGTTGGACCCTGCTCAGCATCTGGGTCACTCCTAAGAGACTGTCAGGACTGTGAAAAATATGCATGATAAATTTTGTTTTTCAAATACAATAGAGAGACAACAGAAGGCACTTACCTTTTTTCTGTTCTACATTTTGGGGCTATTCTATTCTTTTTTATAGAATGGTAAAAGACAAATAAAGGTTTAATTTAACATCCAAGTGATACTGAGTGGTGAAATTACAATATAGGATAAGTACCTCTTAGACTTCAAGAAAATAAATCCCGGGAAAAGAGACAGTTGATAATGCCCCTAAAGTAACCATGTAAAAATCAACCTATAAAAAAAGAATACATCAAAAAGATGCTGATTCTGATAAAGTTTCTAAACGTCGGAATTTCTTATGTTACTTATCTCCTTGACGACACTGGCAAACCAACAGATGCACGACTTGTGCAGTTCTGCCAATGGCAGTGGCAAGAATACCTCACAATCCTATACAGTATATGAATTGTTCAGGCCAAAATGAAAGCTCATGTCTCTGTCAGCAAATAGAAAAAAACCCACACGACCAGAAAGCCTGTATTTTTGCATATAAGCACTGTGAATGGAGGGCATGATGAATACCGAATGGTTGATATGAGGGCTGGGGCTGTTGGCTAGAGGCTCGATTATGCATCCAAGGTGAACGTGAGAATGGCACCTAAGAAATCAGGGTACTAGCATCTAAACATGTCTGGCAGCATTGAATGGGGGGCATGATGAAATCTGAATGGTTGATATGAGGGCTGCGTTCGTTGGTAAGAGGCTAGATTATGCATCCATAGTGAACGCGAGAATGGCGCCTTAGAAAAATCAGGGTACTAGCCATTTACATGTGTCAGCAGCAATGAATGGAGACAATATAAGGTGTTGGAAATGGCAGTTTTGGGAAGGAAAAAACACTAGAGGTACCTGAGAAAACAGCCGAATACCCTCACAATCTCAAGCATAACAAAAACAAATGGCCAATAGAACTGGTCCATGATCTGCAAATACAGAAGCTGATAATGCAGCAGATCAAGAAAACCCATTGAGGAAAAATTGAAATGAAGCTTAGTGGATCGAACCGTCATACATGAGCTGCAGAGCAGATCCACATGACAGTAGAGTTTTCAAGAGATAAAAGGACAGCAAGTTGAGAATCTGAGAGAGTTGTAAACTTGTAGGGCAGCAAGTTCAAATCTGAAAATGCGGAAGTAGCAGAACAGGGCCCGACAAGACTGTTTGATAGCAATGAGCAGTTAGTAGAGATTTCAGAAGGAAAGATAGAAGCAAAAGTGACTTACACCAGAATAGAGGGTCCAAACAAGGCTTTGATACCAACAAATACATCATTTATTTTCTTACTGCTGAAAACTAAAAAAGGCAAGCAGAACAATAAAGGAAAACAAAGGCAATTTCCACCAAATCTGATGTCTATAAGTTCATTAGGCAGGTTCAAAGGAATTAATAAAATCTGATTTCTATACATCTTCATTTGGTAGGTTAAATAGAATTACAAGGATGAATGATGTCTGGATAAGGCCAAGCACATTCAAACTTCCCCAGAACTGGGAATGCCAAACTCCTCAGTAAGCTTAACTTTACATGCAATCAAGAAGGGTTCCGGTGCGCTACGTCATATGTGCATTTGATATATTTAAAATGATGTAGATAATTATAAGAACCATGCGTTACATGTGTTTCATAACATTATAATAAACTCCATAATGTGAATGCATCATCCATAGTCAGCTGATAATCAATTTCATTAATAAACACAATATCATTACATAAACTGCCAAAATCCATTTCCGATACCATCCTATCAACTACGAAGCATCGTATCCTTTCAAAATAGAGCACCAGTAATCATATCACAAAAAACAACATTCCAAAAAGGTTGAGAAGGAACAATCTGAAACGTCAAAAGATGGAACTATCCAAAATAGCAGCATATAAAAATCTCTTAACAAGAAATTCAAATACCGAAGCTCTATATTGTAAATCATTTCAGATGTAAAAGAAAAGAGAGAAGGTTGCAAGCATATCAAATCAATAAAAATGGACAGGTCAGCCTTCATTCTAGACCCCAAAAACCTCAAATGGAACGTTCAACTTCTTTGTGCATTTCATAACAGTGAAGAACATCATCAAAGGAAACACCAGATGAACTTATAATGAGGAGACATTTGCAGCTTATATGTTCAACAATAGTAGATGGCCCATAGTCTATTGGTGACAACTCAGTACATTGTCTTTTAGAATGAGCTGTTCGGTTTTATCCCCCTACAATGTCACCAGCCTCAATTAACCATCAAGACCTATTATGTTTGGCTTTATCAGCTTTAAACTCCTATCTTCTTGACAATATTTAATACATTGGGAGTCTGCTGATGAACCCAACACACTTTGGCCTTTATCCATTGTGTATTTATAACATCTTCAAAGAAACATGTCTTTCCCCTTGATGCTACTAGATCAAAATTAATGGGAAGAAGGGTATCAAATCCATAAATTTCTCTTGATAGGGACATTTTCACAATAGAGTACTTAATGTTACACAAACTCCATTTAATGAAATCCTTTCCTTTATGTTTGACATACTACCACATGAGCTTGTAACATATTTCCCATCATATCATTTACCCTTTGTTTAACTATCAGTCTAAGGATGGTCTCCTCTCAACAATTTAATTAAAATTCTACATGTTAAAAACAAATTCCACAAGTTTCCTCTAAATCTTATAACCTATATCGCTCAGAATATTCTTACGTAGACTACATCTTGATCAGCCAAAACTTGATTAATATACTCTACACTGCATTCTGCAAGGAATAAATCCAGCCATTCCCTCAATATCTGCATCCATACAAGTACTTCTGTATATATTATTAAACTAGTAGTATCAGGTCAAGTATCTAACTTGTTAATCATGGTCTTTATTTAAGAGCTTCCAGACTGTTTGAATGATTTTCTTGTGTCTGCCTGATGTGGGGCCTTCTCCTTATCTGATATAGAGCTGCAGATATACCGGTTACTGCTGCCATTGCAACCTCTACAAAGAGGATTTCTGTTTTGACCAGTCAAGCCCCTTCTGTTTGATTTGTGCTGAAGAAGCATGGTACCTCCCCCTTAGCAACCTACCCAGCCACCCTAACCATTTGGGAAATTTTGCTGCTATATATGCCTCAGCCATAATGAGTGCTGCAGGTGTTGCAATCACTCTCGCAACTGCAACAATTTTTACCAATTATGATGTCTATGAAATGTGTTACTTTGTCAGCATATAATACTAGTACAAATATCTTAAATACACCTATCTGAAATACACCCAGAGATATCAATCTCAAGGTTCTTATCTTGGAATTTTCACTTACCACATTGATTAATTACCTTCTCCACCAATTTCCAACTGACTAGTGACAAATGGCATCAATCTAGCTACACCACTGTGTCGAGCTTGAAAAACCTTTTTGGGTGAAAACAAACAGGCTCCAAACTCCACCATTAGCCAAGATATTATGATTTTTCAATTGACTGCTCCAAGCAAAAAGAAAAAACTTCTAAGTGATGGTCAAATGGACGTCAAAATTTAAAGTTGAAATTGCCCAATGACAGTCAAATGGGCATTAAATTTAAGGTCAAGCATAATTGTTAACAGCTCACTACATTACACTCCATGTCCACTGTCGTTGAAGAATGCCTATTGGCATAATTAGAGTTTCATTTTGTCATGAAACAAGATAGAAGTTTTTGTGCCACTTACATAAGGCTCCATATCTTTATAAAGGTGTGATCATTATTATGGTGAATAGGAATATGGTTTCATTATCATAAATTTTCCAAAGCAATGCCCGTCATTATCTGATGGAACTGAATTTTCTATATAATTTTGCTTTATTATCATAGGAAACAATTTTTTTTCATCCAAAGAACCTGGTAGTGGCATCCGTATATTCAATGACCATATTTATCTTAACCTCCCACATGACTTTCCTAGAGAGACTCCCTTGATTTTTCCACTAGAAATAACAATTTCATCTGGCACTAAAAAGTCAGAAAGAAAATAATACCTTATTCTAGTTGGTGAACCGCCTAGTCATAAACATTATAAAACATATGAATAACTAGTAAACGATTGGAGTCTTTGGACTCCGTGACACCAAAACCCGCATTCTTTCTTGTTATACATTTGTTAATAGACTACAAATAAGAAAGAATGATTTGAAAAAAAATATTGGGGGATGCAATGCTTTTATATACAGCTCATATCTCATAAATGCCCAATTACCTTTGCCAAGAGGTATTAATTTAGCCTGCCTTACCAATTATCCGATAACATGTCACATATGCCATGGTATAAAATTAGATAGATGGCATTCATGGCCCTTTAAGGGGTTTGTTTCTAAGAAACTATTATAACGCATCTTTTAAATTAGGTGTACGACACACCACAGTTAATCTATCTTAAACCTTCTCCAGTTTAGCACATCTAAAATGAGATAGCATTGACCAGTTCCTATCCTCAAGGGCCCTGACCAGTTCCCATCCTCAAGAGCCCCAATCTCCCTCTTTTAGAGGAACAAAGAAGCTTTAAAGCCAGCACAAGATCTACAAAGTTAAGCACTCACAACCTATCAGTCAATCCCCATGAAAGGTGAAATGCGGTTTTATAATCCACATGGCAGAATCCATTTATCAACTTAAGCAAAATAGTTTTCTTCATGTAAAAGAAATAAGGACAAGCTCCCTTCCAAGCAAGGAGGAAATGATGAGAACACTTATCTAGGATCGCTTTTCTTGTTCTCATCATGCATTAATGTTTTCACATACTATTTCAAGTCCTTCAATACTTTCCAAAGATTCCCAGTGACATTGATCCATAACATAGTAATTACTTACATTGCCAATCATATATCGCATAGATCATTTGGCATAATAGCTCGATATGTGAACGATTAAAAGCATCTTTGTATCAAATGCCTTGAGTGAGTCCCAAACCTATATTAATATTTTATACAAACATTTTTCATATAAAAAGATCACCATCACCCTTAAAAAAAATTATTTTCATTTTCACAAGAATTTCTATAGTCCATTGAGTTTTATCCTAAGATACCGATTTGTCCCAGTCTATAGAAGAACCTTGCCCATGTCCATCCCCAGTACAGATACAGGTCCAGTACTACACTAGATACGGCCCAAGTTTGTTGTGGATGACCCATGTTATACTGGGTTCTTCTGCCAAAGAACCCGGGTCGCCCAGAACAAATCCAAGCAAAAGCTGAGGTCAAAAACATTTTTTTTTAATTTTTATCTCATTTTTTATCAAAATTAGAAAAAGCAACGATAAAAATAATAAAATACACATTGCATTTTCTCGTTGTATACTTGCCTTCCATTGTTGATCTAGGGTTGAAGCTTCATCAAGCAATATTGTAATCATTTTTCTATGCTGATGTTGATGCTCTCGATGAAGAACAAGATGACTATGAATATTAATTTTGAAGTAATTAATTATTATTGATATTTATGATTATCATGATATTTGGCATTCGGTTAGTATTTTGTGGTTATATTGCTTTTTATATGCATACTATGTGGTAAATGTCACTAATTTCCTATTAATTAAGCTAAAATTTCTATATTTTTTATTTTTTATATATTTTTTGTACCCAAGGCCAAAAAAAAATCACCGTACAGGCAAACCTGATTCTTCGAACCTAAACCCGAACCAAACCCAAATCGATAACTTAGGTTTTGTCTCTTAAATAGAAACTTTTCAGTTTTTTGTGTTTATTCACCCTATATCCTTTTAGTTGCAAAGCAAAATTTGTTCGAAAGAACTTGCTTGTTTTAGAGCAATGAAAGACATCTTATTGATTTGAGGTGTCATATGAATACATACATTAGTTTTCTTCATGTAAAAGAATTAAGGACAACTTCCCCTCCAAGCATTCTCATTGACATTTATCCATAGCATAGTAAATACTTGTATAGTTGGTAGTTTTCCACAGTGCATTAAAGTATGCAATATGATTTCCCGAGAAGTCTCGGTGCTTCACCCCTGTATCGCCTAGATGCAATGGGTATTGAGTGGACCATTCATACTCATGAGAGATGGGTTCTTATGGACCACTACATGTGAAATATGGGTCAACATAGGTTGACTCAAAACTATGCAACTGAATCCTGAAATCATATCACATAATTTGACGCACTAGAGAAAACCACCGCCTATACAAATTAAAAGAGTTAGGGAACTCCATAATAAATGGTTCATAAGGCACAACAATTGTTGAAGGTTTTACAAATGGGATCTCAAGCTAAGTGGCACTGATTATGGGGGAAACTTCATGATTAAGTGTGCCTGGGCCGAAGTAGTGTACTAGGATGGGTGACCTCCCGAAGAGTCCTAGTGCTTCACCTCTTGAGTATCAGCTAGATTGTGTTGAGTGGACCATTCATACTCATGAGAGATAGGTTCTTGTGAACTACTACTCCTGAAATATGGGTCAACATAAGTTGACTTGAAACTACACAACTGATTCCCAAAATCATATCACATAATTTGATGCATTGCAAAAAATCATCACCTATACAGATTTAAAGAGCTAGGGAGCTTCATAATGAGCACAAGCTAAGTGGGATTGATTATAAAGGAAACTCCATATCAAGCGTGTTTGAGCCAAAGTAGTACTAGGATGGGTGGCCTCCCAAGAAGTCCCGGTGATCCACATTGTGTGAGCCCAGGACCAACAAGCAGGGGACAACTGCATGTTAGGGATAACTCGCAATTATACATAGTGAGTGTGCGCAGTGAAACATGAACATAAAAAACACATTCAATGGAGCAAAAGTCCTATACTTGCAAAAGTGCAACTTCTATTCAATGAGAAAAAAATAGGTAAAAAGTACAAAGGTGTACAAAGCTTCAACAAAGTTAAGAGAGCAGGCTCCTATCATTAGAAGGGGTAACACTTCCTTAGATTTGCCTAGACTAAAGAATGTTTGCAATGCATGTATGACAGGGTAGACACTCAAAGCATGCTACCTATCGTTACAACTGTGTATGGCATCGACTCATGGGCCTTCCCCCATGTCTATGGCTGAATGCACATGTTACATATTTATGCATGAGAATACAAGAGTAGTTACAACTACTATCAGTTACAAAGAAGATAGTTACAAGTCATTTCATCTTACCTGTTAAGCGATGGTTGACCTTCCAGCCAACTGGATAACTGACATGTTCTAAACTGAGAAGCACCACTTGGCAAGCCACATAGTCGGAGCAAGATGACACAAGGATGCACTGGGGTTAAGCAAGTGTCGGTGCGCACAACCGATGACAAGATTGGTGCAAAAGATTGTGCAAGACTGCAAGCAAGCGCAAGATTGCAAACAAGTGTGAGTGAGGCACACAAGACTGTAAACAAGTGCGAGTGTGTTGCGCAGGGCTGCGACCAAGCTCGAGGGCGTTGTGTGGGTCTATGAGCAAGCGCAAGTGTGTTGCACGGGACTACAAGCAAACGCGAGTGTGGTGCACACGACTACAAGCAAGTGCAAGTGTAGTGCACAGGATTACAACAAACTTTAGAGGCGCTAAGAAGTGCATGCAATGTGTAGACACGCTAAAGGAGAAGGGTAAGTTGCGCAGAAGTTGTGGATGAATCATTCGCCCGTTCTTGAAGAGCAATGGTCTCCATTTTCATCCTTGTGTCACTGCATAAAATAGCACTTGAAGTTGTTGGGAGTTGTGTTATTGCTCCTAATAGCAAAGTGTAAAATCTGTTATGGATGTCTACGAATGCCAAAGGATGTGAGTGATCCTTGTACCCTTAAAACTGAGGAGTGTATGTACTCATGCTACCTTCTCAAGAGGTGAAGAATCTCTATTCGTAAAAGCGAATTGCAAATGAAGCATGTCCATGTCAGATGAATGTTGCATGCTCAGGAACGTAGAAAACTCCTCAACGATGCAGTGGGGCTCAAAACCAATGATCTCTACATTGTCCAAGCCTAATGTCCAATATCAAAACTCTGAGATACAGAAGTGTAGTTGAGAAACTATGTGCTCTAGCTCTGCGAAAAACTATGAAGCTTTTTGTGTGGGCACAAGATGTGTTGCTGCAACCAAAATTGCCCTGTTGACGGCACAAAGCCGTATAGGTGCTGGTACACAACACAAGGAGCGCTATGTAGAGATCAGTGTTTGCGCAGAGTATAACACAAAGTGTCATTATCCACCGCATTACTAATGTGGAAAGCTTGGTGCTTCTAACTCTACTACAAAGAGGAAAATACTTTTCCCCAAGTGTTAAGGCCTATCCATCCACAATGTAGTTTCAATGAGTGCATAGTTCTTTGTGCAGGAATGTCTGAGAACCAACAGGGAGACTGGGAATGGTTGTTTCTTCCGTAGAGAACACACGAATGAAGATTCCAACACTGCTCTAGTATATGACAGTTGTGATGACAATGGTCGCAAGGGACTGGAGAGTGCGATGTGTCTCTAACGAGGGCATCTTCATCACTGGTGCAGTTTAGCCATGTGGTGTTCTTTGCACTAGTAGTGTGCAATTTGTCATCGAGGTATGCACTTTGGTTGGCGTGGTTGTTGTTGCACATGATTCTTCTGCTTGGAAGCTTGTGTGTGTCCCTGAGGCTCCTTTTGCACTAAGTGCCGCTGAGAAGTTGGCAATTTTGATTGTGTGTGGCACCGTTGTTGAGATGTGTGTCGTCTTCTATGCTATCATGTAGGTTTCCGTTGAATGTCATATATGCGTTGAAACAATGACTTGTTGGCAGAGCATCACTTGGATGCTCACACGACACCTTCAACATCCTCGCATAGATGAGGAACATAGTGCGCAAGTGGAAACACTTAGACTGTTTTTCGCAACGCACCATGTGGATGCATCGTTGGCACCTGATTACGGTGCGAAATGTATGAAGCCTTTTCTGACTGTGTTGCAACCAGTGCATCCAAGACCCATGTTGTGCAACCTTATCTCCGTCTGTAGGGGATTGATGATGCATTGGCCCTTCTTTCCCAGGCTTGGCCTTCATAGCCCATTTGCTTCAATAGCTTGGAAGCAATTCCCTTGGTGTGCTTCTTGAAACAACCACACAAGGTTGCCCAAGAAACAAATGGTGGTGAATGACAGGGACTCACATGGTCTTCTTATGTCATTGTCTTCGCATTGCATGTCACAATTGGGCATGGGGATGCGTTGATCATTGGAGGATCAAGGACTTAAAACTTTGTGCACTCAACTTCGAGGCGCGCAAGTTCTTTCTCCATGGCAAAGAGCTCCTGTTGTAGATTTTGCATGATAAGGAGACATCTATCCTCGGCTTGAATAAGGTCAAGGCAAACAGGGTCAATGAGATTAACATTGTTCTTCATAAGATTTATTAGCCACTCCATGATAACATTGACGCCTTTCTCCTTGGATTGCAGAGCATCTTGCAACTGTTGGTTCTGGTGTTGGAGATGTTGGATCTCTTTGACAAAGCGTGCATCCTCTACCAGGGACTTTGAAAGAGACACTTCCATCTGGGAGTTGTTTGTCTATCTACTCGCTTTGCCCATGACTACAACAAATAAGAAAAGGGAGCACACGTCTAAATACCACTTGGAAATGATATGAAGGGTGCATGTGCTCTAATACCAATGATCCGCATTGTGAAGGCCAAGAACCAATGCATGTGGGACAACTGCATGTTAGGGATAACTTGCAGTTATACAGAGGGAATGTGCATAGTGAAACTTGAATAGAAAACAATCCACACATTCAATGGAGCAGAAGTCTTATACTTGCAGAAATGCAACTTCTATTCAATGAAAAAAAAATAGGGAAAAAGTACAAAGGTGTACAAAGCTTCAACAAGGCTAGGAAAGCAGGCTCCTATGATCAAAAGAGGTAACACTTCCTTAGATTTGCCCGAACTAAAGAGTGCTTACAATGCGTGTATGACAGGGTAGATACTCAAAGCATGCTACCTATCGTTACGACTGTGTATGGCATTGAATCATGGGCTTTCCCCCATGTCTGTGGCCAAATGCACATGTTACATATTTATACATAAGAATACAAGAGTAGTTATAAATGCTACCAATTACAAATCATTTCATCTTCCTTATTGAGCAACAGTTGACCTTGTAGGTACATGGCAACTAACTTCCCAACTGGATAACTGACATGTTCCAGGCTAAGAAGCACCACTTGGCAAGCCACGTGATCAATGCAAGCTGACACGTGGATGCAATAGACTGAGGCAAGTGTAGCTGCGCACAATCGATGATACGATTGGGGCGGAAAAGTGTGCACAAGACTACGAACAAATGCGAGTGTGGAGCACAAAACTGCAAGCAAGCACAAGTGTGGTATGCAAGACTGCGAGCAAACATGAGTGTGGTGCACAAACCTGTGAGCAAGCATGAATGTAGTGTGCGAGACTATGAACAAGCACGAGTCTGTTGCATAGGACTATGAGCAAGCGCAAGTGTAGTGCACGAGCCTACAAGTATGTGTGAGTATGTTGCACGAGACTGCAAGCAAGCTCGAGTGTAGTGTGTGGGACTACAAGGAAGAGCGAGTGTGTCACGCAAGACTGCAAGACTACGAACAAATGCGAGTGTGGAGCGCAAAACTGCAAGCAAGCACAAGTGTGGTATGCAAGACTGCGAGCAAACATGAGTGTGGTGCACAAACCTGTGAGCAAGCATGAATGCAGTGTGCAAGACTATGAACAAGCACGAGTCTGTTGCATAGGACTATGAGCAAGCGCAAGTGTAGTGCACGAGCCTACAAGTATGTGTGAGTATGTTGCACGAGACTGCAAGCAAGCTCGAGTGTAGTGTGTGGGACTACAAGGAAGAGCGAGTGTGTCACGCAAGACTGCATCGGCTTTGGAGCAATTGAGAAATGTGCACGATGTGCAGACGCGTTGAAGGAGAAGAATACATTGCACAGGAGCTGTGCACAAATCACCTCGTGCTTCACCCCTATGAGTATCACATAGATGCAATGAGTGTTGAGCAGACCATTCATCCTATGAGAGATGGGTTCTTGTGAACCACACCTCATGAAATATGGCTCAACGTAGATTGACTCAAAAAATGCAATTGAATGTCAAAATCATATCACATAATTTGATGCACTGCTGAAAACCACCACCTATACATATTGGAAGACCTAAGGAGCTCCATAATGAATGGTTCATAAGGCACAACACTTGTTAAAGGTTTTACAAACAGGGTCGCAAGCTAAGTGGGATTAATTATGGGGTAAACTCCATGATTAAACACGTTTGAGCCAGAGAAGTACTAGGATGGACGACATCCTAGGAAGTCCTTGTGCTTCACCCCTATGAGTATCACCTAAATGCAATGAGTGCAGAGTGGACCATTCATACTCATGAGAGATGGGTTCTTGGGAACCACTACTTGTGAAATATGGGTCAATATAAATTGACTCAAAACTACGCAACTACATCCCAAAATCATATCACATAATTTGATGCACTACGAAAAACCACCACTTATACAAATTTAAAACGCTTAGAAGCTCTATGATAAATGGTTCATAAGGTACAACACTTCTTCAAGGTTTTACAGATGGGGTCACAAGCGAAGTGGAATTGATTATAAGGGAAACCCCATGATTGAGCACACTAGTAGTACTGGGATGGGTGACCTCCTGAGAAGACCTAGTGCCTCACCCCTGTCAATAACACCTAAATGCAATGAGTGATGAGTGGACCATTCATACTCGTGAGAGATGGGGTCTTGTGAACCACTACTTATGAAATACGGGTCAATGTAGGTTGACCCCAAACTACGCAGCTGAATCCCAAAATCATATCACATAATAATAAATACTTACTTTACCAATTATATATCACATAGATAATTTCATATAAAAAGGCCACTGTCACTATTAAAATATCTGGTTTTCATTTTTACAAGAATTTCTCTAATTCATAGACTTTTATATCTTAAATAAAAGCTTTTCAGTTTATTGTGTTTATTCATTCCTAACACCCCCTTAAAATGCAAATAATTCGGATTTCTTAAACCAAAATCAGGAAAGGGTTGAAACCAGTGTGATTTCAACAAACAGCGTACCTGAAGCAAATCCAAAACGGGTTTGAGAAAAATCTGGTAAATATTAGTTGTGATAGTACAGTAGATATCTTTGAAGTAATTGGGAGCCAACCATAGTCACCTGGGGATGGAGGATGTCTCGGGTACAGGAGATGGGAACCAAGATGGAGATGCCATTTTGGGTAATGGGATACTTGAAGACACCTGGAGATGATGTCTCGGGTACAGGAGATGGGAACCAAGATGTAGATGCCATATTGGGTTCTGGGATACTTGAAGATGGCAAAATATGAAGTAAAATTTTATATATATATATATATATAATCTGGTAAATATTGGTTGTGATAGTACTGTAGACATCTTTGAAATCATTGGGAGCCAACCAGTCACCTGGAGATGGGGGATGTCTCGGGTACAGGAGATGGGGACCAAGATGGAGATGCCATTTTGGGTGCTGGGATACTTGAAGATGGCAAAATACGAAGTAAATATATATATATATATATATATATATATATATATATATATTATCAGGAATTTCAGGGTTAAAATTAAATATATAACCTATACTTTATTAGCACAAGCTACTACCATGAAGTACCCTCTTTCCCATTTCAATAAATTGGCATAAAAATGGCCCAAATGTAATGTTCGAATGGGAATCAGAACCCTGCTCATAGGGTGGGTAAAATAATTAAACAAAATTTTGTAATCCAGTTTAAAATTGAGATAAGCAACTGATTATTCTGTACCAATTGGTAGAAACAGATAAAAACCTAAATATGTCAAACAAACTGATAAGTAATGAACATGGAGCTGCCAAAATCTAGGGAATATACAACAAGACAACCTGCTAATAAAGTGAATCTAAAGTTTCAGGCATCTAACCCAATATATTCAGGAAGTGAACAAGTAATCACTAATCTATTTCGAGAGAGGACCAAAATTATAACATAAAGAATAGAGGCTGCATTTGTTTCAGCTTCTATTCAGAGACAGAGAAAACATATTACTTTAGTTCAACTTAATTTCCTATACAGTAAAACAACTACATCAAGTTGGGTTCAGCTATATATAGATGCACAATAATTTCCATATAGTTCAACTGACATTCACTCACTTAAGACAATGCATAAGTATAAAAATAAATGTTTTTCCTCGTCTCCCCTATACACAAACAGCACACTCACAACAACAACTGGGAGTAAGGAAATTATTTTTTTAAATGAAAGGTCCAGTATGCATTAAATTATCACAAATAGTAATCATCTCAAAATTAAAAACCACGTATATGTTAGAACTCAATATATCTTCCCACTAACGTCCAAGAATAACAAGGTGGCCTAACGAATATATAATACCGTACATGTTAAAACTCAATGTATGTACCCACTAACATCCAAGAAAAACAAGATGGCCTACTAGATATATAATATTGTAAATGTATATGTTAGAGTAGGGATATATTATTTTCCCATATTTATTTACTATGGGCTTTTTTCCATCACCTGGAGTTTTCCTACTTTCATGGAGTTACTATATTCTTGGCTCTGTTGACCACCTTTTGTGGAGTTACTTTTTTATTCCTAAGGTCTGTTGACCACCTTTTGTGGAGGAGTTACTCAGTTGCTCTTCTATTTATACTTCTCACATTTGTGAGCTTTGTTAATGGAAGTTTGGTTTTGACTCCAATCTCTTTGTGCAATATTCTCGCATTGTGTATTTCATTTGCTTTCAGTTACTTCGTGTTGTGCACTTGCTTGGCTCATCTGTTCACTCTGTTTATGCATTCGATTTATCCGGACCTTGGACTCAACCCTGATATGGTATTAGAGTCACCCAGGTAATCGTGTGTCGGGTTATTTACTGTAAACTTGATTTATAATTTATAAACAGTGTGATACTATGATTGAAGGACATTAACATGTGTGGGATCCTTTTATTGTTTTTAATATAGCAATATTGTTGTAGGTCAGATCTTTTGTATTGTTTTTCCATTAAAAACAATATATTGTGAGCCCTTTTTAAAAGACATGAATATTGTTTTGTAAACTCTTCATATTTTCGTTAGTCGAAGACCAAAGGGTGAGGTCTGGTTTGGCAGGTAGCCAAACCACTTTGCATTCAAAACATTCATTTTCTCTTGCTCACTTTGTATTATTCATCTTGGCTGCACTTTCAACTGAGCCCGATGTCCTCATTTTGTTTTGTAAATCGCATCTTTTTGACATTTGCACTGGTTGCTCTAAATGCATTCTTGGCTATGCCCGACGTCTTTTGAATGTGCATTGGTTGCAACAGTTAGGGGGGTTCACCATTTCATAGTTCAAGGAGGTGCATTGTGTTTGTAAGTCACTTTCCATTATGTTTTGCACTTCTATTTCTACAACAAACAACTGCAACCACTGCACTTAATTTATGCACAAAATGGATACAAGTTCAATTAACCCTCTAACGCCATTAAACTACTATGAATGAAAAACCAAAATACAAATTATATTAATAAGGATTTACATCGTATTACAATGGGCAATGAGACTGAACCTAATACAAAAACATAAAAAGTTAAGTTGGACAATTGTTGTGATGAAGCCTATGGGTTGTTGTGTCTTTCTGTGTCTCCTGATATTCTCTCACTTAGAACCTACTAAATCACCCAACGAAGTGTGGACCATCTTGGAAAAGCTTTTTGAAAAGCTAGATGTAATGAGAGGTCACGAACCTGAAAATGAGTTTATCAGCCTAAGTCCTAACAACTTTAACACCCTTCAGGATTTCTTCACCAAGTTCAAGTCTTTGAGATTGTAGTTGAAAGAATGTGGAATAAAGAAGAAAGATAACCAACTTATTCTTTTTATACTCTCCAATCTAGGTCTTGATTACTCAATCTTTGTCTCTACTTTCCATGCCACTAAAAGTGCTTTAGACACTGCATAGAAAATGTTTTTTTTTAGATGCTTTCATTTTTAACTTGATTAAGGAGCAAGACAAGTTAATACAAATGGGCACATTGAATCCTCAAAACCTCAAGCCCTAATTGCTAGGAATGGGAAACAGAAGACTTCAAACAAAGGGAAGAAGAAAAAGAACAAGGATTAAAAGAAGAAAAATCAACCTCTGTCAAAACAACTACCACTGAAACTTCCTCTTCCAATGACAAACCTAAGAAAGAGACGATTAAGTGTGCCTATTGCAAGAAAAATAGGCATGATGAACAAAAGTGCATGAAAAAACAAACTGATCACCTAACTCATCTTTTAGAGAAGAACATAAGTGTTCCCGGGTCTATCAAGCAGAATTCATCAACTCAAGATTCTTTTAAGACAAAAGGCAAAGGTAAAGAGAAAGAAAAGGGCAAGGCTATTGTAGCAGTTGCAGCTCCAACTTCTTCATGGGTTATTGACTTGTATGCTTCCCACCACATCAAGTCTTCACAAAATGCGTTTTCTTCTTTAGAGCCTTGTAGCATGTCTTCTATCACTTTGGGTAATGACACTTCAGTAAAAATTGCAGAGATAGGATCTATTGAAATGGATGGAAGAACATTCAATAATATTTTAAGTGTTACATCACTTTCAACTAATCCCATGTCAATGTATCAAATCTTTCACATCAAATTCAATCATAATTACAGAGTTTGCATAATAATTCTACAATGGCAATGGGTAGGGCAGACAACCAAGCTAGGTTATTAACTTATATAACATCTCACATTTTGCACCTAATTCTTCTCTGACTGCATTGCTAACTCCTTCAAATGGAGTTAGCAAACTTTGGCATGAGCGGTTTGGCCACCTCAACTACCGCTATTTAGAACAACTCAACAAAAATGATATGGGCATAGGCTTACCTCGCATCCATTTCTCTTAAGGGTCTTTGTGAGAGTTGAACCCTTGGAAAACATCTCAAAGAGAAATTTAACAAAGGCAAAGTTTGGAGGGTTTCACAAGCATTGGATTTAATACACAGTGATGTATTTGGGCCTTTTCCTAGTCTATTTTTCACAAGGGCTAAATATGTCCTTGCCTTCATTGATGATTTCTCAATATACACATGGGTTCACTTCCTTAGGCAAAAATCTGAAGTTTTTGACAAGTTTCCAGACTTCAAGGTTCTTGCAAAGAAATAATCTAAAAAATGCATCAAGGTTCTTTGAACTGATAATGGAGGTATGTCAATAATAGAGTTGAGCAATTTTGCATCGCAGAAGAGATTGATTTGCAGCGAACAATTCCTTACAGTCCTCAACAAAACAAAGTTGCAAAACATGAGAATAGGTCCTTGAAAGAGATGGCTAATTGTATGATTCACTATAAGTCACTTGCACCACAGTATTGGGCCAAAGCAATAAGTTGTGCTTACTACATTCAGAATAGGGTTCCCCATAAAGCTTTAAAAGGCATAACTCCCTTTGAAGCTTGGTACAATAGGAAACCCGCAGTTGAGCATTTCAAAGTCTTCGGATCCCCAGCAATGGCACACATACCAGAAAAGAAACGCAAGGCTATGAAACCTCAGAATAAGCCTTACATCTTCATAGGTTATCCAAATGGTGTCAAGGGGTATCGCCTACTTCATCCGACCACACATGAAATATTCATCGAGAGAAGCGTTCACTTTCAGGGGAGTCCCACAAACTCAACACTTGACACTACTCCCACTTCATTGGACTCTCTTGGATTCAATTCAAATGATTCAGATCAACGTGAGCACATTCCAGAGGTTAAAAACACTTCTTCTAGTTCTGATTGCGAGAGCAGTGATGGGGATTCATCTCCATCCACGTTTGGCCACACTTTCGAGAATGGTGATTCTCTACCTCACTCATCCACTTTTGGTCCATTTTGGGCTAGGCAAACACTGCAGAGTACAGGCACATGGGTTGGGGATCCTTCAAATAACAAGCGAACCCGTTCAGAGTTTCAAAAAGGTCCACATGCTTTCTATGCCTCTGCGCAGATCCACAGACTTTTAGGGGGGCATCAGGTATTCCTGAGTGGGATTTTGCCATTCATGAGTATAACTCCTTAATCAAGAATCACACTTGGGACTTGACACTTCTTCCTAAGGGAAGAAAGATAGTTCGATGCAGATGGATATATCTAGTTCGATGCAGATGGATATATCGGACCAAGTATGCTACAGATGGTTTTGTTGACAAGTTCAAAGCACAGTTGATCGCCAAGGGTTTCTCTCAAGTACCTAGCATCAACTACACAAGGACCTTTGCTCTAGTCACCAAAATGAGAACTCTGTCAGACTCACTTGCTATTGTCGCAAACAATCATTGGGACATTCATCAGATGTATATGAAGAGTGCCTTTCTTCACGGTGATCTTGAAGAGAAAATTTACATGGAGCAACCTCCAAACTTTGTTGAGGATTCTTCCCTTGTAGTAGACTCCAAAAATCCATTTATGGCCTCAAACAAGCCCCTCGAGATTGGTATGCCAAGATGGATTGCTTCCTTCTTTCAATAGGATTCAATAGATGCCAATCAGATCCAAATGTCTATCTCTTGCAACAAAATGCTTCACTCTTGATTCTAGTTCTTTATGTTGACAATCTTTTGATCACTTGTAGTTATACTTCGTCCATTGTAGCAGTGAAAAGAGCTCTTCAGAACAAATTTTCCATGACAGACTTGGACTTGTTACACTACTTCCTTGGGATTTAGATTTCTCAGTCCGACTAAGGGATTACTTTTGCACAACCTAAGTATGCTCTCAATCTACTTGCTTGGTTTCCAATGGTTGATTGTAAGCCAAGTCCAACTCCCTTTCCTTCTGCATTCAAGCTTGAGGCCGATTGTACTTCATCTTTGGTCGATGCTACCCTGTATCGACAACTTGTGGGCAGCCTTATCCACTAGACACATACCAAACCTGACATATCATATGCAGTGGGGCTATCTCCAGATTCATGCACGAACCCCATGAGCTGCATTGGAAAGCAGCTAAGAGGATTTTGCAGTGCATTCAAGGCACACAAATTCAGAATTCACTACAATGTTGGCACTGACATCGACTTGATTGGCTATACTGACTCAAACTGGGTTGACAATATTCAACATCACAAGTCCACTTCAAGGTACAGTTTCTCTATTGGTTCAAGTCCGATTAGTTGGTCAAGCAAGAAGCGGAATGCTATTGTTTTATCATCTACTAAAGCAAAGTACAAGGGGTTGTCAATGCTGCCAATGAGGCCATCTAGCTTCAAGGGATTCTTGCAGAGTTCAATATCTAGTTCATAAGGCCTACCATCATCTACTGTGACAACCAGAGTACCATTCAAATTTGCAAGAATCTAGTCCAACATCAACGGACCATACACACAAATTCACATGCACTTCATCAGAAAGTTCATTTATGGGGGCATTCTTGATCTGAGATATTGCCAGATGACAAAGCAGATTGTAAACATCTTCACCAAACCTTTCACAGAGAGCAGGTATCTTCACTTGCAAGCTCTTCTTGAGGTTTGGGACACTACAACATCAACTTATGGGGGGCCTCTAGCCTACTCTTTATGTCTCTCTTTTTGGGGGGAGTTTTTTTTTTCTATGGGTTCTCCTTTTCTCTACTTTATAAGAGATTGCTTTGTATATGGGTACCTCATCAAGCTGAGTTACCAGGACCCTTTTTTTTACACTGTCGACCTAAGTTGTGCTTATAGAGGGGTGCTAGAGTAGGAATTTATTATTTTTTTCATATTTATTTATTATGAATTTTTTTTCCTCACTTAAGAGTTTTCTTACTTTCAAGGAGAAGCTTGATCAAGTGTACATATTGACCAGATGACTAGGAAATAACTCCCTCGACAGGCTATTCCGATTATGTAAGTTATTCCTCTATTCTTGGCTCTG
The DNA here is from genome assembly GCA_037957365.1 of Torreya grandis. NCBI lineage: Eukaryota > Viridiplantae > Streptophyta > Pinopsida > Cupressales > Taxaceae > Torreya > Torreya grandis. The sequence goes on from JARHVA010000451.1 coordinate 1,621,750, forward strand.
TTGACCACCTTTTGTGGAGTTACTATTCTATTTCGATGGTCTGTTGACCACCTTTTGTGGAGGAGTTACTATTCTATTTTGAGGGTCTGTTGACCATCTTTTGTGGAGGAGTTACTCAACACTCTCTTATTTGTACTTATCACATTTATGGGCTTTGTTAATAGAAATTTGGTTTTGGCTCCAATCTCTTTGTGCAATATTCTTGCATTGTGTATTTCATTTGCTTTCAACGACTTCGTGTTGTGCACTTGCTTGGCTCGTGTGTTCACTTTACTCGTGCATTCGACTTATCCTGACCTTGGACTCAACCCCGATAGTATATAGGGGTTAATTACCATTAAAATTAAGATTCACATTATAAATGGGGTCCCAAGTACATGAGGTGGTTAAAGTGATAGTATTTCCACAGTCCATTAGATTGTTGTGAATGTTTCTAGATATAACTGTGTGCGCTTTTCAAATCAACATTTGAGAGTTTAACAATGGGTCACACTCGGTGGGCCATCATCAGGGTGAGAGTTACAATTAAAATTCAAAGTGAAATAAGAATTACAATTAAAATTGAAATTAAGAATAAGAAATAAAATAATTTCACACTTATGGGAAATAGGTCCTTGAAGAATCGCCAAGTATACTTGAGTTACCACAAAAATAAAATATTTAAGAGAGTTCGAGCTTCCACAATCTATAATTATTGTTTGAAATATTTCCAAAGAAAATTTATACTTGAGAGAATTCAAGCTTCTGCAATCTATAATAATTGTTTGAATGATTTTAGTTAAAAATCAAGACAAACTCTCATAGAAAATGAACTCTTATCAGGTGCAAGCATACTGTCCCCCAGCACATTATTTCTTTTGGCTGAGTTTGGATCCCATCCTTTCAGATTGGAGACCATGTTTGACCTGATCTCTTTCCTACACCGCATCCGTGGCTTAACCGATTCGATTGAGGGGCAGGGCAAGTACCCGTACTTGGCATCCAAGACAGGCCAGCAACTATTGTAGCAAGAATCATCTATTATATAGTAGAGAACTTAGTACAGCAAGCACCCTGGCTATTGCTCGTTCAGATTCTCCTCGCCATGGTCACGATTGGTACGCTAAGGTTTCCAACCTCTTAGGGACAATGTGCATTCAAATGGATCATCTTCCTCCCTTTTTAGTATTTTCCTTGGACGCACCGGGCCACCTTCTACCTACCAAATAGGGAATGAACAAGATCATCAGAGAGGATATTTACAGGGAGTTCATCCACACCACTTGGGTGAACCCTCATGGGGGGCTACGCCCTAAAATGGCCTTTTATGATGCTAAGCACTTTCTAGAGTTGAGTAACGGTCTCATTATTCATCCTCGATATACTCTTCGTCATTGGATGCATGCCCTTCGCATCCCCCTTGGCCAGCTCATAGTAGGTTCTCACAGACTCCAATGCGAGACGGATCACCACCTTGATCATTCTAATAGGATTTGTCAACTATGTAGTCTCTAGGAGACTAAGACGGAGACACACTTCATCTTCCACTGCCCCATTTACTATGAGCTCAGAGGGAGGTTCTACTGCCTATTTAGGAGGGCACAAGCTCTTTCTAATTTCTTTAGGTATGAGGATCAGAAGTGCCTAGCCTTATACATACAGGAGGCTCTGAGGCCTCGTGAGCACACACTTTAGCGACATTCCAAACCAGATTCTATTTGGCGGATCATTTCCTTCTTCACAATACTACCTTCAGTGAGAGGCACTAAGCGCCACTGTGAGGCTAGCTCTGCTTCTTACTCCAGATCTGTTCGGCCCAGATATACCATCCACAGTTCCCCGAGCTATCGTAGCTACCAAGCCCATACCAAGTCCTGCACCAAGAGACAAACTAGATCTACCAAGCCTTTGAGATATAGTAAGGTGTCCTGACAACAACATAGTAGGCGGCCTCCGCACTCTATCACCTCTTCATCTAGTCATCATTCCATCCAGAGTTTCTTTCTTTCAGTGATAGATTTCCCTCATCACTTCTCCTTGGTGGTCTTCCCTTCTTCTCGTTTGCATTTCCACCCCCAATTTTGGGTTCGTGGGATTGCTCTTTTCGATTTTGCCACTCTCTGGCTTTGTACTTTTCTTTTCTTTCTCCAGAATATTTTGGTTCTCCCGCTTTGGACTTGCACACGTTGTTATTTGTAATCCCTTTGACCTACTTTTGTGGTCATTCGTTGGACATTAATATATTTATCTTATATATCTTTACTACACAATTGTGATAATCTTTGTGTAGCAAATAAACTTCCTTGTATAAAAGAGCAGAAGTTGAAGTTTCTTTTGTGTGCAATTTTCCACTCCAAAAAAGACCCAAATTTGGGGCCACAAAGAAAGGTTGTTCCAAAAACTACTACTTATTGAAATTGATTATTTAATACAAGCTGCTTGAAAAATACATTTATATGAAAAGAGGCCTGATGGAGTTGGTTTCCTCCTACATAATAGAAAGCTTTCAATCTCTCTACCCTCGATGTGCCTAGACTCCAATGTAATGAGCCTGATTCTAATGTATTGACACAGTTGGATGCAGCAGGCCCATCCAGTTTCAAGTGTAGAGTAGAGTAGTCTCTTTAGATTATTAATTTGTGTGAGATTTTTCCTGTGTTTAATTCATCTCAAGATGGCCTGTATGAGTAGTCATTACCCTAATGACATTTTTCTATCATCTCAAGATGACCTCTATAAGTAGTTATGAATAGTCATTACTATAACAACATTTTTCTCTCATCTCAGGATGACCTCTATGAGTAGTCACTACCATAACGACATTTTCTCTCATCTCAAGATGTGTAGGGATCAAATTTGAAGTTGTCAATGCCCTTCAAATGCTTCCTAGCTCATCATAGAAGAGAAATAAATTACACTTCAAAATTAAAAAAAATTGAACAGCACTCATATAAGTTTAATTTTCGTTAGGAGGTCTAACTACTAAATTATTACTCATTCCTTAACTAATTTTAAGGCTAGTATCATATGCAACGTTAACTTTCTATTTTAATAGATAAATCATAATCTTGAACACCAATCATGGCAAATAGTTAATCACAGCAACAGTTTTTATTCTCATCATGGATATTTCTATTCTTAACTTCAATTGGTGTTTTAATCTTTATATTTAATTTGCAAATTGCCCTACTGAATATTACTATCATTCAGGCAGCTGATAAAAGAACTCTGCGCAGCTATGTATCATTTATGTAGGGTATGAAGTCGTCTTTAATCAACATGCATGATATGTTACAGTGAATTGGAATTTAAAGATGTTCCGGCAGCAGGCTCTGTACTATTGGATAAATGAAGCATCTAGATTCTAGGGAGTCCTGACTCCTCCAAGCTGCCTCCTGTAATGTGGAACAGAGATATTTTTTTGTCATTTTTTTTAGTATTGTAAAATTTAGTTTCTAATAACATAGGAAATAACTCATGGATTTTCTCACATTCATATTCCCTTTATGAACACAATGGACACCTCATCCCAAGCTTTTCATGTATGGCCTACAACTAGCCTGATATGGAACCTTAGAAAGAAAATTATCTTAGTGTTTTCTAGGAATCTGAAGTGAACTCCAACTACAGGGATTGATCCCAATCAGGGACTAAATTTGTTGACCCTGCAGATTGCATGTCATGGAATAAATTGATTGGAAATTTTTTACTGACTGTTATTTAATCAACATTGCCCTTTAAATGCTAGTATAGCTCAGAGTAAGTGGAGGAAAAATTAAACACAATATCATTTATTATAATCCTTTACAGTGTTTCATAGTATGCCCAAAATTTCAGCTTACCACCAAAAATAAATTTGATTGTAACTAGGGTCATATGGTGAACAAATTTAGCCTTACGTTTGTTCAATGCTCAATAATACACACAGAAAATTACTACGTTGACAGGAAACGGCCATGGAAACCGGTCCGAAACACGGAAATGTAAATTTCCAAAAACCGTTGGTTTGGAAATGTCATGGAAACGTCCATACAACATTCTATAAAAAATATAAATGTATATAAAAACAATGCACAATACTCATTTATAGTCCATAAAAGATAAAGCACTTATAGAATATAGTATTCATGAAAGTTCAAAACAATCAACAAGCTTAAAATTTCATATGTTCATGAATCATGTGTTATGTCCCAAGTTCAAACTTCGAAGACAAAGTGTACATTCAAATGATTATAATCTAGAATAAATCATCTGGATTGTTAAAAACAACAATGATAAGTGTGTGTTTTGCCATTGCATTGAGTGTTTTTATATCATAGTTACCACGTCTGGAAATCTGGATCCATTCAGGAGGGCAAAAATTTCCAAAAATAAGTAATGCTTGAAAAACTTTGGAAAAATCCAGCCCAGAATGGTGTGTATATATATGAGCATAGTTTTATAAATATGCAAAATTGACAAATACAATGAAAACATTAATAATGTAAAATAAAATGTTAAGGTTGCTGGATTATTTTTTTCACAGAAAACTTGAAAAAATATAGAAATAAAAAATTTAAATTTAAAAAAAAAATGGCCGACCTGGACCGAATTTATTGGGGCCAGCCAAAAAATCCAGATCCAGCTGTATTTGGTAACTATGGTTTATATAGGTTTAACATAGTGTATTCTACAAGATCAGGATTTCTATAATGTTTTAATTTTTAACCTTTTTTTGGCTTAGTCAATGACTTTTCCACAGGAAATGCCCCAGAAACAGCCCAGAGATACCCTGGCACATGCCCAGTATTTTCAGGACGCCTCTGGAGGCAATGACTTTTGCACAGGAAATGTCCCGGAAACAACCGGGAAATGCCTGGGCACCTTCCCAGGGATTTCTGCGACATCTCCAGAGCATTTCCATACCAAAAACGTTTCTAAGAAGAAACGAGGGGGCCTGGGACATTTCCCTGCAACGAAGGAAAATTAGATTTGTGTTGCTTCCGTGCATTCTGTTTGATTAGAGCACAACTTTGAAAATTGGGATTGCAAGTAATAATCCTAGAAAAAATATATATATAATAATATGCACAATTTACTAGAAGACCAGTCAATGTTAGTTACTTTGAGGCACGCAGCATACTAAATTTTTATATTTTTCCGAAAGCTGATTAAGAAGCTAGCGTCATTTTATAAACTTTATTAAACGCTGAGCAGTGGGCAATGGGAGGAGGAAATTAAATCAGAGTTTGAAAGATTAGGAAAATCAGTTAGGTTCTCATTAGATCAAAAGTGATCATAAGAACGATTAATCTTAAAAGAATAAAATGAACGGGCATTATTAATTATTATAAAATGATTATTAAGTAAATGAAATTAAGATTAATTAATGAGTGTAATTAATAGAATAAGAGAGTCTCCAAATTGAGTAAAAATGATTAAATAATAAATCAGGTGAGATATTACTTAAGTAGAATTAGTTGTTATAATTAGAATCTTTATTAAACTGATATAGATATTTTAAATAAATATATATAAATAAAATTCGAAGGATATTAATTTCAAGGTATTTATGTTGGGTTTATCACATACAACTCAAATACAAAACATAAGCATTTTAAGATTGATATTTATAGAAGTTCTCTTTATATATATGTGCCATACACATATTTAAAAAATATAAATAGATATCAATCTTGGGGCACCTAAAATTTTTATATTTAGATTGTATCTGACAAACCCAACATAAGCTCCTTTAAATATACATCTTTTAGTGTTCTTTAAATGTGTATTTATGACATCTAAACTAGTATAATATTAAGAGTAGCTGCTAACTAGTAGTTGACACCCACAACTATTTTAAAAGCCAGGTCAATGGAATGAAGGATTTAAATCTCTTTTCTGTTTATGCATACCCTTATTGGATTTCTATGAAATGATTAGAAAAACAATGTGTATGTTTGAGGTGATGATATGGTTCCATGGATTGAAAAGTAATAAAAAATTTCTTCGTTCTCTTTAAGGGAAAAGTGAAATTTAATTTGTCACTTAGGAAGGATCAAACTAAAATATAAAGAGCCCTTCAAATTTGATCACTGGTGGGGAGGAACTGTGACTTTGTGCTTCTCACCCTCTAACCTCTAAAACTGATTAATGTAAATAAATATCTTCAAAAAATAAATTATTTAAAATACATTTATGTAAATAAATATATTATCTAGAAATCTAACCAACAAAATACTACTAGGCCAGTTGGTAAAGGAACCCATCCAATTTGGGAAAAAGTTTAGTATTTTACTAAAAATTGAAAAGGGAAAGATTGTAGGACAATTAGCATAACTAACTGTGAAAAGGAAAGATTTTGGGAAAAAGTTTAATATTTTACTAAAATTTGAACAGCAAAAGATTGGAGGACAATTAGCGTGATTAACTGTGAAAAAAGAGAAAGATTGTGGGGCAATTGATGACAAGAACAAAAGTAATTAGGGTAATTTAGGTACCTTGCTCGTTTCTGGCCGTAAATACGATGATGCCAGTGTCATCGCCGACTACACACTCAGCAATTCGCATTTGACGGACTTGCGCGTCCGGGCGTCCCTTCTGCAGAACCAGCTTTACACTTATTACCTTCAACACCAGATTGTGCCCTGACGTCCCGGGCCTCAACTGATCTATTTTTATGAACACCGCTTTCCTCAAACTCCCGCCATTAGGAGACGACATTCTTTCTATTCTCAAACTAAACCCTCCCAAAATTTTAGGTTTTCAGACAAAACACAAAACACGAACACAGAAAATTTAACTGAAACACAGAGAATACGAAGTGGTTTTCAAACGGAGAAATTTAACTTGGAAAAAAAGAGAAAACGAAGTGATTTACAGAAGGAGAAGCGATCGAGGAAAAGATGAAAGAAAAGAAATGGAAACGAAGCGAAAGAAGTGGCTGAGGGAATTTTAGTAGTGGCGAGTAAGGACGGCCCGTGCGGCGCGCAGGAGGCACGGATTTTATACGTGTGTGTTTGGGGCGATGTGAGGCGTGGATTTGAGGTGCCCGCCCGGTGGCGTCGCATTTTTAAGGGGCGCAGGGGTCGTTGCGGGCAGAATATTTAGGTTGTGAATTTTATTTGTTTGTATGTTAGTGATGGAATAACACGTGGATAAATTTATGACATGCAGTGGGTTGGGAAGAATATTATGGACCCTTGGATGATGAAGTGGGGCAGGAGCAATATGGCAATAATTTTATGTTTTTGGATATGGTGGATGTTAACCTATTTGTCTCTTGTTTCAACAAGGATGCCCACGTGGAAGAAAATGTTTGGTCAATGTCGCCTTGTGATGGGTATTTGATCGGGATATGAGTGTATCTTTGTTTCTTAGTCCTAAAATATAATCAATTTTTTTAATATAAATTTTTAGATAGGCTGTCAATAATTATATATTAAAAAAATTATTGTAGTAGTTGGATTTTATAAATTATTGAGTCTTGTGGATGTTATTAAAAATATTTATTCATTTATTTACTTAAAAATATTTAGATAATTTATTGTCAAATTTAATCCATGAAAGACACTAAAAGTTTAAGTCGACTTAGAATTAGATTATCAAAAAAAAAATCAAAATTATATTTTTTTTAATATTAATAGTTAGATGTTTAAACGGGGGAAGAATGTGCACAACCAAATTTTTGCTTTTTCCTTACGAAATATATAAATAGGTGTAATATATTATTTTTTGTGAAAAAATACAAAAAATATATTTAAAGTAAATGAAACAAATTTGTTATCATCCCTTCCACCATTGAATGTAACAAATTTGTTATCCTTCCTTCTATCGTTGAATTTTTAACTCTCAGAATCTTTCAAATGAAACAAATTTGATATCATCCTTTTCATTATCAAATGAAACAAATTTGCTATCTCCCTTTCTATCTTTCAAACGAAACAAATTTGTTATCATCCCTTTCATCATCGAATGAAACAAATTTGTTATCCTCCCTTTCATCATTATTTTTTCAACTCTAACAATCTTTGAAATGAAACAAATTTGTTATCATCCCATCCATCATTGAATGAAACAAATTTGTTATCCTCCCTTCCATCATTGAATTTTTAACTCTAAGGATCTTTTAACTTATTTGAGTATTTTAAACTTAAGGTGATGAATTTCATTATGAGTCAACTTTTTTTATTTGATAGGGTAAAAGAAGGGTTTTGACGTGACCCCAAAACTTGATACAAAGTCACCCAGGACCGCAACTAACTAAAACAAAATAAATACTAACACCAAAGCAAAAGACAACAAAACCAAACCAAGCTCACAAAAAGAAATAATATCGCTAACAACAGCGAAACATCTGTCAATCTTCGGTAGAAGTCTATGGGTTTCTGCAAAGAAGTAGTTTGCAATCCGCAAAGGGGAAGTTGGGGGTCGACAAGAAACTAATCCACACCCCACTCGCAACCAATAAAGAACCAACAACTGATAGGTGAAACCATCATCCAACCCGCAAAGAAGGATAAGGAAAGTAATTTAACATGTGGATGAAGTCAACCTTCTTTCACGTCGAGAGAAAAGACCTTCCATAGACTATTGATAACCATCTTTCATCATCACTTCGACATCAGATCTCAATGTTTCTGCCTCTAACCTCTGCATTTTATTCTTGCCCATGGAAACCATGGGAGTTTTGAGTTTCATTGTGGAAGGGTGAGGAGGGAGAGAAGTGGAAACCATCGGTGGGATAAAAGGCTCATCCAGGTCCGTTTATGTCCTCTGATTGTTCTCTCCCCAAGGTGAAGCCTCCCTAGCCAAGATTAGGGGAGGTGAAGCTCTTGAGAGATGGTAGAAAATGACGTGATTGCACCATAAGAAGTCTTGATCTGGAGCCTTATCTTTCTTTCTCCACACTAAACGTGAAATAGAGGTCAAATGCTCAAACCCTATTGAGAAACACCTTGATGCTCAATGCCCAATAAGATTGCATCGAAAACTTTTGAAAGGAAGACCTTCGAAGTTGAGGAATTGGATCCACGAACCTTGGATGAGCGGATCCTAACAGAATGGCAAGGGGCCTTGGAAAGATTAATAATCATGCAAGCCCTTATAAATCTTTTCCTGACAGAGCCCTCATTCGGTCTCACAAAGGAGCGAACTTGACTGATCGACAAAGTGATGTGTTCTTCTCTTCTTAAAATTGGAAGTAATTTGAAGAGTTGGATCCATAGAGGAGCCATAATAACTACCTCCCTTTTAGGGTCAACAAAGGGTGCCCATGGGCAGAAATAGATGCCAAAATTACCAACAAACTAAGGTCCCTTAGACCAGACATAATTCCAATCGGCTGCACTATTAAAGGTTACTTGAAAGAACCCATGGCTAAGCAAAGTGAAGGAAAGAGCTTCCAAAGAACTCCAAGATGGTTTGACCCAGTTAAAAAGATTGGACAGTGAAAGTGGGGAGCACACACACTTTCCAAATAAGCTATGTTTGCCAAAAGTCATATCCATATCCATAATGGATTGGATAGAGAGCTCGAGTTCCAGAATGTCCTCCAAAAAAGACACCAAGAGGTATCCTAATAATGAAGTAGGGGAAACATGACCTGAAGAAGTAGGATTAGATTCCTTGATGCCTACATCAATTTGAACCAAGTGTGGGCTTAATCCACCATGAGAAGTGTCCAGTTGGGTTTTGCAAAAGTTATAACATTCATGGAAGGGGTTCACCATGTTTATGTAGTCTGAAAATATCCACCTTTGTTCCAACATTTTAGAAGATGACGTACCCTAAGGAGTAGCTAGTAATGAGAGCTTGAGCAGTCGAAGTAGGGCAAGAAGGAAGTTTGTTGTTGTTGGATTGTTGAGTTAGGTGGACACCATGGGCTAAGTAATTGCCCTTTTTCTATTGCATGTTCTTTATATCGTTGGTAACAACACTACCAATATAGATTTGGGAGCCATTGGTATATTGGAAGCATAGTCACTAAGAGGCGGGGGTTGCAGGTGGGGTGGGGGTGAATCAGTGCCCTTAAAACAATCATTCAATTTCACTTATCATTCAAGCACATACATCAACCAATGCATAATCAAACATCCACATAAGCATATAACATATGAACATAAGAGATATGTGGGAAACCCTCATGGGGGATAAAACCCACTAAAACATATCTTGGACTATATTCCTATAAGTAATGAATAAAGATTTAGTGAGGCACAAACCCCTCACTAGTCCAACACCAACTCGACTAGGCTTTTAGCAAGTACCAACTTGCAAGGAGGCACCAACCCCCTACATAACTCAACACCAACTCAACTACCTAGAGCATCTGATCACATTTTGAACACCTATTTCTCACTCAATTGATGATGGTCACCTTCTTCTGCTCTTCACACACTACTATCTCTTTCAAACTTGCCTCTTAGGCTTCTTCGCTCAATATGCCTCTTATTAGGCTTATTAGGTCAACTAACCTTGACATCCACATGAAACAATTCTATTATATGTTCATCATAGTGTATCTATCCTCTTTTGATGGTCTTTAATACCTCCTACATCTTCATAATATGCCCTCTTCTTCGCTCATAGGTCTCTTCACTACTCCATCACACACTTTAGGCCTATTAAGCCTTGAATAAATACACATCAAAAGATCACTTACACTCTTGGTCTACTAAGACACTAATCCATTAGGTTCAGACCCAAAAAATATCATAGGACATGTTACACACAATAATAAATCAAATTAGGATCGTCATTAGGTCAGCCAAACACATTTAGACCTCAATCTTCTTCTAGGCCTAATAGAGACCTAATGCATTGGGTTTATCCTCTCCACGGAACAACTTGAACCTCTATGGCCCAAATGGCTCTCACCAAAGAAATAAAACATTTTAAACACATATATAGCAACCTAAAATAACCTTTTCCATGCCCAACAAGTCACAAATCCTTTGCTCACACCTTGAAAGCACAATTAGGCCTTAAAGACCTATTGGGCCTAATTACCCAAAAAACATTGTCTTCAAAGACGAAGCTCAAATAACCTGTAGAAACACATTATAGGCACAATCCATATATGGATGTAAACTTCATGACCTCATGGTCATCATCAAACTCATTAGACTCCATCACTCAGGCTCAAAAAACTCGGGAACACCTCATCAAAAAGCTCACTCAAAACTACCAATTTGCTCAGAACCCAGTCATTAGCAATTTCACCTCAAAAATCAATATGGGAACTTTCCAAAATTATAGATGAATGTATAAGATCCCATAGAATATCTATACCATCACCCTATGCTTGGTATATCTCTTCTTAGGATATAATGGTTCAAGAACAACTCTTCACTCAGCTTACTCAAGTCTGTCAAAACACCTTAGAAACAAGTCATGCATACTTGGACCTCCAACACTTGAGACAGCACTTCCCTTTAATACTAAAGCATCAACATGATGAATTAATATCTTTATAACACCATTATGTTCTTAAAACACTTCCAACCTAGGCATAATGACTCAGGAACATCAATCTTACCAATACACATAATTTTTTTTTAATTATCCAAAACACAGTCCTAATGAATGTTGTCTCCAACTCCTATAAGGACACTTCCAAGACATATCATGCACATGCATAGTTCTTATTTTATCTCTAGAACATCTTCCAATAGATAGATCACAAGTTCTAGTGGTAACCATTAATCTTACAAGACAATATGTTGACCTTCTCTTTCATAGTTCTTGCTCAGCCAGACAAGCCATTTTGGCTTCCATATTTCAACTTCTTATACTAACTCTCAACCTTATATAAATCATGTATAGGTCATATATATCACAACCAATATCAACATGTGCACTGCATACATTAACTCATGATATAATGTCTCAAATTCATCACTTCATCTTACATACCCAGAACTGCCATTCCGCCTTGAGGATCAGTCATGGTGATTATGACTTTCAGCCCCTATGTGGGAATTTTTAGGAAATAATAATGCATGTATATGATCTTATGAGATCATTATGAAATCCTCATATAGAGATATAGCATGGTCAAGTGGCAATATTGGTCTTGTAGACCAATTTCACAATCTTACCTAATCATTGTCTTATCTACACAAGAGAGGTTAACTTATGAACAACATTTTCATTGACCTCCAAAACAAACAACCAATATGGAAATGTGTTACTAGTATTGAAAAACATTTTTATGCAATTGGATTCAACCCTAGTCCATGACAACACTTCCCTAATCTCATTCCCACTTCTGCCTAGTTTTTCTCACTATCTTCTTCACTAGGATTTTTAGCGACAGGTAAAATTGCATGACCATTTTAGAATATTTGAAATTTGTAACTATTGATGCTGTGGATTGCACCCTTGACAGGAGGCTGAGCTCTTGTCTTCCACGCGGCACAATGGAGACTCCTCTCTTGCCTGTGGGTCTGACAAAACTGAGAGGAAAATCTCTAGATAAGGGCTAGCTCCCTTTGATGCATCTCTGAGTTATTGTAGTAATATTGCTAATATATGTAATGGGGGGGTTGAAAAGAGAGAATGATTATTGAAATAAAACCTAAACTAAGATGGTGATGCACCAAAAAAGTTTGATTTACTCATTACTCACACTTATAACCATAAGAGCACATACATACACTTTATCTGATGAAAAGACCAAACTGTAGGAAGCTTAATAGGAAGGCTTAATAGGAAGGCACATAAAAGATGAACTTACCATAGGTGCTGGAAAACACACTATTTGATAACCCTCTCCTATCTCTGCACGCCATACACAGCTCTTTTTGCTACTTGTAAGAATGGTGCTTTGTCTATACCAGGTGTGTTGGTATCAAGCTTGTGAAAGCATCATGGAAAAATGACTAAACATGAGGTTAATACTCATGCACAGTCAGAGATATATTCAACCAAATAGAGGTAAAAATACTTTTTATTGATTCAAGGTGAAAATTTTGGTAGAGTTGCGCCATACAAAAAATGAGAGATCTCCTCTCAAATGAGAGATTACAATATATATAGAGAGAGAAGAAGCAATGCCACCCTTTTGGAAAAGACTTTGGCACCCTTTTACAAGTGGCCCATGTGCGTTGAGAGCATTGAGAAGAGGAAGCCACTAAAAGAGAATGTTGTGTCAGCTCCAATTTTGACTTTAGGCATTCAAAATATATTAAACGGCATGTGTGAAAATATGGACCGCATTGTTCACTATTTGTGCTCCTTGATGACCATTTCATAGGGATTGTTCTAACCGTTGTAATAACTCTCCTGCTCATGCCTACCTTTTGCCACCTGGGCTGTTTTGTCCATATCTCATTATTTTGTCTCTTCTTGGCTTTGTCTTTTCCTAGAATTTGAGCTCTTAGGGCTATCTTATTGTCCTTTGTTGGCTCCTTGGGCTCTTTTATCAGCAGGTCACTAAGTTCATTCTTGACTTTTGTCTTTTTCTAGCTTTGTCCTTTCCTAGCTTTGTCTTTTCTCATCTCTTTTGTCTTTTCTTAGCCTTTTTGGCTCCTTTCTCGGGGTCTCTTCCCTTTAGCCTTAACCCCATTGAATTTCCTCAGGTTCGTGCTCAAGCATTTGAAGATCAATGGCTATTCTGTTGCCTTGAATTTGATGTATATGGGGTCGTCATCAGACGTCTAGATTCCAACAGCTAGTTTGCAATGCTCAATTTTGACATCTTTAGGCTCGTCACCCCCTTGGCAATTCCTTCAGCTTTCCTTTCCTTTGGCTTTCTTAGCTTTGTGTTCCTTTGATTGGGCTTAGTCTTTGAACCCTCCCGAAGGGAATGTGTCCCTTTGGGCCTTGAGAAAGGTCCCTTTCGTGATCACTGAGAGTCCCCTGCAAGGGCACCTGCCCTTCGAGGTCCTTCAAATGGCCTTGGCCTCCCAATTCCTTTAGATAAAATGTCTGAAGGAATTCTTTCAGACATTTTATCTGAAGGAAATGGTCCCTTCAAAGTTTGGCTCTTTCTTTCGGGCGAATTCCTTCGAGCTTTTTGTCCAAAGGATTTGCCTTGTTCAATTTACTATGGGATTTTCTTCTAAAAGAATTTATTTCGATTCCTTGCCTTGTGAATTTCTTTGAAAAAAATGTTCAAAGGAATTCCTTCAGACATTTTGCTCGAAGAAATCTAGCCTTTATTTTATCTTTTGCCTTGCCTTTTCTGAAGGAAACTCACCCTTTTTGCCTTGTCTTTTGATTCCTCCGCAAGGGTTCCCTGCCCTTTGCAAGGGCACTTGGACCCCATCAAATAGCCCCATTCAGCACCTACCTGCCCTCTGTAAGGGCATTTTCCCTTTAGAGCTTTGTAAGAGACTCATATTCATGCTGGCCCATCCCCTTGCCGAAAGTTTTTCTAAGGCATTTGCACAAAGAGAAAAGCTCCATACTGAACTGAAGCCTGCAGGTTTTAGATCTATCCATCCTTTATAAGAACAAGATTTATTTTAGAGAGAAAAGGGGATTTTGTAAAAGATGCATACATGACTAGATTGATCATTCAGAATAGTAGGGAAAGAAGGAGACCAATTTTTGGCCTTCAGGGCTAAAAATGGTTAACAAATTGGCGATTCCCAGGGGAAGTATGCCTGCCATGCTTAGACCAGTAGCCTCAAAATCCATTGGGCATGGAGTCAAGATGTAGCTTTGAAAGAGTTAGCAACAACCTTGAGATATCTAAGAATCAATCACGAAGGTCTTACCCCAAGAAGGAAATGAAACACACACAAGATTAAGAAAACTACTAACGTGTGCAAAGGCACTTAGGGAAAATAGGAAAAGAAAAAACTGAAAGCAACTATTATGTACAGCTAACCAGGTATATCTACCTCCCTCTTGGATCAAAGAGAAAACTTCTTAAGTCTCCTTCATGGCAAGAAAACTTATGGTGCCAGATAAGTGGCTGGATAGAATGGAGATTTGGTGACTTGCTCTTCTTACCTACCACCTTGATTGGCTCATATCCAAACATGCTTTCAATATATATGTATTCATCTTGTTCCTGTAAACTTGCCTCCTACTGGTTCTTCATGCTAGTATGTTTTCTCAGGAAATCAATGGTTGTTGGCTTATCACCATAAGCCCCTTGATATGCATCATAGATTGGCTTGTCCCCTTTTGCTTCATTAAAAACCCTGTCAAACTGATCCTCTACTTCATCATGGCTTTCTTGAAGAAGGGTGATTGTTGTGATGTCTAAAATGAGATCATAGACTAATTGCTCATCCCACAGAACATCACCTTTTTGTTCAAGGCTCTCTTCTTCAAATCTTTCTTCAAGATGGACAGGCCTCTCCTTTTCCTGCTCAAGGATCAGAGTCTCTAGTTGTTCAAAGACATCCACCTGATCCTTCTCCAACTCAGGTTCCATGGCATGGTCATTTTCTTCATCAAAGCAATAAGGAAGTTCATCAAACAAGGGAGGAGAGAGCTCACCATGCTTACTTTCCTCTTTATATTGCTGGAACATCCACATGTATGCATGACTTGTGTCTTCTCCATTATTGATGATGTCTTTAAAAGGAGAATCCATGATGATTTCATCTTCATTATCACTCATGATAGCCTCATGGGCAGCTGCAAATTGGATCCTCCCTTCTTCACTTGCCTCCTACAAAATAGGTTCCTCCTTGAGATGGGATGAAGTGGAAGGCTGATGATTAAACCCATGTGGAAGAAGAGGCAATCCTTAAGCTAGAATTGAATGATTATCCTCCTTCTATTTGGCCAACACTTCATCTATATTAGGTGTGGCTTGATAGCTCTCTTAGAGGGGTGTAGATGGGGTGTGTTCAAACGTAGGATCTTCTGCTTGATCTAAACCGTCCATCACACTTTGGCTGAAGAACCTCATTCTGGACTCTAATTCTACAATTCACCTAGCTAGATTCTCTTGAAAGAACCTTTTTTGGAGGTCACAAGCATCATCATGATGAGTAGGAGTAGCTTCACCTTCTTCAAGTTTTTGAGCAAAACCTTTCTCCTCCTCCTTCCTACCCCATGATTCCATTATTTGCTTCCAACTCATGACCTTGGGATTGGAACTTTTCCCTTGTGAACAGGCAACAACTTTATCCTCTTCAAGGTCCTGAGCTGGTTCATGATATTCCCTTCAAAGGAGGATTGACATTCTAAGGAATTGAGAAGGTTCATTTTCATGAGAGGTTGTTCTAATGCCCTTTGATGTTTGAAAGCTAGGCACAAGGGATTAAGAGCAGGAGTGATTAATGCATCAGATGAGCTAGAGTGAGCAAGTGTTATCTAGTAGAAAGGATTTGGTGCATAAGAGGGGGCTTTCTTTAGAATAAGAGGGGGCACACAAGGCTGATTTCCTTGAATGAATGGACTCTTCCATTTTTTTGGCTCCTCCTTCATGGATTACAAGGCCTGAACTTGCCTGAACAAACACTCCTCTTTGTACATAAGCTCTTGCTGATATCTATACTATTCATCCAATATGTCTATCTCCATCACTTGCTTCTCAAAATCCAACGTTACTTCCCTTATTGTTGAAGGGTAACTAGGAGAGCTGCTTAAGGTGATTCCATGAACAACCTGAGCTTGATCAAAGTTATATGAAGGAGCACAAGGCCCATGATGTTGAGCGATGTAATTATACATACAAAAATGTGATTTCTTGATGGCATCAGGACTACTTAACCAGCTGATTCAACTCAGAGTCGCCATTGGTGTTGATGAAAAGCCTCTAAAGGCTGGTTGGTTGAAGAACACACCAAAATTCTTCAACTCTTTGGATAAAAACTAGTCCCACCAGATGTGCCAAAAACTGTTGACGTTGTGGATTACACCCTTGATAGGAGGCTGAGCTCCTATCTTCCATGTGGCACAATAGAGACTCCTCTCTTGCCTATGGGTCTGGCAAAACTGAGGGGAGAATTTCTAGATAAGGGCTAGCTCCCTTTGATGCATCTCTGAGTTATTCTAGTAATAATTCTAATATATGTAATGGGGGGGGGGGTTGAAAAGAGAGAAGGATTACTGAAATAGAACCTAAACTAAGACAGTGATGCACCAAAAAAGTTTGATCTACTCATTACTCACACTTCTACCCATAAGAGCACATACATACACTTTATCTGATGAAAAGACCAAACTATAGGAAGCTTACAGGAAGGCTTAATAAAGACACATAAAAAATGAACTTACCACAGGCACTATAGGAAAACACACTGTCTGGTAACCTTCTCCTATCTCTGTGCCCTAGACATAGTGATTTTTTCTACCTACATGAATGGCTCTTTGTCTATATCAAGTGTGTTGGTATCAATCTTGTGAAAGCATCATGGAAAAATGACTAAACATGAGGTTAATACTCAGGCACACTCAGAGATATATTCAACCAAATAGAGGTAAAAATACTTTTTATTGATTCAAGGTAAAAAATTTGGCAGGGCTGCTCCATACAAAAAATGAGAGATTACAATATATATAGAGAGATAAGAAGTAATGGTGTCCTTTTGGAAAAGACTTTGGTGCCCTTTTACAAGTGGCCCATGTGTGTTGAGAGCATTGGGAAGAGGAAGCCGCTAAAATAGAATGTTGTGTCAGCTCCAGTTTTGACTTTAGGCATTTAAAATATATTAAACATCATGTGTGAAAACATGGGTTGCGTCATTCAATGTTTTTGCTCCTTGATGACCATTTCATAGGGATTGTTCTAACCACTATAATAACTCTCCTGCTGATGACTCCCTTTTGCCACCTGGGCTATTTTGTCCATATCTCATTATTTTGTCTCTTCCTGGCTTTGTCTTCTCCTAAAATTTGAGCTCTAGGGGCTATCTTATCATCCTTTGTTGGCTCCTTGGGCTCTTTTATTAGTAGGTCACTGAGTTCATTCTTGACTTTTATCTTTTTCCAGCTTTGTCCTCTCCTAGCTTTGTCTTTTGTCATCTCTTTTGTCTTTTCCTGGCCTTTTTGGCTCCTTTCTCGGTGGTTTCTTCCCTTTAGCCTTAACCCCATTGAATTTCATTAGGGTCACGCTCAAGCATTTAAATATCAACGGCTATTCCATTGTCCTAAATTTGACATCTGTGGGGACATCATTGGACGTCTAGATTCCAACGGCTAGTTTGCGATGCTCAATTTTGATGTCTTCAGGCTCGTCACCCCCTTGGCAATTCCTTTGGCTTTCTTAGCTCTATGTTCCTTTGATCGGGCTTAGTCTTTGAACCCTCTGGAAGGGAAGGTGTCCCTTTGGGCCTTGATAAAGGTCCCTTTCACAGTCACTGAGAGTCCCCTGCAAGGGCACCTGCCCTTCGGGGTCCTTCGGACAACCTTGGCCTCCCAATTCTTTCAAACAAAATGTCTGAAGGAATTCGTTCAGACATTTTATTCGAAGGAAATGTTCCCTTCAAAGTTTGGCTCTTTCTTTTGGGTGAATTCCTTCAGACTTTTTGTCCGAAGGATTTGCCTTGTTCAATTTTTCGTAGGATTTTCTTCCGAAAGAATTTCTTTCAGTTTCTTGCCTTGTGAATTTCTTCAGACAAAATGTCCAAAGGAATTCGTTCAGACATTTTGCTTGAAGAAATCTAGCCTTTGTTTTATCTTTTACCTTGGATTTTTCAAAGGAAAACTCACCCTTTTTGCCTTGTCTTTTGATTCCTCCGCAAGGGTTCCCTGCCCTCTGCAAGGGCACTTGGACCCCATCAAATAGCCCCATTCAACACCTGCCTGCCCTCTGCAAGGGCATTTGCCCTTCGAAGCTTTGTAAGAGACTCGTATTCCTACTAGCCCATCCCCTTGCTAAAAGTTTGTTTAAGGCATTTGCACAAAGTGAAAAGCTCCATACTGAACCGAAGCCTGCAGGTTTTAGATCTATCCATCCTTTATAAGAACAGGATTTATTTCAGAGAGAAAAGGGGATTTTGCAGAAGATGGGTACATGACTAGACTGATAGTTCATAATAGTAGGGAAAGAAGACCATTTTTTGGCCTGTAGGGCCAAAAATGGTTAACAATAACCTAGTTTGAAATTTTTAACTAGGTCATATAATCTATTCTGAGCCATTTCCAACAAGATCTTCCAATGGGGTCACTATGAGGGTTTTAGACTAGTTTCCATCTTTACATTTGTTCATAAAGCTCTGCCCCTAAAACCAACTCCTAATGCTTAGAAATAATTTTTAGGACCCTTTTCCATCTCTCCCTAAGAGATCAACTTCCCATGCAACAGTCACACCTGCCAACAAGCATAAGAAAATCCTTATCAAGTTTACAACACCTCACTCTAGCAATCAAGAGACCTCAAATCCACTTTTTATGCTTTCTTCTTCAACTCAAGACCTCAAACCTCACCAACACACTTAAAACAACACATCGAACCTCAAACCATGCTCACATGAGCTAAATATCCTCCAAACCTAATCATGATGCCTCATCATGCCACCTAAGATTTTAAGACAAGGTCTATAAAAAGACCACCAAAGAAGAACTTGCCCCTTTGGCTCATTTTGAGAGTCATGTGCTTGACTCTACATCATGCTCTAATGTTGTTTTGTACAACTTAAAGTCCATGCACATCCATATCATCATCATCATCATCATCATGCCTCTATAAACCATATCCATGCTTAAGAAGTAGTCCATCAAACATATGTACTAGGCACCATACCTCTTTGAGATCTTCAAGACACCTCATATAGCTCATAAATCACCTCCAAATATCTAAGATAGACTCCAAAACATATCCAATCATTCTCCTTTGACCAATACTTCTCAAACCATATAGGTCTCTTGCCAAGACTTAACTAGCCATGCCTTCACCAAGACAAGACTAGGATTCACAATACACTTTATCCACAAAGACTTGCTTCTTATGAACTTGATCAACAATGACCTTATCACAACAAGCACTTTGACATAATCAATACTCTCTTTCTGATGATCTTTCATAACAATACAAATTAATAGTGCTCATAAGATTGTCATATCATAACATTGTGCCAAGACTTATGTAGAACTCAAGGACCTACTAGATCATGCTTAAGCCATCATGATCACTTACCATGCATCTTCACAAGAACACCTTTAGGACATCAATGACACTCAATTACCTTTGAAATCAGTGACAACATCAACGCCTCAACACAATAATAGGAAAATACCTCAACAATCTCCCCCTTTGTCATTGATGGCAAACACTCTAATAAAGCAGATCATTCCCATCTCCCCAAGTTGGATCTCCCCCAAATTGGTCTTTCTCCTAATCTGGTCTTTCTCCCCCTTTGACATTAATGACAAAGGGTCATCTCTAACAATAATACCATCTGATCCTTGAACCTAAAACATGCTTTCTATTCAAATAAAATCAATCTTCCTCTGATCAACCAAACAGGAGCTCAACTCACAGAAGTACTCAACCATGATCCCTTTAAGCTTATGCATACCTCAAATACATGAACATCATTCTCTTTTCATGATATCTAGAAATAATTGAAGAAAGAACTCCCCCTTTGACAAAGCATCTTATTAATACTGACAATCATCTTCAACAACCAAAAACTCAATACATAGGAACAAGGAAATTAAGAAGCATCTTAGACACATGCTCCCCTTAAAACCATGCATACCATTTTCATATGAACTTAGAACACACTACTGCTCACCTTGTCCTTGACATGACTGAAACCAATTGATCATACTCATAATACTCATTTGGATACCTCACCTTGACATCCAATAAAGAACCTTAAAGTCACTTTGGTGCAAATAGAATGCTCAACTCTTAATATTCACTCAATGAACCAACTCTACAATCTTCTTACTAGTTCTTTATGATCTCACTATGTTTTTCTTACTCAGACCATAGTCATTTCCCTTAAACCTTTGTGATATCTTTATGTAAACAAGACATATGTTCATATGTACTACATGACCCTGGATTCATTCTTATCTACATAGGATATTTCATTCTTCATGATAAAAACCATTGAGCACCTCTATATGCAACATTCATCAAACTACGTCAAGACTGCTATGGTATATCAAACCTCTGAGTAAGAGTACTCTGATTAGTCTTGTACTTCACATACTTTGTCAAGGACCTCATAAACTCTCCTCATGAATTATATGATCCTAATGTCACCTTGAAATTCACCAAGATCACTCAACTTCTCATGGTAATGACTCAAAACAACCAACTCTATAGTCACCTTACACTCACTGGCTATACAAAGCAAATAGAAAACTCACATTCTCACACAGTTAACCACTTTCAACAAGCTCTTGAAACCAATTCCAAACCTCAACATAGAATAGGCTCATAACTAACTATTTTCATGAACATATTAGTCTTATGGACTAATCCATAACTTAAAGCTCTTTATGACTACTACATATCTTCTTGGCATACAAACCTACTCTTGGATCTCATGAACAATCTAAAAAGTTCCCCCTCAGACCAAACAACCACCACGCTTCCAATAGATGATGAGTGTCTCCATAAATCTTAATGGATTCACCCTCTTCCATAAGATAATAGAATAACATAAATTTAGGAGAGTCCCAAATCTCCAATCCACTCTTCTTAGCCACTTTACAAACATGAGACTGATAGTCTCTCTTCAAAATCCATTTGGGCTTGATCGAAACATTTGACTTATCTTCCTTGTCATCCTTCTTCTCTTTGACTCTTGATTTATGATGAATGTGATATCCCTTTGACCAATTTCTTCTCCTTCCATAGTTATATGAATGCTCATCCATTAAGACCTTTTTACAATCCTTTGCTCTAAGACCAAACTTGATTATGAGCTGCTCCACATTTGTCTTGAACTGCTTGTACTCTTCTTCCCTTGATCTTAGACTTGAATTTGCAACCCCAAAATGATCCTTAATATCTTGAATAGTCATCTCATCTACTTTGGATCCATTAGCTAGCTTAGTCTTCGAGGTACATACCTGCTTCTCAAGAACCATGACCATAGATCTCAACTCTTGATTCTCTTTCCTTAGTTGCTTAGCCATCTTGTGCTTCTAAGATCACCTTAAAGCTATCAAGCTTCTACAAAGGACCTAATCTGACACCAATTGTTGGAAGCAAAGTGACTAATGGGGGGGTGTGAATAAGTTACCTTAAAATAATCATTCAATTTCGCTTATCATTCATGAAACATTCATTCAAACACATACATCAACCAATGCATAAACAAGCATCCATGTAAGCATAAAACATATGAACACAAGAGATATACGGGAAACCCTTATGGGAGATAAAAACACTGAAACATATCTTGGAATACATTACTATAAGCAATTAATCAATATTTATTGAGGCACCAACCCCACAAGGAACACCAACCCCTCACTAGTCAAGCACCAACTCATCTAGGCCTTTAGAAAGCACCAACTCATCTAGGCCTTTAGAAAGCACCAACTTACAAGGATGCACCAACCCCCTAGGTAACTCAATGCCAACTCTACTAGATATAACCTCTTATCATATTTTTAACACCTATTTCTCACTCAACTAATGATGATCACCTTCTTCCGCTCTTCACACACTTCTATCTTTCTCAAACCTACCTCTTAGGCTTCCTCACTCGGCATGCCTCTTACTAGGCTTATTAGGTCAATTGACCTTGACATCCACATACAAAAACTCTATTATATGTTCATCATAGTTTATCTCTCCTCTTTTGATGGTCTTCAATACCTCTTGCTTCTTCACAATCTACCCTCTTCTTCACTCATAGGTCTCTTCACTACTCCATCACACAAATTAGGCCTATTAGGCCTTGTATAAATACACATCAAAAGATCACTCACACTCTTGGTTGACTCAAGACACTAATCCATCAGGGTTAGTCCCAAAACATGTCTTAAGACACGTTACACATAATAATAAATCAAATTAGGATCACCATTAGGTCATCCAAACACATTTAGACCTCAATCTTCTTCTAGGTCTAATAGAGACCTAATGCATTGGATCTATCCTCTCCATGGAACAACTTGAACCTATATGGCCTAGATGGCCCTCACCAAAGAAATCAAACCTTTCAAACACACACAAACACTTATATAGAAAACTCAACTAACATATTCCTTTCCTAATAAGTCATAATTCTTTGCTCACACCTTGAAAGCACGATTAGGCCTTAAAGACCTATTAGGCCTAATTACCCACAAAACACTGTCTTCAAAGATGAAGCTCAAACAACTTGTAGAAACACATTATAGGCATAATACATATATGGATGGAAACTTCATGACCTCAGGATCATCATCAATCTCATTAGACTTCATCACTCAGGCTCCAAAGACTCAAGAACACCTCATCAAAAAGCTCATTCAAAACTGCCAATTTGCTCAAAACCCAGTCCTTAGCATTTTGACCTTAAACATTAGTATGGGCACTTTCAAACATTATAGATTCATGTATAATATCCCATGGAATATATATAGCATCAACCTATGCTTGGTATATCTCTTCTCAATATATAATGGTTCAGGAACAACTCTTCACTTAGCTTACTCAAGTTTGTCGAAACACCTTAGAAACCAGTCATGCATACTTGGACCTCTAACACTTGAGATAACACTTCCCATGAATACTAAAGCATCAAAATTATACATACATACATACATGCATACATACATACATACATATACATATATATATATATATATATATATATATATATATTAATATCTATATAACACCATTATATGCTTAAAACACTACATACATACATACATACATACATACATACATACATACATACATATATATATATATATATATATATATATAACACCATTATATGCTTAAAACACTTCCAACCTTGGCATAATGACTCAGGAACATCAATCTTACTAATACATAAAAAACTATTTGAATGCTCCAAGACACAATCATGATGAATGTTGTCTTTAACTCTTTTAAGGACACTTACACGACATATCATGAACATGAATAGTTCCTATGTGATATCTATAACATCCTCCAATAGATAGATCATAATTTTCGGTGTCAACCATTAGTCTTGCAAGCCAATATGTTGACCTTCTCTTTCAGAGTTCTTGCTTAGCCAGACAAGCCATTTTGGCTTCCATATTTCAACTTCTTATAATGAATCTCAACCTTCTATAAAGCATGTATAGGTCATATATATCCCAAAAGATATCAACATGTGCACTATATACATTAAGTCATGATATAACGTCTCAAACTCATCACTTCATCTTGTATACCTAGAACTGCCATTCTACTTTGAGGACCAGTCATGGTGATTATGAATTTTAACCCCCGTGTGGGAATTTTTAGGAACTATTGATGTATGTATATGATATTATGAGATCTTTAAGTAATCCTCATACAAATAAATATCATGGTTAAGTGACAATATTGGTCTTATAGACCAATTTCACAATCTTACCTAATCATTGTCTTATCTCCACAAGATAGGTTAACTTTTGAACAACATGTTCATTGACCTCAAAAAAATTTAACCAATATGGACATGAGTTACCAGTATTGAAAAACATTTTTATCCAATTGGATTCAACCCTAGTCCATGACAACACTTCCCTAATCAAATTCACACTTCTGCTTGGTTTTTCTCACTGTCTTCCTCACTAGGCTTTTTAGAAATAGGTCCACTTTCAAGACCATTTTAGCATATTTGAAGTATGTAACCTACTCATAAACTAATATGGACACAAATTACAAGTCTCACACATCATCCTCCAATAATTTTCATTCTTTGACCTGGTCAACCCTGCTTGTTACATCAAATTTATGAGAAATAAAGACTTTTCTATGGGGTCCACTCACTCACCTAGAAACTAAATGCCACATGGAGATAACTAAAAGAGTTCACTCCATGATCCAAACATAAAACTAGGTCATCCAATCTATTTTGAGCCATTTCCAACAAGATCTTCCATATTGGGTCATTATGAGTGTTTTAGGAGGGTTTTAGACTGATTTCTATTTTTAACATTTATTCATAAATGTCTACCCTTGAAACCAACTCTTTATGCGTATAAATAATTTTAGGACCCTTTTCCATCTCTCCCTAAGATATTAGCTTTCCATGCAATAGTCACACATGCCAAAAAGCATAAGAAAATCCTTCTTGGGTCTGCAACACCTCATTTTAGCACTCAAGAGACTTCAACTACAGTTTTTACATATTCTTCTTCAATTCAAGACCTTATACTTCACCAACACACTTGAAACAATATGTTAGACCTCAAACCATGCTCACTTGAGCTCAAAATCCTCCAACCCTGATCATGATACCTCATCATGCCACCTAGGGTCTTAAGACAAGGTCTATGAGAAGACCACCAATGAAGAACATACCCCTTTGGCTCACTCTAATAGTCATGTGACTAAATATACATCATGTTCTAACACTTTATTGCACAAATTGATGTCTATACGCATCCATATCATCATCATCATGCCTCTACAAGCCATATCCATGCTCAAGAATGAGTCCATCAAAAAAACCTACTAGGCTCCATACCACTTTGAGATCTTCAAGACACCTTCTGTAGCTCATAACTCATCTCCAAACATCTAAGACAAACTCCACAACATCTCCCATCATTATCCTTTGACCAAGACTTCTCAAACCATATAGGTCTCTTTTCAAGACTGAACTAGCCATGCCTTCACCAAGACAAGACTAGGTTTCACAATACACCTTATCCACAAAGACTTGCTTCTTATGAACTTGGTCAATAATGACCTTATCATAACAAGCACTTAAATACAATCAATACTCTCTTTCTAATGATCTCTCATATCAATACAAAGCAATATTGCTCATAACATTGTCATATCATAACATTGTGCCAAGATCTTATGCAGAACTCAAGGACCTACTAGATCATGCTTAAGCCATCATGACAACTTACCATACAACTTCACAAGATCACCTATGGGACATCAATGACACTCAATTACCTTTGACATAAATGACAACATCAATACCTCGACACAACAATAGGAACATACCTCAACATGGTATTGGTATCTTTTGCCACCTTTAGACTCGCTCTTACATGTCTAGGTTGTTGGGAGAAGCCTTCAACCCCCACGCTACCCACCTGCTCAAAAAATAAAACTGCCTTGGTCCCTGGAGCCTTAGATGGGGTGAGATTCAGGAAACCCCTCTACAAACTAGATGACCTACAAACATTATGAACCAACTTATCTATTAGTTCATATTTTATTATATCACAAATAAGTCCAAATCTTTTAGAGTACGCATTTTTCTAACCCCCTTTGTATTATCAACATTATCATAAATAAGTCTAAATATTTTATAATGTGATTTTTTTGAACCCAAAAATGAAGATTATTAGAAGGTCATTCACTTTAAACATTTCCATCAACTTCATTTTTATTTTGTATTGGTTAGGTTTAGTTTTTTATGATGAATGATGTGATTTACAAATTATTTTATTGCCAACTCTTCTTCGCATGGAATTTGTTTGGGTCATGTTCAAATAACCCTTGATCATCATCAAATACAAATATAAATACAATTTTTTTTTTTATGTTATGTGGATTTATAAACATTTTATTTATTTCCTTAAAATTAAAGTATTTTAATAAAATAAAAAATGAGTATAAATAGGGGGACGAATTCAAGAATTATAGTGGAATGGAATGGGCTATGCTAGGGTTTACTTTGACTACAGGAATGGTGAGCTTACATGGAAAATGACAGTGTGGGGGAGAAGAGTCCAGGGGAGAGTGATTCATTGGGACAGAGAATGATACTATGCAAATTGACTCAAGCAATGCAGGATCTTTGTAGGGGTAGATCAACACAAGGGTGGGAGCATGTTATGCTAAAAATCCATCAATATCATGGCTACTTTGAGAATACATATAGAGTTTTCCCATCGGTGGTGGTGGTTGAAAGGATGAGGAGGCTTATATCCAAGGACCAGCATAATAGAGGTTTTAAAAAAGGCTTCCATGATATGCTAAAACAAGAAAATATGTGGTGTAAATTGAATCAGATCGGGTAGGAAAATACCATAATGATGCAACATATTGTTGTGTCAGCAATGGTAGAGACCTTGGGATGGTCAACTTTCATTGGGAATCATAGTTTTTTCAAAAGGAAGGATCTAGTAATACACAAACTAGTGGTTCAGGAGAATGGAGGTAAAGTGGTTGACAAAATGTCTAAACAGTTTACAAGTCAAATGTTTGGAAATGGAAGAGTCTGAGTATCAACAAGATGAAAAGGAGGATAAGTTGAGGTTTTAAATCTTGGTTAAATCCATTTTAGGAAAACTAATTTGCACTTGGGTACAAGGGACATATTCTGTGAAGGATTTAAAATTGTGTTTGGAGGTTTCCTTAGGTATCCCTACGGAATCTCAATGTTTGGTGTACCAAGGTAAAGAATTGCATGACCATTGTCCATTGTCCTTCTATCATTTGAGAAAAGACTCACTCATATTTATGAATTCAAGACTATGGGGAGGTATGGAAGGATTAAATCAAGCTTTTCCTTCTAAACCTACAACTTTAAAAGAAGCAATAAGAAATACATCCTCCAAACCATTTTTTGTGAAGTGTCCTCCTCCAACTCAAGCTTATATTATTGAACAACCAAAGAAGATCCCTTTTGTGGAGATTGTAAAGGAGGAAGTGGATGCCTATTTCAATAATTTAATTAAGGATGCAGTTATTTGTAGATTCAATGGCTTATGGCCTTCATCAATGGGTCTACAAGACTTGGTCAAAGAAATGTGAGATTTGTATATGCTCTAAAGGTTTTTTTTAATTCATTTTAGTGAATAAGAGGATTATCAAAAATGTATTTTGGAAGGCCCTTGGTTTTGGGGTAATGCGAGTTTGTTTATCACTCCTTGGAATTTGATCCAAACACTCTCCTAGTAACAAAGATGTCAGTGTTGGTTCAATTCCTTAACCTACCCTTGCATTTATGGCATGCTTACAAGGAAATAGGTAATTTATTGGGGTATTTATTAAAATTTGATAATGTGAGAATGGATGTAGGGTTGTGCACCTTTACTAGAATTTGTGTAGAGATTGATTTGAGCAAAGTGGTTCTGGAAAAAATCATTCTGAAATATGGAAAAAAAATTCATGTTCAAACTTTAGATTATGAGAACACAGCTTTTAGATGCTATGTTTGTAAAGTACCTGGTCATCTTTATGCTTCTTATCCCTAGGGATGATTTAAATCAAGAAATAAAAAGGGGGAAAAGATAGCCTCAAGCAAATTGAGTGCTCCAAACCTGACAATAGTTGTTGAGGATTGTTTTGAAGATTTAGAAATTCAAGAAAATGTTGAAGTGGGAGGTAGGAAGAAAGAAGAACAAGTGGTCCCTGCTACCGAGGATGAGTCAATAGTGGGGACAAAATAAAAAATCTAGAATCTTCCCTTAAACAAGACAATATGGGGAGTAAAGAGAGGACATGATTATGAAAATTTAGATTTAGATAAAGAGTTGCTAGAAAACATAAACTCAGAATTTTAGAATCATGAAAAACAAATGGTTGCAATGAATTCCAAACTAGGAATTTGGCAGAAAGTAAAAAAGAAACCAAAAATAGTAAAAAAGGCAAGACGTCAACCTTTTAGACTACTTTCCCACTCACTAAGGGCTTTGTTTCTGTGATCAATTTTTGGGTGGTTAAAATTCTTGTTGTTAATCTACTTATGGCTTTTTGGTTGTTTGATGCTCTTGGTTTCTTGATTGGCTATGGTGGTTTAGCCTAGCTCCTTTGTGTAATCCTTTATTTAAGTTTTGAGCCTTTTGTGGTTGTTTCTTGTAAAACCTTTTATTTGGTTGGGGGCCTTAAATAACCTCATATCTATAAAAAAAAATGTGTATAAACATAATAAACTAAAAAATAAAACATAGTTGTCTACCTTAAATTTGTTTTATTTCATGATAGGAATAAACTAATTGTCATTATATATATCTATGCATACATTCATGAAAACACATGATTTATGTCTATCTAATAGGTTAAGTTCAACAACATGTCTAAGTGTAATAAATGAAATTAGGCTACACAAAGTAAATATAAATGGCTAAGGAGTGGTCAATGCTAATTAGTGTTTTGAAATACTAGACTTGTAGAATGATTATATAGATTGTCAAGAGATTTTGCTCCTAAAATTGGGACTCAACAACCTCTACTAGGCAAACATGTACTAGATGTAGGTTCATCTTGATTAGAATTACAACTATTAAGTTTGTCTTTATGTTGACAATTTTATCATACACAGGGTTGTCAAACATAATTTTTCTATCGCTAGTGTGTTGTCTCCTTTTTAATGTTCTTCTACCTTAGCTTCATTATTTTTTTAGGCAAGATGTGAATAATTGATATTATTCCTCTTTGGCCTAGATTGACACTCCAAAACATATAAAGAGTTATGGATTTGGGCAACCATTGAACCAATGTTGCAAACAATGTATCCCACATGTTTGAAATTAGATCTCCATGTAGATTTGTGGGTTTGTGGATGAAATAGCTCAAGTGAGGGTTTTGAACCTTACATTTCCTATAAGTTATAATACATTTATATGCAAGTTGATACCATTCTTTGGCACAAGGGAAAATATGAGACACCAAGAAGAAAAATTATGTCACAAGTGTGTGAGGTATAACTTAATGAAACTCAACTTGATGTAGGAGGAATTGTGTTTGATGATTGGATATTAGCATGACCTTTAATATTCAAAGTTATATGTGTTTCTTCTATTTATTTATTTTAATCCCTGAAGTGTTTTATCATGGCCTTATATAAACAAGCTAATTTAGGACAAGTTGAGTGTGTTAGCCAACTTTTGAAATAATGAGAGGTGGGGTTAAAGGTATAGAAACAAAAATAATGGGAAGAATGGCCCACAAGGCTAAAAGGGACAAACACACACATAACATGTGTTTGACCTTGAAGAATCCATAATCCTAGACATGACATGGGCTCTATTTTTTAGGTAGAGCATGATAGTACATGATATATAGTCCAATAATTCTAATAGATACTTTTTTATAAGTGTTAGGTTGTGTTTTTTTGGTTCAATGGCTAAGTGGGGCCATAATAGACCAAGAAACATGTAAATGTGTACAAGTTTGTCAAATATGATAAATTTGAAATAAGACACTAGGATTAAAAGTTTCGTGCCAGATTTAGGTGTTTATATAATGCCCCCACTTTGACATGAATATAAGAATGTGAGTGAATGAATGCGTGTATCAAAGTATAAATGTAAATAAGTTTAAATACATGTTAGTGTATTTGAATAATCCTAAACTTTTATATGGTTTAAGATGCACTTGTAATATTGATTATAAATATGGATAAGCACAAATTGGTGCACACTTATCCATATCATATTAATAAATAAGAGTATCAACTGAATAATTGATTTCGAATATTGATATGAAAATTAGTTCTTTAAATAATACTTGATCTACAAGTAATCTACTCTCCAAACCTAACCCTAACCTCCTTATTAACTATATAAGAGCATAAAGGGATCATGGGGAAGGTAACTTTTGTGAATGAGAGTTATTATTGCAATGCTGAATTTTTATTAGAGGTTTTTAATATAGTAAATAATGTGATGCAATCAACATTTATTCCATCCCTATCTTGGAAGTATTAGATGTTAGTCAAAATATTAGAAGGACTTTACTATTAAAATGTTGATATTTATATATATCTTCATTGACTATATTATTTCCAATGTACTTTCTTTTCCATTATGGACCAAGGTTTCTTTTCCATTATGGAACAAGGCATGGAATTTTGTAATCAAATGTATTTCTTTTCTAAAATCAATGTATGGATGAAATTTAAAATGTAAAAGTAATGTGAGAACATGTTGTGTTTGATATTTAGTATGTACTTGCATTTTTTAACATTAACAATGATCCAAAGATGAGAAACATGTATTGATGTTTCCATGAAAATTGTTGTAGTCGTGTTTTGGTAGCTTATGATAATATGACTCTGTCATGGATGAAAATGGGATGCTCACATAATTTTAATTATGACATGAAAAAAAAAAATAAAGAAAGAATGTGTACATGCACAAAAGAGTATTGAGGTAATGTGCATTGACATAGAAAATGCTTGATGGAATCACTAGGGATGTCATTGTATATCAATATCACCATTATAAAGTAAACCCAATTCCCTCATTATGTTGGATATTTGTATATATATTCTATCATGCTTAAGTTTATATCCCTATTTTTGATATAATTTTTTTAGGGGGATGTTCACCTCATGTATGCAATGGACCTAGATGCATAAATATTTTCCATCTCACAATTTTGATTAATACTTGGTATTAATACAAATTCCTTGTATCATATATTCATAAACTAACTTGGTGTTGTAATGTTGTATATGGTAAAGGTTACATTAATCCAAAGGGTTTAAAGTACTACGACTCTCTAATCAATGAACTTATTGATCATGGTATTACACATACCCTCGATGGAAACATGTTAAAAAAAAATCCCTGGATCTATTCATTAGTTGTAGACTTGAATGTTTAACTAATAGATGTACATTTTGGAAGGCATTGAACCACAAATTACATTATACAAATTTTATTTGCCACATAATTTGGATAATGTGTATGGAGGATGGCTCAGTCCCTAGATAATTTAATCTTTGTTTCCGTGAAGATATATATATATATTTTTAAATATTATATAACAATCATTTTATACCCTAAAACATTCATTTATAGTGTTTTCAATGAAATTGTAGTCACCATATAATGCTATAGAAAATTTATACTAAGATATTTATAATGGTGAATAAAATATTTCTGTAGTCACTCAAATTTTGTCAGAAATACTTGATAATGTCAGTTTTGGTCCTATTCCACTTTAATTGACTTGAGCACTTATTCTAGACTATTTCTCCACCTTGGTCTATGCTAAACATCTATATGGACTTATTATTTTCTAAATTTTTATCTTACACATATAGAAATGTTCTTAACTTCTAAAAACCCCTCTAAGCATCTGTACATACATCCCTATGCCCAAAATTTGCATGCTTCCCTTAAGGACTAAAATGCCTAGTAAGGAAAAATAGTGGCAAATGGTTCTATACCCTATGAATTGATCTTATCCTTAACCTTTATAACTGACACTTTTCAAATTTGAACCCTACCTTATAGTTTGATTTGTATTTTTAGGATATGTAGCACGAGGTTTTTCCCCTTTGGATCGCTATAAAGGTACACATATGTCACCTATTCTACCACTTTTCAATTTCAATAAAGAGGCACACTTACACTATTGCACATATATCCAAGCTTCCATATTCTTCCCAATTCTAATCATTTGATGTAGTCCTTATCCAAGTCCAAATCTTATTTTATCCAATCCAAATTAGAGCATGATCAAGTATTCAAGTCAACTGTAATCACCTAAAAGTGGTAATTGGATGCTAAGAGTGTTGCTTGAGTTACCCTATCCCTAGACTAGCCATAGACCTATTTTAGAGCCTTGGATTTACATTTGCAGCCATTCAACATACCACATTTACTTATAGCTAGTCAAGACACCATCCCTAAACTATCACCTCTGACCCCAATCCAACTTTATTTGTAATCTTCCAAAAGGACATTAGCGCCACATTTGGGACACTACAACCACATGGCGCTAGTTTCACCAATTGGGTGATATTGTCATTAGCCCCAAATCTTCCCAATAGATACTTTTTCAAATGTGTACCCCTCCTAAGGTTGGCCTAAGCTTATTTTTGTATTCGCACAAATAACAAAACCCTGTAAATACAAGTCTAATCCACCTTTATTGACTAGATGGAAAATAAATGTAAAAGCTATTCAAACCAAATACAAAGTTGTGAAAAATCAAGGTACATTATCCCTATTATGCCCTACTTTCTACATACTACCATCTATAATAGCCCTAAGTCCAATTTTCAAGCATTCTAAAGCTCAATCACATTCAAGGCATCCAAGGCCACTCTCATTCTAGCATTAAGTTGCACATACATCAAGCACTAGGTGGGAGAACTACATTGGACTTGGTCCCTCTTTAAAGTATTGGTATGTAGGCAAATCTCTACACAATGGGGTGTTGAGGATGTCCAATCCATCCTACTAACACACTCAATTCTTGCTCATATCACACTTGTAATTAAAACCAGGGTTTGCACATCAAATCAAGCTTTTTAGGTACAATACACAATTATAGGCTTTAGTCACATAGGAATAAAACATATAGATATATACATAGGTGCTCTCCAAAAATAGGAATAGTCCCATAAATAGGACATTAGTTCCACATTTAGGACACTACACACAGCTGATGCTACTATACAAACTAGGCATTATTGTCCAGTAAATACATGAATATTAGAATCTTGTTGGCAACACATACTACTACCCAAATCTCCATTTTCAAAACCTAGATCATCTGTGATAGTCAATTTTTGGCCAAGTCTCTATTTATCCCTATTTGTTGCTATTTATAAAAAGTTAAAAGAAGTCAAAATCATTTAAAAATTAGTAGGTTAATTATTGTAATTTATTTAACCGATTTAGACATCTCAACCCTTCAACCAAACATAGGTAATTGCACTTGTAAAACCCTAAAATATTAAATCATTTGGTGAACTCATCTTACTTCGAGCATTTCATGAAAACCTAACTTGCATTAATTTGTTATTTTTGTGTAATAAATTTAGAGCTGCATACTTTTAATTTTTTAATTTTATTTAGACAACCTAGTTAATTAAAATCAATTTTTCATTAGCGTTTCAATTTATTTTACATTTAATTTAAATTATTGCAAAGTAACCCTAACATTAGACACACTTAGGGTTTGTGTCCTTTTTCTATATACTCATATTTCATTTCCTAAAATATTCCAATTTGCTGCAATATAGAAATTTTGAATTCTTTCATAGATTACTATTCTTTAAAAGTCCAAAATATATAAAACTTGTTTTCATACCTTCAACCTACAATGACAGAGTTTAACAACAAATTTGATGAAACTGATAAGCATCAATTACAAGACTTTATGTCTAAACATAAGAATATACAAGATAATTTCATAAACATTTTTAAGAGGAACTCCAAAAGAATAACAATGGTTAATCTTCCACCCCTAAAGTTAATGACATTGTTACACCTTCAGTGGGGCCCACTAAACCAACTCAGATAACACAACACAAGATTGTTATTCGACCATAGTGATAACTAATCCACTTGTGGCTAGTTTTTCTCCTCCTGATGTTCAATCCCTTATGTAGCAGATTCTTTATCTACAATCTAAGGTGTTACATATTGAGTAGGGAGAAACCAAGCCTTCACATGCTTTGGATTCCAACATTCTATTGCATACACCATTAACACATCACATTGTGAAAACTCCTTTGACATTCAATTTCATAGCACCCAAGGTCATATTATATGATGGTAAGGTTGACCCAAAGCATCACGTTAGAGCATTTTACACAACATGCTTGGACTATGTGTCTAACTATTAGCTTCTTATGAAGCTCTTTCCATGCAGTCTCAAGGATTATGCCTTACAATGGTTCTATGATTTGCCTAACCAATCTATCACAACATTCAATCCTTTATCATATATGTTCCTAGTACACTTCTCTATCAACATAAGTGATAAGATATCATATGCACAAGTGGCACAACTAAAGTAAAGGTCAAATGAGCCCAAAGTTGATTATGTCTTACGGTACAAGACAATCTTATCAAAATTGACTAGCCCCATGACAAACATAGAGCTTCAAGATATATTCAAATAGAGTGTATTACCATCACTTCAGAAAGAAATATTATTCAAAACTTTTACCACATTTATAGGTATGTGCCACACAGTTAAGGAAAGAGAAGTTAAGCTCTTAGAAATGGGCAAACTCAAATATACAGATGGATTAGATTCAACTATTAAGAGTTCAAAAAAACCTCCATACAAAGTCAGGGTCATAGACAACAAAATAGATCAAAAGTCCATAGTCAATGCAACTTTAGAGCCTTTTCTGAGATTGGTTTTATCATCTCTTTAGCACAGAGTCTTCACTAATCTACCAAAGTCACCAACATGACTTCTACAATAACTATTGGAATGCAATGTCATATCTCTCCCTCCCATTGAAGAGGTTGATACGACATGGCCTCTTCCAAAGAGTTATGATTCTGATGCATTTTTTTAGTATCATAAGGTACCAAACCACACCATAAATAAATGCATTAGCCTGAAGCACAAGATACAGGATCTCATTGAGGTCGACATTATTGTTGTGGGCACACCCACTGAGTCACTGAAATTACAAATAGAGGCAAATCCACTTAAGATATTTTTAGATCTTTTTCCTAAGCATACAACTAATAAGGTAGGGGGAACATTAGGTATTCATTATACATACCAGGCTCATCCACTGCCAGCTTCCTATCACATAGTTGCAAAGTAGACACATCCTCTACATAATATTATTGGCATGTATCAAACTATAGTGCCACCTAGACCACTTATCAGATTTTAAAAGTAGGATATTGTGGATGATGACATAGATTTACATGCACTCTTCATACGAGCATATATAAACCACCATCATGTTCATAGTGTCATGGTTGACAACAGGTCAAGTATAAGCATGTACACCATGACACTCTTACAACATTTGGGCTACAAAGAGTAGGATATATTCCCTACAGATACAATTATTAATGGTTTTAGTGGCCACATTTAGAGCTCCATCAGGGAGATAGTACTTCCATTATAGGTGGGCCCAACACACATAGCCACTCAGTTTCTAATAGTACCTAATGTGAATGTATTCATCATATTATTGGGAAGGCCATGGTTACAACAACTCAGAGCCATCCCATCTATAGTAAATCAATGCCTTAAGTATATACATTGTAAACAAGTGGTTAAGATTGAGGGTGTCCCATATGAGTATCTTATTTTTTTAGACACCTATCTGGCCACCAATAACCATCAACCAGGCTTTTGACCAATTTCCACCAAAATGCATAATTTGGCCTAAAAACACTAAAACACATTAAAAGCTTTAAAATTAATATATTTAAGTACCGATTTTGGCTAGGGTATCCCTAATTGGGGAAATGCAATTTATGGATAGCTAACTTTGATCAAATAATTTTGAGTCAAAATGTCAATTTTGCACCTGGGTGCCCTGGATTACTTTTTCCTATCAAATTTCTTGCACAAGACACATGCCTTTGTTATTTGGTGTTGAAAACATCCTAAATGGGATAATGGATCTAATGCATCTGACATCATATCCTAATTCTAATCTAGTCAAATTTTGAGCTAATAACAAGATATTCTGATCAATTTGATTAGTTTGTGCACAAATTGCCAAGGTTTTGCATCAAAGTGCTTAATCATGTTTTGGGCTAATTAAACCAAATCAAGTTTTGAAGTTAATTTTCTATGAGATTTGTTGATTATTTTTTTTGGAAATTGATTTCTATTAACTGCATCATCAGGTGACATCATTTCTTGGGAAGACATCCCTAGGCCATAAATGCCACAAATATCTGAATCAAACCACCCCATGCCTCATCAAAGCTCTTCCATGCCTCTTAAATTACCCTCTATCCCAAATATTGATGAGCCTATTTATAGATTTTTGTTACATAATTGGATTAATCCTTAGCCACACATCTCAATCTTGAGATGGATGGTTCAGATTGATTCTAGACATTTTCCAAAATCTATAAATAGGAGGCCTTGCCACATAAATTTTAGGCTCTCACCAAAGTTATAATGTTGAATTGATTCCAAAACTTCATGCAAATTAGTGTTATAATGCTAAAATATTAAGCCAAAGCTAAGATAAAGCCACACAAGGTGCCAAGGAGAGGTGGAGGTAGTCAAGCTTTCATTGATGCAGACTTCATTAGCACAATATTGAGCAAGCCACTACAACAAGCTATTTGGAGCATCCAAGGAAGGTGAAGGATTTATTTGTCTTTGCATTCTAGTTGTGTTTCTCATTTGGTTTTGTTAAATATGCTCCTCCCTTGAGATAGGCTTAGGGTGTTAGCTTAGTGTGTTCTTTATTTGGATTTTATTTCATTCACTAACACCATACTAAGCTTCCCCTATTGCAATCCTATATTCACACTTCCCACCCCATAGGTAGTTCCAATACAAATTCTAGTCACACTTTCAACACTGATACCAGTTATAGTTCTAGTTCTAGTACCACTACCATATATTACATGGTTATCCATTTAAATTGAGAATACAACTCTTATGCATACATCATAGTGTTTAAAAAATTCCTTAGAGTAAGCCAGGTCTACTTATATAATGTCTACACACACGCATACTCTCCCTCAAAAACCATTACTAGAGAGACCATTGCATCAGAGATATGTCACGAATTCTGGAGGATACTCCTCTACACATTTTACACTGAGATCAGTTATATTGGGGTCTAAGGGTTTTTAGCATAGGACACATACATCACCTACAACTTCTATATCTATCAGATGGGTCCCTAAGACCCCTACAGTTCATAGGGCATCATAGTCAGTGCCACAACACCATAATATCACTACTCACACAGTTTCAGGGTCAGATTATACAACACACCAGATCATGGGCTCATAGTTACCCTTTCACACCACTCACACGATCATTGTTCTACTCTTTGACATAGGTCACAGTGATGGTGAGTCTCCCATGAGACTCATAGGTTAGTATGGTTCCTACCCTTGTACATCATTCTCTCTCTAGTTCCTTGTGCATAGTTTATTTTCATATGCTTATACATAGCCTATACTCAAGAAATAAAAAAATAATATAATATGTCAACATAAAAAAACATTCAAATATTTCAAAAATCTAATTTTTTTTTCCAGATTGTATCCTTTGCTTTGCTTACATTTTTACTACTCACCAGATATTGCATATTGTTAGCTATCCTAGTGTAGTTGGTTTTATCATACACATATGCTTCACTAGTTCTTATCGAGTGTTTGTAGATCTTAGATAGGACTCAGATCCACTACACTAATCTATATTGGCTATCATCTACCCATTGGGGGAGTTTACACCGATCCAGGTTTATACATTGCTACATCTTCCCACTCGGGGGCATCTCCTACATAGTTATTATAACCATGTTTTATCTTTACATACTATACATTCCAGTTACACATTGATTTATCTTGATATTGATCATTGTTATTCATTTCTTAGATTTTTTATCGATTATCACTAGTTAGCTTCAATATTTATCCACCCTGACATCTACATATATTTGTATTACACAATTATACATGCTTTCATTTATAGTTCCAAGATTAGACTTGATTATGTTCCTATGATTCTTACATCTTAGAAGGCATTTTAATATGCCATTGTTCCTTATATTTTATGCCACTTCTCAATTTTTATGCCTTGGACATGTTCCCATGTTCCTTCTATGTGCTTTTTCATGCTTTTATATGCAAACATTTGAACATGCCCTTATCTGTGGCTCTATGCCAAAATTACTTGTTGTTTGCATATGTGGACATTTGAACATGTGTCCATGTCCCTTGTATTGTGGCCCCTTAGCCTACTTTTTGTGTGTCTCATGTGCTTGTATGTTTGCTTCTTCGTATGCTTCTACACCATGACACTTGTATTTTCTTGTTACACACACACTAATTTTCAATGCCATGAGGGATCTCATACATCTACCTTTCCTACTTGGGAGCCTTGGTGGCCCATCCTCCTAGATAGTTACTCAAATTTACTATTGTTATACATTACTTACATCTATCTTGACACCCTTTTCTAATGCTAGATTACAACATACATCTTACATTTCCTATTATTGCTTAGATACATTTACATTCTGATGATATGTTTGTACATTATATTGGAATATCATGCTCCACCTAACATATTTTGTAGGGCTACTTCTTTAGAGGATAATTCTTTCATAGGTTTCAAAAATATCCTCAAAAGAGGGGGCATTTATAAGGGTTGTTACAAATATCAGGCTCCTATTTTGCTTTTCATAGATACATTTCAACACATAGGCTCAGTTTCATATATTAGACTTAGGGAAAACACAGAATAGAATAGAGGTTCAACAATGAGTTTATAGCACATAGAGATCAAAGTGGGCAGTCATTAGTGACCATATTGGGACACTAGTGCCATAGGGTGCTATTGTCTAGTATCCCTAGGTCAAGATAACCCAGATCATTTAGGCTAGTACACTAGGTACAATACATATTTGTACAGATATAGTCACAAGTTTGGTAGTTGTGTTCAAATTTAGCTCATATTTATTCATTTCAATTTAGTTTCATACCGATTACTCAAATTTGGGGGCATCATGCTTGGCATGATCACTCATACATTCAAATTAGTTACACATATTCAACTATTACATACTTGATTCAGATTCAATATAATCATATACTAAACTGGGGGCATTATGTGGCAATAGTTTCTATATACTCAACTTCAAACATGTTGATCAAATGGAATGGAAAAATACATGTCATTCTCTATATTATATACACTTGCTATCACATTCCAAGTTGTCACCAGATTCATGCCTTACTCCATCTATAGTGGTTGGCCTTCCTAAGTGGCAAAGAACTGCCTAATATACCTAAGTGGCCATGGAGCCAAATACACAGTTAGAAACAAAGAGAGTTGGCTGGCCACTAACAACATAAATTAATACCCAATGCCTACTCTTAGATATTACAAGCGGGACCTTAAATATATATATATTTTTCCTTACTTTCAACACTTTGTGTAGTATAGTTACATGTGTATCTACTTCACACAAGGAGAAATGATGCAGTAATGGCCTACTTAATTTTTTGATCCACCTATATGAGAGGGTTCAACACACTTACAGTCTTATCCCTATTCACAGCTCCTCATAGCCCCTGTCATATTTGCATTGTTGGAGATGAGATCAGGATCCACCAAGTAGGGGTAGGTAATGATGGAGTCAAAATAGGGTTGAGTTCTTGAGCCACCCATATGAGGATTGAGCAAGCCATCAACTTAGTTTAAATTATTTAATGATATGATTACTATGCATATTCACACATAAAGTCACAATTTTTTTTCTTGTTGTTGCCACTTTCATGCATTAGTTCATGTACCCAATGAGGTGTATTCATTCATTTCCTCTCTCGTTACTTAGTTATTTCATTACAACACAATCTTTTGCTTTTGATTATCTCATTAGTAAGGATTTATTTTTGCATGTTTCATTGTAGGACATTGCTTTGGATCATGTTTCACATAAGCAAACCCATATTCACATATTCAAACTTAGCTACATAGGTTTTACTTCCAAGGTAAGTCCAGGTATGCTTCTTTTTTATTTATACTAGTCATTTTGATTTGTTTCATTACTAGCATAAATGGGGGGTAGATGTAATAACCTAAAAGTGGTGATTAGATGCTAAGAGTGTCGCTTGAGTTAGCCTATCCCTAAGCTATCCATAGACCTATTCTAGAGCCTTAGACTTACATTTCCAATGATTTAACATACCGCATTCACTTATAGTCAGTCAAGACACAGTTCTTGAATTGTCACCTCTGACCCCAATCCAACTTTCTCAACAGTCTGCCAAAAGGACATTGGCACCACATTTGGGACACTACATCCATATGGTGCTAGTGTCCCTAATTGGGCGCTACTATTCTTATCCCCAACTCTTCCCAAGAGATACTTTTTTAAATGTGTGCCCCTCCTAAGGTGGGACTAAGCTCATTTTATTATCTACACAATCAACTTAAGTTTGATTTTGAATATAAACTTATTATTCCTTTTTATTAAATGATACAAATGATAGGATTTTATATGTAAACATATATTTTAATTGTTGGATTTATACTAATGATAGGATTATGTACATGGTAATTATAATACAATAATAACAACACAAAAATGTATATTTCTATTTATAAATCAAACTATTTCTATTTATAAATTAGAAGAGACAATATATAAAATGTAAAATATCAGATTTATGTTGTTGAGATATTTCTTATGACAAATCACTTTATTATAAATATAAAGATAAAAAAGATTATTCCTTAAATAGGTACAAATGATTCCTAATTTTGTAAGGAAAATGAGTAAGTCAATTTTGACTAGTATGTCTTATTGAGATTATTTTATTAATATCAAATACTCTAATGTTAGGCTAAGTATAAATTATCTCTTACTTGTAAGAATATTTGCCTTAATATCAACTACTAGAATGTTAGGTTGAGTATTAATTATCTATTTCTTGAAAAACTAATAGGTTAAGTATTAATTATTTCTTTCTTGAAAAATTAACTTTTCTAGATGAGTGAAAAGTATAATTATAATATATGCCTTCCATAGACTTTATTATATATTGTGATGGCCTTCTCAGACATTGAAGTCATTATTTGTTAAATTGTGTGTGCATTAGAGTCCTACTTATAAATATTTGGAGCCTTAAAGATACATGTTAACATATGCAATCTTGGGGATCTAATGTGAAAACTTTAACATGCATGCCTAAGATCTAGAATCAATTCCTGACATCCTTATAATTCTATGTTGATGATAGGACCATTGTGTTTCTTGAATTACAATCTATTTGGGGTCAATGAATATGATCACGATCCCTTTAATACATTTATGCTTATAACATAATCTTGTGTAAACACACTCTTGATCTATTTTAAATATAATATTTAACCTCTTGTTAGATTTGATAAATTTTCATTGATTTGATAATCTAGTGTAAAACATGATTTAAGAGGATTTGTGTCACTAGGTCAAACCACATATCACTGGAGTTGAACATGTAGCCTTTAACTAATGTCAGTAACCACATCATTACGTTTTACACCTATGTGTCAGTTTATTCTTTGTAACTCCACTTCTGAGTTACCACATAACTCCTGCAATGTCAGTATTGTAGCTAATAGCTCATCAATAATAATAGTTAATGATGTCACCACACTTTTTGGTTATGAAGTGGTTGCTAACAACTATTGTAATGGTTCAACCGATGTTTCATCTT
The DNA here is from genome assembly GCA_037957365.1 of Torreya grandis. Lineage (NCBI taxonomy): Eukaryota > Viridiplantae > Streptophyta > Pinopsida > Cupressales > Taxaceae > Torreya > Torreya grandis. The sequence goes on from JARHVA010000451.1 coordinate 1,663,807, forward strand.
CTTGAATTATATGATAATTTACAATTCCATTCTTCATAGGTTAGCATCTTATTGAGCAAAACCATAGAATAATAGAGTTAGGAAGTTATTTGATATCAAACATATGATCTCTCAGATATTGTATAGGACTTACCATAATATAACTTTGTTGTCATATATTTCTTGATTTCCATTCTTCTTTGATGCATTATAATTTCATATTCTATGTCATTCAATAATTCACTTCTGTATATAACCCTCTTAGCTAGTTTAAGTAAGTAGTCCACCAGATCTCCCTTGGGTCCTAGATTAATAGTATTAGAGTATACACACTTCATATCATTTCCAAGTGGCATCAATGTGTTATGAATTTCTTCATTATTTGTACATCCACTCATACGAGGTGTGATTATAGTAAGCTAGGGTTTGATACTTATGATCCTTCATAACAACTTCCTTCACATTCAGAAATGTTCTAGAAAATCATAGAGGATGCATTTCAAAGACAACTACAAGATTTAGAATAAGTTCATGCACGTGAATGAGCAATTATCATTGATCATTTATTGCTACTTCTCAAGTGATAGACTCCTCCAACCACCCCTCATTCTCATTGCCTGTTTGGACAAACACAATACAAAGTACAAGTCAATATAGACATCACTAGATTTGAAGGAAAAATGGATGTATATGTAATATATATTTGGCTTAACCACATTTGTTCATACTATATTGATAAACATTTACATGACCAAGAAAATACTACATTCTCTCTTCTAGAAGTTTCTTTATTTGTTAAGAAATCAGGAGAAAGTTATTGTACTTCACATGAAGATGAAGTCAATTTAGACACATATGTAGACACATGGAATGGTTTTGTATAATAACTCAAATCAACCTATTATCCTGTTGGAAACTATGATGATCAATACATCAAGTGTTGTGCCAATAAAAAGAGTAATTTGTGTAGTAATACATGGATACCTTTCATGTTATGGTGTCAAAATTTTGGATTCAGGATTCAAATTAAAATCTTTTTTGAAGCATAGGTCAGACTTGAGACGTCATATATATTGTTGCTTTCAACATGCCCTAATTTCACCTTGAAAATTAGGGAACCTATTTCTTTACTTTGGATCCTGATTTTTCTAAATTGATCTAGTTTATTCCCTGGGTATGTTTTAGGTGTTGACCTAATTTGAAAAAGAGTCTGTGACAAGTTACAACTATGATATGACATTGAATTTACCCTTTGAACTGGGTCTGAATAAAAAAAAAACTATTTCAGGCACTTGGTCTATTTTTTTTCAAGTGAGACTTCATTGATATAGTTATTTGAGTTTGCACATATAATAATTCTTGATTTATTTTGACCAATATTATGAAATGTATATAAATCTTCCATTTTGTAGTCCATTTCAGCGTATATTCAAGAAAATTCCATAATTTTTCAAGGCTTTCTCGATATCTTTTCTAGTAATAGGGTCCTTAATTACCCCTTCATGAAAATATAATGATTGAGTATTGTTATGGTTTTAATTTGAGTCTTAGTCATTTTTAGATAATGATTTGATTTTAGCTTCAAGTTAAAATAAAGGACTATTTTTCATGTCTAGGTTTATTTCCTTTTATTCTACCTTCGTTTCTTTTGATTAAAATTTTGAATTTGAAAACAAATGGCTATGTCATTTTCTCAACTAAATTGTCACTTAGCTAGCTTCCCTATGAGTCCACAAATAAGTAAAGAGTGGACACTTGTCATTCACCCACTTTTTCGAGACTTTCTTTCATCTCATTCATTTTTTTGAATCCTCCAGGTAAGCGAGATTATACCACATGGCACAATCCCATGTCCCTGTATCCTTGTAACCTTTTGATCTTATTTGACTAATTATATACCTCTAAGCATCTGAGATTTGGATAAGTGTCATGATCTCAATTACTCACTCCTTTCTAGCTTCTAGATCAACGATCATGGCCCTTTAACCACTTAGATAAGTGAGATCATAACATGTGGTGTGATCTTATTTCTTTGGGCCCCTAGGCTAGTAAATATACTTCCAAATTATAGTCAATCCTGTAGATGCTAGGGATCATGCTAACTAGCATGATCCTATTTTTTTGAGTTGTTAAGGTGGTTCGTATCCTTTTAAGTCTCTTGTCAAGCCTTAGGTGAATGAGATTTAGACATGTGTCAAGATCTTGTTTCACTAGGATCATGTAGGTCATTAGTATAACTATACACCCAATCATGCCTTGAATTACTAAAAGGATGTCATGTGGCATCAACTACTAATTGGACAGTGTATTGGTGACCATGTTAGTATTTCAACTGCTTAAAATTGGTGGTCATCCAACTTGTTAAGACAATCATATACTTGGTATGATTTTCCGTTTGGACCTTAATTGTTAAATTTGCTAAGTTATTTGGATTTTGAGTCTAGTTTATCACTTCAAAAATCTAAAATTAACTCTGTTGATATATTCTTTTTGATCGAGAAAGACTTAATCATTTATTTGGTGGATTGGATTAATCATGTTCTGCCCTTTATAGATTGTTGTTTTTATAAGCTTTTTATTCAAGTTTTTATGGCTTAGTCGATTTTCATGAAATTTAACTCTAATGACTAGTATTTTTATTTAAATACTAATGGTCATTTTTTATTCGCATGTCCATATTCACCAAGTAGTCACCACTTATCAATATCTCAGATCTCCATCCTTCAAAACACTTTGGATGCAAAGCCAAACCCTTCGATCCTCCAAGTGTTTGGGATCATGCCACATGGCATGATCCTAATTTTTTGGGTCTTTGGGATGGTAAAAATAAAGCATGTAGGCAATAAACCTCCTATATGAATGGGATAGTGCCACATGACATCATCCTTCTTCTATGTACCTTTAAACCAAGCAGGAATAGTACAATGAGGCTAAGATTAGGCAAGTCCCCAAGATGATGCCACATGGCATGATTTAAGAAATTCAAGATTATCAAACCATGGAATAAAAATCAAGAACCTAAAAATCTCTGAGTGAGTGGGATAGTAACACTTTCCAAGATCTCACTACCCTAAAGTCTAAAGAAGAGTCAAGATCCTCAGTGAGCTGCGAATTGCCAAAAATTGGACACGAATAAGACATTGGCATATTTAAAACACATTGGATTTTCAAAGTAATAAGAAGAGGACACATAGGTCAGTCTTCCAAAAAATAATACATAGACCCCATAAATAGATTTAAAACTTTTAAATGATGCCTATTTTGCTCCTTTTGCCCATTTTATGCATCAAAATCTAAGAATTAGACTATGAGTCCAATCAATTTTTATTTAGTCATTGGATGTCTCTGTGAAGTGCAAAAATGATCATGGAAATAGATTCCAAAGTAGACCAAATAATGGATTGAGTCAAATAATTCCTATATAATGTAGATCACACATGCGAGGGTCATAATAAAACAAAATTGTCTTAACCAAAGATGATCACCACAATGAAGCCAAAGAGAATTATTAATAGATATAAAATAAAATTAGCCCAAACATTTAATGCATTGGTAACCAATCAAAATAAAACTGAAACTCATTTGGACCTATGTGTCTTGAAATGATTCATCAGTCTACTACCATTGTGTTACTAATATCTAAGGGAAAAGGATATACTAAAAAAAGATGCTATTATTTTGAAGATAATCACACATTGAATTTGTGTCATAGTTGGGACCTATTATTTAATGATATTAATCACCTTGTCAGTGGGTAAAATTGTTAAAAGTATATATAAATCTAGATATTAAAATAGAATTAGGGGTTGGTTGATTAGTGTTAGAAAGTATAGTAGAGGACCATATGCTTTTATTCTGTAATTTCCTATTTTCTTAGATAAATTTTCTTGTGAGTAATGCTATTGTGAAGTATTTTATATAAATCCATGACTTTGGTGGATCCTTTTTCAAGTAAATATCCAATGAATTGAAAGGCATTGAAGACTATTATTTAATTTATGTGCATGTATAAGGTGATTTTATCCATATTTCTTCATAGTTGAATACCTCAAAATCTTGCATCATCTGTGTTCATGGTTATGTGCACATTGGCCATACAAAAAATTGGTTTCATGGAGCTGATTTAAATCAAGTGAATCAAAATTATTCTAGCTACAAAATAGGCTTACATTTTCTTCTTTACCCTTAATTTTTTCTCTTTTTGTACATCTGTTAGAGTAAGTAGAATAGATTTGAAGTTGTAATCCATCTTTACAATCTTTATCTTAATTGCATATCTTGTCATTGTTGATAATGCATTATTGAATCCATATATGCAATGAATAATTATCGAATCAGCTACATCTTAGTGATAAATTTATTTTTTATGATTATATAAGTAATTAATTCACAAAATCATACTTATCATTATTTAAGTTTTTTATAAACATGCCCCTTGAAATAAAATAATTTTGCATCAACTACTGAACTACCTTGTAAGCCAAGACCTGTAAATAGTGGACCTTGGGGAGGTTTTGTCTCCTTTCAAGGGAGGTTAGGTGGATTTACACCCTACCTAAGTTGGTGTGGTTAAAAATCATCAAGAATAACCAGTTAGATTTGTATTTCTTAACTATCTCTTTGATCGAAGAAGACTATATATTTACTTGCATGTTTGAATCAAAGGCCAAGATAAAAATTAAGAGAGAGGAATATAAGTCTCAGACCTAACAACCATCTAAATATTCTAAGTACAATTGCAAACTAGGGAATAACTTCAAACACCCTTCACAAAAGAAGAAATAGTCATAAAATGAACAGATTAAGAAATCTAAGACTGGAAAGTGGTGTTCAATGCACAACTCCAATATCCATTCCAATGAAGAATGTTATGCTTGGAAAACACTACTTTCACAATGTGAAGTAATAGGTGAAACCACTATAACATTGGATAAAGGTAAGCACTACACAACAACCCTAGCCAGGCCTATACCACATGAAATAAAATAATCTAATCTAATACACACCAAATAAATCAAGTAAATGTAACTCTACTCAAGATAACATAGAAGTAAACTAAGCATGTATTAAAACATGCAACCTATTAATTTGTGCAGTATGTATATACCAAATGAAAGATTAAAATATATAAATATTTACCTTTGGACGAACATGGTGTGCCTCAATATCTCCCTTGTCCCATGGTAATTCACAAAGAGATTTTTATGGCTTTGTAAGGATCACACTATAGAAATTAGCTCTAGGCTAAAAGACTCCTAGTTTGAATCCAATAATTTCCCACAAGACAAACTATCTTCCTTCTAAGGCAAAAACCTAAGCAATGACTCCTCAAGCATAAAATTAGCAAAATTAAGAGTTATAACAATGCAAAAATAAATATTTCCCTCTATTGGATCAAAATAAAGGTGGTATTTATATCCAAAGATTGACCATAAACTCTTCCAAAAATTTAGCCGATAAGATTGACCAGCTCAATTTTATTAGGCAAGAAAAGTAGTCATTAGGTCTCAAACTAGGTTCATTAGAGTGACTTAGTTTCATAACGTGCAGTTTAACCTTCGTAACTGGATCAACCGAAGCTGACTTAATAGGAAAAAAAGAAGAATGAGATTATTTGCCTAGTGAGGGGATATTTTGAAAGGATAATTACTTAAGAAAGTGGATAAGTGTGAAAGTGTAGGTTTAGATCTGCATACAGAAAAAGAGTTGAACACTGATATATTTCTTCACTCAATAATATATCTACAATATCATTTCTTCTACTACTTCTTTATTACACATTACAAACCATATGAACACAATACAAATATATAGGATAGCATATCTTATTATCTAGGAATCCCATAACTATGAAATCTCCTAAAATAGCTCAATCTAACTATATTTACTATGGGATATATTGTTAACTATTAACAATATATTCATGTAATAGACTAACATATTAACGTATTATTATTTACCAAATTATAATTACATTATATTAATAATGTGAACATACTCTACCTCAACATTCACCCCCATGTGAACATTATTAATCCTATCTACACCTCCTTAATGTGAGTATGAGGAAAATATATATCTTCAAGAATTGGCATGAACAGAATCGTATGCTAATGCATACTTATAGGTATACATTCTACTGATGTGATTTTGTTGTACATGACCACTATATATGAAGGAATGCATCACAAATTCAATTGACATGACCATACATATGTGTCACCAGGGTCATCTCCATAAAGAAGTAAGACAGTCATGAAATCTCTGCAATTAGCTGCCCTCCTATACACCTATTTGCCATATTCCATTATATCCACACTCTCCCTTGTCTCTAAATAGCAGAGGATGTTTGAACAAGTAGGGTAATGAAAACACACAATTGCAAAAAGATAAAATCACACCACACATGTGAATAGGAATGCTCTTATGTTCTTATTTAAACACACACAAGTCACCAAATCATTGGTGCAGCCCCATCGTTGGTGACTGATGAGAGGTCGCTGAAAGACCTCCATCCTCTGAATATCCTCTATCCTCTAGTATTTTTTACTTACTTAACCTGATGTGTCGATGAATCTTGGTTGAGGAGAGAACTATCCCACAAGATAGATACTTTTGACATTTCATCAGGGTTGCCTAAAAATGCATCTGTAAGGCAATTTTTTTTATTTTTACATTTTTTTTGAGACTTTTGACTCTTGACAAAGACTTAACAACTTTTTAATTCATTTTTTAATGATATTTTGACAAAAACTCTAACTCTCGACTCTTTAATAATAAATAACTCAATTTGAGAAAGACTAAATGAAACTTAAAGACTATTGACAAATTTTTGACAAAGGACCCTAAAAATGATGCTTTTATATTTTGATTTTTGACAATAAAAAAGCCAACTATAATGACTTCCTAAAAACTATAGTTAAAAAGACTTCACTATTTAATAATTGAACCTTGATAATAAAAATAAATTAAAACTTTTAGTTACACCTATTGACCCAAAGACTATATAATTACTATGACGTAGTGAATAAAAAAACATTTGAGATCTATTGTGTTGTGAATTTAGCCCCCAAAATTGCTTTTGATAATGGATGTAATAGAATAACATGCTCAAGAAGAATACAACACACTTTATTGTTAGATATAACTGCACTATCTTCATATATAGAGAAGATGACATAGAATTTAAGATGATGCATGCCAAAACCTTTTGTGTAATAGTTCTTGAGCCCTGACGTCTCTCCTTTTACATATGTTCAGTAGTGAAATATCTGTCAAAAATTTGAACTTTGTGAGGTGAACTAAAAGACCAAATTGAGGGTAACACTTGAGGTCAATGTAATGACCCTGCTCAAATTTGGCTGAAAAACTTTTGATTTTTGGCCTTGGAAATTTTATCAAACACTTCACATACAAGGGTCATATGGCTGATATAACATTTTAATTTGCTTTAATGGTTCTTTCCTTCACTTAACATCAATAAGAATGCTTGCAAGAAGACTCTAGATTGTCTAAACAATGACCTAACATGAATGTGCAACTAATTTTGGCAATATTCCATGCATATATATGATCTAAGCATGAGGAATGAACACCTACAGCCAACTGGCATTTTTACAACAGTTGGTATGCAAACTAACTAGCTGATAATAAATGTTATTGAATTTCTCAAATGACACCAGCAACTATTATCTCCTTAATTGCAATGAAATTTATAATACAATGCTCATGAAATATGGCCAAGACTCTTGGCATTTACATGGATTACAAAATATGATAATGTCGGTATAATGCACACCTACAGCTAAAACTTATAACACCTAAAATACAATGCTAACAATTTCAAAATGAACCTGATTGGAGATGCCTTGCTATCCCAAATAAAAGTAATAAAAATCTTGAAATTGGAGACCCCAACACAGCACACACAAATTTTGAGGAAGTCGCCCCTGTTTTAGATCTGGAATAATAAAATAATTGAGCAGCTTCAAGTTTCTAAAAATGCTTGATGCCTTCAGCTGAACCCCTGAAATGATGTGCCCCACTCACCAATGGCAATTGCTGTTGGTATGACTCTGGCAAATAGGAAAAAGGCTCAAATTGTGCCTCAGACTAGATGTCAAAAATTCCAGGGTCCTATGATCAATTCGTTGACTCCTCTAATTAAATTACTCCAAGGCTAATCAGCCCTGATATAAAGATCCCAAAATTGGCCTTAAGCCACAAATTTTGCCCAAATGAAGTGACTAGAATATCACTTCCAATTGCAATAATTCAGGTGATATTGCACACCCTCAAAATCGCTATCAATGGGAGTTTTTTGTTCCCAGTGACAATTTAGTTATCTGTAGACCGCTCGGCTCCACAAATACTCAAGAAATTCACCAACACAATAATTCAACAAATATGGATGCCCAAATGGTGAGACCTCAAGGTCTATTTAAGCTTTTCCTCAAGAGGTCGTCTATAATAAAATAATATTTTAAAAATATTAAATTATAAAATAAGGATTTTCCATAATTAGAAATAATAATGAAATATAGTGAAAAACCTTATTCCAATCAAAACTGAGCCAGGTAATCACCAAGTGACGGCAAAAATGACTCTCTCACCATGCCTCATTAGCGTACGAGAGCCAGGAATAGGCTAAACCCTCTACAAATTGATGCTCATGAAAATGGGGACATTACAGTCTGCCCTCCCTGAAATTGCTTGTCCCCAAGCAATCTCAGCTACCAAGAAAACTCTACTCCACCTGGATCCCAAATGAATCTGTAGAGTGCCCAAAAGATATTGAATCATGCTCGACACTATTGTGAACCACTATCATGATGAAAAGCAATCTATCATACAAAATGATCCCTATATCCCAATACAATATGTACCCACATTCATCTACCAAATCCTCCTGATCATCAATATAAGCAGATTGTATCTCATATAAATCTCCTAATTCTACAAACACGGGTGATAACACCATAGATGATTCTTATTTCATATCAGTAATAGTTTACAGGCGTATAAATGAAATATCATCTGAGAGAAACATTTGGGGAGGAGCCAAAATCTCTTGTTCTTGGAGAGTTTTGCTATATTGGATGCACAAAAATGTACCACTCAGCTTTCTCTGACATTTATTTTCCCAGCATTTTGCATTTTCTCTTGCTAATCACCATCGCTCATGTGCCTGCATGTTCTCCCTTGTAGACCTAGCTACTGCTTTCCTAGCTTTGGCTCTTCTTTTTTCATGAATGATAAGTACCTAGTAAGAATAGTTGTAGATGAGCAAAATTAGGGTTATTATTGCAATAATAAGCATTGTTCCATAAGCTCGAATGTTTTGGTTAGCCGCATATGGCTTGTAAGATGTCAATTGATAGCATCTTCTCTCTGAAGTCGAGCCCAGTCTACAATAGTGTCCATCACTGCACTCTAGTTTTTTAGTGGTAGTTGGACAATAAAATCCAGCTGAGCAAAAAACTTCAAATGTGCTCCCAGCATCAGCCCATCGATCTGGACTGTAATTAAGTTCCCTTTTTGCCTCGTCTTCTCTAGAAGACCCATCAAAATTTTGTTCTATCTTTTTTGTAATCTCTCTAAGTATTCTTCCCAGCGTCTCACTGTCTGCTCTCTTTTCCTGTGCTTTGAGCTCTGCTTTTTTTCTTCAGGCAAAATATTTATTGCTAATTACAATTTTAGAACATCGCAAAGATTCCCCAAATTTCCCTTATGGAGTTTTCCCAGTTTTTCCTTCACCTCCTCACTATTCTTGTTCTCATCTGGTTCAAAACCAAATAACTGTTGAATATTATTTCTGATATAAAGGACCTTGACATGCCTTCCATAAATATCTATGTGGTGTAATTTCAAGATTTTGCCTGACGAAGGTCTGACAGCAGCAAATTGAAGGTGAATAGAATGCATGGCTGTAGATGTTAAATTTACTGATGTTGCTCCAAAACCACTTACAACAGAACAAACATCCACAAGACTATTTAAAAGAAGAATCAAGTGTTGTGAATGTTTTATATTTTCCATTACTACTTCTATTGTAGATGGATTGCATTCTAGTTTCTGTTATTTCCTTGGGTTAGGCGTCAACACACCTTCTGCTGTCCACTCTTCCATATCTAGCCTTGCCATTCTCCTGAAAGAGATCATCCTGAACTAGAGTCTCGTATTGCCTTAAGGACATGAGTCTTTTCATCAACCTGAAAAGACATCTCCATCTCTCTAAGATCAAGGGTGAATTTCCCAATCTCATGTAACCATCTTATGCCAAGCACCATGTCAACATCACCCATGTTCACTACATAAAAGTCCATCTTGAACTCATAGTTGTTCAATCGTATGGGCAAGTTTGAAATTCTCTTCTCACATTTGAGAGTATAGCCATCTGTAACCTTAACCCTTATCCCTTCAAATTCCTCCATTTTGATGCCTCTCTTATCAGTGAAATGAGCATCAATGAAGTTGTGAGTTGCCCCTGTGTCAAGAAGAATGATTACCTTTTGCCCTGCTAAAACCCCACGCATCCTAAATGAACCTTCCTGTTGGATGCTAGTGATGTGTGCATCAAGTTGCCTCATTGCTCCTTCATTTTTTTCTTCTTCTTATTTTGCTTCTGAGTCTTCAAAATTAGATTCATAATATGCCCACATTATTCTATTAGCCTTTCCCTTTGGTCTCAAGAGACAATCATGATTTGCATCATAAGGCCCCTTACAATAGAAGCACAACTTCTTTTTCCTCAACTCATTGAGTGTGTCACGATCCAAAGGTGGTACTAATTTGTCCTTGAGATCTAGATCATTCTTCTTCTTAGAGAAAGATTTATTATCTTGATTCAAAGAAGATCCCTTTGATACAAACTTATTCTGTGGTGTTGACAGTTCCATACTTCTGGCCTTCTTCATAGCCTCTTGAAGAGTAGGAGGATCAAAGGCTTTTATCCATCCCCTGATAGGCTCCATTAATCCTTCAATAAATAGGACCACCAATCGTCAATCTGAGATGTTAGGAACCATCAGTAATAATTTTTGAAAATCTCCAATGTAACTCTCTAAGCTTCCAACTTGTTTGAGTTGGGCCAAATCTTGGAAGCAGGATTCTGGATCTTTTCTATCAAAACGTTCCACAAGTCTATCCACAAACTCTTGATAGGATGTAATCTAATTATGCTGTAATGTTACTAATCCATGATACCACCATTCGTGTGCTACTCCTTCCAAGTGTAACATGGAAAATTTGATGGCTTCTTCTTTTGTCATGGGTCGTAGAGCTAGGAAGGTGTCCAACTTATGAATCCATGACTGTGCAGTGATCTTGCCACTACCATCAAACATGGACAATGTGAGATTATTAGTAGCTTGCTTAAGGTGCCTATTCTGATTTCAAGGCCTCCTCTCCCGTCGAGACCTGTAGTAGTCCATCCTTATTTGTACAAAATGATCAAAATGCATAAGCTCTCATGCTTCTAGTGTCAATAGTAGCCATTCATCATGAGCAGCTATATATGCATCAATGAAGGTAGGCTCTTCAGCATCTTAAACATTCTCTTCTACTGCCCATTCTTCCCTCAAGAAAGTGGGCCATGTAGGTCTGTCTGCTGTAAGAGAAGACGCTCTCAGTATTCTCCTTGTACCAGCTATGCTCCTTTCATCATCATTATCTTGGGGCTACCTTCTTGGTAGGTCCATCTGCTGTAGAGCGTTTCCAAGCCACTCAAGTATCCCAGATATCTGTTTCTGTCCCTCCCTTAAACTCCTAAAAGTATCAAGTACCTCTCTATCATCATCTCTTCTTCCATTTCTAGGAGGACTTCCTTCTCTTCTTTCTTCCATAGGGCCACCAATCACTTTATCCCCTGCTGCTAATAATGTGTCTTGTTTCTATTTTCTTTCTTCTCTAGCTGTATATCTCTTGGTTTTGTCACTTTGGTGCATAAATGAAGATGATTTCTGACCCAAAGGATGGCAGGAAACCGCTCTGATACCACTGTAATGAGCTTGCTCAAATCTGGTTGAAAAACTTTTGATTTTTGGCCTTGGAAATTTTATCAAACACTTCACATACAAGGGTCATATGGCTGATATAACATTTTAGTTTTCTTTAATGGTTCTTTCCTTCACTTAACATCAATAAGAATGCTTGAAATAAGACTCTAGATTGTCTAAACAATGACCTAACATGAATGTGCAACTAATTTTGGCAATATTCCATGCATATATATGATCTAAGCATGAGGAATGAACACCTACAACCAACTAGCATTTTTACAACAGTTGGTATGCAAACTAACTAGCTGATAATAAATGATATTGAATTTCTCAAATGACACCAACAACTATTATCTCCTTAATTGCAATGAAATTTCTAATACAATGCTCATGAAATATGGCCAAGACTCTTGGCATTTACATGGATTACAAAATATGATAATGTCGGTATAATGCACACCTACAGCTGAAACTTATAACACCTAAAATACAATGCTAACAATTTCAAAATGAACCTGATTGGAGACGCCTTGTTGTCCCAAATAAAAGTAATAAAAATTTGGAAATTGGAGACCCCAACACAACACACACAAATTTTGAGGAAGTCGCCCCTGTTTTAGATCTGAAATAATAAAATAATTGAGCAGCTTCAAGTTTCTAAAAATGCTTGACGCCTTCAGTCAAACCCCTGAAATGATGCACCCCACTCACCAATGGGAATTGCTACTGGTATGACTCTGGCGAATAGGAAAAAGGCTCAAATTGGGCCTCAGACTAGATGTCGGAAATTCTAGGGTCCTCTGATCAATTCACTGACTCCTCCAATCAAATTACTCCAAGGCTAATCGGCCCTGATATAAATATCCCAAAAATTGGCCTTAAGCCACAAATTTTGCCCAAATGAAGTGACTGGAATATCACTTCCAACTGTAATAATTCAGGTGATATTGCACACCCTCAAAATTGCTATAAATAGGAGTTTTTCATTCCCAGTGACAATTCGGTTATCTGTAGACCGCTCGGCTCCACAAATACTCAAGAAATTCACCAACACAATAATTCAACAAATCTGGATGCCCAAATGGTGAGACCTCAAGGTCTATTTAAGCTTTTCCTCAAGAGGTCGTCTGTAATAAAATAATATTTTAAAAATATTAAATTATAAAATAAGGATTTTCCATAATTAGAAATAATAATGAAATATAGTGAAAAACCTTATTCCAATCAAAACTGAGCCAGGTAATCACCAAGTGACAGCAAAAATGACTCTCTCATCATGCCTTGTTAGCCTACGAGAGCCAGGAATAGGCTAAACCCTCTACGAATTGATGCTCATGAAAATGGGGACATTACAGTCAATATGTCTACCATAGTCTTCAATGCAACTATAGTTAGAAGTGAAGAATGAACCAACTGCATGCACATATGTATGGACACAAGATCTACAAATAAATAAAGATAGATTTGCATATTTGCTCAAATATTCAAATATCTATACTAAACCTTTTTTATGATAGAATGCTAATATAAACGACTCTATTCTTTAAAATAGGGTTCTCATCTCTTAGGGCATGCAAGGAATTACAGTATTGCCCCTTCATAGATTAAATAACCATATTTCATAGGAACCTTCCTCCCTACTTTGATACAAGATGAAAGTGTAGGTTTAGATCTACATATGAAAAAAGAGCGAAACACTGATATATTTCTTCACTCAATAATATATCTTCAATATTATTTCTTTTACTACTTCTCTATTACACATTACAAACCATATGAACACATTATAAATAAATAGGATAACATATCCTATTGTCTAAGAATCCCATAACTATGAAATCTCTTAAAATAGCTCAATCTAACTATATTTACTATGAAATATATATTGTTAACTATTAATAATATATTCATGTAATAGACTAACCTATTAACATATTATTATTTACCAAATAATAGTTCTATTATATTAATAATGTGAACATACTCTACCTCAACAAAGTAGGATTAAATTTCTTAGGGAATTAGGTAAAAGTGACTTGTAGTGGGTCTAGGTAATGGTATAAGTACCAAAAATCTTATGAAGAACCAAATGTCTACTCGCCCCTTTCCCAGTGCGCCATTTAAGGCATGCACTTAGAGAGATCAAAACTCGACAAGTTCTTACAAGAGAGAAAGTGTTAATAAATGACAAAAATTAAAAATATTATGTGTATACATATGCCCCACTCTAAGCTCATCACATGTTATACAATTGTAATATGGGGTGGTGCTTTGAGAAAGAACATAACAACACAACATCGAGCTAAAAAATTACCATTGAAAGTGGAAAATAAATGAAAGTAAATAGTTTGAAAATACAAACCTTCACTTAACTTATTGCTTTAGAATAAGAGTTGCATGATAAGTAGATGGAAGAGGTGTCCAATGTATGGAAAATAAGATAAAATTCTAAATTCTTGCAAAAATATGGGGTTAATACAGAAAAAATCTCTACATTGTTAAGATTCTAGGACTTTTTTTGGTTTGTCAAAAGAGATTTTAGAAGCAAAGTTATGAGCAAAAGATAATTTTTTTGGTAAATAACTACAAGGTTAAAGAAATTCTAAATGTTATTATATAATAGAGAATTAACTATTCATTTGAATATTTATTGATTTTAGAAATCAGAGCTTTGTGTGACCAAGAAGAGTGACGAGAGATATGATGGCACAAATGTGAGGAAGATGAGTGGGAGGATATATCGTAGCTGCTACCATTTCAATCTAAGTATGGGGTGTATTTAATATAACTTTTTAGCATTTTGGTGTTAAATTAAATAGGTTTAGATGATTAGGTACTAGGACAAATTCGTGCAATGGAAATTACCCCCTTAAAAAATAAGGATAGAGTAAAAATTATGATGAATAATGGGTAGGTGTCAAAAAGGGAAAATTTAGGTCTAGGTTATTAATCATGAGTTAGTTAATAATCACTATAGAATTTTAATGGGGTCAACATTTTGGTGTTGAATGAAGTAGGTTTGGATAATTAAGTATTGGGGCAAATTCATGTAACAAATTTTACCCCAAAAACTTAGGGATAGAGTAAAAATTATGATGAATAATGGGTAGGTGTCAAAAATGGAAAACTTAGGTCTATCTTAGTAATGATGAGTTAGTTAATAATCATCATAGAAAATTGGTATAGTTAGAATTTGGATATGGATCGATATAGGAAACTACTCTCCTTATATTATTCATGTTGATGACATTCTCATCATTGGTGGGAGGATGAGGATCATCAAAAGTTTTGATAGAGTTGATAGTGAGAGGTTGAGTATTATTTGATTGATGATTAGGAAGAGGATCATTGCAAATAAGGAGATGAGTATTGCTTTGATTAAGGGCATGTGTTTAGTTTTGGTTTCACTAACCTTGGTTGTCACTTCATAGGCCTGTTGACAATCACAAATTAGTATTTCATGTTCAAAATTAGGTCCAAGGAAATATTCAAGAGAAAATTTTATTAATTGATGACAAGTCTCATTAAAATTACCCCAATGTGCATGATACCAATAAAACTTAAGTGGATCATACCAATGTTTGGTAGGGCGAGTAGGGTTAAGATCTCATGGTGAAGGCCTAGAGATATGCTTTTGAATTTCCATCATGGAAAAAGGTTTGTGAGTGTTGACATTATTCATGTGGGAAAATGTAGAGCTAGGTCACAGTAAAGTATTGTGGGAAAGTGGTTGTGAAAGAGTAGCATCACTGAAATCACTAGGAATAACAAAGTGAATATTGTGTATGAAAACATAGTTATCTGTTAGTCTATCATTGGTAACATGTCAATTTTTAGATTTCATAAGAATTTGAGTTCCAGCAGGAGGATGGGAAGGATCAAATTCTATTATGATAAAGTCTCAAGATGTTTATCTTAGTCAGGGAATTCTTCTAAATATTTAGGGGAGAGAGTCCTAACATGATATTATAATTTAGGATGGAGAGCATTAGTGACCAAGTGGAAGAGATTGTCTTCCATGACATTGTGTTTACATTTATTAGATAAGGATTTTGATCATTTAATGAACCCTTAGGCCATTTTGGTTTTTGATTGTTTACAATTGATAAAGTGAGCTAATATAATTTCAAGAAGATTGTTAGTTTGAAATGTTGTACTAATGCATTAACTAAATCTTCTAAACTAGATATAGTATAAGATTTGAGTTGATTATACCAATCCAAAGCATCACATACAAAGGTTTTAACTAAGAACTTGGTGGTGGAGAAGGTGTTGAGATTAATTCAGTCTTTATACAAGTTTCTGAAAGCTTTTAAGTGCAAAGCAAGATCAATAAATCTACTATAAGTGATAATATGAATAATACCACCTATGCCAATGTTTATAATTTGAGGGACCATGGGTTCATTTTTTAAGTGCTTCATAAACTTATTAAGAAGTGTGGGTTGGGGTATAATGTTATCCTTTTCATCTCTATTGGGGTGAGGGCATTAGCATTGTACACTCCCTATTGAGTAGGTTGAGGATAATTTTGTAAATGGAAAAGTTGGTTTTGTATTTGTATCATTTAATTTGTACTATTAGTTTGGAAAGTCATCCTTTGATTCATAGCTTGTAATAGAATTTGATTAGTATTTATAGTATCTTGAATAATATAAGTGGTTTATGATTCACTAGAAGTAGTATTGACTTGAGTAGGGACATGGGAGCTTTGAGTGGGCCCATTGGAGGAAAAATTGGCCATAGTAGTTGAGATACTAGGCAAGGTAAAATAAGTAGTAGAGAAAGTTGAAAATATGGAAGTAGGCATGGAAGAAGAAAAGGTCATGGAAGAAGGCACAGGGTGACTTTACCCAAGAATTGTAGATGTGTTATGCATATGTGAAGGTGGACAATCAAAGAAAGGTCCCATCATGAGATTATAGATAATCATGGGATCCTTTCCATGATGTTGAGGTTTTTTCATGTCAGGATCCACATCTCCTAAAGAGCACACATGATTACCTTTATATAAGCAACTAAACACGAAATTAAACCAGAAGTAATAAGTAACTAGAATTTAGAAATAGCACAGAATATGAGAGACAATACAATCTTATATTAATACTCTTCCAAAAGGTAATACAATGAAGAAGTCACACTCTTCTTCCCACACCTCTAGGGCGTACCAGTAATTTTCCCTCAAGAGTTCACTCTCTCAATTATAGTCACAACTCAAACACAGAGTTGTTCTTCAACCAGTCAATAACAATACTACCAGTACCACCAAGTATGCAATGTACTCTAAGTAGATCTCCCTGATCTTGCTCCTTGCTATGTTGCAAATCTCCTTTGACCTTGCTATCCCACAGATCTCCTTTGACCTTGCACACACACACCTACAGATCAACTGACCTTACTTACACATGTAGATCTTACCTGATCTTACACAACCTGCAGATCAACTGATCTTACACACCATGTAGATCTCCCCTAATCTTGCACACCTGTAGATCAACCTAGTCTTGCACACTTGTAGACCTAGATCTTACACACCTTGGAAGAACCCTTGTCCTTGCCTTTGCAAGTCCTTATGATTCTACCTCTTAGGGATCCCTTCTTTGATCCTTTAAATTACAATACAACCCATGGGTCTCTTAAATAGATCCCATAGAAACAATAATTAGAAACACAGACTCAAGACTTAAATTAGTCTTTACATGCAAACACTCAGACCTCCTAGAATAGACCAAGTCTAATTCTAGAAATGCATGCAAACATGCATGCACACATAGGTGACCGGCATCGGTTGTAGTTGGAATGCATATGACCAACATCGACTGATCCCTGACCAATGTTGGTAGCTTTTGGTCTACCTCTGACTGATGTCAGTTGGCCTGACTGATGTTGGTTACTGTGACCCTCAACAACCTCCTCCATTTGCATCAGTAACGCTTTAGCTCCACAACCTAATAATCTCCTACTTGGAGATAAATAGCTGCATTTGTACCTGTACCTATACATACTCTAATTTTGTTTCCTGGCTTGTATCCCTCTTCAAGTTCAATCTTGAAGACCAACCACCACATATCCTATGGTGCTACTCATGTCATCCAAGTAACTTGCCATATCTGAATCTACATACCCATGTAGAGAAGTGCTTGACCTTGCATAGCATGAATCCCTGCTATTGGTCCCTCTTAGATACCTGAGAATCCACTGAACTGCTTTCCAGTGCTCCTTTCTCAGATTGGCTACAAACTTGCTGACAACTCCCACTGCTTGGGCAATCTCAAGTCTAGTACCCATGTACTCAACCTCATCATGTGATTTGGGACACTGTTCTATGAACTATCCATCAATATGTGTGCTAACCAGTTTTGCATCCTTCATCTTGAACCTTGCCACTACCTTATTCACACAATCATCTGGAGACAAAATCAACCTGTGATCTTCTCTGTCTCTAGAAATATTCATGCCAAGGATTTCTGCTCCTAAATCCTTCCTGGCACACGTCTGAGCTACCTTTACCTTTAGCTTAGTACTTCCCTGCATGTGTGACCCTGCATCAAGCATATACACTACATACAATAACAGGATAATGTCGCAACCATTATCCAACCTGGTAAAGTAAACACAGTGATTACATTGACATTGACTAAAGCCATGCTTTGTCATACACCTGTCAAACTTGTACCACTGACCTAGAGCTTGCTCATGACCATATAACCTGGCCTTTCGTCTCACCTGTCCATTCTCTCCTTTCTTTAACCTAGGAATCCATTCATCTTTTAGTGCTTTTATCCTGGCTGGCAACTCTACCAAATCTCCCGTTTGGTTCTCTCCCAAGGAATCACATTCCTCGTTCATGCCATGCTCCCACTATTTCCTGGATTCTACCTGCATTGCCTCTTCAAAACTTCCTGGTTCTTGACCATCAGTGAGCAACAAGTAGTGTAAAAAAGGGGAATAATGAATTTGAGGCTTACTTACCCTTTCAATCCTCCACATGGGCATTTGAGACTCCTTGATAGCTTGCTGTCCGTCCAAAATCTATTTTGACAGTGATCGATCTCGATCACCCCTCAGTTTACACCTGACCGATGTCAGTTCCATGCGATTGACCTGACTGTCGACATTGGTTCCCTGACCAATGTCGGTATCCACCTACCCGACAGCACTGACTATGGTCTACACATGACCAACATTGGTACTTGCCTGATCGATGTCGGTTCTCACCTGACCGATGCCAGTAACTGTGTTTTCTTGTGAGTGATGAATTTTACCCATGAGCTCACTTTGGATCATAACCTTGTCCAAACTGCCTTGCTTAGAATTATTCAACCCCTTGAGCTGATCTCTATCCATCATCTCCTCCTTGAAAACCAAGGCTTTCTAGTTCTTAAGTTTGTCAAACACATCTGACTTCCTCTTAAGAACATGCATTCCCTTCTCACTCATGTGACCAAGCCTACGGAGCCACATCTTTGCATTTACCTCTGAAGTAGATAAACCAAAACGAGAATCAGTAATACAAGTAGATAGATAAAGAGTACCTACTTTCTTACCACATGCTAATTCAAGTGCACCCTTGGAAACTTTCGAAGATTCTGCTGTGAGAGTAACTATGCAACCCTCATCACCCAACTTTCCTATAGAAATTAGACTCCTCTTCAAGACTAGGACATGCATGACATCCTTCAACACCCATGTGTTGCTTGTTTGCAATTTCAGCCGCACTTCCCCTTTGCCAACAATTTGACAAGGCTCACCAACCCCTAAATAAATCTTTCCAAAGTCTCCATGGACATAATCATGGAAAAATACTCTATTTGGGGTTGCATGGAAAGAGGCAACATAATCTAAAACCCAAGATTCTACTTTATCCAAGGAACATTTAAGAGCAACCCGTGTAACAAAACCTGCATCATTTGCTTCTTTATTTCCTTCATGCTGATCTTCTACCAACCAACAATCTTTCTTTACCTACCCTTTCCTTCCATAATTTAGTAATTGATTATTCTTGCCATTGAATTCCTCCATTCTTAGCTTACTTTATTCTACCATTGCTATACTCCCACTCAATCAAAAACCCCTAAAAGTGGCCTGTAATCAGCAAACACTTAACACACTCTAAAACCAAGGTGTTAGTGACCCAAGCTCTAAGCCAAGCTCAGATGAACCTGCTTTGATACCACTTGTCAGGATCCACAGCTCCTAAAGAGCACATGTGATTACCTTTGTATAAGCAACTAAACATAGAATTAAACTAGAAGTAATAAGTAACTAAAATTTAGAAATAGCACAGAATATGAGAGATAATACAATCTTGTATTAATACTCTTCCAAAAGGAAATACAATGAAGAAGTCACACTCTTCTTCCCACACCTCTAGGGCGTACTAGTAATTCTCCCTTAAGAGTTCACTCTCTCAATTACACTCATAACTCAAATACAGAGTTGTTCCTCAACCAGTCAGTAACAATACTACCAGTACCACCAAGTATGCAATGTACTCCAAGTAGATCTCCCTGATCTTGCTCCTTGTTGTGTTGCATACCTCCTTTGACCTTGCTATCCCACAGATCTCCCTTGACCTTGCACACACACACCTGCAGATCAACTGACCTTACTTACACATGTAGATCTTACCTGATCTTGCACAACTTGTAGATCAATTGATCTTACACACCATGTAGATCTCCCCTGATCTTGCACACCTGCAGATCAACCTGGTCTTGCGCACTTGCAGACCTAGATCTTACACACCTTGGAAGAACCCTTGTCCTTGCCTTTACAAGTCCTTATGATTCTACCTCTTAGGGATCCCTTCTTTGATCCCTCAAATTACAATACAGCCCATGGGTTTCTTAAATAGATCCCATACAAACAATAATTAGAAACACAGACTCAAGACTTAAATTAGTCTTTACATGCAAACACTCGGACCTCCTAGAATTGACCAAGTCTAATTCTGGAAATGCATGCAAACATGCATGCACACACAGGTGACCAATGTCAGTTGCAGTCAGATTGCATATGATTGACATCAACCGATCCCTGACCGATGTCGGTAGCTTTTGGTTGACCTATGATAGATGTCGGTTGGCGTGACCGACGTCAGTTACTGTGACCCTCAGCAACCTCCTCCATTTGCACCAGTAAAGCTTTTAGCTCCACAACCTAACATTTCATTAATAAAAAGCATCATTTTGGTAGTGTATTCAAGATCGCTCTCATCTTAGAAAATAAGCATTTTTGAAGGATTTTTAAGTGAATCCAAAGTTTTAGAAGGAGGTGACCCATAGTTTTTAGTTCTAGTGGCCACACGAATATTACTTACATCTAAATTTTATATAGAAGTATAAGGAAGTTAGGAATGAGGATATTAATGGGGGTTAGTTAGGTTTATCATATCATTTTTATTTTAGACTTAAATTTCATAAAAAAATTTACTGCATTTTGAAAGATAGTAAAATTATAAAGCTAGAAACCTACAAGGTTGAGTTTGTTGACCTAGTTGGGCATACAAAAATAAAGAACAATCTAAAATCTACTAGATTAGGCTAGTAGACCTAATTGAGAAAATGTGTATAAGATAAAGTTTGGATATCCTACTAAGTCGAGATGGTTGCCTTAGTTATACAAGAAATAAATGATATAAATTTCCCAGCTTATAAAGTTAAGCTTGTTGACTTAGTTGTACAAGTAGGAAAATACATAAATTTGATAGTCTACTAAGTCAATCAGTCGACTTAGTTTTATAGAGGGAAAATACATAAATTTGATAGCCTACTAAGTTAATTTTGTTGAATTAGTTGTATAGGTAATAAAATACAAAAATTTGATAGCCTACTAAGTCATGTTAGTCGACTTAGTTGTATGGACAAAAAAATATAGAAATTTGAAATCCTACCAAGTCAAGCTAGTCAACTTAGTTGTACAAGTAGGGAAATATAAAAATTTGATAACCTACCAATTTATGTTGGTCATCGTAGTTTTATATTCAAGAAAATACAAAATTTATAAAATCTCATTGAGCCATGTTGGCTTACTTAGTTGTACAATTAGGAAAATACAAAAAAAATGATAGCCTACTAAGTCGAGTTGGTTGAGTTAATTGTATAGACACGAGGAGATATAATTATATTAGGTCAAGCTAGTCAACTTAGAAGTCTATAATTTTTTTGACAACAAACATGAAATAATACATGAGACTGAGTTGAACCTGGTAGATTGTCTGTTCACACACAATCAACTAGGTTGACACTGATCGATCTAGTTGAAACACACAACACAAATTTATATCAATGTTGGTCAATACAAAATGTAATAAATAGATAATAACAAATAAAAAACATAAAATGTAATTTTTAAACTACTAATATTAACTAATTATCAAAAAATAATATCAAGAAGTACTAAAAGGTTTTGATTGATTTGTAGGTTTTCAAAGATACTTATTTATCCATTAGATCATGACAACCCAATGTTTCAAAGCATCGAGTATCTAGGATGTACCATTCTCATAGTCCACTAAACTTCATTTTAAATGATAGACAATGATCATACAAAAATATCATGTATCCCTTCACAACATTAGCTAAGTAGTTTTAAAATTGCTAGTACACAGTTTCTAGAGAAATCAAGATAAAGTGAAAAATATAGATGAAACTCAAGTGTTAAAAATCAATTTAGAGTTTTATAAAGTAAATAAATAGGCAACCATATCTTTTCAAAGAAAATACGAGATTAAAAACTATGAAAGGTAAGTGAATTATCTTGCTTATACTAAAAGTAAAACACATAGAACATGGTCGACCAAACCAATTTAGTTAGAAAATATAACAAAATACAATTAGGTAGGTCAATTTAGTCTATAGTGAAAATAGGCCAAAAATAAACACAATTGACCAAGTCAACTTAGATTTTTGGCAAAGCAAACAGACATAAAACTAAGTCAACTAGGTTGACTTAGTTGTCTGTGTGATATAATTTATAGAACTGAAAACCTAGTAAAAATAAAGCAAAAAGTTAAAAGTTTGAGTAATTCTATTTAAAAATAGAAATGACAAATTGAGATAAGTAATAAAATTTGAAGCACAAAGCTTGTTTAAAATGAACATGAATAATATAACTAGGTTGACTGGGTCAAATTAGTTGGTTAAATGAGAGGATGAAGATCTAACTACTAACTGTTCTTTCTAGGCCTTATCGAGTCATACAGAGGTACAAATCTAAAAAAAATGTTGGTTAAACAGAGTCGACCATGTCAACATAGTCTATAGAAAGCTTAAACTTAGAAATAGTAAAATGAAACTAGGGACCGATGCAACCTAGTTTGCTAAGAATTGAAAAGTAAATGCTGTTGAAATGAACCAGGTCGACTAATCTGATCTAGTTGACTACAAGTGATTTTTTAAGAAAATAGGAAAAACAACTAGGTTGACTATCACAACCTAGTTTACTAGAGATGGAAGCCTATAAGTAGAGGACAAAAATGGGTTGACCAATGTGACCTAGTTGACTATAAATATTGAATTTGTAAATAGATAAAATGACTAAGTTTACCATCGTGGCCTAGTTGATTATGGAAGAAAACTTGTGAGTAGAGGATAAAACTAGGTTGACCAATATGACCTAGTTGACTATGGATCTTAAATCTAAAATAGAGGTTAAGACTAGGTTCACCAAAATGTATGCAATAAATTAAGATAAATATATAACTTATTTCACTTAGTAAATCTAAGATTAGATAAGGTAATTAACCGACATCTATTGTAATATTATTTATATCAGTAGCATCACCAAATTGGATCCACTAAACTTAACTAAGGGAGTACTTATTACATAACACTAACTGAGAGGGTTCTAAAACCTCTAGACAAATAAAACTATGTAATAACCCAAATCTAAGTTTAAATACATGAAATAAAACTAATCTAGTGCTCACCAAAGCTTGTGGAAAAGATGGAGATGGTTTAACATAAATAAAAATTCAAGGGATCATGGTAGGCAAATGGGTCCTTAGATCACCTAAGGTGGAAGATGGCAAGTAAAGAAGACCTTCTAACTATACTAAGTTTAAGTATAGAGGTAATCTAAGCAAGGATTTATATATTCAAAACCTATTACTTTATGAAATATACATCTATCAAATTAATTAGCAAAAGTTAGGAATACTTACATTTAAGTGAATTTGTTGAGTCTCAATCTCTCCCTTGACCAATGGTGCTTTACAAGAGGTTATTTTGGATTTATAAGGATCACACTATACAAAATAGCTCTAGACTAAAAGACTTTTACTTTGCATTCAAGACTTTCCACAAGACAAGTTATCTTCCTTCCAAGGCAAACCCTAAGCAATGGCTCCTTTAAATGTATATCTAGTAGTATTGCAAACTATAATAATGTGAAAATGAATGTTCCTCTATATTGGATTTAAATGATTCATGTATTTATATTGATGGATAATTTTGAACCCTTATATAAATTTAGTCGATGAGATTAGCTAGCACAACCTAGTTTTAATGAAAAATTTACCATTAGGCTCTAAACTAGGCCAGACATGTCAACTTAATTATGTAATGTGTGCTTTAAATTTTATAAAAAAGTCAACCCAATGGAATTAGTAGGAAAATAAGGTGTTTAATTAGTTACTAACTAATTTAAAGGAGATTTCTTAGGGAAGTAGATAAACAAGGTTTATTTGTTAAGGGAGTTGGATAAGAGTCAAAGTATAATAGTGTGTCCCACGCTTTGGCATAAAAATGCCACATACACTTCAATCTCTCCTCAAAATATATTGAGTTTGAGTCATTAATATTAATCAAATAAATGTGTTTTACATTATATATACAAAAATGTAGTGCATATACAATTTTCAATTTTTTTAAAAATCATTATTTAATTTGTATGATTTATTTTTATATTATTTTGTATCTGCCTAGTGGAACATAATATTATGCCTTGACCCATAAGTGAGATTTATAATAGGTTTAAGTAATGATATATTTGACCAAAAATACTCTGAAGTACTAATGGTCTACCCACTCCTTTCTAGATGCACCCTTTAAGGCGTGCACTCAGAAAGATCAAAACTCATGTTCCTGCAAGAGAAAAATCATCAGTAAATGATACAATTTTAAAAACATTGTGTGTATATAGTAGGCATGGATGATTATGGAATATGAATAATAATCATATGAGGCATATAAGTCTACAATGTAATAATAAACACTGAAATATGAGGAAAACCTTGTGCTTACCCCACATCATGGGTGGGTATCCCATGTGTAACCATAGGTGTAGAAATAAGAATATCAGTGGTAGAAATTATGTGAGCACATATTGTAGAGTCAATAAATCTAAAAGGTTGGTCAATATCATTGAAAGGAACATTATCTAGTTACATGGTTCAATGAATCAAGTAAGTGTGGATTAAATTTAATATATTCAGTTAATTCCTTTCGATTTATTTCATCAAATATTCCATTAAAATTAACATGAGTATCCACATTAATTATTTCTTCCATTATGATGATGTGTAAATTATGTGAATTAATTAAAATAAAAAATTATAAATTAGATTTTTTAAACTATAGAAATTTAAGAAACCATAAGAAGGTATAAGGAAATCTAGGGTTTTGATGCGCCCAAAAGAATAAAAGTAAAATATAGGGTTTAAAGGTTGAAATCCTAATAGAATAAGACCACTTATGAGGGGAAATCAAAAATCAAATCTAAAAATTAAATTTACATTAGAAAATAAAAAACCCTAGAAAAAATAAAAAACCCTAAGTAAAAACATAGGGTTTGACGTTCTCACAATAATGACAAGGTTCATCAATATGTTTTACCTTATTTTATATTAATGATCCTAAACAAGATAAAACTTTGAATATTCATATTATATAAGATATGTCTTAATTAAAAAAATCTTAATTTACAAGTAGATGTTCAATTATACCTTACTATTTTTATAAGTGACTAAGAAGACTAAGGTACTTAGCTTGTTATTATTTTATTCAGGTTTAATATTGTGTGTAGGTGAAAAAGAGACGAACATGATCATGATGTGCTCAAGTCTAGAAACTGATTGTCTAGACATATCTAGAAAAATACAGTAGAAGATGGATGGCATTATAAAATTGATTCCATTTGATGTTTGCCAAAAACATCCATGTAAGATGTGTCAAACCATTTTCTATCAGAATAGATCAGTAGGTGATCTTATAGTAGAGTGAACACACAAGTAATCTATAATAATAGTGACCTTTTCTATATTCAAAAACATGCAAGATGTGTAATAATTTCCTTCTGTATTAAATGCCTTGCCTACTAATATTTGCTTTGCACTGCTTTGGTTACAGTTTTGCACTAATCATCTCAATTACAATAGCATGGTGAAGAAGAATATAAAGGAGTAGGGGAGTTAACTCACTAGAGAAATCATAATTAGATTAAGTGTAACTTATGGAGAACTCACAGTGGTACTTAGTTCAACTCTAGGAGGAACTCTAGGTGGAACTCACTCTCTCACCCACTTAACATTTTATCACACCTAAGTAAGCTAAAACTACTTAAGCATAGCTTAGGTGGGCAAAAAAGAAAAGATGGGTCCCAAAAACAAGACCTGATGAGGTACCCATGTACAATGCAACTCTCAATAAGTGGAGTAAAAGGAGAAAAACTAGTGGGAAAAAACTCCCCCCAAAAAAGAGACAAAAAAAGAAGTTAGGACTAGAAAGCCCATTCCAACACCCCCCCTTGAGCATAGCTTAGGTGGGCTGTAAAATTGGGTCACAACAACGAGGCCTGATGAGGTACCCAATTACATAGTGAGATCCCAATATCCTACAAAATATGATGTATGCCTCCACAAAGAAGAGAGAGAATGTATGTGTAGAATGGCATATGGCAAATGTTGTAATAGGTCCCTCTACAACAAATGTTGTCTCTTTCTTTCGAAATAAAGAAACCATGAGATATAAAACTACTGTATTCACACTCAAATGGAATGTGTGTAGGAATCATGATGTGAAGAGTGGAATATGATTCACCAACTAAAAAAACAATGTCTTTAGGAAGAGATGAGTCATCGATGCTCACAATAGGTGTACTCATACCGAAATCAGTAAAGTCCTCAACAATGCAAGTCTATGAAGGCTCTAAAAGAACATTAATATGCACAAGAACGAAAGTAGAATCTGCAATAGGACAACTAAGGTTTGGCATAATCTCATCCTATAATGGGGGATCAACACAAGGAAGAGCACTATCCACCATGGATGTATCATCATAAGAAATAAAAGCTTGAGGAAAGAGTACAATAGTCTCTGAAGAGATGATAGGAAGTGGAGGAGAAAGTGTGACATAAATCTCAGTAGGATCACTGAAAAGACTATGTAATATGCTCCAAATAGTGCATGGACACTTTGTATATTCCACATGGAAATGAAGATCCATGAAAACATGTAGTAATAGAGTGGTAAAAACTTTGTCATAAGTATTAACCCACTTATCAAATTGAACATGATTAGTGGGTGCAAGAATATGTCTATATAGAAATGGAATATGATTCTTTCATGTGAGCAAGTGTTCCATGTAAGCATGTCATGAAGAATAGTTATCCTTTTCACAAAGGATCACTGGAGATGAAACAAATCTCCTCATATGAAATCTCTCAAATGGGGTCAACATGACCTAGAGAAGACACCAAAGAAATGCACAACTACACAAAATAATCTGTAATGAACCCTTGAAGCACGCTCATGAAAGGGACATCAGGCACAACTGAGAATGCATCCAAGTGAGCAATCAGTGATGGAGTAAGGGAAAATAATGATGCATGCTCTAGATATGGACTTCAGACTAGGTTGAAAATGAGTCTATATAAATGAAAGTAATTAGTGCACGATGTATGCTGTAGAAGAGAGTAGAGCCCATACCCCCCTAAATATGACACTTTATAAATTTAGTGCGTCTGAAAAAAAAATAGACCAATGGAAAGAGGATGAAAAAATATGCACTTTTGAAAAAAAGTGGCACTCAATTCTAAGTTACCAGTTAAAAGTTATAGCAAAATACTTTTTTCATAATTAATGACCTATTTAATTAAATTGCACTTAAAGTTTAAATGCTCGATAGGTTTAAACACAAAACATGTTGTGTAACCATCCATTGTAATCGACATAAAATTGTAAACCTCCTCATGTCATCAAAGGTTTAAAAACACCTTGCCTAATCACCTTTATGTGGACTTTTCTATAAAAACCTCTTACAAAAGGTTTTTAACTAAAAAATTATGCAAAATTATTTTAAAAAGAAATAAAACATGCTTTAATTCTTTAATTCTTTTTAGGTAGTATTTATTGTTGATTTTTAGCAAAGGGAAAGAAAGAGGTGTCGCCATTATGCATGAACATGCTAGAAAGAGCAGAGTTTTGATCAACCAAAACATAGATTGAATACCACAATGGAGGGAAAGAGCCCTAAAGAGATATATGACACTACCATAAGCATGCATACACAAGACTATGAATTATCCTAAGTCACCACAATCCACTACTTTGGTCTTTTGTAGATCTACGAAATTTGAATGAAAGAGTAGATCTTAGAAGTTGAATAGAGGTGACCCAAGAGGGTTTCAAGCCCCTTAAATGGTTCCCATGCAGGTCTGAGTGCTAGCCACAAAAACAAAAAATAGTATACAACAAATACTGGTTAGAAGGTTTGGTAGATGCATCAACCAATCACATAGTATAATGATGTGAAGTAATTCACTTGCTATGGTAGATAGTGGAGCATCAAGCTATAGAAGCCAACATGTTCAACAAAACATTTCACTCTAAAACCTTTGCTTTACAACCACATAATTGATTAACATATGCCATAAACAAACACGTAGGACGCAAGGTTGTGGTAGATAGACGACTAGTAAGGTGTTTTCACTTGATCAAGCCTTTCAAATCTGCATCATAACCTTACATGCAAATGCAAATAGAAGCAATAAGTTATTTATTCTTAATAAATTCATTGATAATGCACAATAAAAATCATTTAGATATACTGGTGCTTATTACCAAACCCTAAAGCTCTGATACCATGTCAGATTGGCCACGATCTTGGATCCTTGCATAGAAGATTGAACAAATCTATGTATGGAGCAATGAAACCACAAATAAATTTCAAAGGAGGAAAAAACTTGTCTTCACACAACAATATTTCAAAATATAACATGCTTGCATAAAATCGAATTAACCTGTCTAACCTTACAAAATAAAAATGTGGGGTACATATAGGGAAAATTAGGGCAACATGAGGAAGCTTTTAATTTTCTTAATTAAATAATTACATTAAAATGCAATTCCCTATATGACCTTTTTATAACTAATCTGAAGAAGCTTAATTGACATAGAATGGCCATAAGGCCATGTAGGCAAAACCCATTAGAAAAAAACATTACACTAATAGGCCCCTTAAGCGTAGTTTAAGTGAGATGAAAATTGAGTCCCCATAACTATTGGTGTAGTGATTTTTCCCATTGAGTTTTGCCTACATGACCTTATGACCATTCTATGTCAATTAAATTTTCTTAGGTCAGTTATAGAAGGTCACATAAGCTAATTTCATTTTAATATAATTATCTAATTAGGAAAATTAGAGGCTTCCTCATATTTCCCTAATTTCCCCTATATGTACCCCACTTTTCCATTTTGAAAGACTAGATAGGTTAATACGATTTTATGCAAGCAGGTCATATTTTTCAATATTGTTGTGTGAAGACAAGCTTCTTCCTCATTTGCAATTTATCTATGGTTTCATTGCTCCATACATAGATTTGCTCGATCTTCTATGCAAGGATCCAAGATCGTGGCCAATCCAACATGGTATTAGAGCCATTTTTGCCAATATTGTAGCAATATTTGTGGTGAAATCTTGCCTACATTTGCTATTCTAGCATAGAGAAGGGTTTGGTGGGATTATTTGGAGAATTCATTCAAAAATTTCTACTGGAGCTTCAGATTTCAAAAATGACTATGCCATTGGTTTTAGAAGGTGCCAAAACCCTTAGATCGACTGTAAACACAACCTAGTTCTGGAACAATCAAAATTTTCCTCTCTTTTTGGCATCCAAAGGCCCCATTTTTCATTTTTTACAAAAATGCATACTTCATATGTTGTTATGCGAAAATGCCTTCTAGGTTTTCTTCCTCAAATCAAAATCTCAAATGGGTCTCTTGCAAAATTTCTATTGCTAAAGTATTTTAAATGTTTTTAGCTTACCTCAATTTACATGCCATCAAACCTCTATGTTACTCAGATTTACAGGTGGTCATTACTTCGGCTTTGTAGTTGATATGATTTGTGTTGCATGCATTTGAGAGTCTACTGACCAATTCAGACTTTTGGAGGGTTATTACTTAGTAAACAGACCAAATCAGACTTTCAACAGTAATTCCACTTTTCTAAGTTGAGTTATTTGATAAGTCCGCTTGCTTGCAGACCAAATTAGATATGTGGAGTTGCTTTACTTGTAAATATGTGAAGTTAAGTAAGCAGGGTGCCAAAACCCATTTTACATTACTACAGACCAACTCAAACTTATAGGGGGTCATTACTTGCAACTTTGCCTACCTCAAATAAAGTAGGTCTGAAAACGCAATTTACTCTACCGCAGACCAACTAGAAATTTTGAGGGTTTATTAATTACTCGAGTTTGAAGGGTGATTACTTGCAGAAGTCAAGTAGTGTGGAAACTTTGGATTACTCTTTTGAGACCGAATTTGACTTTCGAAGGGTCATTATTGCCTTACTCGAGTTTTTAAACATTGATTACTTATAAAAGTCAAGTAGTCTAGAAACTCTATATTACTCTTCCAAGATTGACCCAGACTTTCAAAGGGTTGTTACTACTTAGAGTTGTGGTGTATCTCTACTTAAGTATTTTCTATTTTTGGAAAGGGTCTAGGAATGTGTAGAAGTAAGAACTTGTAAGTACCATAACTTTTAATTTGTAGCTCTATTTTGGGTACTGTTTTTTTTTAAAAGTGCATATTTTTTTAAGCTCTTTGCATTGATGGATTATTTTAGGCCCTTTATAACATCCATTTTCTTCATAGTGTAATGACTTAAAACTCATTTCAAACCTTTTTTTACCTTTTTTCTTGGACGTATAATCAATTGTGCCCAACATCCCTCTTATACTCTCTCACACTAATTGCTCATAGATGTATTCTCGACAGTGCCGACATCCAATATTGAGCATGTGTTGCATTGTAACTTAAGGGGGGTCTTATTGATATTTCAAGGGGGTACTTGTACTATGTGAAATATATTCTTTGCTTTCATCTCAATTCTATAAATTATTTCAATCTAATCTGCACTAATGGATCTAAATATTGAACCACTCACACCATTTAACTATCTCAACTAGAAGTCTAAAATACATCTCGCCTTGAGAGGTAAAGGACTCTATCGGATCACTATGGGTGAGTAAACTAAGTCATCTATAGATGTATAAAAGGTTAAGTGGTAAAATAGATGTGATGAGGCCTATTGGTTCTTATGCATGTCAATATCTCCTGACCTCCTTTTTCATGTTGAATTTGTAAAAACTCCCAATGAAGCTTGGACCATCCTAGATAAGCTTTTTAGAGTGTAGAACATCATGAGGGGTCATGAGCTAGAGAATGAGCTCATCACATTGAGCCCAGATGACTATGATACCCTAAAATACTTCTTTACAAAGTTTAAATCATTGAGACTATAATTGAAATAATGTGGTAATGAGAAAATAGATGACTAGTTGATTCTATCTGTGCTTACAAAACTAGGTCATGACTATTTAGTTTTTATCTCTACATTTCATGCTACCAAACATGCACTTGGATCCACTTGAAAAATTCCATTATTCAATGAGTTTTTTGCTAATTAGACTCAGGAGCAAGATAATTTGGTTCAAATGGGTGCACTGAAGTCTTTAAAATCACATGCCTTAATTGTCAATCAAGACAAGAAGAAACCTTCTAGTAGTGATAAACAAGAGAAGAAATAGTCGAAACTAGATCATGAACACATTAAGAATAAAAAATTAGATGCCAAGTCTAAGACATCATCAAATGAGTCCTCCTCAATTGAGAAACCTAAGAAGGAGAAACTCAAATGCAACTTTTGTAAGAAATTTGGGCATAATGAATCTCAGTGCATGAAAAAGAAGATTGACACTTTGACTAAGATGATTGATAAGAATAACATCAGTGTTCCTAAATCCTCAACTCAAAACACATTTGCACAAGATTCTACAAAGGCTAAAGACAACAAAAGGGCAAAAAACAAGGGTAAGGCACTTGTTGTAGTAGCTTCTCAACCTTTGACTTCGGTTATTGACTCGGGTGCTTCCTATCACATGGTCTCCTCAGAGGATCTATTTTCAGATATAGAGCCATGTTCCATGCCTTTAATTCTCATGGGTAATGACACTTCAACAAAATTCAGTGGTAAATATCGATTGAAGTAAGTAACAGGACCTTCAATGATGTTCTATGTGTTCCTTCACTATCCACCAATCTTTTGTCAGTGTACCAAATCACTCACATAGGTGCAGGGAAGTGAGTTGAGTTCACACCTCATTTAGTAGTTATCAGGGAGCTTCACAATGACACTATAGTGTCTTATGGGAAGGCCGATCATTAGTCTAGGCTGTATACCTTCTCACAATTTTCCCTAGATCAGCCCACAGTTGCACTGATTACTCATGCAGATGGAGTGAGCAAACTATGGCATGAACGGTTTGGCCATTTAAACTATCATTACCTAGAGCAACTCAGTCATTAAGATATAGTTTTAGGGTTGCCTAAAGTCAAATTCTCAAATGGCCTATGTAATTACTACATTCTTGGCAAGCATCCAGAAGAGAAATATGATAAGGGTAAAGCAAGGAGAGCCGAATAGGGGCTAGAAATTGTGCATAGTGACATAACAGGTCCATTTCTAAAACCTTCATTCAATAGGACCAGATACATGCTCACATTCATTAATGAATTTTTGGGGTATACTTGGGTGTTTTTTCTCAAAAATAAGTTTGAGGTCTTTGATCACTTCAAGTATTTCAAGGCACTTGTGGAGAAGCAATCAGATTGTTCCATCAAAATCTTAAGCATTGATAATGGTGGGGAGTATGTCAATAACAAGTGAGTAGTTTTGGACATCAGAGTGGATTCAGATGCAACACACAATTTTATACAATCCTCAGCATAATGGTGTGGTTGAACGTAAGAACCATTCCTTGAAGGAAATGACCAACTACATGCTTCAATTAAACTCTCTTGCTCCTCAGTTTTAGGCCGAAGCAATCAACTATGTGTGTTACATTTAGAATCATGTTCCACACAAATCATTGAAAGTAATCACTCCTTTTGAAGCTTGGGATGGTCACAAGCCCATAATGGATCACTTTTGAGTGTTTGGATCACTAACAATGACCTGTGTTCCTAAGAAGAAACATAAGGCAATGGACCCTCAGAGTCAGTCTTGTATCTTTATGGGGTATCTAGACGGTGCTAAGGGATACAAGATTCTCCATCTTAAAACTCATGATTTGTTTCATAGAAAGGAGTGTCAAGTTTTACAAGGGCCCACTTGAACTCACTACTGGTACTCCAGACTCTTCAAAAGTCTCACTGGACATTGATTCCACCTTAGATAGTGACTTAGATCTACCAAAAAATCCTCTTGATGACCGGGATGACTCTTCTTCTTCTTCAAGTTCAAGTGATGAGAGTAGTAATGAGGATTCTCCTCCTCTATCTCACACTCACACTTTAGATGATGATGAATCACCTCTTGATTCTCCAATCTCATACAATTCTTCTCCAATATCATACAATTTTGGTCCCACTTGGGCCAAACAGACACTTTAAAGTGTTAGAAAATGGGTTGGAAATCCATTGGATACAAGGTGGACATGCTCATAGTTTTAGGGGACTTCACATGCCTACCTAACCATTACCTCATATCTACAAACCTTTCATGAGGCATCTGACATTCCAGAATGGGATTCTATTATACAAGAAGAGTATAGTTCCCTAATTAGGAATAAAGCATGGGACTTGGTCCCTCTTCCTAAATAAAGAAAATTGGTCCATTGTAAATGGGTTTATTAAACTAAATATGGTGTAGATGGGTCTATTGATAAGTATAAAGCTCATCTAGTTACAAAGGCATTTTCTCAAGTGCCTAGCATAGACTACATTAAGACATTTTTTTCTATAGCCAAGATGATGTCTATTAGACTCACTCTAGCCATCACAACTGTACATCAGTGGGATGTTCACCAAATGGATGTCAAAAGTGATTTTATACATGGTGACCTTAAAAAAGAGATATACATGGAGAAACCACAAGGCTTTATGGAAGATTCCTCCTTGGTTTACAAACTCAAGAAATCTATCTATGGATTTAAATAGGCCCCTCGAACATGGTATGCCAAGATGGACTCCTTTCTCCTCATAGTCAAGTTCACCAGATGCCACTCAGATCTAAATGTCTACATCTTGTGGTAAGATGATTCTCTGCTGATCCTAGTTCTCTATGTGGATGACTTGATAATTATAGGGAGCTCATGATCATCCATCTCAGTAGTGAAAACTACACTTTCAGATAGATTTTCAATGACATGCATGGGATTGCTTCATTACTTTCTCAAGATTAAAATCATTCAGTCAGATTTTGGGATAACTTTATCACAATTCAAGTATTCTCTTGATTTACTTGCAAGGTTTAACATGGTTGATTATAAGCCAACTCCTACTCCCTTCTTGTCTGGTGTGAAGCTTAAAACTGATTGTCCTACACCATTGGTTGATGCAACTCCATATTGGCAACTTGTGGGCAACCTTATCTATCTCACACACACTAGACCTAATATATCCTATGTAGTTGGCATGGTTTCTTAGTTTATGCAGGAGCCACATGAATTGCATTGAAAAACAGCTAAGCAAATTCTACACTACATTCAAGGTTTGCAAAACTATGGGATACACAACAAACCAAGAATAGAGGTTGATTTGATCAAATACACAGATTCAAATTGGACTGGAGATATTTAGATTCAAAAATCCACTTCAGGTTATAGTTTTTCACTTGGTTCAGGTCCAATAAGTTGGTCAAGTAAGAAACAACATACAATTACTTTATCATCTATAGAAGTAAAATACATAGGGGATGCCAATGCCACCACTAAGGTAATCTAGCTTTAGGGGATTCTCACTGAGTTCGGTATCCAGTTTTATGAGCCAATATTCATCTACTATGATAACCAAAGCACTATCCAGATTTGTAGGAATCCGGTTTTCCATCAAAAGACCAAACACATAGAGATTCACATGCACTTCATTAGAGATCTCATCAATGAGCAAGTCATTAATCTTTGGTACTATCCAATATCGAAATAGATTATAGATATTTTGACTAATCCCTTCACAAAGAGCAAATTTATTCATCTATGAGCTCTCATTGGGGTTAGGGTTGTTCCACCTTCTTCCTCCTATGGAGGTTATTCACTATGTACTTGGGTACCTCATCAGGGTTTTAATGTTGAGAACCAATTCTCATCTCACCTAAGCTATGCTTAAGGGGGGGGTGTTGGGGTAGTGCTTTTTCCCATTGGGTTTTACCTACACAGCCTTATGGCCATTCTATGTCAATTAAACTTCCTTAGGTTAGTTATAAAAAGGTCACATAAGCTAATTTCATTTTAATGTAATTATCTAATAAGGAAAATTAGAGGCTTCTTGATGTTGCTCTAATTTTCCCTATATGTACCCCACTTTTCCATTTTGGAAGGTTAGATAGGTTAATGCGATTTTATGCAAGCAGGTCATATTTTGCAATATTGTTGTGTGAAGACAAGCTTCTTCCTCCTTTACAATTTATTTATGGTTTCATTGTTCCATACGTATATTTTCTCAATCTTCTATGCAAGGATCCAAGATTGTGGCCAATCCTACATTTTCATGCTTTTTTTGTGCCTGCTTGTAAACTATTTTTTTACAATATCAATAGCTCTTTGTTGTGTGCAACTCTAAAATTATGTCTTCTTCACTTTGAAACCCTAACTCCACTTCTGATAATAAGTGTACCTAAAAAATAAATGAAGAATAATGGTTGTGCTAACCTCAAACACTTGCCCTCCCACCTCCCCCTCCCATTGAGTGACTTTGCCTTTGACACTTGACAATGTGAAAACTTGGCTTGGATTAGGTGTTTCAAACTTAGTTAGGGCCTACTTCTTTGAAGGGTTTTGTTTGTAAATTTTAGGGTTGTTCCTCTTAATGTGCATATGATATAAGTTCTCTTGGTAGGAAATAGATATTTGCTTGCTAGATAGAAATAGGCTTAGACTTATAGTGTATAAATATCCAACTCTTTTCATAACTTGTTCCATCATCGACATGTGAAACTTATGGACCAACCCATAGGAAAATTTGAAATTTAGGAAAATAATTGTAAAAGGTGCATGTATAAACTAGTATAGGTGGATGAATTTAGTAAATTTGAGTCTTATGAGGATGACCAGAGGTGTCTAGAAAGTTGGAATTTATCGTGATTTAATGATTAATAAATAGTTTGATTATGTTAATAATAATATTAGGTATAGACTAGGGAATCCATATATATGATTGGTAGCAAATCGATAAGGTTGAGCCCATAGAATGTGAATAGCTAGAAAAGAGTGTAGAAAAGAATCATGCATGTCTACACAAGTTATGTATTTTAAAGATAGGTTAATTCTAACTTTAAAGAATGCCTAATACAAGTTTTATGTGTTTACATAATCTATTAAAATTTAATTTGAGCATCACAATATGAGTCACTATCTTTGGATCTAAAACACTCATTGTGTGCACTACATATCCCATTACCCTTAGCCGAACATTTTTTTAATCTTTCTTATCATGATTTGATTTTAACTCATAATTTTCCACCCTCAAGTTCATTATATCAAATTTTTTTTCCATTGACGTGAATTTCCTTTTGTTATCTTTTTGCAGCCTTTTGTATATTAAATTGATAATTTTTCAAATCATTGAGAGTTTCATTTTTTAAAGTGAACCTTCCTCATAATAATCATCCTCTTCTTATTATTAACCATCTTATCATAAGTCTTGTTAAGTTTATTTAATCTCTCATCATATAATGTTCTCAATTCATGATTAGGTACTTTTATGCATCTAAATTTGTTTGCCTTTGTCGACTTGCTAATTTTGACACTGATAATCACTAATCGTATCTAATTCATCTTACTAATCCTCCTAGTCATTTTTTATAACATTTCCTCATTATTATTCATCATGTTAACCTTATTCCTACCCCACAAGTCAATTAATCCTTCTTATAATGTGCCACTTATCTTAAAATCTTATTCTAACCCTACTTGTCCATTATATTGGAATTTTTCGAATCCCACCTACCCTAACTTATTTCTGGGCTCTCCTACATCCCTATTTCCTAATCACCCATCTAAACACCTCATCTAACTATCTACTAATCTTGCTTAGCTCCTAGTGGATTCTAGAATTCTCCAATTCTAAAATCCTCCTCTATTATCTCCATCTTCTCCAGAAACCTCTAAATCTAGAGGCTTTTGGGGAATTTTCAATTGCCATTTATTCCCTCCACTTCGTCTATTTAAATCTAGCCACTCCTCCACTTTGAATTTAACTATACAATTCATGTGCTTCCATGTCAATCTCTTAATCATAATCCATTTTGAGTCTGTAAGCAATCCATGGCCATTTAGTGTTTAATTTTTGAATCTTGTTTATGAATTATATTATAGATTTGGGTGATCTTGATATGAATTATTTGTATATCATAATCTATTGCTCAAATTTATCATCTCACAATAATCATTTCTGAAAACCACTCAACTCTATAAATTATTTGAGTTTTGATTGGCCACTTTTAATTTTAATGAATAAATAAATGATATCATCTTCTAATTCATGTTCCATTTGTTATAATGGGTGAGCACTAGGAACCAAGAAGGAATTTGTTGGCTATTGAATGTCATCGGGCATATACAAATGTCTTTTTGTTTATAGGAGATTTATACCTATTTGAACTGGTATGTAGAGTCTTATATTTTATGTAATCACAAGCCACATGATTTTTAAGGATAGCCTCATCAATCGTGTATGCAAATAAGTAAGTAATACCTTGTTCATATATTACTTCCTAAATATCTAGAACATTTTAAATATTTGTCACTATGCCTACTATTCTATAAAGTTCATTGAAGAAGTTGGTGGCATCCATGCTTCTAACAACAAGCTCGATCTTCACTTTATTATTACTCTAAGGTGTATTTTACACCTTATATTGGCTTGAAAATGAAATGATATTAACCAAACACTGCATTCCAATTGGAGAATCAATCATCTCGCCATCATCCCTTTCTCAATTTTTTGTTTTTCTAGCAACAACATCATGCTTGACCTCACATGATCCTATAAAAATGTAGTTGTATGTAGAAACATATACACTATGGCATTAGTAGAAAAGACAACTAGTGTAGCCTTTATCAAAATTAGTGAGTGATGAGGATACATCAACTAGTACTTACTACTTTACATTTATTAAAAAGTCTATACACCTCAATAGTTATATTGTCTTACTTCTCACCAATATTCCATATACTCTGTTGGTCTAGCCCAAAATCAACATATTATTCATACATTAAATCATCAATATCATGAGAGTGAAGGGAGTTTGGAGAGGAGTTTCTATATTGATCAAATGAACCCTAAGGGAACTTCCATTGGAGAATGACCTTCTTTTTGCAAGTTAATCCCAATTCCTATAATTTATCCACTCTTATTCTGTGCCATACATAGAAGGAACCATTTTTCATTTGAATTGAATATCCCTTTCTATAGTGTTGAGAAGGACCATAACGCCTATGAACCACCTCCTCAAAATTATATGACTTCATAACACAGTCATAACGCATGGTAGAGGGATTTGTCTTTGAAGTTTGAAGAAATCACTTGAATGGTGTATATGAATAAGTCCCATTTTTTATTATAGGTGAGGGTTCTATTAGCTATAAACAACTATATCATGTACTCAAAATCCAATACATGATTCTCAACATATAATGGAAATGTATATGGACCATATTGAGAATAATATAAATGCACGTAGAAATATGCGTGCTCCATGTACTAGTCATAAAACCTATGATCCTCCTCCTTCCTTATTTGTATAATGTCCATGGCCTCTTTTTAAAATTAAGGCATAGTCTTATTGAAAATCAATTTATACACATCTGGAAAATATCTGTTTCAAAATACCATGTAACATCCATGGTCTAGCTTACATTATAAGTGATGGCATGCAACATGAATAGGTTCTTTTGTAGTATATTATAATTTTATCCCCTTAAACTTATCCATGTTTTTTAAGAGATACAAATAATTAATCCAGAGGCTTATACAATGGGGTAACCCTTGTAGATTCATCTCACAAGAGAAAAAATAGGAATATATTATTTGGACCGATTCAACTGTTGACACGTGTTATAGGGAATATGTTGTTTGGACTGATTCAACTACTAACACGTATTCTCAAATGTCGGAGGGTGGGATAACCATTGTCGATGTTGAAGAGGGCTAAACACTTTTATTGGCATGCTATCCATCATGATTCTACATCATTACAACTCAATTAGGAGATCAGTTGAAAGAATGTTGGGTGATTACTCATTTTATAATTTATTTGGGAATATGATCAAACCATAAACAAATTAATAATAGGTTTTGATCAATGAATGGAGAGGTGGCTGTGAGAGGGATCCCATTACACCCTGTGTTTAGTCTCTACCTACTGTGTGTGATGATTTTTAGCGTAGAGGAGCGTGGAGGAGCATGTAAGAGCATGACAATTTTGAGTGTGATAGTTTTGTCCAACCCTGCTTTCCATTTGAATCAAACTGTCCTGTCTTGCTCATTGTTTGGAGCCTTGATGCCTCCAAACCACCTAGAATATTCTCTAATAGTGACACCCAAGGGTTTTTTGTAAAACCCTAGACCTTCTCTCTCTTGGTGGTGCATACTAAATATCTTTTCTTTGGTTTGATAAGGAAACTAAAACCTAATTTGGCACCTAATATCCCTTGCTAAAAGTTATAAACCTTAAAAACTTCTCTAATTTCTTTTTAAAATGTGGCTATTTTTTATTATTAACAACTGTAGTCATAAAAATCAATGCAGAGAAAAAATCAAATCGGTTACCTATTACAAGTGGAATATCTGAATGACTTACTCAAACCAAGGTTTTTGATTTCTCTGATGTAATACTATAGACAGGACACCAAAACCTCCACCAGGGGAGGAATTTGAAAGATGGTTTTCTCTGTAAAAGCACATTAGATCCCCTCATCTCATGAGTAATTTAGAGGTTTCAGAATAATGTTGTTTTTAGTGCTGGAAAATGTAAATTCACTGACCTATGAGTATCCTCCACTGTCTCACATTTCATATACATGTTGCCCACCATGTTATGGTCTATATTTTTTGCATGTAGATTACCACATTTTTATTTTATTACTTTTTTTTTAATATTGGAGAAATTAGAATTTGAGTGGATTTTAGAAGACATAGAATGTGAAGCACGTGGCAGCCTATTGCAGGGAAAATGTATATTATTCATATGAATATAGCCACAATTTATAACACAATGGTATCACATGCTCATACATTGATCAATGGTTGAAACCTTTACTTGGGAAAATGTGTTAGCATGATGACGGGATGGTTGCCACTTGTTCAGGATATTATACACCTTAGTAAATTAGATTACATAATTTTTATTTTTGGTAGAGACTAAGGGAAAAGTTGAGACTTTGAAGTAGGTCAAACATAGATGGGATTTATAATATAATTTAGTATTAACCTGTATTATTTGAATCAAATCTTTAATAAATTGATAAAAATATTCTCTTATGCTTAAGATTTAAATGTTAAGATAATAATTGATATTTAAATATTAAACATATATAGAATAATCTAGATGGAGCTTTAGAAATTGTTTATTTTTTAGTACTTATGACATAATTATCTTTACTTGCTGACTTAATACAATGGTTATGGTATCTTAGAACTTATACACATCTTAGTGGATTATTTGAAGTTCTATATGTTTGATAAATATTTTAAATTAGTAGTTAATTGTAACAGGTATATTTATTGGATTTCATAGTCTTATCAAAACTAATGAAACCTGAAGTTTTTGAGAAGACATTAAACCCTAGAAAACATATAATATCAAAAACATTGGTAATAATTTTTTTAACTTAATTAATATTATTTTATGTTATATTTTAATATTAATGTTATTCTATAGTATAATATAATATATTAATCTAATATATAATATAAATATATTTTTTATATTAAATAGTTTGGTGTAAATTTATAGTTAAAAGATAATTGATTCTTAATTAAATTCTTTAGTGGTACGCAATATGTTATACTAGATACTTGTCTTTTTGAAAGGGGTTTCGAGTTCAAACCAAGCAAAAATAATTAGGGTGTTTTATTGGAAGTATGAGGTAGTGTCACCTAAATAATATTGGGAATACAAAATAGTCTCACCTAAATCAAAGTTGTTGGACCTTACGAAATTGCTAATTCACATTAATTATATCCAATTTTCACTTAGGTCTAGTGTTTTGATGTATTATACTATCAATTAACAATACTTAGATATAATTAGTATTTTTTTAAAAATCAATATTTATATTTATACATTAAAAAGGGACTTTTAAATAAATTGTCTAATTTTTTTTATCATTATTAAATTTAATTAACTTTTTTTTAAAATTTAAATTTATATTTACACATAAAAAGAGTTTTTTAATAAATTGTGCAAACAATTTTGGTCATTTTTTTTCTCCATAGTTTATCCAAAAGCCCCTTTTTACATTAAAACATGAAATTCAAAAAACATGAAATTCTTGAATTTATTTGTAGTCAAATTTTACAATAACATGTTTTATGTACCTCTGTTTGAGAGAGTCAATTAAAGAACCAAAAAAATCTATTGTTTGTCGTGGATTTATATTTACAAGAAAATTAACTCATGTCCAATTAATTTGGAGAGTTAATTACTACAAATAAAATACAATACTAGATTGCTTTGAAATGTTTGAGAATTTGATGATATAAATGTATTACTAAACATTCAACAGAGGAAGCTTTTCCCTGAGCACAAGGAAGAAGAAGATCAATATTTATAATGCAAACAAATGTACACATTTAATTATTTCAAAGCTTTAAAATAGTTTTTCCATGGATATTGTTTGATATGATTGGTGGCAATTATTTTTGACATTTTGATGGTGTTCATATTTGTAAAGTGTGTCAGGGGATCTCTAGCTCTACCAATTAGAGCACAATTGATTACTTTCTTATATGCAATTAAACACGGAATTATACTAGAATGATAAAGTAGCTAGAAACTTGAGACAACAAAGAATTTGAGAGACAATACACACTCTTGTATTAAATACTACTAGAAGAAAATACAATAAGGAAGATGCCACTTCTTCCTCCACCTCAAAGGCTTGCCACACCTCAAGACCTTCTTCCCTCTCTCTCTTGCTCAACACAACAACTCTAAAGCCTGAGTTATTATCCCTCCTTGAATGCTTCAGCTGATCTCCTTGACCTTGCTAGCTTCAATGCTTTTACTTGCCTTAGAATAATTACAATACATGCCTTATGGGTCTTTAAATAGGATCCCATGCTTACAAAAATAGAACTCTAGTTACAATAATTAGACACACAGCTCGTGACTATAATTAGTCGCTTGACATGGAAACACTCGCTTCACTTAACTGACTGTTCGTCAACAGCAGTTCTGAAAATACATAGGCGACTGACGCCGGTCCCTGCTTGTCTGGTGCTGTCGACGTCGACCGACTGTCTGCCGTTGCCAGTCTCCTTCTCCACTGTCTGTGATCGACGTCGGTTATACTGCCGACGCCGGTTCCTCTGGTTCTTCAGCATCCTCTCTTGTGTCTGCAAATAGTTGAAGCTTTTAGCTCCACA
Source organism: Torreya grandis (assembly GCA_037957365.1). Taxonomy (NCBI): domain Eukaryota; kingdom Viridiplantae; phylum Streptophyta; class Pinopsida; order Cupressales; family Taxaceae; genus Torreya; species Torreya grandis. The sequence continues at coordinate 1,706,882 of JARHVA010000451.1, forward strand.
CCTTAACAATCTCCCACTTGGAGATAAACAGCTGCAACTTGTACCTGTACCTGTACACCACCTATTTTGTTCTTTAGGCTCTGTATCCCTCTTCAAAGTCACTCTTGAAGACCAACCACCACGTAAACCTGTGATGCAATACCTGTATCTTATGCCACAAGAATTTTGCTGCTCCCAAATTCTCCATGACATACTTCTGAACTAACTCTACCCTTAGCTCAAAAAACTCCCTGTATATGAAACCCTGCAACAAGTAACACAATATAGTAACAGGATAATGTAGCTAATATTATCCAACCTGGTAAAGATAAAATACAATGGTCAAACCTCCATTGTTCTACATCATAATCAAGACCATATACCATAGCCTTCTGTCTCATGTGTCCATCCACTCTCTTCTCTAAAATGGGAATCCATCCCTCTATCCAGTGCTTCCTTCTAGCTGACAACTCTACCAATAAATACCTGTTTGGTTCTCCAAGGACTCACACTCCTCATCCGTGCCAAGCTCCCACTGTTTCTGGATTCTACCTGCATTGCTTCTTCCATCTTCCTAGTTTATGACTCTCAGTAAGCAATATAAAGAAGGTGAACAATGAATATGAGGTTCACATACCTTTCCTGACCTCCACATGGGTGTTTGAGACTTATTAATTCACCCAACATCCGTTCCAGTGACCGATCTCGACCATCTCCCAGTCTGCTTCCGACCGATGTCGGTTCCCTGCACTGACCCTGACTGCCGACGTCGTTTCCCTGGCCGACGCTGGCATCCCTCCTACCGACGTCGATCCTTGTGACCAATGTCGGACTTCTCCTGCCCGACCTACCGACCCTGCTGGTCTGCACATGACCATGTCGGTATCTGGATGACTGACGTCGGTGCCAAGCTACTGACATCGGTGTCTGTGTGTTCCTGTAAGTGATGAAATTTTCATCCGTGAGCTCTTCTTGGATCAAACCTTTGTCCATGCTGCCCTGCTCAGATTTATTCAACCCCTGTGACTGATCTCTGTCCTTCATCTCCTCCATAAACACTAAGGCTTCTTTGTTCCTGTCAAAAGCATCAAATTTCCTCTTTTTGCAATGAACTATATTTATGCTTTCCAAATTTGAACACATACCTTTTGAATCAAGAACTTCCATTCCCTTCCTGTTCTTGTGACCAAGCCTATTAGGCCACATCTTCGAATCTACACCAGAAGTAGAATCAGTAATACAAGTAGACAGATAAAGAGTATCTACTTTTTTACCTCTTGCTAGAGCAAGTGCTCCCTTGGTAACCTTCTAAGAATTTGCTGTGAGGGTTATTGTGCATCTCTCATCTCCCAACCTTCCTACAGAAATCAGACTCTGCTTCAGAATTGGAACATGCATGACCTCTTTCAACACCCATGTGTTGTCAATCTACAATCTTAGCTGCACTTTCCCTTTGCCAACTATCTGACAAGGCGTACCATCCCCTAAATAGAGCACTCCAAAATCTCCCTGTTCATACTCATAGAACAAATCTCTGTTTGGGGATGCATGAAAAGATGAACCAGAATCTAAAATCCATGATCCTACCTGACTATTCGAAGAAAGTATGAGAGCATCCTGCATCACGATATTTGCATCCTTTGCTTCTTCTATACCTGCATGTTGATTCTCTTTATCTCTCAACCAACACTCCTTCGTGTGTCCTTTCTTTCCACAAAACCAACAGGTAATACCTTTGGACTCGGATCTCCTTCCTGACCTTGATTTCCCTTGCTCAACCTTCTCCCTTTGCCTTCCCCTGCTTTCTGCACTTAGAGCATTCCTTGATGATTCACCTGTGCTTCTCCTGCGTATTTCTTCATTCAAGATCACACTCACAACATCATCAACTTTTAAGATTTTAGAAGCAGATGCATAATTACTTACTGCCATAACCAAACTATCCCAACTTTCAGGCAAAGAACATAAAATCAAGAGAGCCTTTACCTCATCATCAAAAACAATATTGACTGAAGCTAGTTGGTTTACCAAACCATGGAAATCACTGAGATGAGTATGTACCGATCCACCTTCCTGCATTTGCAAAGTAAGTAGCTACTTCATAAGATATACCTTATTAGAAGCCGAGGGCTTTTCGTATAAATTCTCCAAGGACTTTATCAACTCTTCCGTTGTCTTACACTGTGATAAGCTAGAAATCACAGACGATGCAAGGCTCAACCTTATGTAACCGAGAGCCTTCCAATCAAGAACGTTCCATTCTTCATCCTTCATATCTGTGGGCTTGCATGCAACCCCAACCAATGGTAAGTACAAATCCTTCTGATACAGATAGTCCTCAATCTGCATCCTCCAATGTTGATAATTCTTGCCATTAAACTTCTCCATTCATAGTCTACTTTCTTCTGCCATTGCTGAACTCCCACTCAATCAGAAAACCCTGTGAATGACCTGTAATCAAAAAATAATACCCTGCTTCCTGCAAATCGTAGCTCTGATACCACTTGTCAGGGGATCTCTAGCTCTACCAATTAGAGCACAATTGATTACTTTCTTATATGCAATTAAACACAGAATTATACCAGAATGATAAAGTAGCTAGAAACTTGAGACAACAAAGAATTTGAGAGACAATACACACTCTTGTATTAAATACTACTAGAAGAAAATACAATAAGGAAGATGCCACTTCTTCCTCCACCTCAAAGGCTTGCCACACCTCAAGACCTTCTTCCCTCTCTCTCTTGCTCAACACAACAAATCTAAAGCCTGAGTTATTATCCCTCCTTGAATGCTTCAGCTGATCTCCTTGACCTTGCTAGCTTCAATGCTTTTACTTGCCTTAGAATAATTACAATACATGCCTTATGGGTCTTTAAATAAGATCCCATGCTTACAAAAATAGAACTCTAGTTACAATAATTAGACACGCAGCTCGTGACTATAATTAGTCGCTTGACATGCAAAAACTCGCTTCACTTAACTGACTGTTCGTCAACAACAGTTCCGAAAATACACAGGCGACCGACGCCGGTCCCTACTTGTCTGGTGCTGCCGACGTCGGCCGACTGTCTGCCGTCGCCGGTCTCCTTCTTCACTGTCTGTGACCGACGTCAGTTATACTGCCGACGCCGGTTCCTCTGGTTCTTCAACATCCTCTCTTGTGTCTGCAAATAGTTGAAGCTTTTAGCTCCACACCTTAACAAAGTGTCACTACCATTTATAAGCTTAAGACAAGCAATTCAACTGTGTGGGTCATAAAAGTTCCATTAGAAAAGTTCTCATGAAGAAGAAAACTATTTTTGGGTACTTTTCATATATTTTAATGACTTTAATGCTATCTTATATAATGTTCGATGTTTTTAAAAAATTGTATAGATGAATGACAAAAGTCTAAATGGTGCATAAAACTTAATTTTATGATAATGAAAAATAATTGCCCCAACTTGTGAGAGAGGGAGTCCATTCTAGATTTAAGGTCCACCAAATCATATTCATACTTTAAAAATCCTCTTCATGTTTGTACAAGTCCTATAAATGAACAAATTATCATCATAAAGGAAGCTATAACAATCAAAGTGGTTTCTAATTTGAGATACACCGATCTAGCCGATTCTTGAATTCTAAACCCCTTACCTAATGGTTCCATAGAGGGGGAATTTTTTATTTCTTCATGTAGGTGTTGCTTAGAGAATTTATAATTTTTTTGCAGAGAAATAATCAAATAGATATTTTGAATGTTTTTTTGAAAACCTTTGCAAAGAAAGGCCAAAGAAAAAAAAGCAAACTAAATTTATCCAAAGGGATTTACCCAATTACGCATATGCTCAAAGAATAATTATCCTCTGCAAATCAAGGGAGGTAAATTTGCAGAGGATTATTTTTCTATTTCAAAAGCTAATTTGATCTTCACGGGTGGTCATGATTGGTCCAATTGGGAGCTCTTATAAATGTTTGAGGCTTTCTAAATTGTAACAGGGAATTTCAATATATTAAATTGAATTGATATTAGAATTTTTGCTCATCATAAATACTTGTCTCTGTGCTTCCATAAATATATTTGAGTGTGTTTGAACTTCATCTCTAGAAGAGCACATATACATTACCGATACTAATAATTATTGGCCTTTTGAAATCATCATTAAATGTAGATTTGAGTGCAATAAAATATTGGATATGTAGTTGCAAACTTCAAAAATATATTAGAGGCTAGATCTTAATGCATGCTTTATTAGATTTTCTAATATTATGTTTGATAAAATCTATACATCTATGTTGTATCTAAGTGTATAGGTAATAACTTTTGATTTGCATATAATATGATGTCTATATACTAGTGCTTTTAATTGATGATTTTTATTTGTGATCAGTTCTGTAAATTCTTTGTTTTAGACACTTTTTCTTACCAAGATTAATACAAACTATTGAAAAGGCTTGACGATCTTGTATGTAAAACACAATTGTTGTAGAACATTAGATGTGTTTGATTACTAAATATTGATATATTGTAATATTAATTTGTATATAGTGGTTGAATCTCTAAGGCCTCTTATATCATATGTAATTGAAAGTGTTTTTTTAATAGAGAGGGTTAAATGATACTTACATTTTTTGATGGAATATTGTAATGTAAGCTTAATACTAATTTTTAATCTTTAATTTCATTTTTTCCAACAATGAAAATGATACTATACATTGGAGATAGAAGTGTAACATGTTGGATAGGTATTCTCCCATTTCCTTTCATATGAGCAAAAATAAATAAATTATTTAACCAATTATTTTTTTATAGTATTGTTTATTAACCTCTGGATTTTCTTGCACCATGGGGGAAACTGCAAGTTTAACATTCATTAATACATGAGTTCATGGTCGTGTGGGAAGTTTGATAATTATATCCACTATAATGTCTGCCCAATCAAAAATAGATGTAGCTGACTTTGTGAACAAAATCCTCGAAATCACTATAATCATAAATGCATATAGTTGAAAACCATTAGCACTCTCAAACACCTACAAAATATTATTTATGTTTTGAAACATATTTTTTTTAAATATGTTAGATGGGTACGAGTATCAAGACCTTTACATTCTTTATTTTTCTTATAGTATAGGTACCTATGTTTCAACAGTCCTATGGTTGTGAATTTTTTCTGTATATATTTTCCATCTTATTAGGATCAAGGTATTCACCTCCCTTAATAAAGCATAACATTTTAATAGTGTCTAAAAGAATAATATACACAAACATTTATCAAACAATACTACTCACTACTCTTTTATCTGGTCTATAATGCTGAATCATCTATTCTGTAATATCTAACACCCAATAATTTTTAGGAATTATAGATCTAGCCAAATTATTGTACCACAACCTTTGGAATTTTTGTTTTTCATCTTTATCCTTAAATATATTTTAATACACATCACTAAATCTATGACAAATCATCTTGTCAACATGCAGTCTTTTCCATTTATCAGTAATCCCTTCATAAAATATGTGGAAGGAAAGAAATGCTAAAATTTTCAAGTAGAGGGCCACTAATAGTGTTTGGATTTGGCAAAACACTCTTAATCATATCAGAGAATCAGTCATGCACTTGATGAAAAACCCTATAACACCTTCCTAGCATGGGATATTTATTCTTCAGGGTCTTCACATTGTTCTTTCTCCCCCTCCCTCCCAAGTAGATTCTAGTGGTAAGGTCACTCCTTTATTCCAATCCCAAACTTCAATAGAATCCATATAGATGGTGTTTCAAGGGAAAATCCTATTATGATAGTATTGGAAGCATCGGTAGGGATTTAAATGATTCTATTGCTTTCTTTTTTTAAAAAAAATTGGTATTATCACCAACAATTCAGCTGAAGGGCAAGTTATTATGGAAAATTTTAAGATTGCCTAACAGGTTGGGTGGAAGAACATACAGTCATTTATTGATTCTAAGTTTTAGATTAAGTTGCTTTCTGATCCCAATTCTAATAGTTCCAAAGATTGGAGAATCTATAGAATTCCCTACAAAATTTAATTACTTCAAGAGAAATTTGATAGGTTTATTTATTCACATACTCTTTGGGGTTTCAATAAAGTTACAAATGCACTTGCTAATTTTGGGCTCTTGACCAATCTAAAGTGAAAGGCTTTGGTCCTTATACTTTATGGTCACTGGCAAAGCTAAGGAATGAGTTCTTACACATGTTAGCCTTGGAAAATAACATAAATGATTGATTGAATATTTGTGAGGATGCCCTATCCTCCTCAATTGATGACTACTGTTGTTTTTGGTTCTTCTTGGCTGGTCATTGGCTTCCTCTCCATTAATTTTTGCAGTTGTGAGGCATACTTCCAATTCTAGTCTTCATTGTAATTATGTTGGTCTTCTTTTTTACCTCAATTTTTGCATAGGCTATAACGTTTCAATCTTGTTGATTTTCTTGACTGGTACATGCACAATTTGATGACTATCTAAATTTTAGTTACATGTGCTTTTTGAATATGTTGAAGGGGGTAGATTAAGTGCAAGCCTTAAGTAATTTTGGTAGAAGACATACCCCTACCTTATTAAGTCTCATCCAAATGTAACATCTCTCTTAAAATATTTTTCACAAAACAAAACAAAAATCACAATTAAGATTATGACATTGTACATATAGCTATTTTGGATGCTTATATTTAGCATTCCACCCATATCCTTATTTTTATAAATGGCTGAAATGAATGCACAAATTGTCATAAGTTGTTTAGGTTGCTTATTAGAAAGCCTCGAGGATGTAAATACTCCACCCGTTTCTTAGAAATGACCTTGTTTGGATGGAGAAATGGGTTTCTTTCCTCGACCAATGTCGTGCTTTGTGAAACCTTAAACAAATTATTCATATATCAACTAAATACATCAAAGGATGCTACAAATAGGCAGACTGAAATCTACGTTGAGGATAAGAAAATAAAAAAATTGAAATAATGTTGCTTAGGATAAAGATAGTTGAGGAAACAAAACTACAATCCTGTAAATGTTGGTGCGATCATAAACACAGTCCAAGTCATTAATCCAAAGACCAATGTTGGATTACAGAAAAATAATTGAGTTACATAAAAAATTAAGAAGATGCAGGCATATAACAAACAATTTTGTACACAATTCTTCAAAAATCAATTATAAGTTTTTCATTTTTGTAATAAATCAAGGTCTTTCTATGTTTTAATATTTCTAGTTTCTTTTGGAAATCGGTAAATCAAATCATATTTGACTAAAGATAGGCTGAAATGCTAAATTAATAAAAATTGCATATACCCTATACATTTTTAACATAAATTATGAGGGTATCATTTTTTGGATTGTTGTTTTTTTATTGATGAATTAGAGTTTATTATTAATATATAAGATTATTCAAAAAAAGGAAACAGTAGAGGAGATGTCACAATGTCACATTAGATCACGTCTAGAAAATATGAAACTACAAGCTATAAAAACTAATAAATAAAACAAATTTATTGAAATTTTATTAAAACATTGAATTTATGTAACCTAAAATTACAAATGATTATGTACGAATGATTATGGATTTTAAATACAAAGACTTTTTAATGTAAATGAATCTATACCATATGTAATATTACTAAAGATTTTGAATTTTTATAATTTTGAAAACATGTTTAAATTCTTATATTAAACTGAATCAGAAATGTCAGAGATTTTCAAATACCCAAAAATTATTTTACATAAGTTATCAGTGTATTCATCATTTAGTGTACATGTTTTAGAAGGTAGGCCAAGACAATAAAATGCTTATAAAGCATTGAATATATGTTACATGAATTTGAAATTAAATAGCAAGAATCGAAGTCACTTTATATTATTAAAAAAATATTGATTAAAATTGAAATTGATTTTAATGTGGCAAAGAAAGAATTCAAGTCACTTGATATCTAAAACATTTTTCTGATTCATAATTCGAATTCAAAAATGTTTATCAATAATAAAAATACAACACTTATTAATTAAATTTCACATATAATAAAACCAAATAATAATTTAAATAGATTTAAAATCATATGAAATTAATGGTTATAGACATTAATTAAGTCCCATATATAATAAATCCAAATGATAATTTAAATAGCTTTAAAATCATGTTAAAATTAATGGTTATGGAAGTTAGGCATTTTGATGTCAACCATTGGACCTCTAAAATGGAAAGGGACCTTTTAATCACCATTGAATTACTGAGATTGATACTAAAAAAAATCAACTTATCTCATATTTTTTGGGGTGAATATGGGGTGTTCTTATTCAACATGCATTGGACACTAGTAATGGACTCAAATTTTACCATATCAATAGTAAGCCTAAGTTGGGCATAAGATTATTGGCACAAATATTACTGAAAATAATGACCATCCACCCAAATAGATACCATTTCAAAATCAATTCATTGATAGTGAACTTATAGATGATTTTGAGAGAAGAAATCAAATTCAGTATGTTTATGAAAAATAGGTTTTTAAGAAATGGGACAAATGCATGCTACTAGTGTGCATGCAAAATTGTATCTTTACCAACTCTACATGATAGGAAATGACTTGAAACTTAATATTAAGGATGATATTACATATTATTAGGGATATTATTGGGAATGCATTAGTGATTTTTTATTGAAAGGAAATAGAATGGGAGCCATCTTTTTATGTATTGTGTCTTTAAAATGTATTAGGTTTTATTAAGTCAAACTGTGAAGATGATGGTATAAAAGGTGTTGCATAGTCATCCACCAAGGTATAAAGTTTATGTGATATCAAAAAGGGATGAGGTTAGGATCATGCCTCAAATAAATTTGGTAGAATAGATACCCCTCAATCCTTAGTACTAAGCTGAAGAAGCATTCTATACCCCTAATGTATGTAAAAGTAGGATTTAAATATTTAAAAAAAGGTGCTAAATCCTAAAAATATGGTCATGGCTTGTTGAGCACTATGGTACTATTGAAAATGTTTTGATTTGTGAAATAAGTTAAATTGTCATGCAAACCAAAACTTAGGAAAATGTTGTGCCTATCAGAGGTAGGAGAACATATTAACACAAGGGTGCTTATAAATTGATATTTTTCAAATTGGAATATATAAGAAGCAAGCCTCAAGTGTTCTTGGAAAGACCTGAATCTAACAGGTATGCAAATCATGTATCCCACTGAGAAATTGAATGAAATAATGGTAAACAATATTAGTATGATATCACAAGTTTTTTGGGAAAAAAATCAGAACTTTGATATGAAGATAATTCTCCTCATTATAAAGATTATCTTCATAGAGCCAAAATCAGCTGTATTTGATTGCGCCACTCTGTTGGCCAACAGGATGCTACAATCAACTAGCCAACTTTTCACAAGATCATGAGCTTTGATACTATTTGATGCTAAATCATTTACTTTTATTTCAAAATAGGGACAAGTTCAAAAGAATTATGGAAGAATGTTACAGAAATGGATTGAAAAAGTGACAGTGATATAATAGTCTAATTTTTTTTTGGAGATTAAATCATTATGAAATCTTTAGGATGTGGAGCGAGATAATCTCCTTGGATGAAAATAATTATGGAAGTGTAAGTTCTATTTGCAAGCAATTTAGAGGATAAAGTATTTAATCTACAACCACAAAATTATATTCTTGTATTTCCTCCATCTCTATTTCCCCCACAACAAAAATCTATCGCAACTCTCAATCTTTTTATGTAAAATAAATCTTAAAATCCCATTTGTGCCAGAGAATGTAGGATAATGGATATGCAATGTGAATGAATTGGTTATGAATTACTCTACATCAACCAATAATTTTTATGATAAAATCATTTAGACTTCAAAAACCCTATAGGCTATTATTTCCTTTATAATGTATATGTCATTCATTTCACCATTAGCAGATATATGGATTATAAGATTTAACCCCATATTTCATCTATTTATGCTTATGGCTTGACCTATGGCGCCATTAACTCACTTAGTAAGAAATGGAGAGAATATTATTTGATACATTTCTCATATTCCAACTTGAATCGCTCTGCACCAACCAATACTCTCTTTATCCCTTTCATCCTTTGCTGATATTTTTACAAAACTTGTCAAGAAAACAAAATGGGTATGGTCCTTCCATCCCAGTATCTACTATTTCATTTTTAGTGATAGTTTTATTTATAGATTATTTATTAAAATTTTATATCCTTCTTATATATAATTAAGACAGGCACTCACAAACATAATTAATCAATTTTTTTATTTAATATTTTTTAATATAAATCTATGTGATTGATTAAGAATTTAGACTCCACCAATTTATAAATGTTCATTAAGATTAATCACTAAAACCATAATCCTCAATCCTAACCAATGAATAAAATGGAAACAAATTTTAATCTCCATTTATTTTCTTATTTCTATCCTAACTATATATTCCTCTAAGAAATTAATTTTTTTGGCCATTCTTATTTTCTCATCAATAATTTATCTTATTTTATCCCACCTTTCTATTTGATGCATGTAATTATTGGAGTGGCCGCTTGGCTTGTAGAAAAAAAGAAATCAATACTATTTTTTTTCTCCATATACTTTGTTACGTGAAAAAGTGAAACATGTTCTTGTGAATGATAGCCTTACATTACAATTTTTCATCAAAATATGGTACATTATTGAATAAGGCATGATAATCTAAACATGTTTCAATAAATAATTAATGTTATTACACATTCCAATCCAAACCCTAAAAATATTATGTTTCTAGGTATATATTTAAGACATCATACAATATTTGAATATAGACTTTATAATTACACAACAATGACATACTTTATTTAGATGAAAGTGATGGGAGAAGTGTTAGAATTCATGGTTGTTTCTGGATGATATTCTTGGAGATGGAAAATTTCCATCCCAACCTTATCTGTTGAAGATATTTTTAGCCTTCTATAACTAGAAAAGAAAGAGGATCCACTCTCGGATATATTGGGCTCATGGGCATATCTAGAAGAGGTTTTGAAAGACTCAAGCCATTGGTAGGCATGACACTTAGGTGGAACAATGCTCATATGAGAGAGCTCCCAAAAAGGAGACCTTGACAAATAAACTTTGGTTCTATCCCAAAAATCCAAGTTCTAAGGGAGGAGTTAAGACCTATTGAGCTTCCAGAAAGCAGGGTGATATGACCATGGACCCCCTAGACAACTAGGTGATGTTGGATCCTCCTACTACATAAGCTTATGCTTGGGTGACTCTGCCACCAAAGAGTGTTTCAACTTGTACATAAATTCTTTATGTTCCCTAATTTTCACCTGTATTTTAATCGATACATTCTAATAAATTGATATTCTTAAACCTCCTTACACTGATGTACTTATTTTGATTGATCTCTCTTGAACGAATTACATGATTTGTGTCAAATCTTAGTATGATCTAGATTAAAGAATTGACATATGCCAACATATAGTATAAACCCAACTCCAAGATACCCTTTTCAAAAATTGTAGTACGTATGTCATATTAACTCACCTCGACATATGCCAACATATAGTATAAACCCAAATCCAAGATACTCTTTTCAAAAATTGTAGTACGCATGTCATATTAAATCACCTCAGTAATATAAATGCATACAAGTTATTAAAACTCAAACTATACATATTCACTCATAATCATCTTTTTTTAATTAAAATATGTCTTAACATAAAAGTTGGGGTGTTAAATGTACTAAATGACCTTTGTAATTGATATCTTAATGCCTCTTTCCTAGTTATACAAATATTTTGGTTGATCGAGATTCAAATCCTCAAGTTTTTTTTTGGTGGAAAACATTTCAAGGAGATGTCACATTTAGGTAAGACCCAATGAGGCAGGGAATATTTTCCACCAAAATCATCCAGGGCTCACACTTGTCTTGCCCCCTTCATCATGCTTAAAAGCGTGCCTAACCTTAAGAATATTAGTTACCGAACCATGTATGTACTAGCCATAGACTAACAAAATTGATAACTTAAGGCTCATGTAAATAACTAAGATTAAATAAAAAACCAACACATAACCAAATTGACCCATGTTGGAAGCTAATTAACTAGCATCAAAAGAAATAAATCCACCATTGCCATCATACAGAAGAGAAAAGCTAAAAATATCCAAAAATTTTCAAATTAGTTTGGCTACTTATTTGTCATCTAGGGCCATCATGATCAAGATAACTTCTCTGAGATGATAAGTCCACCATAAGGGAGGAAGACCAGAGCCTTTTAAATTAGAGTGATCAAGAACCCAATCAGATAGAACAACATCCAATTTATTAAACTCCCTAAAAGTGTACATGAATAAAACTCTATTAAAATTTATTTGAAGTAAATGAATTTTATGAAAAAGTTAACTCATCCTCCATCCTTTTGGAGTGTAAATATGCAGCTGAGATAGCATTTGAATCCATATTTTTGAGTCAACGATCAGTTGAGTTTGTTTCTAACCCAACTTCCAAGCTTCCTTGAGGCCTTCAACAATAGCTTACCTTTTAACACTATCATTGGTGTTGATACCTATTCTGGTAGAAAAGAAGGCTATGGAGTTATCAAGGTCCTGACCATAACCCCCTGTACTCTCACTACCTGGGTTTTTCTTGGAAGCTCTATCAATATAAATTTTGTTGAAGCTATGGACAAGGAGTGCACAATGATCCTTAGCCTTGGATGTGGGATGTAAGTTAGACTGAGAAGAAGGGATATGCATTTTTTACAATAACATTTCTCCTTTTTTATGAAGATCACTAGGGCACTTTAGCAAATGAAGAAAAAAATCTCTAATGTTGTTGAATGTTTGGAACCAAATCCATGATATGTTAATGAACTTGAGGTTGAAAATTATGGCCTTACATTCCTTCCACATGTTCCATGAGAGGAGAGGCACTCCTATCTAAAAGACCTAGTTATCAAAATCATCCAATTGCTTTCCATTCCTAAAGAGGTTGGACAATAGAATATAAGCTACACTAGGGTATGTTCAAGATATCTACAAGATGTTATCATAATTTAGTGTTGAAGGGGCATAAAAATAATAAATGCTCTAAGACATGTTTTCCTCATTATTTTAACATAAGACACATCTAGAGGGACTGTTGAAACCTTATTTAACTAATTGATGACCTACTACCATGAAGAAATAACCATAATAAAATATGGACATTAGGCCAAAAATGGTGAATCCAAAGTTGTTTAAAGATGTAATTAAGAGGTTGGTCAATTGATTGAGAAGGGGAGTAATAACCTTCCACTATAGTATACTCTCCTAATCTATAATTTACCCATGCTAACTCATCTTCCTCATTACTGCAAGAGAGATATTGCCCAGTGAGAATAGAGAATATTTGGTCCTTAAGAGGCTATGGAATGTGGACCAACCATTCTTTAGGGGGAATCCATTCCCTTCCAAATATCCAAGCTATGCTGGGACATGTACAGTAATTGGAAACTGATATCCAATTATGTTGGTGAAGTTGATCTATAATCCCATAACAATGGGGATATTTCTTAATAAGAGGGGGATGACCATCCCAAGAATCCATCTAGAATTGTGTCATTTTCCCATTATTAATGATCCAAAAGAGATTATTTTTAATCATAGCCTCACCAATTTTAAAAACCACCACAATAGGGGAACCTTAGGAGGATAGTGAGAAATGAACCAACTGATCAAGTTAATAACTAACATTTAATAAAACTTTTGTACAAATTTTAGTGAATTTTTATGGGCCATTTATTGTTGATGTAAAGAATCTAGTGGGCTTAGGATCATTGACATTAAAATCCAAGGTCTCAATCAATGTTAAATGGATTATTAGAAGCATGGAAGGGGATAAAGACTGGAAAATTTTATTATGACATTTCATCTCTGAAGGTTGGCCTCTTGGCCAAAAGGCCTAGCAATGGATTGATCTGCACAAGATCCTCATCACTCCTATTTCTATTTAAATAGGGACACTTTTGTTTCTCAAAGCATTTGGAAGGCTTGGAAGAAGCTTAAACCACACCTCATTTGTTTGGGGGAAGGGTTTTGAAGCAATCTCTCACTTAATTATCAATGTCTTTGGTGGTTTCCCACATTAAATTTCCATAATGCTCCTTTTTCCATGGTCACTTAGATCAAAGGTTTAAGGTTATTTAAAAAGGTATCTTCAAAATTGGGGATATTTTTTCTAAGACCATTCGATACTAGATTCCATAGAATCTTGTGAAGTCTAAGCTTAAGCTTAATAATAAATGTGTGAAATTTGTATACAATACAAAGTGAAGTTGATCTACAAATCAATCCTAGCTTGGAGAAGATAAATCACACTTACTCTTCTGTTTTTGGTATATTTGGACAATTGGGGTCATAACCAAGATAGATCCACTAGAGCCAACCAAGGGGTCCCTTATCACAACACTAGAGAGGGTTCCAAAGCTTCTAGTCAAGAAACATAACCCTAACTAGGTCCCATGTTTTCTTATTCACAAAGTAAAATACAAAATAAATTAAAATCTAACTTAGTGCTCACCAAAGCTTGTGGCACAAAATGGGGGTAATAAATATAAAAGTAAACATGCATAAAAGATCTCTACTCAAGTCAATGTAGAGGAAATCCTAATGCATGGGAGATAGAAGCATAGAAGTTAAAAAATTCAAATCTATCTACTTTAACAAGGAAGAGCAAGAGTTATGAATACTTGCCTTTGAAGATGAACCCATCGAGCCTCAATCTCTCCCTTAGCCAAGGTGCTTCACAAGAGGTTATTGTGGTATATAAGGATAACAAGGATAGGTCAGCTCTAGGCTACATGGATTTTCTATGCATCCAAAAGACTTCTCCACAAGATAAGATTTGTATCTCCAAGTGTAGTATTGAAACCTTAATCAATGCTCCTCAAGTAGAATGGTAGATAAGTAGATACATAAATAATGATGTTTTTACTCCTCTCATAGAAATGGTGAAAAGGATGTGTATATATAGATGGATCTAACCCTAAACCCTTTCAAAAATTTAGGCAACAAACCTAGCCCACTCAACCATGTATTGATAATTAATAAAAATAAGCTAGGTCCCAGACTGGGTTAGTTGAGGCTGATCTAGACCCTAACCTTCTAATATATTTTAAATACAGGGTTATCCCAAGTTGACTTTGTTCAATAAATGTCAAAAAGAGTTTTTCTCTTAGGTAGAGGTTGAAACTAGGTAGTATATATATATAAAATAAACATTTATAAGTTATCATTTAGACATGGACATATAATTTCTTATACTTTAAGTTATATTTTATATTTATACTTTTATGATGTTTAAGAGTGGTTTTGGACCTCTAAGAGCTATAATTCAATTCTATATTTTGGAGGGTCCTATTGGATTTCAGACTTAGCCTTATTTTAGGGTTCTAAGATTTCAGACTTAGCCATATTTTAGGATTCTAGGTTTCCAGGGAGGCATCACATGGTAAATGGATAGACATTATAAGGAAGTTAGACAAATGGTATGAATGACACAAAGCCACAACAATATTTCAAAGCACCAATGGTCTACCCACCCCTTTCTTGGCACACCCTTTAAGGCATGCACTCAGAGAGATTAAAACTTGACAGGTTATTATAAGAGAGAATGTGTTAGTAAGTGGAAAATTTAATAAAAATATTGTGTGTATACATATGCCCCATTTGAAGCTCATCACATATCACGTGAGTGTAACATGGGATGGCACTTTGAGAGGTAACATGGAAACACACCAAAATGAGCTAACTAAAAATAAAATGAAAGTAACTGAAAATACCATATGCATACCTTAACTTACCTTTCTATTGAATGATTTCATGCAAATATCCTATTCTTGATCATGGAGGGTGCAATACCTGCAATTGAGAAACCCCAGAGATATAAAACTAACAATAGAAATAATGCATGTGTACATAGGATGGTAAAAGTATCAATGAATTACTTAGATAAAATGATAAATTAGGATTGTTAAGGCAAGGTTAGAACCAAAAGATCAAGCATGTAAATGACAAAATTATGATAGATAAATGATTTTAGAACACACTAAATCACGTTGGGAAGTATGTATAACATAAATGACAAGAGAGAATGCAAAACATACTAAATCACATTGGGAAGTATGTAAAACATAAATGATAAAAATAAATGTCATTGCAAGAAAACTCTACGAAAGATATGTAAGCAAGTGAAAAGTAATACCATGTAAGATAATCATGTCGAATCAAACATAAAGAAATCATAAATGATTGAAAATGAAATGTAAGTCAAGATGTAAGACAAGCATGAAGAATTCATACATAAATAAAAATATGAATGATTGAAAATGAAATGTAAGTCAAGATGTAAAACTTGCATGTCAAGTCATACATAAAAAAATGTGTAAGAATGTAAAATTTCATATATAAGATAAGTGAAATCCACAAAAATCAAACAAGAATATGATGGATAGATGAAAATCAAAAGCTCTAAAGGATGAAAATGCAAACTTAGTGCTTGTTCTAAGATACATTGTAAGAAAACATAACCACCTAATGACATGATTAATATGATAATGAGATGATGTGCTAAGAAAATGGTGAATAAATGTTTGTGAGGAAAACTTGGTCCTATCAAAGGTATTACAATGCAAATCACAAACTATAAACCAAGAGGTTTAATAAGGAAAATGTGATTAGCTAAAAACAATATCCAATAAGGGGAATATAAGGAAAATATGATGTAAATAAGGAGTGTGAGGCATCACATGGGTGATGTGAACATCCTTAGAATAATGAGACACACTAGTCAAGTGAGCAAGGCTAGGAACTATCAACAATAAGGACTTAGGACACTCTGACTAATGAACATAAAGCTTAGGCTAAAAAGTGAAGTACAATGGAAAGTAAAATGGACCTATGAAGGCTATATGCATGGAAAGTAAAATGGACCTACCTTCCCAAAATGTGTTCCTCATTCCTTATGACCCATTACAGATCTATCAGTCTACTGTGAAGATTGGGTACTTATGTGAGAAAGTAGGTGGTGTTATAAGTATATGATATAATGAAACCTCTTAACCCAGTCTATTGACCTACTGCACCCTAATGGACCTTGGCTCTATCATGAGGCCAACTATGGAGTTTGAGCTTTGACTAAGATAGGAGATGTGCCAAATATAGATCACATTTTTTGGTGTGATCTAACTTTTAAGATTATTTTTTCCTTTTAATCATTTCCTTTTATTTCTTTTATGATTTGGCTTTTAAATATTTTGGTTTTTTTAAATTCTTCCTCCTGTATACAAATTTAGAGAATGAAATATGAGTGAAATAGGTGATAAAAACAAGAGAGCTTACACTTGGTCACTAGAAAAAAGGACCTAAAGATCAAGGTGTATAAAGACTCCTAGACTTGCCCACTCAAAATTAACCTATGTTCACCTCAAATGAAAGGAAATAAGGGAAAGATAGGGGTCATAAGAGATTTGTCCATGTGATAAGTGATACAATGATACATATGCTCGTAGTTGATCACCAGGAGGTAAAATAGTGATATGAAAGGGATGAGGCAATGCTATTATAGTCATGTCACTAAGAAGCTATACTAACCTACAATGAATCTAGCAAAAGCACCAATGAAATGAGTAGTCATCTTCAAAGAGGGAGACAATAATTCAAAGATAGTTTAATGTGGTAATTTGTGAGGAGAGCTTGGACCTATCCATATTCTTATACTGTAACTCAAAAGGTGAACACCAATGAGGTGAATGTTAAATAAGGGGAAAAAAATCATAAAGATACTAAGGCAAACAATGACATAAAAAGATAACAATGAAAGAGATATCTAAGAATGAAAATGAAAACATATGTCAAATGTAATGTGTAATAAAACCAAAGAACCCAAAGGAAACAATGGTGTTATTAAAATGTGTTTGTGAGAAAGATGTGGTCCTATCCAAGGTATTATAACGCAACTCAAAAACTATAAAGTTATATAAAACCAAAGAACCCAAAAGAAATAATGGTGCTAGTAAAATATGTTTGTAAGAAAGCCCTGGTCCTATCCAAGGTATTAAAATGCAACTCACAAATTATAAAGTGAAATAAAACCAAATAATCTAAAGGAAACAATGGTGCTAGTAAAATAAAACTAAATAAAATAAAGTGCATAAAATTAAACACGAGACTAAATTAACAAGTAAAATCTATGCTAACATCTATATTAAAGACGAGCATGTGAAATATAAGCCTATGTGTCTCATAAAGTTTCTTGAACTTGAATTTGTTTTTTATTATGCATTATATAAGAAGAGTGGGCATCGTAGGAGCCCCAAAGGGTAAGTGGATGTAGGGATGGGAATCACAAGATGTCCCAAAGTTTGAAATGATATGTGGATGGGAATCACAAGAAAAACCCAACATGTGATATGGAGTGAGGTGAAATTGAACCATTAGAATGATTTGCATTAGGTTGGTAGGTGTATTTGGAGATAGGTAAATGTGTTGGTTTGTTGGATTTTGAGGGTGGTGAAATTGAAATAGGATTTCTAGGAGAGGTGTGAAGATGTTTCTAAGGCAAAGGAGGATCATGTATGATGCATTTTGGAGTATGCATGCAAATTAGGTGCTCCTTTGGTTCATGTGACCTAAGAGGTTGAGGTGTGATGGATGGAACCACCTTTTTGAATTTGTTCATGTTAGCTATCCTTTCCTTATTGGCATTGTAAGAAGGATCAATTATGGTTTGGAAAACATTAGTAGATGAGGTGGAGGCATGGGATAATTGTTGTTGATAATTAGGTAGTTGATGTTAATGTGATTGTGGTTCTTTATATTGGATTTGAGAAGCTTCAAGATAGTCTTGATAACATTGTTTTGTGAGAGTATCAAGATTGAAATGTGGACCAAGCAAGGAAGTAAGAAGGAATCAATGAAGATCATGAAAAGAATAATGAGAATGACCTATTTTAGCATGCCACCAACAAAACTTGTCAGGATTGTAACATGTTGGCAGAGGTTTGGAAGGATCAAAGCTCATGGGTTTAAAGGGTGGTAATTTCTTCTTAATTTATTCTAGATTCAAGGGAGAGTGGGTTGGGTTAAAATTGGTTAAATTTTATTCTTCATTTGGAGGTTGGGAAGGCTTATATGAATCAATGTTATGAGAAAATGATTGAAAAAGTTCCATAGTAGTTTTTTGAGGTGATTCAAATTGAGCCATTAGAAAATCTTGCCTTTTTACTTGGTCTAAGGCTTCTTCTAAAGTTTTAGGGGAAAATATTCAAACTTTTTATTGAAGAGGAGCTTTAAGAGTGGTAATAAATAATTTTAATAGAGTATCATCATTTATGTTATGATCCACTTTTTGAGCTAGAGATTTCCATCATTTGATTAAAGTGTGAGTAGATTCATTAGGAAGTTGCTTGTCATTGATGAAATAGCTAAGGTAATTTTCAGGAAGGTCATCATGTTGGAATTCCTTCACTAGAGCATTGACTAAATCCTCTAGTTATGAGATGGAATGTCTAAGAACTTGGTTTTACTATTTAAGTACATCACTAAAAAAGGTTTTGGCTAAGAGTTTGGTGGTAACAAAGGTGTTAGTTTGGACCCATTGCTTATAAAGATTACTAAAAGATTTAAGAAAGGTAGTGGGGTCTTTATTTTTATCATATGTAATAATTGGAGAAATGTTTCCAATGTCTTTGGATGTAATGAATGGAGAAAAAGGTTAATTTTGAATATGTTTAAGAATTTTTTTTATGCATGATTGGTTGAGGGATGATATTCCCATTAGCATATCTAAGAGGAAGTGGGATAAAATTTTGATTTGGTTGATTCATGATGAATTGAGGTGGTTGACTAGCCATTTGTAACATTTTAGATTACATTTGCATCATTTGGGAGTGGTTAGAGGTTTGCATAACATTCATTTGTTAAATTATTTGAGGAATAATTTGAGTTGTATCTATGGGATAAGTAAGATTTCTAGTGGTAGGAGGTGAAATGTTAATGTTGGTAGGAGGAGCGTTCCCTATATTGGTAGTAGGGGATGGATTATTGGGTGGAGGATTCCCTACATTGTTAGTAGGAGGAGGACTAGGATGAATGACCTCAACTGCATTATATTGTGTAATAATTAGTTTTAGATTATGAAGACATGAAGGAAGAAATTAAATAGTTCCATCTAAAGTAATAAAATAAGTGAGGTTTTGATCTAAATCTTTAATTATGTAGTGTTATTGACTAATTAAAGGTTTAAAATATGACATCATTATGAATTATAAATTCTTGATTTTGAGGAGACAGATAAATCTATAGGACACTGATTCAAATACAAACACTATGTTAGGTAGGAAAACAAACAGAATAACCTTAAAAGACTGAGTCAAATGAGTTGATTGTGTTTTGAGGGAAGGCAACATGTAAAATACTAATTTGATTGGGTTGATTATGTTATGAGAGTAGCAATTTTTTTAAAATGTGATAAATTGTAGTTGAATAAACAAATTAAACTAAACAAATAAATAAATAAATTAATGTGTTTGATCTAGTTATAACACATAACACAAATCTTGTACCAATGTTGGCTAGTCCAAGTTTTGTTATATAAAATACAATTTGTAAAGAGCAAGCAACAAAATTGGAATGGAAATGCTAATCTAATAAGCGGATATTATTGAATGTTTTAATTTATAAATTTTAGAAATAAATGTGATAGGGAGTTGGTTGTAAAAAGGAACTAGAAAGGCAATCTAAAGATGGTTTTAGGTAGTTGAGGCTGAAAAAGATCTATTTTAGTGAAGGTACTAGCTTGGTACTGGGGCCTACCCCCTCACTTCACAATCTTGTATTGATAAGGGTGTCAGGTGATTTATCAATATATACTATCAACCACATATTTATACTTGTCCATAAAACTAAATCAACGTCCCCCTTGGTGATGAAATCCAAGTAGATAGACCGTGGGTAGAAGTTGTTTAATGATTTTTGGTGTTATGTGATTTGGAAGTATGAGGAAAAGAAAATAGTGTGACTAAATCAGTAAATTAAAAACCTCATATTTAGTTTATGTTTGTTACTCTACGTAAACAAGCAATAAAAATGAAACATGAATTAATTACTAGCAAGATAGGTTAATTCCTTTATTTTTGAAGAGTACAAAGTTGATTTAGATGACATTGTACAAATAATATAGAATAGAGTCATTAGGGTCAATGATGTCTATTGAATTAAGATCTAGAAGAACACATTAGAGTAGGTTGACTGAGTCTTCTAAATAAGAAAGTAAGCTGTATAACTGTATCGATCTAGTCAACCCAATTTTTTGTAGGGTTGCAATTTTATAGACTCAAAACTATGAAAAATAGGACTGTAAATAAAGAAAATAAATGACTAAGAAGGTAAGAATGAACTAAATAATTTTTTAATATGTTGATGTTGTTGTTTTAGATTAATGTAAAAGCAGGTTTTGAAGGGGCCTCGAAACCCTTTAACAGATCAAGAAAGATAAAACATTACAAACCACTAGGAAAGGCATTCCTGTAACCTATTGAAAAACAATATCTAAACCAGGTTTTAAAGGGACCTAAAACCACCAATATAAACCAGTAAAAGCACCTAGGTTTTATAAGGACCTGAAACCTAAACAAAACCAAGCAAAACAACTTGAAAACCAGGTTTTCCAAAGACCTAAAACCTCATAAACAGAGACACTAATGCCTAACTCCAAAAAGAACAGAGCGGGCTCCCAGGTTCGATCCAGCAACCCCAAGAACACAATGTCAAAGGAATTGCTCACAAATGGCAGCCATCAAAATTTTCCTTTGCATGGCACGCCTTCCTCCCTAAGTGCCAACATGGCGTAGGCAGATCCACCATACCCATCATTTTTTTCATGAGCAGGGCTCCTCCACGGCTTAGGGTTTTCTCCATTTTTCCCTAAATAGGGCGCCATGGCTCATTCACTAACCATAAAGGAAACAAAGTTTCCCCCATTCATTCACTATTTTCTTTGCAAACCAGATCAGGATGGCAGTCCAACTCGGGCTAGAGATCCAACCCAGGTTCCATCCGCAATATGGCAAATTGAAGCAAAATAAAATACCACGCAATAAAAGATCTCACCTTTCTACGCCGTGCACCAGCACCATGGATCCCTCCATCCTCAGACTGAGATATGGTTGCCATAGTTTGAGGAGGCGGCTGCAGAGGTTAGGGTTTCAGCATGGCCACATCTACGGCCACGCTCCCTCTTCCCTCATCCCTCCGCGCTCCCATGTTGATGTTGTTTTTTATACTAAAAATTTGCTAATAGAGTTGGTTGGGTCAACTATGTTTTAAAACCTACTAATAGAGTCAGTTGTGTCCACTATGTTTGAAAACCTACTAATAGAGTTGGTTGTATCGATTGTGTTTGAAAATATGCTAACACTGTTGGTTGTGATGACTATGTCTGAAAACATACAAGTAGAAATAAAATTGAGTTGATTGAGTTGATCTAGTTACCTGTGGTTGAAGATGACCTACACAAAGAAGAATAGAGTCAATCTAATTGACTGTGTTAAACTTGCACATAGAATGTTAGACTTAGTCGATAGATTTGATTTAGCATTGTAAAAATAAAAAATATAATAAATGAAGGCATGAAGGAAAACTTATAAGGGTTAGTTTCATGTTAAGTTTACTAGAATGTATACAAGGGAAAGTAAATCTGATCTACAAAATCAATCCTAGATTGAAGAAGATAAATCACACTTACCCTTCCACTTGTAGGTACATTTAGACAATTGGGGTCATGAACAAGATGGATCCACTAGACCTAACCAAGGGATCACTTACTACAATAATATCACTAGAGAGGGTTTCAAAGCCTCTAGTCAAACAACACCATATGATAACCCTGGTTAGGTCCTATGTTGTCTTATTCACAAAGTAAATGATAAAGTAAAGGAAAATCTAACCTATTGCTTACCAAAGCTTGTGGCACAAAATGGGGGTAATAAACATAAAAGTAAACATGCATAGAAGATCTCTACTCAATTCAATGTAGAGGAAATCCTAATGCATGGGAGAGAGAAGCATAAAATCTAAAAAATGCAAATCTATCTACTTTAAAAAGGAGGAGAAAGAGTTAGGAAAACTTACCTTTGAAGACGAACCCGTCGAGCCTCAATCTCTCCCTTGGCCAAGGTGCTTCACAAGAGGTTATTGTGGTATGTAAGGATAATAAGGATAGGTCAACTCTAGCCTACATGAATTATCTATGCATCCAAAATACTTCTCCACAAGACAAGAATTTTATTTTCAAGTGTAGTATTGAAACCCTAAGCAATGCTCCTCAAGTAGAAGGTAGATAAGCAGATGCACAAATAATGATGTTCTTCCTTATCTCCTAGAAATGGCAAAAAGGATGCATATATATAGCTGAATCTAAACCTAAACCTTTTTGAACGTTTATTTAATAGAGTTAGCCCAATTTAACCTATATTGTTAATTAATGAAACAAAATCAAGTTAGATCCTGGACTAGGTCAGCCAAAGTTGACCTAGACATGTAACGTGCTAATATATTTTAAGTACATGGTCAGCCCAAGCCAACTTTGTTTGGTAAATGTCAAAAAGAGTTTTTGGCTTAGGTAGGGGTTAGAACCATGTAGTATAAATATAAAATAAACATTTAAGTATAAGTTGACATTTATACATAATATTTTAATTTATATTTTATATTTATGCTTTCAAGATGTTTGAGAGTTGTTTCAGACCTTTAGGAGTGATAATGCAAATTCTAGATTTTAGAGGGTCTTATTTGATTTCAGACTTAACCATATTTCAAGATTCTAGGGTTCTATGGAGGCATCATAGGGTAATTATATAGACACTATAAATAAGTTTTATAAATGGTAAGAATGATAAAAATCCATAATAATCTTGTGAAGTACCAATGGTTTACCCACCCCTTTCTCGGTGCACCCTTTAAGGTGTGCACTTAGAGAGATTAAAAATTGATAGCTTCCTACAAGAGAGAAAGTGTTAGTAAGTGGTAAATTTAATAAAAATATTATGTGTATATATAATTTATTTTTGAGTTGCATAATTACATACCTAATGAGTATCTACACAAAACTGGTGTTACTTCTCTCACACCAGGGTGGAAAGACTAGTCTTGGCCTACAACTATGTCATTTCGTTGCTACTCTCCTCGACTTGGGTATAATATTTTATCCCCTCATCATATTAACACTAAAACCCTAAATCATCATTGGAATCTTAGATCCATTCACCATTTCTAAGATAAAAGGTTTGAGAGCATATATGCAGCTTTCTTTAAACCTAAAAAATCCCATTTCCTTTAGTGTATTATTTACCAAGGTCTACCTATGAGTGATTGGATCAAGCACATGGGGGTCTCAAATCCCACCTACCCCACCTATCACCACCTAAAATCCCTTAAACACCTCTTTCATTTTTTCCCTCATGCTCAGCCAGCCTGGAGATGGATTCATACCATCTTCAATCCCTTTCAGCCTGAAATGTTCACATGGAAGATGGCTCTCTTAGGTGACTCTACCTTACTCTCTACAAGATACAATAGATTATGGTAGATTTTTTGTACTAACATTTTTTTTTGTATTTTTAAATATACCAATAAAGCATGTTTTAATCATGAAGTTATGGAAAAAATATTTTCTATAACTAACAAAGTTGTGATATCTAATGTTACCCTCCAGATCTAGAGCCAGATGGATAAAGTTAGGCTTGAGCTCAATCATCTACATATTCTCCTAGACCATTGGGGGAATGCTCCTTGTATAGTCAGTCATGAGCATCTAGATACCCTTCTTTAACATTCCTCCCTGGGGTCGTGAGCATGGGGCTAGAGGTCAGCAGTCTCATAGATGGTGGTCAAGGAGTTAAATGAGCACCTCTCCTCATCCTCATTAGCCATCTCCACACCATGGATCTTGCCATTTCACCCTATAGGTAGGATCCTATAATTAAGCAATAGGGTGTTATTGAATATAATTAGTACACTGATGGTTGATATCCTACTTGAGTTGGTGAATACCCCCTAATCCATGGGGTGGGAAGGAAAGCCTCAAGATGCTCCACCTCCTCCACTTCCTCCACCTACCACCATGTTTGTTGTTTTTGTTTAATGTGTTCCTTGTTGTTTGTGCATTTTTAGTCCTTTTTTGGTTGATGTGCACTTGATTTGATTTATACTTTGTTGTTTTGGCCATGTGGTGGCCTTCTTTGGACTTTGTTATATTCCCAAGGCTTATTTTAGCTCGATTTAGATATGCTTTTGGGGTGTGAATTTTACACCCATCTTTTTTATATGGTTAGAAATGTACTATATATTGTTTTGGTAATGAAACTACACTTTTCAATTAAAAAAAATTAGGATGACTTATTGTTATGGAAGGAAACATTAAAATATTACACACACACACACACACACACACCACACACACACACACACACACACACACACACACACACACACACACACACACACACTTCAATTCATCAAAATTTACTCTTATGATTTAATATGGTCTTTTAAAATTTCTATCTATATTTTATAGCTAAAAAGTTGAAAATGTTCATATGACCATCATATTTAAAAGTGTAATTGGTAGTAATTCAATCTTCATTTAATATTTGATAATATGGACACCATCCTTAATTAATCAACATTTGATAGAATAGATTTGATTTTAATCCTACCCATTTTCAGTTTTAAATTTATGTATATTTTCTATTGATGAATGTTCACAAAGTGGGCCTAAAAGGGGAAACTAAACTTAATGTTTATGGTGCAGGGAGTCATAAGCAATATAAAAATTTAGAGGATGGGTAAAAATAGAATCTTTACTTGAAAAATAGGAGCAACATTTGCTTAGGAGAAATATTTTTAGTGATGGGAAGAGGTTGAGGGCTAGGATTTTTAATACTTAAAGACAATATTTAGATGTTGAAAAAGCATATTAAAACTAGTTAAAATTTGTGTTATAAATATATTTTATCATTCAATTTTTCTATATTTTCTCTTTGGATATAATATTGTCACATTAAAAAACTTATGAGACCATTTCAATGCAAAAATTTCTTAAATAATCTTAACTACACACACTAACAATGTTTTGCTATGGCTCAACATGGGACCAGGCTATTAGATGTGATCAAATTTATTATGTAGCCAAAATTTTATTTGAGGTGTCTTGATATATTTTCCATCTAATAGCAATGGTCATTAATTTTTGGAATACAATCATTTCTTTTTATTATATAGTGTGCTTACCTTAAATTTAGAATGTGTTGTGTTTATATTCATTTTAACACAATGTTAGATGGTTTTAATTTTATCTTGATGTAAACTGAAATGCATATTGTGATATTCACTAATCTAGTTTAACTATCCCAAATTTTCCATTGATGGGAAAAGGTATCTGTCAATTCCTCAACCCTGAGTTATTGCCATTGTATGATATTCTAACCGGTCTTGATAAACATGGAAATCCATTTTAATTAGTTCTGTACAAACTCCTTTTTTGTAATTACATGGTTTGGCCTAAATATTTTGTACCTTTATTTTCATACTTATAATAATAAGAACTATAAATTCCTAATGAATATAATTAGGTATAATTAATTCTCATTATGTGGTGTTGGTTGTTGATGCTATCCAAAAATCCATCCCCATTGTATTTGAAGGAAACCCATTTATGTGGCTCATGTGTTCTTACCTTAGTGAGTCAAAAAAGGGTGGAATACTAGGGTTGTGTACCTATGAAATTTTTCTTCTTTGTATTTGTGGGCAAGGACTCTTTAAAACCTCTTTGGATGTTTGTGGAGCTTGGTTAGTTCACAATTCTCAATATTTGGCCAAATTGACTACTGTTCACTATTTTTCTTTTTTGCTTTCTTTTTATATCTTAAAAAAAACACTTTGGCTATTTGTGCAATAATTTTAATGAATAAATGATTAAATTTTAGTCTTTTAATTAAATGGAATGATAGAATTGTATTCATATAAGTAAATAAAAATAATAAAGTGTAATCTTATG
This sequence comes from Torreya grandis, assembly GCA_037957365.1. Taxonomy (NCBI): domain Eukaryota; kingdom Viridiplantae; phylum Streptophyta; class Pinopsida; order Cupressales; family Taxaceae; genus Torreya; species Torreya grandis. Next base: position 1,733,943 of record JARHVA010000451.1, read on the forward strand.
GATGAATGAAATTAGTGAATTGTAGTCCCATGAATGAATAAATTATTTCCATTGAATGAATAATTGATCTAATCATAGTCTTTTTTTTTCTCTTTATATATATGAATCATGATCAAAATTTGTTGTATAATCATACTATTACATTTTAATTGAGTTTATTTAATGGATTACCTAGATCAAATCTCATGAGATCAACAAGTAGCATGGATTTGTAACTCAACTCAACTTATACAAAATAAGGTCATAGCCAACGGAAAATAAAAATTATGATTCAACTAATATGAAGGAACTATCACATACATGTGTATTGTGCTCAGTTAATGAGAAATCACCAAGAAAAGAGTTCAATTCATGTTGTGTCATATTCATTTTGTGTTTTTGTCCCCAAAATTTTCATAGTTATAATTATCAAAATTTTGGCATCAACATCTAGTTCAAGTCATGTCAAAAGGTTTGGTCAAGTTGGTTTGAGTCAAAATTTGGTCAAAATTCAATGATTTGAGTGGATTCAAGACTTGTTTAGGCATAAATTCAAAGGAAGGTTTGACAAAATCATATCAATAAAAATAAAATATTGTGTAAGGCATATTTCACATACAAGGAGGTGGGGCCTTTCTGATCCCTTAGGAACATAGGACATGGGGTTGTATTCCATCCCAGATGCCAAGCCCATTGAGCGCATTTCATTTGTCATGCCCATGCTGACAACTGAGACATCCAAGTCTCATGGATACGGTGGATGCCTAGATATGACCAATGATGCTAACCATGACCATGAGTACACCACATCCATAGATTTGTGGGGTACTATGTTGAACGAGTATGCAATAGTCTATTCACTCTTGCCACCCTTATAAATAAATAGAAACACCATTTTTATTCAATATTCACTTCAAGCCCTTTGAATCCCCTCTTATTTTCTCCTTCGATATACCAAAACTCAACCCCCTCAAAATTTATTCATACTTAAGCCAAATCTTTCCCAAACACTAACAAAAATTTTATCTCTCAAAGCACTCCATTTCTATATCAGTTTCATCAAGTGAAAAACTCTTTTTCAATGATTCTTAATTATAGGGAAGATTGTGGATCCTAGGGAAAATGAAAGTTTTAGTTTGCTCCTAGAACCTCTAGAGTAAGAATCAATAATGTATGAAGATAGTTTTTTGACCACCATCGTATGCCTTACATAGCCTCACAAGATTTTTCTTCCATTGGATCCCTATGATAACCTCAAAGTGTTATCTAAATTTTTATTACACAATCACTAGTAGGAAAAAAATGAAGTAACAAATATATGAGATATGAGCCTCTAACCATCTTGGCAAGTGATGTCTCTGAGATCCATGATTCAGTAATTAGGCATGTTAATCTAGAATAATTTCATAGAGGCAATGGAGAATATATAAACTACACCTTTTAGTACTCTCTTAGCACACAAAAACCTTCTTGAAGTAGTTAGATTTATTATATATGTGAAAATTATAGATCTATTATGGCATGTGCATAGTACTAAAACTGTAGAAACAAAGGAGATTAGGTCTGCATGGGTTGTTTTAGTGGAAAAAATGGATGAAGAATCAATTGATGTTTCACTTCACATCACATAGAGGAATACATATTCTAAGGTGATTATTTATTTTGGATAGACTTTTTGGTACAATAATATTGACAAGCATCTCACTATTATGAATAATAGTTGGTTGAACTTGAAATGAAAAAGTGTTTCCAAACTTCCCAAGAGTTTCACCAAATAAATTTTTTTTGGAAGAGCTCTTAGACATGATCATCCTCATAAATAGGGTGGTTGGAATTATAGGTACCAAATATTTTCATCCTTAGATGTTTCTCCCTATGAGCATCATCTTTAGTGACAAACAATCATATATTAGGGGAGTATGGTTAGTGATGTGATCCATGAACAACTCACAAATGTCACTACCACCAAGTCATTTTATATGACTTAAATATTCAGTATACATTCTTTCATATCAAAGGTATACCCTGGCCTCACACAATTGGGAAGCCCAAGGGCAACCAAAATATTATATGATTTATTCCCTCAAATCACTTTGGAGCAAAGCAAAAATCACTTTAGAAGAGTGAACAATGCATTCACCATGAGGATAAAAAAAATCTTAAGAGAGGCTAGGGAATTAGGATTTCAAATCAAGGAATCAATCTAGTATCTTAATATGGAAGCCATTTAATTCAACTTTATAAATTCTCATACATTAGAGTTTGAGGTTTTGAATGTTGTCTTATGAAGCTTCCACAAATAATCATTAACAATATGTTATTAATTGAGTTATGTAGATAATTTTTGATGTCCATAAAAAATTCAAGAAGAGGCATGCAACCATAATGGTATTTCTTATTTTTATGGTATAATACATATGTAAGAACACTACATATGTTTTGAACATTAAAGCTAACATAACCCAATTCACTATATACTCTCACATGATCAATGTCTTATTTGATAACAAGTGCTATGTGTGACCCAATATAGGTATTAGTGATTCATATATTCATGAGATACATATATAAGATTATTAGGCTGACTATGATGATAATTTTGAAGACTAAAGATGTGATTTAGGATGTTGAATCCTATATCAAATCAAGATTTTTAGTGATAAATGGGTACATGAAGGAATGATCAATGATGACAATGAATCCTTCAAGTAAGGACACATTTCAAGAGTCATGATGGCTTCTCTAATAGTAATAAGTTGGTTCACACTTGAGATCATAGATTTGAAAGATAAAACCAAGTTCATGCTAAAAATATCAATGAATTAGTTATATCAAAGACTTGTAGAATTTATAGGGGTTGGTGGCTCCCGTAAATACTAGACTACAACCTTGCCTAAGAAATCTCATATGTCTACTCCTAGAGCAATAAGATCTAGTAGTTTTTGAACTATCTCTATTCCACCCATTAAGGTTGGTGGTGATGGTGATGATACATACCAAGAAAAATATACTAACAATACTTATGATTAATCTCATTTGTTGGAAGAAAGCTACAAGCTAAGAATATGATACTGATGTAACAATCTTCCTCCCCACTTAGAGATCCTTCCTTGCTAGTCAAGAACAACACTTAAAAATATCTCATTTATGTTCAAGGGATGGAATAAGTATAAGGTTTAGAATAAATATATATTTCTACTTCACCAGGGCTAGTGTTTCTTATTCTTTCATCCTCTCCACACATCCCAAGTCATCCACAGACTACTCCTCCAAGCAACCTACACCACCTACTTCATCAACTAATGTAGATACACAATTAGTCACAATAAGTAACATTGCATTTAAAATTATACCCCCTATATTAGGATGGAAGAAGAAGATATTAGATGTGAAACTACCTAATTTTGACACTTTGGTGAATATTCTTGCGACTCATCCTTCCAAAACTTCTAAGACCACCTTTAGTTGGTCATAGAACCATTTGGAGCTCAATTTTTTGAGACTATAGAGCCAAATTTAGAAAAGTAAGAAGGATATATGACTATTTATAACTACACATTGACAAGAGTTACTATGGGAGAAACCATTCATGACGGCAATTTGCAAAATCTCAGGGTGACTAATAAAAAAATGATCAAGAGTATTGAATAGGATGAGTTGACATGGGAGCACTTGAAAGATCAAGTCTAACAACTTTTCAGATATTTGAACTATCTATTGAATCTAGTTGAAACCCCTGCTAGCACTCAAGTTGAAGCTCCTACAAAATTAGTAAAGAGACCATTTCATCCATATCCAAATATAATAGTTATAGGAAGACCCTTGAAGCTTGGGTGGAATAGTTGTTGATTGATGGCTTGAAATATATTGATGAAAGTGTGAAGCTCTATGAAAATATTGATTCATAGCAAATCAAGATCAAATAGAAGATCAAGTTCCATCAATATGAAATCATATTATGAAAAAATGTGGCACAATTCTTAGAGGAGATGGTGGGTATTGCTTCAACACTTGTCAAAATAGGTATATTTAACAAATTATAAAATGAGATATCATTTATTTGGCTATAAACTCTCCTACACAAACTAAAAGTGTTGAAACAAGCAATGGACCATGTGATGGACCAATCCAGCTTTGGAGGAGATATGATGACAAAAACATGTTCTAATTTTTGAAACATCATTTTTACTTACTCAAGGATGATGGTTCAATGCTCCATTAAGAAGACATTAGTAAGGATAAATTCAGGAAGTTTATCAAAGAATAACTTCACAAATAAGGCACCTTCAATGTATCATCCATAAACATACTCAGTGATATCCATTCTTAATTGGAGGAGATGAATACACAATGGAAGGGTTCTCTAAGGCCCCATATGTTATGGCATTGGTTGTAGATAAATAATTCATTCATCAAAATATTATGACTATTCCAAAATAATTTATAATTATTGAGGTGATCAAAAAGTTTAGAATATACAAACAATCCCTTCAGAAGAAAGCCAAATCAAATACTCCTCTAACCTCAGGTCCATCCAAGGGGTAAATCCCCTAGAAAAAATGTTTGTCCTATTCTCCTTTTATATTTACCTAGAAAATAGGAATTTTGTTTTGTAGAAAATAATATAAAATTATAAATTGAATAAGACAAAAAGTGGAATATGGAAAGTCAATTTGGAATACGAAGTGTCAACTCATTCCATCTTACTTCTATAAATAGGAAAAATAGATATTTTACAAGGTTTGTTTGATATTCATTGTAATTTTGCTTGAAAGGAAAAAAAAAGATACTTTGTGTTCTTTCTTCCAAGGAACATAAGGGAAATTATGGAACTTTGTGTCTAGTGTTTTCTTTGTGGATGTGTGCTTTTCTTATGTTATTACATATCTCTCAATTCAAGCAATAATTTTTCAATCTCAAACAAACATATTACTTTTTAGGATTACTTCTTCTTTTGCTTAGAATGCAATTTGTGTTTGCTCATTCATGCCTAATCCTTCACCTTACTTCTTTTTGTTTCTATTTTTGGTTGAAAGTAGTAAAACCCAACACTTATTTCAGCTTGTAAACATTGTAAATAGGTTTAAATATATTTTTTGTTTTCAATAAATAAAACCTCCATTATAAAAAAGGAGACACTTTTTGTCTCTTTCACTATTGCAAAATATAAAATTCTTCAAAGTACCAAATATTTCACCAACACATGTGACACCATTATTATAGTATTTTTAGTGGGAAATTTTTTCATTACAAATTGAAAGTTGATTTATTGAGTGCTCAATGAAATTGTTGTTTCCTTTAAATTTAAAACTCATAATTTGAGTGTTCATTGCCCACACCTTTAGTATTTTAGCTTGATTGTATTAAATTTAACTTGGTAAGTAAAGTCATTTTTGTGACATGGACACTTTTTGTAAATTTGAATTCAATGTCTAGTATTGATACTTGTAAGTATGTTCATTTAGGATGTTGGTAAAGTCATTATGAGAATCAATAAATGCAATTTTGATTTTGAAATGAAGGCAAGTGGGAATGAGAGCAAGGGATAGGCTGTGAACTAGGGTGCATGGGAAGAGGATGAGGACATTGAGGAAGATGGAGATGATGTCGAAGGGGAGGTATTTTCAACAGTGATGATAACATAATTCAAGCAAGGAATGCCCTCAAAACCTATGTGTTATGTGGCCATGTGCTAGTGTTTCAAAGTGTCAATTTTGCAACTAATAAATGAAGATCAAGTAATTGAAGATAAGCCTTTACCCAAAGTCTAGAGAAGGTAACCATGAGGGTTTGACCCTTGGTAAAGATCAATTGAAATGACAGGGAGGAGAATGACAGGATCTGTTTTGGGCTCACATGGTCTTGGGTCTTTTGAGGATATCAAGGATCTATTCTTCTACTCAAATATTTGGCATTTATATAAGTGGAGCATGGGTGATAATGATCACCTTTAGAATTTGTTTGGCATCTTGGGAGGGAAGGAAAATAATCAAAATAAGGGAGGTCATTGGTCTTCCTCTCATATATTTACCTCCCATAACTTCGTTGCTCTCCAATGAAACTTCTACAGGATGCATGTTGGGGGATTTTACCCCCTAAAAACTTATTGGGCTATGATGGGTATTAGAGGAACTCATCCCCTTGGTGTTTCTAATGGTTTGGATATTAGAGGAGTCATGGCCATAGTTTTACTTGGCTACTTAACTAATGGAGAAATCTATTCATTTCACATAAGGCCTATAAGCACAAACTCTGATCCTGAGGTGATTTTTGAAGGAAGTTGGCTCTTAGGCCCAAGAGGATTTTTCTTTATTGAAGACACTCTTTGCTGAAATAGAGTGTATGTTAGAGGATTCCACTCTCCCCTACTACAAGCCTCAGGAAAGATCTCCTTTCGGGAATGTAGAGGAAGGGTGAATTTGAAGTTCTATCCTTTTTGTGTGGATGATAGAGGAATCCACCTTATAGGTTCCAGTAGGAGGCAATGCCTACTTGCTACTTCTCAGCTACAAGAAATTTGGTCCGATAGAGTAATCCTCTGGTATGCCCCATTGAAGGATATTCAGTTCTCTGAGTTTAATTTTTTTGTTACACCCTTGTTTGATCTAAGGTTGTGGGTACCTTTACTATGCTTTGTTAAAGTTATGAATCTTAGTGGGGGGAAAATCCCACTTGCTATGCTTTGGCTGTGCAAATATTAGGTGGAAGATTCAAGTGGAAAAATACCTTCTTCTCTAAATGGCCTTTTGTCTGGTAGTGTCACCAGGAAAGACATGACAAAGGGTGTCAGCGCTTTTAGATTCACTATTTTATATCACTTTTGTGTATTCAAGGTTGTAGGATCCTTAAAACCCCTCATTGTGGGTACTTTAAAACCCTCATGTGTTTTATTCAATCATGTTTGGTAGTGTGGAGGTTGGGTAGAAGACCCAAGTGACAAAAGACCTTCTTCTTTGGATGGTCTTCTATCCGATAGTGTCCTCATGAATGACATGATAAAGGGGGTCTACCCTTTGAGATTCACTATGTTATGTAGTTTGTTTTTTATTGTGTTTCACCAGGTTGCAAAAGCCTCAACACTCCCTTGTTTTGACAAGTTCATGAGTACCTTTACTTCTATTTCTAATGGTTATGGGAGCCTCAAAACTCCTTTGTTATGATTTAAATATATTATGAATCTTAGTGGGAAGATAAACCCACTCGTTGTTACTCTACTATCTGGAGGCTCTATAGAAGACCCTAGTGGTAGAAGACCTCCTTCTCTTGTGGATCTTCTGGTTTGCAGTGCCTTTAGAGAAGACACGATGAAGGGAGTTATCCCTTTGAGATTCACTATTTAGCATCATCTTTATGTACTATAAGTTAAGCGACCCTTAAAACCCCTAGTTATGGGAACCCTTAAAACCTTCATGTTCTCTAGTCTCACCAAGGTTGTGGGTACCTTTACTTCAATTGTTAAAGGTTGGGGGATCCTTCAAACCCTCTTTATTGTACTTGAAAGTTATGGGACCCTTAAAACCCTTAGTTGTGAGAATCCTTAAAACATACATGTTTGATAGTCTCACCAAGGTTGTGGGTACCTTTAATTCATCTGTTAAAGGTTGGGGGAGCCTTCAAACCCTATTTGCTATAATTGGTTGTTAGGGGGATCCTTTACCCTCTTTGTTGTCCCTAGATGTGGGTTTAGTTGTCAAAACCCTCACTTACCCAATTTATATCTTTAATTTCAAAAGTGTTTTACCCTATCAAATAAAAAAGGATGTTGGTTTAGGGAAACATGTTCAATTTCAAATTCCAAAATCTATAGTGATAATCTAAGGGGAGTGGTTCAAGAAAACATTTTCATTTTCAAATTCCAAAACATAATATTGATACTAGTAGGGGTAGTGGTTTATTAAATCATTTTCATTTTAAAAATCTACCACATGTCATTAATAATAATAGGGGTATTGATTCACAAAGACATATTCATTTTCAAACCAAAACCTAGTAGTCACACTAATAAGGGTATTCATTTAGGAAAATGTGTTTATTTTCAAATTATAACATGGATAAATATTTCTCATCTGTGGTTCTAAATAAAATTCTAGTTACACTGATAAATATCATGACTTTCATGATCATTAGTCTTGAAATCCATTCCTTGGAATTTTAAAAACACTTCATTTTATAAGACAAAATCCTATGTATATAGCCCTAGTAACTTGTGGAAATTAGGGTTGGGAAAAGTAATGATACATGAGGTTTTACCTTGCTTTAGGTTCAACAATATGTGTGCCAAAAATTATGACCCAATAAGTAGAGTTATTTTAAGAGAAACACCAAGGAAAATCTTTCATAAATTGCACAACATAACATTTCCACCATGTTGGGGGTAGTGGAATATTTGAAAGGAACAACCCTAATAAACTTAGCATAATTTTATAATAGTTATGTATAAGTAGTCAATAAAATAAAACATGTTTTAGGTTAAAATAAAATAAGACAACTAGATACCTAAAGGGGAACCTCCATATGATCTGACCTTATTTAATAGTTAGGCTCATGAGATAATCTCTATATTAACATTTGTTATGGATTTGGACACTGGTTTTCAAGTGGAAGAGCACAAACTAGAAATGGTACATGAAATCCATTATACCAAACATCTAGTTGAATTCAAAAGTACATTGTTAATTCCATCCATGAATAATTTTAATCCATTTTAAAATAAAATTCATATACCTTTATATTCACCTTGTACTTGTGCTATTTGTTTTTATGGAGGTTTTAAACTTGGTCTGGAAACAAAAAATTGTAGATCCAACCCTATATTGATGTTACAAATAAATTAATAACACCAGTTTGTGAATGGTATAGTAAGAAAAAGATGCATAGTGCTAAGAGATCTTACTTATACTTTGTGGATTATTTATTGATCACCTTACATGAAGGAATTATAGTTAGTTCTATGTCTAGAATGCCAATTTTTTGCAAAAATAAAATTCAGTTGAGCATAGAGATTATGTTTTTAGACTAGTATCTGTAGAAAGAATTTAATGCAATTAGATCTTATGTAGTAGGTGTAGTTCCTTACAAAATATCAATACATATTGCAAAGAGGGTTTTTATCTTGACATATGTAAGGCAAATGTAAAATGAAGATTGGATGTCTTTTTTTAGTCAAATAGAAAATACATATTTTCCTTCTTTGCCTTTTTCTTGTGGAGGGTTAAATTTTGAGAGGAAAAGATTCCATGTTGCTAAAAAATTATTAAATTATTATCTTTTTGGTGTAGTTTTTTATTGGAAATACGATCCATGCAAAATATTGAAATAAAAATGTACTATAATGAATAACACTTAAAAAATTATTCAACATGAAGGCAAACCCTAATTATAAAAACTAAATAATGAAGAGTCTTTTAATGATGTTTTAAAATCAATGAAATAAACTCTAGATGAGCAAGACATTGCTATTAAGCTATTATCCAAATACATGTAAAATTTTAGCCCATAAGGGTTATAATAAATTTTACAAGAAAGTGATCATTCCATCTACAATAAAAATGTTAGGTGGAATAAATAAATTAATTGAAGAAAAAAACTAGATTAGTTTTAGAAAAGGTTCCTAGAAAACCTATTAGAACATGTTAATGTGTGTTTTTATACAAAGTAGGATACAAGTTTAAAACATAGGCAAAATTATAAAAAGATTGAGTATTCATTCAATTTGAAATTACATGTTTATTCAAAAAACATAAACTTGAATTATACAGAGTGGTATTTCATGTTATGTAATTACAGAGATGTAAGCAAAATAGAGTTTACATTGTGCACAAAACAAGTAAAATAATACATTCAAAAAACCCATCATAGATCTCTATATTATTCATTATAGTTCAAAACCCTTTTCATTTACAATTGATCACTATATATATACCTTACAAATATTTGTCACTTCACATTTTGTGTTTCCATTTCTATCCCAAAGAAGTCCTTTTGTATTCTTTAGTCTTTTGGGATACATACATAGGCTGAATACATAAAAAAAATATGTTATACAAATTGATATACATCACACACTTGTCATGCATCTACACTCTAAAATTTAAAATCTTAAATCTACTACCAACACTTTCCCAAACTTAAACAACTATCTCATTCTGATATAGAGTCATCGAAAGTGTGTCTTATGCTAGAGCTAGTCAAATTTACTACACTAGGCGGTTGGTCGACAAACATTAATTTTAGTAATCACTCAATGTGTCATTTATTAGTTTAATATATTGTGCACTACTTATTTTATCTTTAGGTTTTCAAATAAGCAACATACCAATCTATCACCCTTATAGGTTTTCAATGGATTAGCATAATTAGGAGGCCACATTTTATGAGTTTTCAACCATCCTAGCCCTAATCATAATGATTAAGGCCTTCCTTAAAAAAAATTCAAAAATTTGACCTCATATTACCTAGAGAAAAGGTGGAGGCATATATTTTTATATTATAACTAAAAGAGGCTACAAAGATGGTGTTTATAGAGTTTTTTTGATGAAGTCACACCAACAAAATCTATTGTCAGAGGTGTTTTATGTGAAAGGATGGATAACTGCATGAATTTATAAATTTTTATTTATTAGAGCTCTTAATGGAGTTGATTTTTTGATATGAATTTAGGATCATCAATGATATCTATGATAAAACTCTTCATATAAGATAAGTACTTATTAAACATCTTCCAATCAATGAGAGCTTCCCACACCATATTGGTCAGAAGTTCATGTTGACCAAATCTGACTTCTAGTCAGATTTTATCAACCCATACTATTTTGAAAATTTAAAGAAGGTTTCATGTATCCTATTGGGCCTCTTATTGTCCTATACATCTTTCTTATCCTTCCCCTAATCCTTGTCTAAGCTCATCTCTCTTGAAATGGCCTAGTCAACCAAAGTCAAAGTTGGTAAACCTTGGTCAAACTTAGTAAAAGGCTAATATCATGTTGGATATATAAAAATAAGGTCTTTTAAATATTTTAAATTATTTTCAAGTCATGAATTTATCATGTGCTATGTCTCATATGCAAAAAGAGGTCTTTTGGTCACATTTTAGCCCATTTAATGACATGTACAGACTTTCCAAGAAAAACATTTACCACCAAAGTGAATCTCAATGTGGAAGAGGTCAAGAAATATTAGGATCAGTTAGATGATAGTTAAAAATTTAGTTATACATAGGAAATGGTAGTTTTTCCATAAAAATAGGACCCTCTAGGCACTTGTACAGACTTCTTGAGTTCACTTACAACTAAAAACATGGGTGGAGTGTCTCTTCACCTCCACACACCCATTTACATGATTAAAGTGTAGAGAGTTCATCAAAATTCCATATACAACTTCTTTTCCTTTCTTCTTATCTTGGTAAGCAAAAAAGGGTCAAATTTAAACACTTGGTGTGGGTCGTACAGGTGGAATTGGGAAGAATGGTCTTGGTGGGTAAAGGGTCTCTGTGTACACTTCATTTACATAGAAAGAGTTCTTAGATTGGTGGTTCCTCTTTTATAATTTTTTTTTAACATTTCAAGTAGCTTTTTATGAATATGCAAACCATGAGTGTGTCACTGTTTGCACTTGTCTCAGTTTTTATTACTTTGGTTTGATGGTTTTATTTGTTCTAGGTGTTTTTCCATGTTTTCCAAGACATTTTCATGATTCTCCTGGTTTTGGAAAGCTCAAGTGCCTAATGAAGCATCTTCTAGGCTTATGTATGCTTACAACTACTCTTTTTCACACTTATAGCTGTCTCAAGCACCATAAGGAGATTTCTCACATTAGATGAAGGCAGGGGATGTTTTTTTATAGGTTTGGATCCATTAAGGATCATTTGGAGGTAATGGTATAATTTGAGATAATGAAATTCCAAAATAATCCTCAAACAACTATGTCTTCCACCACTATCAACCCTCACAGTGATATGCATTCTATAGGTGCCCTCTTCAAGATAAGTCTATTGAATCAAAATTAGAGCCAAAAAGGTCCTTGGAAACTAAAATAATCCATTGGGAATCCTCAAGTTAGGATTGGAAATCAAATAAATGTCTAAGATCGACATGGCAAAATTTTCTCCTTTAGTGCCTACACATAATAAGTGATCACCTACAGGTAGTCTGTTAAAGAATTGGATATCCTTTTTAAGTATGAGACATGTTGTTGGAGATATATGAAATATTGATATGATTAAAATATCCCAACATGAATTGTCTAGGAATTTGGATTTATAAAAGGTTAAATCTCACTCTTAAAACATAATTGACTGTGTTTAAGGCTATTGTACATTAAAAGTTATAAAAAGAGGCCCTTAAGCATTTTATGGAGGGTATATGAGGTTTTGATACCTCCTAATGATCTTAATTGATTGTATCTAGCATAGATAATGACCTTGAAAAGAAATAATTCAAGAGGGTAGGTGGAGAGGAGTGTTCAAGAGGATCAAAGTCACTCTAAAACATACTAAAAATGTGTAGTGGTGTGTACAGGATTTGGCCTAAAAGGAACCTTGTTCAACAAATTAGAAATAACTTGATTAGGACCTATGATTAAATGACTCCAAATGACCCAAACATATATCCAATGACTAAAGGTCACCTTAGAAAGGTTTGAATGTGGTTTCTACCCCATACTCATATCCCCTGATCATACATAGGCTTGAGAAGTGAAACACGATCAATTAGGGTATCGGTCAGTAAGTTAGAAGGTTAAGGTTTTGAACTTATATTGATATTAAAAGGTGTATAGGATATACAAGGTGGTTTTGTGATTCAAAATATTTCAAGGAGCATCAAAACATCATTAAGCTAATTCCAAATGGCCTATAATCACCTACAAGTAGGGCATACACAAGCACAGTCAAGTATTCAATAGGAGTTGACAAATTTAAAGATAAGGAGGTAAAAATGTGGATGAAAATCTTGGAATAAAAGTATTAAATTTTCAAAGATAATCATCAAATATCTTCTCCAAGTCCTAAGGTTGTTGATCCCAAATCAACACCTACAACCTTTGTATATACTGAGATAGAGGTCAAGCAAGGAAGTCAAGGACTAGGAATGAATTATGATAGTTTTAACCTTATAATAGGGATTCAAATTAGTCAAAAAGGTTTTAAAATTTCAAGAGGAACCTAATAATTTCTTATCTACCACATTTCCCTAGTCAAACTTACAAAATGACCTATAGCCAAGACAAAGAGACTACAGAAGGCAGTGAGCATTGTGAAGCCTGGAAGGTGCTAGTATGATATAAGGATCAAGGTAATTGGATAAAATTGACATGAGGAAAGATTAAAGGAAGATATATAAGGTCTTTTACACCTTTATAATATTTTCAAAGAGAGGTATCAACAAGAAAACATCTTAGTCCATTGTTGTAGTTAGGTAGAGTCCTAGCTTCAAAAGGAGCAAGATGAAGGTTTTGAATACCTAAGAAGGAAAGGAAGTTTTAAAATAGTGTAATATGGTTCACCATGATAAAATTAATGTAATTTTATTCCCAATACACTCTCAATATTCCCAAATAACTTTTTCTCTTGGCAAGATGAACACAGTTCATACATACAGGCTAGGAAAAACTTGGTTCAAGGGGTAAGTATGGAGATTTCACTTAGGAGAAAGGTTTTGGGTGGATTAAAAGGTTTAATGAGAAAAAAATGAGGTTATATATCATGTACAAACAAATTATAATCTTGAAATTTTTTTAGAAAGATCATCTATGAGGAGGTTTGGGAAAAAGTGCAAGAAAATAGGGTTTTTGACCCCTTTTTTGAGAAGATTGAGATGGTTAGACCCCCTAACCATGGAATTATAAAAAAAATTAGGTAAATATGGTAATTATGACCTTATAAATCCTAAAAATCATTCAATTTAAAAAAAAAAAATGAAATGTGCCTCTATTTTGTCTAAGAGGTAAGGTGCTTTTCCCATGCACAAGACTGCCAATTTTGGGGAAAAGTGATGAATAGTGAACTAGAAGTCAGTTTGATCAATAAAGAAGGTTTTAATAGCTAGGGGAAACATAAATAAAAATTATAAAACAATATATAATGTTTTAATTTAAACAAGGTGGTCTAAATAAGAAGGTCTACAGGCAGACCTAGTGATGAAACATGCAAATCTAGTTCTAAATGCAAGGTCATTTGAAATTATAACCCTTGCCAAACATTATAGTATTTTGAATAATTAAAATGGGGGTGAGAATTATGTTTCCAAGATATTAAAGTTCATGGGAAGTGCAAATAATAGTCATTTGGTTCAAATTTGCAAGCAAGCTCATTGGCAAGGTATAGACCTAACTTCAACATAAGGGTTAGTTTCATTCTAAGCTCTTGGTGAGATATTATAGGGATTGGATAATGTTTATATGGAATTATAAGAGGTTATTAAACCATTTTTTTTCAAGAAATATTTCCAAGAAGCCATATTTTTAATTGAAATCTCCCATACCCCATAGAATGAATGAAGATGGCTAAGTAGCCAAGTTGAGAAGCTCAAACCTCTATTGATACTTTGCATGGGACCTTGAGGTGATAAAAAAAGTTAAAGAGTGTCCTCAATAAGCCATTAGTGGAATTTGATTAGAGGTCTAATGTTTGTTCTTTATGAACAAACATTAAGACTGAAAATCACCTCAAAACTCTTGTAAACCCTCCTCAAGGACCCGATTGGGAAGAGAAGGAAAATGAAGCATCCAGATGGGATGGAAAGGCCATGAAACTTTGGGAACATGTAGAGAACTATATAAATCACCCTCAAATGTATTTTTTTTGTATGGAAATATATGGAATAGGTTAGAACATGACTCTTTTTGACCTTTTTATGTGTTTTACAGGCATGGAAAACTTTCAAGAGGACATATCACTTTTGGAGGAGAGCTTAGGAATTTTTATAAGTCATAATTTTAATTTTATTATCCATATAAACTCCTAAGCCTATCTTCTATCTCTTTAATTTCAACTAGTCTAGTGGGTAGATAGTGAACACTTAGGGAAAAGTAGTGAAACTCAATTTAAAAAGCATTTTAAGGCTAATTTATTAAAACTGCTGATATGAACACCTTGGAAACATGTCATCCCTCCTTGTGCATGGATTATACAAAAGAATTGGGAAGGTTTAAGGTGCCAAGTGTGAAAGGTGCATGGAAAGAGCTCATTTTGGGATGATAATGGATGATTATGCATGGCTAGAATAATAGGAATGATCAGAGGCTAACCCAATGTATGTGAGGGATTTTTAGTAACCCCTCTTACTTATATCCATCATTATACTTGATTATTTGCAATGATAGGGTAATTTTAGAAGGCAAATCATGATGGACAATTTTGTGTGTAAAGAAAGGAGTTTCTAAACCACTTTAAAGGTAATAAATGATTGGAGATGAAACTTGTAGCTCCTAAAATAGCATATATCACTCTATCTCTTCATCCACATGCATTGTAACTAATTTTCATCTTTAGACACTTATCCTTGTGCCTTTTGAACTGCTCTTTTCTCTCTCTTCTTCCAAGTTCTATAAATGTGAGACTTTTGGCTATTGTATAAATCTAATCATAGTTGGTATGTGAATCCCTGCTAAAATACCATCAAAATTTATTTTTGAACATTGAATACAAGTCTAATTTTGAGTTTTGAACATTTTGTATAAGTGTGTGAGTGATGAATAGTCGAGCTAAGTGATAGTATCATCCTTACTCCCTTTATCCTTCATGTTTAAGTAAGAGTTCTGATTTTAATAGGTCATGTGAAGTGTGTTGATTGTACTAGGCCCTTATTCAAGCAAGTAAATTGTCTCTATGGTGTGAAATCTGCCCTTAGGTCAGTTATATTGTTGATTGTCTTATGTATTCTACCTTCATATTGAAAGAAATTATGTGAGCATCCTTTAATCCCTAGATTTGGTCTTGTAAAGCTTTGTGCTTAGTATACATTTTATAGTCTATGGTATATATCTTGGTGGATCACCTCTTTAGTGTAGTTTTCCAATTTATGCAAAGCTTCTAACTCTTTCCCATGAACAAGCATTAGAATAGGTGATAGGCATTCAAAGAATAATCTAGGGAGCAAAGCCTTATACACTAGAGATTTATCTCTCTTACAAGTTCCCCACAAATTGAGAGATGATTCAATGTTACATCAAATATTAGGAGCTGAATAGAGTGTCCTAGGGTGCACAATTTGATACTAACAGTTTTGGCACACTCGAGTGGGATAACTAGTCCTAATTATTTCCATGTCAAGGTGAATGTTGGTCTTGACAAGCCCAAGGTTGTAGATGTGTTTTTAATCCAGACATTTGTTGCAACTCCAAAACATCAAAATTTTTGGTTGTAGATCAAGTCCTTCACATTATACTTCATGGTATTCACTATATCATCTTCTAGTAGAGCATTCAATCAAGTCCCTCTATTTGAATATCCTCTTGAGGAACAACATCATGAACCATTCTTAATATTTATGGATCCTAAATAAGAAGGTTTTGAAGAAGAAGAAGAAGAAGTTGAGGAGATAGGAGATCAATAGGAGGAAGAAGAGATGGCTAGGTAACATCCTTTCTCAGCCTTCGACACCCAAAATCTAATTAACCTTCTTGCATATGATCTTATTCCCCCTAATACTACCAAAAGTCTCCCTATCTTAAATGGAGAGGGCCATATTACCCCATCTAAGCACATTAGGGACATTTCAAAATTTTACAACTTCCACAATATCACTCAAACTAACATAGCTATTAGACTACTTGCCATGTCTCTAAAAGGTAAGGCAATTGATTGGTATAGGACATTAGAGGGTGGTTGCATTACTAATTGGGATGGATTTAGAGAGTTATTGATGAATAGGTTTGAAAATAAGAGTGACCATACTTCACTAATTCACTAGCTGAATGTGATAAAAAGAGGTCCTAATAAATCTATGGGGGATTTAAATGAAAGGTTTCAAAGGACATGATATAGATTACCACCTATCATGAGCCCTACTCCAAGCTTTGTATTCCATACTTATATCAAAGATATTGACACTAATGTGGTAGTAATGTTGCATTCAATGGGAGGATTTACTCTACCAGAGGCATATGAGATAGATATTAAAGTTGAGAATAGTTTGATACAAGCTGGGGGATTACCCCAAGAGTTTCCATGCATTTGTTGTCTCATAGTCAAATCTAAGCTCCAAGCATATCACAAGTCCCCAATGCTAGTGCCAAGCCTAGAACAACTCCTAAGAAGGTAGATAATGCTATAGATAAAGATGAATGATTCAATCATTATAAGCTCAACTTAAACAAGCTCAATTACATGCAAGTTCTCCACCCAATCCCAAATATTATCATTCATAAACTTATAGGCCTCCACCCTAATACAATTACCAAGGAAGAGGACAAGGTGAACAAGGTTTCAATAGGTAGCCCAATGTCTATAATCCTAACTCCACTCCATCCATAAGGGTTGTTATTCCAGTTCATACTACTTTGGTTTAAGGAGAGGAAAATTTGGATCATTGGGGACAATCTCATGGTTAGTTTATGTATGATGGTGGAGAATGTTTTCAATCCTTGGTGGCACAAGAAGTAAATACTCCTTGCCTTACATTAGAAGAAGAAAATCTCATGTAAAGGGATACTCATAGAGAGGGTAGTAGTCAAAGTACCATTTGTATGAACTTTCAAAAGGAGGATAACTATGTGTTAAACCAAAGTACATCAGCTGTAGCCAACACAAGAGCCAAAAAGAGAGCTTTGGGAGATGTTATGGAAGCACATGTGACTCCAAGTAATGCATCTCCAAGGCCACAAAGTGTGAGTCCTAGTGTACTACCCCCTACTAGTCACACTCCCCATCAAAGTCAGAATGTGAACAAGGTTGTCAAGAGTACAATGCATCAAGTTCAAGCTTCCTCATTGCCTTCAAGAATGTAAGAGAAGGTGAATTATTCCCCTCTAAAAATTATTTATTCTTTGAAGAATACCAAGACAAGCATATCTCTTTAAGAAGTCTTGAAAATGCCTGGTCAAAAGGAACTCCTACAAGAACAACTTTCAAACATCCATATAGTCCCTCAAGCTCCAAGACACAATGGTGTAGACCTTACCAATACACCAAATTATGCTCTATAACCCCCCACCAAATATGAAAATCCTCCACCTTTCTACCTCACACTCATTATGGAGACAAATTGGTTCACAATTGCATTGTGGATAGTGGAGCTAGTACCACGATTATGCCTAAGGTGGTTGCAGATAAGTTGGGATTAAAGTATGAACCACATAGTAAAGATGTGTTATAGGGTGATGGAACTCCAACCAAGATAGTGGGATTGGTTACCAACCAAGACAATGGGATTGGTTAGAGGATTTAAAATCTTTATACGTGATTGTCCAAGTTTCCCTATTATGCAAGACATTGTGGTGGTAGATCTCCCAACTCATTTTGGTATTTTATTATCAAGGGACTTCATAGATAAAATAGGAGGATACATTTATATTGATTGGTATTTTCTAGATTTTAGGATAAGATATGGAGCTAAGGTAACCATAATAACACAACCCTTGGCAAGGTTTCATATTGAACCATTTGTGGAGACAAATTCAAATCAGAATTGTGTAATTAGTGAAGAAGAAGGTGTCATGGGTGGTGAAGCATCCTCTCCCCTTGAAGTTATTTTTGATCCTTTCCTTGATGAGTATGGTACTGAAACATGTGAGCATGATCCCTCTACATTCATAGAAGAGACTAATTTGGGAGCCTATTGTATACATGAAGAAAATACTTCTATACCCTCACTTACTAATGAAGATCATGAAGTTGAAGAGATATGTCCTACTTTGCCTATTCCTCCTCAATATGAGCAAGTACTTGCCTAAAATTTTCATCATCCCTATGTTTCCTATAATAAGTCCTCTCCATCTTGTGTTTCACCTAGTCCACCTAGTTCTCCTCCAAGTCATCCCATTGTTAGTTTTAGAAAAACTCTTATTGGCTACCAAGAATACATGTTAGACCTTGACACTAGATATGGTTGTGGTCAAATAATTTATAGCATTTGTATTAGGAGTGTAAGGAATGATTTGGAATAAGTCAAAAGGGAGTGGATACCTATAGAGGGGGATAATTGGCCAAATCTTACCTATGGGGTGCTTGATGTTTGTGGCCTAATTTTATATCTAGAGGAGAGATTGAGAAATCATGAACCAACTCCATTAAAGAAGCCTCAAAATACCTCACATAAACCTTTAAGTGTGTCAACCTTACCTACTCAAGAAGCCATGGAACCTATCTTTCCACCTTCCCTAACTGATCAATGTTGCCCTTCTAATGTTGAGGATTGCCTTGCTCCTTGGGAATCTTCTTTGGCTAAACTTCCTATTTTTAAGAGGCCTAACATTGGCACTACTAAGGAGGATGATTTTGAGATTTTAGATTGGATTGAGGATAAAGGGGAGCTGACTGATAGTGAGGAGACATTAGTTTGTGAAGATGAGAAAAATGATCTTCCTTGTGTTGAAAAAGTTACATTGGAAGGAGTTCTTTTGGAACCTAAAAGAGAAAAGAAATAAGTCTTTCTTATTGTTCCTTTCCATGATGCTAACTAGTCAAAGGGAGATGAATTGTGGCAAAAATTTAAGGACATATGCAATGAGGTTGAAACCCTTAAGGAGCCTATAAGTCCTTTGGAGCTAACTACAAGCTATGATAAGCAAGAGTTTGTGTCTCAAGAAGAAGACATGTGGCAAACCTTTATGCAAATGCTCTAAGAGTATGAATAATGTGAGAATACCAAAACACTAATGAAACAAGTCCAAGATGTTTGAGAATGATGGAGAAATCTATGATGATCTTAAGCCTTTTTAAGATGATTCACATTTGATTCTAGAGCTACCTATAAAGCTAATCCTATCAACATCAAGGAAAGGTGTGAGCAAGAACCAGTTCCAAATTGTCATGATACAATGTTTTTTGAAGAATTTGAAGAGGTAGTGACAAGTGAGAAGAATGATGAGAGCCTTCAAGAGGACCTAAATTTACAAGCTATCCCATACATGGATGTTAAAATTTGTCATGAAGAGACAAAAGGAAATCAGTATGAAGTATGTTTCCAAGTCTAAAAATACTTCATCTAATTTGGAGACCTTTTTGAGATGACTTCATCAAATGACATGTCAAGTCAAGGAGAAAAAAGAAAACATGAGTCATCTAACACCACATCAAAAAGGAAGAATGATTGACATCCAAATTCATCTAGTGAGGATGGAGATTCAAGGTACTCCCCTTTTGATCTAGGAAGGGAGTTATGATCAAGTTGAAAGTACATTTTTATTTGATTTCAGTTGTGTCTTGTGTTCCCTAAGTGCGTGAGTAGCACAAGTGTGTCTTTGTTTTGTTATTTGCTTTGTCCTTTTGTGTGTTGTTCCTTTACTTTGTGTGTTTTGTGGTAACCGAATATTTTTTTATCTAATTCAAGGTCTAGTTCTACTATTCCCAAGTGCATTCTCACTTCTTTGATCAATGGATAAGAAAAGTCTACTAGTCCTTAACATAGGCAAGCATGTTACCCCTAGGAGTTGTAAAGAATGTTGACCACATCTGACTTCTAGTTAGATTTGATCAACCCCTAACATTTTGAAATTTTAAATAAGGTTTAATTTATCCTATGGGGCCTCTTATTTTCCTATACATCTTTCTTATCCTTCCCCTAATCCTTGTCTAAGCTCATCTCTCTTGAAATGGCCTAGTCAACCAAAGTCAAAGTTGGTCAACCTTGGTCAAACTTAGTCAAAGGCTCATATTATTTTGGATATGTCCTAATAGGGTATTTGACATGTTTTAAAGTATTTTTAAGTCATGAATTTATCATGTGCTTTGTCTCATATGCAAAAGGAGGCCTTTTGGTCACATTTTAGCCCATTTAATGACATGTATGGACTTTCCAAGCAACATATTTGCCACCAAAGTGAGTCCAATGTGGAAGAGGTTAGGAGATTTTAGGATTAGTTAGATGATAGTTAAAAAGTTAGTTACACACAAGAAATGGTAGTTTCTCCTTAAAAATAGGCCCCTTTGGGTACTTGTACGAGCTTCTTGAGTTCACTTACAACTAGAAACATAGGTGGAGTGTCTCTTCACCTCCGCACACACATTTACACACTTGGAGTGCAAATAGTTCATCAAAATTTCATCTATAACTTCTTTTCCTTCCTTCTTGTCTTGGTAAATAAAAAAGGGTCAAATTCAAACACTTGGTGTGGGCCGTACAGGTGGAATTGGGAAGAATAGTCTTGGTGGGTGAAGGGTCTCTAAGTACACTTCATTTCCATATCAATAGTTCTCAGATTGGTGGCTCCTCATTTATGAACAATTTCTAACACTCTAAGAAAATTTTTATGCATATGCAAACCATGAGGGAGTCATTGTTTTCACTTGTCTCAATTTTTATTGATTTGGTTTGATGGTTTTATTTATTCTAGGTGTTTCTCAGTTGTTTTCAAGACATTTTCATGATTATATTAGTTTTAGAAATCTCAAGTTCCTAAGGAAGCCTCTTTTAGGCTTATGTATGCCTGCAACTGCTCTTTTTCACACTTGTAGCTATCTCAAGCACCATGAGGAGATTTTTCACATTGAATGAAGAAGGGGATGTTTTTTTAGAGGTTTGGATCTATGAAGAAGCATTTGGAGGTATCAATATAAGTTGAGATCATGAAATGCCAAAATAATCCTCAAACAACTATATCTCCCACCACTATTAACCATCATAGTGATATGCATTCTATAGGTGCCCTCTTCAAGATAAGTCTATTGAATCAAAATTAGATCCCAAAATGTCCTTGGAAATTCAAATAATCCATTTGGAATCCTCAATTTAGGATTAGAAATCAAATAAAGGTCTAAGATGCACATGGATAACTTTTCTCCTTTACTACCTACACATAATGAGTGATCACCTATAGGCAGTCTGTCAAAGAATTGGATATAATTTTCAAGTATGGGACATGTTGTTGGAGTTCTATGAAATCTTGATATGAGTAAAACATCCTAACATGGCTTGTCTAAGAAGTTATATTACTAAATGGTTAAAGCTCATTCCTAAAACACAATTGATTATGTTCAGGGCTATTATACCCTGAAAGTTGCAAAAAGAGGCCCTTACGCATTTTGTGGAGGGTATATGATAGGGATATATGAGGTTTTGATACCTCCTAATGATCTTAATTGATTTTCTCTATCATAAATAATAATCTTGCAAATAAATAAGTCAAGAGGGTAGATGGAGAGGAGTGTTCAAGATGATCAAAGTCACTCTAAAACACACTAAAAATGTGCAGTGGTGTCTACAAGATTTTGCCTAAAAGGAACCTTCTTAAAAAAATTAGGAATACCTTGACTAGGAATTATGATTAAATGACTCTAAATGACCCAAACATAGATCCAATGACTAAAGGTAACTTTAGCAAGGTTTGAATGTGGTTTCTACCCCATACTCATATCCCCTGATCGTACACATACTTGGGAAGTGAAACACAGATGTAGTTGACATTATCTTAAGATTACAAGGTGAATAAGAGATACAAGGTGTTTTTTTAATTTCAAATCTTTCAAGGATAATCAAAATATCATCAAGCTAATTATAAATGGCCTATAATCACCTACAGGCAGGGCATACACAAACACAATTAGGTATTCAATAGGAGTTGATAACTTTAAGGATAAGGAGGTGAAAAGGTGGATGAAAATATTGGAATAAAAGTGATAAAAGTTCAAAGAGAATCTTCAAACATCTTCTCTAAGTCCTAATACTGTTGATCCCAAATCAACACCTCCAGCCTCTATATAGACTAAGACAAAGGTCAAGCAAGGAAGTCAAGGACTAGGCATGAATTATGATAGTTTTAACCTTATAAGAGGGATTAAAATTGGTAAATAAGGTTTTAACCTTTAAATATGAACTTAATAATTTATTATCTACTACATTTCCCTATTCAAACTTACAAAATGCCCTACAACCAAGCCAAAGACACTACAAAAACCAGTGAGCAGTGTGAAGGCTGGAAGGTGCTAGTATGATCTAAGGATCAAGGGTATGGGATAAAATTGACATGAGGAAATATTAAAATAATATATATAAGTTATTTTAAACCTTTATAATATTTTCAAAGAGAGGTATCTATAAGAAAACATCTCAGTCCACTGTTGGAGTCAGGTAGAGTCCTAGCTTGAAAAGGAGCAAGATGAAGGTTTTGAATACCTAAGAAGGAAATGAAGTTTTAAAATAGTGTAATATGGTTAAAAATTAACAAATTAACGTAATATTATTCCCAAGGCACTCTCAAGATACCCAAATACCTTTATTTCTTGACAAAATGAACATAATATGTATAGACAAGCTAGGAAACCCTTGGTTCAAGGGGCAAGTATGGAGATTTCACTTAGGAGAAAGGTTTTGGGTGGATTAAAAGGTTACATGAGAATGAAATGATGTTATATAGAATGGATAAAAAACTTATAATCCTGAAATTAGTTTGGAAAAATCATCTATGAGGAGGTTTGGGAAAAAGTGCAAGAAAATAGGGGTTTTGACCCCTTTTTGAGAAGATTGAGATGGTTAGACCCCATAACCATGGAATTAGACAAAAACATTTCATAAAATTGGTAATTATTACCTTATAAAGATTAAAAATCATTCATTTTTCACAAATAAATAGGTAAATATGCCTCTATTTTGTCTCAGAGGTAAGGTGCTTTTACCATGCACAAGACTAGCAATTTTGGGGAAAAGTGATGAATAGTGAACCAAAAGTGAGTTTGATCAATAAAGAAGGTTTGAATAGTTAGGGGAAATATGAATAAACATGAGAAAATAGTCTATAATGTTATAATTCAAACAAGGTGATCTAGATAAGAAGGTCTACAGATAGACCTAGTGATGAAACATGCAGATTTAGTTCCAAATGCAAGGTCATTTGAAATTGACCTTGTAGGGGTCAATTTCATTATAAGTTATTAGTGAGATATTATAGGGATTGTAAATTTTTTTTAGGGAATTATTATAGGTTATTCAACCATATCTTTGTAGGAAATCTTTCCATGAATCCATCTTTTGACTTGAAAGCTCCCAAACCCCACAAAATGATTGAAGATAACTCGAGTAGCCAAGTTGAGAAGCTTAGAACTCCCTTGATACTTTGCATGGGACCCTAAGGATATAAAAAAAGTTATAGAGGGTAATCAATAATCCCTAAATGTAATTTTATCAAAGGTCCAATGTTTGTTCTTTGTGGATAAATGTTAAGACCCAAAATCACCTCAAAACCCTTGCAAACCCTCCTCAAGGACCCAATTGGGAAGAAAATGAAAATGAATAATCTATATGGGATGGAAAGGGAATAAAAATTTGGGAACATGTAGAGGAATCTCTCAGGCATCTTCCAATGAAATTTTATTGTATGAAACTATACGAAATAGGTCAAAACAAGACTCTTTTTGACCTTTTTGTGTGTTTTTCAGGCATGGAAAACTTGCAAGAGGAAAAATAAATTTTGGAGGAGAGTTTAGGAATTTTTATAAGTCATCATGTTCATTTGATCAGCCATATAAAATCCTAATCCTATTTTCTATCTCTTTCATTTCAGCCTGTCTAGTGGGTAGATAGTGAACACTTAGGGAAAAGTAGTGAAACTCAATTTGGAAACCATTTTAAGGATAAATTCTTAAAAATGATGCTATCAAAACCTTATACACATGTCATACCTACTTTTTCATGGATCAGACTAAATAATTGGGAAGGTTTTAGGTGCCAAGTGTGAAAGGTGCATGGAGAGAGCTCATTTTGGGACTGTCATGGATGATTTTGCATAGCTAGAATAATAGGAATGATTAGAGGCTAATCCAATGCATGTGAGCGATTTTTAGTAACCCCTCCTACTTAGACCAATCATCATAATTGATCAGTTGTAATGATAGGGTAGTTTTTGAAGGAAAATCACGAGGGATATTTTTTTTGTGCAAAGAAAGGAGTTTCTAAACCACTTTTTAGGTCTTAAATGATTGGAGATGACACTTGTAGCTCCTGAAATTACATGTCTCACCCCATATCTTCATCCACATTAATTTTAACTAATTTTCATCTTTAGGCACTTTTCCTTGTGCCGCTTGAACTTCTCTTTTCTCTCTCTTCTTCCAAGTTTTATAAATGTTAGCCTTTTGACTAGTGTATAAATTTAATCATAGTTGGTATGGAAAATCCCTACTAAAATGACATCACACTTTGTATTTGAACATTGAATACAAGTCTAATTATGATTTGTGAACATTTTGTATAAGTGATGAATAGTGGAGCTAAGTGATAATATCATCCTTACTCCCTTTATCCTTCATATTTAAGCAAGAGTTCTGATTTTAACAGGTCATGTGAAGTGTGTTGATTGTACTAGGCCCTTATTCAAGCAATACATTGTCTCTATGGTGTGAAATATACCCCTAGGTTAGTTATCTTTTTGATTGTCCCATGTATGCTACCTTCACATTAAAATAATTTTGTTAGAATCCTTCAATCCCTAGAATTTGTCTTGGAAAGCTTTGTGCTTAGTATATGTTTGATAGTAAATGGTATATATCTTGGTGAATCACATTTTTAGTGTAGTTTTCCAATTTATGAAAATATTCTAACTCTTTCCCATGAACAAGCATTATATTAGGTGATAGGTATTCAAAGAAGAATCTAGAGAACTAGCCCTTATAAACTAGAGATTCATCTCTCTTACAAGTTCCCCACAACTTAAGAGATGATTCAATGTTGCATTAAGTTATAGGAGCAAATTAGAGTGTCCTAGGGTGTAAAATTTGATGAAAATAGTTCATAAAGAACTTGACACACCATTATATTCTATATGTCATCATATTTTTCTACCATTAAGGTGGTCTTACTATGTTACACTTTCTATTGAATTTATAATACCATCTCCTCCAGTCTGTTTGCATGCCTCTGCATCTAAATGCTAGAAAATGTATTATGCAACATCTCATTTTTCCATTTTTAAGCTTCTCCATCACATTATATCTTGAAGAAAGAGACACATTTATTTCAACATATTGTTTCTCATATGTAGCCAAATGGTCCCTTATTATTGTCGATTGGCTTCACTCCATGTGTTATTCAGTTGATGTTTCCATTCAATCATGGCTTTGGCCATGTGCTAATCTTAGAATGTGGTGGTGTCTAGGACTTACTTTTATTACTTAAGGATCTCAAAGATATATATATATATATATATTTCTTTCAAGTTTTGACCTTGAGTTCAAATCTATTACAAATTATGTGTAGTGAGCCAATATTTTATAAGTTGGGATATATGAGCTATGAGTTGTTTCTATTCGAACATGACTTGGTCACCTAGGACTTGAACGACCAATACAAGGCATGTATCATTAATGATTTTTCTAACCTTAATTAGGTGGTGATGTGATTTTATATTGTCTTTTTTAAGTTAGGTTGTCTCCTATTCTAATTTAGATGCCTTTTATGAAATTTATTCATGAAACACTACAACTCCCTTAATCTACTTTACTAAAGATAACTTGGTCATATCAAGTGCCACTTCCTATCATATCATGGCCATAGAAAGTGAAAAAATTTTAGTTGTTACCATTATTAAGTGGTGTCAATATATACCATAGGGAGTGTAAATGTTGTCCTCCATGCCGATGGTGCTGGGACCTCCCATAACCATTGGCTAGATATTAGACAATCTTGTGAGGCTTCTTCTTGTGCACCTCCATGGTTGATTCAAAGCCTTTTGATGTGTTAGATGGTTATTGAGATTCAGTTGTCTACAATTACTTATCCTACTCTATTTGTAGTTACAATGTGAATTTAACCTTCTCCTTTTTCCTTTGTTCCTCCTTAGATGTGGTAGTTACCTGTACTTTCCTTAGCTACTTTTGCTACCTTCTGCACATCATCCTTGGTAGCTTACTCTTTGGCCATTTATTTATTCTCTTATTCTTGATTTTACATGGCCTCTTTTTACTTCCTCTAGCTTGGATGTTGCGTTCGCCTCAACATTTTTCTATTATAGCTATTGTACTTCCTTTTTTATTTTTTCCTTATGACTTTTTCATAGTTTATTTTTCTTATTCTCTTCTTCTTCATCTTGCTCATTCTATGTAGCTTATTTTGTTTCTCTTATTTTTCCTCCTTATTTTTCGTAAAACAACTTCCTATTTCTTATTCTTCTTTTCCTCCTTCCTTTTATTCTTTTCTACTTACTTTTGTGCCTTCTCTTGTATTATTTTTTCTTGTTCAGCTTCTTGTTATGTAACAATATCCTCATGTGTCTTTGGTTTTTCTAATTTTTTGTGATCTATTTCTTGAGATTCATGTGCATGAGTGGGGGAATATGGAGATGGAGATGGGGATGAATGAACTTATGAATCATGGGGGGAAGGAGAGTGAGAAGACATCATCAATGTGTACCTTCTTACTGCTACTTTTGTGTGGGTAGGTGGAACAAGAACCTTATTCAAGTTATTATAAGTGTGAACCATCATATTATGTTATTACTCCTACCTATAGTTGTGGTTGAATAGCTCACCCTATAGATTATCCTTCTCCCATTGTGCCTTGGAATATGGTTATCATTTAGCATTTTATCTCTTCTTTATCCATGAAAATGTCAACTAGGATTGAAGCTAGAATTGGGGTGATATCAACCATTAGAATTTTGAGGATATTTTGGCACACTTTATAATCATACACTAATTTCAAAAATAAATTTTCCCCTCTTCCTCCTCATATAAATTCATTCCTATGTCTTCCAACATAGACTTGTCAACTTATTCCTTGGTGATGCCAAGTTGTGAGAGATCATATTCATAAGTAATCTTGGGCACATTTATCCCATTGAGCCAAGGGTTAGTTTAATGATTATTCTTCTTTTGTGGAGGAGGTGCAATTATCCTCTACATTAACACCTTTATTTTACTCTTGGTAGTCTCTAATGGGGCCACTAATGTCTATAGAGGTGCCTATGCTTCAGCTTGTGGCTCCATTAGAGGTTATTATGGAAATGGTTGCTATGCACCCAAAAAAATAGATCACATCATTTGAAAAGTTATAACATATATGGATTTATGACACAAGTTTTCTATCTAAACTTCCATCATGGTGAAGAAAAATGACAATGAAGTGGTTGTTTCCTTTGAATACTTATGGACTATAATTTAAGTTCCATTAGGTAACTTTAGAATGATTTCATGTTGTCAAAAGTATTATAAGACATCTTTGGGCACACAAGGGTGTGAAATGATGAGACCTTGCACCTCCACCAACCATGTATTGAACTGACCTAATTTTTCATAATACTAGACTATGTTGGTCCATACAATGTTGGCAAAGGTGGTCACAAGAGAAAAAATAACGTCAAGTGTAAAAACATCTTTGGGAGACTTCTATTGTGTGAAATAGAGGAGTAATACCAAGAACATGTATTAGAAAACTTATGATGTGTTTTTGATGACCTTATAAACATTTATGACGAGTTCAAAAACTAAAAACTTGAGCCAGTTGAAGTTATCATTTTGTTAGACCATTTAATATGGAATATCAATGACCCCTCTATTAGCTTGCCTCATATTTTTTTTATTTTTCCAAAAGTGATTGATAATAAATTTAGATAATACTCACACCACAACATCATCAATTAAGTCAATAAGGATCCCTTTTGATGCCCTAACATATTTATCTCTAGTATTTGAGTGAATAGGATATGCCTTAGTTTTGTATGTTAGGCTTTCCTTGTGTTGGAAGTCATGTTTCCCTTGCCATTATTATTGTATTGATGGAGATGGTCATATCATTGGACAAATGGAATGTGCCTTAATTTTAGATACTCAATAATGTCATCATTATTTCATCTCATTGGCTAAATGTTGGGAGATTAATGAGTAACTTTTAATTTGTTCCTTGCAGAGGGTGTTAAAGAGCTAGGGCTCTTGGTTTTACTGGTGTGGATTAGTCTATGATAAAAATATTAGATTCTACAGATCAGTAAAATGAAACAAATGTATATCATGGTATCCTATTTACCTCAGTGTGATGTTAATCCCCATTTCTTCTTTATATATGTCTATCAATGTAATCAAGGGTTGTGATCAATCCATAGTTATTATTTAGCTCTCAATAGATGGATGTAACTCAAATTTATGACATTGAAAAATTTGGGCTTAGGTGAATGAATCAAGCTTAAATTACATATGGATCATATTCATAAATGGTTATAATGGTAGTTCACTCTGTATGCCCTTATATAATTTTCTTTTGCTCCAGTCTTCTACTACTTCACATTAAATAGTGTTAAGCTATCTTTGCACCATTATGATATGGTTTGAATGCTATCAATTTTTGTGATGTGACTATTGACATTGTGGATTGCACCCTTGATAGGAGGCTGAGCTCCTATCTTCTACATGGCATAATGGAGACTCTTCTCTTTCCTGTGGGTTTGACAAAATTGAGGGGAGAATCTCTAGATAAGGGCTAGCTCCCTTTGATGCATATTTGAGTTATCTCACTAATCTTTCTAATATATAAAAGGGGGGGTTGAAAAGAGAGAAGGATACTAAAAATAGAAACTAACCTAAGATAGTGATGCACCAAACAAGTTTGATCTACTCATTTACTCACAATTTAGACCAGAAGAAGACATACATACACTTTATCTAATAAAAAGACCAGACTACAGGGAGCTTTAACAGGGAGACTTAATGGAGACACATAAAAAATGAACTTACCACAGGTGCTATAGAAACATACTATCTGATAACCTTCTTCTGTCTCTGTGCTCCAGATACAACACTTCTTATTACCTATAAAAATGGTGCTTTGTCTATACCAGGTATGTTGGTATCAAACTTGTGAAAGCATCAAGCTATAATGACTGAACACAAGGTTAATACTCAGACACACTCAAAGATATATCCAACCAGATAAAGGTAAATTTGGTAGAGCTTTGCCTTACAAAATGAGAGATCTCCTTTCTCAAATGAGAGTTTACAATATATATAGAGAAAGAGGAAGCAATGGCACCCTTTTTTACAAGTGGCCCATATTGCATTGAAAACATTGGGAAGAGGAAGTCTTTGAAAGAACATGCTATGTCAGTTGCCAGTCTTGAATTTGGCATTCAAAGTTATATCAAATGTTATTGTGAAAGAATGGGCTGTGCCCCTTTATCTGCTAATAAGACCACTTCTTAAAGACATTCATGCAGTTGTCTACTCATTAATGCAAAATGAGGATAAATAGGCTGTGCCACTTTGTTTGTGCTCCTTAATGACCATTTCATAGGGACTGTTTCAACCACTATAATAACTCTTTTGTCAATGCTTCCATTTACCACTTGGGCTGTTTTGTCCATATCTGTGCTTGGCTCCTTGGGCTCCTTTTTCAGTGGGTCACTGAGTTTAATCTTGACTTTTGTCTTTTCCCAAATTTTGTCTTTTCTTGACCCTTTCAGCCCTTGGGGCTATCCTCTATCAATCCTTTGTCTCTTCGAGCTCCTCTCTCAATGGTCTCTTCCTTTTGGCCTTAAGCCCTTTGAATTCCTTTAGATTCATGCTCAATCAATCAAAGATCAATGGTTATTTCATTGCCACAAAGTTGACGTCCATGCATTCGTCATCATTTGAAAGCCAACAACTATTCCACCATCCTTAATTTGACATCTGTGGGGACATCAGTGGATGTTTGAATTCCAACATCTATTTCATGATGCTGAATTTGACGTCTTTAGGCCCATCACCCCTTTGGCAATTTCTTCAGCTTTCTTTCCTTTAGCTTCACTTTTTGAAGTGTTCTTTTAGACTTTTTTTTGAAGGATATCTCTCCTTTCTTTTCCTTTGTTTGGGCCTTTATCATTGAACCCTCCCAAAGGGAAGGTGTCCCTTTGGGGTTTAGAGAAAGGTCCCCCTTTTAGTAGCCGAGAGTCCCCCACAAGGGCAATTTACCTTCAGGCTGCTTTGGGTTGCCTTGGCTTCTTAATTCCTTCAAACAAAATGTCTGAAGGAATTTCTTTAGACATTTTGTCTGAAGGAAATGTTCCCTTCATGTTTCACCACTTGTTTCTTTCAGTCAGGATTTTATTTTAGACAAATTACTTCAAACAAAAAGTCTGAAGGAATTCCTTCAAACTTTTTGTCTGAAGGAATTTTGCTTTTGTTCTTTAATGCCATACATTTCCTTTTGAAGGGTGATCTTCCATTTGGCTCCTTGCCTTGTGAATTTCTTCAGACATTTTGTCTGAAGGAATTCACGCTTGGTTCTACATGGATTTTCTTTGGACATTTTTTCTGAAGAGATTCTTTTGCTCTTTTCCTTACAAATTTGCTTCAGACAGAAAGTTTGAAGGAATTCTTTGCCTTGGTCTTTCTTTTTTGAAGGAAACTTATCTTTTTCTACCTTCTCCACTTTCCCAAAGGAATCCTTGCCTTTTGGCCCTCTTTCTTTGGTCCCTTTACAAGCATTTTCCACCCTCTATAAGGGCTGCTTGGTCTCCAAAATTGCCTTTTAGAAGAGTTACAAAGGTCTTGCTTGTCATCTGGGTGCCCACCGCAAGGGCACCTACCCTTTAGGCTTTTGGAAGTGATCCTTTGGCCCTTTTAACTTGGTTCATTTTGCTAATAAAAAACCTTTTGAAGTAGTTTTACTTGTCCTTTGCAAATTTTTGCACAATCACTCCTTTCAACCTCGCCTATTCTTTCCGTACCAAATGCTTGAAGTTGAGCCTTTTGCATGCTAAGAGGAAAAAATGAGTTACAGAATCATATTTCTGCATTATCCTTCATGTCTGGTCATGGAAATGGAAAGAAAAGAGAAGGGAGACCAATTTTTTTCCCAGAAGACCAAAAATGGTCAATAATTTGGTGATTCCCAGGGGAAGCATGCCTACTATGCTTAGAAACTAGTGGCCTTAAAGTCCATTGGACACAGAGTCAAAACACAACTTAAAAAAGGTTAACAACAGCCTTTTAAAGACCTATAGACCAATAAAGCTTTCACCTCAAAAATAAAGGAAAACACACACAATGGCTAAAAAACACTACACCTGTGCAAACAACACTTAGGGAAAATAGGGAAAGAAAAACTGAAAGCAAACTACTATGTACAACTAACCAGGTATATTTACTTCCCTCTTGGATCAAAGGGAAAACTTCTTAGGTCTCCTTCATGGCAAGATAATTTATGGTGATAGACAAGTGGCTGAATGGAATGAAGATTTGGTAACTTGCTCTTCTTGCCTGCCACCTTGATTGGCTTGTATCCCAATGAATCAGGGTCAAACATGCTTCCAACATATATGTATTCATCTTGCTCTTGGAAGCTTGTCCAATGCTGGTCCTTTATGTTGGTGTGTTTCACCAAAAAATCAATGGCTACTAGCTTATCATCACAAGCCTCATTTATCTCATAGCCCCTTTGACATGCATCATGGACTGACTTGTCCCCTTCTACTTCATTGAAGAGACTATCAAACTTATCTTCTACTTCATCATGGCTTTCTTGAAGAAGGGTGACTATTGTGATATCTGCAATGGGATCACAACTTGCTTGCTCATCCCATAGAACATCACCTTCTTGCTCAAGGCTCTCTTCTTCAAAGCTTTCCTTAAGATGAACATGCCTCTCTTTTTATTGATCAAAGACTAGAGTCTCTAGTTATTCTTAGACATGCACCTGATCCTCCTCCAGCTTGGGTACCATGACATGGTCATCCTCCTCATCAAAGCAACAAGGAAGTTCATCAAATAAGGGATGAGAGAGCTCACCATGCTTACTTTCCTCTTCATATTGCTGGAACATTTGCATGTATGCATGACTTGTATCTTCTCCATTGCTGATGATGTCTTTAAAAGGAGCATCCATGATGATTTCATCTTCATTGTTTCTCATGATAGCCTCTTGGGTAGCTACAAATTGGATCCTCCCTTCTTCACTTGCCTCCTACAAAATAGGTTCCTCCTTGAGAAGGGATGAAGTGGAAGGCTGATGGTTAAAGTCATGTGGAAGAGAAGGCAATCCTTGAGCTAGAATCAAATGATTTTCCTCCTTCCATTTGGCCAACACTTCATCTATATCAAATGTGGATTGATAGCTCTCTTGGAGGGGTATAGATGGGGTGCGTTCAAATGTAGGATCTTCTACTTGATTTGAACCGTCCATCACACTTTGGGTAAGGATCCTTATTTTGGACTCTAATTCTGCAATTTGCCTAGCTAGATTCTCTTGAAAGAGCCTTTCTTGGAGGTCACAAGCATCATCATGATGAGTAGGAGTAGCTTCACCTTCTTCAAGGTTTTGAGCTAGTTCATGGTATTCCCTCCTCCAACTTGGAATCTTGACATCATGTTGAGAGACTTAAGGAGGTTGAGGAAGACTAGGAAGAGACTATTGATGGACAGGAAGAGTTTCTTGAAGAGAGACATGTTGGTTCATGGTAGGCACTCCTATGCTAAAATATTTGAGGAGGTTAGTCTCCATGAGAGGTTTATCTAATGCCCTTTGATGTTGGAAAGCTAAGTGCAAGGGATCAAGAATAGGAGTGGTTACTGCATCATATGAGCTAGAGTGAGCAAGTGTTATCTTATAGAAAGGATTTGGTGCACAAGAAGGGGCTTTCTTTAGAATAGGAGGGGGCACACAAGGCTGACTGCCTTGAATGAATGGACTCTTATATTTTGTTACCTCATCCTCCATGGATTTCAAGGCTTGATCTTTCCTAAAAAAATACTCCTCTTTATACAGAAGCTCTTGCTAATATCTATACTACTCATCCGATCTATCTATCTCCATCATTTGCTTCTCAAACTCCAACATTACTTCCCTTACTGTTGAAGGGCAACTAGGAGAGATGCTTGAGGTGATTCCATGAACAACTTGAACTTGATCAAAGTTATATGAAGGAACACAAGGCCCATGATGCTGAGCAATGAAATTATACATGCAAAAAAATGTGATTTCTTGATGGCACCAGGACTGCTTAACCAGTTGATTCAACTCAGACTCACCATTGGTGTTGATGAAAAGCCTCCAAAGGCTAGTTAGTTGAAGAACACACCAAAATTATTCAACTCTTTGGATAAATACTTGTTGTCCCACCAGGTGTGCTAAAAACTATTGACACTATGGATTGTACCCTTGTTAGGAGGCTGAGCTCCTATCTTCCACATGGCACAATGGAGACTCCTCTCTTACCTATGGGTCTGGCAAAATTGAGGGGAGAATATCTAGATAAGGGCTAGCTTCCTTTGATGCATCTCTGAGTTATCTCACTAATATTGCTAATATATAATGGGGGGGTTGAAAAGAGAGAAGGTTACTGAAAATATAAACTAACCTAAGATGGTGATGCACCAAACAAGTTTGATCTACTCATTTACTCACACTTTAGACTAGAAGAAGACATACATACACTGTATATAATAAAAAGACCAGATTGTAGGGAGCTTTAATAGGGAGGCTTAATGGAGACACATAGAAAATGAACTTACCACAAGCGCTATAGAAACACACTGTCTGATAACCTTCTTCTATCTCTACGCTCCAAATACAACACTTCTTGTTACCTACAACTCATAGTAACTGAGCAACTCATATAAAACATATTATGGACCTTTTACACATCCTCAAATCACCATACTCATCCCTAAAAATCTATAACCATGCCAAAGTTGAAGATCAACCAATCATACTTCAAGCATACTAGGACAAGGACATTGCACACTTTGTCATTATTAATTAGACTATTAAGGCACTTCTTCCATTCACCAAGACACCTTTATGACATCATCATGATAATTATCCAATAAACACTTTTGAAAAGAAAGATTTTATTGAGTTGTGTCAAAAATTTGATGATGACTTCCCTTGGAATTATAAATATCTAACAGGGTTTGATCCTAGGTTAGCCCAACACACAATAGAGCTTGACCCAAATACCAAACCTATTAGATAGAAACAAAGACCAATCAATCTAAAAATATAGCCCTTGATGAAGAGTGAGTTTTTAAAACTAATAGAGGCTAATATCAATGGTGCTTTGTCTATACTAGGTATGTTGGTATCAAACTTGTGAAAGCATCAAGCTACAATGACTGAACACAAGGTTAATACTTAGACACACTTAGAGATATATCCAACAAGATAGAGGTAAAATGCATTCTATTGATTCAAGGTGAAAAATTTAGCAGAGCTTTTCCTTATAAAATGAGAGATCTCCTTTCTCAAATGAGAGTTTACAATATATATAGAGAAAGAGGAAGTAATGGCACCCTTTTTTACAAGTGGCCCATGTTGCATTGAAAACTCTGGGAAGAGGAAGTCTTTGTAAGAACATGCTGTGTCAGTTGTCAGTCTTGACTTTGGCATTCAAAGTTATATCAAACGTTATTGTGAAAGCATGGGCTGTGCCCCTTTGTCTGTTAACAAGACCACTTCTTAAAGACATTCATGTGGTTGTCTACTCATCAATGCAAAATGAGGTAAAATAGGCTATGCCACTTTGTTTACGCTCCTTAATGACCATTTCATAGGGACTATTCTAACCACTGTAATAACTCTTCTATCAATGCTTCCCTTTTGCCACCTAGGCTATTTTGTCCATATTAATGCTTGGCTCCTTGGGCTCCTTTTTTGATGGGTCACTGAGTTTACTCTTGACTTTTGTCTTTTCCCAAATTTTGTCTTTTCCTGACCCTTTCAGCCCTCGGGGTTGTCCTCTATCAATCCTTTGGCTCTTCGAGCTCCTTTCTCAGTGGTTTCTTCATTTGGCCTTAATCCCTTTGAATTCCTTTGGATTCACACTCAATCATTCAAAGATCAATAGTTATTTCATTGCCACAAAGTTGACATCTACACATCCATCATCATTTAAAAGCCAATAGCTATTCCACCATCCTAAATTTGACATCCGCAGGGACATCGCTGGATGTTTGAATTCCAACGGCTATTTCACGATGCTAAATTTTATGTCTTCAGGCCTGTCACCCCTTTAGAAATTTCTTTGGCTTTCTTTCCTTCAGCTTCACTTTTTGAAGTGTTCCTTCAGACTTTTTTATGAAGGATATCTATCCTTTCTTTTCCTTTGCGTTGAACCCTCCCGAAGGGAAGGTGTCCCTTTGGGGCTTGGAGAAAGGTCCCCCTTTTGGCAATCAAGAGTCCCTGACAAGGGTAATTTCCCTTTGGGCTACCTTGGCCTCTTAATTCCTTCAGACAAAATGTCTGAAGGAATTCCTTTGGACATTTTGTTTGAAGAAAATGTTCCCTTCATGTTTTGCTACTTATTTATTTTGGTTGGGATTTTGTTTCAGATAAATTCCTTTAGACTTTTTGTTTGAAGGAAATTTGCCTTTGTTCTTTAATGCCATGGATTTCCTTGCAAAGGGTGATCTTCTGTTTGGCTCCTTGCCTTGTGAATTTCTTTAGACAAAATGTTTGAAGGAATTCCTTCGGGTATTTTGTCTAAAAGAATTCACACTTGGTTCTACATGGATTTTCTTTAGACATTTTTTCCAAAGAAATCCTTTGCTCTTTTCCTTATGAATTTCCTTTAGACTGAAAGTTTGAAGGAATTCTTTGCCTTGGTCTTTCCTTTTTGAAGGAAACTTACCTTTTTATGCCTTCTCCACTTTCCCAAAGGAATCCTTGCCTTTTGGCCCTCTTTCTTTGGTCCCTTTTCAAGCATTTTCTATCCTCTATAAGGGCTGCTTGGTCTCCAAAATTGCCTTTTAGAAGAGTTACAAAGGTCTTGCTTGTCATTTGGGTGCCCAT
Organism: Torreya grandis; assembly: GCA_037957365.1. Lineage (NCBI taxonomy): Eukaryota > Viridiplantae > Streptophyta > Pinopsida > Cupressales > Taxaceae > Torreya > Torreya grandis. Next base: position 1,770,764 of record JARHVA010000451.1, read on the forward strand.
TGCAAGGGCACCTACCCTTCGGTATTTTGGAAGTGATCCTTTGGCCCTGTTAACTTGGTTCATTTTTTTTATGAAAAGCCTTCTAAAGTGGTTTTACTTGCTTCTTTGAAAATTCTTGCATAATCACTCCTTTCAACCCCACCTATTCTTTCCGTACCAAATACTTGAAGTTGAGACTTTTGCATGCTAAGAGGATAAAATGAGTTGCAAAAGCATATTTTTGCATTATCCTTCATGTTTGGTCGTGGAAATGGAAAGAAAAGAGAAGGGAGACCAATTTTTTGCCCATGGGACCAAAAATGGTCAACAGTGAACTTGGAACTTTAATAGATATATTTGATGTTTTAACTTATGACATTCATTGATGTGACACCTTATCTTTTCTTCTCTAATAACTTTCCTTTATTTCATGTGAGTAAATTTTGATGTACTAATCTACTTTGAAAAGATACAATCTTTGAAGTGATTTTTCATTTACCACTTTGTGAATGACTATTGGTTATCATAGCTTAACAAATACATAGAAGTAATTTTAAAGTTTACATCATGTTTAGATTAGTCTATGACCTGTGGCTGCTAAGTGATTATTGCATATAAGCTTTTATATCTTAGATTTTATATAAGTTGTTCATGTTTTTTTAATGTTTCTAGATTATAATGTTCTAAAATAGAAGATCAACCACTTTTATTTTTTTATGTAGGGGAAAAGGAGTGAAAATTATCAAGTGAAATGGATACATTAATGCATCCATAAACTTAGACACAAGGCAAAAGTGAGCCCAAGGAAGTCCATATTAGGTGAATTCAAAATCAATCAATAAATGATAAATGTATCACTATGCACAAATTATATGGAAGGTGGACCCCATAAGGATACCTCAATTATTACTGCATCATGATTGGTCCAAGGTAAACTAAGTTAGTATCAAAGGTGGAAACTTGACTCTATAAATAGAGTACTTTGTGACCCCATGGAAAATAAAATTATGCTACATGTCTCAATATATGTGGACATAGAGAAATAAAGCCAAAGACTTAAGTTTGGATAATTACTTGACTTCGTGACTGAAAACCAATAAGAATTCACCATATGTCTCCTTCTTCAACATAGTGATAAGGCCAACTCTATGAGTCTAAACTAATGGGTGATTCCTACGTGTCACTCTAAGAAATCACCTCATAAATATGAGACCCCATGATGTTACCATGTGTGGAATCTAGATTCTAATTTCACATTGGGTTAAGGTTGATGCATATCAACCCATCATTAAATCACTAAATCATAGCATTAAGAGATGATCACCCAATGATATTTTCAATTTTAATTATGTTTAATGCATATATATTATGTAAGATTAATATTTACACACCCTATATTTTAGTTGATTTCATAATTAAATACAATAAACACATACATTATTGAAGACTAAGAGTGAACATAACATGTATCAAGGGAGATAATAAATCAAAATTTGAAATTTATAGTGATCTTGAGTAAGTCCATAGTTACATGTAGAAGACAATGGCAAATAAATTAATGTTCATTGCATAAGTTTAAATATAAAAATTCCATGTACAATTCAGAATTTAAAACTCTGCATGTCTCAAGAAACAAAATATTTAGTGACCAAAATTATAAATTTTGGATGACTTATAAAGATATTTTATGAATGCTTAATTTTAGGTAGGTGATAAGTATAAAAACTTCAAAGCATAAATATATTCACACTTCTCATATTAGATTAGATAGTTCACTTAAAATTTAGATTTAAAGCTAGAATTTAGTTTTTAGTTGATTTTTTTAGATTTAAGTAGTCTTTTCAAAATCAATGCATTCACATGCAATTTTATATTTCAAGAAATCATGGTAGTAATGAAGGGTGGTAGGAGGCCTGTAGAAAATGGATATTGGTCAACAAAGACTAGAGCAAGTCATAGAAAACTACAACCATGAACCTGCACACCTACAAAAACCATGGTGAAAGAGGAAAAAGGAGTCAATGTTAGGTTGTGGAGCTAAAAGCTTCATTGATGCAAATGGTGGAGGTTGCTGAGTGTTAAAATAACTGACATCGATCAAGCCAATCGACGTCGGTCATATCCAGTTACACAAAAATTGACATCGGTTAGTAGTCGATTAGCATCAGTCAGACAAGAACCGACATCAGTCATCTCCAGACAGATAGAGACTGACGTCGATCATCTGTGTGTTCCAGTCTAATTTTAGGAGGACAGGGTGTTTGCATGTAAAGACTAATTTTAGTCTTGAGTCTTTTTTTCTAATTATTGTTTGTATGGGATCTATTTAAGAGACCCATAGGCTGTATTGTAATTAAGGACTAAGGATTAAGAAGGATTAGATCCTCAAGTGTAAGATCAGTTGATCTATAGGGTGTGCAAGATCAGGGAAGATCTACATGGCAAGTAAGATTAGTTAGATCTACAATTGTGCAAGATCAAGGAGATCTACTTGGTGGACTGGTAGTAGGCAACAACAACCATTGGGTTGATTGTCACTAACTAGTGGAGGGAACAACTCTATGTTTGAGTTGGTTGTAATTGGTTGAGAGAGAGAACTCTTGAGGGAGAATTACTGTACACCCAAGAGGTGTGGGAAGAGTGATATTTTTTCATTGTATTTCCTTCTAGAAGAGTGTAATACAAGATTGTATTGTTTCTCGTATCTCATATTCTTTGTTATTTCTAAATTCTAGTTACATATTAATTCTAGTTTAATTCCATGTTTAGTTGCTTATACAAAGGTAATCAAGTGTGCTCTTAGGAGTGGATCCTAACAAGTGGTATCAGAGCTTGGTTCACTAACACCTTGGTTTCAGAGTGTGTTAAGTGTTTGTTGATTACAGGTCACTCATAGGGGTTTCTATTTGAGTGGGAGTATAGCAATGGCAGAAGAAAGTATTCTAAGAATGGAGAAATTCAATGGCAAGAATTATTAATTATGGAGGATGCAGATAGAGGATTATCTATATCAAAAAGATTTGTACTTACCGTTGGGTGGAGCTTCAAGTAAGCCCACATGTATGCAAGATGAAGAATGGAAGGTTCTTGACAGAAAGGCTCTTGGAGCTATAAGGCTCACCCTAGTAGCTTTTGTGCTTTCCAACTTATCTCAGGCAAGGACAATGATAGAGTTAATGGAATCTTTGGCAAATTTATATGAAAAACCCTCAGCTTCAAATAAGGTATTTCTTATGAAGCAATTATTTAATTTGCAAATGCTAGAAGGTGGATCGGTTTATAGTCATCTTAGTGATTTTCATGGTTTGGTAAACCAGTTAAATTCAGTCAAAATAGTTTTTGATGATGAAATTAAGGCACTCTTAATCTTATGCTCTTTACCTAAAAGTTGGCATAGCTTGGTAATGGCAGTAAGTAATACTGCGTTTGCTTCAAATATCTTGAAAGTTGATGTTGTTAGTGTAATCTTGAATGAAGAAATTTGCAAGAAAAGCATAGGGGAGACATTAGGTAATGCTTTAAGTGTTGAAAGTAGGGGATGGCAAAAAAAAAAGAGCAAGCAAGGGAAATCAAGGTCAAAGATAGACAGTAGATCCAAATCTAGAAATGGGAATATAATCTGCTAGAATTGTGGAAAGAAAGGACATACAAAGAAAGATTGTTAGTTGAAAGAAGATCAGCATGAAGGTAATGAAGAAGCAAAAGATGTAGGTATTGTTGCATAAAATGCTCTCATATTTTCTTTGGATAGTCAGGTAGAATCATGGATTTTAGATTCTAGGGCTTCTTTCCATGCAACCCCAAATAGAGAATTTTTTCATGATTATGTCCATGGAGACTTTGGAAAGATTTATTTAGGGGATGGTAAGCCTTGTCAAATGGTTGGCAAAGGGAAAGTGCAGCTGAAATTGTAGACTGGCAACATATGGGTGTTGAAAGATGTCATGCATGTGCCCATCTTGGAGAGGAATTTGATTTCTGTAGGGAAATTGGGTGATGAGGGTTACACAGTAACTCTCACAATGGAATTTTGGAAAGTTTCCAAGGGTGCACTTGTATTAGCTGGAGGTAAGAAAGTAGGTACACTTTATCTATCTACTTGTATTACTGATTCTCCTTCTATTTTATCTACTTCAGGTGTAGATGCAAAGATGTGGCTTTGTAGGCTTGGTCACATGAGTGAGAAGGGAATGGATGTTCTTAAGTCAAAAGGTATGCTTTCAGATTTGATAGACTAAGATTTTTGTAAGCACTGCATTTTTGGGAAATAGGTGAAAGTGAGGTTTCTCACAATTGGGTCAACAAAGAAGAAGCACAGGTTGGAGCTTGTTCACATAAGCATGTGGAGACCAGCTCAAAGAGCTTCTATTAGAGGATCACAATGGTATGTTTCTTCCATGGATGATGCTACAAGAAAGGTATGGGTTTATTGCATAAAGAGGAAATCTGATGTTTTTGATATATTTAAGAATTGGAAAGCCTTGGTTTTCAAAGAGAAGATGATGGATAGAGATCAACTCAAGAGGCTAAATAATTCTAACCAGGGCAAGGTTGATTTGGACAAGGTTATGATCCAAAATGAGCTCATGGATAAAAATCATCACTCACAAGAAAACAAAATTATCGACGTCGGTCAGGTGAGAACTAACGTCGATCAAGTAGGAACTGACATCGGTCCACTGGAGACCAAATTTGGTGATGTCAGGCAAGTGGACACCGACATCGGTCAAGGAACTGACGTCGGTGATCAGGTGGAAACTAACATCAGTCAGGTAAGAATCGATGTCGATCAGGTTGGTCACATGGAACCAACGTCGATCAGGTGCAGATTAAGAGATGATCAACATCGGTCACTGGCAAAATGAAATTTGGGTGGACAGTAAGCTGTCAATGAGTCTCAAATGCCCATGTGGAGGTCCAAAAGGGTATGTAAACCTCAATTTCATTATTCTCCTTCTTTATACTAATTGTTACTCACTGATGGTGGAGAACCAAGAAGTTTGTAAGAAGTAATGCAAGTAGAATCTAGGAAACAGTGGGAGCATGGCATGAATGAGAAATGTGATTCCTTGGAGAAGAACCAAACGGGAGATTTGGTAGAGTTGCCAGTCGAAAGGAAAGCACTAAAAGATGAATGGATTCACAGGTTAAAGAAAGGAGAGAATGGACAAGTGAGACAGAAGGCTAGGTTATATGGTCTTGAGCAAGCTCTAAGATAGTGGTATAGGTTTGATAGGTTTATGACAAAGCATGGCTTTAGTCAATGCCAATGTAACCATTGTGTTTATTTTACCAGGTTGGATAATATTAGCTACATTATCTTGTTACTATATGTAGTGTATATGATTGTTGTAGGGTCACACATATAGGGTATTACTGAGCTAAAGGTAAAAGTAGCTCAAACATGTGCCAGGAAGGATTTAGGAGGAGCAAAGGAAATCCTTGGCATGAGTATTTCTAGAGACAGGGAAAATCACAAGTTGATTTTGTCTCCAGAGGATTATGTGAATAAAGTAGTGGAGAGGTTCAATTTGTAGGATGTAAAATTGGTTAGCACACCTATGGTTGGACAGTTCAAGTTGAGCTATGAATAGTGTCCTAAATCACATAATGAGGTTGAGTACATGGTATGTACTAGACTTGATATTGCTAAAGCAGTGGGAGTTGTCAGCAAGTTTATGGCCAATTTGAGAAAGAAGCACTGGAAAGCAGTTCAGTGGATTCTCAAGTATCTGAGAGGGACCAGCAGTAGGTATTTATGCTATGCAGGGTCAAGCACTTCTCTACATGGGTATGTAGATTCAGATATGGCAGGTGACTTAGATGGCAGGAGAAGCACCATAGGATATGTGTTCATTTTTGGTGGAATGATGGTTAGCTGGATATCAGAGATGCAAAAGGTTATTGCAGTCACAGTGACTAGCAAAGATATGAACCCTGTAGGTATTTTAACAAAGTCAGGAACAAAGGAGAAGTTGAATCTTCATTCAACTTCTGTTGGTCTTCAAGATTGAACTTGAAGAGGGATATAAGCCAGAAACAAATTAGAGGATGTACAAGTACAGGTACAGGTGCAATTATTTATCTCCAAGTGGGAGATTGTTAGGTTGTGGAGCTAAAAGCTTCACTAATGCAAATGGTGGAGGTTGCTAAGTGTTAAAGTAACTAACATCGGTTAGGCCAACTAACGTTGGTCATATCTAGTTACATAAAAACTGACATCGGTTAGTAGTCGGCCGGCATCGGTTAGATAAGAACCAACATCGGTCATCTCTAGATAGACAGAGATCGACGTCGGTCATCTATGCATTCTAGTCTAATTTTAGGAGGACAAGGTGTTTGCATGTAAAGACTAATTTTAGTTTTGAGTCTTATTTTCTAATTATTGTTTGTATGGGATCTATTTAAGAGACCCATGGGCTGTATTGTAATTAAGGACTAAGGACTAAGAAGGATTAGATCCTCAAGTGTAAGATCAGTTGATCTGTAGGGTGTGCAAGATCAAGGAATATCTACATGGTAAGTAAGATTAGCTAGATCTACAATTGTGCAAAATCAAGGAGATCTACTTGGTGGACTGGTAGTAGGCAACAACAACCATTGGGTTGATTGTCACTAACTGGTGGAGGGAACAACTCTATGTTTGAGTTGGTTGTAATTGGTTGAGAGAGAGAAATCTTGAGGGAGAATTATTGTACACCCAAGAGGTGTGGGAAGAGTGAGATTTCTTCATTGTATTTCCTTCTGGAAGAGTGTAATACAAGATTGTATTATTTCTTGTATCTCATATTCTTTGTTATTTCTGAATTCTAGTTACATATTACTTTTGGTTTAATTCTGTGTTTAGTTGCTTATACAAAGGTAATCAAGTGTGCTCTTAGGAGTGGATCCTAACAATCAACAGGGATTGGATGTAAGCAAGAATGAAAACTATTGACTAAAAGAAGCACACAAAGCTACTTCTATCCTAGATGTATCTGAAATGGTTTACATAGGCCTAATAGGCCAATGGACATGGGGTCTAAGAGACTGAAGGGTCTAAAAATGGGCTAAATAGGCCTTAAGGAGGAAAATAAAGGCTGCTATTACATTTGGAATGGGACAAAACCAATAATACGGAGGTTAACATCCCTCTTCATAATAAAAAATAACCCACACAAAAAGGGCCCAAAAAAGGCACAAAAAGGGAAATTAAAAGGTAAAAAGAGTGAAAAAAACTCTTTTAAAACCATTTTTACCTTGTCAAAAACTTGAGGAGAGCCAAGAGATCCTAGAAAACTACACAGAGGAGACATATGAGCATAAGAGCACAAGAGGATTGATCACCATGGTTCAAGTAAATCATCCAAATTTTAATTTGAGAAAAAAATTAGTTTTGAGGGTTTTAGGGGGGCCTAATGGGTATTTTACTAGATTTTGCTTGAATCCAAGGATAGATTGAGACAAAATGTAGGCCAAAATGATAGGGAGGAGGAGCCACATAAGAGAGAGGCTCAATGAGGAACCAAATAGAGGCTAAAATGGGAATTTTGGCAAGACCCAAGATTTCTTGCATGCCAATAGGCCAGGCTATGGTTTTTCAAGGAAAAATTGTAGCTTAGGGTTCTACTAGGCCACATTATTTCAAAAACTAACAGCTTAACTCACTTCTAGGATGTGGGTTATTAGGGACACCCATAGCCTAGCCCTAACAAGATCTAAAAACCTACAAGGGCCCATAATGGTCTTGAAGGAGGCTAACATTCCAACATATTAGGGGAAGAGGAAGTAAGTTTGGAAGTCCTCAAGATAAAAGAGAAAATAATGTGTCTCCTCAGACAGAGGGATATAAAATCAATGCAAAGGAATATCCAGACCTTGGTAAGCTAAGACACAACTAAAAGTGAGTTGGATAACAACTGCACATAGCACATGTCTAGAGCATGAACATTAGTTAGGGTTTTAATGATTGTATGATACTTAGAAAAAAATCATCTCATTGGTAATAATGAACTAGTTATATCAAGCTCATGACATCATGGGTCATGAATAATGTAAGCTGTAGTCATAGGTTTTGGGTTGCCTTGACTACCACCATCACTATCAATCACCAATGAGTGGTGCACCATGGTGATGGTAAAGGACACAAGTCATAGCTATAGAGGGACTATCTCAGCACAAATAAGATAGAAAAGTGCACAAGGGAGACAAAGCCATAATCATGGGAAAAGACCAACATTAACCATTATGAGAGATGAAGAGGGGTGGTATGATGCTAGTGCAAGATGAAGACTAATTAGAGAAGGCCATAACAAGTCTCAAATAACCACAACAACTAAACCACATCACCCATAAGGACAATGGTGAAGGATAAAGGGGGAGTAAATCGAGAGATAATGACAAAAAAGTAATATCATTATAGAATAAGAAGCAAATTATTATTTTTATCCCAAGGTGCATTTGAGGAGTGCACAAGCTAAATGGCCATGGAGACTTACAAGGTCTAATGATAAATATCACAAGAGGGACAATCCATTGAATGGAGGCCTAAGGAAGGTGTTATTGCAAGCTCTAGGCTTATTAAGACACTGTAGGCCTAGGTTGATGCCTACCTCAAATGACATACTACCATATGACCCTAACTAGTGGCCTATCCTTGAGGTATGTCTTTCCTTGACCTACTAGGCTATAGCCTACCCTTTCAGTGGCCAAAATAGCCTTAGATAAGCCTAAAAAGAGACCAAACATAAGGGAAAATTTAGGAGGAAGGAAACAAAGCATCCAAATATTTTAGTTCACCAGTCTGGTTTGAAATGCAAGAAATCCAGAAGTGGGGTCATTGTCAGTGAACAAGATCTTTGAACCTAGTAAAGTAAGAGGGTGACAATGTGCATGAAATAAGGAACGAGTTTTTTTAATACCTCCTCTCACTAACTAGGTTATGTGTTATAAAATGGATGAATTAACACTTGATATATAATTTAGAAACTCTAGTAGCCTAAGTGGGAGAGGCATTGAGAGTGTCAATACCATGATGGGACAATTATGATGAATAAAGAGGCACTATAGTAAGTGAAACATCTCAAAAGAGGTATCCAAAGAGTGAAGAGACAACTTGATGCCTATAATAAAGAGGCATCAAATAACACACAATAGGTTCAAGAGGAGTGAACACCAATCAACACTCAATAGGTTCAAACTCATTCATCCTTGAAAAATCAAGATTTAATGGTGGGAGAATTGGGTGGACCCCACAAGTCCCCATGAGGATACAGTCAAAGCCAAATTAGATGGATTTATCTTATCGTAAAGTAATTCCCAAGGATTTGGGTCTAACTACAAGGTGTGAACCTCACCTATATGCATAAACTAGATCACATAAAATGTTTTCGATGTGATATATTGCATGGTAGTGATCAAGGGATGAAAAATAATAATGTTGTATGAGAGATCTAGGCATAACACACAAAAAACCACCCTGGATATCTTGGGCTTGAATTTGACTCAAATCTTCACATTTCCCATAAACTGTATCATTAATGAAATTGACATAGTTATGGTAGGAATCAATAACTTTTTACAACTGATCTTGAGCTCCTTAAACACCCTTAATGGCATGATATTCAATGTAGATCCCTCATCAATGATGTATCTCTTGATGCAGTAATCATCTTTTGAGGTCTTAATGTAGAGAAGACACCTATCCCTCTTTTTAAGACTAGAGGCATCTAACAAAGAGGTGGGGTCAAAGGACAACATAAGAGGATGTGGGTGATCAGGGATGTTAGAATTAAATAAAACATCCAATCATCTTATAATAGACCCTTGTGGGAGAGACCAAGCTCATAAAAGACAAGGCTACTTTGCTCAGGTCAAAGGAAAATAAGGTACCAAATGGATATCTAAATAAAAGGGAGTAAACTTCCTCTACAACAAAATAAGAACATTATCTATTCTGGGGAGGGATATGATGTTGAAATTCAAATCTAACTTTGGGGTTTCTCATTCATGTGGTTAGTTTTACAGTCCCCACACCGCTAGTCTCTCTAATGGGGTTAGTTTTTTGACCTAAATTCACATTGACAAAGCACTCATACCCAATAGAGGCTTTGTCAATATCAACAATGACATTAATATTCTTGCAATTAGCCTTTCCTTTTAGGTTAACTAAAGAAGAGAAAATAGAAGAGGTAGAAGAGAGAGGAGAGTAATAAGCCTTAGCCTTTGATTTCTTCTTCTTCTTCTTCTTCTTCTTCTTTTTCTATGTTATTTTCCTTGTCATGATCATGAAAAGGCTCCTTGAACACATTCAACTTGTGGTTGGGTTCTATAAGTAGAGAGCTCTGAGGGGTGGATGAGGTTTTAGCACTAAACTTCTAGGTAAAAAATTCCTTGTTAGAATGGCCCTTCATCTGATGAAAACTATAGAACAAGGCAACATCATAGGGATGTATTATCCACTACCCTCCTACACTCTTTTTAGGGGATTTATTTTTAATTGGCCTCTTAAATAGATCATTAGCCTCATGGCCATCCTTCTTGTCCTTATTCTCTATGGGATAATCATTGACATCACTACCAATTATATTCTGGTTGTGATCACCTTAGGAGGATGACTTTTGAGTTGGCACTGTATGAATGCCTACACGCACCTCAAAGACCTTGATATTTAGACACTCATTAATAACTTCATCATAAGAAGTGGGTTAACACTTGAGGACCTCAAGGTGACTCTCTTGCCTAAATACTTATGTGAATATGTCATAATGCTGATCATTTGATAACTTTGTCTTACATGTATAGATGGTTGAACACCACCTATGTGCGAAGTCAAATTTAGACTCAACCTTAGCCTAAAACATGGAGGTGAGTGATTAGATTTTAAGGTTAAATAGTCTAGATATATCAAAGTATTAGAGTAATTCATATATAAGGAATTAAAATTTATAAATAGAATCTAGTGATAGATTCTAGAACCAAACTAGAGCTTCATCTCATACAAAATAAGCTAAGAGATTCAACATTGTGCCTTCATCCTACTCCCAATCTATACAAGTTATCATTAATATCATGATATGCTCCATGGGAATACTATCTTGAGTCCCATTAAACTTGGGTAGTTTAAGTATTAGAGTAGCGAGGGGAATAACACTCACCCAAGGGGCTAGCACATTCGTATAAAGGTCCTCATACGTACTATTGATGTCTGGTTGGTGAAGAGATCTTTGAGGAGGCCCATTTGGGTCATGATGTTGCCTACATAAATAAGGGTCATAATGATCATGTTCATGTAGGAAAGGGTGTCAAGGTATCTCCTAATATGGGGGACACTCATGATGGTAATATTCCCAATCATGCAATGGAGAACAATCATAGGAAGTTATCATTCCATATGGGGATGATAAAGACAATGACACATACATGAGGAAGTAGTCACGATGACCTAAATCATCATAGTGTTGGCCATGTGTAGAAATAAGAGGGTCCATACGAGGGCACTAATGTTTAAGATAGGCATATTATGAATCCCTAGTTTGAAAATAGTGGTTGAAATTAATGCACTCATTTAAAATCCTAAAAGAAGGATTAGGAGGATAGGAAATCTCCATGGGAGTTGAAAATTGAGTCAATTTGGGGTGTCCATGTCTCTCAACATGGATACAAAGGGGTTATAATTATAGAGTCTCCCATTAAGAAAGAGTTGGGGGACTCACATAAGAACTAGTTAAGGCATTCAAATTAGACTGGGTGGAATCTTTGTCTCTAGAGAAAATACGTTGCCTACTCCTATGGGAATAAAGGTGTTCTTCATTCACAAGAAGCCACTTACAAAATCATCAATGATTATGTGTAACTCATCAGGCCTCAATCATAAAATAGGGTCATCTTCACCCTAATAGGTGGATTAAAAGTGGTCTCAAGTCTCATAGAAGTATCCTTAGACAAGTAAAGTTCAGACTACTGAAAAGGTGAGTGAGCCCATTTGTTGTAGATTTATAAATCTTTTCTCCATATGAAACATTATTGGGTCTTGGTCATTAGGATGGGGTGGGGTCTTATCATAAACCCTATGGTTTCTATGTCATTTTATTATATATTTAGCTTACTCATGAGTGAGTGTAGGGATAAGACCCTGAATATGGTATGAATAGTGTCCTAGAGGTGGGAGGTTGGCCACAGAGGTAGTAAAGCAAGAGCAACCAGGAAGGAAATAGAAAAGACCAAGTATTAGAGACCTAATGAGGAGGAAGATGTAAAACCAAAGTAAGATCAAACAATTAGAGAGGTAGCCAAAACACAACGAAAAGTAAATCCTTGTGACTATAATGTAGCTCCAAGAATCCAAATAGAGTTACTAGAGTTTGGAAATGGGTTACTGAGGGTACTAATCAAACATCTATTAGGCTCAAGGGCACTATGGGCTGTTAGATATCTCTAGAGGCTATTCAATTTGTTAGATTGCACCAAGTTATATATATACTTATAAATTAGGTTAGGTTTAGCATGATTGAGTACACAAAGGACACAAATATCTAGAACATGTATAACCATAAAATATCAATTTTTAAGAGAGGAAAAGTAATGCAATTTGAATAAGTAATCTAAGATATTTGAACAAGAATGAACTACCATATATTGAAAATGATTTAGAAGCATACAAATATACTAACTGAAGAATGATTTCAAGGGGGAAAATGTTTTGAAAGGGAGATATATGCATAAACTTTATAAATATAATGTATTTCATGTTTAAATGAAGCTAAACTTGCAAATAAATAAATAACCTTAGCATATACGTTATTATACCAACTAATGAGTTTCACCTTGTAAGGAAGGTTCCCTCAAATCAAGCTCAAAATAATAGTATAGATGTTCTACCAAATAGGGGTCCAAGTTTGTTTTATTTATGGAGGAGGACTGGGTTGTAGTGGAGAGCCTTGTGTAATTCAATGTCCACAAGTAAGGAGGAGGTGAAACAAGAGCATGTAGGAGCATGAAATCCCAAGCCAAATGCACAAATCATGTGCAATGCCAACTGTAAAAGCTAGGATCAAGCCATAATGGAATAGGAACAATTGGGAAGAGCAATGGAGTCACCAAATCAGTTTGTAGAAGTGTAGATGATCCTCTGTCATAATGGAAGCTCAAATCACCAATAATGAATCAAGAGAGATTTAATAAGGTCAAGAGAGCCAAGAGAGTAAATAATTTGGGTAAATATGAATGATTGTATCATATAGGGAAAATAAGGGCATAAATTTCCCCAAAAATAGTCATTTATGACTATTTGGAAGAAGATAAACATGCCAAAAGATCCCTTTGTGAAAGTTACAACCTTAAATTTTTGGCCATAACATGCGGCCTAGGCCATACAAGCCCCTCAATGGTCTTTGAGATGCACAAAAGGGGTCTTACAGTGAAAAATAGGTTTAAGAGAGTACATGAAAGTCTAGAGTGGTGCATAATGGGATAGGGATGTCTCCAAGCATGTGGACAAAATCAAATAGGACTCACATAGTCGGTAGTCTACATAATAAACTAATATGCAATCATCAAAAGGAGCAGAGTGAATGGAATCACATATATAGATGCGTTTATAATATTCTAACTTTCATTACTCTGCATCAACTAATGCTCTCTCTATCCCTTGCACCCTTCAATAATATTTTTATAGAACTTGTCAATAAAACAAAATAGGTGTGGCTAGGTCCTTCTATCTTGGTACCTAAAATTTCATTTTCATGGTAGATTCATTCATAGATTATGCTAACCATTCCTACCAAATCCTCACATCCCTTTTATATACGACTAAGACCATGGTCCTCAATCCTAGCCAATGGATGAGATGTAAGCAAATTTTCATCTCCATTTTTTTAGTTTCTATTCTAAGTATATATTCATATAAGAAATTAAAATTTATGGCCATGCTTATACCTTTGTAACACTACCCAACATTAGAAAAAATTAATTTTGATTTGAAAAAAATCTCTTTGTATCAGTTTTGAACATGAGCCTACCTTTTCAGATATGTGGTTTTGGTGTGAATGGTCAAAACATGACATTTCATAATTTAAAATATGAAAAGGAAGATCATTACTTACTCAATTTGGGTAACATTAATGGATTTTACACATGATGGATTGAGTATAATGTATATACAACTAATGTACCCTTGTAATTATAGGTACATGCTTAAGTAATGGCTCCTCTTATCTTTTATAAATTAATTTATCTTAGTTTTTTGTGTCTTTTTAATTGATGTAAAAAATTATTAGAGTGGCCTCTAGGCTTGTTGAAAAAAAATTCAATACTACCATTTATTTTTTTCATATAATTTATCACATGAATAAGTCAAACATGTTCTTGTGAATGATATCCTTAAACTTGAACAATTTTCATGAAAATGTGGTACATTATTGAACAAGGGTATAAAGTGCCAAGTCCTTGTAGGAAGAAGAGATTAGTTTTGATGGTGTTATTGATTCAAATAACTTGAGTTTTAAGAGAATCTTGTTACTGACATTAGTGGTTGAAATCAATGGTGGTGTCAAACAATAACTATTATATATAATCATTGGCCAAGGTAATGTTTTGTTCCTTTGAACTAAGTTTGACATTAAGATTCCTTTAACCAGATTTCACATAAGTATTCTATGGATATCATATATTACTTATCAAAACATTAGAGATGATTTATTCAAATGTTCAGTTATATAGAATTTACAGTTTGTGTTAAGTTTCATGTGTGATAACAAAAAAACATTTTCATCAATTGAAATATCCTTTCAATGAAAAAAATATTTTAAAAACATAATAACTATTATATAAAAAAATATTTTTGTAAATATGTATATATTTTAATTATTATTACTAAATTGATTGTCTTCATCCTAAATTAATTTGTAGGCAAAATAACTAGTACCAGTTACTTTTAAGAGGAGTATTTCTTACTATAATTTATAATATTTAAAAATGCATTCAAAATATAAGATAATAATAAAATAAATTTAGTTGTCAATTAATTATTATTATTTTCATAAAGTTTTCAAAATTTAAGATGATTAAAAAAAATTGAGTTAACAATATTTTAAATTCTTCATTGTTAGTGTATGCTTGTATTTTTGAGCTATGATTGAAAATACTAAAAATAGTAACATTAACCCAAAACTACAATAACATCAAATGGAGAGAAATATAGGAACAATTAGCAATTAGAAATTAATACTTACCATCACCTTGATCCTAATGGCTTCCCTCCAAGATCTCCAAACCCATTTTCCAATGCTATTTGACTTGTTTGTGAATTTCTTAATAGTTGCTTCAAGATGGATATAATGGATGATAAAGATAGTATGAGGGATTAGTCTAACCATGCTCCAAGCATGTCTATTTATAGGTTGATGGAGGAGGTTTTAGATGAATTTTTAATTCATTTAGAACTCTCTATTTTAGAGAATTCTAGAAAGTTAGGGAGAGTTCTAAATTTATAGGTTTTTAGACTAGATTAGGGAATAACAGGGATTAGTTATGGTTTTAGGGAGGTTTAAGGCTCAGGGGTGTATGAAAGGCTAGGGATAGGTTGGCTGGGGGGTAGTTGGAATATATAGGTATTTTTAATTGGCAAGTGGGGCTAGTGGATAATTAATGAGGTGAGATTAGTGGTTAGATGGAGTGTTAGTGGAATAATGAGGGATTAATTTGTAATGGGGTTATATAAAGGTTAGTGGGATGAAGAATATATATGATATAAAATAGGATTTAATTAATTTATTAGGATTGTTGTTACGAGATTAAATAATAGAATTAGTGGGATAATTAAAGCAAGTGAATTTAAGTGTATATAATTTGCCCGTTATTTGAAATGGAATTGCAAGTGACAAAGTGAGGAGTAATGGTATTTCAAATAAAAATTGTTTCATGGATGGGTTAGTAAATGAGGTTACATGATGCCCCCTCAAGGGGACATGTGGGGAGGTATGATTTAGATGCCCACTCAAAAAGAGATCCCAGGTGGGTATAAAAGTAAGACAATGAGGGGTTGGGATTCCCCGAGTGTTGGTTTAACTAAAATAATATTCCCCAAGAAGAAATTTAAGGGGATATGGTTGCAGGTGTAAGACTAGTCCCAAGGGGGAACACACCTAAGCAATAATGATTAACCTCTTAGGAAGAGTATTCGACAAAGACCAATGTCAAGGAAAGAGGTGAGTGGATTCAAATGATAAGATGAATATTCCTGAGACAATGACATATGTTTGAAAAATGGATAGATAAATAAAGCCACAAGTTGTCGATAGTTCCCAAGAAATGATGCATGCAAGGGATAGCTATAGGCTGATAATGAAGATATGACAGATGATTGGTGATGATAAATAGATTTTAATGATTGTGGATCAACATTATTTAATATATTTGAGTGACCCAAAGGGGATGTGATAGGGATTGATTATTAGTAGTGGTTGAGCTATCCTTGGGCACTAATAGGTGGCCAAGTGCTGCCTACATAATCTGAAAAGACCTCAAGCCAATGTAGTTTTAACATGAGATTGTAGACAGGGAGTGGGAAATGGAAGACCATGCCCCACAAGATGATTAAAACATATTAGAGATAGAGAATAATGATGGATAATGTGATTAAATGTGATAATAAGACATATAAAGGGATACATGGGTCATAATTAGTTGTTTGGGTAGGAAAGTAGGGTTAACAAGGGCTAAAGAGGGTAAAACAGGTAAAAATAATAGGGTAATTGGGGGTAAAATAGAAATGTGGGGGTAAAAAGAGTCATTTTCACTCTTTGTCTTTTTTGGTTTGAACTTTGGAGTAAAAGACAATGGACTACATCCCATAAGCTTCCTATCGTGGATAAAGGGTTTGGGAGTTTTAGAGGCCAACCGATGTAGGACCACCAGTGAGTGATCTATCTGAGATTAGTTGTTTTTCTCTTTGATGAATTTTTTCTCATATTTATTAGGGGTATGAATCATCAATCCAAAATCACAATTAGGGGAAATACCAATAGTTACAGTTTTGTAGCCATAAGAGTTGCAAGAATATCCTCACAAGCTATAGTTTTGTAAAACCACATGTGGTGAACTATGGTTTTATAATACCATAATGAGCGATCGATGGTATCACAATACCACATGGGTGGATATGTAGTTTTGAAAAATTTCAAGTGGTGATTTGTGGTTTTTCAAAACTATAAGTATCAATATGTAATTTTGACAAAACTATAGATTAGGGTTACAAGATAAAGGCAATTTTGATAAAATTAATTTTTAGGGATTAGTTAAGTAAGGGTATGGGAAGGAGATGGATAGGTATGGGTAATTTAGATAGGTGTATGGATGGGTATATATAGATAGGTTAATAAATATTAATAGGTGTGGATGGGTAGGGATACATAGGTTAGATAGGATTATTATGTTAGAGCAATTGGATAGATAGGATGGATACGTTAGATTAAGTAAAGAGATAAGATATGTGTGATTGGTTAGATAAATAGGATAGGTTGATAGGTTGGATAATATAATCAGGATTGGATATGGATAGATGGGCTAAGTGAATGGGTATATAGGTTAGATAAGATAGGTAGGGTTGGATATGGATAGATGGGATAAGTGGATGTGTAGATAAGTTATATAGGGTAGGTAGGATTGGTGAGATTGGAAGGGTTGATTAGGATGGATAAAATGGTGTAAATAAGATAGGTAAGATTGACAAGTTAGTATTGATCGAGGGCTAATAGGTTTTGTTATGGTGTAGGAGGATTTAGGAGTATTAATTTTTAAACTACGATGACCATTAATGCTTCATGAGATGCATAAGCTGACTCTGAGAGATTATGAAATATTAGAGATGATTGATTTATATTATATTGTGATGATACCATTTATCTAGATAGATAGGGATATCATCACACCATTAGTGGAGTAGTGGCACTCCAAGACTAACACATTCCATTTCATAATAGGGGAAATGACTATGATCTTAGATGAAGTGTTGTGTATCTTTTAGGTATTGTTGAGAGGAGATTTGATATACTGGTGATCACAGACACTTAGTTGTACTATGCAAAGAATACATAGACATATAAAGATGGGAATATGAGACAAACAAATAGATATAGATAGGGCATTTAGGGATGAATCAATTGATAGACTGACCCTAGTTTTTATGTCTCTTAGCACTGGCATATTATTACCAAACAAGAGCAGGAAATGGTTCCACTTGGGGCTAGGGGATGTAGTTATTGATATGGTTTAATACTACCATGTATTTGCCTAGGATCCCTTAATACTAGGCCATTTGTATAGTAAGTTGCACATGGGTGCCTATAGGGGAGTACCTAACTTCAATCCATCATTATTACTTTAGATTTTAGTGCTAGAAGCATATGGCCATCATTAGGTTGTTAGGTATACATGGAGACAAATAGGTTGATCAACCCTTGGTTTTTGGGTGGTATATTAATTTAGGAGTGTAGCATTTATATGTGAGAGACATGAGGTTATATATACAAGTATTTGACAACCTAAAATATGGTCAGGGTGGATGCCCTATAGTTAGGTACAATGGGGATGGGTGAGAGGATGCAAACATTACAAGATGCATGTTGATAGAGTGCTACCTGACCAGGCATAGAGGTAATATTATCAAGAGATATTGACTAGACAAGGTATAGAGATAGTTCAAACATCAACAAGATATCTTTGGGGAGGATCATCTCTTTTTTAGGAGTGATAGGGAGAGGCCCTGATGGGGGCAGATAATGGACAAAGTTCTAATGTGAGTGGACTATGCTAGCATTATTATAGTTGTGTGGGATTACTAGACACCTATTGAAGATCTAGGAGTCATGGCAACATATACAGGATGGTGGATTTAGAGACAACCCTAGAGATTATTGAGGCCACCTCAAGGAAATGAGGAGGAGAGGAATGATATGGAGGCTAGTGTCAGCATATGTTCATTTGAGGAGATGATGGGATTAGAGACCACAACCCTAGGCTCAAAGAGATGGCCAAGATGGAAAGGATGGGGGTGATAGAGCATTGATGATCATTTAAGGGGGGATCAAGGAATTAGAGGGGGAGGAATGGCTATAGGTGGAGGAGACCAAGTAGTGAGAGGAGAAGATCTAGGTGTAACAGGGCCTTCCAGGCCACCTATCAGTGCAAAGGATCAAGAACAAATGGATAGTCTAAGATAAGAGGTGATGGCTAGGGTAGCATAAGTGGCAAGGATTATCATAGAGTGGGATAGGTAAAAGTTATAGGTTATAAACTTTCAATGCTAGATCATGGAGAGAGATAGGTATATGGAGCCTATACTAAAATGGCTTATAGGGTTGATGGGATAGATTGGGATGAGGGATGCTTAGATATGATCTTTATAGGGTCATTTGGGCCATATTCATGCCTATGATGGATAGATAACAAGCTTACAAAGGTAGATTCACACATGAGATACATAGATAGTGGCTCTATAGGCATAAATTGAGTAGATCCAAGTGAGGTTGAACTAAAGAGGTAGAGTTATAGGTGGTCAAGAGGGCCAAGGAGGAGGGTGGTGCCTTATTATAGAAGTAGGATCTAGGGGATACTACTAGGAATATATCTCACTTGACTTGTGAGGCACAATATTACAGAGATCTATATGAGGGTGCAGTGGTAATGGATCAATGTGCACCATCATACATGGCTAACACTTTCTCACATTCCATTCATCAACCAATGAGGTGTCCTCTAGGATAGCTGTGATCTAGATTTTGTGAGACATTATGTATATTTTAGACATATTTTTTTGTTTTTAGCACATGGATGCCCATAAGGACCACATTGTATTTATATGTTTTGACTGGACTTTATGGACATTTATGTGATTAACGGGATTTTTATTATGATATAGGGCATTATGATTATACCTTGATGATGTGAATGTGATATTGATGTATTGATTAGATTATACATTGAATATTTGCGATTACATGAGATGATTAGACATGGATATATGATTAGAGTTTTTTTTACTTATGTGATGATAATGTATGGATCAGATTAGATGATTATTGATTATTGCCAATAATGTGGTTATGGATGTTCTTGGTTTATAATGTTATGGATGACCTTATAATTCATGTATATGATGTGGAAAGCATGTTATATATTTTATATATAGATGATGTATAATTTTTTATTTTTATGGGATAATATGATGTTATAATGAAATGGAAAATGTTTTAACTTATGACATGTTCTAGGATATATATGGGTAGTCCTTTGATTTTAATCATATGTCTCACATATGGATATTGTTTAAAATCCTCCTGCACCAAGGAGGTGGGGGGGGCTCAGTTAATAGGCTAAGGTGGTCAAGTAGGATAGTGGAATGATTTGGGGGATGGATTTTAGGGGTTTGAATCCACTAGAAATTTAAGTAATCCAATTTTACTATTACACTTTAATTATCAGTGTACTTATGACATTTGGATAGTCGAGGTCATGTTGATTCATAGTACATGGGGACTTGGAATGGAAACTCTATTAATGACATTCCTAGTTTTCATAATGGGTAGTCATTTAAGGCCATCCTTATTCCCCGTAATAAAAATATAAACTTAAGACAATACAATGAAATAATGACAAAAAGGATTAAAATAAATTAACAAAGAATATTATAATAAAATATTTAAATGACACAATGATATTAACAAGACAACTTAATGAAAATATTTATATGTGGATAAAAGACTAAATCTATACATTAACTATTAACAAGATGACTCAATAAAAAGCTTAAAAGTGATTTAAACTATTTATATTTACAAACATAACCTCAAAAAAGACAACTAAATGATGTGAATAAAATGAATAACAATGGTGATTATTTACAAAATGGTCTAAAACCCTAAAATGGCATGATAAAGATAAAGATAACCTAATCAAGATGGGACTAATATATATAAAGTGTGAGAAGAAGACAATGTATTTACAAGAGGAATGGTTTTAAGAACATAGCTAAATGGTTATTCATAATGTTTGTTAGCCAAATGGGTTATTAAAAAAACACTTGAGAATGATAAATAATGCCCAATAATATTTGTGATGATCGAGACAAGGATCAACCCAGATATAACAACAAGCCTAGGATCTAGAGTGAACTTTTAGGATTTAGTTATGTATAAAATGTATTATATATCTTGGAGGAGAAATGTTTTATGACCCTTATTTAGTAATGAAGTTAGTAGGTACCCATGGATGTATACTTAGGGAATGAATGGGGCTGGACAAATTTTGGTGCAATTGAGGTTGATAGGAAGAATAGTCATCTGGAGGATGCAAATGGGATTTGGATTAGGATGTCAAAATGGAACTATTGATTTTGAAAGTGGATCAGATGCTCTAGATAAATCTTCAATAGGTATGCCCTTTATACTTTCAGTAATAATCTACCCCATTTTAATCATATCTTCTAATTTTTTAGAGCATATATATTATAGCCACTATTTGGATTAGGGTCATATGGGAGGTGAATGGATAATATGGGAAGATGGAAGAGGGAAAAAAATGATGGAAGTGAAGTGATTATGCATGGATGTGCCCCCATGTATGGGGTCTTATAGATGGAGTATTTATGGGCCTTCTATGTAAAACCATTTTGAGTGCATAATGTTCATGCACTCATCAAGCTCATCACCATCTAGAATGGCTAATTTATATGCCCCTGATCCAAATTTGATAATAATGACATATGGTTCAAGCTAATTTTATTTAAATTTATCCTTCTTTTCATGTTTGGCATTGGTATTTTTCTAATTTTTTTAGGACTAGGTCACCAACTTTGAATTATCTAAACTGGATCTTTTTAAAATATTGGCCCTTAAACTATTTCCAATATGCCCTTAGGTGATCAAGAGCATTTTGATGCTTCTCATTTAATAAATCTAGCTCTTGTAGCCATTCATATCTATAGTTATTATTTTTTATCATGCCTCATAGAGATATTTGTAATGAGGGGAGATCGACTTCAATAGGTAAGATTGCTTCTGCTTGATATACCAAAGAATATGGAGTAGTCCCAGTAGGCATTCAAAAGCTAGTTTTATAGGACCAAAGTGTAGGATATAGTTACAGATGTCAGTGTCTTCCAATGTCATTGACAATTTTCTTAAGAATCTTGATAAGTGTTTTATTTGTCCATTCCCCTAGGGATAATAGTATGTATAAAAATTCTTCTCAATATGGTATCTTTTACACAAGTCTTCTACTTCCTAATTTTTGAATGATTTGCCATAATCTAATATGATTTTAGATAGGATTTCAAAAAGGCAAATAATTTGATTTGTAATGAACTTAGATATTTGTAAACCTGAGGTGTATATAATCAACATTTCTTCTACCCATTTATTCAAATACTCTATGGTTTTGATAATGAACTTATGTCCATTTGATGATGTAGGGTTAATCTTGCCAATAAGATCTAGTCCCTAGACTAAAAATGGCCATGGGCTCATTATAGGTTTCAGCTCTAATGTAGGGGCATGTATTAGATTATGTGATTTTAGTAGATTATACACTTATGTACATAATGGTAAGCATCATGATCCATGATTGGCCAATAATATCCAGTCTAGAGTAACTTCTTAGCCAAGGCCATCCTATTGACATAGCCTCCATAAATACTATCATGGACCTCTTTGATTATGAGAATAACCTCTTCTAATGGTATGTATCTTAATAAGGTCCTATCATAGCCTCACTGATAGAGTATGCTACCAAGGATGGTATAACAGGATGTGCATTGGATGAAGGATTTATATTGATGATGATTGAGGTTTGGTGGAAGGTTATTGTCATGGGGGTAGGTGTAGATGTTGTGATACCAGGGTTATCTAGGATTAGGGATGGCACAAGTTTTATAATGAGCCATTGCTTTATGGGAAGGTAATAATAATTGTTTAACTAGAAAATCTGACTTCAATAACATCCTCTGGGAGATCTATTAAAGATTAAATAGTGGCTATTACATCGACAACTTTGTTACTTCCTTTAGGCATTTGCTCAAAAATTATAGAATGAAAATTTTATTTCAATTGATCAACCATTTGACTATAGGGAATTAATTTTTCATCCTTAGTATGTAAATATTTATTCACCTATTTAATGATCAATTGAGAATCACCAAAGACTTGAAGATGCTGAATACTCCACTAGGTGACACGTTGTAACCCAGTAATTAAGGCTTTGTATTCAACAATGTTATTTATGTATGGGAAAGAGATATAGAAAAATTTATGGATTAAGTCTCCTTATGGGGTTACTAAAAGCATTCCCATTCCCAACCCATGCATGGTAAAATATCCATCAAAATATAATTTACATCTAGGTGATTCCTTAGTTGCCAATATAGATTCATCAGGAAAGGTCGTGATTAATGGTTTTATGTTTATAATGGGTTCTATTACTATTTGATCTGAAATAACTTACCCTTTGATGGAATTTTTATTTGTATACTTGATATAAAATTCAGTTAATGACATGATCTATTTGGCCATTCTTCCAGTCATGACTGACTTAGATAACATGTATTAAAGTGGGTCAACTTTTGTTATTAGCTTGACTTGGTTATTCAACATATAATGCCCAAGTTTTTGCGAAGAAAATACCATAATGAAGTAAGAGAGCCCCTATGGCATACAATGCAATGAAGATATATAAGAGCAACGACCTTCTTGATATAGGTGGAAAGAGGACTGGGGGTTTCATTAAATACCGCTTCAGATTATCAAATGCCTTTTTACATTCTAAGTTCTAGTCAAACTAAGCTCTTTTATTTAATATATGAGTGAAGGGATGACATTTGTCCCCTAATTGTGATATAAGTCAATAAATTGCCTATAACTTCCTTTGAAGGCTCCTTAGTTTCTTCAAGTTCTTAGGTGGAGGCATTTCAACAATAGATTCATCTTTATTAGTGTAGGTTTTTATTTTTCCCTATTTTTTAATTAGGGAAATTGTATTTCTTGTGCTTACATGGAGTTTTCCTACATTTGTGGGATAGGCTAGCTTATGTGGAGATGTGTGTCATAGATGTGTCATAGGTGTCATAAGTAACTCCCTTGACAGGAGTTACTTCTCTATTCTTAGCACCTTGTCACCACCTTTTATGGAGGAGTTACAGTCTATTCTTGGGGTGCCTTGGCCACCTTTTGTGGAGGAGTTACTTACGTGCTCTCCTATATGTATTATTCACTTTGGCCATCTCATGTTAATCAAATTTTGGTTTTCTCCATTTTGTCTTGTGCAATTTATCTTCTTGTGTAATTTCAAATTGCTTTAGAATCTATGTGGTGTGCACTTGCTTCATCTCATGTGATCATGTCTCCATTGCATTCGTATTATCCAAATTTTGGCAACAACTCTGATATGGTATCAGAGTAAGAACGGTAATCATGTGTCTAGTTATGCTATTAGTTTATTTTGAAATCAAGAGGAGTGGAGTTTTCTTTATTTTTTTATTTCTAATACTGATCTACAAAAAAAAAAATTCAATATCATTTCTTGCATCTTTTCCTTGGGATCCTTGGCCTTTGGGTGTCTTGGTTGTCTTCTCTTCAGTCCTTGCAGGCCTTTTGACACCTTCTTTGCTCCGATATGGTTTAGCAGTTGGCTGGTTCTATGCCTTATTTTACTGCTTTAGCTTAGGCACCATTGTTGTGAGTAGAGGGAGGAGCAACATCAGTAGCAACACCACACCAAGCAGCAGCAACACCATCAACATCAGCCATGCCAAGCAGCCGTACGGTGTCTAGTGTGCAAGTCTATAGGTTTTTTTTTGGCAAGTAATATTAGAACTATTTTCTTTAGAAAATGGTGCTTTATTTTCTGGTTTGGCATCCCATGTGGTCCCTTAGTCACTAGGCATCCTTTTTTCTACACTTGGCATTTTGTTTCTGCACCTATTTTTGTCTCTTCTGTGGTAAAATCTATGCTAGAAGTGTTAAGTCTGCAGTCTGTGTTGGAAGTACTAAAATCTGCATTGCGTTAGAAGTGTTGGAAGGGTGCATGTTCATTGGTGAAGCCCTGATTTCATCTTCTTGGCAGTGCCTATTAAGGCCTTAGACATCACAAAATAGCTATCTCCCTTTCTTTCCTCTTATTAAAAAAAAACTCACTGGAAATTCATTTTTGCCTTACTAGTATTTTTTTACTAAAAGAGGAAGGTAAACTTGCTTTCGCGCATACTGAGATAATCATTTAAACTTGATTTCACAAAGATCTTTTTATTTAGATTCCTTGCTTTGTGCCAAATCCAACGAGTGGTTGGAAGGCCACTTTCTCTCTCAAAACAGGCATTTTAAAAATGTTTTAGTGCTTTTTTTGCAAAAACACTAGTTTACTGGAATATTAAACCTTTAATATCTTGCAAATGGTAGCTCAGATTTAGGTGCCATTTTTTAAAAAAGTGTTTGTAATTCAATTATCCATAGTGAAGGCTTGTCATTTGTCAAAAACACACTAGTTTATAAAGTGCTTAAAATTTGGGTCTCTCAGGATGCATTTTCGATTGAGTCTGATGTCCTGTTTACTTTAAGTCTTGCACTGATTGCTCTAAGATGCATTCTCAGATAAGCTCAACATCTTTTGAGTGTGCACTTGTATATTTGGAGGGGGATCAACATTTTAAGGGGCGTGATTTCTTTTCACAACTTGCAAATCTTTGCTTTCATTCTCCTTTTTGCATAATTTCACAACTTGCAATCAACACAACTTCACCTAAATTCAGCTTAAAATGGATTCTTTTCAACTTAGACCCCTAACACCCTTCAAATATCATGAATGGAAGGTTAAAATGTCAATCATTCTTAGAAGCAAAGGGTTGTATAGGATCACCATGGGTACTGAAGTAGAACCCAACATTGATGCTGAAAAGGTCAAATGGTACAACCGTAGTGATGAAGCCTATGGATTACTGAGCTTGTCTAGTCTCCAAAACTTCTCTTCCATTTATAAAACTCTATTACTCCCAAAGAAATATGGGACACCCTAGAAAACTTATTTGGGAAGCTTGATGAGATGAGAGGTCATGAGCTCAAAAACGAACTCATAAGTCTAAGTCCTTGCAACTTTGACACCCTACAGGACTTCTTCATTAAGTTTAAGGCCCTTAGATTGTAATTGAAAAATTTAGGATAGAGAAGAAATATGATCAACTCATCCTTTCTATTCTCACTAAGTTAGGTCCAAGGTATTCAGTCTTTGTCTCCACTTTCCATGCCACAAAAAGTGCCCTTGGCACTACATGGAAAATGCCTTCTTTGGATTCATTCATTGCTGACTTGACTAGGGAGCAAGATAAGATAATTCAAATGGGCACAATGAAGTCTACTCAACCCCAAGCTTTGATAGCTGGAAATGGTAATGATAAGACTTCAACAAAGGAGAAGAAAGAGAACAAGGACCAAGAGAAGAAGAAAGAAAACACCAATCCTGCCAAAAACAACACTGAGTCTTCATCCTCCAATGCTAAACCTAAGAAGGAGAAGGTTAAGTGTGCCTATTGTAAAAATATAGGGCATGATGAACACAAATGCAAGAAGAAATAAATAGATTACCTAACTCATCTTCTAGAGAAGAACAACATAGGTGTTCCTGAGTCCATCAAGCATAATTCATCTACCCAAGATTCTACCAAGGCAAAAGGCAAGGGTAAGGAGAAAGAAAAGGGCAAGGCCCTTGTAGCTACAATAGCTTCTACATCTTCATGGGTCATCAACTTGGGTGATTCAAACCACATGGGCTCTTCACTAATTGAGTTTTCATCTTTAGAGCCTTGTAGCATGACTTCAATTAGTTTGGGTGATGACACATCAGTTTCTATTGTAGGGAGAGGGTCAGTTGAAATAGAAGGAGGAACGTTCAATAATGTTCTAAGTGTTCCTTCTCTTTAAACCAATCTCCTATCAATGTACCAAATCACTCACATTGGTCAGGGCATGAGAGTTGAGTTTTCACTAGATTTAGTGGCTATCAGGGAGTTGCATAGTGATACTATAGTGGTAGTGGGTAGGGCAGATCACCAAGTAAGGTTATACACCTCACATTTTGCATCAAATTTTTCTCCAACAGCATTGTTGACCCATTCAGATGGAGTTAGCAAATTATGGCATGAGCAATTTGGCCACCTTAACTACCACTACCTTGAGCAACTTTGCAAACATGACATGGTCATTAGCTTGCCTCGTGTCTAATTCTCAAAAGGACTTTTCAAGGGGTGCTCCCTTGGGAAGCATCCCAAAGCAAAATTTGATAAAGGCAAAGCTTGGAGGGCTTCACAACCTTTGGAGTTAGTCCACAGTGATGTATCAAAACCCTTTCCCAAACCATCTTTCACAAGGGCCAAGTACATCCTCACTTTTATTGATGATTTCTCTAGGTACACTTGGATATATTTTCTTAAACAGAAGTCTGAAGTGTTTGAAAATTTTCTAGACTTCAAGGCTCTTGTTGAGAAATAGAGTGAGAAATCCATCAAGGTTCTTTGAACTAATAATGGAGGGGAGTATGTTAGCAACAGGTTTGAGCAGTTTTGCACCATAGAGGGGATTGATTTGTAGCGCACAGTCACTTACAGTCCTTCATAGAATGGGGTTGTAAAATGAAAAAATAGGTTCTTAAAAGATATGGGTAGTTGTATGATTCACTCCAAATCCTTAGCACCCTAGTACTGGGCTGAAGCCATCAATTATGTTTGTTACATTCAAAATAGGGTTCCTCACAAAGCTTTGAAAGGGATAACACCCTTTGAAGCTTGGCATAAAAGAAAACTTGATGTTGAGCACCTTAGAGTTTTTGAATCCCCAGCCATGGCCCACATTCCAAAGAAGAAATGCAAAGCTATGGAATGTTAGTCTAAGCCTTGCATATTTGTAGGATATACGGATGGTATTAAGGGATATCACCTTCTAGATCCAGTCACTCATGGGTTATTCATCGAGAGAAGTGTTCATTTTTAGGAGAGTCATAGAGACTCAACACTTGACACTTCTTCTCCCTCATCAGATCTACTTCTTCATGATGATTCCTCATCAGATTCAGATCAGCCACAACAGGTTCTTAAGCAAGAGACATCTTCTTCTTCTTCAAGTTTAGACAGCGAGGATAGTGATGCAGAGTCATCCACCTCTAGTCAGTCAAAGGATGAGGATTTAGCACCTGACTCGCCTACTTCTAGGCCACTTTAGGCCAGACAAACACTTGAGAGTGCTGGCACTTGGGCAGGAGATCCTGCAGATGACAGACATACTAGGGGGATTTTCAGAGAGATCCACATGCCTTCTTTGCTTTAGTTTTAGATTCATAGACTTTTTGAGAGGCATCGAGGGTACCTAAGTGGGATAATGCTATGGAGGAAGAATATTCTTCCTTAATAAAAAATCACACTTGGGATTTGAATTCACTTCCTAAGGGAAAAAATATGGTTTGATGTAGGTAGATATATCAGACCAAGTTTTTAGCAGATGGGTCAGTTGATAAGTACAAGGTGTGATTCGTTGCCAAGGGTTTCTCATAGGTGGTAGGCATTGACTACTTAGAGACCTTTGCACATGTTGCAAAGATGACTTCTATCCAACTCACCTTGGCTATTGCCGCAACACATGGTTGGGATGTGCATCAGATGGATGTGAAGAGTGCCTTTCTTCATAGAGACCTAGAGGAGGAGATCTACATGGAGAAACTGCCAAGATTTGTTCAAGATTCTTCCTTAGTATGTAGACTTAGGAAATCTATCTATGGCCTCAAACAGGCCCCTCAGGCTTGGTACGCCAAGATGGATTCCTTCCTTCTCACAATGGGTTTCACTAGGTGCCATTCTAATCCCAATGTCTACTTCTTACGGTAAGATGATTCACTCTTGATTTTGGTTCTATACGTTGATGACCTTTTGATCACCAAGAGTTCTTCATCGACTATTGTAGTGGTGAAAGCATCTCTCCAAGATAGATTTGACATGATAGACTTGGGTTTGTTGCACTACTTCATTGGCATTGAGATCTCACAGTCAGATTCAAGGATTTCTCTTGCATAGCCTAAGTATGCTCTTGACTTATTGGCTCAATTTCACATGGCTGATTATAAGCCATCTCTGACTCCCTTTCTATCAGGAGTCAAACTTGAGGCTGATTATTCTTCACCACTGGTTGATGCCACTTGGTATCAATTTATTGGTAGTCTCATCTACTTGACTCACACCAGGCCTGACATATCATATACAGTGGGACTTGTCTCCAAATTCATGTATGAACCTCATGAGCTGCATTAGAAATTAGCTAAGAGGATCTTACATTACATACAGGGTTCACATAGATATGGGATTCATTATAGATTTGGCATAGAGGTTGACTTGGTTGGATATACAGATTTAGACTAGGCTGGCAATTCACAGACTCGCAAGTCCACTTTTGGTTACAGTTTCTCTCTAGGTTCTGGTCTTATCAGTTGGTCTAGCAAGAAGCAAAATATTATTGCTATATCATCCACAGAGGCAGAGTACAAGGAGCTATTAATGTAGCTACTGAGGCTATTTAGCTTCAAGGGATTCTTTCTAAGTTTGGCATTCCTATCAGGCATCCCACCATCATTTATTATGACAACTAGAGTACCATTTAGATTTGCAAGAATCCAGTTCAACACCAGTGGACCAAGCACATAGAGATTCACATGCATTTCATTTGGGAGCTTATTCATAGTCAGGTCATTGACTTGATATTTTTCCAATCTTCAGAGTAGGTTGTAGACATCTTCACCAAACCTTTCACTGAGAGCAAGTTCATTCATCTATGAGCTCTTCTTAGGGTGCATTCCACATCTACAACATCATCATCTTCGGGGGGGGCACTAGCCTCTTCTTTCTTTTATGTCTCTCTTTTGGGGGGGGGGAGTTTTTTCCTAAGGGTTTTCTCCTTTTCTCTATCTTATGGGAGATTGCATTTGTACATGGGTACCTCATCAGGTTTAGTTGCTGGGACCCATTTTATATTTCCACATTCCCCACCTAAGCTATGCTTATGGGGGGTATTAGTGTAGGTTTTTATTTTTCCCTATTTTTTAATTAGGGAAATTGTATTTCTTGTGCTTATATGGATTTTTCCTACATTTGTGGGATAGGCTAGCTTATGTGGAGATGTGTGTCATAGATGTGTCATAAGAATGTCATAAGTAACTCCCTTGATGGGAGTTACTTCTCTATTCTTAGCACCTTGTCACTACCTTTCATGGAGGAGTTATATTCTATTCTTGGGGTGCCTTGGCCACCTTTTGTGGAGGAGTTACTTACATGCTCTCCTATATGTATTCTTCACTTTGGCCATCTCATGTTAATCAGATTTTGGTTTTCTCCATTTTGTCTTGTGCAATTTATCTTCTTGTGTAATTTCAAATTGCTTTACCATCTATGTGGTGTGCACTTGCTTCATCTCATGTGATCACATCTCTATTGCATTCACATTATCTGGATTTTGGCAACAACTCTGATAATCTTAATACGGTCTACCTCAATGCCTCACTGAGAGACTATGAATCCCAAGAGTTTTCCTGAAGTGACTCCAAACACACATTTTTTGGGATTCAATTTGACTTTATATTCTTAGAGCCTCTCAAAAAACTGTCTAAGTATTGTTGGATGTTCTTCTCAGAGCTTGGACTTTCCTAAAATGTCATCCACCTAATATTCCAATAGATAATGCATCATTCATGAAGTATGATTGTCATGGCCCTTTGGTAGGTTGCTCAAGTGTTTTTTAGGAGTAGACGATGGGTCAAATGAGTCCAAATTGTAAGAATTTTTATAGTTCTTCCTATACTAATAATGCTACCTTAGGGTGTATCTTATGGAGATTATGTTTAATTGGTTTGGAATTTGGATGGACCACCAAGTGATGTACCACCAAGGCAGGATCTAACCTAAGCATTTCAAAATAGCTCCATGCAAGAACATCTATAAAATCATTGAGAATATCCATGAAGATTTTTGTTCCTCAGATATGAGAGTTACCCCCAGTTTGATAATTAAAAGATTTTCATCTATTTCAATATTTACTTCTATGACCTCCTCAATGAGAGAAGGTGGATGATCTTAGAGTATGTTGGGGTCTATTGTAATTCTTTGCCTAAAACAAACTCATCTTGAGTCTCTGCATCTAGTTCTTGATAAGGCTCTTGTTCATTAGGGTTTGACTAGATTTATTTTATATTGGGAGAGGGATCATTTTCATCATATTGTTCTTCTATTTGATTTAATGACTCTTGTTGCTCTCTAAAATAGGTGGATTCATTTAGATTAATGGTGAGTCCTCTTTTATGATCTCCTCATGACATCAAATCTTAAGATCTTAGGTATTTAATAATAGCCTCATTAGTTTGGAATACATCAAAGGATGGATCATTCTATGATCCAAGTTGAGGGTAGTGGAAGGAAATGTTGATGGTGGAAATGGCAGTGTTAAAAAAGAGGTTTGTGACAGCTAGATCTTTGTAGAGGCTATATACATAACCTATCTTGACTTCTTTGTCAAAAGTAAACTCTTCAAAAATCAAAGAAGTATCCATGGTGATAGTGTTTAGGTCAATGCCTAGTGGTTTGTACCATAAGCCAAGATGTTCTAAAACCCTAATAGGTTCCATCCTGCCTTGTTCTTCCTAACCTAGTCCTTTGGCCTTATAATTCATGTTTTGAAGCATTTTTTAAAGTTGGAGATATTTTTGCCTATGAAAATATAGGGCCTTATCTTCAAAAAAGAGACAAGAATCATTAATTTATTCATTATATTCATCTAATAACATCCCCACACTTGTGAAGGCTATTGACTTAAAATGATAGATAACAGGGTTATCTTGCCTCATAGCTGGGGACTCATAGCCACGTGGGGCTAGTGAAAGGTTCCCTACATAAAGAGTTTTGTATTCATATTCCCCATAACCCTTAGAAATGATTTTTAGACAAGTGATATCTGGTGACTTAGATGAGGTGGGTGATAAGCTCTTAGGAAACATATTTCATAGATTTAAGATTATAAGAGTAACTTTAGGTACTAGGGCAATAACAGGTAGGATTGGATTGTTCCATTTGGCAACTACAAAAATGCTTCATTTTTGCTTGGGATTGTGACCTTCATTCCTAAATGTAGGAATTTTAGACATTGGTGGAGGGTACCAATCTCATCTCATAGGTCTATGGGTGTCCCAGAAGTAGATTATAGGGGAGACGCATGTCCACTACATGGATTAATGTTTGGTGGACTACGACCCCCCTAGCTATAGAAAGATATATAGTTCTAGCAGATGGCCTCTCATTATTATCATATGCCTTAATCATTCTAAGAGTGGGCCCTAATGAAGCTTCAAAATACCCCAAATTTTTAATAAAGTCAATATTACACAAATTTAGGGTTGATCCTTCATTTAGAAGTTCTTGTGGGATTTTATGATTGGTGACAAAGATTTCAATGAATAATGGATAATTATGGTAAGGGCCTATGTGTGGCATATCCTGGGCACTGAAGGTGATTTTATTTAAAGGGGATAAATGACCCACCAAGGTAGGAAATTGACTGGTTTCGATATCCCTAGGAACTTTTAGTTCATTCAAGACTTGATTTAGTATCTCTTGATGCATAGATGACATTTTGAGAAGATCCATAAGAGAGATTTGGGAAAGGGTCTTCTAAAGCTACTAAACAATATCATAGGGCTTATTAGAATAATTTTAGGATTTTCTAAGGATGGTGACTTTTGAAGATGAGGAGGTAGGTGGGTCCTTTGGAGGTGGTCTAAGAACTATGATTTTTCCATGTCGTGTAGTGACTATAGAATCAATTATTGCCATGTTAATTTTAAGGATGAGATATGGTCGATGTGCGAGCTCTTTGGGGCCTTGAATTTTGATGGTATTAATGTAATGATATGGGATGGAGTGATAGTCAATTTTTTTAGAGGAAAACGCTTGAACCTGATCCCTCTATGGTTTTTTCCTCCTCTAATCATGCTTAGGTAAAGGGTCATGATATATACCTAGCTATTGATTTTTAAATTGATTTGTTTGAGTCTCTCACTCAACTTCTATTTCTAATTTTTATATTAAGTCTTGGATGAAGTGTCTTAATTACATACATTTCTCAGTATCATGCCCTTTGACCTAATGGTATTGGTAAAACTCATCTTCTCAGTACCAGTCAGGGTGTGGCTTGTTATCATCCAAGGGTTGAATCTATAAGAGAGTGGTCATATTGTCAATAATTAATTATTGTAGGACTATTTCCATAGGTATAAAATACTAGAGATATTTTGATTTTTTGTATTAGGGGGAGATTTTTATACTTTTTGTACATGATTTGAATCAGTGACACCATCCCTTACTACATTCTTATTTTTGTTGAAGACTTTTGGCTTTCCAAAAAAAACATTATCTTGAATTTGACTCTCTTCATTTTAGGTATATAATTTGATTGTTTCCCTTTTAATGAGTGCTTTCTCTCTCTAGACACCCTTCTCTATAATTTCATCAAAATATTTGGCACACTATAATTTTAGCTAATATTTTAGTTCAACATTTAGATTATCGATAAATATCTTGGCCAATTCTTTTTTGGGGACCATATACTAGAATCAGCTAGCAAGGCTTCTCCATCATTATAGAAATGATACTAGACTTTTCCCATTTCTCTATTTAGTGTTGTATAGATCAATTATAGATATATCATGTTCTATATTTAAAGATAAATGTCTCACAAATTTTTATATTAACTCTTCAAAAGTGGTATTGGGCCCCTTTGGCAAATGCATGAACCATTAAAGCATGGGTCCTATGGGAATTTTAGGGAAGAGTCTAAGTAAATAATCATCATTATAAGTGACCTCGTGACATGCATAATAAAACTCTTTAACATGGTCACATGGGTCCCCTCTACCCTTATATTTTTCAAACTTTGGAATCTCAAAGTGTGATAGGAAGGGTATTTTCAAAATGCTCATATCCAATGGGGATGTGTAGAAGTCTTTATATCTATATCTCATTACCTGAGTGTGAGGGTCAATCTATTGAAGGGTTTTCTTCATCATCTTCCACTCTTGGGAAAATGAGGGATCCATTAAGGGATTGGAGGTATGAGTTTACATGTCATGATTAATATTTATTGTGGTTCATATTGGTGATGCAGGTCTTTAATTTTCAACATAGAATTGAGATGAAAGGGAATTAATTTTTTGGGTTAATTGATCTAAGTGATCCTTAAAGGTGGTTCTCCCCTTTCAGTGTCAATGTGGTTCTTCTGAGGGGGTTCTTCTTCTTCTTCCAACTCTTGTTCATGGTCTACAAGTTCAGGTTCCCCCTATTCTTAGTTACTATTATTTGGGTGAGGTGGAGTGTTGGGTCTAGATGATAGATGGATGAGGTGTTTTAGGATATTGGGAATAAATATAGGGGGTGGTTTTCCCCCAATTTTGATAACTTAAGTGAGGATTTGGTCACAATTTTCATATATATATATATATATATATATATATATATATATATTAGTTGAATTATGCTATAACCTTATGACTATTAAAAATGTCATTAGTGAGTTGTTCAAATTTTCTAGGAGTATGCATATCACTTTAAGTTTCTTAATTATCCCTACTTTGCTCACCTAGGTCCTAAAGACATCATCCTCCTAGTTTGATCCTTGTCTTATTCTTAGGATTTTGGCATGGGTCTTGATTGGCATGATGGATAGTGGAGGGTGATGTGAAGATGATTAGGTGTTGTTTTGGTGTGGGATGAAAAGGATTGTGACTTTGAATACCAAACTTGTCTTAAATTTTAGACTAAAGTGATCAAGAGATGTGATATGGATGTGGTAGGATTTAGATTTGGAGATTAAGGACTAAGTTGATCAAATATTACCAACGTGACAACCCTATAAAGGTTCAATCTAGTAAAGAGACTAAGGGATAAGATGAATAAATACATTTTCACACTATAAAGATGATGATTATATGGGTGATAAGTATGAATAGGCAAAATAATAGCATTATGGGGTGCTAGACAAAACCTAACAAGGTTATATACTTTGATAATGTTTAATCAAGGTAGGGTAGGTGAAGCGATGAATAGGATTAAAAGTGATGGGTGACCATTATAATTTAGTTTCAAGACAAAATCTAATATTCAAAAGTGTGGATGAAGGGATGAAGATGAGACAGTTTAATTTTAGTCCTAAATTGGAGTGTGCCCTAAAGGTTCTCTAAGTGTTTTGGTGAAATAGGGATAAGGTTGACTTGACTCACAAACAATATGGTAATTAACACAACATACACATAATTAATCCAAATCATAAGCCCTAATATTAATAAACAAAAGGGTGGGTCACCTAAAAAATACACCATCTAATGGCATTTCTCAAGGGAGGTTAGGCCAAAGACCTATTACAGAATCTACCAAACCCTCTGAACCCTGTCTGCACTTGACAATCACTTGGGAGCTGATCCTAACTCAGAAAATAAGTCACTTGTTATGGTTGATAGGTCATAATATAGGTTTACACAAAGTGTATAAGGGCATCCTTGATATACACAAGGTACATGGGGACCAAATATGTATAGGGTGTTATCTAATGCTTGGTTTAGAGAATTAACTCTTCCCCTTCATGGATTCTTGTATCAGGTCAACCACTTATCTTAATAATAATTATCCTTGATATTTATAATCCACTAGAACAATGAGTGTGGTTAAATGTGTGGTGATAAAATCTATATCACCAACCCATAATGACTAGGAAAGTGCATGGCGATGAATTCCACATCATGTTTCAGCCTATAAATTCAAAATGGGATTAACAAATAGGCAAGCAAAAAGTTTATTTAACTGACTAATTAACTATGTGATATAATTACACAACCAATACATATATATACATATATATACATATATATATATATACATACATATATATTTAAAATCTAAACTAAGCCTTGATCTTACAAAGAAACATGTTACATAAACTGATCTATATACATATATATATATTACATATATATATACACACATATATATATGTATATATATAATGTGTCCTGTATATATATATACACAAAAACATATATTAGTATAAGTTTCTATGTATAAGTAGATAAAACCACTTTTAGGAACCTTCAAAACCACACTTACATAGTACATATATAATATTCAAAATCATATTCTAAAAACTACAATACCATTGTTGTCAATCAAAACTGACTCTAAGGTATATGTAGTATACATTATACATATATTAATTAATATGTAACCATACAGTACATATATATATAAACACATATACATATACATATATATATATATACATATACATGGTATATATATATATACACACATATACATATATACATATATACATATACATATATACATATTTGATATATAGTACATATATATGATACATATATACATATATATATATATATTCATAATATACATATACATATACATATACATATACATATAGAATGCTATAAAGAGGTTAAAAATGAAATATTTATAGAATGGTTAAAACATAGTCTATATTAGGTATTTATTCATGTATTGTTGATAGAATGCCCTAAGTCAAAATCACTTGTTGATATTCAAAATTGACTAGACAAAACCACTTTTGGGTATCAATATCTAAAAACCTTTTTTCAATCAAAAGAGG
The DNA here is from genome assembly GCA_037957365.1 of Torreya grandis. NCBI lineage: Eukaryota > Viridiplantae > Streptophyta > Pinopsida > Cupressales > Taxaceae > Torreya > Torreya grandis. Next base: position 1,807,453 of record JARHVA010000451.1, read on the forward strand.
TAGTATTATAATTATTTTTTGTAACCATGTTCAACTAGGATATATATATACTGTACTTTTGAGATATATATAACAAAGATAGTAAATTCTAAGGTAAAATAAAATATTTATAGAATGCTAAAAGAGGTTAAAAATGAAATATTTATATGGTTAAAACGAGTCTATATTAGGTATTATTCATGTATTGTTGAATGCCCTAGTCAAAATACTTGTTATATTCAAAATTGACTCTGGGTATATATCTCCTTTTTTCGAGAGGCAATTTTACAACTAGGATATATATATATATATATATATATATATATATATATATATATATATATTACTGACTAAACAATAGTTATTTCTATAAGTATCTACTCAAAATCGCTATGAGAACACAAAATTGTAGATGGTAATCAAAATCACCTTTTTCAAGGTGTAGTATTGCAAAGGTTAAAAATTAATATATACATAATATTTTAGAGAGATACTGAGACTATTTATGAATATAAAAATCTTATCTACCTACAAAAATCTAAGTATTCATGACTAAGGATAAAAAAATAGAATAATAACAACTATTGTCTACCTATATGCAAAATTGACTCTACAACCTACAAAACCACACTTGAGATTCAAAATCGCCTTTGTAAATAGGTGGTATTACACCATATAGTTAAAAGGGTAATTTTAAGAATGTTTGAGGTTTCTTGGATAGAACCTCCCTTTTCCTATAAGTAGATGATAATTAGATAGAGACAATAACATTGTTTAGAAATAAAAATCCACAGGGTTAAGTTAGTGATTCAAGCTTAAATAAAAATTGTAAAGGTAAATCCACAGTTGTGAATCAATATCATGGCTAAGTTCAAGTAGTTTTGATTAGTGCAAAAAACCTACTACTATTAAGAGTGAGAAAACTTTATTTACCCCTATAAGATAACTTGGTTAACAAAGAGTATAAAACACTAGCAAGAAGACAAAATGGCTAATATGTGACCTTAACACTATATTATGTAAAAAATTTAACTAGACTATCAAAACTACAATTGAGAGTCAAAATTGCCTCTATTGAGTGGAAATTTTTCAAAAGGATAGAAACCTGCTAAAAAAAGTCAACGGTTAGCAGTCAGTCTGTGTAATTAGGTAATATTACATTTGGGATTTTTAATGTTACTTATGCAATAACGCAATTTGCAAAGCAAAACTACACTTTGTCTGGGACATGAAAATTTGAAATTTATGGAGCCCAATCTTCTTCTAACCAGTCTTACAATCCAATTTAGCACTTATCACACACACCAAATTTACTTTATAGGAGGGATCCCACTGTGGTTACAAATGTATGCTTGTATTTTTTATCTATGGATTAAAAATACTAAAAAGAGTAACCTTAACCCTTATCTAATAACATCAAAGGGAGAGAAATATGTTGGAGAGTTGTCAATGATGTCATGGTGATGTCATGGAGGTGCCCTGGTGAGTGGATGAAGTGCCTTGATAGTCTAAGTGACAATGACAAAGTGTGCAATGTGCTTGTCCTAGTATGCTTGAAGGATGATTGGTTGATCTTTAGTTTTGGCATAGTTTGAGATGATTAAGGATGAGTTTGAGGTATTGAGAATGTGTAAGGGTTCTATTAGTGGTCAAGGATGATTGGATAGCTTGTGTACATGAGTGGATTTCACTTGGTTCATCATTATTCTCATTTAGACATTTTGGGTCCAATGGCAAAAAATATGAGTAGGTAGTTTGATGAAATCACCATTTCCATGTGTGGAGGAGTAAAAGGGATTTGGTCATATGGTTATGATCACATTAATCCCTAGTTACTAGGCATTGAATCTTAGGTCATGTGCCTAAGCGTAGTCAAAGATATGTGGGTGCAAAGTTGGGCTCTTAGGCATTTTGATAGTGTTTTTAATGCTTAAATAGAGTTGAGTAAGCATGTTGATGATGTTAGCATTCAAATGCATGGAAGTTTCAAGAGGAAATGGTCACATGGGTTTGTTTAGTATTATTCCTATTTCTTATGTGCTAAATCTTAGGTCATGTGCCTAAGGATGACAAAATATATGTAAGTGAAAAGTTGGGCTCCTAGGCAGTTTGACATTATTTTCACATACTTAACCAAATTTGCACGAGGCAAGAAAGAGTCAAGTAAGTAGTTTGGTGATGGCATATCTCACATGAGTGGACATTTCAAAACAAGATGATTATATGGGCTTGTTCAATTTTTAGCCTAGTTGATTTGTGCTAAATTTTAGATAATTCACTAAAGTGTATCAAAAGATATGCATGTGCAAAGTTGGCCTTCCAAGAAATTATTGACATTGTTAGATCTATGGTAGAAAAATGTGAGTGAGAAGTTTAATGGAATTATATCTCACACATGCAAAGGTTTAAGTAGTATTTTGACACATGGTTGGATTATCCTATGTGAGGAGATTATATGGTCCTATTTGAGAGCATGCGAAGTGAGAAACTTAAAAGTTATTGAGATTTAAAGTTATCTTCTCAGATAGATTTTAATGGTTTTTATACTTAGTCAATTTTCACAAGGTAAATTTTGAACATCATCGACAAAGTGCATTACTCTAAGATGTCAGGAAGCAGTGAGATGGTTCTATGTGTTCAATGTTTAATGTTGTGTAGAGATAAATATAGAGCTTCTTCCAAAGAACACTAATGAGTAAGTGATCATACAGATAGTGATAAATAGTGTTGATTAAATTCAAGAGGTCAAAGTGATAGCTATTTAGCATTTTTAAAGACCAAGCTATATATATAAGATCGATGATGCGCTTTGAGTCAATATTATAAGAGTGTACGAGATGAGGTCAATGTGTTCAAGGTTTAATGTTTGGTATTGGTAAACTATGTGTTAAAGGTCAAGGTTTGTATAATAAGATTGATGGTCAATTTTCAATCTGAGTAGGGAGGACTCGATATGATATCACGGTGTTTGAGGTTTAACTATGATAGTTTGAATTTAATAAAGGAAAGATCAGTGCCTAGGTTTTGAGCCATAACTTTTGATTTATGTAGAATTTGACCATGTAATAAAAAAAAAATTGTAGATGAATCTAAGATGCATCTAGAATTATAAATTTGAAGATTTGAAAGTATGTATAGTCAAAGTTATGAAGGTTCAAAGTTGACTTTATGGTCGTGAATGCTTTGCAAGTAACTCAAGAAGGGTATTTGAGCTCATTTTGATATTATTTCAATGTCTCATGATGAATTATATATTTGGGATAATTTTAGACTCCATTAGGACCATTTATGTGCATTATGAAGGTTTGATCAATCGTATATAGTATGAACAAAGTTTTACAAGTTAACTATGCATTTGTTCATGGTGACTATGTGCATAGAATGTTTTTGAGTGGATTATGCTTAAACTGAAGGTTACTATGATGGTTTTTGGAACTTAAAGAGGATATATAGATAATGTGAAATGGATATATTATTTTTTAAAGTGTTCTTATGTTTCTTATTTTTCTTGAAAAAGTGTCAAAGAGCTGAATGGGTCTCCATATGACCTAAAAGTGACTTAGGCCTATTTGAAGGTGGATTATGCTTAAGTGTGACCCATGTGAGATGCCTTAATGGTAAAGGAATATATTATGGCTGACAAAGAAAATATTTTGGACTTGATAATTCATGAATTATCTATATATAGTAAAACCAAATGTGATTATTTCTAGGTTTTTGTGGAAGGCTTTTGAGAAGACTTGTGCAAGGTGTATGTGAGAGTTGTGGAGCGAAGGAGAGGTCGAGTGCCCATTTGATGAATTGATGATCAGAGTAGATTGATGACTATGTGTATGACCTGTAGGTCATATTTATGATGTCATAAAAGTGCTCTTATAGTTTGAGGATATATGAAGAGGTTGGAGTGTGTATATGAAAATAGTTTAAGTGAAGAATGAGAGAGATTGTGGCATGCCTATGTGAGAGGCATGTTTGAGATAGATAGAGAGTTTGTGTAGGGTTTAGATAATTAGAGATCCATAATTAGGTGTGGAATACATCAGTTCTAAGGTGTAGGTGTTCACTTCAAAGGAGGGTCTAAAGGACTTGATTTTCCTTAGGGATAGTTGCTCCTTCTAAAATAGGTGTTTAACTAAAGACCCATGGTTAGGAGGATTTGATCAAGGTTTTATGGTCTAAAGGAGTTGACCAGTCTCTTGTTTTTAATTTAGTATAGGACAAGTAATCCATGTGTTGAGGCTTGAGAGTGGATTTTATTCCCCAGGATGGTTTCCCATAGGAACTATGTGTTATATGTTTGATCTTGTGTATGCATTGAATGAATGAGATATATTATTAATATTGCTTGATCAAGTTGGTATATGCTAATTATTTAATAGTTTGAAGGGACTAAAATTGAAATTGAAATATCTAGGCTCACTAATTCACCCCCCTTAGTGATTATACCTATAACAATTGGTATCATAGTAGGTCCTTTGGTAAAGGCTTGACAGCTTGATGATGATTCAATGTACAATATGGGTAGTCATCAAGGAGGTTTATCTACTAAGTAAGCATCAATGTTCAATGGATCAAATTATGCATTTTTGAGTGCAAGGATGAGGACATATATTATGTCCCTAGGGTTTGATGTATGGTAGTCAATTGTGGATGGTTATGTTGTTCCTATTACTCCTCCATCTAGTGTTGTAGACAAAAAATTGTTTGAGAACAATTCCAAGGCAATGAATGCTATCACTTGTGGTCTTTCAGAGCTTAAATACACCAAGGTAATCCATTTTAAATCTGCTAAATAGATATGGGAAAAAATGTAGATCATTTATGAAAGAGATTCAAAGGTCATGCTTGCAAAGTTATAGACTCACAAAAGGTAATTTGAACGTCTCAATATGAAGGAAGAAGATTATGTGGCATCCTTTCTATAGAGATTTGATGAGATTGTGAACATCATTAGAGGTCTTAGAGATAACCTTGAAGAGGATACTATAGTTTAAAAGGTATTAAGGTCTTTATCCCTAAAGTTTGATCCATAGGTATTTGATATAGAATAAAATCATGATCTTACTCAATTGAAGATGGATCAATTGCATGACACCCTTACTTCCTATGAGATGAGGAAGAATGATGATATACCACCAAAGAAGGAAGCAAAATTCAAGATAGAGATGAAGCCAAAGAAAAAGTTCCAAGGTAAGGAACTCAAAGAGGATGACATTTATGATATATATGAGGATGAACTAATTAATTTGATTTCAAGAAAATTGAAAATAGGTCCAGGCAATTATAAGGGTAAACTACCCCTCAAATGCATCAATTATGGAGAATTGGGACATTTTGATAATAAGTGCCCTCATAAGTATAATAAGGATGTTGATGAAGAGCATGATCAAGGTCATTATGATGGCAAGATATCACTCAAGTCTGATAAAAGTAAAAAGTGATTTAGAAGGTTTGACAACAAGAAGAAGTACTTCAAGTACAAAAAGAGTCTCTACACCAATGAAGATTGTAGCTCATCAGATGAGAGTGAAGTTAGTGACTCAAAATATGATCATGAAGATGATGGTCTTATTGAAGATGAAGCCCTGTTCATGGCTAAGGAAGGTAGTTGCTCACATCAAAAGGAGTCTACTTTTAGTGATTCAAATGATGATGAAAATGAGGTGGACTATGAGACTGCTTTGATAAATACTCTTGAAGAACTGAATATTGAAAATAAGATTAACAAGAAGATGAAGTTTCAACTCAAATACTATGAGGAGCAATTTAGTATATTTGAGGCAAGAATGAATGAAGATGCTAAAGATCAAGAATATATGGTCAAACATCTCAATTGTCAATTAGAAATCCTATCTACAAGATTGAAAGATAAGGAATATGATTTCTCAAGGTATGCTTCTAAAATTATATCTTTAAAAGATGAGTTAGAAAAGTCTGCAAGCAAGGTAAAATCATTTGTCAAGTTTGATAAGAGTTATAATGATTTAGATAATCTCATAAATAGTCAAAAGTTTGCTAGTGATAGATCTAGATTGGGTTTTAATGAAGATCCAAAAGTTACTTCTCAATTTGACATGTATGCCAATAAGATCAAGGTGGATCAGCCTTTGAAGATAAATCATCAGATAAAGAATGAAGGTGCTGGTAGAATGAAGACAAATCAGTTCAGAAAACTAAATGCCATGAGGTATGTAAATTTCAATGGTTACTGATATACTTGTAATAATTTTGGGCACATAGTTAGATAATGTAGAAGACATATTAAAAATGAGTTTGCATGAGACTATGATGGAGGTCATTAGTCAAAAGGTGTGAGCAAGGTTAAGTGCTTCAACTGTCTTAATGAAGGACACTTTACTAAGCATTGTCCAAATAAGTAAAGGCAAGATAAGTCTTCTTCAAAAAGAGTAGTTTGTTTTAGTTGTCATGACATTGGTCACATTAATAGTTTTTTTTCAAATAAGGTAAGACAATTTGAGTTTCCATCAAGGAATATGGTTTGTTAAAAGTATAAACAAAGAGGTCACATTGCTAGATTACTCAAGCAAAGGCCATTAAGTTAAAATAGAATTTATCAATCTCCTAGAGTGCAATGTAGAAGGTAAGTGAACTCATGGAGAACAAAGGTGGTAAGTAGGAATTATGATGAGTCTTTAAGTCCAAGTAATTTATTTTCTATGGTGGAGAATGATACAGAAGTTGAAGAGTGTTAAGGGCTCTCATTGTCTGTTCATGTTGAGAATGAAGATACTAAGCTCAAGGAGAAGACCAAGGTGTTGGTTGAGGCAAGTTATAAGATGTGTATGGATCCAAGTGAACATTATACTATTATTGAGTAAGTATTATTCAAATTAATTCAATTTTCTATGCCTAGTGATAAGGTTTCAAGCTACAAGGTTGATGCTTAAAATGAAAAGGTATGTCAAGATTCCATAGTTACTCCATGTGTTGTCAATTCTATCTTAAAAGAAAAGGAGAGTGATATAGAAAAGGAACTAGTTGTCATAGTTCAAAATAAAGAAAAGAAGAACAAGAACAAGAAGTATTATAGTTATAAGAGGATTTCAGTGGTTACTGAGGAGATGTGGGCCACTCCTAGCTTCACTTTGTTTTAGAGCATTACGGTGCAAATGATGTCTCTGTCTATGCTTATTAAGAGACTCCTTATAGTGGATAAGCAAGTGTTGATTTGGTGTTCTTTAGATGGTTCTAGAAGGCTAGAGATGAGTGTTTTTAGTTAGAACATGTATGTCCAAGTGGAAGAGATGTTGTGGTGATGTTAGAGTGATGTCATAGCTATATATGGTCAGTTTGTAAGGTCAGATTGAAGGATTTCAAGTGGCATAAGAGGATTTGTGATTTTTTAAGATGATATTTTTTCTTAGAAAGGTCTGTTGACCTTATTATAGCATTTTATAGGTGGTTTTGTGGTCTGAAGGTATGTTGAAGTCAAATTGGAGATTTTTGTTTGTTCTCAAGTTTCCCAGTTTGTGCTTAAGAGTATCCAAGTCCTAAAATGAGTTATAAGATGTATGGATTACCAAAGATGTGGAAGCTCAAATCTTGGTAAATAAGTGTGTAATGTTTGTCTCTAGGTACACAAAAGTTTTTAGAGGTGGACGTTGACTAGAAAGTGCTGTGTTGACTATGTTTGATTCTAGGATTCTAGGGTTTTGGGATTTGCTATAAAAATGGTTTGCCTTATGAGATGAGGTCTGAGGATTATTAATAGGTTGCATGGGCCAAATGGGTTGTCAAAACAAGCTTCATAGAAATTTTAAGGTTTGTATTTTTTAATTTGTTCATGTTTTTTCAAGATGGAGGCCTAATTAACAAGTTGGTTTATGAAGGAAGTATATTGTAGTGGATGATCTAGTTGTTGAAAATTGATGTGCTTGAGGGGGCATATGATAGTTCTCTAGATATGAAGTTTCAATTCTTGAAGAGGGGTCTACTGAAAGTTGTGGGCTATTCAAGTTCTAGGTAGGGCTAAAAGGAGTATAAACATGCCTAGTCTTGAAGATGTGTTATTTTGTTTAGTTTATCCAAAATAGAAAGTTATGAGGATTTCAAGGTGAGTTTTCAAGTTTTTTTAGAGCATGTTTCCTATTTGGTGTGTGGCATGAATTTCTATTGGTGGTCTTTGTGGTGGTTTGAGAGAGAAGGCTAGTAAGCCTATAGGTGGTTCTTCATGGTGTGAATAGATATGAAGATGATCAGGAAGTGCAATTGCTTATAAATCTTAGGGGGAGTTCCTCTTAGATGTTTATTGGTAAGTTCCATCAGATTTTAATATTTTTATGTGTTCTTTCTTCATTTGATTGTAGTACTTGGTTGAAGAGAGTTTTGGAATGGAGCAAGAGGACGTTGTTAAAGTAAGAAAAGGTAGGCTCAAGGTAAGGGGGATTTTGTATCATATTTATAAGGTAGTCCTTTCCCACTGGTAGTCTTTTTAGGTCCTCAGAATTAATTGGTTCCCACTTTGTCATTGTGTCAAAGGGGGAGAAAGTTCCTGTTGTGAGAGTGCTTGAAGAGAAAGAAGCTAAGCTAGATGATGTTTGTTGAAATAAATGACAAAGGGGGAGATTTTTGGAGAGTTTACAATGATGTCATGGTGATTTCATGGAGGTGACCTAGTGAGTGGATGAAGTACCTTGATAGTTTAAGTGACAATGACAAAGTGTGAAATGTGCTTGTCTTAGTATGCTTGAAGGATGCTTGGTTGATCTTCAATTTTGACATGGTTTGAGATGATTAAGGATGAGTCTGAGGTATTGATCATATGTAAGGGGTACTATAAGTGATCAAGGATGATTAGAGAGATTATGTACATGAGTATATTTCATTTGGTTCATCATTGTTCTCATCTAGACATTTTGCATCTAATGGTAGAAAATTTGAGTGGGTAGTTTGATGACATCACCATTACACATGTGAATGATTCAAGGGGAGTTCATCATATTTTTGTGATCAAATTAGTCCCTATTTTCCATGTGTTAAATATCATGTCATGTGCCTAAACGTAGTCAAAGATATGTGGGTGCAAAATTAGGCTCTCAAGAATTTTGACAGTGTTTTCTATGTTCAAATAGAGCTGAATAAGCATGTTGATTATGCCTATATTTGTACACATGGAGGTTTCAAGAGGAAATGGTCATATGGGTTTGTTTAGTATTGTGCCTAGTTCTTATGTAATAAATCTTAGGTCATGCGCCTAAGCATGCCAAAATATATGTAAGTGCAAAGTTGGGCTCCTAGGAAGTTTGACATTATTTTCTCATACTTGGCCAAATTTGCATGAAGCAAGAAAGAGCTGAGTAAGTAGTTGGTAATGGTACATCTTTCATTAGTGGATGTTTTAGAACAAGATTATCATATGGGTTTGTTTAGTTTTTATCTTATTTGATTTTCATTAAATTTTGGATCATACGCTAAAGTGCATCAAAAGATATGCATCTGCAAAGTTGGCCTTCCAAGTAATTCTTGACATTGTTGGCTATGTGGTAAAAAAATATGAGTAAATAGATTAAAGGCATTATATCTCACACATGTGAAGGATTAAGGATAAGTTTGACTCATGGTTAGATTCTCTTATGTGAGGAGATTATATGGTTCAAATTTGAGAACATGCAAAGTGAGCGAGGTAAAAGTTATTGAGGTTCAAAGTTGGCTTCTTAAACAAATTGAAATGATTCCCATACTTAGCAAATTTTGCACAAGGTAAAGTTTGAACATCATCAATAGAGCGCATTGATTTAAGATGTCAGGAAGTAATGAGATGGTGCCAAATGTTCAATGTTTAACGCTATGCAAAGATAAAGATCGAGCTTCTTCCAAGGATCAATAGTGAATGGATGATTGTACAAATAATGATCAATGATTCACATTAAATTCAATAGGTCAAAATGCACATTAAATTCAATAGGTCAAAGTGATAGCTATTTAGCATTATTAAATACTGAGGTATGTATAGAATATTGATGGTGCATGTTGAGTCAATATTGAAAAAGTGCACAAGATGAGGTCAACATGTTCAAGGTTTAACATTTGGCATTGGTGCATTATGTGTTAAAGGTTGAGATTTATATAATAAGATTGATGATGTGAATTTAATGTAAATATCAAGGACTTGAGATGATAACATTGTGTTGGAGGTTTAATTGTGACTGTTTGAATTCAAATATTTGAATTTCACAAAGGAAAGACTAGTACCTGGTTTTTAGCCATAACTTTCAATCTATGTATAATTTGACCATGTAGTTTAAATTAAATTTGTAGAGGACTCGAAGGTACATTTGGAAATATAAATTTTAATATTTAAAAGTGTGTATAGTCAAATTTATGAAGGTTAAAAGTTTACTGTGCATTTGTGTATGCTCTACAAGTAACCCGAGAAGGGTATTTGAGCTCGTTCTGATGTTATTTCAATGTCTCATGATGAATTAGCTATTTGGGATTATTTTGGACTCCATGAGGACCATATTTGTGTATTATGAAGGTTTAATCAATCTTATTTAGTATGAAAAAAGGCTTATAAGTTGACTATATATTCATTCATGGTGATTGTGTGCACAAAGTGTTATTTGAGCGAATTGTGCTTAAATCAAAGGGTATTATGATAGTTTTTGGAACTTAAAAAGGACATATAGATAATGTGGAATGGGTCCATGCTTTTGGAAAGTGTTTCTATGTTTCTTAGTTTGCTCGAAGAAGTATCAAAGAGTTGAATGGGTCTCCATAGGACCTAAAAGTAACTTAGGCCTATTTGAAAGTGGATTTGTGTGACCCATGTGAGATGCCAAAAGGGTGAAAGCATGTATTATGGATAAGAAGGAAAAGATTGTGGAATTGATAATTCATGAATTCTCTATATATAGTAAAACCAAATGTGATGGTTTCTAGGTTTTTGTGGAAGACTTTTGAAAAGACTTGTGCAAGGTGTATGTGAGAGTTATGGAGTGATAGAGGTAGAGTGCTCAGTTTATGAATTGATGAGCAGAGTAGATTGATGAATGTGTATATGACCTATAGGTCATATTTTTAATGTCAAAAAAGTGTTCTTGTAGTTTGAGGATATGTAAAGAGGTTTTAGTTTTCATATGAAGACAATTTGAGTGAAGAAGGATAGAGATTGTGGCATGCCTATGTGAAAGGCCTATTTGAGATAGAGAGAGTTTTTTCAAGGGTTAGATAAGTAGAGATCCATCATCAGATGTTGAATACATTATTTCTATGTTGGAGGTGTTCCCTTCAAAGGAGGGTCTAAAGGACTTGATTTTCTTTAGGGGTAGTTGTTACTTATGAAATAGGTGTTTCACTAAAGACATATGGTCAAGAGGATTTGATCAAGGTTTTCTGGTCTAAAAGAGTTGACCAGTCTCTTATTTATAATTTTTTATAGGACAATTAGTCCATGTGTTGTAGGCTTGAGAGTGGGTTTTAATCCCCATGAGGGTTTCCCAAAGGAACTATGTGTTATGTGTTTGATTTTGTGTATGCATTAAATGAATGAGCTCTCTTATTAATATTTCTTGATCAAGTTGGTCTATGTTGAATGTTCAATAGTTTGAAGGGACTGCAATTGAAATAGAAATAACTGGGCACATTGATTCACCCCCCCTCTCAGTGATTGTACCTCTAACAAAATAGAGGAACAATCAGTGATTGGAAATGAATTCTTATCATCACCTTTCTCCTAATGGCTTCCCTCCAAGATGTCCAAACTAATGTTCCAATGCTATTTGACTTGATTGTGAATTGATTTATAGTGGCTTTGAGATGGATATATTAACTTATTTGGATGCTAGGATGGATGCAATGTAGTATGAGGGATTAGGATGGCTGGTCTATGGATGCAAGAATGGATTATGAGATTTATAATTAGTCTAGCCATGCTCCAAGCATGGCTATTTATAGGTTGATGGAGGAGGTTTTAGATGAATTTTTAAATCATTTAGAACTCTCTATTTTAGAGAATTCTATAAAGTTAGGGAGAGTTCTAAATTTAGAGGTTTGTAGATTAGATTAGGGGATAATAATGATTAGTTATGGTTTTAGGGAGGTTTAATGCTGATAGGGGTGTAGAAAAGGCTAAAGATAGGTTAGATAAAAGGGTAGGTTGGAATATATATGTATTTTTAATTGGCAATTGGGGCTAGTGGCTAATTAATGAGGTGATATTAGTGTTTAGATGGAGTGTTAGTGGGATAATGAGGGGATTAATTTGTCATGGGGGTATAGAAAGGTTAGTGGGATGTAGGATATATATGATAGGGAATAGGATTTAATTAATTGGTTAGGATTGTGGTTACAATATTAAATAGTGGAATTAGTGGGATAATTAGAGCGAGAAAATCTAGGTGTATACAGTTAATAGTTGAAAGAAGAAAGAAGGTATGATGTGAAGCAAAACGTTATTCATTTCATAATTTTTTTTAAAGAAAAAACATATTTAATATAAAAATTAGAACCAGATAAACAACATTCTTGGAATACGAAAATTGCATAGATCTTTGATAGGTACCGATAATATTTTTGCCTACACTAAACCCAAGGCTATAACTTTGAGAAGTATTTTGGTTGGTTCTCAACATTGTGTAGAGATATATTATCATATCATATTTTATTTTTCATTATAATTCAACAAAGAAAAGGATTAATTTTAGGTAGGTAGGTGTTTTTTTAATTTTGATCATGTATTATTTTTAGTACTAGATTAGATGGGAATAATTGTGGTTAGTGGTGCTTTTATTCTTTTCAGGAGTAAAAAGCAAATAAAATATGTTCCTTATAGTGGTAGTTGTAATTTACCTATTTCTATAGCTGGTCTTGGACAAATAAATAAAAGGTCAAAAAGTGAATAAACAACTTGATATTTACTATACTAGTTTATTTACCGCACATATGATATCTCTATGTAATCTCAAAAATTGTAAAGCCTAAGCATTCACAGAATATTACCTCATCAAGAATTTGCAATAATTTAATTTTAAGGTTGAATAAAAATTGAAAATCATAAAAATATTAAATACAAATTAAAGTTAAGACAATTGAGACATCACACAAATGTATGGCCATCTGAAAAGATAAACACAACCTCAAATGCTTGGGGTGTATTAGTTGGCTTTCATCTTCCAAACATTTTAATTTTTTCCTATAGTTTCCACAAAAAAATGTCATTATATTTTTTAAAAAATCAAAATTAAACTTCTCTATCATACAATTTAAAAAATTATGCTTCAATAGGGATTGAATGTACTCAAATCATTGAATTTTTTCCACCTTTTGACTCAAAACAACTTGGTCAAACCTTTCAAGACTCGACTCCAACTAGATGTTGATGCCAAAATTTTGGGAGTTGTAACTATGAACAATTTTAGGGACAATAACACATAATCAATATGACACAATATGAATTGATCTATTTTTCTAGTGATTTCTCATTGACTGAGAGCAATACCCATGTATGTGCTAGTTCCTTCATATTATTGAATCATAATTTTTATTTTCCATTGGCTATCACCTTGTTTTATATAAATTGATTTGAGTTTTAAATCCATGCTAGTTGTTGATCTCATGAGATTCAATCTAGGCCATCCATTGAGTGAAATCTATTAGAATGTAATAATATGATTCTACAATAGATTTTGATCATGATTCATATATAGAAAGAGAGAAAAAATAGGACTATGATTAGATCATTTATTCATTCAATGGAAAAAATTTCTTCATTCATGGGACTACAATTCATTAATTTCATTCATCCATAAGATTACAATTTATTAGTTTTACATATAAAAGTTAAGACAATGGAGACATCACACAAATTTATTATTGTTTTTATGGAGGTTTTGGATTTGGCTTGAAAATAATTTTTTTTAGATCCAACCCTATATCAATGTTACAAATAAATTTAATACCACCAATATGTTAATGCTCTAGTAAGAGAAGGATGCATGGTAATAAAACTCGATTGGGCATAGAGATTATGTTCATGAAGGAAATATAGTTAGTTTCATGTCTACAATGTCAAATTTTTGCAAAAATAAAACTTGGTTGGGCATAGAGATTATGTTTTTAGACTGGTATCTCAAGAAATAATTTATTATAATTAGATTTTATGTAGTAAGTGTAATTCCTTACAAAAATCAAAACATATTACAAAGAGGATTTTAATCTTGGCATACGTAAGGTGAATGTAAAATGTAGATTAGATGTATTTTTTTGGTCAAATAGAAAATAAATATTTTCCTTCTTTGCCTTTTTCTTGTGGAGGGTTAAATTTTGAGAGGAAAAGATTCCATGTTGCTAAAAAATTATCAAAGTATTATTATTTCGGTGTAGATTTTTATTGGAAGCATTATCCATGCAAAATCTTGAATTAAAAATGTACTATAATGAATAAATCTTAAAAAATTATTCACCATGAAAGCAAACCCTAATTATAAAAACTAAAGAATGAAGAGACTTTGAATGATGTTTTAAAATTAATGTAATAAACTCTAGATGAGCAAGGTGTCGTTATTAAGATATTATCCAAATACTTGTAAAATTTTAGCCCATAAGTAATATAATAAATTTTACGAGAAAGTGATCATTCCATCTACAATAAAAATTTTAGGTGTAATAAACAAATTACTTTAAGAAACAAATATACTAGTTTTAGCAAAGGTTCCTAGAAAACCTATTAGAACATGTTAATGTGTGTTTTTATATGAAGTATGCTACAAGTTTAATATATAGGCAAAATTATAGAAAGATTGAGTATTCATTAAATTTAAAATTGCATGTTTATTCAAAAAACGCAAACTTGAATTATATAGAGTGGTACTTCATGTTATGTAATTAAACATATGTAAGCAAAATATAGTATACATTATGCACAAAAAAAGTACAATAATACATTCAAAAAACCCATCATCGAATCTCTATATTCATTACTATATTTCAAAACCCTTTTCTTTATAATCTATCACTGTATATATACCTAAAAATATTTTTCACTTCACAATTTGTCTTTCCATTTCTAGCTTAGAGAAGGTTTTTTTTGTATTTTTAGTCTTTTGGGATACATACATTATATAAATTGATATACATTGCACACTTGTCATGCATCTACACTCTACGGTTTTACAATCTTAAGTCTACTACCAACACTTTTACAAGCTTAAATAGTTGTCTCATCCTGATACAAAATCATAAGAAGTGTCTTGTGTTGGAGCTAGTATAATTTCTTGCACTAAGGGGTTGGTTGACAAACATTACTTCCATTAATTTCTCAAGGTGTCATTTACTGGTTTTAATCACTTATGCACTACTTAGTTTCCATTTAGGTTTTCAACTAAGCATTATACCAATCTACCACCATTGCAAATTTTCAATAGATTAACATAACCATGAGGCTATCCTTTATGAGTTTTTAACCATCCTATAGACACCAAAAATCTGCACATGATGGTTTCAAATGTCACAACTCCCATAGACTCCTTTAGGCCCAACCTTGGCCTCTCGACCACAAACCAGACCTAACCCAAGTCAGTTTAACTTACTGGATGAACCCATCCTTTTAACCTAACTTGAACTTGAACCTCAACTGATGATGATCACTCTAACCATCAATGATCACCCTGACCATCGATGGTCACCCATTAAATTTACCTCACTTTTCTATAATTAGATTGTCTAATTAGTGTGCAAGCCCATGTATGTTAAATTTAAAATTAGATATCAAGTTGGACCCCTTTTTCAATGTCTTGTTTCACCTATCGTCCCTTTCCTATAAGAAGAGAGGAGTAAGAGGTGAAAAAGGATCCATCCATGACTTCAAGAGCTTTTGCATCCAAAGTTTCTTTATAGGTCACTTCTTCTAGCTATCTAGTGATCCAACCATCACATCAGAGATCCAAATTTCTCCCACCCCTCGACTGATAGATAAGTACTATTCCTCTACTAGAATCATGCCAAACTCTATCAATGAGCCAACCACCTCAACCATTCACCAGATCAACCTCTGATAAGCTAAGTATTCATTTTCAATCTTACAATTACTTTGTTTCCATTTTGAAATCAACCTAACATAAACCAATCTCCTAGAGTTTCCTTATATAATCCCATCAATCTAACCTTTTATTACCCAAACCCAACACATAGTAACCACTGATGTTCTATCCAATCCTTGAAAATTATCTCTACCATCGATAGTTACCTCAACCATCGATGGTCATCTCAACTGCCAATGGTTGCACCAATCACTGATGGTCACTATGGCAGAAGATAATAGTAAGCTATGTTCACCCACCTACCTTTAATAAAATTCAACTTTCTTTTCTTGTACCTATTCATAGATCCCAAAGCTATTTTCTAAACCACACCCAACCTATTTACCATCAGTATTGACCTGCTTATCATTATATTAGACATTTTAGTCTATCTATTTATCAAGCATCTCTTGTATTTGATTTTATTAACTTTTGATTATTGATGCAAGTAATTTATCTTCTATTTTATAAACTTAATTATTTAAAACATATGGATTGATAGGCCTTGAAGAAGCTCTTACTTCCAAGATCTAACTAGCACTAGGAAATCCACCTAGCTATCTGTCTAACCAACCATTTGATTTAGTGTTATCTTATTTATAGGTCATTCCTCCCAAGTGAAAGAGGAGATCTCTAAAATCATCTAATTCAACGTGCACACAACTAAAGAGGTTTTTCAACCATACCCGTATCTAGTTTCTTTCTTCTTCCTCTCTTGGAATATACGCTGAAATTCTTTGAAACATTCTAGCACGCCTAGTGGGACCCTTTTAGGATAAAATGACTAATTTAAAGTCATCTATCTCTGGTGCTCACATATTATCATATGACTATATCTGTAATGAAGCCATTCACCCATCTATCCCTATCAGACCATATCCTCCTCAATGGGAACTTCCCAGCTTTTCCAAATTTCAAAGTAAGGAGGATCCCCAATAATACCTCAGGGTGTTTAGGCATGCATGTTATTTGATTGCCTATGATGATTCCCTCCTTATTTTTACCTTCCCCATGTCCTTATTTTGTCTAGCATTATATTGGCATAGTACCATAACCAAACAGTCTCTCTTCTCCGTCACCTAGCTAGCCCAAACTTTCTTGGATCACTTTTCAATAAACATCTCCAGGAAAGCTTCCATCACTGACCTTTATTGTATTTGGTAATTTGATGATGAATCTATTGCTAATTTTGTAGCTCATTTGAGGAGCCTAATCAATAAACTTTCTTTCTCTTTAATCCAAACTAAACTAATAAAACTTTACCATGGTGCATAAGCTAGAAAATAGAGCCATCGATAAAGGAAAGTTAAATTTAAAGAACAATAACTCTACCTACAAAACCAATGAGACCTCTTCATCTAAACCAAGCAACCAAACCAACACCAATACCAAAACCAAGGGAACTATGAATGTAGTAGTCCTTAAAACCATTTCTCCACCATCTATTTATCAAACAAAATCTTCTAACTCTTCAAAACAAAACATGAGAAACCAAAACCAAAATAATTAGAAGTAATTTACCCCACTTGGGGAATCTTATGCTTTAACCCTAGAGAAGTTTTTGAAAACTAATTTCATACAACTTCCTCCCATCATACCCCCTTCATAATTTGATTCTTCTCATCTTGGACCTAGTCAGTACAATGAGAATGACCTATGTTCTTTCCATCGAGTAGTGGGTCATGACATTAGTAGGTGTAATACCTTCAAAAACATTGCCTAAACCCTCATTGATAAGGGGAAACTTGTGTTGGAAAACCCCAACACACCTCCAAACCAAGCCCTTCACATTTTTAGACAACCTTTTCCCAATCATCACCTACCAAAAGTGAGTGCAAAAAAGTTGAGTGTTCTCATGATGCCCATACAATCAATATGGTTCTTGACACACTCATTGCTGAAGAACCTACCATCCAATCTAATTTTTCTTCACCCTCTCCACTTATTGAGGTAGCAGAGTTACCTTCTTTCTTTGGAGACCCAAATTGAGGAAGTAACCTTTTCCCTTCCTGTACTTATTGAGGTAGTGGAGACATTAACCCCTCCTTCAATTGACATACTAGAGCAAGCAACCATCACCACTTTACCTCCACCCTCAATTACTAAATAATTCACTTCCCTTTTAGAGATCACTTCCAAGGAGAAAACCACCATATCTGCATCTCCCATAGAGGAACCACCCATCCAAACCTTGCATCCTTTTATTGATGAAAATGATAAGGTTACTATTCCCCTTTCTCAACTTATGGGTTTATCTTTTGATCCCACTGCCTAGGGAATGAGACCACTCTATAAACCATTCTCTAGGCTAGTTCAGAGATCAGAGTTTGTCTCCAAACTTGACATGGATCAAGCCAAATTTTGGAAACAATTAGGGATCCCTTACATATCTAAATAGGAACCTCAAACCACCTCTTTGTTAGACCAACCCATGACTTCTATTATCCAACCCTCCATCATATCAATTAAAACAATGAAAATCTCTACCAACCCAACCATTTATCAACCATCTAAAATAACCAAATCCTAAACAACAAAATCATCCTTTATCACTACAACCAAACTAACCAAAACCCTTGGTGTCTTTTCTATATAGAGCCTTAATCATCTATCCTTGAAACTGGAGCTAACCTCACCAAACCTACCAACCAAGCACCAAACCAAATCAACCAAGGAGGTAAAACCAACAAAAGGATAAAAAGAAAGACTTCTACCCCCCTCAACCTTGCCCTCTATATTGGGGCCTCATCCCTCTACTTTGATTAAGAATCTAAATATCTTAACCAAAACCCAACCACTACTCTTGGTTATGCCATCACTCTTACTTTTTGACACAACCATTTGCACCAAACCAATAATAACCAAACTAGCTACCTTGACATCTTCTACCTCTAACCTATCAACTTCTTTACCTAAACCAAAATCACCCATTAATAATGCCACCTTACCCAAGACCCCTACCACCAAGCCTATTTCTAAAAAGACTTCTATCTCACCAACCAAAGCTAGAACCTTTAAAACCTTTCCACCTTTAGCTGAGTCTTACTCAACTATTTTCCAAAGGTTATTACAAGCCTCTTACTTAAACTTACCTTCTATCAGACCATTTGACCCTCTTGGTCCAAAAATAGTCTAGTATAATGACCACCAATTATATGCCTATCATAAGACACCATAATCCATTAGCTTTATGATGAAGATGATCTATTAATAGATGAACCTTCCATGATCCTATTACAAATCCAAGAACTAACAACCACTACCCAATGCCTACCCACTCCCTTACTCTCACCTCAGAATGATAAGGAATCAAACCAATCTCCTATGCCAACTCTTCCCTCTCTCCATACTATCCATGTGGTCACATGATCACACACCTAACAAAAGGATAAGGGGAAGGCTAAAGTATCCATCCCATGGACATACCCATCTTCCACCTCCTAACCAAGTAAAATTCAAGCACCTTCACCTTCAGCCAAATCCAAGGTATCTATCTTAGGTACCTCTCAATCCAATCCCTTTGAATCAATCAAAAGAGTGGTTCTTAAATAACTTCACCAAACCCTGGTAAAGATGAGCCTATACGAGTTGATTTCTACTTCACCCCATCGTTGCCAAGAAATGATAGAGGCATTGAAATCAATAAAGGTCTAACCTAAAGACCCTCAACCTTTGGTAGCCTTTATTGGTGCTCTCTAAATTTCTAACCTTGTCACCTTCAAGGATTTATAAATACCTTCTATCCACCCTGGTGACCTGGATCACCCTCTTTCCATCACTACCTACATCAACCAAACCTGCATCAAAATTGGAATGTGAATTCTAGTATTATGTTTTATTGGGATGACCTTAGATATGATCCATGGGTTATGTACCATCTACCTTTCATCATTGCATCAAATTTGAGCATGAAGGTTAGGTTATCACTATACAAGCTAACCCAAGTCCCTTTTCATCATGAAACATGACTTATTGACCCAACAATGTCCTCCTACCTCCATCTAGCACACCCTCATCAACCAAACATAAGCCCTCAACCATGAAGGATGAAGGCATATCTCCTTCAGCCAATGAGGCATATACTAGCTCATCAATCCCCTCAGATCAAATTCCCACCATAAACCACTTGGAATCCACATTCCAACATCTTTCACTTGGGGATTATTTCCTCCTCACCCTTGACACTTTCCCTACTCCCCAAGAGTATCAAAAAATTGACCACCAACTTGGTTATGAATCTAATATCATAACCATTATCCCTTTTGGGCCTTCAAACTATCAAATCCATTTCATTTATGGAGGATTTGACAAACCCCTTTGTGCTTCCATCACCTCCTTTTCACCTTGTCCATTCACCTCTTATTTTTCCTACTTAGATAAATTAGGGGTTGTCAAGACATACCTTCATAGGTGTGCTTAGAAGGGATTTGGTCTCAGATGATATGAACATGGGCTGCATGAGTTGATTTCAATCAAAACCAGAAAGCCTCATGAGAAACATTGCCTTGGCTTCATTCCACCCATAAAGAAAACCAAATTACCTACCTCCACCATTGTTGAGGAAGACATCCCTTCCTCACCAACCACTTCTTCACTTGAGTGTGAGGATGATGGCATCATCCCACCTAACACTTTATTTAACAACATGACTAGCCTTGGACCCATAACTGATCAAAAGGAAGGGGCAATCATAACCATCCCTATGACCCATCTTGAGATGATAGGAGATGAATCTCCTACCATTAATACCATTTAGTGTCAAGATGATGATTCCATTCTCACCTACCTTAGTGCACTATATTCTTCTATCTAAAAATCACTACCTCCTAAAACTTTGACCATATTGAATGAATCCATCATGGATATCAACTTGGGTCCTCTAGAGAACCTTCACATTGTCAAAATTGGCTAATCATTGAATTTTAAGGAACTTTAAGATTTCCCTTCCTTCTTGCAAGACCACAACATAACATTTACTTGGTTTTATAGTGACATGCTAGGAATTGATCCCTCAATCACTACCCACAACATAGTCACCAATCATGATGTTAAATCTATCAAATAGAAACTTTGATGAATGCACCCTTGCATATCCCTTGTCAAAGAAGAGCTTCAATGTCTCCTATCTATCAATTTCATTTAACCCATTAACTATTCCTAATGGGTCTCAAACATCATGCTTATCACCAAATCCATAGGGGGACTACACATTTGTGTGGTATTTCATGACCTCAACCTTGCTTGCCCCAAAGATGACTTCCCTCTACCAAACATTGACCAGCTAGTTGATCTTACAGTCAGCCATGAGATGTTATCTCTCATGAATTTATTTTTAGGATACAATCAAATCTTAATACCCCACTAAAGATCAACACAAAACTACCTTTATCACCCCATGGGGGACCTTCTACTATAGGTTCATGCCTTTCAGTCTAAAGAACATTGGTATAACCTACCAACGTGCCATGACTTATATCTTCCATAACCTTATCCAAAAAATTATTGAGGACTATATGGGTGACCTTCTTGGGAAATCTAGATATCATAAGGATGATTTATCCATTCTCAAAATTATCTATTACCATGTCTACCTTAACCCCAAGAAGAGCATTTTTGGGGTCTTGTCAGGAAAGCTCCTTGGCTTTATCATTTCCCTTCAAGGAATCAAAGTTGATCTTACCAAAATCAAATTAGTCCTCAACATGCTTCCTCTAATCAACTTAAAGCAACTCCATAGTTTTCAGGGGAAGATCCAATCTATTCACCATTTTATCTATTAGCTTTTATATCGATGCTAGCCCCTCCACCACCTTCTGAAGAAGGATGTATCTTTTAAGTGAAATGATGACTATCAAAAAGCCTTTGATTCACTTAAAAAGTACCTTTTGTCTCTACATATCCTCACCCATCCCAAGGATGATCAAAATTTATACCTTTATATCTCCACCACTGACCACTCTTTAGGGCCCATGCTCGCTTATCGAGATGAGCAACACAAAGAGAAAACCATCTACTACATTAACTATATGCTATAGAGTATGATACCCAGTACACTCATATCAAGAAACTTTGCTTAGGTCTAGTCTTCATGGACACCAAAATTCAACACTACCTTCTCAACCATAAGACCTATGTCATAACCAATACCAATCCACTCAAGTACATGCACTCCAAGCCATACCAAAACTAATGTATGGTCAAGTGGCTCATGATTTTAGTTGAGTTTAACCTTGATTTTATTTAGCATAAGTTAGTCAAAGGGAAAGTCATTACTAACTAATTGGCTGATGCACCATTAATAGACAATTAATCTCCTCCTCTTGATTTTCCCAATGAGTCTATTATGACCCTATCTTAAGCATACTTCACCTATCAAGTAACCATGTTCTTTGATGAATCAAAGTGTCAATATGGTGGGGGAGTGGGAATCATCCTTATTCCCCTTCATGATGAACCTCTTCCTTTATCCTTCAATCTAGGTTTCAAATGTACCAACAACATGGCTGAGTATGAAGCCCTAATCATAGGCCTCTAAACTGTGTTAGCCTTGGGAGTCAAAATGATCAACATCTTCAATAACTCTCAATTTGTGGTCAATCAAATCATTGGATCTTACTAGTGTAAGAATGATGTTTTCTAATAGCACAAATAATTAGTTGATGAACTCTTAACATCATTTAAGCATTACCATAGCCAAGCCATCTTATGATTTGTGAACAAGTTTGTCAACACCATCGCTTCCCTCATGTTTAAGATCCCATCTTCATCCACTAACTCTAAGCTATCAGTCATTATCCATTGACTTATCAAGCCCTCCTATGTCAAATCAGATTCTCCCACCATCTTCAATGTAGAGGCAAACCAACCTGACCTCTAGTATCAACAAAACTTTGACTATCTTAACTTGGCCATTATTCCCTCTGGTCTTTGTAGGAATGTTCAAAGAGTGTTTATCTAGAGTACCTCATGTTACACCATTATGGGGGGAATTCTTTATAAATGTGGCTTTGATGGTCTCCTCTTCTATTGCCTATACAGTCATGAAGGCTCTCATGTTATCAAGGAAATATATGATGGGATATGTGGGGGACACTTTAGTGGCCTCACCATGGCTAAGTGCATCCTTCATCTTGGCTATTACTGGCCTACCCTTAACCAAGACTACTATGATTATGTGAAAAATTATGTTAGGTATCAACAACATGCCAATATAAATTATGTACCTAGCCATAATATTCATGTATCCATTAATTTTTGGCCCTTCTCATAATGGGTTCTAGACCTTATTGGTGAAATTAATCCACATTATTCATAGTGACACCATTATATAATCACTGCAATTGAGTATTTCACCAAATGGGTAGAGGCTATTCCTTTGGTCTCAACCGAAAGCCAAAAATATTATTGACATCATAAACCATCACATCATTTTTAATTTTGATGTTCCTCAAAAAATCATCATTGATAATGGAAAATATTTTAAAAACAAACAAGTCTAGGGTCCTTATGATCATTTGTCATCAAGCTTAGTTTCTTCTCACCCTATCATCCTCAAGCTAATAGACAGGCAGAAGCCTCTAACAAAACTCTTAACAACATGCTCACTAAAATGGTCAATGCATCAAGTTGAGATTGGAATATTCACATCCCCTTTTCCTTATGGGAATATAATAACAACATTCAAACCCTTATGGGTGCTACACCATTTTTTCTTGTGTTTAGAGTAGAGGCCATTTTGCCTCTCGAGGTCCATATTCCTTCTCTTTGTATATATTTTTAGGATCTCATTTTTGAGGATGATTATAATCAACACCATTTATCCCAACTTGAGATACTTGAAAAGTTTCACTTAGTTTCCCTTACCCATATTCATGTCTATCAAGAGTGAATCAAATGTGTTTGTAACAAACACCTTAACGTGTGATAATTCAACATTGGAGACCTCATCTTAAAGGAAAACCAACATGATTTAGGGGCATCCCATGAGGGCCCAAAAATGGTTTAATTTTTATCTATATATGGTATAATAGTTGGTTTATAAGTGATATAGGTCTTAAGTAGTCTATATGTGAAGTCTAGATGATCCCAAAGTGCATAAAATTTGAATTATTCCTTTTCTTGCCAAAAGTTCTATTTTGAATATTCGAATCTTGTAAAGACTTGTCTAAGGAATTTTGAGAAATTTGAGAGAGTGTCAAGTTGTCATAAAAATTTCAAGGTGATTTAGACCCTATATAAGTTACATGACATGTTCATGAGTCAAGGTACAATGTAGTCATATTATGTAAGATCATGAAAAGTGCAATGTAACCAACCTCCACGTAATCAAAGGCATCAAGATTCAGTTATGCCTATTTGGAGGTGTAAAAGAGAGTAAAATTTTGGATGTTAGTGTGTGATTCCATTCTAATATATGAATATAAATAATGGAAAAAAATTTGTTAAGAAGACATGATGGATGTTTGTAAACTCTAGTAAATAATGAAAGATAAACAGACCCTGCTGAGGTCTTTTGACATTTTTGCTTATTGTAAATGTGTCTGATTAATGAAAGAATGAGGTTGAGATTGTTTATAAATGTGGTTGAAATATAATACATATGTGATTTAAGATAGAGTTATAACGAATCTAAGAATACAAGTTCCCTGTCAGGAGAAGAGAAAACAAACCCTTGTTTTGAAATAAAATGAATGTAGACCCCTATTGGTTATTTAAGATTATTGTTTACACTATATGTTCTTGTTGATAAAGGATTGAATGTGTTAATTGTTTTGTAATTTGATTTTAATATAATACAATATTTTTAAAATGTATATTTACTTTAAGATATAAGCAAAGGAGAACTCTGTTTAGAGGTGGCAGTCTTAAACCTTGTTTCTTGGATTGTTGACTGTGACTAAGACTGAGTGCTCATTTATATGCTTTAAGTGGCATTGGTATTAATTTAGAATTGTGTTTTAAAAGATACTATAGGTTATTTTAACTATGTTAAAGTGTAAATTTTAAACAAGACAAGAATATTGATGACGGTTATGAACCTATTCATGAAAACCCTATTTCCTATAATAGAGCCCATATTACGTGACTGGGTAATGGAAGTCTTGGAAAGATATGATCAAGAATCAAGTTGGAATGATAAATAATGATTTTGTGAGTTAAATTTAATCATTGTAAAAATTTTATAACCTTTTTATTTATCCAATAATGTGTTAGAAGATTCAAATATTAACACATGAATGTAGTTATGGAGTTTTCTTATACAGTTAAGTGCGTGTTGGCATAAAAAGTTGTAACAGTGGATTGATTTGAGACAAATAAGGATTTTAAGTTGTTTAAAAGGTAATAAAAAATGTTTTAAACCCATTTGGAATCTTTTATTATATTTTATAATGCACTCAGTAGAATTTAATGTGTTCTCAGGCTGTGATTGAGACAAGAAGCCCGAAACCTAGGGTTTTTAAGGAATAGGAAGATTGTACCATAAATTTTTGTTTAAAATTTGTGTAAAGATCAATAATAAGGTATGTGAAAATAGTTTTGAGTTTATTTTCTGTGATCATATGTCTAAGTATGGATTTTGAAGACTATTGGTAAACTAGACCCTATCAGACCTAATTAGGGTAAATAAAGTTAAAAATCAAGTTAGAAGAGTGAATTAAGTAAAGATTTAGGGTATATAATATTTTGGAATGATAGTGATAATTATAAGGTATTGGAATCAAGTTTTAGTTCTCAATTTGGAGAAGTTACAATTCCATACAGAAGGGAAATTGATTAAAACAGGGCTAGTAGGAGGGTGACAATTGTATCCAGAGTGGTGTAAAGGGATAAGTTGAGAGTTGGATAGTTTTAGAGAGTTGATGAAAGGTTAGAGAGGGTAATGAAACCCATGAAAAAAAATATAAAATCATTTTTAAGTAAAAGAACCAAGGTGAATTAGTAAACCATTGTATGAAGAGTCAGTCTAAGAGTCTAATGCAAAGGAAGTATTGTTAGACACAAGGATAAGAGTGATAACTTGGTATATTATATACATCATTTTAGTATTAGAGTGAGGGAAATATTTTGTGGATTGTTGAAAGATTTGATAATATGTGTTTTGAAGTGAAATACAGGACATGTAATCAAGGATAGTGCTACATGACAAGAGCTAGTAGGGATGATGAGTTGGTCAAGAGTATGGTGGACCAAGTAACATAGCTGATTGATATATTAGAAATGAGGATGGAGGATATTGAAGATGTTATCAGGGAGAGAGATAAAAGAGTATAAATAGAATAAGGGAATGGTAGGTAGTAAGGTAAATCAATACCTTTGTAGGTAAGGATGGATGAGAGAGAATAAAATGGTGGTTCAAGAGAGACCATAAGTGCATGCAATAGTTCAAGAAAATGGCATGGGGTAGCACCATGAAAGAGAGATTAGACCATTGGTAGATGAAATATCAAATAATTATGAAGGTCTAATGAAGAATGGACCAATATAGAGATTTTAGGGGTAATGCTGGAATTACCATAGAGAGGGACATAGGGTAGCAGAGTGTCCAAGGAATGTGAGAAGCAATATGCAATAAAAGAGAGTAAGAGAAGAGAATTAAGATAGAAGGTATGATATGAATGAGTCACTACTCATGAGGGGATTCTTAATGTAGTAGAATCAATCTAAGGAACCAACCCAAAGGAGAAGTATATTCAAAAGTAGATGCAAGATAAGAGGTAAAGTGTGTAATCTAGTTATTGACGGAGGTAGTACTAATAATATTGTATCTTTGGAGATGGTGTAAAAGTTGGGATTGAAGAAGATGCCACATCTATAACCATATAAGGTTGCATGGGTTTTGAAAAGACATCAAATATTGGTAAGTGAAAAGAGTTGGGTTGAATTTTAGGTAAGAAGGTATAAAAATCAAGTGTTATGTGATATTTTGCTTATAGATGTGTGTCATTTATTGCTTAGGAGACCATGGAAGTTTGATAGACATGATATACATGATGTTCAAGCTAACACATATGCTATTAATTATCATGGAAAGACATATTCACTTGTACCATTGAAAGGTGAAGAAGATAACAAAGATGAGAGGATCACGATGGTGATGATGAGAAGGTAGTATTATAGTCAAGTAATGGAGAGTTTGGGTTTGATCAAAGCACCCAAGAAAGAAGAAGAGGTGAGTTGTGTTGAGATGATTGATATGCAAAATTTTGAGTCCACAAAGATGGACATGAGAAAGATAACATAAGAATATAGGTTGGCAGCAAATAGTTTTCAAATGAAGGAAGGTATAACACCTAAGAGAGTGCACAAGCATGAGAGTCAAGAAAAGCATGACAACCAAGTCCATGGAAGAGAAGACAATAATATAATGATTGACATAGTAGCTAAGATGGATGATAAATGGCTTGGGATTGACACCAAGAAAGTGAAGAGGTTGGAAGTTGAATTTTATGAGAATGAGGCAGCCCATGAGAGAGCCATAAAGGCTCCAAATTGTATTGCTAATAAGTTGATTTGTGATGAAAGAGAAGGTATGGAACAAGCAACTCAAGAAGTGGTGGTAGATGAACACAAAAGTTTAAAAAAGAATCTTGAACAAGATAAGGATGTCCAAGAAATGGAAAATATACAGCAGTCCCATGAAAAAAATCAAGGAGATGGGATAGTGAAGATGAGTGTTCAGCCCATGGATATGCAGGAGAGTGAAGGTAGTCAATATGATGTTGATGAACAACAGTAAATCCAAAGTGTACATATGTATGAGGTATGTAAAAAACAATTAGAAGTGATGCATTAATTGGAATGGGTAGCATAAGGAGAATTAGTGAAGGAGGAAGAGGAATGCATACTTTCAACAATAGTTAAATATGGAGTTAAGGAGAAGGAGAATCAGTTTGTAGGAGAGAAAGAGTGGTACACACTTGCCAGGTAAGAGGTAACAAACATGTTTTATTTCACAATTTTTTTTTGTGTGTAAGTATGATATTGAAGGAGATGAAGTAGATAAGGACTAAATTTGAGGCCCAATTACATCTTCACCTATATGAGAGGCATGTAGAAGCAAACAACTTCAATGAGGAAGTTCAATGCATTCAGACAACAACATATACCAAATGAAACATCAAGAACATGTGGCAACATTTTCTCAGCTTAGTAGTAAGATGTAGGGGCATCCCATGAGGACCCCAAAATGGTTTAATTTTTTTCTATAGATGGTCTAATAGTTGGTTTATAAGTGATAGAGGTCTTAAGTAGTCTATATGTGAAGTATAGATGATCATAAAGTGCATAAAATTTGAAATATTCCTTTTCCTGCCAAAACTTCTATTTTGAATATTTGAATCTTGTAAAGACTTGTCTAAGGACTTTTGAGTAATTTGAGAGGGTGGTAAGATATCACAAACATGTCAAGGGGATTTAGACCCTATAGAAGTTACATAACATGTTCATGAGTCAAGGTACAATATTCATAGTAAGATCATGAAAAGTACAAAGTAACAAACCTCCACGTAGTCAAAGACATCAAGATTTAGTTATGCCTCTTTGGAGGGGTAAAATAGAGTTAGTTTTTGGATGTTAGTGTGTGATTTCATTCAAATAGATGAATAGAAATAATAGACAAAGATTTGGTAAGAGGACATGATGGATGTTTGTTAACTCTATTTAACAATGAAAGATAAATAGACCCTATTGAGGTCTTTTGACATTGTTACTGACTACAAATGTGTCTGATTAATGAAAGAATGAGGTTGAGATTATTTATAAATGTGGTTGCATGATAATAAATATGTGATTGAAGAGAGAGTTGGAAGGAATCTAAGACTACAAGTTCCCTATTAGGAGAAGACAAAATAAACCTATGTTTTGAAATAAAATGAATGCAAACCCCTGTTGGTTGTTTAAGATTATTGTTTACACTATATTTGTTTGTTGATAAATGATTGACTATGGTAATTGTTTTCTAATGTGATTTAAGGATAGTATAGTATTTATACAATGTATATTTACTTTTAGATATAAGCAAAGGAGAACCCTGTTTAGAGGTGGCAGTCTCAAATCCTATTTTGTAGATTATTGACTGTGACTGAGACTGAGTGCTCATTTATATGCATGAAGTGGCATTGATATTAATTTATAATTGTGTTTTCCAAGATACTATAAGTGATTTTCACTATTTGAAGGTGTAAAATTTAAACATTGGGCAAACCTCATGACTATGATGGATAGACTGATGGGATGAGGTCAAATGACTTAAAGGTAAGTAAGAAAGAAGTTAACACTCCTATACAACCCCTATGACTACTTATAAGTGTCCTTAAGGGTAGGGAATGTACACCTACAATAGGGTATTATGGGTAAGGGTGTCTCAGTCCAAAAAGAACATAGTTTATCCTTTTATGTAACATACTAAGTAAATCCAAGATGATTATACATGGTGTGTGACCTCAGAGAAGTTCCAAGGAGACCTATAAGCACCATGACCTAATGGATAAGGCCATATGTACCTACGGGTAGGGGAAAACATTGCATCTTATTCACAGTAGGGGAAAACTCAGTTTGGAGCTTTTATAAGGTGACAACAATGCATGGGAAGGTATCAAATGTCTTTTGTTCTCATGGTATAGTGAGGAGTCTTCTCACACTATAACCAAGCCCCAAAGAAGCTCATTAAACCTACAAAAGACCCTAAAAATCATATGTCCCAGTCAGAAGATAGTAAACTCAATTTTGAAGGGTAAATGTGCACTAGCAGGGTTAATGGGAAGCTCACATTTAGTGAAGTAATGTATGACCATATCAATGGATATGTTGATGAATTCATAAGCTACAAATAAAATAAAAATAAGCTTATATAGGCCCCAAATTCCTTGTATTGTACCTATAATAGAGTACATGCTAGTGAAGGTAGGGTAATACATAAATTAGCCAAAGAGATGGGCAGGGGTTAGAAGCAATGCAAAGTGGTTATGACTAATTAAAAAGTGTGTTCATAATCCTAATAATCCTGCAATATGGCCATCTAACTTCCTTACTTGGCTAAGGGGATATCAGTCCATACAATGAGCTAGGAAACCACTTGGCCCAATAGATGAACATGAGGAATCCAAGGAAAGGAGTTCCTTTGGATGAGTCAAAAGATCTATTAGCATGAATTGGATATGGGAAACATGTTAAATAAATATAGAGGCATTGTATTGTCTTGGATATGTCACTCTTAGGAAGGTTTGAGTAAAATGCAGGAAAATAGGCTTTTATAGGCCTTTTTGGGGTGTTTGGAGTTGGTTAGACACCTAAACCATGAAATAAAGCTAAACCCTCTAGTAAAAATTATCATTAGGACTTGGAAAAACTCCAAAAATATTCAATTTACCATGGGGATGAAGGATATACCTCACTATTTTGTCTCAGAGGTCAACCAGTCTAGGGAAATTAGGCTTTGGGAAAGTGAGCTAGTGAGTACAAAATGGGTAAAGGGATTGATATAAATATTTTGGAACTTATAGAAAAACTAGAAAAAAATTAGACACCTTAAGATCACCAAAATACCCCCTACACATAGTGCAATGAGGTAAGCTTTCACTAGGCCTGGTTAGTGAATGAGGAAAAAGGAAGAAGTGGAGTGTTTGGGGGGTTATGTGATGGTTTCACCAATTTTAATGAATCATGAATGAATGTGAAATACCATCTCAAGCATAAAATATCAGTTTAAGTAGATCAAACTTGTCGGGTACATGTTAAACCCTTTAGGCCTTCAAGGGACCTAAAACCAATTTGGGGTCCATCTTCATTTCACAGTCTTTGTGGGCTATCTGTATGATTTCAACATGTTAGGAATATGAAGTTAGACCTATATAAGATTTTAGAGTGAAAATAAACTTGTCAAAAATCTATTTTTATCTCAGAGAGGGTAAAAACATGAAATAAAGGTAAGAATAAGCTCGATGGGGTAACTTCAAATGCTCATATCTCCTCTAAGGCTTTACGTGGGATCTAAAAGAATTGGGAGAGGTTATCAAGGTCCATTGGCATCAAGTTTGCAACATCTAGTGGTAGATCCAATGACAAATATTTATAAACAAAGATTAAGACCAAAAACTACCTAAAACCCTACTAAACACTCAACTAGGACCTGATGGAGAAAACAAGCTTGGAGAGACATCCAAATGACATAGTTTGACCATGGAAGATATTGGAACTTATACAGGACTTACTCAAGATTCCTCCCATATAGATGATCTATATGGAATTGTAAATAAAACAAGAAAAATAGGGTATTTTTGACCATTTTTTATGTTGTGCATGTTCTAGGAGGTTTCGAAAGATGTTGTAGACACCTAAATCTGGCCATTGACAACCTCTAATCAGGGTTTTGACTAATTTCCACCCAAAATGAATAATTTGGCTTAAAAACACTAAAATTCATTAAATGAGTTGAAATTGATGTATTCAAATGCTAATTTTGGCTAGGGTATCCCTATATGGGGTAGTGTAATTTATGGGCCAACTATCTTTGATCAGATCATTTCAAGTCAAAATGCCAATTTTGCATCTAGGTGCTCTAGATTGCTCTTTCCTATCAAATATATTACACAAGACACATGATTTTGTTATTTAATATTGATAAAATCCTAAATGGGATAATTTATCCAATTCATTTGACATTACCTTCCAATTCCAGTCCAGTCAAATTTTGGACTAATAACAAGGTGTTCTGTTCAATTTAAGTAATTTATGCACAAAGTGCTTAATCATGCTTAAGAGCTAATTAGTACAAATAAAGGCATAATTAATAATTCCATGGAAACTTGGTGAAAAATTATTTTTAGAAATTAATATTTAATAATTGCATCATCAAGTGACCTCATTTCTTGGGAAGACATCCCTAGGCCATAAATGCCACAAATATCAAGATTCATGCCCTCCATGCCTCATCAATGCCTTCCATTATGCCCTCCATGCCTCTTAATTGCCCCTTCTCCCAATTCCATGATGAGGATAATTATAAAATTAATTCCAAAAATTGAGTTAATCCTCAATCACACATCTCAATCCTGAGATGGATGGTCTAGGTTGATTCTAGACATTCTCAAAAATCTATAAATAGAGAGGCCATAAACATCATTTCTAAGTTATTTTGGTGTAAAGTTGTAATGCACAAATACCTTCAAGAAGCCATCATAATTAGTGTTACCATGCCAAATTGATTCCAAGCCAATCCAAGCCAAGCTAAGCCACAAGCCAAAGGTGCCAAGGAGAAATGGAGGTAGCCAAGCTTCCATTGCCAAGGACTTCATGAACACAAGTCGAGCAAGCCACTACAACAAGCATTTTAGAGCATCCAAGGAAGGTGAAAGAGGTTTATTTTGAATTTTAGTTGTGTGTTTTATTCATGTTTGTTAACTAATCTCTCCCTAGTGTGTATGCTCAGAGATGTTATGCTAGTAAGTGTGTTTCTTTCATTTTGTTTTCATTTTGGAACTAACACCATACTAACCATCCTCTCTTGAGTCAAATTCCTAGATTCACATATGGCACACCTGGTAGGACTAGACACATCCCACACATGAACAAGATCATTTTGTAGATTTAAAATATTTATTTGGAACATTAAAACTCTTACAAATTGATTTTCTAACTTTATTTTGCCATTTTTTGTTTGCTATAAGTTTACACAATAACCGATGTCAGTTAGTAAGACCGACATCAATTGGATAGCTTAACTGACATTGGTTGGTAAAATTGACATCAATTAGATACCTATCATCAATCACATTGGTATAACCAATGTCAATTAGATAACTGACATTGGCTAGAAAATGTAACTGTCATCAGTTATATAAATTGACGTAGATCACTGTGGTTTTCTTAAAACATAGACCCGAGAGATCTTTTTCTAAAGTTCATTATTTCTAACCCAGAAGAGATTTAAGGATAAAGGACATTCTAACATTTTTGCTATAGGACCGAGCTTGAAATTTGCTAAAAACATGTTTTAGATCACCTTTTGCGTGCTTAAAAATCAATTAGGAACCTTGTTTTGGTGTTTAACAACAGAATTTAGATGTTTATGGTGATTTTTTTTCAAAGTTTGCTACTAAGACCAAGGGGTCAAATGAACACCACCTCACTTTTCCTTTGGGATTAAAAATGAACTCACCTTTTTAAAGATTTTTGTATTTACTTAGTTGTTTAGATTAATTTTTTTTTGGGCAAAAAGAGGGATGTTGCATGTATGCTCTTCCATTTGTCCCCTTTAGGGAACCTTTGGAATCAAAAGTGCCATTCCTATTGCAAGTGGCCTAGTCCAAGGCTTAGAATGAAAGTCATCTAAATCACTCCCCAAAAATTCATCAAAGTTTAGGTGACCTTGAAAATGACCCTAAAGTCTTTCTAATTTCATTCTTTTTTTATTTTTATGCAAACTTGGCTTGTGAGGGGGACTTCATCACCTCTTACGAGTTCTTTAGGGAAGCTTTGACCCAAGTTTAACCTCTGGGCATTGACTTAATTTGGATCCTAATTAGAGTTTCACATGGGACATAGTGGCACTTTGGACATCACACTACACTAAGCAAATAATAAGATGTAGTGGTTACAAAAAGGACTAGACCTTTTTGCAATGAGCTAAGTGATACGAACCCAAAATCCATGATTTTTTTTTGCATTATTTGGCATGAAAGTCATTATGAAATTGATTCCCCTATAATGTTTAGAAACTTTTTAGATCTTAGATAAATCCTCACTTGCCATAAAAGTATTGTTGGTGTAAGGTGCACCTCAAGGTGTATGTCATAGTATTGTCATTTGAGAGAGGGGGGTGTAAAACCCTACTATATAATGCACATTTAATTTTAGATGAACACTTAAAATCCTCTCAAATGATGTATATTGATGGATTCCAACAATACCAAGCAACCTTGTTAGTTTAAGATCTAAGAGCAATTAATTAGTTGGTCTTGTCCTAGATTAAAGTCTTGTTTAAAGTCAAAACGTGGTGTAAATAAAAAATTCAAACCAAACACATAGTCCTAATTTTCCTTTGAATAAAGAGGCATTGTGATACTTGCATGAGATGATCAATTTACCTTGTTCAAAGTTCATCAAAATCTTAAGAGTCATATCATCCACTTTGGTGTAGTTATGCTATCCAATTGAGTCTAGACCTTTACCAAAGTTGTTTTAAGTCCTTCACTTATAATCTAAATTCAGAATTGCACGTTTACAAGTTCATAAGGTTGATATGTTAAGTGGGTTCACCATTTGCACTAAACTTGATGGAACTTAGGTTTAATTTCCAATTTGGGTTGAAGGCCATTTAAGATTCATAATCATTGTCATCACTTGATAGACTTAAGCCATTTTGTGCTAAACACTTGCACTTTGAGTCTATGCACCACAACATTTTAAGTCAAGAAAATTAGTTTTATGCTATCAAAATTATAGGAGAATGTCTTTGCCTTAGAGAGTTTTTGAAACAAACCTTTTTTTTCACACCTTTTGGGTAGTATAGTGTTGTTACGATACCCAAAACATTTCAAATATTATTTCATAGACCTTCTTGCATAAAGTTCAAATTTGTTCCTACATTTTTAGATTAATCCAAGTGTACTTTTGTGATCCTTTGTCTAAATCATAGTTATACTATTCACTTTTCTCTTGCTTATTTGTCAAAATAACTAAGTTTTATACCATTTTTATGAGAAAATAAACTATCTCTAAAGTGCCTTTTGTTTCATACCTTATACCTAGTTGATCAAGTTCATGTCCAAGAATCAAATGCCTAGTGTTTGTTAGAAGCGTTTTAAATCCATTAGATTAAAGATTTCATCTATTTCAAAGTCCATATTTTGATGCCATTTGGCCAAGAGTCCTAACACATGCCTTGTTTGAGCTTAGCTTTTGACACCATCTTTGGCCAAAAGACCTAGCAACTTTTAAATTCATAGATTAGATTGATTTGAAACATTTCAACCTGAGAGTTTGGCATTTTGATTTTTGGTCCATTTACTTTCTTATTTTTGTGTGAATAGTGAAATGTTAGATACTTCACGCTAGCTTATTTCCTCAAAAATCTTTGCATAAACCTTTTGATCCTTTTGAAAAATCTAGACCAAGTTGGAACATCATATATTTTCTATAGTGTCCTTTTTAGATTTTGTAGAACTCTTTGACCTTTTATTACAAAACATTGACTATGGATCCCAACATGTATTCCTACACTCATAGTGGACTCATGTACAGTCTAGGGATTAGTAATGTAATTACATAGGAAGAAATGGTAGAAGACCCCTATGTAGATAATAATGCTTATGAGATAGATTCTTATTCCTTTTATAATACTCAATCAGGGGCACAAAGCCAAGATTCATTGTCTAACTATCTGGTTAACACACCACCTTATTGAGAACAAGACCAAGAACAAATCATAAAATACCTATCTATAATACCCACAGTGGATGAGCTAGTTCTTCAACAATCATATTCTATTAATATGACTACCACGTATGATCCATTTTTGTTTGAGTGATATTTGTTAAAGAACAAAGATGATATTTTGGTTAGATCCATAGAAGTAGGGGCCAAGTTTCTAGGAGACTTTCCCCATGAAAATTTACCAAGTCTAGTAAGAGTGCCCCACAATATCATTTAGGATCAACAAGCTTCTTTTAGAAATCCTATGGCTCTAGTCTAAACAATGTACCAAGATCCTAATATATCTAATCGAGGTAAAAACATCATGGGAGATCACTTTAACCAAATGCAGATAGCATATCAAACCTACTTAAATCTAGCACATGATTTCAATCAGATGAACATGGTGAGTAAGCCTCTCATTGACCTAGTTCCTTCAATAGGAGTGTTGATAGAGTTAACTGGATAAGACAATTCAAATTTTGACCCATTTGTACAAACCACTTGAATAGATAACTTGATGCATATGCATGTTATTGAATAAATATCTTTAGCTTCTACACAGAATAGTGAGCTAAAAATAGTGGACAATGTGAAAACAACATCCAATCCTGATCAAAGTGGTATTAACGCACAAACAACTAGCCAATAACATGTGCCTACTATTAATCCCATGGATAGATCATTATACCAAGGAATACGAGTTTATACACCCCAACCTTAATTGGCTGATTCCTCAAGTGTATAACCTATGGGATCAAGTAATCAAACAATGGCTAATGTCATGCCTCAATGATAGAATGTGATGAACCCTATTCTTCTTCAACAAGTAATCAGTAGTATTCCACAAAAATAGACACAATCTAGTATATCAACACAACAAAGGACAAATACATTATCACCTCAATTAGGGGAAACAAATGTTCCACCTCACCAGGTAATGACAAACATACCTCTTCAGTCATAGACTAATATGCCAATTCAAAACCAAGCAATGACTAGTCAACATCATGGGAATATTGGTCAATGACAGATGATAAATTTGCAACATGTTTTCACTTCTCCACAAGGATTAATGCAATAAGGATGTCCCCATGTTTCTTAGGTACCTACTAGACAATCATTAGTTTAATATGTGCCACAAATTTAAAGATAGGGTCTTAGATCACAAGTTCCCACTCAACAGTAAGGTTTGATTAGTCGACAACATGTCCCTATTCAACCACAACAAGCACAATATAGTTATATCCCTCCATCCTAACCACAAAACCCTCCAAGGCAAACCTTTATCACCAACCCAAACCAGAATATCACGCAACCAATTGTGCAATTTCAAGTACATCATAATATATGCATGCATATTCTTGGTCCATTCTCCAACCAAACCAATATACCCCAATAGGTATCTCCATCATACCCTAGTCAAGTGTCCCACTTGTGACCTCCCAACCACCTACCCAAACCAATATTCTC
Source organism: Torreya grandis (assembly GCA_037957365.1). NCBI lineage: Eukaryota > Viridiplantae > Streptophyta > Pinopsida > Cupressales > Taxaceae > Torreya > Torreya grandis. The sequence goes on from JARHVA010000451.1 coordinate 1,844,352, forward strand.
CCTCACACCAATGTTCCTTCTAGTTTCTTATCCAAGGAATTACAACAAATGAAAGATGCAATTGCTACCATTCAAGCTGGTAAACAAATTAAAAAGTTCAAATTGGATGACGTGTGTTCCTACCCATTTAACATGGAGTATTTTTAGATACCATTTCCTCTAGGATATGAACCACCAAAAATTGACAAATACAAAGGGAAAGGTGACCCTAAGGCTCATTTGACTAAATTCTTTATTGCATGTCAACCAGTGGCATATAGTGACATATACCTTTTGTTGTTGTTTCTAAAGAGATTGTTTAAACAAGTCTTAGAGTGCTTTCTAAACTTGCCCAAAAATTCAATAACGATTTTGATGATCTTTCTGATAAGTTTGTATAACACTTCTCCTATAATCTCAAGCATGAGATTTCATTAGTAGACTTAATGCAAGTAAAATAAAAAGTTGGTGAGAGTTTTGAAAGTTAATTATAGTGATGGAGAGCCCTTGGAAGCTATTTCACCCATGGTTTACTAGATAAACAATTAACTACTATGTTTACCAAAAATTTGCATAGTGAGATAGCTTATCATTTGGAACTACAATGTGCACATACTTTTAAGGAAATCATAAAAAAAAGCTTATTGATTGAGTGAGAGCTCATCAATACAGGAGTTATCAAGCTTAATTTAATTAATAAAAATCAAGGTACCAATTAGGGGAATGACCAACATCCCATTCAAGTGCCCGCATCACAACTGACATAGGCCAATAACCAAGAAAGACTGAAGTAATTCAATTGCAATAGGAATATTGTGGGAAATGGAGTAACTAAATCCTGTCATGTCCAAATGGTGAAAACATCATCTATACCACCTTTTCAGCTTACTTTTACCCAATAACCTCTCCAACCAATGTCATAAGCACAACAACCAAGACCTACATAATAAATACATCATCCTTTACCATTCCAAACCCCTCTTCCCAAGAGAACCGTGCTTGCACATCATGTCTTTAGTGACCTAAGAGAACCTATTAAGTCTATATTTAATAAGCTTACTGTCACCAATCTGATTAGTTGGCCTATACCAATTTTTTTTTAAGGCATTCCTTATCTTGATTGGTACTATGAAAACAAATTCTATGACATCATCGGGTCAATGAGCATAATCTACAAAGATGTGTCCAAATCAAGAATTTAATTGAGAATATGTTGGAAAATGGGGAGATATCATTCGATAATGGTGCTTCCACTTTCAATCAAACTCTTGGGATTTATCAAAACCTTTTTCCTTGACATAACAATCAACATTAAAATAATCAACAATAACAACAATAATGGCCAGTGTAGCAGTAAAATCAATAATATCAAAATCAAAGGTCAAATCAATAGAACCCACAATGATAGAATAATGGACAAAACCAAGGTTAGAATGGTAACAACCAACAAACCTACCATGCAGTTGTACATTACTACAATAGGGTTGTAGGTCATATTGCAAGGGGTAGTATTAATACCATCTCCATTAATCCTTGACCAAACACTAATCAGCCTAGACCATTGCTAAACAATAACATTAAACCAAATTACATGGATAATCCTTTTTTGACTTGGGAATGCATATAGGCAAACCAAAAAACTAGGATTTACCCTTTTGGACCTTATATTGACAACTCATCCTTGCCATGTGATCACATGTGAGTGCATCGACACCTGAGACTTGTCCTGTTTGGTCCCACACCATTCCCAACATTGGTTAGCAATAATGGTCTAGTATTTAATCCTAATTATGCAATAAAAACTCAAAGGTCAAAGATTACTATCACAAGCCCAAAACCATCTACCACTTTTCCTGTCATTCAACCAACCATTCAGCCTCAGAATAAGTCATTCATTACTGACCAAGATAAGGAATTTGATATTATGGAACAATTACAGAAGACACCAACACAAATTTCTATTTTAGATTTATTGTGAACATCAATAATCCACAAGAACATCTTGAATGAGTTCTTGACCCAATCCACTATTACTAGTGACATATCCTCTAATAAATTTCAAGCTTTGGTTAGATACCTAGCTCCAGCCCAACATGTCTCATTTAACCAAAGCAATATGTCTTCCCTTGGACCACTCCATAATAATCCATTATAAATAGAAGTTTATATAAGATGGCATAAAGTAAAATGTGTCCTTATAGATAATGGATCCAACCTCAACATAGTGTTTCTAAAACTCATCAAGCTTTTGGGGTACACAATAGCAAATCTCCAGCCTATAACAATACATCAAAGCCTATGACATTCAGGAAAAAGAATCACAAGGAACCATTAGTTTGATAGTTATCATTGGGATTTTGACCCATGATACACTTTGTCATGTGATTAATTTAGAGTTATCATACATGTTTACTGGGGGTTTGAATCCCTCTCTTTCTGTATATTCACCTTATTCTTTTTTATCAATCTATTGAATCCCATCCCAATAGGATGATCTCATCATCCCACAACCCTGTTATTATTTCATGATAGAGAAAATGAAATGAGGAAAATGAACTATTGGAAAAATATATAGTAGATCATTGGGCCAAGCCATCTCTCCATCATAATTATGTCCTATGCCTTTAGCTAATTTAGCCCTTAATACAAGATCATTCAAGTCAGGTTTCTTTGTTATTGGGATAAGTAGATTTTTGGCCTCTAGGTAGGCCTTGGTTATACGAGATTCACGCAGTCCTATCAACACTGCACCAATATATCAAGTTTTCCCACTCAGGGATGGAAGTAAATATTCCAAAAGATTTACACCCATATGAACACTGTAAGCATCTTGAGGCTAAATTTCAAAGCTATAATTATCAGTATGGCATGAATCAAAGTTCCAAGTAGGATAAAAGAAAGGCTATACTTATTGATCCTTCACTAGATAATTACATAGATCCTAATACCTTAGATTCCCTTTCTCACATGTCACCTCCTGAAGCTTCTAATCATTTCACCATTTTAGATAATAGACTGGGAGAGTATGTAACCCATGATACATTTCATATTACCAATCTTCTATAGAATCTGAAAACCTTTGGGCAACCTAAAGTCACCCCACTTATGCATTGGAAACAAAAGAACAAAGATAAGGGACCTATCACATTTATACCATCATCTAGCCTAGAACTTGACCCTCTTGAAGGGGATGAATCATGATTATACAATGACAAACAAGCTAATTGTTATAAAAAATCAAAGTATCCTATTCACAATAGGATCATGAAGCATAATAATTATGAAGGAAGAGGCCTCAGACCAAATCAATAAGGAACTATCGAGCCACTTTCCATGACTAAGTATGAAAGACCTTATGGACTTGGATTTAAATTGCCTAGGGGTGACCTCACATATCTTATTCAAACTCTATCACCAGTGACTAGTGATGATGATGTCGATAGTGAAGTAGAGTCTGATCATTACCTCACCTTTGATGACCTAGCTAAAACTAACCTATTTGATAACAATGCCATTTGTACCTTTACCCTAGCCATTCATCACAACCCTTTGCCATTATATTATCCCCAACTGATAGATTGGGACCAATAAGAATCTAGTTTATTGATTGATGAGTTATAGAATGATAAGGCATTTTGTGAATTTTTAGGACTTAGAGACAATGTTCCATTAGGAGATCACAAATCAATATTCTCAATCACATTAGATCCTGTAGTCTATTTTGGAGAGCGAATGAACACCCTTATCCAAAAACAAATAAGTAAAACATTGAGGTCCGAAAGTGAAAACCTCTTTGAGCCACTTTTTGACCAGGGAAAAAGTAAAGATAAAGGCCAGTCTAGTGGTGAAAACTTATTTTAGGTGCTATTAGATGGGGGTGTTCATTCTTCTTCAAATTTAGACCAAAAGACCACCAATGATGAACTTGCATGTGGATCTAAGTTCAGCATTGAGCAACAACAAGTATTTGATCAAATTCTTCAAGAGTTTCCAATTTTTTTTGTCACATGGATAGATATCCCATTAGGGGACTCAGATTCATCATGCTTAGGAGAAGTTAAAGAGAAAGTTCTAATAGAGGACCTTGACATAATTCAATAGTTCAAGTCATTGCCTACTATCCTAGAAGATGGTTCAACCCTTCTAGCTGAAGACATAATATAGGTAAATATCAGGACTCAGTTAGACCTAAAATGGATAAAATTAGGCACATCCCACACTAAGGAGGAACATGACATATTTATATCTTTGTTGAGAGAATTTGTAGATATCTTTGCATGGGCCTATTCTGACATGTCAGGTTTAGAACATGCCTTAGTTTTACACTACCTTATGGTTAATCTTGATGCCAAATTGATTAAAAAAAGTTATGTAAGATGTATCCTTGCATTACTATATTGGTAAAGAAAGAGTTATAAAAAATCTTAGAAGCAGGATGTATTTGATCTATTGACTACTTAGAATGGATCTCTAATGTGGTACATGTTAGTAAAAAGCTTGAAGGGATCAAAATTTATAGTAATTTTTGAGACATCAACAAAGATTGTCCTAAAGATGATTTTCCTTTACCTAATATCGACATGATCATTGAATCCATGGTAGGTTATGAAATGATTTCACTCATGGATGGCTTTTCAGGATACAACCAGATCATAATAACACTAAAAGACCAACATAAAACAACATTCACCATTCTGTGGGGAACATTTTGTTATTAGGTAATGCCATTTGGCCTTAAGAATGTTAGAGCTACATATCAAAGGGCTATGATTATCATACTCCATGATATGATGCATGATATTGTTGAAGACTATGTCGATGACATATTAGGAAAATCCAAAACTAGGGATGACCATATAATAGTGTTGCGTAAGATATTTGAAAGATTATAGGAGTGTAAAGTTATACTTGATCCAAAGAAATATGTGTTTGATATAACTTTAGGTAAATTACTTGGCTTCATCATGTCTCATAGAGGCATTGAAGTTGATCTAGCTAAAGTTCATGTTATAACTAAGATGCCACCACTAACCAATTTAAAGTAACTTTGTAGTTTGTAGGGTAAGATCCAATTAATCTGATGCTTCATCTCTTAGTTAGTAGACAAGTGCCATACATTTACACATGTTTTGAATAAGGGAGTTGAATTTCACTGGGATGATCACTGCTAAACAACTTTTCAATAACTCAAATACTATCTTGTTAATCCACCTATTTTATTACTTCATATGCCAAGAAAGATATTCTTTTTATACCTATCAGCTACCGACCATGCTCTGGGGCCACTCTTGTCTCAACATGATGACAATCTAAAAGATCATGCTATATACTACCTAATCCATACGTTGGTTACATATGAACATAACTATGCCCTTATTGAAAAAGCTTGTCTAGCTATGGTCTTCATAGCTCAAAAACCGCACCATTACATGTTGAATAATAAGACCATGGTCATTTCAAAAGTAGATCCACTCAAATATCTACTATCTAAAATAGCTTTACAAGGTATAATGGCTAAATGGATCATGCTTCTCAGTGAGTTTGACATAGAGTATGTCAATTAGAAGGCAATCAAGGGACAATTTATTGTAGATCAACTTGCCAAAGCACCTCTCATAGACACACATCCACTTACATTTTAATTTCTTGATGAATCCATCATGACCATCATTAACACACCCTTCGAGGAGCAGCCTTAGAAACTATATTTTGATGGTTCATTTATTGCACATGGGTTGGGGTAGGTCTATTATTTATTACACCATATGGGGATCTAATCCCTAAATCATTCAAAATTAGATTTCCTTGTACAAACAACATGGCTAAGTATGAAGCACTTTTTATAGGACTTTGACAAGTAGTGCATTGGAATATATCTCATCTCCAAGTTTATGGTGATTCTCAGTTAATCATCAATCAGGTCACAAATCATTTTCAGACTAAAGATGACAAGCTAGTTCCATATAAAGCCATGGTCGACACTCTTAAGCAACAAATTGCCAATATTTAGTTTGAGCACATACCAAGGGCTAGTAACAAAACTATAGATGCCATGGATACTATTAGATCTCTGATTCAACAAATAGATAAAGCTAGAGAGTATCAATTCCTCATCGATAATTTTGAGCACTAGCTCATGAACCTTCAACCATTGCCATGATTTGTGATATTGTTAGTCCTAATTATATCTGGTACTCAGACCTTTACAACTACCTTAATAACCAAGTTATGCCACCTAACCTATCTAAAAAACAAACCAAATCTCTCATTCATCATTATACTCGTTATACTCTACTTGGATCCACTCTTTACCATCATTGTTTTAATGGAACTATGCTTCATTATTTAACTTTGATAGAGTCTACACTAGTGTTAAGAAAAGTTGACAAAAAAGTCTGTGGAGCTCATTCTAGTGGGGAAATCCTATCCAAAAAGCTCGTGTGTACTAGTTATTATTGGCCCACAATGGATGTAGATGCCACTACATATGTAAAAAAGTGTGACAAATGTCAATGGCATGCTAATTTGATTCATGCCCTAGTCAAAACTCTAAAATTGATGTTGACACCATGGCCATTTTATACATGAGGACTTGACCTCATTGGGAAGATCAACCCCACTTCATCTGATGGCCATAAATATATCCTTACCACCACCATGTATTTCACTCAGTGGTTGAAGCTATACCCCTCACTTACATGACTAGAAAGCAAATTTACAAATTCATCTTCAACCATCTCATTTGCTGCTATGGTATCCCCTCTAACAATATATCTAATAATAGAGGATCATTCAAGAACAAAGATGTAGACCAGCTATGTATTGAATATAACATCACACAACATTTTTATACAACATATTAACCTCAAGGTAATGGCCAGGCTGAGGAATCCAATAAAACCATTACCAATATTCTCAAAAAGATGATCAATGATGCCAGTCTTGATTGACACTTTCAAATATTCCCTGTCCTTTGGGCACACCATACCAATCATCATACTCCCACAAGAGCCACTCCATACTCACTTGTTTATGGTACTAAAGCCATCCTTCCCATTGAGGTTAAAGTGCCTTCACTATGAATCTCTTTCAAGCATATCTTAGATGATCATGACTATCGAGTAGCTCACCTACAAGAGCTAGACCTACTTGATGAAAAACACATAGCTACACTCAACAATCTTCAAGCATATCAGAACCTACTCAAAGGCCACTATAATCGACATGTTAAGTATATAACATTTAAAATTGTTGATCTTGTTCTTAAATAAAACCAAAAGAATACCATGACTGAGAAGAAGCATAAATGAAAATTCAAACCAAACTAGATAGGGCCTTTCATCATTACTGTATATTATAGATCAAGAGCATACAGGCTTGCCACAATAGATGGAGATGAGCTTCTTGAGCTGATGAATACTATTCATATCAAGCGGTACTATGCTTGAATGCTAAGGTGTATTATCTATAAGGATCATTTTAATTATGTCATTTTATTACTATTATTATTTGTACAAATACCATACTTATCCATCCTCTTTGCCATATCCACTTTCTACTTGCATTATATCGACCTAGTGTGTTCTAAAGCCTAGCCCATTTGACCTTGGTTTTTACTATTCATTACATAGTTTTAGCATCAAGATATTTGATCAATTTCATTAGTTGGTTCAAATACTTTAGATAGAGATCGTATATTGGGATAGTGTGACAGAAGTTTTGGTAGTTGCATCCTTTGTTTGTTATGCCTTTCTTACCACCAGTCTTGCTACTAATTATAACTACCTTTGGGAAAATTAATACCATTGATTTATGCTGTTATGACCTGGTTATAACCACCTATGGGAAAACTAGGGGAAATATTAAGCCTTGACATACCAACTTGCCACTTTCTATGTGATACTATGCCTTTTTACCAATTGTGCCTATTTTGTTTGAATTGACTGCTACACTCGTCGAACTCCTCTACTGTAAGGGAAGAACTATAGTGACTTAAGGTCCTACTATAGGACTATGTAGGTAGCCCTTGATACTTGTTCAAGTTATCTCAGTCACCCTTTCCATATGCTCTCACCATTTTATGAAAAATTGAATCCATGCTCTCACCATTTTGCAAGCAACCTAAGCTACGCTCTCATCATTTTATGAGCAACCTAAGCCACACTCTCACTATTTTATGATATTGAACCATTTATTGTCTCGTCATTCTTGATCAAGTTGAGATAGTTAAAAAAATTCCTAAAACATTTAAAAATTTGTTAAAAAAACAAAAACATTGACCACTTCTTTCCCTTAAGGATTCTGGGAACCCTTACTAAGTTACAAGCAAAACACTTGTCATTTAGTTTCTCCATCCTTTTTGGCCTTTTCTCTCATGCACTTGCCATTTTTAAAGACCATTCTTATTCTTGTATCACATCCATTTTGTTTATTTTTCTTAGTTATCACATTCTTCCCATTCCCTAGGAGAACTACATTTGGCCTAAAGTTTTTTATTGGATATTACATCTATGGAACTATGTAGGCAGCATCCATTTGCCTAGTGCATATGGAGAGAGCTCGGCTACCCCCTTCCTTTTCTTCTATTCCCCTAATTTTTTTGTTTGTTAAGTTTTCACCTATTTTCTAGGAGTAATGTTCATAGGGTTTCTATTGCATTCTTTGTTTATTTATTTCTATTTATTGTATTTATTTTTCTACCTATTTGTTTGCTTTCAACACTATTTCCTTGATTTAGTTTATGTGTGTTCATTTTGTGATTCCTTGCCCACAATTACACTTGAATCCATCCATATTCATATGCTTACATTATCATCATGGTTTCTATCATTGGTGCATTATTTTATATTGAGTATTGGATTATGAGAGTTAGTCCTCCTACATATTTTGGCCAAGTATTCATGATGTTATACCATGATGCCTACCGAAACGTGCTAAAAAAACCTCAACTTCAAGAAATATATTTAGCAATGACAACATCTCTTCAACATCGACATCCTGATTCCATTCTAATCATATCCCAAATAGAGTAATTAAACATGAAAGAATTTCAACCTTTATTAGTTCAAACGAGCATCTGCCTACTAGTAGGTTGTTCCAATTCAAAAATACCCTCTGTGTTAATTTATCATCATCCTTGGCCAAGTTTATCATGTTTACCATAATTAGGGTCCAATGATTATAACCACCTCTAGGTAAATCATTGCACACCATCTCACCTACATTTCTCAATGATTATAACTGCTTTTGATTAAATCATTGTGTTATCACCACTTTACTTTTTCTACCCATATGGGGTCATGTTGTTATCTTGTTTGTTTGTCCTAACTGGGGTAGCTCCATCTTCTCAATAATTATAACCACCTTTGGGAAAACCATTGTGTTGTCACCACTTTAATTTTTCTACCCATATAGGGGCATGTTGTTATGTTGTTTGTTTGTCCTAATTGGGGCAGCTCCATCTTCTCAATAATTATAACTACCTTTGGGCAAATCATTATGTTATCATACTATGTTGCCACTATTGGGTACAATGTTTATAACCACCTTTGGGCAAACCATTGTGCACTATCCCACTTGCATTCACAATGAATTTGACTACTTTTTCAATATCATTGTGTTTTTCACCCCATCATCTTTCCTTTCTTTAGTCCCCTTATTTTACTTCTTTCTTTTTGAGGGACCATTTAGTGACCTACTTATGCCAACTATTCCCTCAAGGGGGCATCATATAGTTAGTTTATCATCATTACAGTTGTAGGCATATATGACCTTTTAATTCTTTGAGAAGATTTTACTATGATTATAGCTCATAACACCTTCCCAAATAGGGGCAAATGTGCAAACTATAGACACCTAAATCTAGCCACCGATAACCTCCAATCAGGGTTTTGACCAATTTCCACCCAAAATGCACAATTTGGCTTAAAAACACTAAAATGCATTAAATAAGTTGAATTGATGTATTCAAATGCCAATTTTGCTTTGTGTATCCTATTACCACATGATTATATATACCTCTCTTCTTATATATATATATATAATATAAGAAGTGAGAAATAATAAAATTAGAAACAATCATCTATTTATCTCAAGAGGTTACAAACATCAATCTTGGTAGAGTCTAGTCATGCCCTAGAGAGGGAATGTTAGAAGCATTTAATGCAAAAACAATGATGTTCATACATAACATGTAATAACAATTCTCACATCAACAAAAAAAACTAGAGGGGACATGTAGTGCTAGTAATTTATATTTTTAGTTTTTTCCTTATCTTAAAAATAAAATTCAAATTAAACATCAATACCAAAATCAATATCAACACCAACAACAACATTGATATTTGGTGTGTCTCATGCTTGTTCTTGATTCTTCTTGATCGTAGCTTATGTCACAAGGTTTGACGATGTTTTACCAAAAAAATAAAAAATCACCTTTTTAAAAAAAAACCTATGAAGTTCGGGCAAAATCGTTAAATTTTAGTTAAAATACGCTGCTAAAAAATCACAAGATTTGATAGGAAATAGCAATCCAGAGTACCTAGATGCAAAATTAGCATTTTGACTCGGCATGATCCAATCAAAGTTAGTTGGCCCACAAATTACACTACCCCATTAATTACACTAAAAGACACGTGCCTTTGTTATTTGATATTGATAAGATCATAAATGGGATAATGGATCTAATGCATCTGACATCACCTTCCAATTCCAATCCAGTCAAATTTTAGACCAATAATAAGGTGTTTTGATCAATTTGAGTAATTTGTGCACAAAGTGCTTAATCATGCTTAAGAGCTAATTAATCCAAATCAAGGCATAATTAATAATTCCATGGAAACTTGTTAAAAACTTATTTCTTGGAAATGAATATTGAATATCTAAATATTGAGGTCTTTTGACATTATTGTTGATTACAAAAGTGTCTGATTAATGAAGAATGAGGTTGAGATTATTTCTAAATGTGGTTGCACGATAATAAATATGTGATTGAAGAGAGAGTTGGAAGGAATTCAAGACTACAAGTTCCATATCAGGAGAAGAGAAAATAAACCTATGTTTTGAAATAAAAGGAATGCAGACCCCTGTTGGTTGTTCAAGATTATTGTTTACATTATATGTGTTTGTTGATAAATTATTGACTGTGGTAATTCTTTTCTAATGTGATTTAATGATAGTATAGTTTTTGTACAATGCATATTTACTTTTAGATATAAGAAAAGGAAAACCTTGTTTAGAGGTAGCAGTCTCAAATCCTATTTCCTAGATTGTTGACTATGATTGAGATTGAGTGCTCATTTCTATGCATGAAGTGGCATTGATATTAATTTGGAATTGTGTTTTCAAAGAGACTACAGGTGATTTTCACTATTTAAAGGTGTAAAATTTGGGAAAAACTTCATGACTATGAAGGATAGAATGATGGGATGAGGTTAAATGATTTTAAGGTAAGCAAGAAAGAAGTTAACACTTCTATATAACCCTTATGACTAACTACAGGTGTCCTTAAGGGTAGGGAATATACACCAACAATAGGGTCTTAGGGGTAGGGGTGTCTCAGTCCAAAAAGAACATAGTTTGTCCTTCCATGGAACATACTAAGTAAAACCAAGATGATTACACATGGTGTGTGACCTCAGATAAGTTTCAAGGAGACCTATAAGCACCATGACCTAATGGATAAGGCCATATGTACCTATAGGTAGGGGCAAACATTGCATCTCAATCACAGTAGGGGAAAACTTAGTTTTGAGATTTTGTAAGGTGAAAACAATGCATGGGAAGGTATCAAATGTATTTTTTTCTCATGGTACAGTGAGGAGTCTTCTCACACTATAACCAATCCCTAAATAAGCTCATGAAACCTATAATAAACCCTAAAAATCATGTGTCCCAGTTAGAAGATAGTAAACTCAATTTTGAAGGGTAAATGTGCATTGGTAGGGTTAATGGGAAACTCACATTTAGTGAATTCATGTATGACCATCTAAATGGAAATTTTTATGACTTCATAAGCTACAAAAAAATCAAAATAAGCTTATATAAGCCCCAAATTCCTTGTATTGTACCTATAATAGAGTATATGTTAATGAAGGTAGGGTAATACATAAACTAGCCAAAGAGATGGGTAGGGTTTAAAAGCAATGCAAAGTGGTTATGACTAATTAAAAAGTGTGTTCATAATCTCAAGACTCCTCCAAGATGGCCATCTACCTTCCTTACGTGGCTAAGGGGCTATCAGTCTATACAATGAGCTAGGAAACCACTTGGCCCAATAGATGAACATGAGGAATCTAAGGAAATGAGTGTTTTTGGATGAGTCCAACGATTTAGTAGAATGGATTGGATATGGGAAAAATTTTAAATCAATATAGAGGCATTTTATTGTCTTGGAGAGGTCACACTTAAGAAGGTTTAAGTAAAATGCAAGAAAATAGGCTTTTTAAAGGCCTTTTTGGGGCATTTGGAGTTGGTTAGACACCTAAACCATGAAATAAAGCTAAACCCTCTGGTAAAAATTATCATAAAGACTTGGAAAAACTCTAAAAATATTAAATTTTCCATGGGGATGAAGGCTATACCTCACTATTTTGTCTTAGAGGTCAAACGGTCTAGGAAAATTAGGCCAAGGTATTATATTAAATGAGTTGAAAATAACATATTCAAATGCTAATTTTGGCCAAGGTATCCCTAAATGGGGCAATGCAATTTATGGGCCAATTAACTTTGATTAGATCATTTCAAGTCAAAATGCCAATTTTGCATCTAGGTGATCTGAATTATTGTTTCCTATCAAATCTATTACACAATACACGTGACTTTATTATTTTCTATTGATAACATACTAAATGGGATAATCAATCCAACACATCTGACTTTGACTTCCAATTCCAATCCAGTCAAATTTTGGACCAATAAATTTGAGTAATTTGTGCACAAAGTGCTTAATCATGCTTAAGAGGTAATTAATCCAAATAAAGGAATAATTAAAAATTCCATGGAAACTTTTTGAAAACTTATTTTTGTAAATAAATATTGAATATCTACATCATCAGGTGACCTCATTTTTTGGGAAGACATCCCTAGGCCATAAATGCCATAAATATCAGGATTCATGCCCTCCATGCCTCTTAATTACCCCTTATCCTAATGTCATGATGAGGATAATTATAAACTTAATTCCAAAAATTTAATTAATCCTCAACCACACATCTCAATCTTGAGATGGATAGTTTAGGTTGATTCTAAACATTCTCAAAAATCTATAAATAAAGAGGCCATGAACATCATTTATAAGCTATTTTGGTGCAAAGTTATAATGCACAAATACCTTCAAGAAGCCATTATAATTAGTGTTACAATCCCAAATTAATTCCAAGCCAAGCCACAAGCCAAAGGTGCCAAGGAGAGATGGAGGTAGCCAAACTTCCATTGCCAAGGACTTCATGAGCACGAGCAGAGCAAGCCACTACAACAAGCATTTTAGAGCATCCAAGGAAGGTAAAAGAGGTTTATTTTGAATTTTAGTTGTGTGTTTTATTCATGTTTGTTAACTAATCTCTCTAGAGTGTGTAGGCTTAGAGATGGTGTACTAGTTAGTGTGTTTCTTTCATTTTATTTTCATTTTGGAACTAACACCATACTAACCATCCTCTCTTGAGTCAAATTTCTAGATTCACAGATGCAATAAATCTTGTGATAAATATTTAGACTTATTATAACTACCTATGGTCATTTATTGATAAGGTAAAATTTATAAGTGATCAGACAATAGCTCATTTTTCATCCAGTCAAAACTGGCATAGTGGACATAAGGGTAAGAAGGGTGAAAAATCCAAGTGTGGGCCTTTCTAAAGCATGAAGGATGCTTCTGAGGGTATTAAAAAGTGTCATTAATCCCTCCCAAGGATTTTCATGGAAAACTAAAGGCATTTTTGAGGCCAAGTGTGAGGGGTGACTGAAAAAGGAGTTTTTAGGATGACAGATAGTGATGGCTTCCTTCTAAGAGTTTTTAGATGAGTAAGAATACAACCAATGCATGGAGATGCATGCATGAAGGCATTACATCTTATCCCAATAATTATACCTATCCCTAATAAGTGGTGGGATGTTCAAATAGGTTTAACTTATGAAGGTAGTTTTCTGAGCTAAGACTGGGAGTTTTATGCCATTTTTCATAAGTTTCATGACTTGTCTGGACACTTGGTCCTCTTGACACTGCATGGTTCATCCCATATCTATTTATCATGCAATTTTAACCTCTTTTATTAGGTTTAAAAGTGTCCAAGTGACCTTTATACTTCCTTTATCTTGCTCTTCTCTCAAAGGTTATAAATATTGACTCTTTTGGCTCTTTTAGGCAACCTCCATTGGTTGATGGTGAAACCATAGATAATTTTATACTTTAATGATTATTGAAGAAATAAACAAGTGATTTGGCCTACTTACATGTTGTATAATTGAGTTTTATTATAATCTTGTTGGTCTTGTCTAGTAGAAGATGATCTTTTCTAACATGTTATCCTTGACTACTCACCAAGTGTGTAAAAGAATAATTGCTATAGGTATTTGTTAGTGTTCTTTTCTAATTTTATAAGTTTCTTATAAGTTATTCATGATTATATTCCACAAATTAATCATTCATTAACCTCTTAAGTATCAAAATACATTCTTGAACCTGACTTATGAAACATTGATGTGACAATGCAACTTGAATTATGATTTTTGTGTGAAAAAAACCTTGTTTAGCACTAATTAGTATAATTTTAGTCAATAGGAGGAAATATAATATTGGTGCATCACCTCTAGTTTTCTTAATTTTTCTTCTTAACCCTTTTCATGCAAAGTTGATAGATAAGAGAGTGTTTCAAAGAGTGCATCAAGGGAGCTATCCCTTCTAGAGATTCATCTCAATAAATTATTACCCACAATAAGAGAGATGTTTCCATTATGCCACTTAGATGAGGAGAGATAGGCATCTCCTCAAGGGTTTAAAATCCAAGTGACAATAGTTTTTGGCATGCCAGGTGGGACTCTAAGTCTTAAAAGATTATCCAAGATTGGTGTTAGTCTTGGCATAGTTAAAACTATAAGGAATTCTACATTTAGTACTTGGTGACTTTTTTAAAGTTTTCAAATCTTTGGTTGCTAATCAATCCCTAATTTCCATACCAAAGGTGACCACTAGGTCTACTGCTAAAGGTATACCCTTTGAGTTTGTGCAATTGTCTTTGTATTCTGTCAAAAGGTTTAGGTTTGTGAATACTTATCCTTATTCAAGAGAGTTGGTGTTCAAGAAGTCCAATTTCCTACTAAGTTTAACCTCTAAAACTCATTGTCTACTTTCCAAGATGGCTAGGAGACAACCTTTTATACCTTTCACTAGATCATCTCCTTTAAATCTTTCCCAATATGACCAAATTCTAGGGGCATCCCTTAAGAGTATTCCATATTTTAGTGGAGAAGATCATATTACTGCTATTGAACACATTAGAAACATATAAAATTTTGTAATATCCATAATATCACTCAAGAGAATGTGGCTATTAGGTTACTATCATTGTCTTTCAAAGGGAAAGCTTTAGATTGGTGTGCAACTCTACTTGGAAATTCTATTGGTTCATGGGATGAATTAGGAGATCTAATGACTAAGAGGTTTTGAGAGAAGAGTGATCATTTATCACTAGCTAAGAAATTGACCACTATCAAGAGGGCACCATAAGAGTTTATTAAATATTTTAATACTATATTCTAAAAGATGTGGGATAGGATTCCAGCCCTTGTGAGACCTACTCCAAATTATGCCTTCTTGTACTATCTAAAAGCATTGCATAATGATGTAGCCATGGTGATCCAGTCCATGGGTGGGAATACACTTCCTGATACCTGTGAGATAGCCATAAATGCTAAGAATTATCTTGTTTAAGTAGGGAATATTTCTCCTAGGCCACCAATGCCATTGTTCCCTGATTTGCAGCCTCCTAGTCAAGTTCCATTACCTACTTTGGTTCCTTTGCCTAGTCAAGAAAGGTCTATCATTGACCCCAAAAATGAGATTCATGAAGTCAAGAGTCTACTAATAAGTGTTTATAATTTAATTAGTTTCCATAAAAATGAAGCAAGCTAAAATTTATAGACCTTATCAGCCCTATAATTAGTTTGGACAAGCAAATAGGCCTCCTTTTCAAAGAAAGAATCAAGGACAAGGTCAAATCACTCAAGCTAGACCTTACCAAAGTTATAATCCTAATTCCCCGTAATTTTTAAAATATATTATCCCCACTCAAAACAAATTTTTTCAAGAACAACCATGTTATCCCTCCTATGACCAAAATCAGGGCCAAGTTACATATGCCAATGAAATGCCTAGTCAAGACATGACAATGCAAGGAAATCAAGCATCTCAAGTTTTCTCTTTTGATATGTTAATGCAAAATGGAATGGAAATTGGAATGGAGAGTGTAAAAATATAATATAATTTTACTATCATAAATCATTTGGAGGGAGAGTTTTGTGCCATCAATCATTTGGGGAATTCAAGCAATGTGAATGCTAGTGTGTCCTCTAACACTGGGTCTAAGAAGAGAGCTATTGAAGAGATTAAAGGGGATAATAAAGGACCTATTTTGAATCATAAATCATCTAAAATTGTTGGTGGGTCTAAATCAACACCTAAGGTGCAATAAAATTAGAGTTTTTAGAATGTAAGGCTTGCTCCAACACATCCACCTCCATAAGCTACACCACAAGGTACTAGTGCTTCCAAAGAACCTTACAAGGTGAGAAATACTTCTATAAATGTTGTGGACCAGATGAAGAAGTTACATATGAATATTTCACTATGGGATTCATTAACAATACCTAGATAAAATGACATACTTCAAAGTGAATTGTAAGGACTTGGTAAGCAAGTTGGATCAGTTAGGAATGAAAATGTTGTCTTGGTGAATGGAACTCAGCCCATTAATGGAAAAATAAAGAAGAATAATAAAAATCATACTTTTTAAATATCCTTAATAATTGGTTATTTCTTAGTTCATAATTTCATCATAGATAATTGGGCTAGTACTTTAGTTATGCCCGAGTGTATAGCGGATAAACTAGGCCTCAAGTATGAGCCAATGGCTAAAGGACTTTTACAACTAGATGGATCACCAACAAACACCTTAAGAGTAATCAAGGATTTGAACTTGATTTTACATGATTTTCCTACTTTTTTCATTCCTCATGATGTGGTTGTGGCATATTTACCTCCATGCTTTGCTCTTTATTTATCAAGAGAGTTTATATCTAAGATAGGTGGATACTTGGCAACCAATTGGTCCTATATGGTTTTTAGGACAAAGTATGGTACTAAAGTGAAGATTGAATCAAAGCCTATACATCACAACCACTTATATATTTACATTCCTAAATTGGAAAATGTCAATTATGCTATTATTGATGAGGAGTAACTTCACATTAATCAATCTCCAACATCTTCTCTTGAAGGAGTTTCTAATTTGTACTTAGATGAATAGGGAAATGAACATTATGAGCATTATCCTTACAAATTCATAGAGGAATCCAGTTTTTGAGTGTATTAAATGCATGAGGAGGAATCTTTCATGCTAGATTTGATGAATCCAAGTGAATACATGGATGGTTTAAGGCAACTATTCTTTGATGGATCAAGAAGCAAGATTGGGACAGGTGGTGGAACAATGTCGATTTCTCTTTCTAAGGAAAGGTACTATTTCACTTTCAGATTTCAATTATTTTATATGTATAATGTGTTAGAATATAAGGCCCAGATTCATGGCCTTGAGTGGGCTAGGAAAAGAGGTGTGAAGGAGTTACAAGTGTATGGTGATAGTGAGTTGATTGTGAATCAAGTAAGAGGCCAAAATGTGACTAAGAACTCTTTGCTTAAGTCCTATAAGCATAGAGTGTAGGATCTTGTGGAGGATTTCCAAGCATTCAACATCACATATATCCCAAGAGAAGACAAAAAACATACTGATAGGTTGGTAGCAATTGGAGCTCAGTTTGATGTTCTAAAAGGGATAAAAGAGGATAAGAATGAGCCACATCTCAAGGTGATTGTAAGGCCCTCCATACCAAATAATGTCACTAATTGTCAAGTTTTTGATAGTGACCAACAAATAGTACTTTTTATACAAGAGGAAGATGAGTTTTCTTCCAAGAATTAGTCTAAACTATAGTATCAATATGGAGGACAAATTGTACAATTGAAGTCAAACAAGCTCCCTAAAGGCCTAGTCACACTTGACAATATCTTCAATGATGATGACCAATTGAAGAAAGAAAATCTAAGCATGTCTACTAAACAAAAAAACTATGAGAAATTACAAATCTTCAAAGATAAGTTGCTTTCATTTGGGAAGGTATGTACTAGTGAAGAGAAACATGCTTTCATTGAGTTATGCAAGGAGTTTTTTGATGTCTTTGCATGGGAATATAGTGATTTGAAGGGATTTGATCCAAACTTAGCTCAACATACCATAGAGATAGATTATAATGCTAAGAATATTAAGAAAAAACAAAGGCCAATCAATCCTAAGATTGAGTCTCTCATGAAGAAGGAGCTTACTAAGTTGATTGAGTCCAAAATCATCTTTCCTATTAAGCATTCATCTTGGTTGGAAAACTTAGTTCTAGTAAGGAATAAGAATGGGGAGATTAGGCTATGTGTTGATTTTAGGGAATTAAAATTAGTTTCCTTAAATGACAATTATCCTCTTCTTTCCATGGAGAAAAATTTTCAAGTTGTGGCAGGTAGTGAAAGGTTTTCTCTCCTTGATGGATATTCTGGGTATAATCAGATTTTGGTGAAAGAAAGTGACCAATATAAGATAGTCTTTACTACTAAATGGGATACATATGGTTATAAGAAAATTCCTTTTGGCTTGTATAATAGTAGAGCTACATTTCAATGTGCAATGGATATGGATTTTCAAGGACTAATAAATGACATTGTGTTGGTGTATCTTGATGATATCATAGTTTTTTCTAAGGATGCAAAGGATCACTTGAATCACCTTATGTAGATTTTTGAGAGATGTAAAGATTTAATTATCTCTTTTAACCCAAATAAGTGTGTTTTTTCTATCCATGATGAAAGACTTTTAGGACACATTGTCTCAAAGAAGGGCCTATGCATAGATCTTGAAAGGGTGAGTGCAATATTGGTATTGGATTTTTACAAACATAAGAAAGGTTTGTAAAGTTTCTTTGGGAAATTAATTTCATAAAGAGGTTCATTTCTGATTTTTCTAATTTATTCAAGCCTCTAACCTCTATGCTAAGGAAGGATGAAGTGTTCACTTGGACTAGAAGAAGGAAGGAAAGTTTTGAAAAGATTAAACAAGCCATTGCCCAAGCTCCAACTCTTACAAGTCCTAATTTATCAAAAGATGTAAACTTGTATACCTTTGGAAATGAGGAGGTAATCTCTACCATGCTTACTCAATCAAATGAAGAAAACTTGGATTAGCCTATTACCTTATTTAGTCAAGGTTTGGAAGGATATGAGATAAGAGACACCTATGTTGAGAAGCAAGTACTTTCAATTGTTAGAAGTCTAAAGAAGTTTAGGCATATTTTATCTAAAAACAAGATTCACACATTGGTACCTCATCTAGTGTCAAATAATTCCTTTTGAGAGGAGATTTGAATGAAAAAGGGCTGGTTGGATCATATAAGTGATGGAGTATGATGTAGAAAACAAGATAACCAAGATAGTAAAAGGGAAGGGGTTATGTGAGCACCTTGCTTCAGATTTAAAAGAGTAAAAGGAGGTTGTTTTGACACTTCATTATAACTTTATGATATCTACACCTTCCTCACTAGGGATTTAGACACAAGATATGATCCATTCTCTTCAAACCGGTGAGTGTCCATAAGGTCTAGATAGAGTTAAAATAAGGTACTATAGATTTCATTCTATTCTTTATGTGATTGTTGATGGGTGTTGTTTAGGAAGGACTTATTAGGTCTGTTATTGAGGTGTGTTAAATCAGATCAAGTTGAGAAAATATTACTTGAGTTTAATGATGGACCAGTTGGTGGTTACTTTGCTCTAAAAACCACAACTGCTATGATTATGAGAGCTGGATACTTTTGGCCTAGTTTGTTCAAAGATACCCATGCTTGGGTAAGGAAGTATAAACAATGTGCTCTATTTGATGGTAAATGAAATATTGCTGCCTTTCCTCTTCATTAAATTCAAGTTGATCAACCCTTTATGCAATGGGGTTTGGATTTCATAGGCCTAATCAACCTAATTTCTAGTGCTAGCCATAAATGGGTGATGACTAATACAGATTAATTTACAAGGTGGGTGGAGGCTATTTCCCTCAAGGAATTAAATGAAAGTTTAGTTCTAGACTTTTATAAAGGCATAGTGATAAGGTTTAGATCTCCTTCAATAATAATTTTAGATAATGCATTATCTTTCCTTGGGATGAAGACAAGTGAATGGGATTTGAAATATGTCATCTATATTAGTACTTACTCTAACTATTATCCATAAGGGAATGGAATAGATGAGTCCACCAATAAGAATCTAATCAGGATCATGAAGAGGACAATAGAGGAGAACAAAAGGACTTGGCATTCCAAGTTAAAGACAACTCTTTGGACTGATAGGATTACCCCAAAGAGAGCAATTGGAAACTCACCATAAACACTTGTTTATGGAAGAGAAGATAGAATACCTATTTCAATTGAGTTACCAGCCTCAGATCTCACTTATCAGCTGGAGTTGATAGAGAATAAAAACATGAAAGTTAGGTTGTGTGAGTTGATGGAGCTTGAAGAGACAAGAGATCAAGCTATGAAAACTATGAGAGCTCACCAAGATCAAACAAAGAGATACTTTGACAAGAAGGCCATTCCAAGAATCTTCCAAGAAGGAGACATTTTTCTAATGTGGGATGAAGATAGGGCTAAACCTAGAAGACACACAAAGTTTGATGCTTTATGGAGTGGCCCTTATGTTATCACACAATGCAAGCAACACAATTCTTTATAACTCTCAAATTTGGATGGAGAGGAGATTCATATCCTAGTAAATAGGATATATCTCAAAAATTGCTACTAAGGTTGTCCTCTCTCTTTGTACATAGTTGTTGTTTTCCTTCTTTTCCCTAAGTACTTATGCACATGTGTATGTCTTGTTGGTGTCTTGTGTTGCTTGGTGTGTTGTAGTTGTTTGTTGTGAGTTTTAAGAAACTCCTTGATAGTTATCTTCAAGAAGTCATTGACATACTTTGTCCATGATAGGATAAGGCTACTGGTCTAGTTAGTATAATAAGCATTCTACCCCTATGCGTCACTAATTTGTTGACCAAGTTTGACTTTTAGGTCAAATTAGGGAACCCCTACTTAAAAATATAACTTATAGATGTTTTATGGGGGTATAATTTATTTTAAATGGGTGTATTATATGTTAGTTGATGTTATCTAATGCACTTATAGCCTTGGTCATCATTTCATTAACTTATTTTTTAATTTGGGTCATTTTATGTGCTTTTAAGGGTCATTAATGCAAGTGGCATGGTTACTAAGGTGCTTAGGTGTCCTATTTTAATTTAAAACATATAATAGGTTAGTATAGTTTTCATAGATGTTAGTTACATCAGAATATTATAGGTTGTTTAACTAAAATTGTAGAAACCAAGTAAAAAAGAGAGCAAATGGCACTTGTACAACCCAGCAGAAGTGTAACACATGGGAGAATATCTTGGAGGGCTTATTAATATAAATAACACTCATTTATAAATTTTTTTCTATGGAAGTACCATTTTGAGGTCAAAACCATTGTACACCTTTCTTGGTTTCCTAGACACAAAGAAGTGACTTTCAAGTTTTTGCTTAGTACAGATAGTTGAATATGTTTCAAGTCAAAAAATTTTGGGAGGTTATATTAAAATTAGATACCTTTATTTAAATATAAATATTTTTAATAATGGTTCATGAAGTCGACTGTACTTTTCTGGTAGTTGTTTCATGCACCCTATAGGTTTTGATATATTTTGGTCAAATCCATATGAACCAATTAGTGATGTTGGATATAGAGGATTTTTTATTCCCTATAAAATTGTATCCATTATTAGTTTCATGTTTCTTAATGTTTTGATGAGTAAATTAGTCCATGTTGCAAGAAGGTGTCACCATGTGCAGTCTCAGTTGAAGTTCTTCTTTTCTGTTGAGTGTTTTTCTCTTGTAGGGGTCTCATAGAGTTGGGAAATGGGTTTTAATAGATATAAGGGTAATATTACCATCTCCTTATATGTTTTTGTTTCACCATGCCATCCTTTGAGTACCTTGCAAGCTTATCTTCCTCCATTGT
Organism: Torreya grandis; assembly: GCA_037957365.1. Taxonomy (NCBI): domain Eukaryota; kingdom Viridiplantae; phylum Streptophyta; class Pinopsida; order Cupressales; family Taxaceae; genus Torreya; species Torreya grandis. The sequence goes on from JARHVA010000451.1 coordinate 1,866,685, forward strand.
CAACTTCATGCTTAGATTCACTTTCAATCACCTGTATAAGCTTAATTAACTTGATCATGGGATTATAATCAGGGCATTTTAGTTTTCCAAGCCATAATGAGTTTTAAATAGTCCATTTAGATGCTTGGGGAAGGCATAAGTGTTGGAACAAGTTCATCCACCTTGCTAAAACAGTTATTTGATGCCCCTGATTACTCTATTCCATGTATATGCAAGTGATTTTCATGTTGGAGAGGGTGTATTGAAGTTGGTTTTAGGGTGTTATTGATGGATACCATCTACTTGAAGGTTTAAAAATGCATTTAAGTGGTTTTTAAGATTTTCCATAACATGTTCTTGCCCAAGTCCATGCCCTGCCTATACAAAACATCTTAATGCACACTTATAGGGCCTTGCTAACATCATACTAAGGTGTGAAGGGTAAAATATGTTTTCCAACCTCTTAGTATTACTAGAGGTGAATTGGCATGCTTGATGGAATCATATAAAGTTCACTTTCATATAAAGTTCCATATTATTCATATCTAGCTCATTGTTGGTGTACCAAAGCATCCACCTATAGGTGGTTGAATAGGTTAGTGAAATGCTTTCATGGAGAGGATGAAATAATTAGACACCTCATTAAGGTTGTGGTATGGTATTTAGGCCATTAAAATCTCATATAAAGTGTCTAAAGGGAAAGAGGAAGTGTGGAATCATATTTGAAGACAAAGGATAGAGTTTAGGGATGTTTTCCTTAAAATAGCAAAACAGAGGTCAGGGGACTTGTTGTGAATATCTTAAAACATGATTTTAAAGTGTTCCAAGGTATCTAGCTAAGTTAATCCTATATTCCATAGCATAGACAAGATCTCTACCAAGAATGGGGGTAAAAAGGTCAATACAAGGTGGGATTTAATAACCTTCAAAGTAGCTTAAAAAGTATTGAAATGCTCCATTGAAATCTACAGGTTTGAGGCTTGAATGGTCTTTTGTCACCCCAAGGAGAAACATTGAATAGGATGGCTAGACTGATGGGATGAGGTCAAATGACTTGAAGGTAAACAATAAATAAGGTAACACTCCTATACAACCCCTATGACTACCTATAGGTGTCCTTAAGGGTAAGAAATGTACACCTATAATAGGGTCTTAGGGGGAGGGGTATCTCAATCCAAAAAGAACACAATTTGTCCTTCCATGGAACATACTAGGTAAACCCAAGATGATTACACATGGTTTGTGACCTTAGATAAGTTTCAAGGAGACCTATAAGCACCATGACCTAATGGATAATGCCATATGTACCTACAGGTAGGGGCAAACATTGTGTCTCAGTCATAGTTAGGGAAAACTCATTTTTGAGATTTTATAAGTTGAAAACAATTAATGGGAAGGTATCAAATGTTATTTTTTATCATGGTCCAGTGAGGAGTCTTCTCACACTATAACCAAGCCCCAAAGAAGCTCATGAAACCTACAACAGACCCTAAAAAGCATGTGTCCCAGTCAATAGACAATAAACTCAATTTTGAAGGGTAAAGGTGCATTGGTAGGGTTAATGGGAAGCTCACACTTAGTGAATTAATGTATTATAATCTCAATGAATATGTTGATGACTTTATAAGCTACAAACAAAAGCAAAAGAAGCTTATACAGGGCCTAAAATCCTTGTATTGCACCTATAACAAAGTACATGCTAGTGAAGGTAGAGTACTACATAAACTAGCCAAAGAGATGGGTAGGGGTTAGAAGTAATGAAAAATGGTTATGAATAATTAAAAAGTGTGTTCATAAGCCCAGGAATCCTCCAAGATGGCCATCTACCTTCCTTACTTGGCTAAGGGGCTATCAGTCCGTACAATGAGCTAGGAAACCACTTGGCCCAATAGATGAACATGAGGAATCCAAGGAAAGGAGTGTTTTTGGATGAATCCAAAGCTCTAGTAGCATGAATTGGATATGGGAAACATGTTAAAGAAACATATAGGCATTGTCTTGGCTTGGAGAGGTCACTCTTAGGAAGGTTTAAGTAAAATATAGGAAAATAGGCTTTTTAGAGGCCTTTCTGGGGCATTTGGAGTTGGTTAGATGTCTAAACCATGAAATAAATCTAAATCCTTTGGTAAAAATCATCATCAAGACTTGGAAAAACTCCAAAAATATTAAATTTTCCATGGGGATGAGGGCTATACCTCACTTTTTTATCTCAGAGGTCAGCCTGAGTGCCAAATGGGTAAAGGGCTTAATATAAAGCTTTGGGAACTTATAGAAACATTTTTGGAGGTTTATGGAAGTTGAAGAGGTTCTAAGAAACACTATAACAAACTCATACCCCTCAAGATCACCAAAATACCCCTTGCACACAGTCTAACTAGGCAAGCTTTCATTAGGCCTAGCTAGTTAATGAGGGAAAAGGAAGAAGTGGAGTGTTTGGTGGGTTATGTGATGGTTTCACCAGTTTTAATGAAGCATTAATGAACATGAGATACCAGCCCAAGCATGAAATATCAGTTTAAGTAGCTCAAACTTTCAGGGTGCATGCTAAACCCTTTAGGCCTTTAAGGGAACTAGAACCAATTTGGGGTCCATCTTCATTTCTAACTCTTGGTGGGATATTAAAATGATTTAAAATTTTTAGGGAAATGAATTTAGACCTATATAATCTTTTGGAGTGCAAGGAAACCTATAAGAAAGCTATTTTTAGCTCATAAAGGGTACAAGCATGCAAGAAAGGTAAGAACAAGCTCGATGGGGTAACTTCAAATGCTCATATCTCCTATAAGGCTTTGCATGGGAACAAAAGGAATTGGGAGAGGTTATCAAGGACCCTTGGCATCAAGTTTATGGAATCTAGTGGTAGATCTAATGTCAAAGATTTATGAATAAAGATTAAGACTAAAAACTACCTGAAATCTTACTAAACCCTCAACTAGGACCTGATGGAGAAAACAAGCTTAGAGAGTTATCCAAATGACATAGTTTGACCATGAAAGATATTGGAACTTATAGAGGTCTCATTTTAGGCTTCCTACCATATAGATGAGTTGTATGGAATTGCATAGACAACATGCAAAATAGGGTATTTTTGACCATTTTTGTGTTTTCAAGTTCTAAGAGGTTTCAAAAGATGCAATCAATCTTGGAGGAAAGATTTAGAATTATTATAACTACCTATGGTAATTTATTGCTAAGGTAAAACTTCTAAGTGATCAAACAATAGCTCCCCTTTTAGCCAGTTAAAATTGGCATAGTGGACACAAGGGTGAGAAGGGTGAAAAATCCCAATATGGGCCTTTTTAAGGCATGTCTGATGCTTCTAAGGCCATGGAGGGTATTGATAGGTGCCTTTTACTCTATCCCATGGATTTTAATGGAAAACTAAAGGCATTTTTGAGGCCAAGTGTGAGGGGTGATAAAAAAATGAGTTTTTGAGATTGCAGACAATGATGGCTTCCTTCTAGGAGTTTCAATATGAGTAGGAATGCAACCAATGCATGCTTGAAGGCATTCCATATTATCCAAATAATTATACCTATCCCTAGTTATTGGTGGGATCTTCAAATAGGTTCAAATTATGAAGATAATTTTTTGAGCCAAGACTGGAAGTTTTATGCCATTTTCCATAAGTTTCATGACTTGTATGGACAGTTGGTCCTCCTAAAATTGCATGGTTTGTCCCATATATATTTTTCACAAAATTTTAACCTCTTTTATTAGTTTTAAAAGTGTCAAATTTACCTTTGGACTTCCCTTATCTTTCTCTTCTCTCAAAGGCTATAAATATTGACTCTTTTGACTCTTTTAGCTCTTTTAGGTAGCCTCCCTTGGTTGATGGTCAAATCCTAGAAAATTTTGTACTTGAATGACTCTTGAAGAAATAAAAAAGTGATTTTTCCTACTGACATGCTGTAAAATTGAGTGATATTTCAATCTTGTTGGTCCTATCTAGTAGAAGATGATCTTTTCTAGCATGTTATTCTTGCTCGTTCACCAAGTGTGTAGAAGAGCAAATATTATAGGTATTTGTTAGTGTTATTTTCTAAGTGTATTAGTGTCCTAGAAGTGATTCATGAATGTATTCCACAAAGGAATCATTCATTACCCTCATAAGTATCAAAATACCTTCTTGAACCTAGCTTGTGAAACATTGATGTGACAATACAACTTGAATTGTGAGTTTTATGTGAAAGAAGCCTTGTTTAGCTATAGGTAGTATAATTTAAATCAATACGAGGAAATATAATATTGGTGCATCACCTCTAGTTTTCTTAGTTTGTCTTCTTAACCCTTTTCATGCAAATTTGATAGATAAAAGAGTGTTTCAAAGAGTGCATCAAGGGAACCATCCCTTCTAAAGATTAATCTCAACAAATTATTACCCATAACAAGAGAGATGTTTCCATTGTGCCACTTAGATGAGGAGAGCTAAGTATCTCCTCAAGGGGTGCAAATCTAAGTGACAATAGTTTTCTTGATATCACCACCTACCTTAGATACCCATGAAAATGTAGACTTTGCCTAGGAAAATTGCATTTATGAGGGTTCCTAACTGCCATGCCTAAATGCGATCACGTGGACCACTTGTCACTTATCCTTCTAGTATTAACCTTAATTTTTACCAACTATCGTAACCTTATTAATGCATGATCTTGGCTTTCACTTTTTTGTCACACTTTGTGCACATGTTTTTACTTTAGTTCCCAACCTATCACCCATTTTATTACCAACTCACCCACTCATCAAACCCATACCCAATTATGTTTTACCTCATCACTTCCTAGTTTGAGGGGGAACACCTCCTCCCATGCTTGTGGAAACCAAACCTTTGACCCATACTCCATTTTTGTTTTAGTGTTTGTTGATAAAAACTACATAACAAAAAGGGGCAAAATGTAGACATCAAAAATCCATACATGATGATTCCAAATGTTGAAATTCCCTTGGACTCCCTTAGGTCCAACCTTGGACTCTTGATCACTAACTAGGCCTAACCCAAGTTAGTTTGAGCTACTAGATAAACCCATCCTTTTAACCTAACTTGACCCTCCTTGACCACTGAAGATCACCCTGTCAATGATCACCTTGACTGCTGACAGTTAGGTTTCACCATTTAAACCAACTTAATTGATGCTTCAACTCTACCTCACTTTTCTATAATTAGATTATCTAATTAATGTGTGAGCCCATACATGTCAAATTAAAATTAGATAGTAAGTTGGACCCCTTGTTAATGTCTTGTTGAACCTCTCCTCCCTTGCCTATAATAATAGAGGAGCAAGAGCTGAAAAAGGATCCATCCATGACTTCAAGAGATTTTGCATCCAGAGTTTCTTTGTGGGTTACTTCTTCCAATTATCCAATGATCCATCCATCAAATCAAAGAGTTGACTTACCAATTCTTAGGATCCACTCCTTAAGAGTATAATTGATTACCTTTGTATAAGCAACTAAACACAAAATTAAACCAGAAGTAATATGTAACTAAAATTTAGAATCAGCAAAGAATAGGAGATACGAGAAACAATACAATCTGTATTAACACTCTTCTAGAAGGAAATACAATGAACAAATCTCACTCTTCCCACACCTCTTAGATGTACAGTAATTCTCCCTCAAGAGTTCTCTCTCTCTCAATTACAATTAACAATCAACTCAATACCGAGTTGTTGTTCCCTCCAATGACAATCAACTCAACCGTTGTTGCCTACTCTCATGTCCTTGTGACAATCAACCCAATTGTTGTTGCCTCCAATCCTTGACCACTAGATCTTCTTGATCTTGCACCCTATAGATCTTCCTAATCTTGCACCCTGCATATCTAATTGATCTTGCTTACATTACAATACAGCCCCATGGGTCTCTTAAATAGATCCCAAACCAAACAATAATTATAAATGCAGACTCAAGACTAAAATTAGTCTTTACATGCAAACTCACTGTTCATCTAAAATTAGAATAATTCTAAAAACACACAGGTGATTGACGTCAGTTCCTGTCTGACTGATGTCGATTGACTACTAATCGATGCTAGTTACTATGTAGCTATGGATAACCAATGTCAGTTGGCCTAACTGATGTTAGTTACTATGTCACTCAACAACCTCCACATTTGCATTTAGTGAAGCTTTTAGCTCCACAACTTAATAATCTCCCACTTGGAGATAAACAGCTACACCTATACCTGTACCTGTACATCCTCTAATTTATTTCTAGCTTATATCTCCATCTTCAAGTTCAATCTTAAAAATCAACCACCAACAATGAACACATATCCTGTGGTGCTTCTCTTGCCATCCAAGTCACCTACCATATCTGAATCTACATACCTATGGAGAGAAGTGCTTGACCTTGCATAGCATAAATACCTACTATTGGTCCCTCTCAGATATCTGAGAATCCACTGAACTGCTTTTCAGTGCTCCTTTCCTAGATTGGACATAAACTTGCTAACAACTCCCACTACTTGGGCAATATTAGGTCTAGTACATACCATGTACTCAACCTCATCATGTGATTTAGGACACTGTTCATAGCTTAACTTGAACTATCCAACCATAGGTGTGCTAACCGGTTTTTCATCCTGTAAATTGAACCTCACAAACACCTTATTCACATAATCCTCTTAAGACAAAATCAACCTGTGATTTTCCCTATCTCTAAAAATACTCATGCCAAGGATTTTTGCTCTTAAATCCTTCCTAGCACATGTCTGAGCTACTTTTACCTTTAGCTCAGCAATTCCCTGCATGTGTGACCCTACAATAAGCATATAAACTACATACAGTAACAGGATAATGTAGCTACTATTATCCAACTTGGTAAAATAAACACAATGGTCACATTGACATTGACTAAAGCCATGCTTTGTCATAAACCTGTCAAACCTCAAATACCATTGTCTTGTAGCTTGCTCAAAACCATATAACCTAGCCTTCTATCTCACATGTCCATTCTCTCCTATTTTTAACCAATAAATCTAGTCATCTTTTAGTGCTTTCTTTCTGGTTGGCAACTCAACCAAATCCCACGTTTGGTTCTTTTCCAAGGAATCAATTTCCTCATTCATGCCATGCTCCCACTATTTCCTAAATTCTACCTGCATTACCTCTTCAAAACTTCTTGGTTTTCCACCATCAATGAGCAAAAAGTAGTATAAAGAAGGGGAATAAAAAATTTGAGGCTTACTTACCCTTTTAAACATCTACGTGGGCATTTAAGACTCATTAACAACTTGCTATCTGCCCTAATTTCATTCTAACAGTGACCGATCCCAGTCATCTCTCAGTCTACACTTGATCGATGTTAGTTCCATGTAACCAACCTGACCAACATTGGTTCTTACCTAATCGATGTCAATTTCCACCTACCTGACATTACTAACTTTGGTCTCCACCAAATCAACATTGGTTCCTGCCTGATCGACGTCAGTTTTCACCTGACTGATGTCAGTATCTGTGTTTTCTTGTGAGTGATGATTTTTACCCATGAGCTCATTTTGGATCATAACCTTGTCCAAATCAACATTGCCCTGCTCAAAATTATTTAGCCTCTTGAGCTGATCATTGTCCATCACCTTCTCCTTGAAAACCAAGGCTTTCCATATCTTAAATGTGTCAAAAACATCAGATTTTCACTTTATGCAATAAACCCATACCTTTCTTGTAGCAACATCAATGAAAGAAACATAACACTGTGATCCTCTAATAGAAGCTACCTGAGTTGGTCCCCACATGTCTGCGTGAACAAGCTCCAACCTGTGCTTCTTCTTTGTTGACCCAATTTTTAGAAACCTCACTTTCTCTTATTTCCCAAACATACAATGCTCACAAAAATCTAGATCTATCAAATCTGAGAGCTTACCTTTTGACTTAAGAACATGCATTCCCTTCTCACTCATGTGACCAAGCCTATAGAGCCACATCTTTGCATCTACATTTGAAGTAGATAAAATAGAAAGAGAATCAGTAATATAAGTAGATAGATAAAGTGTACCTACTTTTTTACCTCTAGCTAATACAAGTGCACCCTTGGAAACTTTCCAAGATTCGACTGTGAGAGTTACTGTGCAACCCTCATCACCCAACTTTATTGCAGAAATCAGATTCCTCTTCAGGATGGGTATATGCATGACATCCTTCAACACCCATATGTTGTCAGTCTACAATTTCAGCTGCACTTTTCCTTTGCCAACAATTTAACAAGGCTCACCATCCCCTAAATAAATTTTTCCAAAGTCTCCATGGACATAAGCATGGAAAAATTCTCTATTTGGGGTTGCATGGAAAGAAGCACCAAAATCTAAAACCCATGATTCTACCTGACTATCCAAAGAAAATGTAAGAGCATCCTGTGTAACAATACCTATAACATCTGCTTCTTTATTACCTTCATGCTGATCTTCTTTCAACTAACAATCTTTCTTTGCATGTCCTTTCTTTTCACAATTCCAGTAGGTGATACTTCCATTTTAGGATTTGGATCTACTGCCTATCTTTGACCTTGATTTTCCTTGCTTACTCTTCTCTCTTTGCCATCCCCTACTTTCAACACTTAAAGCATTACCTGATGTTTCCCCTATGCTTTTCTTGTGAATTTTTTCATTCAAGATTACACTAACATCATCAACTTTCAAGATTTTTGAAGCAGACGCAATATTACTTACTGCCATTACCAAGCTATGCCAGCTTTCAGATAAAGAGCATAAGATTAAGAAAGCCTTAATTTCATCATCAAAAACTATTTTGACTGAAGTTAACTAATTTACAATTCCATGGAAATCATTAAGATGACTATATACAGATCCACCTTCCAGCATTTGCAAATTAAATAATTGCTTCATAAGAAATACCTTATTCAAAGCTGAGGGTTTTTCATATAAATTTGTCGAAAATTCCATTAACTCTACCATTGTCTTTGCCTGTGATAAGTTAGAAATCACAGATGATGCCAGGCTCAACCTTATAGATCCTAGAGCCTTTCTATCAAGAACATTCCATTATTCATCTTGCATATATGTGGGCTTACTTGAAACCCCACCCAAAGGTAAGTACAGATCTTTCTAATACAGATAATCTTCTATTTGCATCCTCCATAATTGATAATTTTTGCCATTGAATTTCTCCATTCTTAGTTTACTTTCTTCTGCCATTGCTTTACTCCCACTCAAATAGAAAGCCCTGTGAGTGACCTATAATCAACAAACACTAACACGCTCTGATACCACCTGTTAGTGAACCACGCTCTGATACCAATTGTTAGGATCCACTCCTTAAGAGTACAATTGATTACCTTTGTATAAGCAACTAAACACAATATTAAACCAGAAGTAATATGTAACTAGAATTTAGAATCAGCAAAGAATAAAAGATATGAGAAACAATACAATCTGTATTAACACTCTTTCAAAAGGAAATACAATGAAGAAATCTCACTCTTCCCACACCTCTTGGGTGTACAGTAATTCTCCCTCAAGAGTTCTCTCTCTCTCAATTACAATCAACAATCAACTCAATACCAAGTTGTTGTTCCCTCCAGTGACAATCAACTCAACCGTTGTTGCCTACTCTCAAGTCCTTGTGACAATCAACCCAATTGTTGTTGCCTCCAATCCTTGACCAATAGATCTTCTTGATCTTGCACCTTGTAGATCTTCCTAATCTTGCACCCTATAGATCTAATTGATCTTGCTTACATTACAATACAACCCCATGGGTCTCTTAAATAGATCCCAAACCAAACAATAATTAGAAACACAGACTCAAGACTAAAATTAGTTTTTACATGCAAACTCACTATTTGTCTAAAATTAAAATAGTTCTAGAAACACACAGGTGACTGATGTCAGTTCCTGTCTGATCAATCCCAGTTACTATGTAGCTATGGATAACCAATGTCAGTTGGCCTGACTGATGTCAGTTATTGTGTCACTTAGCAACCTCCACATTTGCATTCAGTGAAGCTTTTAGCTCCACAACTTAACACCATCACCCCTTAGCTAATAGCCAAGTACCGTTACTCTATCAAAATCATGTCAGACTCCATCAACAAGCCAACCACCTCAACTATTCACTAGATCAACCTATGGTAAGATAAGTATTTATTTTTAATATATCAATTACTTTGTTTCCATATCACAATCAGCCCAACATAAACCAATCTCCTAAAGTTGCCTTATGTGATCATATCAATATGACCTTTTATTACCCAGACCCAATACACAGTAACTGTTGATGGCCATCTCAACCATCGGTGGTCTATCCAACTATCGATGGTTACCTCAACTACTAATGGTCACACTAACTATCGATAGTCACTATGGTAGAAGATATTAGCAAGCTATTTTCACCCACCTACTCTCAATCAAATTCAACTTTTTTCCCTCTATCTTTTCATAGAGCCCCAACCTATTTTTTGAACCACACCCAACCTATTTAGCATTAGTATTGACCCACTTATTGCTATATTAGTCATTTTAGTCTATTTATTTTATCAAGCATCTCTTATATTTAAAACATGTGGATTGACACCCTTGAGGAAGCTCTTGCTTTTAAAATCTAGTTTGATTATCCACCCAATTATCTATCTAGCCAACCATTTGATTTAGTGTTGTCTTATTTGTAGGTCATTTATCCTAATCCAAAGAGGATATCATTATAGTCATCTGATTCAATGCATGCATAATCAAACATATTTTTCAACCATACCTGTATCTAGTTTGTTTCTTCTTCCTCCCTTGGAATATAAGATAGAATTCTCTGAAACATTCTGACATGCTTGGTGGGACCCTTGAGTCTCTACTTGGGTTTATTTTGTTTGCATCTACATACCCTTATCCCTATTCTATACTCATAAACAAAATTAATTTTTTTTTGGGTTTAAAATCAACTACATACATTAGTTCCTTGCAAGTTTATCTCACCTAGAATCACACACTAAACCAAACCACCTACACCAATCAAACATCAAAACAACTTGACATAAGGCCAAACTAGGATTTCATCACCTAGTAGTCACATTAAATTTTTCTTGGCAATCCTACTTGGAGGTCATTACCAAGGGTAGAACCAACTCAACTCTTTGGTTGAGTATAAACTTTGGAAATCATTATATATTGGCTAAACACATGATACCCTTATCGATGCAGTGTATGAAGTGAGGGGGTAGGCCCAATACCAAGCCACATATTGATTTCCAATATAGATACTTTTGAGAACCTAAACAAAATCTAAAACCAACCATAGACTTCTTTTCTAGTACCCAGTCTACAAGCCAATTTTAGTCACATAATTTCTTACAAATCTTAAGACATAAGCTAAAAGAGAGACTAAAAGGAAATTTAAGACCTAACATGATTTTTAATGCATGTTTGATTTCATTTCTCATTTCTTGTCTTCTCTCTATTCATGTGGTGAGATTGTTTTTGTATTCTTTCTCCCTTGTCTTGCATGGTTCTAACTCATCATCAGTGAAGGAACCTAGCAGAACAAAACCCATCACCAAACCAATCAACCTCTTCATCCATGGAGTATATATCTGAACTAGATGACTTTTATCATCCTTTAATAAGTCCTTCTTTCTCTTGAATAGTTATCCAAGGATATACAAACTTCACCACCTTCTTAGATAATAATCTTTTGGCCCTCCAGTCTTATCTCAACACTATGCCTCACCATACCCCTACTTTAGTTCCACCTATGGACCCAACTTCTGGCATGCCTTACCACCTTATATGGAGCACTTATATTTCCACAGTCACCACCTAACCATTGAATACCCAAGCATCTTCATCTACTAATAATCCCTTTGATACTACTATGGAAAACAGACCTACCCAACATACCAACACCCTTATGCCTTCCACCCCCACCAACTCCTCTACCCTAGGGAAAACCCAACCATTAACTACCTATAATCCCCTCACCATGGGATCACCTATTACTATCATTTTCAACCTTCCTTTGGCTACCCCCAATCCATTAGTCACTAATATACTTCTAAATCTTATGGTGTCTATACCTTCTACCTTACCACCAATCAGTACAAAGGTTACCACCTTTCTTTTGGTTACAAACCCAACCATAACTCCTACCCAACCTACTTTAACCTCTCAACAGGTTTACATCACACCTAACTTGGGTTAAATCCATAACCCACAAGGGCATGTACCTATACCCACTACCCAACCACCTACATTAACCTACCCCGACATAACATCCACCCAACCACCTATGTCCACATATCAATATGTGGTAGCTCCTCATCCTGCTACCAATTATCAATATTTCACCCAACCAAAAAAAAAATATACACCTTACAACCTTTTAGGTTAATAACCCCAAATATATCTAATGAAAATGCTAATGGATAAAATAACTAATTTAGAGTCATCTATCTCTGGTGCTCATAACATCTTATCACATGACCAGATCTACAACAAACACATTCACTTATCTGTCCCTGTCAAACCATATCCCCCTCAGTGGGAACTTCCCAATTTTTCTAAATTTCAAAGTAAGGAGGATTCCCAACAACACCTTATGGGCATTTAGGCATGCATGTTATTTAATTGCATATGATGATTCCCTCCTTCTCCGTACCTTTCCATGTCCATGTCTAGTCCAACATTAGATTGTTATAGTACCATAACTAAACACTCTCTCCTCTCCTTCACCTAGATAACCCAAACTTTCTTGGATCACTTTTCAATAAACATCTCTAAGAATGTTTCCATCACTAACCTTTAATTTATCCAGTAATTTGATGATGAATCTATTACTAATTTTGTAGCTCATTGGAGGAGCCTAATCAATCAACTTTCCTTATCTTTACCCCAAACTAAACTAATAAACCTTTTTGATTGGGCATGTTCCATGCACATCTCTTCTACATTACATGTGTAGAGATTTAAAACCTTTGATGAATATTTTACCATGGCACATAGGCTATAAAATAGATCCATTGATGAAGGAAAGTTAAAGTGAAAAATAATAACTCTACCTACAAAACCAATGAGGCCTCTTCCTTTAAACCAAGCAACCAAACCAACACCAATACCAAAAATAAGGGATATGTGAATGTGGTTATCCTTAAGACCATTCCTCCACCATCTGTCAATAAACCAAACTCTTTTAACTCCTCAAAACAAAACATGAGAAACCAAAACTGAAACAATCAGAAGCAATTTACCCTACTTAGGGAATCTTATGCTTTGGTCCTAGAGAAGTTGATGAAAGCTAATATCATATAGATTCTTCCCATCAAATCCCCTCAACAATTTCATTCTTCTCATTTTGTACCTAGATAGTATAACAAGAATGACCTATGTGTTTTCCATCGTGTAGTGGAGCGTGACATTAATAAGTGTAATACCTTCAAAAACATTTTCCAAACCCTTACTGACAAGGGGAAGCTTGTGCTGGAAAACCCTAACACACCTCTGAACTAAGCCCTTGACATTTTTAGACAACCTTTTCCCAATCTTACACCTACCAAAAATGAGATAAACAAAATTGTGTTCTTATGATTCCCATATAGTCAATATGGTTCATGACGTGCTCATTGGTGAAGAACCTACCACCCAATCTACCTATTCTTCACCCTCTCCACTAATTGAGGTAGTGAAATTACCTTCCCTTCTTTTGGGGACCCAAAGTAAGAAATTAAAATTTTACCTTCCTCCATTTATTGAGGTAGTGGAGTCGTCAACCCCTCCTTCAACTAACAAACTAGAGCAATCAACCATCACCACTTTACCTTCTCTCTCAATTACTGAACAATTCACTTCCCCTTTGGAGATCACTCCCATGGAGAAAACCACCATATTTTCACCTCCCACAAAGGAAACACCAATCCAAACCTTGAATCCTTTGATTGAGGAGAAGTATTAGGTCACCATTCCCCTTTCTCAACCTATGGGTTTATCTTTTGATCCCACTACCCAGGGAACAAGACCAATCTATAAACTATTCTCTAGGCTATTTTAGATATCAAAGTTTGTCTCCAAACCTGACATAGATCAAGCCACATTTTGGAAACAATTGGGGATCCCTTACATCACCAAATGGGAACCTCCAACCACCTCTTTGGTATTATACCAAATCATAACTTCTATTATCCAACCCTCCATCATATCAATCAAAAAAATGAAAACCTCTACCAACCCAACCATCTAAAACAACCAAATATCAAATAACCAAATCATCCTCTATCACTTCAACCAAACCAACCAAAACCCTTATTGCCTTCCCTACATAGATCCTTAATCATATGTCCTTAAAACTAGAGCTAACCTCACCAAACCCACCAACCAAGCACCAAACCAAATCGACCAAGGAGGTAAACCCAACAAAAGGCTAGAAAGCCAAACTTATACCCCCCTCAACCTTGCCCTCTATATTGGGGCCTTATCCCTCTACTTTGATTAAGAATCCAAATGTATTAACCAAAACCCAACCACCACTCTTGGTTATTCCATCACTCTTGCTTTCTGACACACCCATTTACACCAAGCCATCAATAACCAAACTAGCTACCTTGACATCTTCTACCTCTAACCTATCAACTTCCTTACCTAAACTGAAATCACCCATTAATAATGCCAACTTTCCCAAGACCTCTACCACCAAGCCTATTTCTAAAATGACTTCCATCTCACCAACCAAATCTAGAACCTCTAAACCCTTGCCACCTTTAGCTGAGTCTTACTCAACTATTTTTCAAAGGTTAGGGTAAGCCTCTTTCTTAACCTTACCTTCTATCAAACCACTTAACCCTCTTGGTCTAAAACTAGTCTGGTATAATGACCACCAAGTATGTGCCTATCATAAGACACATGAACATGACATGGAAAATTACAAAGCTCTCCAAACCATAATCCATCAGCTCTATGATGAGGATGATCTATTAATAGATGAACCTCCCACGAGCCCACTACCAATCCAACAACCAATAACCACTAAGTGCCTAACCACTCCCCCACTCTCACTTCATAATGGCAAGGAATCAAACCAATCTCCTACACCAAATCTTCCCTCTATCCAAACTATCCATGTGGTCACACGATCACACACCCAATAAAAGGATAAGGGGAAGGCTAAAGTATCCATCTCATGGACATACCCATCTTCCACCTCCCAACCAAGTCAAATTTTAGCACCTTCACCTTCATCTAAACCCAAGGTATCTATCTTGGGTACCTCTCAATCTAACCCCTCTGAATCAATCAGAAGAATTGTTCATCAAACAACTTCACCAAATCTAGGCAAAGATGAGCCTATAAGAGTTGATTTCTACTTCACCCCCTCATCACCAAGAAATGATAGAGGCATTTCAATCAATAGAGGTCCAACTTAAAGACCCTTCACCTCTAGTAGTCTTTATTAGCACTCTTCAAATTTCTAACCTTGTCACCTTCAAGGATTTGAAAATACATTCTATTTACCTTGATGACCCAAATCCCCCTCTTTTCATCATTGCCTACATCAACCAAACCTGCATCAAATGGGTTATGATTGATGGGGGAGCCAACATTAATATCCTCTCGTCGCATGCCTATGATCAACTTAAATTACCTAACAATGTCATCTCTAAATCCTCAACCATCCTTTGATCCTTCAATGACACCATGGCCACTACTTTAGGAATGGTTATCCTTCATATCTATTTAGGACCTTGCACACTCCCTAAACTCTTTTATGTAGTGGTAAGTGAATTCTAGTATAATGTTTTATGGGATGACCTTGGATCCACTCCATGGGTTGTGTACCCTCTACCCTTTATCATTACATAAAATTTGAGCATGAAGGTTAGGTTGTCACTATACAAGCTGACCCAAGTCCATTTTCATCATACAACATGAATTATTGACCTAAAGATGTCTTCCTACCTCCATATAACACACCCTCATCAGACAATGACAAGCCCTAAACCCTGAAGGATAAAGCCATATCTCCTTCAACCAATGAGGTATCTACTAGCTCATCAATCTTCTAGTATCAAATCCCCACCATAGACTACTTGGAATCCACAATCTAACATCTTTCACTTGGGGAATATCACCTCCTTACCCTTAATACTTTCCCTACTCCCTAAGAGTATGGGAAACCTAACCACCAACCCGGTTATGACCCCAATATGAAAACCATTGTCCTTTTTAGGCCTTCAAGCTATCAAACCCATTTCATCTATGGAGGACTTGGCAAACCCCTTAGTACTTTTGTCAGCTTATTTTCTCCTCAACCATTCACCTCTAGTTTTTATTACTTGGAAAAACTAGGGTTTGTCAAGCCATACCTTCACAGCTGTTCTTGGAATGGATTTGGTCTCAAATGATATGAACATGGGCCACATGAGTTGATTTCAATTTAAACTATAAATCCTCATGACAAACATGGCCTTAACTTCATTCTACCCATAAAGAAAACCAAATTACCTACCACCACCATTATTGAGGAAGACATCCCTTCCTCACCAACCTCTTCTTCACTTGAGTGTGAGGATGATGGCATCATCCCACCTAATTTTTTTTTCATAAACATGATTAGCCTTAGAGCCTTGACTTATCAAAAGGAAGGGGCAACTGTAACTATCCCTATGATCCATCCTAAGATGATAGGAGATGACTCTCTTACCATTAATACCATTC
Source organism: Torreya grandis (assembly GCA_037957365.1). Taxonomy (NCBI): domain Eukaryota; kingdom Viridiplantae; phylum Streptophyta; class Pinopsida; order Cupressales; family Taxaceae; genus Torreya; species Torreya grandis. Next base: position 1,883,309 of record JARHVA010000451.1, read on the forward strand.
AGTGTCAAGATGATGATTCTATTCTCACCTACCTTGGTGCACCAAATTATTCTATCCATAAATCCATACCTCCTGAGACTATAACCATGTGGAATGAATCCAATATGTGTATCAACTTGGGCACTTCAAAGAGCCCTCTCATTATCAAAATTGGCCAATCACTAAAGTTTGAGGAACTTAGGGATTTCCCCTCCTTGCAAGACTGTAACATAGCATTTGCTTTGTCTTATAGTGACATGCTAAGAATGGACCCCTACATCACTACCCACAACATAGTCACCAATCGTGATGCCAAACCTATCAAATATAAACTTTAAAAAATACACCCTCACATAACCCTTCTCATCAAAGAAGAGCTTTAGTGTCTCCTATCTGTAAATTTCATTCAACCTATTGACTATGCCCAATGGGTCTCAAAAATCATGCTTGTCACCAAATCCATAGGGAGACTACGTATTTGTGTATACTTTTGTGACCTAAACCTTGCTTTTACCAAAGATGACTTCCCTTTACTAAGCATTGACTAGTTAGTTGATATTATAACTAGCAATGAGATGTTATCTTACATGGACAAATTTTTAGGCTACAATCAGATCCTAATTATCCCTTGAAGATCAACACAAAACTACCTTTATCACCCCATGGGGGACCTTTCGCTATAGGTTCATGCCTTTCATACTAAAGAACACTGGTGTAACCTACCAACATGCCATGACTTATATCTTTATTGACCTTATACAAAAAATTATTGAGGACTACATGGATGACCTTCTAAGGAAATCCAAATATTATAAGGATCATTTAACCATTCTCAAAATTATCTTTGAGTGCCTCATCCATTACCATTTCTACCTTAACCCCAAGAAGTGCATTTTTGGCATCGTATCAGGAAAGATCCTTAGCTTTATCATTTCCCTTCAGGGAATCAAAGTCAATCCTAACAAAATCAAAGCAATCCTCGACATGCTTCCTTCAATCAACTTAAAGCAACTCCATAGTTTGCAAGGGAAGATTAAATCCATTCATCATTCTATCTATCAACTTTAAGACCGATGTTAGCCCTTCCAAGGACATATATTTTAAGTATAATGACAACTATCAAAAAAGTTTTGATTCACTTAAAAATTACCTTTTGCCTCTACCTATCCTCACCCTCCCAATGACAATCAAATTTTATACCTTTATATCTCCACCACCAACCACTCTTTAGGGGCCATGCTCACTCATCAAGATGAGTAACACAAAGATCAAGTCATCTACTACATTATTTGTATGCCTTTAGAGTATGAGACCTAATACACCCATACTAGGAAACTTTGCCTAGCCCTGATCTTTGTGGCCACCAAAATTTTCCACTACCTTCTCAACCATAAGACCTATGTCATAACCAACACTAACCCACTTAATTACATACACTCCAAGCCATACCAAAACTAATGTATGGCTAAGTGGATCATGGTTTTAGTTGATTTTGACCTTGATTTTGTTTAATATAAGTTAATAAAATTGAAAGTCATTGCCAACCAATTGGACAGTGCACCTTTAGTAGATAATCAATCTACTCCTCTTGAGTTTCCCTAATGAGTCCATCATGACCCTCTCTCAGGTAGACTTCACCTATAAAGTAACAATTTTATTTGATGGATCAAAGTATCAACATGGTGGGGGAGTAGGCATCATCCTTATTCCCCTTCATGATGAACCTCTTCATTTATCCTTCAAGATAGATTTTGAATGTACCAACAACATGGCTAAGTACAAATCCCTAATCATAAGCCTCTAAAGTGCATTATCCTTGGGAGTTAAAATGATCAACATCTTCAACAACTTTCAGTTTATGGTCAATCAAATCAATGGATCTTAATAGTGTAATAATGGTGTTTTATAATAGTATAAACAATTAGTTGATAAAATATTAACATCATTTGAACATTACCATATCCAATCCACCCCATGATCTATGAATAAATTAGCTAACATCATGGATTCCCTCACCTCTTAGATCCCATGTGCACCCACTAACTCTAAGATATCAATCATTATCTATTGACTTACCAAGCCCTCCTACATCAAATCAAATTCTCCCACCATCTTCAATGTGTAGGTAAACCAACCTGACCTTTGGTATCAGTAGACCTTTGACTATCTTAACCTGACCATTATTCCCTCTAGTCTTTACAATAATGCTCAAAGAGTGTTTATTTAGAGTACCTCACATTAAACCATTATGGGGAGAATTATTTATAAACGTAGCTTTGATGGTTTCCTCTTTTGTTGCCTACGTAGTTACAAAGACTACTCATGATATCAAGGAAACACATGATGGAATATGTAGGGGACACTTTAGTGGCCTCATCATGGATAAGCACATCCTTTGCTTTGGCTATTACTGGGCTACCCTTAACCAATACTATTGTGATTATGTGAAAAAGTGTGTTAAGTGTCAATAACATGCCAATATACATCATGCACCTAGCCATAGTCTTCACATGTATCCACTTATTTTTGGCCCTTCTCATAATGGGGTATGGACCTTACTAGTGTAATTAACACCCATTCTTTATAATGACACCATTTTATAATCAGTGTGATCGAGTATTTCACCAAATGGGTAGAGGCTATTCCTTTAGTCTCAACCAAAGCCAAAAATATTATCAACTTCATCAACCATCACATCATATGTCATTTCAGTATTCCTTAAAAAATCATCACTAACAATGACAAATATTTTAAAAACAAACAAGTCCAAGGTCTTTGCGATGCATTTGGCATCAAGCTTAGTTTCTTCTCACCCTATCATCCTCAATCTAATGGATAGGCAAAAGCTTCTAACAAAACTCTTAACAACATGCTCACTAAAATGGCCAATGCATTTGGTTGGGATTGGCATTTGTATATCCCCTTCACTTTATGGGTATATCGTATTAGAATTCAAACCCCTACGGGTGCTACACCATTTTCTCTTATTTTTGAAGCAAAGGCCATTTTGCCTCTCAAAGTCAAAATTCTTTCTCTTCACATATCTTTACAGGACCTCATTTTTTAGGATGATTATCATCAACACTATTTATCCCAACTTGAGATATTTGACAAGTGTCACTTATCCGCCCTTACCCAATCTTCATGTCTATTAAGATCAAATAAAATGTGCTTATAATAAACACCTTAAAGCATGAGAATTCAACATTAGAGACCTCATTTTACATGAAAACCAACATGTCACCAATATGGAGAAAAATAAGCATGTCAAGTTTGTTTTCAATTGGCTTGGACCTTATATTATAACCCAAAGTAATGGAGTCAGGAGCTTACTAGTTATCCTCTTTTGAGGGAAACCTAGAACCTGAGCCCCTCAATGTTTCACATCTGTATCCTTTATTTTGTTAAAGAGGGTTAAACTCACCTTTTTACCTAGACTTAAACTCATCCCTTGCTTTTAAAACCACATTCATCTCCCTATTCTAGGGGCAACTGATCAAAATTAAATAATGTGATTATCCATTACAATCATGGCCTAATATTGAACACTGGGTATCATAGCTCTACCCAAGGCATGATTCTCATGGTAATTTCCACCCCTTTTATAGGACGGATTCCCATGATCATTGTCACTAAACATCTTTATAACTAATCAAATTTCTTGGATTTTAGTTTTGCCTTCATAAAGATCAAACTTTAAGCATATATGAGCAAGTCTATGCCAAGAAAAAATCAAACAAGCAAAAGCAATTCATAACCACAAATAATCATGGGTCATCCCTAGCATTCACAAACTACTCCATTGAAGGAAAACTACCATAAACATATAAAAATTACTAAACATAAGGTAAACTTATCCCTTAAAGGATAGCTATCAAAAGGCATTAAATAAAGCACATAAACTTAGCCCACTCCCTAGAAGGATGGCTACGTAAAGCATTTGTCACAATATAGAAATTTATTGGAAGCTTTCTACATTAATTAGCTTCTCCAACCATCCCAAGCATCTAAAATAATAATCAAAAGACCCATTACCAAGCAAAGGCAAAAACAAAATAATTTTTAAAGCCACAATCAGCTCTCATAAGCAAAATAATTTTGAAAGATGCAATCAGTTCTCATGAGTAGACTTCTCACATCGATTAGTACATACTTTATATGACATAGACTTGTTTATACTAACTCTTTGGTAACCTCTAGAAGATGCATTCTAGTCTCATAATAAGGTTCCATTTTCATCCATCTCCCCTGTATACACTATAAGCAAGGATTTTAAGTTCACTTGACAATATGTGATCAAGACACTTTTTAACCACATAACAAATGCTAATGTAAAGCATTCAATAGGATTATGTTCCTTGCACTAGTCTAACTTTGGTTTCTATTAGTCCTTACCAAAGAAGAAGCATTGTACCCCACTTCTTATGCTATCATGATTGGTTGATATATTCACTAAGATGTTTGTCTCTTGATTATATTCATTTTCTCACATCTAGTGTTATTATTCAACTTACCTTATGCATTTTATCCTAAGAAAAATAACCATAATCATACCCACATAACATCATATCAACATGTATCATAAGAAAAATCACACATCATCAACATATCCATCATGATATCATAATCATAGCATCAGTGAGCTAATAAGCAAAAAACCATTTTTACCACATGTTTAAATCTAAATAAGGAAGCATATACTCATTACATTTTAGCATGAACATCATTATCACATCATCATATGAACATAAAACAAAATACATCTCATCATATTCCTAGCTAGGTGAGTCTACATTAGTATTCATATCCATAACATAGGCATAATCAATATAGCATCATCACTGATCAACATAACTATAATTAACATCATGGACATAAACATCAAATCATAAACCATCAGTGATAAGTAATAAATGAGGATCATATCTATAAATCATGAGTTTTTCATCCATAACATCATAATGAATACAATAAATATACATGTCTCTCTCCAAATGTACATCTCACTACATCAATTTGTAGGCTGGTATCAAAATGATATACAATAATATATATTATCCAATAACTATGTCATGACTATACCCCTAGGGCACCACTGTCTCCTAGGGCACCACTACCTCTTGATGCCTATCCTCCCGAGGTACCTATCTACCCACCTACAAAATAAGTCCACTGACTTAGTGTCACTCATGCTAGCACCACCTACTAAACTAGATCTATATTCACCCCATCAGAGCTCATCAAGATAACATCTAAGGAATATGGCCTCGTAGTAGCATATGTTCTTCCACTATGGCTAGATACTATGTCATGGGGATAGTGCTTAGTGGTCTTGAAGGTGCTATGGTTCCTCCTCCAATTTGTCTTAAGGAGTCCTTTATCCTAGGTAACCAAGGCTAGTATAGCTCTATCTTAGTCCCTCTCACCTATAACCATAGCTATCTAACCATGTATTGTAGTCAGATGACCCTATAAATATATCAGCTAAGCTCATGTTGTGGCTAGCACTGCTCTTACCTAAGCACTTGGGGAAACCCCCTATACCTATACCTATTGACCTCTACCATCTGGGTCAACATCTATAGGTTGCATTCCACCATCATTACCACCAAAATTTACTACCATATATAATGCTTGGTACCATGTAGGGTAACTATCTACAAAGCTTGCATCTTTAATCTCTGCCTTAGTTGATAACTCCTCATGATCAAGAAAAGTTTGAAATGGTTGTGGCTCTGGGAGTATAATCTCTATATCCTCCCACCTATACCTTAGGAATGAACCTAGAATCCCCTGTACCAGGATAAACTATCACCTCACCCTATCAAATGGGATGAACTCTATCTCACCATCCCTCTTACTAAAGATCCACCTATAGTTCTGTAGGGATAGTGTATGTCTCCTATATCCAGGCCAATCTAGAAATATGACATAGGGTCTCCAAATCATGTCACTAATGACCAAGGCCTCTAGTTGTACCTCTATACCAATGTATATCATGTACACTACCTCTCACTCTTATGAGGGTAAAATCATCTCTCCACTTCATAAAGATGACTCTAAACTCCATCTAGGAATGACCTTCCCACAGTAGCCCCATCAATTGTAGAAATCACATGTACTCATATGTTTGGTAGTGTAGCATGAAACTAATTTTGATGGCATATCTCTTATGAGATTTAAAACCCCACATCTCCTTGTATATCTAGACTATAAGTGTAGGCAACCAACTTGAACACTATGTGACCCAACAACATCTCCACCAGGACCCCCTAATAATAGATACATAAGAACCTCCCTATGTTTGAATCAAGAATGTAAAAACACAATACCATGATCATCATCTTCATGAGTAGTCTCCTATCATCCCTCTCCCTATAATATAGTAGAGTGTAACTAAACCCTTCATCATGTCATCTGACAAGATCATGGTCATTTCCATATAGCAACTCCAGTAACTCATATCTCTCTTCTTATTTGATGTGATAAATCAGAAATCACTCTCTATGGGTAACCAAGTGATCTTGTACACATATTCTAGAAAGATCATCATCTTATCAATGGGTAGAAGGAAGGTGTTCATGGTTATATCCCATTTCTCGATGAGGGCCATGATAAAAAAAGACCCTACCTCAATTACAACCCACCTAAACAACTAAAAATTCACTAATTTCTACAAATTTTTATCTCCTACCCATCCCACCCTAATCCACCCCTCATTTTTTAATTCACCCATGAATTTCACCAAAACCAAGAAAATCTAAAACTAAGGGCAAAACCCAAAACCCACCTAAATAACTAATAACAAAGCAAGCAACTTGCAATTCCTTTGCAAATTGAAAACTAATCTATCAAATTAATGCAACCCTTACCTCATTCCTTGACCATCATTGAGGAGGAATTCAAGGACCCACCTCCTAACCACATGCCCTAACTCACCCACCCTACATCCTCATTGGTCCACATAATCAAATCAACAATCAACTTTATCCATGTCACCTACTAGTAGTCATCGTTAGTAACCTCTCACAAAATTTCAAAACAAGCTCTCACTGTCACAAGTTACTTTACATAATGAGAGAAAAGGACAAGTAGATGCACTTTTGAGTTACACCCTTTTAGGGTTTACACCCTGACCATTGGTGGTCATGGTGACTATGGATGGTTAATCTTAAGACCCTTGACTATTTATGATCAAGATATTCAAGAAAACAAATTTTTGGCACCAAAATTGCATGCCTAATAATGGAGACTACCTTCTTTGCCTACCATATGAACTACCTCATCACCTCACCATTGGTCTATTTTGGCCCAACTCGTGTGTGTTTTATGATGATCTTACTTGGTCCTTTTGACTACACCAATAATAATTACCATATTGACCAATTTTTGAACTTATGCTACATCGCACACACTAGACTAATTTATGTCTTCTTGAGAGCACTTCCTACCTTGGATACCCATGATTACATTAGACCAATTTGTGTTTTCCTAAGAGCATGTCCTGCCTTAGATACCCAAGAAAACACATAGACCTTGTCTAAGAGACTTACATTTATGAGTGTTCCCAACTTTTATGCCTAAATATAGTCATGTGGTCCACTTATCACTTGTCCTTCTATTATCGACCTTAATTTTTACCAATTATGGCAACCTCATCAATGCATGATCTTGGCTATCACCCTTTTATCATACTTTATGCACATGTTTTCACTTTAGTGCCCAACATATCACCCATATTTTCACCAACTCACCCACTCATCAAATGCATACCTGATTTTGTTTTACCTCATCACTTCCCAATTTGATGGGGAACACCTCTTCCCATGCTCGAGGGAAATCAAGCCTTTAACCCATACTCCATTTTTGTTTTGTCATTTGATAATACAAACTACATAACAAAAAGGGGCAAAATCTAGACACCAAAAATCTACACACAATTGTTCTGAATATCATAACTCCCCTGGACTCCCTTAGGCCCAATCTTGGCCTCTCAGTCATAAACCAAGCCTAACCCAAGTCAATTTGACCTACTAGCTAGACCAATCATTTTAACCCAACTTAACCTTGACCCTTGATTATCGGCAATCACCTGAACCATCGATGATCACCCTAACCATTAATGGTCAGGTTCCACCATCTAATCCAACTTAGCTAACCCTTCAACTCCACCTCACTTTTCTATAATTAGATTGTCTAATTCATGTGTGAGCCCATGTATATCAAATTTAAAATTAGATAGCAAGTTGGAACCCTTGTTAACATATTATTGCACCTCTCTTCCCTTGCCTATAAGAAGAGAGGAGAAAGAGGTGAAAAAGGATCTATCCATGACTTCAAGACCTTTTACATCTATAGTTTATTTTTAGGTCACTTCTTCCATCTATCCAATGATCCAACCATCACATCAGAGAGATGACTTGCTACTGCCTCTCAACCAATATCCAAGTACCATTACTTTGATAGAATCATGTCAGACTCCATCAATGAGATAACCACCTCAACCATTCACTAGATCAACCTCCAATAAGATAAGTATTTGTTTTCAATCTATCAATTACTTTATTTCCATTTCATAATCAACCCATCATAAACCAATCTCCCAGAGTTGACTTTTGTGATCCTATCAATCTAGCCTTTTATTACCCAGACATAACACACAGTAATCATTGATGATTTTCCAACCATAAATGATTACCTCAATCGTTGATGGTCACCTCAATTGCTAATTGTCGTACCAACCGCTAATGGTCACTATGGTAAAAGATAATAGTAAGATATTTTCACCCACCTACCCTAAATCAAATTCAACATTATTTTCCTCTACCTATTCATAGATCCCCAACCTATTTTTTGAACCACACCTGACCTATTTAGCATTAGTATTGACCCACTTACCACTATATTAGTTATTTTAGTCTATTTGTTTTATCAAACATCTCTTGTATTTGATTTCAGTACTTTTTTATTATTGATGCAAGTACTTTATCTTCTATTTTATAAACTTAACTATTTAAAATGTGTGGATTGACATCCCCCGAGGAGGATCTTGCTTTCAGGATCTAGCTAGCACTAGGCAATCCTCCCAACTATCTATCTAACCAACCATTTACTTTGGTGTTGTCTTATTTGTAGGTCATTCTTCCCAAGCCAAAGAAGAGCTCTCTACATTCATTTGATTCAATAAGCACACAACCAAATAGGTTTTTAAACCATACCTGTATCTAGTTTTTTCTTCTTCCTCTCTTGTAATATAAGCTAAAATTCTTTGAAACACATCCTATCCATGATCATAATATTTAAGGCCTTCCTTACAAAAAAAATCAAAATTTTGACCTTGCAGTACCTAGAGAGAAGGTAGAGGCATAAATTATGCTATTTGAACTAAAAATGGTTGTAAATATGGTGTTTTTAGATTTATAATTGATGAATTCACACTAACATAATCTATCATTAGAAGTGTTTTCTACAAATGGATGGCTAGCAACATAACTTTAGCAATTTTTATATGTTGGAGCTCTTACTAGACTTAGTTTGGTGGGATAAATTTAGGATCTTAAATGATTTATATGACATAACTCTCCAAATGGGATAAGTAATTATTGAACATCTTCTAATCATTGAGATCTTCCCACACATATTGATCATAGTTTACAAAATATCTTGGCCTACCATTATATTATATATGTCATCATCCTCTATTATCATGATGGTAACCCAAATTTATAATTCTAGATCCTCTAGTCTATCTGCATGCCTCTACATCTAAATATTATAAAATGTATAATACAACATCTCTTTTTTCCATGTTTTAAGCTTTTCCATCACATTATCTCTTAAAGCAAGAGACACCTTTAGTTTGATATCTAGTTGCTTAGATGTAGCCAAATGGTCCCCCATTGTTATTTTAGATTAATTGGCCTTGGTGAAATTGAGGTTGGCTTCACTCTATGTGTTATTCAATTGATGTTTCAATTCAAACATGCCTCTATCCATGTGTTGAGATTTTAATGTGGTAGTGTCTAAGACTCGCTCATATTCCTCAAGGAGCTCAAAGATATATTTTATTTTTGTCTGCAAGTTTTTACTTTGCATTCAAATCTATTATAATTTATGTGCAATAAGTCAATATTTTATAATTTGGGATATAAGAGCTATGAGTTGTTTCTCCTTGTACATGAATTGATCACTTAGGATTTGAATGACTAGTGCAAGGCATGTATCATCAATTATATGTTTGGCCTTACTTAGGTGATGATGCAGTTATGTATTATCTTGTTTAAGTTGGGTTGTATCCTATTCTAATTAAAATTTATTTTATTCAATTTATTCATAGAACATCAGAGCTCCCTTAATTAATTTTATAAATAAAACTTGGTCACATCAAGTGATTATTCCTATGATATCATGGCCATAACGGGTGAAAAAATCATAGTTGTTACCATTGCTAGGTGGTGTCAATTTGTACCATAGGGAGTGTGAATGTCATCCTCCATTATGATGGTATTATTGTTGAGGTAATGTTAATAATGTCTCCAAGGTATCCAATAGTGTCCATGAGATGATATGTATGCATGGTCCTTAATGACAAAGTGTACTTTAGTGCTCACAAGTTTTCATGAGATCCTACAAGTTTTGGTCTTGTTATGGATGTTGTTGATAATGTGTTCTTGATATAGAGGCCCTATGGGGTATAATAAGTACTTGGTGTACTTTTAGAAATCCATTTGAGTAGTCTTATGAAGGTCTAGGTTATCCTAATCATCTTAGTAGAGTTTCTTGAGTGAGCAGATTGATGACATCAAAATTTACACATGTCAAGGTGTTAGAAGAAAGTGGTCACATGGGTTTATTTAGTTTTGTGCCTAGAACATGTTTTTCAAGTTTCAAGCCTTGAAATGTTATCTATCAAAATTTATGATGGTGTAAATTTTCTCTTCTAGGTAGATTTCATTATTTTTATACTTAAGTCAAATTTGCATTTTTACTGACTGTTGGAATTCAAATATTTGAATTTTACAATGGAAATAATTTGTGATTATTTAATTTGTATCTTGAGTAAATGGATGAATTTAATGGATTAAAAAACAAATTGGTAAAAATATTCAACATAAATCTAGGTAAATTGATTAGGAGGTTTGACTGGTCATATAATTGCATTTATTGCAATTCAAAGTTGACCAAGGGTTTGACCATTATTTGTTAAGGATATGAGAAGGGTATTTTAGTTTGTATTAATAATATTTGGATGTTTCATGATGATTTATCTATTGGAGAGTGTTTTAGATGCCTTGAGGATAATCTATATGGATTTTAGAGGTTTGACCAATCCATATTCAGTATGAACCATTGCTTGGAAGTTGACTTTTTGTTTGTTCATGGTGTTTTCATGTACAAGGCAAATGATTGAACGGTTTTGCATATGAAAAGGTGTGTAGTGATGAATTTAATAACTTGAGGGTGTCTTAAGGGTTATGTGTCATGGACCCATGTCCTTATAAGTGGTCTTATGTTTCTATTTTGTTTGATTAAATGTTAAATGGATGAATAGGTCTTCATGGGACCTAAAAGGGCCACTTAGCCCTAATTGAAAGGTGTTATTTCTTAAAGATGATCTATCAATTCTATGGTCATCATATGTAGGTGGTGTTGATATTTTTATAAGTGGGATAGAAGCCCTAAGGATTAACGAATGTCTTATGGCCGACCAAAAAGGTGGTGATCATGAAGACTCTATAAAGAGCAAAAATAAAGATGAAGGTTTCTAGTGAGTTGTGAGTGAAGTAAAGTGAAGTGTGAATAAGATTGGTGGATGAATTATAGAGAAGATTAGTGTGAGGGATATGTGTGTGACCTAGTGATCATGTTTTTAATGTGGTAATAGTGTTTTTTAGGGTTGATGGTTGAGGATGAGTGAAGAGGTGTAGAGTGATTCAAAAGGTTGTTTTGGATGCATTACTTGTGTGTGAAGGCTTGAGAAAGTGTGAAGGGTTGAAAAGATTTTTTATTAATTATTTCTCCATCATATTAAAAGGAAATAAAAGTTATAGAGGTGTTGATATTAGAGGTGTTGTGTGGGTACTCAACATCTAGGGAAAGTGGGTGCTTGTCCATGCGTAGGGGTTAGTGTTCCTTATGGAGTGGGTGCTTCAATAAAGTATCATGTTTGTGATCTCTTATAGGATTGTAGTCCATTTTTTTTGTAGGATTGAGAGTATTTTTTATCCCCCATGAGGGTTTCCCACATAATTCATGGGTTATGTACTTTGATCTTGTATTTTTTTCTTGTTTATTTCAATGAATGGTTTATATGCTTCATGAATGCTTATTTTGAATGGTTAAAAGTTTGAAGAATTGGAATTTAAGTTGATTTGATTACATTACTGATTCACCCCCCTCTCAATTATTATACCTATAATAATTGGTATCAAATCCACAACTTATTTTCAATTTTAACCACTAGAAGGTGATCAAAGGTACAATGGGTAGTCATCAAATGCAAGGTGGTTTCTCTACTAAGAAAGCACCACTATTTAATGGATCCAAATATGTTTTTTAGAGTGTGAGGATGAAGACCTACATCATGTCTCTAGGGTTTGACATTTATAAACCTATTATGGATGGTTATTCCTCACCCCCTACTCCTCCAACTAGTGTAATTGATAAGAAGTTGAGTGTGAATAATTATAAAGCAATAGATGATATAATTTATGGTCTATCAGAGGTTGAGTTCACTAAGGTGATCCATTAAAAGTATACCAAGGAAATCTAGGATAAATTATAGATCATGTATGAAGGGGATTCAAAGTTTAATTTGGATAAATTACAAACTTACCAAAGGCAATTTGAGGGACTCAAAAATGAAGGAATAAGATACTATGGCATCTTATCTTAGAAGGGTTGATGAGGTGGTGAACATAATTATAGTTCTTAGAGAGGAGATTGAAGTAGCTACTATAGTACAAAAATTATTAAGGTTTTTCACCCTCAAGTTTGATTTAAAAAGTATATGTTGTAGAAGAAAGTCATGATCTTACCAAGATGAAGATGGATGAATTGCATGGCATCCTTACTACCTATGAGATGAGAGTTAATGAGGACAAACCACAAAAGAAGGATGCAAGCTTCAAGGTGAGCAAGGAGACAAAAGTCAAGAAGAACAAGTTAAGTCTTGAAGACTTTGATCTTAATGAAGATCAACTTAAAACCATGATTACAATAAAATTGAATTTAAGATCAATTCAATAATAATGGAAGCTTCCTTTTAAATGTTTTCATGTGGTAAAGTTGGTCATTTTATAGCTAAGTGCCTAGATAGAGGCAAGTCTAAATACAAGGAAGCTTATAAGGAATCACATGAGGATGAGTGCAAGAAATTTGAGGGTCCTAACAAGTATAACAAGTTTTTCAACAAGAAAAAAGACAAGGAGTCATACAAAGGTAGTAAGACTCTTTACCATAAAGAAGATAGTAATGCATCTACTGAAGAAGAAAGATCCACATCAGAAAGTGATGATGCATCAAATGATATATTGTTCATGGCTCTTGATGATGTTAACTATGAATGTTCTAAAGTTCTTTGATGGTGATAACTTAGAAGATGAAGATCCCAGATATAATTTTAAAGGTGAGAAAATGTTTCTTGAGAACAAATTAGACACCATTATTGATGTGTTTGAAAGAATCAAGAAGAATTCATAAGCACAAGTGATCTCCCCCATTTAATAACTTACAGACAAGAAAAAGGAATGTTTTAAAGTAACAGAGAAACTAGAGCTATTAGAGTATGAAGGAAATGAAACTCTTTTCACGGCCTTAGAACCAAGTAGATTTAGAAGAGAAAGATTTATGCCAACCAAAGATGATGCTGATGATTCAAATGATGAAGAATCTAAGGTAGATTATGAGAAATAATTGGTGAATTCTCTTGATGAGATAAAACACCAAAGAAATAAGAGTCACAAGATGAGAGCTCTGATTAAAGACTATGAGGAGTAAACTAGTTTGTTTGAGGTAAGATTGGAGTGTAACTTAAGGGAGTATAAAGGTATCATAGAGCAAGATAAGCTATAGGATAAGGCAATTTATGCAATCCTAAAGGTAAAACAAGATGAGTGATCTAAGCTCAGCTTGGAGGTTGAGTCTTTGAAACTCAATATAAGGACTAAAGAAGTTGATTGTACCATGTTAAAGATATAAGTGGATCAAGAAATAGAAAAAATGAAGATATATAATAAATTTGAGAAAATTAAAGTTGATCTTGATGACCTATTGAGTATTCAAAAGGTCTCAAATGACACATTAGGCTTGGGGCTCCATGAAGATGTTCAAAAGGGTAAGAAGATTGAGAAGACAGTGATGATAGATCAAAAGACTAATCATGTAAAGGAGAGTTATAGTAAGGACAAGAAGAGTGTTAATATAAATAAGGACAATTTCAAGAGATACAAAAGTTCAAGTCAAATCAAGCAACCCAATACAATAAGGTATGTTAACTCCTTCAATATTTACTGTTATTCTTGTAATCAATTTGGGCATAGGGATAGTAACTGTAAAAGACTTCTTCAAAGATAGTATCCATGGAGTAATGGTAGATATCAAAGTACAAATTAGTGAAAGGAGTGTTTTAAATGTCATAAGTATGGACACATTTTAAGAAACTATCCTAGTAAGATGAGAAGATCTTCCAGTCAAGACAAGGTAGGTCGATCTTCAAGAGTTCACGAGAGATCTCAAAATAAGTTATGGAGATCCAAGGAGATACAAGAAAAATAGACTCAAAGAGGATTATTTTTCATGATAAAGCAGGGTATAATTTCAAGTGTTCAAGAACAAGTCTTATATGCTCAAGTGGATAAAAAAATTAATCAAGGTTCCAAGTCTGAAGGAAAGAATGAAGTTAAAGACCCATTCAAAGTCAATTTGGTAATGAGGTAGGACTGCATGTCAAATGAGAGTCTCCTAAGTTTTGGGACTTTTACTCTCTCTATGAAAAGTGGGAATCTCTACCTATGCTTCTTAGGAGACATCTTTCATATGTAGAATCAAATGTGTGTGCTCTAGGTGATGTATAAGATGCCATAATCAAAATAGGGGTATGTAGAGTTGTTGATTAGTCTTTAAGAGCAATGCCATTATGGTAGAGAGTTGATGATATATGTTACCAAGCCTTGTGTTGATCAAATAAGTGAATTTTCATGTTGTATAAGTCCTAAGGGGGAGCAAAAAGTTCATGTGATTTCTCTAAAGGTTTGTGATGAAAAGCTTCAAGAGACCTGCTCAAGGACATTGGTCCTAAAGACAAGTTCTTAGTCAATCTTTGAAGCTTGGTTTAGTTGGTCAAATCATGAAAAATGAAGGTAAGATTGATTTGGAGTGTGGAGAGGACTTGTTTAAGTGTATTTGATGGGTTTAGATGTGCTAAGTTGGTCAAAATAACCATTCATGACCATTTATTTAGTTTGACCAGTTTATTCAGTGTTCACTACCTAGTGAAAGCCCATCATGCAAAATTGGTGTATTTGAGGTAGATGAGGCTAACCAAGGGTTGATGCTAATTGGATTTGATGTGTCTAAGTGTAAAAGGTGTTTTGGAGATGTCAGAAGAATCCCATGATCTTTTTATGATGTTTTGTTTAGTGACTATTGTGTAAATAGGGTCTGTAGGCACAATCATGAGCTTTCTAAGTGTCAAATGAAGATTTATAAATTTTCAAGGTGATTTTATGATTTGGTAAGGTGTGTTGACATCATACAGGTGTGTTCTAAGTGTTTATAAGTCATGAAGATGTGTTGAACTCCATTTGAATATTTTTGATGGCTCTTAGGTATGATAGTCTTTGCTTAAGGGCTAGCAAGTCAAAAACCATGTTCATGGATGTATGGGTTCCCCAAGTATTCTGACCTCATTTTTGGACCAAGTGGTGTTAGTTGGTGATGTCTATGTGTGAGATAATTTTTAGGAGCTAGCATTGACTGGAAGATGGTAAGTTGACCATGTTTTTTTAATGCCCTAGTGTCTTAGCCCATGTGGGTTAGTGACCTTCCCAAAGGAGTTGAGCTATAAGGCTGCTTAATAATTTGAAATGATCTAATGGGTCCTAAAAAAAAATTTCATGATATTATAAAGGTAAGTGGTTTATTCTATTCTTGTCCATTTGTAAAGAAGGAAGGTTAATTGCCAAGTCAGTTTACAAAGGAGTTATAGTGAAAAGGAAGAGTTGGATGATGAAAATTAGCATGCATGAGGGGGAATATGAGTGTACATAATTTATGAAATTTGAAGTCATTGAGGTCTCTACACGGACAATTATGACCTTTGTAAAATCTAGAAGGGTTATAAGGCCTCTAGGTAAGGCTAGTATGAAGAAGAGTAGATTTTGGTCATTTTATTCAAAATACAAAGGTATGGTTATCCATAAATATGTTTCTCAGTTGGATTTGTGCATCTTGTGTGTTTGAGAAAGAGCTTGAATGTCCATTATTCATTTTATGGGTGGCTTATGGGAGAAACTATGAAGATAACTATGAAGTTTCATCACGGTTGGATATGGTCTGAAGGTGCTCAAGGGGTGCCTAAGCTTAGGTGACTTAGTGGGAGTCCTCATAAATGTTCTTAAGGTGTTTTCAATTAGTTTTTGGTATTTTTGTGTGTGTTTTCTTCATATAGCAGTGCATGATTAAAGAAGAGTGTTGTCAATGAGTAGGTTTGAGGTAGGCATGGTAAGAAATGGTATGCATAATGATAGGGGGAGTTTAAATCATCTCTCAAAGGAGGTAAATTCTTGTTTTTGGATTTTAAATCATTTAAAAGTCCTTAGGATCTACAGGTAATCCCACTTTATCATTGTGTCAAAGTGTTTGTAGAGGGAGAAAGTATGTGCATAGCTTTGTGTTGGTGTTAATAAGTATTGACATCATTGAAAAATGGGGATCTTGTTGAGATGTTACAAATGACGTATCCAAGGTGGCCAAGAGTTTTCATGAGATGATATGTATGCATGGTCCTCAATGAAAAAGTGTACCTTAGTGCTCACATAGTTTATATGAGACCCTATAGGTTTTGGTCTTGATATGGATGTTGTTGATAATGTGTTCTTAATGTAGAAGCCATGTAGGGTGTAATAAGTGCTTGGTGTACTTATGGAAGTGAAAATAATCCATTTGAGTAGTCTTGTGAAGGTCTAGGTTATCTTAGTCATCTTGGTAGAGTTTCCTGAGTGAGCAGATTGATGATGTCAGAATTTGCACATGTGAAGATTTCAAAAGAAAGTGGTCACATGGGTTTGTTCAGTTTTATTCCTAGACCATGTTTGTCAAGTTTCATGCCTTGAAATGTTGTCTATCAAAATTTATGATGGCAAAAAAAAAATCTCCTAGGTACATTTCATTGTTTTTATACTTAGTCAAATTTGCATTTTTTAGTGACCGTTGGAATTCAAATATTTGAATTTTACAAAGGAAACTAGTTGTGATTGTTTAATATGTATCTTGAGAAAATAGATGAATTTGATGATGGATTTAAAAACAAAATGTTAAATATATTCTAGGTAAATCTAGGGAAATTGATTAGGAGCTTTGACTAGTCATACAATTGCATTTATTATAGCTCGAAGTTGATCAAGGGTCTGACCTTCATTTGTTAAGGACCCAAGCAGGGTGTTTTAGTTTTTATTGATGATATTTGGATGTTTCATGATGATTTATCTATTGTATAGTGTTTTAAACTCCTTGAGGATCATTTTTATGTATTTTAAAGGTTTGACCAATCCATCTTCAGTATGAACCCTTGCTTGGAAGTTGACTTTTGTTTTGTTCATGGTGTTTTTATGTATAAGTCAAATGATTGAATGGTTTTGCAAATTCAAAGGTTTGTAGTGATGAATCTAATCACTTTATGGTGTCTTAGGGTTCATTTGGCATGGAACCATGTCCTTATAAGTGGTCTTGTGTTTCTATTTTTCTTGATGAAGTGTTAAAGGGATGAATAAGTCTCCATAGGACCTAAAAGGGCCGCTTAGGCGTAATTGAAAGGTGTTGTTGCTTAAGTATGATATATCAATGCTATGGTCAACCTATGTAGGTGGTGTTGATATTTTTCTAAGTGGGATAGAACCCTTAAGGGTTAAGGAATGTCTTATGGCCAACCAAGAAGGTGGTGATCATGAAGACTTTATAAAGATTAAAAATATAGATGAAGGTTTCTAGTGAGTTGTGAGAGAAGTAAAGTAAAGTGTGAGTAAGCTTGGTGGATGAATTTAAGAGTAGATAAATATGATGGATATGTGTGTGACCTAGTGTTCATGTTTATAATGTGGTAATAATGTTTTATAGGGTTTATGTTTAAGGATGAGCTAAGAGGTGTAGAGTGATCCAAAAGTTTGTTTTGGATGCATTGCTTGTGTGTGAAGGCTTGAGAAAGTGTGAAGGGTTGAAGAGAGTTATTATTCATTATTTATCCATGATATTGGAACGTAATCAAATTTCTAGAGGTGTTCATATCAGAGGTGTTGCGTGGGTCCTCAACATCTAGGGCAAGTGGGTGTTTGTCCATGTTTAGGGGTTGGTGCTCCTTATGGAGTGGGTGCTTCATTAAAGTCTCTTGTTTTTTATCTCTTATAGGACTATAGTCCATTTTTTTTCAGGTTTAAGAGTGGGTTTTATCCCCCATGAGGGTTTCCTGCATAATTTACGTTGACCTAGGAATTGGAGAGAAAGATTCAAGAATTATATTACAAACATATTTGACCAAATATAAAAATATTATTTTGGGATTTTAACTATCTTATTTTTGTATAATGAATTCCTTTTAAAAGGCATTCAGGTAAGTTATCAAGAGTAACTACCCAATGGGTTGAACCACCCAAACACTAACTAACAAGAAAATAAACTAATCACTAACAAATATAACTACCAATTAAAGTCAAAGGGGGTGTCCCACAAGGGGAGGCGTGCCCCATACATCATAACAAAACCTTGGATCAAATATCTAACAAACCCCCCTTGATCTAAAGGTGTATAGAAGAATATCTATAATAATGGCATGCCTTTGCTAAACACTCAAAATTCTAGTAAATCTAATGTTGACTCGTATAACCACCAATGAATGATCAAAGGCTATTATGCAATATCTTCTATTATGTGCTTTGATCTTGCATTGTTTTCTTTGTTCATTACAATGAATGGTTTATGTGCTTCATGAATGCTTATGTTAAATGGTTAAGAGTTTGCAGAATTAGAATTGAAGTTGATTTGATTGCATCACTAATTCACCCCCACTCTTGGTTTGTAACTTTAACAGTTATGAGTCCCATAACCACTAATTGGATATCAGCCTATATTTTGAGGCTTCTTCTTTTGCACTTCTCTAGGTTGATCATGAGCCTTGTGACATGTTTGATGGTTGTTGAGCTTTAGTTGTCTGCACCTAATTGGCATGTTTTTTTTTACATTTAGGATGTGACTCTAGCTTTCTTCTTTTTCCTTGTTTCTTCCTTAGATGTGGTAGTTACCTCTACTTTGCTTAGTTACTTTTTTTACCTTCTAAAAATCATCCTTAGTAGCTTACTCTTCGACCATGAACATATTCTCTTCTTCCTATTTTTGTAGGGCCTCTTTGTTTTTATCTTCCTCTACCTTGGATTCTATGTCTACCTCGATATTTTTTTGGTGTGCCTCTTGCACTTACGTTTCTACTTTTTCCTTGTTAATTTTTCATAGTTTCTTCTTCTTATTCATCCCAATCCTTTTGCATATCTTGTCATGTCCCCTTTTTCATGGACATTGACAGGCTTGATGATTAGCCTATTATTCGACCTTCGTAGGCTGATTGGATGGATAGAGGGTCATGATGGAGATTGGCTTGGCTTTGATTTACAGAATTCCTATAGTTGGCTCTCATTCAGGTTATTTCTGACACATTGGGCCTGAGCTCCTATTATTTAGGGATATTTGACATACAGCAGAGCACCCTTGTTTTGATATGGTCATGTGCAGAATCACTCCCTGGTTCACCAGCTTCAGACGGTTCGAGGATCCGACATGTATTGAGGGAGATATTAATATTTGATTTATTTAATCAAATATTAATTATTTGGTCTAATTTTAAATTAGATATTAATTAATTATTAATTATTAATTTATTTGGTCTAATTTTAAATTAGATATTAATTAATTATTAATTATTAATTAATTGGTCTAATTTTAAGACCCAAGTTCTAATTTGAGGAATTCTAATTTTAGAACCCTAAGTTCTAATTTGAGGAAATCTAATTTTAGCAAGCACACCTTTGGAAGGGTATAAGAGTTTCTCATGGAAGAGAGTTAGAATGGATGATTTGATTATTGATTTTGATATTGAAGAAATTCTTCTGTGAAGACTGAGCCAAGGGTTCCAGGATTCCATCTGCAGTGGAGAACGTCAACTCTTCATTGTCTGTGATTCAGAGGCTGTGAAATATCCGCTGATCTATTGCCAAATTGAGAGATAGCTTCATACAGAAGTTATCACAGAGGTTTACAAATTTGAGAGATAACTTCACACAAAAGTTATCACAGTATTTTAGGTATTTATTTTATTAGTTTTTATTCAATAAATTATACAGATAGAGATATTCTGTATTAGAATGGTATATCTTTAGATCAGGGGTGAAAATAGATAGGTTGTGCTTATTGGGTGGCCGTACAAAGTCTGTACAGATCCACGTAGACACTGACCTTGGCAGACAGAGATCCCTAGTGATCGACATCGGCCGACTGGAGACCGACGTTGGCAGAGAAGGACCGACAGAGACCGACGTCGATAGTATATCGACCGACGTTGGCGACTGTGTGTTCGACACAGCAAGCCAAGACATACAGAGTCAAGCTCAAGTGCCAGATTTGCAAAAGTTAATTAGGGTTTTAAGGCCGTATCTGAATATTCCTTTTATGCATGACTGAGGACATCTATTGTAACCTTCTGGACAATAATAAGATTAGTGATTTGCTAATTAAGAGATTTACTGTGGTTTCTTGTTATTTGAATTTATTCTGCAAATTTATATCTTTGTTTAGAGCTTTTGTGTTTCTATATTCCCTGTTTGAAGGGGATATCATAGTTGATCAGAGCTTTTGTAGGAAAAAAAGGAGCCCCTAAGTAAGGGACATCATAGTGGTATTAGAGCTTTGTGTAGAAAAAAGGAGCCCCTAAGTAAGGGACATTACAGTGGTATCAGAGCCAAATTCCTGCCATCCTGTTGGGCACATCAGAGCCAATGTCTTGCCATCCTGTTGGGTAGTTTGGGTAGATTAAATCAGCGAAGTATCCATGATGTCTTCAAGTACTCAGAGACAGTGGGAAAATAATATGAAGAAGCTGGAACTAAGTTTGAAGAGGTTAAATGAATCTCTTTCATATCCTACATCCAAAGACAAACCCACACGGTATATGACAACAAAGGATGAGTGGAAGTTATTAACTCCGCGAGCTCAGGGGAGGTTGTCTTTTGATCACTTTATTAAGTTGAGAAGAGACCACTACAAATCACTTAGACAAGAGTGCAGCATGTCCCATGATTATTATGATTATTATGAGATAGAGGATAGTGAAGATGAGGACGAGTCTGATGCTTGCACTCAGAGTGTAGAGGTGTGTTCAGATGTTAGTGCACTGAGGTTTGATGATCTCTCAGTTATGATATTATAGAAGAGTCCCAGGATCCGATTATTGCAGATGATACTCAGGAGGATACAGTGGATAGTTTTGAGGACTTAGTTTCACCAGCCGTTTCTCTCGGTATGGAGGAGTTAGACAGTGATGCTACAGTTGTTGATACTCTGTATGTTGATATGAGCTATGGAGTTGATTCACAGAGTATGGATGGTAGTACTCTAGAGATCAGTGATTTTGAGTCTACTCTTTTGGACCATGCATCAGAGGAGGATTGTAGGAGACAGTCTAGCCAGTGCCACCATGTGTCTAGTCAGCTGAGAGTTAGTGAGCGAGACATTGCTACCGCTTGCAAGCATTTCGATGATGCTTGTCAGTTGTTAGCAGTTTATGGATGGGGTTCTCCTACTAGCATCGAGTAGGGAGGTAGTTATCTATCCTTGACAGAGATCCACTCGTTATGGGAGGCTATCCAATTTTTGAGATGACTATATGCAGTTGGTCACCGACAGAGATTATCTTATAGAGTGGGGCAGCACAACGTATGATGCATTATTGGCCAAGGAAGATAAGGTAAGTGAGCTTACTCAGTAGCTTGAGGTGACTTCTAAGATTCTTGAGAGTACGCAGTTAGCTTATGAGGAGTCACAATTTCATTTGGCTAAGATGACCATGGACAAAGAGCATTTACGGTCTTCACCAGCCTTGAACTCAGAGGTTAGTACATTGATTGTTGTTGGTGAGTATGCTCCTATAGTTGTAGCTAAGGAACATGTTGTTGAGGCTGACACACCAGTTTAGGATTTGGGAGTACCTAGTTCTGATGAGTTTGAGATACCAGTGGAGTCAAGTCTCCATATTGATTCTTCTCACACATATGACAGTGTGGTACCGTTCGTTGTGCCACCTTTACAGAGGGATCAGTTATGGGATGGATTGGAACCATCTCTTGCAGATTGAATTGGTAGTTTGAGTTGTCCATTCTACTTGGGTTATGATGTTTTGAGAGTTTGTTTCTCATGTGTTCTCGACTATGGTAGTTGGGCTCTTAGAGTTTGGTTGAGTTGCATTTGCCAATTTGATTATGGGTTTCTCTTTGTTCTACTTCTGATGATATTCTAGGTACTTGCATTGATTTATAGTAGTGTAGAGCATAATTACATTTGGGATCCAGGTGGATCGAGTGGTTCATTGTTCCGAGATTGCTTGGGGACAAGCAATTTTTGGAGGGGCGGATTGTCATGTCCCCTTTTTCGTGGACATTGACAAGCTTGATGATTAGCCTATTATGTGACCTTCATAGGCTGATTGGATGGATAGAGGGTCATGATGGAGATTGGCTTGGCTTTGATTTACAGAATTCCTATAGTTGGCTCTCATTCAGGTTATTTTTGACACATTGGGCCTGAGCTCCTATTATTTAGGGATATTTGACATCTAGTAGAGCACCCTTGTTTTGATATGGTCATGTGCAGAATCACTCCCTGGTTCACCAGCTTCAGACAGTTCGAGGATCCGACATGTATTGAGGGAGATATTAATATTTGATTGATTTAATCAAATATTAATTATTTGGTCTAATTTTAAATTAGATATTAATTAATTATTAATTTGGTCTAATTTTAAATTAGATATTAATTAATTATTAATTATTAATTAATTGGTCTAATTTTAAGACCCAAGTTCTAATTTGAGGAATTCTAATTTTAGAACCCCAAGTTCTAATTTGAGGAAATCTAATTTTAGCAAGCACACCTTTGGAAGGGTATAAGAGTTTCTCATGGAAGAGAGTTGGAATGGATGATTTGATTATTGATTTTGATATTGAAGGAATTCTTCTGTGAAGACTGAGCCAAGGGTTTCAAGATTCCATCTACAGTGGAGAACGTCAACTCTTCATTGTGTGCGATTCAGAGGCTGTGAAATATCCGCTGATCTATTGCCAAATTGAGAGATAGCTTCATACAGAAGTTATCACAGAGGTTTACAAATTTGAGAGATAACTTCACACAGAAGTTATCATAGTATTTCAGGGAATTTGAGAGATAACTTCACACAAAAGTTATCATAGTATTTTAGGTATTTATTTTATTAGTTGTTATTCAATAAATTATACAGATAGAGATATTCTGTATTAGAATTGTATATCTTCAGATCAGGGGTGAAAATAGATAGGTTGTGCTTATTGGGCAGCTGTACGAAGTCTGTACAGATCCACGTAGACACCGACCTCGGCAGACAGAGATCCCCAGTGACCAACATCGGCCGACTGGAGACCGATGTCGGCAGAGAAGGACTGACAGAGACCGATGTCGACAGTATATCGACCGATGTCGGCGACTGTGTGTTCGACATAACAAGCCGAGACATACAGAGTCAAGCTCAAGTGCCAGATTTGCAAAAGTTAATCAGGGTTTTAAGGCCATATCTGAATATTCCTTTTATGCATGACTGAGGACATCTATTGTAACCTTCTGGACAATAATAAGATTAGTGATTTGCCAGTTAAGAGATTTACTGTGGTTTCTTGTTATTTGAATTTATTTTGCAAATTTGTATCTTTATTCAGAGCTTTTGTGTTTCTATATTCCCTATTTGAAGGGGATATCATAATTGATCAAAGCTTTTGTAGGAAAAAAAGGAACCCCTAAGTAAGGGACATCACAGTGGTATCAGAGCTTTGTGCAGAAAAAAGGAGCCCCTAAGTAAGGGACATTACATATCTTATTTAGTTTATTTATTTTATTTTTGTTATTTTGCCTCCTTTTTATTTTTTTTCAAAACAACTTCTTATTTATTAATATTCTTCTCCTCGTCTTCTTTTTTACTTACTTTTATGCCTTCTCTTGCATTATTTTTTCTTATCCTGTAGTAGTATCCTCATGTGTCTTTGGTTTTTATAGTTTTTTGTGCTCTTTTTTTTTTAGCTTCATGTGCATGAGTGAAGGAATATGGATATGGATATTGGGATGAATGAACTGGTGAATCATGGGGGGAAGAAGAGTGAGAAGACATCACCTGTGTGTGCCTATTTACTATTGTCACTGAATTTTGCACCCTTAGAGAGGTAGTTTAGGACTTCTCTGAATTGAGTGAAATATGAGATTACCTCTAGGCCTGTGGGTTGCCTATAGTAGAGGTAAACCTCTAGATTGAAGGGCTAGCTCTCTAGATTTGTATTGATTTATCATCACCTATACTACTAACTCATTTGAATGAAAAGGGAGAGAGAAAAATAATGTAAACCTATCCTAATGATTTGATGCACCAATTTTAACATGACTGCTACTAACCAATTATAATTACACCTCAAACAAAATCCTAATCTGTACATGACACTAATCTAAATTTGTCCCTTGTATTAGTATTTATCATGGATGTTTGTGAAGTAAACTTAAGTTAGGAGGACCAAACAAAAGGTCATAACATGACACTAGTGGATAGACAACTCATTAAACACATGAAAACTTCATTAGAACACTTCAAGAGACCTATAACAAACTTTCAAAGCTTAATATGAATGCAAACAAGGACAACATGCTAAGGAAGAGAATCTATCACTTAGCAAGATCAACTAGCCTAACATACACATTGAAATAGCTCATGGAGAAGGTAAACTAGATCATTATTTATTTCTCAAAGGCTGCAAGTGCACAAGAATTTTCCATACTTAGGTGGAGGATAATTACTATAGCATCCCCATTGGGATCTACTTAGAATAATGTGATTTTTTTAAAAATTTAATCAATGAATTATTTCATTAAATTTCACCATGATAATCTAACTAGTGATCTAGATAAAACACTCTAAGTATGTTAACTGTAAAATAAGCATGTGACATCTATCTATCATTGATCACTATCATTAGATGAAACACAACATAATTGAATATAGAGAGTAATTATAGATGTCTAGCCATGGTTGGTACAAACATACAACCAATATTGTTAATATATAAGAGTAAATAATTACATCTCATCAGGGATAAGTTTCAATAATAATAAATGCAAAACAAGATATAAGATAAAGGCTCCATAGAGCATGAGTTCCTAAACTCCAGTATCTATGGCAATCTCAAGTGTAGTCTCCAAATAATTACTATTGTGGGGAGGGAGAGCATCATCCAAGTGGTTTTCCACACCAATCATAGACCATCAATCCCTCACACAATCCCCCATCATGGAATGGCCTTCCCTTCATGGATGAGTAGATAGTGATGGTGTGGGAATCTAGGGAGACAAGCTAGTACCCATGTGCTATATGATTTCTAATAACATGAAGTGTACCATAAAGAAATATGTTTTGACATGATATCACACAAACATGCAAATCATACATATGAAATTACAATGTCTAACTAACATTACTTTGGCCAAAGTTTTCAATAGTTATTGATCTCTAGGATCAATCAAATTCATACACACCACTTGATTGTATTACCTTCACCTAACATTGGTGATACTACTAAGCTAGTGAAGTTTGTCTCACTACTTAGTTAGTACTTGTAATATGAGATTTGGTTAACATAAATTTAACCAACATATTCAAAAAAATTACTTCCTACTATCATGCATAAAACTTGCTAAATACATGAATAATAAAAATGCATACATTTAGTCCACCAAACATATGAATGAATCTTCACTATATTATTTGTCACATAAATAATAAGCATAACAAGTACAATTCATACCAACTAGGTATAATCTATGTTTAAACTACAAGTTTATAACTTTTGTAAGTAGATTAAAATATAATGCAATCTATGATGGTATCATAGTCTATTGTTCATATTTACAACTACTCAATTAAAAATAACCAGTCATAATTCTCATGACAACATAATCTTTCATTTAAATAACTTGTTATATTTTTAGGAGGCTGGTATGCATAAATAGTGTTCTTTTCTTCAAGAATCTATAAATTGGTTTTAAAAGACAATAAAACTAAATATATAAGCACACATCCAAATATACTAGTATATGCATATGAGTACTTACATATTCATATTGATAAATTCCATATATACAAACACTTGTATATACTAAATATATTCTTAATACGCACTGCATATAAATACTCAAGTAATATATAAATACTGTATATAAGATCAAAAGTCATTTACAATTTTAATCAAGGATTTTATCCATTATGACTTCCTTATTTACAATATACATTGATGATTTATTATAATATATTAATATTCTTGAAAAATTAATGAACAGAGTATTATAGTCAATAGAGTATTTATCTCCATAACCTACTATTCTCAACAAAATCAACCTCAAACACTCATATGGTTTATACAAGTATTTTAACCTTAGTTCTCTTTTTATTTATATCTACATCATCATTATTAGATATGCCAATATTTGTCTTACAAATAAAAAATACATATAATTTTAGTTCATTCTCAAATGCATATCACTAGTTTTATGTGATAAATAAAATCTTTGCAAAACTTGTGATGTCCTAAACCACTCACCTAAAGATTGACCCTACTCAAGAAGCCATCCATTCCCCCTTCCCCCTCCTAGGTCATTCAATCATCTACCCAGGCTCCCTCTTCTCTTCCCCCTTCCTCTCATCCCCCCTTCCCCTCTCAAATCCCCCCTTGCCCCTTCCCCCAAAGTTTTGCTTCCTTCCTCCCTCCCCCCTCTCCCACTTTCCTCTCCTTCCCAGCCCCCTCCCTTGAACAAGCTTTGGCCCCTCTCATCTTGGGGAAAAATCTTTATGTTGCTGATCAGTCGAGAGCCCCCATGACTCTTAAGATCCTTAGCCCCCCACCCCACCCTAGCTCTAGCTTTCCCAATACATCCCCTATTTTCCCCTCTTCTTGGTTCCTCTTCCCCCTTGGACATTCTTGTTAAAGCAATGTTTGCATCCCCATTAGGATCTCCTTATTGTAAGAACCCTTTAGTCATCTCTCTCCCTATTTCCCCTTGCTCTATTCCTTGTACTTCTCTCCTACATAATGATGACTCAATGTTGTAGGAAATTTTACCTCATCAGACTCTCCTCACTCTTGTTAAATCTAGTGAGGAGTCCAAAATTTTATCCTCATCTGAAGGATAATGTTCTTCTACTAGAAAAGAGGAAATTTTTTCTTTACCCAATGACTTGGTTGAGGATAAATGAGAAACAATCCAAAATAAAAAGGGCAAGAAAAAAGTGAAAGTTAGTTGTGATCAAAAATTAGTAGTAGACCCTCACCCTAGAGCTCTAGGAGAGCAAAAATAGATAGACAAGTTGTAAAGGGCATGCAAATGACCCTCATGCACTATCCCAATAACAAGAAATGAGAGTCCTTTATTTAAAAATTAGGGAAATGAACAACCTTGATAAATAGAGGTTAGCATGAAATTTAGTTTTAAAGATCAAACCAGATATTCTATTGTTTCAAGAAACTAAGATATTAGCTAAAAAACTTTCAAACATTATGTTTAATATATGGGACAAATCACATTGTATTTGAAATAATTTGAGAGGGGCTTCAAGTGGTTTGGAAGTTTTTGGGACCCATCGGTCTTAGAAAGTAACCCCCTTCTGATTGCTAAGTCCCATATCTCTATTTCTTTTTTTGACATCTGTGACAAGAACCATTGGATCCTCACCAATGTTTATGCCCTGATTTCCAAAATTAAAAGAAATAAGTTATGGAATAACTTGATCGATACTAAAAATCACTTCAAAAACATGAGGTGGATGGTTAAAAGAGTTTTTAACTCTTCTTTTTCCCTAGGGGAGAAAAAAAGGGGACTATACTCTCTCCATGATAGTATGATATAATTTAACGAGTTTATTTTTAATGTTGGTCTTTATGATGTGGAGCCTAAAGGTAACCACTAAAACTAGTCAAACTAAAGATTATGAGATAATATCTTTCAAGTGAGACTGGATAGGTTCCTAATTTCTCTCAAATATATCCATAATTCTTCTTGTCTTCTCTTGTCCCTCCCTAGAATTGGATCCGATCACAATCCACTTCTATTTTAAAGTAACATGGTGTCAAAAGCCAAGGCTACACCTTTTAGGTTTGAAAAAATTTGGCTCTCAACTTAGACCCTCTAATACCCTAGAGGGATTTATTAAAGAATGGTGGAGTACTTTTATTCAAGGAGTTTACCTTGGCCATGGAACTTAGACATGTTAAGAATAAACTTAAAACTTAGAACAAAGAAGTGTTTGGGAATATCTTCATTCATAAAAATTCCATTGAAGAGGAAATTCAAAGGATTAAACTATAAATTTTAATTTCAAGTCCTTCCCTTAACCTTTAATTGAAAGAGAAGGAACTTCTCAATAGTTTCCACAACCTAAAAGTGAAGGAGGAAACCTATTGGAGGCAAAAGTCTAGAAAGTTATGGCTAAAGGAAAGTAACAAAAATACCAAATATTACCACATCTCTACATCAAGGAACCACCAGTAGAATCTTATAATACAAATCCAAGGGGAGGATGGCACTTGGTTTAAGAAGGATGAAGATATTGAAACCTAGTTTGTTAATTTCTATAAATCTTTTCTCACATATGCTCTCCCCTAAGATGAGGGTCTTGAGGACCAAGTGGCTAATATATTTGATAGGGTTATATCTCAAGAGGATAATACCTCTATTCTCACTTCCCCCTTAGGCAAGGGGATCTGAGATATTATGTTCTCCATGGAAGGGGACAAAGCCCGATGACCTAATGGCTTCCCTCCTTTCTTATTTCAAGTCTTATGGGACATTATTTAGCACAAAGTTTGTATGGTGGTTATGGAATTTTTCAAAGAATTTTTTAGGGTTGGAACCATTATATAATATTTTAATAATAATTTATTGGTGCTCATTACCAATAATTAGGGGTCCACTAAGATTTTAGACTTTAAACCCATCAGCTTGTGTTTCATGTTTTATAAAATCTGCACTAAAGGTCTTTTGCTCAAAATCCAACTTTTATTGGATAAAATGATTTTAAAACAATAGGGAGCCTTTGTGTTTGGTAGATAGATTTCATATGGGCTAATCATTACTCATGAAACTATCCACTCAGTGTCCCACTCAAACTGACAAGGTATGTTTCTCAATCTTGACATGAACAAGGCCTATGACCAGGTCTCTTGGTAATTCCGTGATAAAATTGTATCTAGTTTTAGCTTTGATCACTCAGTTAAGAGTCTAATTACATCTTGACTTTTAACCCCTTTCTTATATTTTATTATCAATGGTGTCCATAGGGGCTTATTCCCATCAAGGAAAGGGTTAAGACAAAGGGATCCTCTTTCTTTGTACCTATTCATCATCTTGGTGGAACCATTGAGTCAACTTATTGTCAAGGTTAGAACCTCGAACATAATAAAGGACATCACTATTGCCTCTAACACCAGCTCGATCACTCATCAATAATTCATGGATGATATGATAATGATGGGGTAAACCTCGGTCTTAAAAGTTAGGTGTTTTAAAAAGATCCTTGAAATTTATGAAGTAGTTTCAGGTTAGAGTGTCAACTTTCACAAGAGCTCCCTCTTCTTTGTCAATACCCCATCTTTCATTCAAGATAAAATCTCCAAGATTTTGGGTTGAATCATTAGGAATATTCCATCTTCTTATATTATCATTCCTCTTTTTAAGTGATCGATAAAAACTATATTTTGGAATCCCTTTATAGACAAGATTTAGAAAAAGCTAACAGGCTGGAAAGGGAATCTACTATCCCAAGAAAGAAAATTTCAACTTCTAAAGAGTTCTATCCAAATCATTCCTATTTATTTCATGTCCCTCTTTTTCATCCCTGGAAGGATCATAGATCAAATTAAACATATTCAAAAAAACTTCCTTTGGAAAGGTGTTAAAGATAGATTCAGGTTCTTGCTAATCTCTTGGAATAAATCATGTCACCCTACCTCGAAAGGAGGCTTGGGATTAAGAAGAGTTAAAACCATGAATCAAGATCTACTAGAAAATCAAGGTTGGAGGGTGGTTAAGGATAAGAACTAATGGACTAAAATCATCGTATCTAAATCCTTAATTCTAGGGAAGGCTACTGGTTTCTCTCAAAAATTAGCCTTGACAACGGTTCAACATTATAGAAAGTGTTGAAAGCCTGAAAGAATCTTCTTAGCAAATGACTTAAGTGGAATGTAGGTAGAGGAAGCCTAGTTAAATTTTGGTTTGATCCTTAGATAAACA
The DNA here is from genome assembly GCA_037957365.1 of Torreya grandis. Taxonomy (NCBI): domain Eukaryota; kingdom Viridiplantae; phylum Streptophyta; class Pinopsida; order Cupressales; family Taxaceae; genus Torreya; species Torreya grandis. The sequence continues at coordinate 1,914,110 of JARHVA010000451.1, forward strand.
CCCCTTTAGATGCCTCCTATTAAGATTTGGATTTGATCTCATTTTTCAAGAAAATGTATGGTCACAAGGTGTTAGATTATTGGGAGGAGAGGAATGGGAGGAAAAAGTGGAATCTTCTTGTAAAAATTGACCTAAAATATTAGCAAGACTACCTCCTTCAAGACTTAAATGACTCCATTCAACACATTCACATCAATATTTTTTGAAGGAGAATGCCTTCATCTAGAAACATGATCCCAGTGGCCTTTACTATATTAAATCTAGTTATTCCTCCCTTCAAGACCAGGAGGATGAGGATGAAAACTGGCAAGATATCTAGCTTAAAAACCTCATACCCAAAATTAGTTTTTTTTTGGTTGGTATCTCAGAACAAGATTCTTATTATGGACAACCTGATTAAAAGAGGATTTCTCATCCCTAACAGGTGTGTTCTTTGCAAGTAGGAAGCCAAGACTATGGGACACTTGTTCCTCTTTTGCTCTTTTGCTTCATTTATTTTTTAGCATTTCAAACATCACTTAGGTCACCCCCAGTTCCATTAAGAACCTGATCACCTAATGGAAGCATCCCTAGGAAGCTCCCCTATTGAAATTTTGGTAGAACCTGGCTCTCCCCTATATTTTTGGGGGTATTTGGAAAACTAGGAATTCCTACATCTTTGATAATCTCATTCCTCATGATTCTTACACTTTCAAATGGGTATTGTCCTTTATTCATGAAAATTGGTCCTCTTTTGCTTCCTCTTTTAATCAACTTACCTTTCCTTCCTTCTCTTGGATTTTGACTCAGCTCAATCTGGTCATCCTTGGAAAAACACAAGCTAAGGGGATTGATAGGTATAAAGTTAAGTGGTTACTTCCCCCTCCCCTATGGTTTAAGCTAAATTTTGATGGGACAATGAAAGGAAACCAGGTCCAATGAGTGAAAGAGGGGTGATCAAAGATTCTTTCAATAATATTAGAGCAACCGATATGGCTCCATTAGGTATTCAAACCAACCATGTCTCAAAAGCTACTACAATGCTTTGGGGTATTGATTTTGTGGCTAATCTAGGATTATATTTCATCTAAATAGAGGGGGATTTGATGAACATTATCAACTACTTAAATTCCTCTCTTCCCCCTCTTGAAACATTTTTGGCATCATCAGTGATGCTAAAAACTTGTTGCCCTGCTTCAAAGGGGTCTCCATAGACCATGTCTATAGAGAAGGCAACAAGGGTGCCAATTTCATGGAAAAAATTACAGTTATAATAGATGACTATACCACTTGGCATGAGAGTGATTATCCAGATCTTTTCATCTGTATTGTCGAGCTATAGAAGGGACACATCACATAAAGTCATAATGAGTGAATTAATCATGATAAAATCATGGTTCATCCTCAGTGATCTTTATGCGTGCAAGGATATTATTACCAAATACTTGCACATTTGAGAAGCCCCATGTTTACATCATATGACTAAGGGTGGCTATAATCTCTTTAAACATCATTTTTCCTTCTTGAAGAGCATATTTTGTGAAGTCTATAGAATCAGTTCACACTTTCAAAAAATGGGTGGGGATAGAGATCGATTAAATTGATCTGCTATGCTGATGTAAATAAAAATGAGTATGTTTGGAATAAAATCATCCAAGGTGCGCTGACACCATTTATGGAATGTCTAGTCGGGCATGACACTATGCTCTCCAGGGATTTTTCCCATGGTTAGAAGGACCACAAAGTAAGAATGCATGGCCTCAAGATTCAGAGGAACTCATTGATGAAACTACGAGAATGGAATTCCATGAAGTCAAGGTATTCAAAGATAACCTGAACATCTTCTACAAGAAGGATAAGGATAAGCATAAACCCAAGTATTCATCTCACAAGGGATTTATGCATGTAGAGTTGTCGAGGAAATGTCTAGAGGTTTTTTTTTTAAATTATGGGGTACATTACCCTTAAGGTTAAACATATTCATTAGCATCCCACTTTTTTGCTACAATCTCTAGATATTTCAGTGTTGAACTTCAAAAAGAATCCTTTAGTGGATTTAATTCATCAAGGCCTCATGTTATTATTGATTAAGCATGGGGAGTCATTAGGGTCTAATATCATCACTGAGGCCATAGACATTAATAGTGAGAGGGATAATTATGAGGAGGAGGAAAAGAATAGCAGTTAGTTAGATTTGAGAGACAAATAGGAAGAGTAGGATGTGGAGGATTTAGCTAAAAATGTATATGAGGACCCCTAGCCTAGTTCAAGAAGCCCTACACTTATTCACCCACTTACTACCAAAGGTAAAGGGGTATCTGGGTCCAATGTTAAGGTAGAGATTGAGGACTCCCTCCAAAAGCTATATATGAAAATAGCAATCTAGAAACTTCTCTATGGCAAAATTGTTGAGGAGTTGGAGAAGCTCAAAAGATTCCTCTATTTGTATATAACAGCAACTAATGAAAGTATAGTTCGCCTAGATCGCACCCCAAAAGGTAAATCTAAATAGCATAAAAAATATGAGGAAGCCACCTAGGAGCCCAAGGAAGAAAAGGAGGAGTTTCATTCCTATGATCTTAAGAGCAAGAGATAGGATAATGGCAAGGAATAGTTTATTGGGATTCGAACCAGGGGAAGAAATAAAAAAATGCCAGTACTAAGAACAAACTATTGGTCTTTTACTCCAAATTGGAATAGCCTATTGGTCCTTATTTTCTTTTTGGCTACTTTTTGGTTTTTTGGTTGATAGTTGGCTATGGTTTAGTGGAAGACATGTATAGCCATTGGAGTTCTCTTTTTATATTGATGTTTTGACTTGCTTATCTTTAAATTATTCATTGTATAGGGTATGTGCCTCTTCAACCCATCTTTTTAACTGATCTAATAAAAATAAATAAAAACACAATCTGTAGACATATATATTTGTACTATTTGAATTAGGAGCTGCACACAGTATATATGCTATGTAACTATATAATAAGAGAATAAGAGAATATAAGAGGTAATTATAATTACTTTAATGAACTTAGATTATATAATGAATAGAATATATTCTCCTATATTCAATTAGAGGAAATTCACAGTGAATAGTCCACATTAAAAATCATTGTTTATATTACTTCAATCCATTCATCTTATAAATAATTAAACCAGAGAAGGGTTAGATACAGGGATACGCTAACATCCTAGTACGATGTTAAATAATCCATTCAATTCATTCATTCATTCATTCATTCATTCATTTATTTATTTATTTATTTATTTATGTATTTATAGTTCCCTTTTCTTCTACACTCTGCCCCTTTTCTTCTCCCATATGCGATTCATAAGTATTTCCATAACCATCTTATATTCTTATGTGTATTCATGTGTATTTCTAGAGGAAGTTTATATTACTTGTTGTTTTTTTACATAGTTTGCTATCTACACACGTTTGTTATACTCCAAATATAATTCTTTATATAATACAATAAATTCTCTATATGCTACATATGCCCAATCTACAATAGCTTAGGGTGCAAATTCATAAACAATAGTTCAAACTTACACTAAGGTTTTGTTTTTGGTTAGAACACACGATGATTCCATACATGTATTTATTGTTTGGATAAAACATTATACATAGTTTATATGGTTATATTCACCTAGTTTTAAATATAATCAATTTGCTATAATAAATATCTTTATACATAGATTTCCATATTTACATAGTCGTATATTTCATTGATTACACAATTATTAATATCAGTTCATACATATATATAAATCATTGTCAAAAGCACACAATATACACCACTAGCATTTTTATAGCATCCATATGACACTAGGAGGTCCACGCCTTCCTTCCCTTTTTCTCTACTTATTTTCTTCTCCCTTCACTTAGCCCTTCTTCTCCTCTACACACTCCTTCCTTCCTCTAATTTGCCTCTTTAACAGTACACCCTATGCATGCAAAATCTCTCTTATCTCATTTTTTCTGTTCTCCACTTCTTTTATGCCACACCTTTTCTTTTTTTTTCTCCTTTGCATAACTTTTTCTTTCCTTCTTTCATCCCATGCAAAATCTCGCCTCTTCTCCTTTTTGCTTTTTTCTATTTTTTCCTAATTATAAAAATTAATATGTTTACTAATCATAACACAATGATTTTATTTGTTTTATTTCCTTTATGAGGATTTTCTATTTATAATTATTTTATTTATTTTTTAAATTTATAATAATAATTAACTCATTAATCATTAAATTTGAATTTACACTATTGTCAATGTCTAGGTTTAGTTCATAGGTTAGTCTCATGATAACAATATAATTTTATTACTAACTTATTATAGGAGACCAACATCACAACTTGATAACAATAAGACTAAGATAAGGTCAATGATATTTTTTAACAATAATTAGTATTTTAGACAACTAATATACAAATCCTGATAATATTATAATAATGTAATCACACAAGATTAATTCCACATACGCATTAAACCAAGCTAACACATAACTAACATGCATAAATAATTATCTAAATGTAGACATAATAAAAACTTACAAATGTTAAAAATTCAAAATATGCATAAAATGAGTGTCATCTAATGTGGTGTGTGTGTGTTTTCTAGTTGTTCTTCTATCATCCTCCAACACCTCCATCTACATCACCCACTTCGATGATGCTCTCCCTAAATCATGCTCTGAGGGATGAATCTCGCCTATGTCAAAATCATGACAATAAGGTAGTTATTCCATAACATCATAACATATATCATAAAATATTATTTTAATAAGAAATCAACATGATCACAATGTAAAGAATATACCATACAGCTAGCTCATAGCAATGCAATCATGTAATCAAAGTAACATACAACTATCCCATAACAACATATAAATCATAGCTTAATAAATAATAATCAAATAAAATTTCCAACCATAAAATCCATGGATAATCAAGTAAATTTTTTTAGTGTGGAATCAGGATGTGACACTTACAACTTAGCCAAAAGGCTCAAAATATAGCACAAATGAGAGAGAAGAGAAGAAGGGCATATGAGGGAGAGAGTATACAAGTGTCATGTGAATTAAAAAAGAGAGAGGAGTTAGTTAACTACCATAATAGGTCTAGGATTCCATCTGTATCTCCTCTGAATATGCCCTAACTCTCCAAGTGGTATGGGAGTTGAAATGCTTGCTTGACACCTTGACTAGCTTCTAGAAACTCCCCTTTGTACTGACATGTTAAAGGAAAAGTGGCCTTCTTGATGTTCAGATTAGTTTTTCCTACCTATTTTATCTGATCATTACACCTCTAAATTAACCCCATCAGGTTCTCTTTGACACATCATCTCTTTCTCTTGCAAGGTGTCTAGAGGACTCTTCATCTCCTTAGGCCAACTTTGCATACAAGGGTCAAAACTTAGATTTATCTTCTTCAACTCATCCAAACTTGATGTATGGTCTATTAACATCATATTAGACTTGAAAAAAACCATTTTGAACCCTGAGACCAGCCCCAACAATTCATTTTATACCAAATGCCTCAATTAAGCCTCATTCCTTGTAATCCTAAAATCATACAAACCTCCTTATGTATAGATTTTTATGGATGATGTTAAGAAAATAATGGAATATTATAGGACCCATTATGGCCTTATAATTCCATGTCAAATATTATCTTTTGAATCTAAGTAGAAGTCCATTTTCTATCTTTCTCTCTCTTGAATTAGGACCCTATTTTATTGATCCAAACTTTTTCCATGTGTGTGAAATCACCCAAAATCATTTGATTCAATTTATCTAGGCTATTACCAACCTCCATTTCAATTTTAGGGTCCTAATATTGTATGGAAGTATACAAACCATGAAATCACCTTGTTACCTAGTCTCATTTTAAGCCTATTTGAGGTTACCTTGGAAAATGGGCTTGGTTTGATCACATTTAGAATCTCCTTTAAAAATATTTGGACCTTAATAGCTATAAAACATCCCAAAGGACTATTTATAAGTTCTTCTTTTCTTAGAACACCTTCAAAACACCAAAAACATGCAAAAATAGGGAAGTTTTGTAAATTTGTATAAGTGACATCAGCATCAAAGTACATGTGGATAACCTTTTTGGAGTCCTTAACAACATCCAAGAGGTTTAAGGATCAAACTATGGCATTAGATATGCATTTGAGGTCTTTTTTCATGACTGGTAATTATCAAGGTTTTAGAGAGGTTTAAGACTTGTTTGGGGTCCTAAAAATTGTTCATAAAGAACATATCATCAATTGACATACTTATACTTGGAAAACCTTCTTGACTAAACTATAAACTATCCCAAATGGCTCAGCTTCCCTTGAAATGTGTGAAATGTGGTATGAGCATCTCAATTTGCTCCTCAAGTGGCATGCTTAGTGTTTCTTGAGCGTGAGATAGGTCTAAATTGGGTTTTAGGTCTTAAAATTCATTATCAATACTAGGAGAGGTTCATACATCTCTCAAACAATCCTATCTATTATTCTACATGTTCTAGTAGTCTTTGTTACCCCATTGTATGCTCATGGTGTACTAGTTAGGGTGTTTGGGGTTATGAGTTTGTCACCTTCTTGCTAGCCATCAAGGGCATTTATATGGAAACATAAGTTTTGGTGTCACTTGAGATTGTGTTGAGACCATTTTAATGTCTATGTGTTGCCTCAAGGTCCTTTCATGAGATCTAGAATGCTTGTTTTTTCTTTGAGACCAAAAATATGCCTTAGTCTCATAACTACCCCTTGCCAAAGCAGTGGGCCAAGTCTGAGACAAAATAGTGACTATGTCCACTATTAGTATAGATTTTATGGGATAATTAATTCCTTAATATACTTATTACCATCTTCTATACCAATTTTTAGAGTGTGCTCATGGCTATGGAGGTCTCGAAACCTCAATTTCCCTCAAGATTGGTTATAGGCCTACTAGTGACTGTGTAGGGATCTTGAAACTTAGTTTAATCAATATTGTTCATGCTTTAACATGTTTCCCTTTGGTTTTAGAGTGACCTCATGACCTATTTATCTTATCTAATGTGTACCTCATATCATCTCAAACATCTTTGCCCTTTGCTTGAGGCTTAGAACTAGTCAAAGTTCTTATGTAGCCTGTAGGTGCCTCTAAAGGGTCACTTGGTTATGTTCTTTGTGTTTTAGGACCTCACCATTCACATCCTAACATTTTCAATGGTCCATAAACCTATATGCATTATTATTTATATTTTAAACACATTTCAAATTTACTATGTTCATTCTTCAAGCTTAGCACTAGCCCATTATCATTTGCAGTCTCTAAGTATTCTTTAGAATGTTGACTATATTCCTTGGGTTTAAGCCCTCTCCCTCAATAATACTAACCTCCTTAATGGAATAGATCCTATTTTCAGCCCTAATTGGGTTAAAACACCTATTTACTATATGTACCCCTAGCTATCTCTTTTCCTTAGGCTTAAGACTAACTATCTAGTTAATAGCCTGTAGGTATTCTTTAGGGGATCTTGATTGTATGTTTTTGTGTTCAAGAACTCATTTCCACATACCAACCTCCCAATGGTTCTTAAACTTAGATGGAGTCTCAATTGGGATTAATATTATTTTAAAATATCTCTTTGCTATCTCTTTTAGGCATGAGGCTAGTCTATGTTCTCTCAACCTGTAGGTGACTATTTAGGGAGATTTGAGTTCTAGATTTGAAACTTAGTCCCTTCATTTACCCAAAAAAACTTTGAAGAGTTAAAATCAAAAGGGTTTTCATTATAATTTTATAGCAAGGTATACTCATTCTTGAATTTTTTTCCAAGCCACTTCTCACTTGCTCCCATTTGTACATAGTACTGTAGATGGATATTTGACTTTCAACTCAGTTTCCTTAACATTGTTTAACCCTCAAACACACCTAGATGTTTTCATCTAGTTTCAAAGTAGTTTCATCTTATATCACAGTCAAGTTTCCATTCTTTATCTTTTTTTAATGTTGATTTTAAATTGACTTTGGTCCCAAATGGGGACCTATAGGCTTAGGGCCTGTAGATTACTTTTGGGTTGTTTAGGCTACAAAGAAGCATTCCTTGAGTTCTTGAGCTTTTCAAACTGGTGACAGTAATGATGGAGGAGAAAAGGTGTTTGGAGTCTTAGTTTGGCTTTAAACTTGGTATAGATATATAAATTGATTTTATGGATCTCAAGGGTCACTTATAAACCATGTTAAACTGAAAACTAATCTTGCAAGGTCATACAAGTGCTTGTAAAGTGTCATTTTGCCAAGATTAGGCATTGAACTATAAATTTTTTTAGACTCTGAATATTCCTAAACCTTATTTGACCTTTTTCTAATACTAGGGGAATTTTTAATCTTATTGAAAATTTCTCTTCTTGGATTAGTATGTCTAACTCCTCCACATGGGCCAAAAGGTGGCCAAATTGTGATTTTTTACAAATAAGAGCTAAATAAAGGTTATATCATGATATTATGATATAAATGATGTCTAAATAACCTATTATAATTAAATTTAACCATATTAAAACCTTTGACTTTGTTTTACCATTCCAAGACCTTATACTTGACCATAAGACTAGATAAGTAAATGTAAGACCATAACTTAGACAAGACTAGATAAGGACACATATGACCATATGAAACTATTAAAGACCACTTGAGACCATGACAAGACCATGAAAAACATTTGAAAACCCTATAAGGTTTTAACCTATATGGGTGACCAATTTTTACTTGGGGTCAAAATTTGGTCAACACTTACTAGTGTCTTTGTGTGGGTAGGTGGAATAAAAACCTTCTTCAAGCACTTATAAGTGTGGACCATCATAGTGTGTTGTTTCTCCACAAAGTTTTCCTCCTCATACTAAATCTCCTCCAGCACTTATGGTGTGATAATTGATCCCATTATTTTTATAATGGAGGGAGCAGTCCTCAGCTTTGTGTGTAATCTCGGTCTTCACACAAGTAGATATTGAGAGCTTACTTATTTTTCTACACCTTGTGCTACCTTTAGTTTTGGTTGTATAGCTTGTCCTATAGATGATCATTCTCCCATTGTGACTTGGAATATGGTTGTCATTTTGCATTTTATCTCTTCTTTTTCCATCATAGTGTCTACTATGATTGAAGCTAGAGGTGTGGGGATTTCAACCATTAAAATATTTAGGATATTTTAATACACCTGATAATCACACACTACTTTCCAAAATATTTTTTCCCCTTTTCTTTCTCATATAACTCCATTCCTATGTCTTCCAACTTAGACTTGTAAACTTCTTCCTTTGTGATTCCAAGTTATATGAGATCTGTTAACCATGAAATATACTAAGAGGGGGGGGTGAATCATTATATTATATATCTTATAAAAATTTCTCTTTATCAAATTCCACTTAATCAAAAATTCAAGATATGCAATAAAACTCAAACAATAAACATCACACAAGATAGAGAGAGACACCAGATATAACGTGGAAACCCAATGTGGGAAAAACCATAGAGAACAATCTCAAGTATATTCATGAGAACAAATCCATAGGAGCACCATACCCCTTTGCCAAGTACCAACCTCAACTACAATTTGTGAGCACCAACCCAACTACTATTCATGAGCACCAACCCACAAGAGCACCAACCTCTTTGTGTATACCACACACTTATCTCTCAATGTTGCTATCTCAACAAATGATAGATCAATACAACATCTCCTTCCTCTCTCTCACCTTTGCTCTTCTAAGCTAGATATAATAAATACAAATCATATTCATCTCTCACAATTGATCTTCTAAGCTAGATATTACAATATCAAATCAACCTCTATCTCTCATATCACAAATGGCTTCTCAAGCCTTTATTTATAGCTTTCCAAATGACCTTTGGCCTTCCCCCTTTGTGACCCTTCAATCCACATGGAAAATGGAGTCAATATTGGGTGACCCTTCATATTCAAGCCTTTTAAAAGTCATGTGGTGACCCTTCATGACCAAAAACGTCCTTCCCATTTTTGTCCTTATCTTTGGTGACTTTTCATATTCCTCAAAGTGTCCCCTCATGAGAATTATGCCCTTACTCTTTTGTCTTCACTTGGTGACTCTTGGTATTCCCCAAGATGACTCTTCATGGGAAAATGCATCCCATCCTTCTTTTGTCTTTACCCCGTGGCTCTTTGACTTCTCCATGGGCCCTTATTTTGTCTCATATGCAACCAAAACTATTTTCATTAATATTAAATAATAATTAACTCATATTAGCCAAGATATATTTATTACAAACAACATTAAATGTAATGGGGCCTTTATCACCAATAATGCTAGACCTTTGACATCAATGACAATATTTCCAACAATCTCCCCCTTTGTCATTGATGGCAACCTCAATCCTAAAATTGCCACTTCCTGTCACCTACACATACTATCATCTGAAAACATATAGTAACTCCCCTTTATTGTAGTAACTTGTACCTATTCCTTGTACCTATTTTTTGAACCTATACCTATACCTGTTATTCTCCCCCTTTGACATCAATGGCAAAGGGCTTACCTAGAGCTAACACTTAGCTCCCCCTCACTTGATGCTGAACATCAATGGCAAGAAGTAATAGAAATTACTCCCAACTCCTCTCATCGATCTTTGAATGTATCCTTTGATCATGCCTTTGATAAGATATCTGACAATACATACACATTATTCCCTGTCTTTTGAGCATTTGCAATCAACTCATTTGAATCTTTTCTTCTAATCTCACAACCTTCTTTATGAAACTTTAATGTATATCCTTTATCACATATTTTACTAACACTCAATAGATTATGATTAAGACCTTTTACATACAAAACATTTTTAGTCTTAGTTTTACCATAATCCAAACTCAAAGTACCTTTTTCGGCTATCCTGGTAGTGGTTTTATCTCTGAATCTCACTGTACCATCATTGATCTTCTTTAGAGATATGAATTTACTTTTATCTCCTATAATATGCCTCGAACATCTGCTATCAATTAACCATGGCTGATCTTTACCTTTTACATGCAGGGCTATCTGAACCATCATAGAATCTTCATGTTGTTTCTTCTGCCATGTACATGTCTGAACCTTCTCCCTGATGAATGGAGCTTTGAGATTTTGATCCTTCTTCTTGATGAATGGATCTTTGAAGCTCTGATCCTTCTTGACTGACTTGAACATGCTTCTACAATACCGAGCTATGTGTCTAAAGTTGTTGCACTTGTAGCATACAATGGTCTCTTCATCAAAGCTTGATAGAGGAACAAATGAGTTGTGGCTTCTGCTTGACTCTACTTGACTTTCCTTCTCCTTATTTCTGAAATTGTTAGCTCTTTTTTTACATTCTAATTTCTTGTGACCATATCCATTACAATAAAAACAATAGCCATAAAAATAAGACCTGTTTGTATATCTCTGACCTGATTGTCTTTTATAGCTTTGTTCCTTCCAGCCTTCTCTATTTGGAATGTCCTCTGTATTCTTCACTTCTCCCCTTTTTGTTTCCTCTTGTGTAAGAGCTTCAACATAGCTCTTTTTCTTTTCAAAACCGATCCTTGTCTTATCTAAATATGCTTTTTGATTTTTCAATATCTTATTCATCATGTTAGTGTTATCTTCAAATTTTGAATCACTGACTACTTTATCACTGACTGTTTTCTTAATATCTTCTTTTAAAGAGGCAATTTTAAAACATACCTTTCACAATATTTTCTTTCTATTTCTAATTGTGCTTTGAGATTTTCTTCATTCTTCTTGGCTTCTTCAAAGTGTGCTTGTAGATCTTCAATCATTTCCTTTGACTCTTGTTCATTTTTCTCAATCTGGCGCTTTAACCTTCGATTCTTCTTGTGAACAGCTTCTAACTCTTCTAAGGCACAAATGAGCTCTCCTTCCATATTCACTTCAGCTTCCTCCTCTTCTTCTTCTTGATCATCTTCATGTATAGCCATGAATAAAATCTCTTCTTCTTCTGAATCACTGACTCCACTATCTTCGCCTGAGCTAAGATCTTTAGAATATAGGCTCTTCTTCTCGAATCCCTTCTTAGATTTGCCTTTGAAATTCTTCTTGTATGTAGGCTTTTCTTCTTCATCATCTTTAACTTTATTTGTGCATTTAGCTAAAAAATGTCCAATCTTTCCACAATGAAAACATTTAAAAGATAATTTTCCTTGATATTTACCTATTCCTCTTTTCAGCTTGCGAATGAAAAGTGCTCCATTGTCATCTTCATCATCACTAGAACTATCACTTGATTCTTGAATCTTAGCTTTCTCCTTCTTTGATGTCTTAAAATCCACTTCTCTCTTTGAGGGTTTATCTTGTTCTATCCGCATCTCATATGCCATGAGAATACCATGAAGCTCATCCATTTTTAGCTTGGCTAAATTCTTTATCTCCTCAATTGCCAAAACCTTTGCATCATATCTCATTGGTAGAGATCTCAAAACCTTTTGCACCACCATTGACTCATCCAATGTTTCCCTAAGACCTTAAATCTGATTTATGACTTGATCAACTCCCAAAAGATAACTTGTTATATCTTCTTCTTCTTCCATCTTCAAACTTTCAAATTGCCTTCTAAAAGTCTGCAACTTAGCTTGTTGAACCTTTCCATCACCTTTGTAAATATTCTCAATTTTTACCAAAATTTCATGAGCAGATTTACATTACATAACTTTAACAAATTCAAGTTCACATAAACCACACAAAATAGCATTTAAAGCTTTAACATTACATTCACTTGCCTTCTTTTCTGTTGGAGTAATTGTAGATGTCTGTGGCTCTTCATATTCCTCTACCACTGATTTCCATATGTCAAATCCAAGGGCCATCAAATAAACCTTCATTCTCATGCTCTAAAAATCATAATTCATCCCATCAAACAAAGGTGCCTTATTTGTAGAAAATCTTTCCTGTGACCCAGCCATCGTGATTTCCTGATCTACCTTTGAGCTGTAAAGCTTTTCAAAAAAGGAACCTGCTCTGATACCAATTGTTAAGCATAAAATATACTGAGAGGGGGGGGGTGAATCAGTATATTATATATCTTAGAAAACTTTCCCTTTATCAAATTCCACTTAATCAAACATTCAAGATATGCAATAAAACTCAAACAATAAACATCACACAAGATAGAGAGAGATACCAGATATAACATGGAAACCCAATGTGAGAAAAACCATGGAGAACAATCTCAAGTATATTCATGAGAAAAAACCCATAAGAGCACCATAACCCTTTACTGAGTACCAACCTCAGCTATAATTCATGAGCACCAACCCACAGGAGCTTCAAACCCCTTTGCTGAACACCAACCAAACTACTATTCATGAGCACCAACCCATAAGATCACCAACCCCTTTGCCGACCACCAACCCAACAATAATTCGTGAGCACTAACCCCTTTGTGTATACCACACACCTATCTCTCAATGTTGCTATCTCAACAAATGATAGATCAATACAACATCTCCTTCCTCTCTCTCACCTTTGCTCTTCTAAGCTAGATATAACAAATACAAATCATATTTATCTCTCACAATTGCTCTTCTAAGCTAGATATTACAATATCAAATCAACCTCTATCTCTCATATTACAAATGGCTTCTCAAGCCTTTATTTATAGCTTTCCAAATGACCTTTGGCCTTCCCCCTTTGTGACCCTTCAATCCTCATGGAAAATGGCACCAATCTTGGATGACCCTTCATATTCAAGCCTTTGAAAAGTCATGTAGTGACCCTTTCATGACCAAAAACATCCTTCTCACTTTTTTCCTTATCTTTGGTGACTTTTCGTATTCCTCAAAGTGTCCCTTCATGAGAAATTGTGCCCTTACTCTTTTGTCTTCACTTGGTGACTCTTGGTATTCCCCAAGATGACTCTTCATGGGAAAATGCGTCCCATCCTTCTTTTGTCTTTATCCCGTGGCTCTTCGAATTCTCCATGGGCCCTTATTTTGTCTCATATACAACCAAAAATATATTCATTAATATTAAATAAATATTAACTCATATTAGCCAAAATATATTTATTACAAACAACATTAAATGCAATGGGGCCTTTATCACCAATAATGCTAGACCTTTGACATCAATGACAATATTTCCAACAAGATCATATTCCTCAATAATCTTGGGCACATTTATCTCACTAAACCAAGGGTTAGTTTAGTGATTATTCCTCTTTGGTGGAGAGGTGGCATTGTCATCTATGTTAACACCTTTATTTTCCTCTTAGTAGTCTCTAATGGGGCCCCTATGCTTCATCTTGTGTCTCCATCAGAGGTTGTTATGGTAATGGTTGCTATGCATGCAAACAAATAGATCACAAGTTGAATGGTTCTAATAGCTAGGGATTTATGTCACAAGTTTTTTGCCCATCCATCATGGTGATGAAAAATGGTAACAAAGTGGTTGTTTCCTTTGAAAACTCATAGACTTTAATTTTAATTCCATCTGATAGCTTCATAATAACCATATGTTATCACAAGTATTGTAAGACATCTTTGGGAACATGATGGTATGAAATGATGAGACCTTGCACCTCCACCCACCATGTATTGAATTGACCCAATTTTTTATAATATTTACCTATCTTGGTCCATGTAATAATGGTGAAGGTGATCACAAGATAAAAATTGGCATTAAGTGAAACAAAAAATTTGGGAGACTTCCATTGTATGAAATAAATTACTCTAGTATTGGCAAACTTATAATGTGTTATTGATGACATTATCAACATTTGTGACGAGTACAAAAATTAAAAAATTGAGCCAGTTAAAGTTATCATTTTGTCAAACCATTTAATATACAATATCGATAACCCCTTTATTAGATTGCCTTATATTTTTGTTAATCTACCAAAAGTGCTTGATAATAAATTCAAAAAATACTCGCACCACGACATCATCAATCGAGTCAATAGGTATCCTTATAGATGTCATAATATACTTCTCTCTCTAGTATTTGAGTGACCGGGAGGGGCCTTAGTTTTGTCTCAAGATTTTCCTTGTGTTGGAAGTCATGTTACCCTTTTCATTATTGCTGGGTTGATGAAGATGGTCATATCCTTGGAAAAATGGAATCTGCTTTCATTCTAAAGACTCAACAATGTCATCGTTAATTCATCTAATTGGCCAAATGTGGGTAAATTAATGATTAATTTTATATTTTTTCCTTGCAAAGGGTGTTGAATAGTTAAGGCTCTTATTTGTCCTGGTGTGGCTTAGTATACAGTAAAAATATTGGCTTTCATAAATCAATAAAATCAAATGAATCTAGATCATGATATCATGTTTACCTTAATGTGAGCTCAATCCCCATTTCTTATTTATGTTTTTTTATCAATGGAATCAAGAGTTATGATCAATCCATAGTTGTTATTTACTAGGCTCTCGGTAGATAGATGTAACTCAAATTTATGTCTTTGAAAATTTTGGGCTCAAGTGAACAAATTAGGCTCAAATTGCAAATGGCTCTTCTTTACAAATGGTTGTAATGGTAGTTCACTATGTATGCCATTCCTTATATAATTTTCTTTTGATCCACTCTTCTACAGCTTCACATTGAATAATGTTGAGTTGTCTTTATGTTGTTATGCTCTTGTTTGAATGCTATCAATTATTGTGATGTGACCTTTACACTTCACTAGATAGTTTTTATGTTTTACCTTATGGCATTCCTTGATATGACACCCTATCTTTTCTTCTCTAATGACTTTCCTTTATTTCACATGAAATGAATTTGACCCATTGATCTACTTTGGGAAAGATGAAATCTTTGAATTATTTTTTCATTAATCACTTTATGAATGATTATTGGTTACCATAGCTTAACAAATCCATGTAGATAATTTTAAATTTTAGATTGCATTCAAATAAGTCTATGACCTGTGGCTACTAATTGATTTTTACGTATTAGCTTTTAGATCTCAAAATTTGTATAATTTGTTCATTTTTTTAATGTTTCTAGATTTATAATGTTTTAAGAGAGAAGATCGATCACTTGTATTTTTTTATGCAAGGCCAAAGGAGTGAAAATTATCAAGTGAAATGGATACATAAATACATCCATGAACTTGAACACAAGGCAAAAGTCAGCCCAAGGAAATCCATACCACATGAATTCCAAATCAATCAATATATGATACATGGAAAATATGCACAAATTACATGGAAGGTGGACCCCATAAGGACACCTAAATGATTTCCATGTCATGACTACCCCAAGGTGAATAAAGAAAGAATCAAAAGGAAAAAGTTAACACTGTAAATAGAGTACTTCATGACCCCATGGAAAATAAAAGGATGCAACATGACTCAATATATGGGGCCATAGAGAAATAAAGCCACAAACTTGAGTTTGGATAATTTCTTGACTTCATGACTACAAACCAATAGGCATTCATCATGTGTCTCCTTATTGAACAAAGTGATAAGGCCAAATTTATGAATCTTAACCAATGGTTGATCCCCACATATCACTCTAAGAGATCACCTCATGAATATGAGACCCCATGATGCTACCACATGTGGCATCTAGATTCTTATTTTATGTTGGGTTAAGGTTGATGCCTATCAACCTATCACTATATCACTGAATCAGAGCATTAATGGATGATCACTCGATGATATTTTCAATTTTAATTATGTTCAATGCATATAGATTATGTAAGATTAATATTTACACACAACTTATATTTTAGTTGAATTCATAATTAAATATAACAAACACAAATTATTTAAGACCAAGAGTGAACAAACCACGTAGCAAGAGAGATAATAAATCAAATTTTTAAACTTAAATTAATATTAAGTACATAGTTACATGCAAAAGATAATGGCCACTAAATTAATGTTAACTACATAATTTATATAAATGCCATGTAAAAGTCAAAATTTTAAACTCAGCATGTCTCAAGCAATAGAATATTTAGCGACCAAAGTTATACTTTTTGTATGACTTACAAAGATCTTCTATGAATGCTTAATTTTTAGGCAAGTGATAAGTATAAAAAAATTCAAAGTGTAAATTAATTCACACTTCTCTTAGATTAGATAGGTCACTTTAAATTTATATTTTAAATCCAAAATTTAGTTTTTAGTTGATTTTTAAAGATTTAAATAGTCTTTTCTAAATAAGTGCATTCACATACAATTTTATTTTTCAAGAAAGAAGGTTGTGACCAATTAGACTATTATAAATGTATTGTATTGGAATAATTTCATTTTTGGGAAGAAATTTTGGAAGAATCCACACTTAAGAAATCATTATGGATGTTTTAGGAGTCTATTCATCTTTCCCCTTTTTCAAATTCTCAATGACAATATATATTTCTTAGTTAAAGTGATCACTATATGATATTTATATGCTTTGTTATGAGTAGGTTGGATTGGGTACTTATATTATTCTAATTGTTTATGTAGTTAATTTATTTTCTTTGATCATTGTGTATGGATGTGTAAATTTTATATTTTTTTGTGGTGAGCTCTGATATTTCTTAATTGTTGTGGTTTAATGTGCTTTCACTATTTTTCTGGTCAATTTATCTTGCAAATAAAGGTTGATAGAATTTAATCATAATTGATTAATCCTTAGAATCTCACAATGTGTTTATTAAAATTTAAGTGAATGTTATATTTGATTAAGGTTGGTCATTTGTAGTGAATCTTATAAAGTGTTTAATTATCAAAAGAATATCTTAGTGGAAATCCAAAACCTTTTGTTCTTCCCTACCCTTACCTCTTTTGAATTTTTTTATGACGATGAGATTATTGTAACATATCATCATAGTAAATATATATTCTTTAATTAGTCTTAGGATTTTTTAATAAACTAATTGATAGGACACATGTAAATTTAGAAATATGTCTACATCCACATTGCTCATCAATATATTCCTCAATTACTTTGTGTGTCCTCAGTTACATCTTTGGATCCTAAAATAAGTGGGTTTATACCTTCACATGTTGGAGCCTATTCATAAACTTGCATCAATAGTAAATTGGTACTAGAATAAAAGAACCACCCTTGTGACAACAATATACATTTACATGAGCTTAGGCATAATTTAAGGCTTATAATCCCCATCTCTACATTTCTTTTATTGTTTACCTAAAATGCACAACAATAGAAAGTTGGAGAAGGGATCAACTAAATCTAGGATAGTTTTTGATCTTATATCCCCTTTGTAAACACATATTATGTTATGTGATTAAAACACACATCAACATATGATAATATTATATAAGGAGGCCTTCTAAGTTGTTGGACCCAAATTTTGTAACATATTCTAAGTATTTTTGAGCCATAAGCATGGAGATACAAGGGTGCAAGATGAGCATGAGAGACAAAAATGTGGGGGAGAAAGGTGTAGAAGAGATAATAAGTTATAATAGTGTGGAATACCTTGGCACAGAAGGGTGTTTCAAAAGAAAAGGAAATGGAGAATAAAGAGCACAAAACATAGAGTTTAGAGAAGTGAAAGAATAGAACAATGGTGTAGGAAGTAGAGGCGATTAAAAATCAAATTACATAAGTATCAGAGATTAATGGGAGCATGAACCTAGTATTGGATCATGAACTAGGAGGAACATGAAAGAAAATATCTAGAATAGAGAGAGTATATAGGGGTTGTTGGGCCCGATTCAAAATGAAATTAATTATAACAAATCACCATGACTTATTTTCTTAGAAGTAGTCATTATATTGTCATCTTTAGTGTATTAATGATGCAACCTGAGAAGGGGTTTGATTGAGTATAAATACCCCTTTAACTTTGATTAAAAAGTGTTGTTTTAAAGTAGATGTGTTATTACTATAAAGATAGATATATGGAGAGATTATGTACTGAATAAAGTCCATTTTTAATCTTATCAAATGAGATAAATGGAAATAATATTTTGTGAATATTGATGAGTTGAATTTATTTGGTGTTAATTCTAATTTATGATACTAAAACACTTACACTATGTGAATGCATTAAATGGATAACTCTAGAATTGTGTTTATAATAACAATGATTAAATGTGTTAACTCAAACACCTAAGTAATATTTGTCTATTTGCCATCATGTGGAAAAAATAATGGGAACCAATCTAGGTTTTGTGCCTTAGTTAAGTGTATAATGTCATTCATATGATATGCTAGTACACTATCACATTGGCTTATCCCTTCCTCTAGGCATGTGACTTATACCTACTCATGTATAACTAAAGATAGAAAGAAACCCAACATTTCGGTTATATTGTTGGGACTCATTGCATTTTTTTTCATAATGGTAGAAAGACGTTCAAGAAACTATCTTTGGAAAATGTCGAGCACTAATTTGGTACCATATAGGATAACTTTACATTTTATCATATTATTGGGGTTCTAGGTTGTACCCTAACTGAGAAGAGAATTGTTCAAGCCCTTTACTCAAACCTAGTCCAATATTAGATTGACCTAAGATTGTGGGTTGTTTATTTATAGGTTAAACCTATAGAATTTAAGGGGTTATCTCCCATGATAGGATAATATAGTGTTTTTCCTAAACCTATATCTATCATAAGGGAAAGGGAAAGAGATGAAGACTAAAGCTAGAATCTAACCTATGTGGTGATGTACCAAATTATTTAATGATCCACTCTCAGCTTAAACAATTTCATGACTACTACTGAATCCAATGGGGACAAAGGTTTATCATATTCTTTGACGATGTTTCAAACATAAGTATTTTTCATGAAGGTTGGGTAGAAACCTACAACTTGAAGGACAGAAAGGATAAGGTCTATGCAAGGCACTATAGGCTTCTTGACACTTCAAGAAAAATCTCATTCAATAACACTTTACACAACCTAAAATAAACTAATAGACCTAAAATTAAGGTACATGAATGACATACACATGATGAAAAGGAAACATACATTTTTTAGATCAAAATTCAATGAAATATACTTAGCATTCAATTAGAATCTGAACTTGTCTTATATTGATTCAAGAGAGTTATACAAATATTTTGGTAGAGCTTTGTTATACCCATCTGAGGGATGGAAAAAAAGATCTCAATCCCTACATTTATAAAGAGAATAGAAGACAAGAGATAAGGATTTTGGCTTAGAAAGTGTCATCAATGAGCCCAATATGTCATGGGGAAGTTACACAAACATTTTATCCCTTTTTGAGCATTGACACTCCCTTAATGAAACCAATTTGGAATTGAGTTAGTTTTAACTATCTTAATTATCCTTATTCATACTTTTATCTTTCCTAATATAGTTCCACATTCCTCCTTTTGGAAATTATTCAATGCATATGGGGGTGTAATAAGGTCCTTTTGGGCATTGAGTAGCCTTTGCATCAATATGCATGTTAAATTCTTCATGAAACTGCCTTTGGCCTAAAGTAATGACCCTCATCTTAGTGTAGGCTCACATAAATGTTAGTCATAATTTTTTTAAAGGTTCAATCAATATCCTCTTGCCACCTTCCTTTCACTAGATCCTTCCACTTGTTTGATAAGTAGGCATGTATGGTTATCTTTCCAAAATTTTATTTATGTTCACCATGTCATCGATTCAATAGTTGAACCTATGCTTCAAAATCATTTTATGGAACTTATATAACCCTTGGAAGGCCTTGAGTGTACTGGCATTGAGATCCTTGAAGAATTCTCTACCTGTAACATACCTTAGCTTTGTATTACTAGGCCAAACAACCTACCTCACAGACTGGTAGTTTTGAACAAGATGATGAGAGCCTCTTTAGTGAGTTTCATGGACTGAAATGATGTTTAATAGGTAGAATAAGTCCTTTACTTAGTTCCTCCATAGTTTAGAATCCTTCCCTAGGATTTGTAACATAGAATTTAACTAAATATTTGCAATGTTGTTCTCTCAAAAGGCATGCGTACACCTTATATACCATCTAATGCCATGGGCTAAAGCCTTTCTGAATTACCTACAAGTCCTAAGTGATAAACTAGGTACTTCTAAGAAAAATAATTGATTTTTAGTTAAAACTTTCAAGACTTGTTGTTATTAGGGTTTAAGGGAGGTTTTAGAGGGTTTGATGTTTTAGGCTTGGTTCTTGAGATCTTAAGTTTGGGTTTATGAACCAATTACACCAATCCCAAGATAACATGCTCCTTTACCTCCCATGAACTTTTTAATTTCTCAAACATACCCCTTTTTTCCTTGATAAGTGCTTGAAGATGTTTCATTTATGGAGAGCTTATCCTTTGAGAAGCTTTTACAGGTCTGCAAGTAGAAATATGTATTGAGGTGATCTCTCTTAGGCATGGGTTATCCCAAAGCATCTTAGAACAATGTAAAAATTCCCCTAAAGAGGATTTACAACCTCTTAAACCTTCACACCAAACTCTACTCAACTCTTTTGATGGTATAATTATGGTGGAGCCTGAGTTTCATACTATTTATAGAATTCTATTATAACTTTTGACCTACACATTGGTCCATGGATCATTTCTACCTTATAAATGATTAGGAAAAGACCTTAGATACCTTCAAAATAAGATTTTCAACCTTTATCATGCTAATTTCCCTCCCTATAGTGTACATGGCCAAGTATATTGAGGTTTTTAACTCTATGCCTTTAGACCAGTCATGGAGGTCAACATGGAGACATCTAGAAGTCTTATTCAAATTCCTTGAGGGCCCTCCCCCCTTATCAACTCATTTTTCATGTGAAAACTATCTTTAGGTTGACCTTTAAGCTCAAATTAGCCTTTCTAGGCCCTTTTTCATATAGTAATCACCCTTCACATGCCAAACAAGGGGTCATGGTAGTGCCCATGGGAGCTTAGGGGACCTTAAAGATGGTTCCATAGCTATAAATTAGTTTTTGAATGGGTTTTGAGGTGAATTTACAACATCAAGTCATTTTTATGCTTTGTGTAGGGTTAGAAGTGTTTACCATCTTAAGGATGGTTCATAGAGTATATATGTCCAACCCTAAAATACAGGCCATGAATGTTTAGGGCATTGACCTCCCCTCCTACCCTGAATAGGTTGGATTCCCATGTAAAGACTCCCTGGAGATATGAGTTTTAGAAGTTGGTGTTAGGGTTAATTACAAGTAGTTTTGAGTCCCAAACTTCTTAATAATCATTCATATAGTTTAGCCCCTCATTGACAATTAAATTTCCATGGATGTTTAGTACTTATGGAGACTTAAATTCCCTTAGGGGTTCTAGATTAGAAGATGAATATGGTGAATTGGGTGAGCATGTGAATCTACCCCTCAAAATGTTTACACATAGGTGGACTAGCTCAAGTTAGTTTTTTAGTCATTTAAACCACCTTTTCTAAATTTTGATCCTTGAAACCTCTTTATTGGGTATAAAACATGCCTCCACTCTTCACTTTGTCCATTTTATGGATCACAACAACTTGTAGCAGTCATAAGTCACCACTAAGGTTTGAAGGAGTGATTGGTTACTTTCTTGCACCAACCCACCTCCAAGGTTTTTTTATCATGAATCTAAGTCTCAGATATTTTTATGGGTTTTATGGTACCTTAAACACTAATTTTTATTGGAACTATACCTTTCATATACCCCAATTTAACTAGAGACCTCTTATAGCATGGATGTGCCATTAACCTCACTATTTGTCTGCATAGACTAGCCTTAGTATGAGACAAAACAATGAGAATGTTCACTATTTTACTTAGATATGTGGGAATGTGGGGGTCTTCCTTAGGTCATGACCACCTTCTGCACTAAATTTTGGAATTTTGTTGTGCCTATAAGGAGTCCATATCCTCATTTTGGCTCAAAATAGCCTCAAATTGCCTGTTAAAAATGCACTCAGACTTGAATTTTGGAAAATAGCCTATAGTATTTGATCTAAGGATGTTGGTGACTCTAGGAAGTGTTTATAAAATGTTTATAATAGTATCCATTCTCATATTATATCCCTTCCACACTAATTCATTACATAGCCCATACTTCTACTCAACTTAGGTAATATTTTTTGCATAGACTGTATGTCATTATAACTACGATGACATCACTTTGTCTCCTCAAGTGAGATGGACATCAGGTCTATATCCTCAATAGTGTGTACCTTGTGTCTTATATGTTAATTCTACCCTTTTTGATTTCATATGGGGTGGAGATATAAACTTAGGTCAGTGGTGTCATCTTGAGTTGCTTTTTTGCCAAGGAGACTACTTGTAGGATGGTTTTGATCATGCACAAATTAGATATGACTAAAATGGTTTTTGAAATATGTCAAAAGTGACTTCCACCATCCTTAAACTTCCTTATCATGTAGTTTTTATGATATTCACACCAAAATTTATGCCTAAGATGGTTCCAATAGTCCCTTTTGAAATTTGACTACAACAACCCTAAAGCTAATTATAGGTGCATATTGCACTCTCACCCCATTGTCATATGGCCATATTGGTATAGATAGGTGTTCTAAATTGTGTAGGTGGTTATGGTGTAATGTTAGGATTAAATTGGGGTACCCAATCCTTAGGGAAGGTTAAGTGAATGAGAAGGTTAATAGTGTAGACACATTAGAATGGAATGGGCATGAAAACACAATGATACACAACCTCATGATAGTGAAATGCTAGTGAGACCTTATGGATATGAAATGGTAATGAATTGAGCACAAGACATCTCCTATAACTAACCTAAGTAGACCCTATAGACACCATAAGGCATATACACATAAACTTAAAGATTTAGAAGCAGAGGTAAGGTGTTTATGATCTCACAATGAAACATAGGATTCTTATAATTACCTTAAAATCTATGAAGAAACCTTAACCTTTACAAAAATGTGACTAAGTTATATAAATTCATAGAGAGAGGTATACAAGGTTTGTGACACCATATGGAGGATTGGTAAGATGTTCTATAAGCATGAAGGCAACTCACCACCATATCACCACCTGATGCAAGGGCATCAGGAAATGATGTCAAGTTAGTCTTGTATAGTTGTCTTTAGTATTAAAACATGCCTTAGAAGTAATTAGAGTCATAAATTAGTCTTATATTAAGTCTAGGTGGCCCTTTGGCATTTTTTTGCAAAATTGGGCATTTAAAATTTTGAATTGTATAAGTGTGTTTTGAAGCATTTTTGTGTATTATCAAGAAAGGTTAAGTTGTCAAATGTTGTACTAACATCATATACGGTCATAAAAGAGTATGAAGTTTCATTATTAAGGTGTTTGTACTTACATTTCATGAGGTGTTAATAAACCCAAGAACATTGAATGTAGAGCCTTTGAAGGTAGTTACCAAGTGAGTGGGTAGTTACACAAAAGAAATTAGTTTCTTGATTTGATAACAAGTTTTGGTTTGCATAGAGAGTAGTCTCTTTTATAATGGTGGTAGGTATTGGTAGGATTAATTTTATGAGGTTTTCAAGAGAAGATAAGTATGGAGGGAAATTTAGGAAGGATAAAATGTGGTAAAAACCATCTGTATTTTGTCCATAAGATAGAGCAGTCAATGTATGTATGCAAGAAAATAATAAAAGTTGAAAATGAATCAGAGTTTTGATTATAATTATTTATGTTAACAATGTTTTATGATGTATTTTTAAGTGTTGATGGACTTCAAGATCTTGGTGTAATATTTTGTACTATAAACTATAATAAACCATAAAAATCTATGTATTCTATTTGTGAGACAAACTTGTTATTATATCTATGCATAGAATTAATGGATTTAAAAGTAACTAAGGTAATAGCCTTTATTTTATTTGAATCCATTGATTTTTTTATGCCATGCCATTACATGTGTTGAAGTCTTGAAGTTCTCAGGATAGTATGTTAATGTGTGCAAAGTTGATTGAATGAAGGACTTTGACAATATCCTTTAAATTTATATGAATATATGAGTTTAGTGTTCAAATATCCTAATTAAGGATGAGAACATGCATTTAAAATGATTATATGAATGGAAACATATAGATAATTATCTTTCATTCATATATGTTGAGATTGTATCCAAATAGGGCAAGAGCTCAATGTTTGTCATCAAGAATTTGGGTTCGTTTTAAAACTTCTATGATTTGAATGAAGAAATCAATATTCTAACATGAAATGTATGAATATCTATTGATATATAATATTATAACAAACCATTTAAATAATCCTTTTATTCCTATAATGATTGTGTTTGAATAGAGTGAGAATACGGGTCAAAAATAGTAAAAGAAGACTTTATCTGCAAAAGATAGTCAATGAAGTTGTGGGAATATGAATAAATGGAGGACTTTAATAATAAGTAAACAATGATTACATACATCACAAAGGTGATATAATCCTGAAGGAGGGTTATAAATCTACAAGAGGTAAGTATGAATTATGAAATCCTATTGTGAATAGAACATAGTCAGACTGTGTTAGGAAAACCACTATGTAATTCATTATTTGGAGAAGAATAAATGTTAAGAAAAAGAATTTGAAGGTTTGGGAAGGTGAAGACACTTCAATAAGACCTTCTCAAGGTATTTTTAAGCTTTTAAACCTCACAAGATAAAATCAAAGAGTTTTGGTCCCTCTCAGGCCTATAATAATTTAGGAAACCCTAGTTTAGGGTTGGTGAGAAAAAGGTGGATTATTTAATCTTTCCACAAATGAAATTGGACAAGATTTGGTATGTTTAAGGTAATTAACATGAGGAAGTAATTTATTGATGTTTTGGAGTAATATGACCATGGTTCGTACGTCTATAGATGATTGAGTGTATAAAATAAGCTCAGAGACATAATTAGGTTTTTATGGGGGTGAAAAATCGTATCTAGGTAATGAGTTAGGGTTTGAAACTTCAAGTTAATAAAGTAAATGACAAAGGTTATCTAAATATATTGTTAGTTACTCAATATGCATCTGTACTAATCTGTATAGAAGGAATTAGTAGAATAAAAAGCTAGTAGCATTTATCTTGAGGATGAAGGTTGAATAATGAGGAGAGGATTGAGGTTGAAATGGGGATTGATGGGGGTTGGGATAAATTAATCAAGTATAATTGAGAGTATCTAGGTTACAGATTTTCTATATTGAACCCTGTTCAAAATTTGAAAGGCAACTTGGCCTAAATAAGCCTAAGATACATTATAGTCTAATAAGGAGTGGGATGATAAGCAAGGATGATTGTGATGTGTATGGGATCCTAAAGATAGAGTGAGTGACATCAAAAAGCATAAATAATGGATCATGCAAAATTTAACATCAAACCTTAGTGAGAGTTGACAAGAAGGGAAGATCAAGTACTTATTTACATGAGTTTATAGTTGCAGGTACTCATAGGTGGAATATAGGTAGAGTATGAGAGATGCTCTACATCATTTGGTATTAGAGCTAGGATCAAGTTCATGGGAAGAGAAAGCAAGGAAAACCAATAATAAAAAAGGTACAAATTGTGTTTTGTTTTTCATTTGAGTTCTTGATATGATGATGAGGTAGTATTAAAGTTGCAAGTGAGAGATGAGATGGTAGCATCCCTACAGCTAGTTAAAGGCATGAATGAGTGATAGAGTTGTTTAGAAAGCTCAAAGAAGAGCTCAGAGGTGATCTTAGAGAGAGAGAGAGAGTCCTAGTTAAAGGATAAGAGAAATGAATGACCCAGGTGAGGTCAAGAGAGAAAGATAGACCAAGTGAATGGTCAAGATGTGGCAAGTGAGTGAAGGCTTGTTAGAGAGAGGTACAGGTACATATGAGACCAAGGAATTGTTAGACATATTCAAAGAGATGATGAAAGAGAGAGGTAAGAAGAAATAGGTCATAGTTGACGAGAGAAGATACCACAAGAAGAATATGGTAAAAGATGACACCAAGAAGAGAGAGATGGAGAAGAGATTAAAGAGTTGAAGTAGTAGATGGATAATTTTTTGGTCATGCTAGAGAAGGTGAGATAAATGGGAATCCCATATTTTGGATGGGTCATGAGAAAGAAGACATGCAAGTGGCCAATAAGGTAGCAGATAAAGAGAAGAAGAAAGCAAGTAGTGAAAGAAGAAAGAAGGCAAAATAAGTTGTTATGCAAACAACTCAAATAAGAGATGCAAAGGTATGGAATGAGTAACAAGCCAAGTGAGAAACATGGTGATGAATATAAACAATGATTTGAGTAATATTTGAGTGAATAAAAATCAAATACTTACATCCATATAGATGAAGGTAATGGAAAAAATAGGTCATTTTTTAGACCCCATAGAAGGATTGGAAGATGAGGTATAATTGATTGATAAAGGCTTAAAATCTGGTTATAAGTTTGTGTACAATAGTGTTAAATAGTTGGAGATGGAGATTTAAATCTTAGAGGAAGCTTTATATGGTGAAAAGATAGATAATAAAGAGAAATAAGTGTAGGTTGTATTAGATGAGAGCCTTGTAGATGAGGACCAAGCACATGAATATAGAGCAATATGGGTAGTAGTAGAGCAGCAGCTTGAATCAAGTAAGCAATACATTATTTTTGTTTTGTTTTCAAGCATGAAGGTGATAACCAATATAGGTGAAAAATAAAATATAGTTGCATCAGTGATTTTGTACATCTTCAACGCATATGATAGAGGAAAACTTTAAAGAGAGAGTGCACATGAAGTACAAGATGATGCAAGGAAGTGGTGGAACAAGTAAATAAGAAGAGTAGTCCTTGACTAAGGTAAGCATGAGAAAAAAGGTGAAAAATTAAAGCATGAAAGAGTAGGAGAAGCAGTGGATGATCCAAGGAGAAAAAATTGGAAGACAAGAAAGAAACTATCAGCAATCCATTGGCTCTGAAATTCATTCTCCCTCAGGAGTATGATGCAAGGGCATCAAGAAATGATGTCAAGTTGGTCTTGTATAGGTGTATTTAGTCTTAAAACATCCCTTAAAATGAATTAGATTCATAAATTAGTCTTATAGTGTGTTTAGGTGGCCCTTTGGCAATTTCCCACCAAATTGGGCATTTGAAAATTTGAATTGTATAAGTGTGTTTTGAAGCATTTTTATGTATTGTAAAGAAAGGTTAAGTTGTCAAATGTTGTAGTAAGGTCATGTAGGTTATTAAAATAGTATGAAGTTGAATTATTAAGGTGTTCATAATTACATTTCATGAGGTGAAAATAAACCCAAGAACATCGAATGTAGAGCCTTTGAAGGTAGTTACCAAGTGAGTGGTTAGTTACACAAAAGAAAGTAGTTTCTTATTTTGATAACAAGTTTTGGTTTGCATAGAGATTAGTCTCTCGTATAAGGGTGGTAGGTAGTGGTAGGATTAATTTTAAGAGGTTTTGTAGAGAAGAGAAGTATGGAGGGAAATTTAGGAAGGAAGGAGAAAATGTGGTAAAAACCCTCTATATTTTATCCATGAGATAGAGAAATCAATGTATATATGCAAGAAAATAATAAAATTTGAAAATGAGTCAGATTATTCATTTTAATTATTTATTTTAACAATGTTTCAAGATTTCTGTTGAAATTTTGATAGCCTTCAAGCTCTTGGTGTACTATAGATAGCAAGAAACCATGAAAATCTCTATATTCTATATGTGAAATAGACTTGTTACTGTATTTGTGCATATAATTAATAGATATGAAAGGAACTAAGGTAATACCAATGAGTCTATGTGATTCCATTGAGTTTTGTATGCCATTACATGTGTTGAAGTCTTGAAGTTCTTAGGACAATATGTTAATGTGTGCAAAGTTGATTGAATGAAGGACTTTGACAATATTCTTTGAAGTTATATGAATATATGAGTTTAGTGTTTAAAGATCATGTTTAAGTATGAGAAAATTCATTTAAAATTATTTTAGGAATGGAAACATATAAAAAGTTATCTTGCATTAATATATGTTGAGATTGTATCCAAATAGGGTAAAAGCTCAATGTTTGTCATCAAGAATTTGGGTTGGTTTCAAAAGTTTTGTGAGTCAAATGAAGAAATAAATATTATAATGTGAAATGTATGAACATATATTAATCTATAATATTATAACAAACAATTTAAAGATTCCCTTTATTCCTATAATATTTGTGTTTGAATAGAGTGAGAACAAGGGTCAAGAATAGTAAAATAAGACTATGTCTATAAAAGACAGTCAACAAAGTTATGGTAATATGAATAGATGGAGAACTTTCATAATATGTAGATAATGATTGAAGACAACACAAAGGTGATATAACCATAGAGGAGGTTTATAAATCTAAAAGAGGTAAGTATGAATTTCAAAATCCTATTGTGAACAAGACATAGTCAGACTATGTTAAGAAAATCACTATGTAATTCATTATTTGGAGAAGAATAAACATTGAGCAAAAGAAGTTGAAGGTTTGGGAAAGTGAAGAGACTTCATGTAGACCTTATCAAGGTATTTGTAAGTTTTAAAACCTCATAGGAACAAATCAAAGCATTTTGAGCCCTCTCAGGCCTATAATAATTTAGGGTTGGTAGAGAAAAAGTGGATTATTTAATCTTTCCACTAAAGAAATTGGACAAGACTTGGTATGTTGAAGGGAATTAACATTAGGAAGTAGTTTATTGAGGCTTTGGAGTAGTACAGAAATAGTTCATACATCTGTAGATGACTTAGTGTATAAAAGAAGCTTGAAGACCTAATTAGGTTTGTGTAGGGTCAGAAATGGTATTTGGATAATGAATTAGGGTTTATAACTTCAAGGTATGAAAGGAAATGATAAAGGGTATCTAAATATATTATTATTTACTCAATATGCATCTATATTAATCCATATAGAAGGAATTAATAAAAAAAAGGCTAATACCAGTTAACTTAAGGATGAAGGTTGAACAATGCAAGAGAGGATTGAGGTTCAACGGAGGATTGATGGGAGTTAATATAAATCAATCAAGCATAATATAGAGTATATAGGTTATCTAGATTAAACCCTATTCAAAAGGTTGAAAGGATACTTGTCCTAAAGAAGCCTAAGATACATTATAGTCTAATGAGGAGTGAGATGATAAGCAAGGATGATTGTGATGTGTATGGGATCCTAAAGACAAAGTGAGTGATATAAAAAAGCATAAATAATAGATCGTGCAAAATTTAACATCAAACCATAGTGAGAGTTAACAAGAAGAGGCAATTGAGTACTTATTTGCATGAGTTTATAGTTGTAGGTAATCAGAGGTGGAATATAGGCAGATTATGAGAGATGTTTTGCATCATCACCCCTTTCACATCTCTTAAGGCATGTTATAATCCTATAGATTCTCTTGGACCATATACATAGTCCACCCTATATTGTCTTTCAATTATACATAGATGGGTCTCCATGAAGTGTTATGAGGCAAAATAAAGACCATTAGAATTTTAATCCAAGTGAGAAGGTGTTGAGGATCATGACACATCTATGCGACCATACAACTTTTATTACAACCCCTGACATAGGTACTTGAAACTTGATTTATGCATAGATTAGTCTATAGACCATGCACAAAAACTAGTCAAGGACATTGATATGCTATTTGAGCTCTCATTAGTGGATTCCATGCTATAATCATCATATAAAGGTGCTTCATGACATGATAAAGTAGGATAACTGATTGGTTTTATCAAATGAGTCAAAATCCTTAGAAAACTATTGGTCTCAAAAGTGTGTATGCAGATGAGAAGGATGCAGAAGTTCGTTAACTTCATAACAAATATACATAGAGGATAGGCATTCATCTCCTATACAAATTACATGGATGGTTATCCCCTTGAGTGTATCTTCCATGGTCAAGAGCTTAGACCTTGACTATACTTGTGATGTATGGAATAACCATGAACTTGAGGGGTCCACTAAGCTCGCCAATGATCTCAAGGTCAAATAACAATGGTTTTGGACCCATACCAAGCTAAAACACTATGATTCTTCCACAATTAAACATATCTGAACTCACCCTATAAAAGTATACCCCTGACTGAGTTGATATGTACAGTATAGATCTATACTACTGAGAAAACACCTGCAAAGTGCCCATTTTCATACAAATCTTCTTGTTTTATCCCTAAAATATAGCCTACTAATGTTTTGGATGGGAAAATAGGAGGGAAAGACAATGTTTGACTTAGTTATATGACCTGGGGGAGGTGAAAGGTCATAAATTGGCATGTATGGGGCCATATTAGAGGAATTAAGCATTAAACAAGGCAGTGGTGGGTCTATATGAGGTATAAAAACATTTCGTGATGGATTAGTGGGACTCATGAGGTATTTTGGAGGCATATGAGTGATCTAGTGGTAAATTAAGGCTAAAATAACATATTTTTGTGGTCAAAACTATTTACTAGCCAAGGTACATGGCTCTAAAAAGGTTTATCAACTAGATCACATTATGAATGCATATGGAACACCTCTAATGATTTTGCATGATTAGTGTTCTCTTAGACCTTTGTCAAACTGCCTCCTTCAACTTCAGCTTCATTATTGCATCTCCATTATGTTTATGATCCTTCAATATGTATAGAGTCTAACTTAACACTTGGACACCATGACACTACCTGACTCAAGCTTGACATAGGGCACAAAGACTGCTAAGGTAAGTTTAAAATGTAACTAGATAATGGACTAACTAAGAATGCATTAATAGCTCATGACATGACTAACAACTAGGTGTCAAAGATGGAAATGACTCCATGCTATAGGGATGGCTAATTTCTAGGTTGAGGACTAGAAATTGACCAACATTTATGGTGACTTTGCTAGCTTGACCAGCCTGTTGGTCATGAAACCCAAAAATTTGATCAAGTTTGCTCATGATGACTAGTCAAATGAAGCATGACTATAACATGGATTATTCCTTCATATTTTATACTCTTGAATAAATGAGACACACCAAGCAATAGGAAGTAAACAATAACACCAAATAACTACCTAAATAGTAGGACCAAGCAACAAATAAGACATTGTGCAAGAGTACTTGGAGGTAAAAGATGGACCTACCTACCTATGTAAAAAATATCATGAAATAAAACTAGTAACATAATTTGAGATACCTCCTATTGATAGGGATGGGAAGGTTCTCTCCATTCAACATAATAAGCTCATCCCATTTGAGGACTACATCACCATGATGAAATGTTTTAGAGAAAGCTCTCTTGTCAAATGACTTCTTCACTTGGTGTTGATTGGACCACATAATGTGCATGGATATATCTCTTGTCTCCTCCAACTATCTTAGTTCATTCAACCTTACTTTCATATCATCATCCTCTAAGAGCTCAAGTTGGTGGGCAAGTTCTAGTGTAGGCAATTCAAGAGAGATAGGAAGTTTTGCTTTTCTCCCATATATAAGGAGGTATGGGGAGTATCCAGTAGCCTTCTTAGGTATCACTCTATTTTCCCATACAACAATTCTCAATCTAGTATGCCACTCCCTCTAATTATCTTCCATAGTCCTCTTGATGATCCTTAATAAGTTATTATCTATGGACTATGTTAGTCTATCTCCCTATGGGTAATAGTTAGAGGATGCTTTGAGATAAATTCCATGTGAAAGGGCCCACTCACATACCTTTCTACTTCTAAAATCCAATGCATTGTCAAAGATTATTGTGGAAGGCACACCAAAATTGGTCACAAGGATGTCATAAAAGTCTAAGACATAATTCTCATTTTCTTTTTTGAGGGCAGTTGCTTTAACCCACCTTGTGAAGTAGTCTGTAGTAGTAATGATCATGTATGTCCTTTACTTTAAGGGGGGTGTATCATCCCTATAAAATATAAGCCCCACTATATGAAGGTTTTTTCTACTTGTATTGGTTGCAAGGGAAAGGCAACTAGTTTCTATTTACTAATGAACATTGCACATTTTGGAGACTTACCCAAGAGTGTGTAAATACACATAATATTTTCAAACTTTTATCAATTATTGATGCTTTATATCTTGTAATAACCCATTGAGTCTCAATCTCTATAAGTGCATGACTTAAGGGGTGTATCGATAAAGGGGTGGGCAAACCATTAGTGCTTCGCAATATTGTTGTCCCTTTTGCCACTTGTTACCTACACACTTGTCTCCTAAAACCATTTACCCTAAGCTTGTTCTTTTTTATTGTACCCATTCCACACATTTTATACATTTTATCCTCCTATTCCTCACCTAAATCCCCTTTTATTAGTTAGTATTATTGGGTTGATTGGGTCAACCCTATACATTTTCATGGTATTTTAACTTAGGAGATATTCGACCTTTGGCCGACCTAGCTCATGACCTAGTGAATTATTACCTAAAATTGTAGTGTGTTGACTGGGTCAACCCTATTGGTTGATATTTTTGGAAGGGTTTAGGAAAATATCCACATATATATACAAGTTCATTTCCATCAATTGTCAAGAAGAAGTGAAGAAATAAGTGTGAATGAACATCTGCTTATTGACCATTCTACTTGAGGAATAAAGCTAAGGGGTCCATACTTTCTTTAGAGATACAGATCTTATCTTGTGGAGAATTTTTTTGGATGTATTGATAGGTTATGTCTTTGTCATCCTTACATACCATAATAACCTCTTATGAATCACCTTGGCTAAGGGAGAGATTAAAGCTCAATAGGTTTGTCTTCAAAGGTAAGTATTCCTAACTTTATTTTTCCTTTGTGAGAGTAGATAGATAATGTATTTGTGATTCTCTTCCATCTATTAGGATTTCATATAAATTGATATGAGTATATGTTTTCTATACATGTTTAATTTTATTATTTATAACACCCACTTTATGCCACAAGTTTTGGTGAACACTAGATTAGATTTTCTTTAATTTTTATTAGATTAGGTAAAATATCAAAACCTAGGACCCCTTTAGGGTTATCACATAATTATGTTAGATTAGAGGCTTTGAAACCATCCTTATCATGGTGTATTTTGATAAATGATCCCCTAATCAATTATAGTAGATCCCCATATTGGTCATGCTCTTGCTTAACAAATGTATTCCCAATTGGAAGTGTAGGTATGCTCTATCTTCTTCGGGTTAGGATTGATTTATAGATATGATGTATTTTTTATTACATACATTCTGGTGAACCTGACATGAACTAACCCTTGCAAGATTTGTTCACTTGTTTTTCATTATTTTTACCATATATTTTTCATACTGGGTCGACTGCATTGACCCAGTTCTAACTTCTATGTGCACATTTAACAAATAGTCACATCTAAATGACTATTTTTTTTGTGCAGCTCTTTTTCAAGTACATGCTACTAAATCGACCTAGTCAACCCAGTATAGTTTTCTAAACTTTTAGACATCCAATCTAGACTACTAGGTTAACCTAGTAGACCCTGTACATTTTAGGCACTCAATAATAGGCTTTTGCAAAGCTAGATCGACCCAGTCAACCCTGTTAGTAAGATTTTCAAGCATTTATTAGGGTTATTTGATATCAATCTTATTTATTTGAATCTTTAGACTAAGGTTACTTTCTAACATTTCTCTCTTTTCTTATGATCTTTCCTTTCATAGTTTGTAGTCTTTAAAACTACCCTATATAGTCAACCAAGTCGACCCCGTTCTGTATTTTATGTGTTATCTGGATAACTAGGTCAACTCTATTAACCCTATTCATTTTAAAACCTTTGCTTCCAAAATATATAGTTGACACTATCAACCCTATTTTATATTATGTGCATACATTATCGACTGTATTGACATTATACCATGTTTCAAATTTGGAATTAACATTTATATGATATTAATTATCTCACACTTTTAATGATTGTTGCTTGTGTGCTTAGAATAGATCACATAGTCTAACTAGGTGGTTTTTAATTTACCATTTAGTTTCACTATTTTATAGTCTATGCACACATGACCAAATCAAAAAATCTTAAACTAACACTTTAACAACTATCTACCCAAGGCCTACCTACTTGGATTTCATCACCAAAGGGGAAGTCGACTTGGTTTTTTGAATAAGTATAAATATGTGGTTAATGATATATTTTGGCTAAGCACCCAACACCCTTATCACTTTAGTGTGTAAATTAAGGAGGTGAGCCCCAATACCAAGCTTGTACCATTGTTAATACAAATCCCTTTCAGTGCAAACATCCTGAAACCATCCTTAGATTGTTTTCTAGTTCCTTGATTACAGCCAACTTCCCATAACATTTAAATATTATATTCTAATATTATAATAACATTCAGGTTGACCATCTATTTAGATTTTAATTTTTAATTTAATTGCTTGCTCTTTGCTCAATTGTATTTTGTATTACAAAAACTTGCATTATCCAGTGTTGGTGCAAATTGGATCAACCTCATTCATCCAACTGATTGTTTATTTTCCTTTAATTCTTACTTTTCAAAATACTTGAAAAATTATTCTTGTCTAAGTGTATGATCATTTCATTCAACACAATCTATTATATACTATCTAATTTTCCTTGTCTACTATATTAGGTTGACTTAGTTGACCTTGTACACTTTTTTAGCCTTTGTTTACTATGCTAGGTCAACCCAATTGACTTTGTATTATTTATAGGCCCTATCTTCTATGTTAAGTTGACCCAATTGACTATATATAGTTTCATGTCACTTCCTATTTCCTTATGTGGTTATCTAGTCTTATCTCATTATGATGACATCTTTTCAGCCTTCTCTTAGTCAAAAACATTACATAATTAAGGATTTGGATAACAACCTCACTTATTTTATTACTTCAGATGAAACTATCCACTTTCTTCCTTCCTCTTCTCCCAAACCAAAACCAATCACTACACAATGTAATGTAGTTGAGGTCCTTCATCGTAATCCTCTTCCCAATACCAATGTTGGGGATCCTCCACCTAAAGATAATCCTCCTCCCACCAACACAAATAATAATCCTCCCATCAACACCAATACTCCTTCTATAAACACCAATCCACATGTTAATACAACTCAACTTCTTGCACACATAGTTCAATAAATGAACATCATGAAAATAACCAATCAATCTCAAATGATGAACATGCAACAACATTTATTAAACATGACTATTCAACCACCTCAAGTTAGTATTTCTCAACCAAATAAAAAATTTATGCCTCCTCCTCTTAGAGACACCAATGGGAGTATCATCCATCAACCTCCAATGAATAAAAAAAATCTTCAACATCTTCAAAATGAACCTATTGTCACCAAGTATTGCACCCTAGAAAGAGTTATTCATGCTTCTTCTATATTTGGACAACATGGTAACATTTTCAGGTATGTGGGTGTACCTATATTGGAAATGAGCCTATATATTTAAGAGATATATATTTTAATGTATCATGCAATGCTTATCACTTAAACTACTACTTGTTTATGGGGAAAAGAGTTATAGAATGCATGAATTGAACCTACTCTAAAGGAGGGATGCACCAAAATGTATTCCACATGACCATCATATTTATACCATGATGAAATAAGGCATACAAACTAGTCTCTAAGCCTTAATGGGTTCTAACATGAGTATTTCAATATAGAGGTGAGATGTGAGTAGCAACACAAGGCAAATGAACCAAAGGGTAGATTGCACACTTCAAGGACAATTTTACACTTTATAAAAGCTTTACACACTAGACTATGCTCTATATGACCTGTTAGACTAGGAAATCTTGTTTAAATATGAAAGGATAAGGAAGGAAGGATAGAAAATTATCACTTCTCATCACCATACATCACTTGTAGACTTAGATAATTATTTAAAAACTCAAAAATAGACTTGCATTAATGTTCAAAGGGAAAAAAATGACATCAGTCTAGCAAGGCTTCACCATATATGGTGTGTTCTTTTTATGGCATTGGATCGATCTTTAATGGCATATCGATGACCCTACAATACCCATTTGCCTTGGTCAAAAATGGTTTCTTGACATTGAAATTCTTGGGCTCACCTTTATTTTAACTAGTTGTCGATATCTGACTCACTTGTTGATATATTGACCTCTTTTTCACACTATCGATCCTTCTTCGGTATGAATTACTATGAGTCATTGATCTTTCCCTTGACTTGTCAACTTTGTCCAAGCTTATGCCATGTGACAACCCCCATTTAATTTTAGGATCCACTTGTTAGTCTATCAACCTCACACTTATGCCATGTGTCAATCTCTTGATCATGTTAACTATTTGACCCATCTTGCACCATTGGATCAAGATGTATGATGTGATGCAGACTATTAGATCTGTTAGGACCCACTATTTGAAAACTAATGGCTATTTCATGAGCTTAAAATTGACATCCATACTCTCATAAAATGACATTAACATGAACTTCATTGACATTCATGTGACCATCAAATTTAATCTCAAAATGATTTGTTTTGATTGAGCTTAAACTTGATGTTAGTGTGAACATCTTATGTTATAGGTCAATCTTTAGAATATTATAACTTAAGCCAAAAAGCTCATGTAGACTTGAAACTTTTAGAGCATGTTCCTAACATGAGTAAATACCTAATGCTACAATCCTTTATCTCATGGGGCATTCTCGAGTAAAGATAAAAATTATATAAATGAGATGGTTCATTTGTTCTTAGATAGCATCTTGGACAGCCTAACTCTATAGACTCAACAAACTGAACATTGAAGGCTTAGATCTCGAGATAGAAGACTAATCGATATATAAAACTTATAGATCATGATATTGGCATGTATAACATTGATTTCACATGGTCTAATGTTCATACAAGGATTTTTGAGCATGTTTTAAAAAATGCACAAACAAGCTATTCCATTTTGGTTTTCATGTGATGTTTTGATGATGATCTAGCTTCACAAAGCTTGTTCCTGAGCTAAACTTGATCTTTGAAAGCTAAAATGAATTCCTTGAGGTATAATCAAACCTATTCCATGCTATAAATTCATTGATCACCATGAAGACTTGCCATTTACATATATGACCTTAAAATGACCCCTAAGACACTAAAGGACACAAGGACCAAGCTAGACTATGATCAAAGCTATAATGACATATGAAATGACATAAAATGAGATAAAAAATACACCATGATATTATTAAAATCCCTTATATAATATTTTTACTATAGGGGTTGACCCATTTTGGCCTGTGGTAAAAATTGTCAACATTCTTAGCAATTTCCCAATGGTGGTATGTTTGTTATTCCATGACCAATTGCTTAATCCTATCAATTGGGATATGGAGTCACATGTAAAGTATGTTTGACAAAAAAATTGCCTTTGAAAACCAAAAAAACATAAGTTAAAGGTACACAAAATGATACAAACTCAAAATAAATGCATATGTGTTCAATTAGAACACTTAGGGAACACAACATGACTGAAAGAAAAGACACACATATATTCTATTATTTAAAAAACCCCATCTTGAGGTGAAACATCTGATCATTCCTTAACTAGGGTCAAAAATGGTTCCTTTGGCATCTTTATCACTCCATGAAGGTAGCCTAGCATGAGGAGCATGCTCATCACCAATCACTTGTATATGTAGGTGATCAAGAAGCCTATCACCTTTGAATCTTCTTGAGTATGCAAGTGAATTATCTAGGACCCTCATGAATGATATTTCTTGCTCTCTAAGAGCCTTGGTTAGAGCTTCAATCCTTTTTATCATTAACATATAACTATATAATAGGAAATATAATAGCTACCTCAACCTTTCTATCTTCTTGCACAGGATATACTTGATGTTTGGGAGTATTAAGTTCTTCTTTATGATCCAACCTCTTTGAGCATGTCTCAATACCAAATAGATCTCCTAAGTATCCTTTAGGTGAAACATATATTTCCTTGACCTCATGTTGTCACTTAGATTTTCACCCTTTGAGGAGATGCAAAGCTCTCCTCATCCAAGTGGCACAATGTAATTACCTCTAGACATGTGGGTAGCCTAAGGAATAAGGTAAGTCTCTAGATATGGCTAGTTCACTTGATGTACCACTTATGATTTAACCTATAACTAAAATTGGGGGTGAAAAGGGAGAGAGATAATAGAAATCAAATCTAAACTAAGGGCGGTGATACACCAAATCAATTTGATGACTTCCAACCAATTTCATTCTACACTTGAGATCAAGAAACAAGTTAAAACATACACTCCTTTAATCTTCATCTTCTCACATCAATGTTACATTGTGAGGTCTTGGATGAATGCACAAGGCTATGAGGAATAGATAAAAGGCCTATGAGGGAACTAATGAAGAGACTAACTCACGTAAACCTTGACATCTCTTGGAACACATCACATGCCCTGCAAGAAGAAGCTACAAATAGGTGAGAGAATGTGATAACTTGCTAAGGAATCCATAGTCTTCACTAAGAAAATTCAACATTTAAGTCAAGAACACTATGAAAAATCATGAGAGAGGTAAAAAATTTATTTATAAAAAGTTATATAAATGATTAGGGATTCACCATACTCAATTGGAGCATCCAATACAATGCCAAAATGGCTAACTCTTATAGAGTTTGAGAGAGAGAGAGAAGAAGAGAAGTCCAAAGGTCACAAAGACACTTGATAAGCTGATACAAGAATTTTATTGTGCATGTGATAAGGATATGGGATGAACCATGTAAGGTTTGGAATTCCAAGAGTCCATTCAAGTCATCAAAGTTATACAAAGTGGCCTAAAACTCCTTTTCTTGCATAGAAAACTACCTTCATTATTAGGCATATTTGAGTGACTTATAATTAATCCAGGGCATGTAAAATTATTTTAATGGAAGGGTATTATCTCATACATTCCTCTTCATGCATTGGTTTCATGCTTGTTATTCTAAAATCACCTATAAGAGAGTCATCATCATCTTCACTCTAGGAAACCTTCACCTTCTCATGCACCTTTCACACTTGTCTTCAAATTTGGCTTTATTTATTCATTAAAGTATATAAAATGTATTTTTTTACATGTTTAAAGACTTTCCATGGCCTTGTAAGCATCATACAATCTTTAAAATCATC
The DNA here is from genome assembly GCA_037957365.1 of Torreya grandis. Taxonomy (NCBI): domain Eukaryota; kingdom Viridiplantae; phylum Streptophyta; class Pinopsida; order Cupressales; family Taxaceae; genus Torreya; species Torreya grandis. Next base: position 1,953,965 of record JARHVA010000451.1, read on the forward strand.
CCACTTGAAGTTTTCCATCTTCTTCACTAGCTTGTCTAATGTGCCAGATCTGATTGGCTGAGTTGAAACACCTAGTTAGGGCACTTATAATATATTTAATGGCATGAAATTAATATTATGAGTTAGTATAAGTGTCAATATTTTTCCCAAACTTGGTTTTATATCCTAACTCCTCTTCTATCCTACACAACATAAAATATTGAGAAAAATCTTATTTCTACCCCCATCCATATAATTTTGTACAAATAGATAGCATGTGAGGTATCCTAAGAGATTAATATTCAACATCCAATCATTTTTATAGGAAAAATATCTCATTATATTTCATCTCTAACTGCATTTCTTCAAACTAGTCTTGGCTAAGGGTTTAGTAGGGTTTTAGGCATATTTTTGGCCTTAAAGTTGGTTCAAAAAGATCAAAATTATAACCTACCAAAAAAGTCTCAAAATATGATCTTTAGAAACCCTATTAACTTCCCCAAATTCCTTGGACTCCCATGCAAAACCTCCAAGAATATATGAGCTTTCAAAGTCACCCATTCAAGCTTTTTTCCTTCATTCATGCATGCATAAGTTGCTTTGAGGTCTAAAAATGGATTATTGCTGATTTATTTGCATAATATAAGCTTAAAAACCTCATATATGACCCCACAAGAATTTTTCAATAATTTTTAATGCTTAACTCATGTGAAAAGTGTAATAGACCCCCCATTTGGGCACTAGGCCTAGGATTGCTTAATGTTCTTGATTACAACATTTGATGCTCTAAACTTTCTTGTTTGTTTTATTGTGTTTCAAAATATATAACAAATTTATATGACCCTTTTTTTATCCTCCAATCCATTAGAATTTTCATCCAGAGCTATAAATGGCATTGGTATCTCAATTGGTTTCTAGGTCTTAAACCTTATTTTTAGGCCTGACTATATCTTAAACTCAAAATGCCCTTATTAATGTTTCCTATACCCTATAATAGATATAACACCTATTTATACACACCAAAATCATTTTCAAATGATTTAAAAATCTCACTTTATTTTATAAATGATGATGACTCCTTGTTTGGGCATTAGGATTATTCCTTGCCTAGTAGGTTTGTCTGCAAACCTTACAGTTTGAGCTAACCTTTTGGGTTTCATTCCTTTGTGAGATGTTTTTATGATTAATTAGGTTTTTTCCAGCTCCAAAATCCTCATTTAAGTAACTCCTTAACCTATGGTCTACTTTTTTTCTCCATTTTCTAAAGTTATAAGTTTTGTGCAAAGGGGAAAGTACACCCTATCTGAGATAAAATAGGGGAACTTACTCTATTTTATCCTCAAAATAAATTATGGTATGGTGTTATATAAGTTTTATGGATTATCCATACCAAAATTTATCCCCCACTATTCCTTCAAAACCTAAAATAGGCCTGATAATGAGATTGTACAGGGGTGTTTGAAAGAAGACTATGTTTTGTTTGTTAGAACCTTATGTATTCTATATATCCCTTGTATATAAGTATATGAGGCTAAAATAATCATGTTTAAGATTCATTTATCTTTAAAATATCTTCATCTTTCCGTGCTTCTTCCTTAAACACTTGGATCTTTAAGACTGTCTTTTAACCCTTGACTATGTTGGCTTGTTTTGACATCCTGCCTATAGGTTATTATTAATAGCTTGACACTTTAAAACAAATTTTGAAACTCCCCTACCTCCCCAATGTTCATTTTAAGTTTCTTGGAACACATATAATCTTCCTATGTATTTGGCAACCTTCATATCTTTCCTTACTTAGTCAAGCTTGACTTATAAGATAACCTTGCTATAGGTGTTTGTGCTTTTTTTTATTGATACAAAGTTTGTGTATTATTATATGGCATATTAAAAAAATTAAATGCTTATTTATTAATATTTGATATCCTCCCCTTGTATTTACAAACTCCACACCTCACTCCTCAGTCCATTTTATGTAACACTAAACATCTAGTTGCAGGTTATATATAGGGCTGCAAGAGGTCAAGGGAAGCTTATTTCATCATTCTAAGGATATGTGAATGTCATTATGGTATTCATGGAAGTTATCACATGATTGGTTCATCACTAAAATCCTCTTTGAACCTTTTACATGGATTTTTAATTCCAAACTTGAGTCTTAACTTATTTTAACTGATACACCTCTATTTTGCCCCTACCTGTAGGTGATTTGGCATATCCTAAGTTTGGTCATAGCATGTTTGGACCTATTTTTAATCAATAAGGTCATTCATAAAGGTTATAAAATTTCTCATCACCTTTATATAATGTAAAACACTCAAAATAATTATTTCCTATGCTCACTACCTTACTGGACTGAGACATTTTGCTTGGGGTTCCTGTAGGTGATGTAAGTTCCTTTGAATTGGTCATATTAATACTTGAGAAGATCTATTTGGATCCTTTGAAGTGGAAAGTTTCATATATTAAAAAATATTCACCTATTTATAGTCCTAAATCACTAACCAATAATCAAGTTAAGATCAATAGTGAGACTAAGATGTTACCCTTGCCTGTTGTAGGTGAACCTTTACATAGTGTACAAACTAAGGAGAGTGTATGGGTTGAAAGGTCATATTGTCATCTTCACTTGATGATCATTATTCTCACTTGATAACTTTCACCATATATAAATTATTCATCATGAAAGAAGGTTTAGAACCACCATTTTGGAAAGCAAAGTTGTTTAAGGAATAAACCCCTGTAGATATCATTGTCTACCTTCAGTAGTTTTGATAGCAACTTTAATACCTCAAATGATATTTTTCCACTTAACACCATCCCTTTAAACCTTGCATGTGTCTTGTCCTATATAAGTTATACATGATTAAATACTCAATATGCATTGGAAACCTTAGGAGGCATGTTTTTTGAGGTCACCAAAAAACCATTGGGCCTTTGTTTGCTCAAAATAGGGATGAGAACCCTGAACCATGCCATGTCATGCTTTAAAATATTTTTATCTCAAAATCTTCACTTGATACCTCATTAAAGGTCTTCCATGGTTTAAACACACAAGATAAATTCATATAAGCTTTTTTCATGCTCCAAATTTCCCATCAACAGTTCTCATTCTCTGATAGGAACACCTATAGGTGCTCATTTCTCAGTGGAGGCAATCAGTGGAAGCAAATTGGTAGAGTGAGTATGGAATTTGGTCTTCAAAAAATTAAAAATATTGAAAATGATTTAAAATTCATATTAACCACTATGGTACTCTTTAAACATGCTTCCACATCTTTACTTTAATGTGTTAAATCTCCATGAAAGCATCTAAAGGTGTCTATTAATGGCAGAATTGTGTACAAGTATGGTATATGACTAGTAAGTTCATGAAAATTATTTTAAGGATGAATTTGAAAATAAGGGGACCAAGAAAACATTAAAAATATAGGAAACAAGCCTTTCATAACCCCTTAGAGCTACTGACAAAGCATGAGAACTAGGAAATGGTGTAAAATTGGTTATTGCACTCAGAAGAGACTAGTCTACCAATTCAAGGTTATTAGCTAATAAAAACAACTTTAAACTTGAAAAAAATCATGGGAGTTGTAAGTATATAGGTCCAACATCCTTTGGATCAAATATGAGCAACTAGTTTGTACAGAGTTGTTCAAACTAAGAGAAAATTGATAGGTTGCATAGATTAGCAGGCAGTTTTAAATAGTCCACTTCAAATGGATGGTTCAAAAAGCACAGTTGAGAATTTATCAAAATTATTATATTAATTTGAAGGTATATCTAAGTTTATAATATTCTCCTAAGATCACTTTTCTTGAAACCCCCTGTGATGATTGTACCGAGCAAAAACCTGTAAGTTACTTCAATCTACCAAGAAGAGCAAGAAGGGAGCTAAATAGTTTTGGCTTGGAAATAGCACTTTCAACTCAAAAAAGGTATATATATGAGTTTTAGGAAGATGTATAAGTGTCTCCATGACTTTCCCCCATGTGGCACATTTCCTAAAAATTTGTACATGTGTCATTTTCTTCCTTTTCTTTAGGAAAACTAAATTTTCTTTTGATGAACCTACAAATTTCAGTTTTTTTAGTTCCTTAAGACCTTTTTGGAAACATGGGGCATGACATAACCTCATGTAAACTTTGACATTTTCCTAATAAACTTGTACAAATTATTAAATACACTATTTTTTACCCTTAAAATGACCCAGAATGATAAATAGACCTAAAAACTAACTTGACCAAAGCTAGTACAACATTAACCGACATAAAATGACATATATAAAATCTCATGAAAATAAATTATACCCCCTTATAGGCCTAAAAATCAAGTTTTTTACTAGGGGTGCCCTAATTTGACCTAAAAGTCAAATTTGGTCAACAAATTGGTGACTCGTAGGGGTAGTATGTCTACTATACTAGCTAGACCAGTAGCATTATCAGTCCATTGGGATTAGGAGTCATCTAAAGACTAAGATAAAAATGGAAACTTTTACCATTGACCACAAACCTTTAATCAAGACAAGACACTAAGACTACCTCAACCACATAAAGGAAAAGGACACACACAACAAAGAAAGTAAATACATAAGACACACACATGTGCATAAGCACTTAGGGGAATTAGGAAACAACCTATTATGAAAAAATATCAACTAAACATACCTCCTTTATAGGATCAAAATGAAAATTCTTGAATCATCTTCATAGTGAGATGAAACATAGTGCCAAGCATGCTTCTCTTTGGATTAAATGCTTTATGGACCAGACCTCTTCCTTTGCACTTCATTTGATCTGATATGAAGTAGGTCATCCTTAAAAATGTCTCCAATGTAGATATGTTCCTCTTGAACATGTTCACACACTTCATGTTGCTTCCCACTCTTGATTTTATATTCAACTTGTATCCCCTTAGTAGGCATGTCTCCAAGAGGATTGATTTCTTATTCCTTAGAATATTAAGGCCAATAGGAGTTTGTTCCATCATTAAAGAGATGATATGTTTCTCCAAACTAATTGATAAGATTATATCCCATCTTGATGACTTCAAACATGTCATCATCAAATGCATATGCTCCTTGAAATGATAGATTTGAAATAATGCTTTTCCTTTTCATACTTACTTATGTACCAATGTTGCCTTCTCCATCCTTGACCAACTCATATCCACCTTGAAGAGGAGTATAACCTACCCCAATGAATTCAAACAAGTCATCTAAATACTGATTAAGAACTTGTCCATGTTCATTCATTGTGTTTTGCAAAGTGATGAAAGAGTTTATGATCATTTCTTCCTCTTTGGGAAAAGGAAGACATATTTCCTCATCAACTAAATCTAAAATATCCATACAAGAAATCACCTCTTCTTTGTCTTTGATCAGATCATCTTCAAGGGATATTTCCTCTATCTTGGTCTCATGAGATTCTCCCAAGGTTTCCACTTCTTCAGGGATGGCTTGAAAGCGTTTTCCCTCCTTGATAACACATTCTACTTCAGATATGGAGGCAAAAACTTGTGACTTGTATTTTTTTTCACCAAGGGGAGTCCCTATGGTGATATCATCCTCATAATTTCTCATGAGGTCTTCTTTATCATCAATTAATTTAGCATGCTCCTCTTCATTTTCCTCTCTCAAGATAGGTTCTTCAACACAAAGAAAACATTCTTCATCATTAACCAAGCAAAGAGATTCAACACAAGGACATACCTTCTCTTCATCACCTAAGACCTCTTGAGGGATTTCAAAATTAACTTTAGCTATTCTCTTTTTCCAAGGGTTTTAATATATTCAACATCCTTCATAGTGATGCCAAGACTAGGCATCTTGAAATCATGTGATTTAGCCCAATAAGACTGTCAAAGAGGTAGGTTTTCTTCAAGCGAGATTTCTCTTTCTTTATCAACCAGCTGATCTTCCTTTGGTTCCCACACCATAGGTCCATCAAGGCAAAGGGTGATGGGGTAAGGAAAATATGAACTATGTGGTGGAGGTTGAATATAGAGCTCAAGGTTAGATTGAGAATGCAAGGTAAGAGACTTTTTAGGAAGCTCTTGAGGAAGGGGAGATGGGTGTGTTTAGGTATAGGATCTTCTTTTGGGTCTAAACCTTCCATCTCACCTTGAATTAAAAATCTCATATTTTCTTATAATTCCTCTATTTTCTTATTTAATTTCTATTGGAAAATATTATCTTGAAGTTGATAGGAATCATCATGGGGATAAGGATTACATGAAGGCTGCCATGGAATATAAGAGGCTTCTTGAGGAAGAGTGAGAGGGGCTTGCAAAGGATCAAATCCATTTTACACTTCACACTCTTGGAAAATGCTCTTATATTCTTTATTACCCCATGACTCTAATATCGTTCTCCAACTTATGATGTTAGGATTAGATGTCTTCTCAATTTTACACTCTTAGTCAAGACTTTTCTCCTCCTTCTTTCCCCATGATTCCACTATTTTGTTCCAACTTAGGACATTGGGATTATGAGTCTCTTTTTGAGATGGCGGGGATGCAATGTGAGAGGTAAATGAAGGTTTGAAATCCACCTCCTTTACTTCCAACATGGACTGTTGCAAATGCATATTATCCAACTCAATTTGCCTATCAAGGTTAGCTTTAAACACAAGGTTTCTTCTTTTAACTCTCTCCTCTAACTGATTAGGAAAAGGATGAATTTGATAGAATTGATTTGGCTCATTATTAGGGGTCATTTATGGCTGATAGGGAACTTGGGGAAGTGTGTATGAATGTAGATATACTTGTTAAGGCCAGCTCTCATGAATGTCTAGCTTCTCTTCCAAAGATGCAATCAAGCCACTCACATTTAGCATATCACTCGTAAGCCTTTACCAATTGGCTCTTTTAATAGGTGTCCACTCTTTTTTGACTAAATATAATGCATTTATCACTTGATGGATGGAATTATTAGGAATCATTTGACCACATACCCTTAGAGTATCAAGCTCCAACATATACCTTTCATAGCCCAAAAGTGTTTGTTTGAAGGTGGAAATGTGTTAATTGGAGAAAGGATTGGGTTGACTAGGAATAAGACATTGAGAAGGGTGGTTATAGAATTGATAAAACTCATGATAGGGCTGAATATAGTCATATTGGGACTGATAATGATCATAATAATATTTACCAAGAACTTGTTCATATTTTTAGGGAATGGGACAAGATGGATATGTTTCACCAACTTGTAGAGAACAAAACTCAAATACAAGGTCAGCCATGAAAATTCATTGGAAAGTAAGAACACAAGAAATGGTTATCAATAATATTAAAATGGAATAACTGGGCTTCTTGACCAGTTTATGTATATTTGGAGTCACCATTGATGCTTGAAACGATGCCTCCAAAGGTTGATTATTGAGAGACAACACCAAAAATCTCTCAATCTCTTAGAACAAGAGTCCAACCAGGCATAAAAAGAAAATTCACTTGTAGTTTCACCATTTTATGATATTAAAATCTCTCCTCATCCAATTGGTACAATGAAATTACCTCTAGGCTTGTGGGTAGCCTAAGGAATGAGGTAAGTCTCTAGATGGGTCTAGCTCCCTTGATTTACCACTTAGGATTTAACCTACAACGAAACTTGGGGGTTGAAAAGGGAGAAATATAATTGAAATAAAATATAAACTAAGTGGGGTGATACACCAAATAAATTTTATTACTTCCAACCAATTGCATTCTATACTTGAGACCAAGAAACAAGCTAAAACATACACTCTTTCAATCTTCATCTTCTCACATCAATGTTACATTGTGAGGTCTTGGATGAATGTACAAGGCTATGAAGACTATATAAAAGGCCTATGAGGTCAGAAATGAAGATAATAACTCACTTAAACCTTTAAATATATTGGAACACATCACATGCCCTACAAGAAGAAGTTGTAAATAGGTGAGAGAATGTGACAACTTGTTAAGGAATCCATAGTCTTCACTAAGCAAATTCAAAATTCAAGTCAAGAACACTATGAAAAATAATGATAAAGGTAAAAATTAGTAATTTTGTTTATAAAAAGGTATAAAAATTATTAGGGCCTCACCATACTTAGGTGGAGCATCCAATACAATGCCAAAATGGCTAACTCTTATAGAGTTTGAGAGAGAAAAAGAGAAGAAGATAAGTCCAAAGGTCATAAGGACACTTGTCAAGATGATCCAAGGATTTAATTGTGCATGTGATAATAAAATTTTATGAAAAATGTAAGTTTTGAAGTCCAATTGTCTATTCAAGTCATCAAAGTTATGCAAAGTGGCCTAAAACTCTTTTTCTTGCATAGAAAATTGCCTTCATGAATAGGCCTATTTGAGTGAGTTTTAATTGATCCAAGGTAGGTAAAATGATTTAAATGGAATATTAGGATATTAATAATACCTATCCATGAAATGGTATCATGCTTGGTCTTCTATAATCACCTAGAAGAGAGTCATCATCACCTACACTCTAAGAAACCTCCTTCTCATGCACCTTGCATACTTGTCTTAAAATTTGGCTTTAGTTATTCATTAAAGTTTGTAAAAGGTAGTGTTTTAAATTTTTAAATACCCTCCATGGCCTTTTAATCATCATAAAATCTTTAAAAACATCCCACTTGAAATTTTCCATCTTCTTCACTAGCTTGTCCAATATGCCAAATTTGACTAGCTGAATTGAAACACCTAGTTGGTGAATTTATAAGTTATTTAATGGAATTAAATGAATATTAAGAGTTATTATAAGTGTAAATATTTCTACCAAACTTATTTTTATCTCCTAAATCCTCTTTTAGCCTACACAACACACAAAATAATGAGAAAAATCTTGTTTCTACCCCCATCCCTACAAGTCCATAGAAATATATGGCATGCGAGGGATCCTAAGAGAGTCATATTTAACATCCAATCCTTTTTATATTAAAAATAGCTCATTATATTATATCTCCAACTCCATTCTTCAAACTAGTCCTGGCTGAGGGTTTAGTAGGGTTTTAGGCCTATTTTGGGTCTTAAGGTTGGTTCATAAAGATCCAAAATCCAATTTAAACAAAAATTATCAAAATATGATCTTAGAGACCCTATTATATTCCCCAAATTCCTTGGAATCCCATGTAAAACCTCCAATAATATATGAGCTTTCAAAGTCACCTATTCGAGCTCTTTTCCTTCATTCCTGATATGCATGAGTTGCTTTGAGGTCTAAAAATGGATTATTTATGTTTTATTTCCATACAATAAGCTTGAAAACCTCATATATGACCCCAAAATCATTATAAAATAAGTTTTAATGCTTAACTCATGTGAAAAGTGTAATAGACCCCCCATTTGGGCATTAGGCCTAGGCCTGATTAGTGTTCTTGATTGTGATGATTAATGATCTAGACTTTATTGTTGGTTTTATTGTGTTACAAAATAGCTCTAACACACTTTGATATGACCTTGTTTGTATCCTCAAATCCATTATAATTTTCATCTAGAGCTAGAAATGGCATTGGTATCTCATTTAGTTTATAGGCCTTAAAACTTGCTTTTAGGCCTAACTACATCGTAAACTCAAAATATCCTTTTTGATGTTTCCTCTACCCTAAAATAAATATAACACTTCTATGTATACACACAATAATTTTTAAATTAGTTAAAAATCTCACTTTATGCTAGAAATGATGATGACTCCTTGTTTGGGCATTAGGATTATTCCTTCCCTAGTAGGTTTGTCTACAAACCTTGCAATTTGAGCTAACCTATTGGGTTTCATTCCTTTTTGAGATGTTTTTTATGATGAATTAGGTGTTATCCATCTCCACAATCCTCCTTTAAGGAACTCCTTAACCTTTAGTCCACGTTTTTTCTCCATTTTCCAAAGTTGTAGGTTTTGTGCAAAGGGGAAAGTGACCCCTATTTGAGACAAAATAGGGGGAACTTTCCCTATTTTTTCCTCAAAATCAAGTATGGGAGCATGTTATTAAATTTTTAGGGATTATCCATTCTAAAATTTATCTCCTGTTCTGGTCATTTGACCCCACGGTTCCTTCAAAACCTAAAATGGGCCTGATGATAGAGATTGTGTAGGGGTGTTTGGAAGAAGACTATGTTTTGTTTGTTAGAACCTTCTATATTCTATATATCCCTTATAGATAAGTATATGAGACTACACTAATCATGGTGAAGGTGACTTTATCTTGTAAATATATTCATCTTTCCATGCTTCTTCCTTAAACACTTGGATCCTTAAGATTGTCTTCTAACCCTTGACTATGTTGGCTTGTTTTGACATCCTACCTATATGTTATTATGAGAATCTTGACACTTTAAAACCAATTTTGAAACTCCCCTACCTCCCCAAGGTTCATTTTAGGTTTCTTGGAACACCTGGAATCTTCCTATGCATTTGGAAACCTTCATACCTTTCCTTACTTTGTCAATATTAACTAATAAGATAGCCCTATTGTAGGTGTTTATGCCTTTTTTGGATTGATACAAAGTCTGTGGATTATTATATGGTCTCTTAGAATAATTACATGCTTGTTTAGGTTGTATATAGGGCTATAAGAGGTGAGGGGAAGCTTGTTTCATCATTCTAAGGATACTTGAATGTCATTATGGATTTCATGGAAGTGATCATATGATTGGTCCATCACTCCAATCCTCTTTGAAACTTTTACAAACTTTTACATCCATTTTGAATTCCAAACTTGAGTCATGTCCCATTCTAACTAATACACCTCTATTTTAGCCTTGCCTGTGGGTGATTTGGCATATACTAAGGTTGGTCATAGCATGTTTGGACCTCCTTTGAATCAATAAGGTCATTCATCAAGGTTATAAACTTGTTCATCACCTTTAGACAATTTCAAGCACTAAAAATCATCATTTCATATGCTCACTACCTATCTGGGCTGAGACATTCTGCTTAGGGTTTTTATAGGTGATGTAAGTTCCTTTAACTTGGTCATATTGATACTTTAGAAGCTCTATTTGGATCCTTTAAAGTGTAAATTTGCATATATTAACCAATATTTACCTATTTAGAGTCCTAAAGCACTAACCAAGCATCAAGTTAAGATCAATAGTGAGACTGAGATGTTTACCCTTGCACAATGTACAAACTAAGGAGAGTGTATGGGTTGAAAGGTCATCTTGTCATCTTCACTTGATGATCATTATGCTCATTTCATAACTTTCACCATCTAGAAATTCTTGATCATGAAAGAAGGGTTAGAACCACCATTTTGGAAATCAAAGTTGTTTAAGGAATAAACCCCTGTAGATATCATTGTCTACCTTCAGTAGTTTTGATAGCAACTTTAATACCTCAAATGATCTTTTTCCACTTGCCACCATCCCTTTAAACCTTGCATGTGTCTTTTCGTATATAAGGTATACATGATTCAATCCTCAAGATGCATTGGAAAACTTAAGAGGCATGTTTTTTGAGGTCACAAAAAACCCATTGGGCCTCTATTTGCTCAAACTAGGGATGAGAGCCCTGAACCATGCCATGTCATGCTTGGAATATTTTCACCTTAAAATATTCACTTGATACCTCATTCAAGGTCTAAAATGGTAGAACCACATAAGATAACTTAATAGAAGCTTTTGTCATGCTCCAAATTTCCCATCAAGAGTTCTCATTCTTTACTAGGAATAACTGTAGATGTTCATTTCTCAATGCAGGCAACAAGTGGAAGTAAATTGGTAGAGTGAGTATGGCAATTGGTCTTCAAATAATTCAAACTATTAACAATAATTTAAAATTCATATTAACCACTATGGGACTCTTTAAAAATGCTTCCACATCTTTACTTCAATGTGTTAAATCTCCATGAAAGCATCTGAAGGTGTCATTAAATGATACAATTATGTGTAAGTATGGTATATGACTGTAAGTTCATGAAAATGATTTGAAGGAATAAGGGTACCAATAAAAATTTGAAAATATAAGAACAAACTTTCATAACCCATTAGAGTTACTGACAAAGCATGAGAACCAAGAAATGGTGGAAAATTGGTCATTACACTCGGAAGAGACTAGTCTACCAATTCAAGGTTATTGGCTGATAAAAAAACTTCAAAATTGAAACCAATAATGAGAGGTGTAATAAGACATTAACAATATCATCTAGATAAAATATGAGCAATTGGTTTGTACATATCTATTCAAACCAAGAGGAAAATGGATAGGGTGCACAGATTACCATGTAGTTCTGAATAGTCCACTTCAAATGGATGGTTCATGAAGCACAGTTGACCATTTATAAAAATTATTATATTTATTTTAAGGTATATAGTTTCAAAATATTCCCCCAATATAATTTCACCTAAAACCCCCTGTGTTGACTATATCGAACAAAAACCTAAGTTTCATGTTGCACGCATTAAATCCACCATTAGATGAGGTTGAAATAGGAATCTGAAGCATTTCGAATCTAGAGAAAAAATAATCAAAATATATTCATTTGATAGAGTTGGTTAGCCATGCGTTAACCTTTAGAGACCTCGATCAGTGATGTAGCTAAAGTAAAAGTCTAACAAGAGTAGAGAGCCATTACTATCCATTACTAAAGTAGAAGAATACGAGGGTGCAGAAGAAGGAAGTCTTGTTTATATCTAAGAATAAGGATCTAATGAATGTGGTGCATGAGGCATGAGCCCCATAAATCTGGAGGAAGGAACATATAGTGGAAAGGCAATAGAAATGGCACAAGTAGGAAATAAGAATGATACCACACCACCACCCTCTCCCATATTGATTTGTAAAATAAAATACCCAAAGACAATTCTATGTGTGGATGATTAGGATTTGAAGGTTTCCACTTATCAGGTCCTCAATTACAATCATCAACATATTAAAAATGAACTCAACTTATAACATGAGTAATGGATGGAGTGATAGAACACCAGTAATTAGATCACCTATGACATCATGATATACAACTTATTAGAGGTAGTGGTGCTCCAACTCTTCCAACTACCTTTTTTTATATAGGTATAAAAGGTGGTTTGAATTCTAATTTTGTGCATTCATGAAGACTACCTCTAGTTTACTAGGTGTAGAATGAGAATTACCCCTGAGTGAATCAATAAATTAATAGGGTTACTTTATTCTTGCATTTATTTTAACATATATATTGAGGACTAGGAGGCGATTGATAAAATGGAAATAATGTTGTAATATAAAAAGGAAGGCCATTCCATGTACATTACAAGCCTAACCAATCCCAAAAATAGAGTACCTACATGTTTAACCATAACCAATATGGGAGGTGTAGATAGGTGGTAGGAGGTAGAACTAGCCCACATATATATCTCCATCCAAATTCCTAAGGAAAAAAGTACAATTACTCCATGTACTTTGTCAATAAAATTGAGTAGGATGTTGAGAAGGTGCATCGCCTAACTAACCATAAGTTTCCTTAGGGCATAATTTTATTGTTTATGGTTTTTTATGAGATTAGCATTTTGGAGTATTATGGTAAGGAACTAAAGTTGGTGTACCCACCAAATCATAATTCCCCCATTGAAAGGATCAAAAGTTTATATGCCCTGTCACTATCACACCCTCCTACAAAGTAAAGATGAAGGGTTGGTTTGATGGCATGATGAAGGAATTTGGGAATGAATTTCACATACCTAAGGAGTTTCCCATGTAAATGGGAACCTATGCTATGTTTTTTATAAAGTAACACTATTCCCTTGCATGAATCTAGATGACAAGCACTAACAACTTGTCACCATGGCTCAAGATGCCCTATGCATTCACTACTAGATATTTCATGGATTATATGAATTACATTGTAATTGTGTATATTGTAAATATTGGTGTAGATAATATTGACATTGAGATCCATACTCTTCATAATATTTACGTCTACCCAAGGAAGCATGCATATGTAAAGAGGCACAAAACTGATAAAATAGACATTAAACCCTAAAAAATAACCATGTAATGGTAGATCTTGGTGATTTTCTATATGCCCAGGACCCAAAAGATAACATTAGGAAACTAAGAAGTGAAAATAGAACAATTCCCCTTTAAAATGCAAACAAGCATAGAAGAAAGGGTGTGAATGAAAAAGAAGAGGCCAAGACCAAAGACCACCAGTGTAGGGTGTAAGAGGAGCAGCCCAAAGATGAGCCTAAATGACAAAGGAAAACCCCATCACCAATAAAATCTAAGGGGCCACCTATATAAAATAAAGACGCTGCATCATATATAACTACCTATGTAGAGCCTGAGTAGGAAACACCTCAAGTGGATATTCTTGACACAGGTGAGGAATCTTCAAACATATAACCTCTAAAAGAACCCACTCCTGAGCCTAGCAAAAAACATCTACTAGGCCCAATGAATAATAACCTACTAAAAAGAAATAAATGGACATTAAAAGTCCAAAACCTAAAGAAGTAGAAATAGGGGAAGGCCCCAACATAGATGACCTTGGAACCAGTATCAGTGGGTAACAAGAAAAGAGTCCTAAAATTATTGATCTAGAATGTGACCCCTAAAATAAAAATGAACCTATATATGAGGTAGAGTAATAGAAAAAAACAAATTAAGAACCTCCCATTTGTGTTGCATTCTAACAAGACACACTAGATAAATAATTGTATTTGTGGGGTTGTTTCCCTAAACATTAGTCAATGTAATAAGCAAGCATGAGATGTCTTTTATAATTGAAATGTATCACATTGAAGAATTATTTGAGCTTCCAAAATATATCACAAACATAAGCCCAAAGGTGGCTAATGTTTCAGACATGCTTTAGGTAAGTCCCATGAATTACTCACCATCACAAGTAGGTGTATCCCTCATCAAGTTTGTCCTAGAGGTTTCTAGGCAAAACATTCTCAATAGTCATGACATAGGCTATATTATTATAAAAATTAGGATTTCATCTACCTATATCAAGAAGAACATGAAACAAGGCATAAATTCAAAGAATAAATTAAAGAACTCAAGCACCAACTAGATACAACTAAAGCAACTCAGCTTAGGAAGTTAGGCCTTTGCCAAATAATTTTGAGAAGTGAAATAATGATCATGGATGGATTTCCTATTATTTGTGAAGAAATTAATAAATTAAAGATGCTTGTTGAACTTTTGCTAAAAAATGTAAAAACATGATAGATCCTAAATAGGAGAAACTATGGTCCACTGTACATTTCATTGAGGCCATAGATGTCTACCATGAATTTTTGAATAAACTGAGCACCATTATTCCCATCACCAATGGGGTTTTTGTCAACTTGGAATGGCCAAATAAAATTCTATAAGTATAAATACTTCTTGAGGAACAATAATGCCAATAATTGGCTCAAAATTCTCTAAGCATCAAGGATAAGGCCCAACATGTGAAGGTCTTCTAGGACATTAAAGAACTAGAAAAATAAAAAAAGCACCCATATACAGCAACTGAATGTTATTTTCTTAAAATTTCAAGGACAAGTTTTGATGGAGGTTAGGGAACTCAAGGATGCTCACAAAGTCATAACCACTCAGCTTGAGACTTTGACAACTCAAGCAGATACATTTTGGGAGTAGCTTGAGGACATAAAAGGATTAAAAGGTGAAGTGAAAGTTATTACTTCCAATCTTCAAACATCCCTCAACCAGTGGGAGGAGCTCAAACACAAAGTATAGGAGGAAAATCCTATATTTCTGTCAACTGATGAAAGTGCACCATTGTCTAGGATGGACTATTAGTTTAGTTTGGGGTAATGTTGGACCCAAGTTTTGTAATATATTCTAAGTATTTTTGAGCCATAAGTATGGAGATAAAAGGGCACAGGATGAACATAGAAAACCATAGCATGGGAAAGAATGGAACATAAGAGATAAATAAGGGATAACAATGTGGAAGACCTTAGTGCATATTGGTGTTACAAAATAAGGAAACAAAGAATAAGGAGCACAAGGTGTAGGACTTAGAGAAGCACAAGAATAGGACAAAGGTACAAGAAGTGGATATTGTTACAAATTAGTTAGTGAAAGTATCAGAGATTAATGGGAGCATGAATCTAGTACTAGCTCATGAAGGAGGAAGAACACGAAATCACATATATATCATAGAGATTATATAGGGGTTGTTGGGCCCAGTTCCAAAGGAACTTAATTATACTTAATTATAACAATTCACCATGACTTCTTTTTTTTGAAACAGTTATTGGCTTATCATATTTAGTGTATTAATGATGCAACTTAAGAAGAGGTTTGCTTCTATATAAATACCCTTTTGGATTTGATTATAAAGTGTTGTTGAAAGTATATGTGTTTTTGTTGTCAAGATAGAGATCTAGAGAGATTATGTAGTGAATGAAGTGCCTTTCTAATCCTATCAAATGAGATCAATGGAACTATTATTCTATGAATCTTGATGAGTTAAATCTATTTGATGTTAATTTTGCTTTATGATAGTAGAATACTTGCACTATGTGAATACATTAAATGGATAAATCTATAATGATGTTTGCATTAACAATGATTAAATGTGTTAACTCAGGTGCCTAAGTAATATTTGTCTATTTACCATCGTGCAGTATAACCAATGGGAACTAGTCTAGGTTGCATACCTCAAGTGAATGTGTGAGGTCACTTGCATGATATGTCAATGTACTAGCACATTGTCTTCACCCTTTCTATAGGCATGTGACTAGTATTATTCATGCAAAACTAAGAATAGAAATAAACCCAACACAAGTTTGGATACAACCATTCAAAAATTAGACATCCATGAAATTAAAAAATCAAAAAATTAAAAAAAATGTCTTAGATTGGTCAAAAATCCATAAAAATCCATGGTATTTAGCATGATTAAACCAAAAAACTTTCAATTACATCCTAAAATTATAAATTAACATAAAAACTAAGTCACATGTCCATGTTTTCATAAAGACTTTGGGATTATTGGATGTTTAGAATGAGGATTTTGCTTGTAGCATGTCTCCTTTCACATTGGATGGACTTCAGTATGATTAGTATTTAAATATAAAACATGGTTCAGTCCACAGTTGGAAGGAATTAGAGGATGCATTCATTAAATAGTTCAGATAGTGTATTGATCCATTCACTATCTTGAATCAGTTGGTCACACTCAAGAGATACCCCAATGAGTCAATAAAATATTTCAACTTGAATTTTTAAATAATCCATAACAACATTCCCATAAACCACATACCTCAATAGGTAGATATTTTGAATATATATTAATGTCTTTTAACCCATTATATCCATGTTTGTGAGAACATCTTATTGGTCTCAATTTTTGACCTGCAATGTAAACATCAATTTGACTAATTATTCTAATGAGGACAAAAAGAGATAACAACACATGGGATGAATGTCCCCTCATTTTTACGATTCATGCTAGTTGAATAAAATGGCCGAGAACTTTCTAATCATTTATTTGGGTGGTCAATGGCAATTAACCACTGAAAGTTCAATCCACTTTATATTTCTTGAGGATTATTACTGATGTTTTCTTAAATCCTTTTACCTCCTCATTCACATGGGTATCACACTAAAATAAAATGGGTAGTTTATTCATCACAAAAAAATATAAAAGAGAGGTGAAGAGTAGGGTAAGAAAGTAAGTGGTTCCTTGACTAAAACATGATTATTAATGCTAAAAACCAAAAGTATGTCTAATCACAATTATAGCATTGTGTACTAGGTCTAGCTACAACACAAATTAAAGCAACTCAATAGAATTGTAAGGAAATAACTAAACATATTTTCCTAGACTTACATTAAATTAAATCATATAAAATTCCTATAACTCCTACACACAATGGTTTGACACAACTTCAAGTTAAACAGAATGGAAATTTAGAACCAATAAAACTAGTTATTGCATAATCTAACTACATATTCACTAGTAAACAAGCATTGCAATTTCTTCTTAATGTCAATAAATTATATTTTGTTACAAAATGGAGATAATTACTAAGGAAAAATCATGGATTTCATACCAAATTGGTATCTATTTCATTTTTATTACAAAATAATTTGAGTATACCCTCCACATAGATAATCACAGGCCAAAACAAGACAAGAAAAAGAGAGGATAGAGCCTCTCATGATTTTTACAAAGTTTTGGTCCATAATATCACCCCCTATAAATAAAGAATGCATACTAAATTATATATATAAGATAATGGGATTTATCTTCAAGTAGCATAAGGCCCCTATTTCTTGTTATGATTGCCACTCCAGGTTAGTAAAACTACAATTCATTAGAATATTCCCTTTATTCAAGGGAAATCCAAATTCTATTTTATATTTTATCTATGGTTGTGACACCTATCTAACTGAAATTATCCCCTCATTTTTATCCTTTGGGCCAATTATTTTAGAATGAATCTTCTATTTGACCCTCTTGGGAGAATATTTAGGCCCAGAAGTTACTAGCTCACCCCACCTTTCCTCCTTTGACTAGTCAAACTCCTTAAGACCTAGATCAACTAATCATTCTATTATTTTACTCAACTCAAGCCATTCTAACATTTTGGTGATCCATCACGTTTAATACTTAACCTTTATGATGACTTGGCCAATTGATGTGGTTTGGGTCCATCTTCACCTTATGTCCTCAAGCTCTTTGTGACACATGGATCTCATTCATGACATCCCATACATGCTCCTCAACCATTTTAGCTTTCCTCAAGTCCTCAGGTCCACCTATCTACTTTTTTGTCCTAGGATATAATCTCCTTGCTCTTTCAACTTTGGGCTCACAAAATGGCACCATGTGGTGTAATCCTACTAACTTAGAGGCCTAGGACTGCATGGACTAACTTGAGACTCTGGGTTAGTGGGATGATGCCACATAGCACAATCCTACTAACCTATAAGCCTAGAAGGTCTACAATAAAATTTTGGCTTTCAAGTATCTGGGTCACCAAGATGATGGCTTATGGCATCATCATAACAACCCAAAACCCTTAAAGCCAATTAGAGGGCTTATACTTTCTATCTAGTTTTAAATTCTATGTATCTAGTATTACATTGATTTATTATCTATTGTGAGCTTTTATATTCCCTTTATTTCATATTTCATTATTTTAAGGTTATTGGTTCAAATATTTCTAACTCGTATTTGATATCTTAAACAATTTGGATCATGTCTAGTGAATCACTAGGTCTTGATCAATCATAGGTAGAAGATTGTATCCCCATTATAAATATTTAGGAGAGAAAAAATTAATAGAGGGAGATGAAGACCTTTAGCCACTCCTACCATTTCATCCTCTTAATCTACCCATAACATACCCCCACCCATTATTGCACCCATGGCTTGGTTAGCAGGGTTCTACAATCAATATTTCAGGGGACATGCATGATCTACCTAGGAACCCAAAGAGATACCTTCCAATATTCACCTTGAGTACTACGAGGACCAATGAAGAACATGTCACATCCTATAAAATTGTCCTTAGGTTTCTCAACATTGAGCAGGAAGATGTAGCTTATAAGCTATTTCCTTTTATCTTGTTTGATGCAGCTTATGATTGGTTGTTTAACTTACTTAAGTATTCAATTAGAAGCTAGAATCAACTGAGTACCATGTTCTTAACCTAGTTTTGTCATGTAGTGGACCCCAGTATTCTATATCAATAATCTTATTACATGAGAAGGGATCCTAATAAATCTATACTTAACATTAATGTCTGCTTTCAAAATATGTATAGTAGGGTGACTACCATGTATATGTCAAATGATCAATTAGCATTGGAAATGTTTAAAAATTAGTATGGTGATGACCATATATAGGCTAGATGATCAGTTAACATTGGAAATGTTTAAAATGCCTTAGACCCATGGACAACCATGTTATTAAGGGGAAATCCAACTATAATATATATGCCCCTCACCTATGTGGTTCAATTCCATAAGGATAGATGATGAACCCTATTCCTAATGTCCTCCTAAACATGCCAACATTAAATCCAATCCCACATATAAATCATAATGTTCCAATGCTAAAGCCTCTCCCAATCCTGAATCAACTTCTTCTTATCCATGCTACTCCAAATCAGAATTTGGGATTTCTAAATTGTGTTGGCAATGAGGCTATGCCATGACCTTATAACCAAGCTATAGTCTCAATTATAAATAATAAAATGCAAACTTATAATCAAGGATTATCCAATCTTGAGTTAGATGCAATTTAGAGGATGGTCTAAAGGTTAAGCAAAGATTTATTTAGTTTGAAAAAACAAGTGGTTAGTTCAAGTGGTGGAAATTTTACCCTAAATTTCACTTACCAATGCAATTACTAACCTAATAATAGGCAAGGCAAGAAAGTTGAGTCTCCATCTAATAAAATTCAAATTCCAGAGATCAATATCATGGAGATCGCCCTACCCAACTAGTGTTGTGTGCATAACACAACCTAGCATGGCAAACTTGACTACATTGAGTTTTGTAATGCCTTCAAAATCTTTTAGAAGGATATTGATGAATATGAGGTTGTTCTAAATAATCTAAATGTCATAGGTCACCCTAATTTTCCTATTTCATCCAAATCACCCAATGCATCCATGGTTTTAGAGACCCTAGATTTTCCTGACAATGAACCTAGGGAGAATACAATTGATGTTTAGGTTGTGTAGCAGTAATAGAGAGTGAATTATACCCTTAGTATTACGGCACACCAACCCTTGACAACCTTAACACCACCCAAAATAATTACTACTCACTCTGACATAGAAGCTATAAATGACCCAACTCCACCAAAATTAGGGGACAACCAACCCACCAGTAGTAGGATGAACTACAACATAGTGAAGGATATGAAAATGGAAAAGCCTAATATAACCCTCCATAAATTGGCACAAATTATTTAACATAAAGATTTACTCCTTAAGTCTCTTACATATAAGAGCACTCAACCCAAAAATAAGGTTGTGACCAATATTAATGTTATCGTACACAAATCCAAAATTGAGGTTTCACCCTTCTTACTTACAATCTGAACCTTTAATAGCAAGAATTTTCATAATTACCTAGTTGATTTAGGTGCCTCAACATATGTCATGCCTACAAGAATTTATAGGAAACTAGGACTAGTCCTTGTAAAATTAGATAAGGTAGTGGTCTAGTTAGATAAGTATGAAGTCAAGGTTGTAGGATAATTATTAAATGTTCATATGTAATTTTAGGTAGAGCCAAGAATATAGCAGTTTATATAAATATAAGTCGTTCAAATCCTAGAGGCATATAGCATGTTATTGAGTAGAGATTGGTCCAAATCTTTGAATGGTTATATGGTTATAGACTTCTCCCATATGTGGTTGTCATGAAGAGGAGTGGAAAATTAGGTAAGGATTGATAGAGAGACATGCATGTAATTGATGATTATAGAATATAATCTAGTTAATGAGAAAATTAGTTTTATCTCTATAGATTTAGGTGTCTATACTTTGACTACTAAACTAGTAAGAAAGAAATGGCTTGATCAAGATCAAGATTTAGCTATGTGGTCTTTATATTTTTATGAAGCTCAATCTAAGCAAGAAATGGAAGCATGTGTTTTACTTATTGATCCCTATGGAAATAAATATGTAGTTTCATATAGATTGTAATTCCATTGTACTAATAACATAACAGAACATGAGGTGCTAATCTTAGGATTATATTTTGTATCTAGGTATGATGTCTATCAATTAAAGGTATATGGTGATTCTGATATAATCATTAATTAGGTGAGAAATAAATTTCAATGTAAATTTTCCCATTTAAAGAGATATAATCATAATGAATGGGACTTGATATAATTTTTTGATGCATTCGAATATGGTTTTTCTCTCTATGTTAGCTAAGCATTGGCACTTAAATACTATCACCTTCCATTTACTTACTAAAGAGGTTATTGTGACACTAGAGGATGTCTTCTGCATTTTATGCATTCCTATCCATAGATGACATATATATTCATTATGCTAGGGATGAAAGGGGGTTTTCGAGGAGATAATTGGTATCACATATGTTGTGATACAAGGGGGTGTTGTAGACATATATTTTTTAAAGGTTAAGCCTCTAATTGATTGAAAATTTGTTATTCATATTGATGTTATCAATGAAATATTGTTTCATGATAAGAGTGGGCACTACTTTCATATGGGCCTAGGAGGGGATTTACAAGAAATGGTTTTTGAGACTGCATGTTTTGTTTGGGGGCCTATGGTATGCCCTAGCTATATAGGGATTTACACATGGTGGTTTGTCAGTGTGGCAGGATTATTGTTACATACATGTTATTTTAGGTATGGTCCTAGAAACATATTACCATTGAGTATCCAGTAGGTTAGACATAATAGTGGGATATAGAGGAGTCATTTATGTATAGCTAGTACCTAATAGGAGGAGGTTGATGGGGTCATAGAGGAGACGTATCCTTCTATCAGTAGGGTAAAGATGATATGGGGGGTAGAGACTTCATCTAGCATCCCTATATGCATATTCAATTTATATGGCTAGAAGACATTTTTTTGATGTGCCATATGATTACACCATAATGCAACATGATTTTATTATGGAGTGATACCATCCAAATCAAGTGCAAAGATAGTTTGGGCTCTAATAGGATGTTCCTTTTGGACCATACTATTTTTCCCATGTAATGTGGAAAATTAGTCAGTGGGGGCAATCCATCTTGAGGGTAGAGGTAGTTGGGAGTTTTCTAATTATATAACCAATTACATGGGCCTATGTTGGAGGAGTAGTGGATATTAACGTGATAAGTGTAGATAAATAATCCAAGAGGGAGTTAGTAAATTGTTATTGAAATAATCTAAAACAACTTAGAGACATAACTACTCAATCCCAGTCCCTTGGTTGAGCTAGGATAATCAAGCATGAAATGAAAATTACAAGGATAGACACAATACTTTTACCTCCCTTGAAGATATGCTTGAAGATTGGCTTAAAATGGTTTGATCTTAGCTTGTAGATGTAATATTCATTATCTATGCTTGATTCCTTGCATGGGGAGCACCTCTCCTTGTCTGCACTTGGTCTAGGCCATGGCTTGGCATGAGAGAAGGAAGTTGATGAAGTTTCTTGGAGTCAATCCTGTAGAGTAAGTTTACATTAGGAAGATTGATGAAATTAGAGGTAAGAAGGTTTTATTTATAGATTCCCTAAATTGATATGAACCGTTCATCTCATCCTAAGATGGAGGTTTAAGGATCAATCCTATAATCCATTATTACACCTTTGGAGTGTGTAATATATGCCATTCAAGGCCTTTTGGAGTATGGAAGGCATATTGGAATAAAGTGCAGTCATTTGTCCTCTTGAGTGCATAAGAGGGGTGTAAGAGATGTAAGATTATGTGTAAGTGTCCATGTCATAAGCCATCTTTCCCATACTCTAGTACATTCCATTGAATTTCCCCTATGACATCACCTATGTGAGTTCATAATTCAATTTTATTTTATGGAAAATATGATAATTCTATAAAATCACGGAATTTCCTATTAGAGGAAGATTAGTTTAATTAATCAAAGATTAACTATAAATTAGAAGAATAAGTAAAGTTTACAATGTTTATTTGTTAATCAAGCAATCACTTAATTATCCTATGAAGACACTTGTAAAGTGATGTTTAGAATAAGGATGAATCATATTAGATAAATGATGCAAGACTATCCATTGCCCCAAGTAGGGATGTAGCATTATGATTTTGGGTTAAATAAGTAATTATGCAAGTAAATTAGATCCAATTGGATAATTCTTGGTTAAATTTATATGAGATTGTAGAAATTCATTTTAAACACAATTTAGACATTAAAATGGATAAAATAAAGTGTTTACATTTATCCCTTATTTGAGAAGGCATTCTGAGACACTATGCACATTAACATATTTTTAAAGATTGAAAATTTCATTAAGAAGAAATTTGATAATGCTTGTAGAATGATGTCTTCACTCTTTTATTTTTTGAAATTTTATGATTCAATAAACTTAGATTGATGCCCCAAAAGGTGATTTGGTTAGTCCTAGATGCCCCCTCGATAGAATGATTGGGGAAGAAGTTGAAATGGAAGGGCCCTAGAAAAAAATAAGAAACATTATTTGATTACAATAACGTGCCCTAGTAGGAAGGATTTTGATTATAGATACAAGAATTTGCCTGAGTAAGGCAAATTTTATCATTAATCGGTCTCAATGGTTTGCCCCAATAAGGCATATTTTACACTTTGAGAAATGATGACTGGGTATTTGATGAATTAGTTAGGGGATAATAGACAAGGATAGATCACACTTTTAGCATCACTAAATATACCTCCAACATCTTGATTTTTGATATACCACAAAATGGTATGTATCATGATATAAAATACCATGATAACTAGGTCACAATGTTCATAAGGACCGACCATTAATTCCAATAGACAATTGAAAATAATACACCAAAGATATAAACCATGATGATAATGTTAACATCTACCAATGGATGGACTCAAGTATAACTGAATAATAGGAAGTACCATGATGATGGCCCCATTAGTATAGTGGACTAAGTCAAGGAGACAATAGAAAATGGAAACAAATAAATATATAAAGAAAATGGATAAGATAGTAACATGAATGGAAAGGGGATAGGGATATAAGAAAAAGGAATGAGTGGTTGAGTTGACTCTAAATTACCCATTAAAAGTGGGCATTACCTGTAAGGAATTTAGGCCAAATGTAGTTCTCTTAGGGATATGGGATAAAATAAAAAATATGACAAGTAGGATTTGTGATTGTAGAGGAAATAAGAAAGGTGTACTTCTAAAATTATGAGAGTGTTTTGAGATAAATTAGTATCAAGGAATGGTTAATGAAACTAAGATTATGGTTACTAATGACACTGGCCAAGTTGACCCAAGATGCCCATGCATTTAAGTGTTGCCTATATAGTCTATGGGAACCTCAGGGCAATGTAGTTATCCCAAAAATAGGAGTGAGCATAATCAAGAAATGGTAAAGGCAAATGGAAATTGTTATGGTTGGATAAGAGGTTCCCACCTGGTAAATATAGTAAACTACGCCATCTAGAACATGGTCAAAATCCACTAACAAATAGGATGACTGAGTAAATAGAAATTTTGGGGCTTAATATCTTTCATGAAGATTTGAAACCCTTTTGAAATATTTTTTATTTTTACGTTGTTTTTTAGTTTTTTTTTTTAAATAGAGTTTTTAGCATCTGAACTCAATGGAGGATTACAAGATGCAGAATGGGTAAAGCTTGAAAAATAGTGAGGTCATGGCTTAGGTTGCTCACAAAATGGAAAGAACATGTCTTAGGGGTGACTGAATTGACCTTAAAAAACTAAGCACTAACTACATAGTCAAAATGTACCTCAAGTCAATGTAGTTCTACCCTAGTGGAAACTACTATGAATCAATAATAGGGTTGAAAACATGAATGGCATGTAAATGGCACATGAACAGAGTAAATGGTATAGAATATTTCCAAAATAGGTCTCAAAATACCTTCCACTTCCATAACAAGGTAAATATATGAAAGCTAATGGTCACAATAAGACGGTTGGGTTGAATAGAATTGAATGGCTAAAATGGCCTAAATGGTAATGGTCTATAATGGCCAAGATGGCTTGAACACAATGATCTATAATATGGATAGGGCTGCCCCTAAGTGTTAAGGTAATTGTAGACAACAAACTATTATTATTTTTTTTGTATTTTATTTAATTTTTATAATTATTTTATATTTTAATTAAGCGTATCAACTCAATGGAGGATTACAAGATGCATAATGTGGACCTTTTATTGTCTAACCAATACCTATTCAGAATGATAGTTCTATCTGAATATTGTTTTTGATGTGAATGACATGGCACTGTCATGATCTTCATTGGTTGTTCATTTTTCTTCCTCCAAATCTATAAACAAGATGTCTTCTTAGACTCTATAAAAAAGAGTGATCCCAGGAAGAGTAAATAAGGGTAGGCATGGGATAAATGGTCTGATTGGATAATGAAAAATAGGTCTTGAATGGATAACTAGATAAGTATAGAATGTATAATGTTTGATGGACAAATGAAAATTAGGATTTTTAGTCACACACAATGTTGTTGATTTCAAAGTTGACTTGATTTTGGTTGTGATGTGGCTGATATTATCTTCAAGAATGTCTTCACCAAGCAATGAGGAACTAATTGGCTCAGTTATTGGTGCAATATAGGTTTCACTAAGGGATGTTGATAATTCATTTTGATTGTCCCTTAGCACCTTAAGCAAGGTTTCACTAAAGGCTTCAGATTTTTTATTATTCTTATAATCTATCACCTCAAATAAGGTTTCACTAGAAGATGTTGAGTTTAGGCATTGACTGTCCCCTAGCACCTCAAATGATGTTTCACTAGGAGATTGTTTTTTTACTTTGATAGCATCTTGCTTAGATATTCTACCACTGAGATGTTGGCATAGAAAAATTTCAGCAATGCATGATTCTATTAGTCCCAATCAACATTTGTGGGAGGTGCTATATATATAGAATGGTTAGGCTGGTTAATGGTAAAGGCATGTGTAATGTCAATGGAAGGAAAAAAGGAAACATAATTCTTGTAGAGGCTACTAGGAGAACTTGTGTCAATGTCAAAAAATGCTTCCTCAAAAACCATGGAAGGATCACAAATGTTTTTAATTGGATATGCTAGAAATGTGTATCCAATATCACAACATCCATTAATATTGTCTAATTTTGAAGCTATTTTTGACTCAAGAGGATGTGAATCCAATGTTGAGATGGACATTGATTATGATTCTGATGTTGAATCTAATATTGGTTCTGAAATGGAACCCAATTCTGATATTGGTTCTAGAATAGAACCCAATTTTGACACTATAGTAGCTATAAAGAGGGCCTAATGAACTATGTTGTCCACAAGTACCTTGTACACCTTTCACTTAGAAATGAAGGATTTTAGATTAAGAAATGTTCATGAATGGGGGAATTTTGGCAATGAATGAAGAATGGTCTTTTTTAAGACGGTTTGTTTTTGGTCAAAGATGGGTAATTCAAAAAAATATCAACAATGGTTTCACCATCTTCATATTGATTTAGAAGTGGGCTTATCAGATTATGTTTGGGAAGGGGATCATGACATATCCCAATAAAGTAGTTATTTGACTTGGGTACACTTGTCTTGTCAATAGATAAAGGTCCTTAGATGGGTAGTGACATAATAGGTCTAGACCATTGGCTTTATTGGGGCATCTCTTTAGGATCTTGCATCAAATAATGCAAGTCCTCTAATGGAAACCCATCTAGAAGTT
The DNA here is from genome assembly GCA_037957365.1 of Torreya grandis. Taxonomy (NCBI): domain Eukaryota; kingdom Viridiplantae; phylum Streptophyta; class Pinopsida; order Cupressales; family Taxaceae; genus Torreya; species Torreya grandis. Next base: position 1,981,230 of record JARHVA010000451.1, read on the forward strand.
TAGCACCCATTTCCCACAATATGACAAGATATTCATCCTTATTCTCAAATAGTTGTTAATTGAATTACTCTTGTTTATAGTCTATACTATATGACATATTTTTGAGGTATTGTTGATGAAAAATGGTCAGTTGGATTTATTGTGGTTGTAAGAACATATTATATTTCGGGATAATGGTTGAAGCGTTCAAACTAGAGGCAAATTAGTCTAGTTGTTGACTAAGTTGAGTGATTTTATCTATTAATTTTTGATGTAGGATTGGCCATGGTAGAATAGGTTTAGGATCATGATATGCCATGATTCAGATTAACCTTGGACAAATTCCCCCAAGAGGGGATACATGCAAAGGGAATTGGATAGAAGAAATTGGCCCTAAAGAGGGTGTACTTGGCAAAATTAGAATGGTTTGGCCACAAAAATGGTAGTCTTGGCATATATTGGAATAAGATTAGCTCCAAAAAGGGTGGTCTTCTCTTGGTAAAATTGGTTTGACCCTAAAAAGGGTAGTACTCACATAGAGTAGAATAGAATTGTCCCCAAAAAGGGTGACCTTAGAATAGATTAGAATGGGTTGGCCCTTAAAAGGGTGGTCTTGGTTTAGCCCCAAAAAGGGTATTCTTCACATAGATTAGAATAGATTTGGCCCCAAAAATGGTGGCCTTAGGATAGATTGGAATGGGTTGGCCTATAAAAAAGAGGTCTTGTCATAACTTGGAATGGTTTGGCCCTAAAAAGGGTAGTCTTGGTTTGATAGAATCAATTTGGCCCTAGAAAATTTGGTCTTGATTTGATAAAATGTTTTGAACCCAAAAAGGCCAGTATTGGCATAAATTAGACTTGGTCTAAATGGTCTTGATTCAATTTAACCCAAAAAAGGGTGGTATTGATCTAGATAAATAGCCCAAATAGGGTGGTCTTGGCTTGGTAGAATTGGTTTGGCCCCAAAAAGGGGCTACTAGCATAGATATGATTCAAATGAAAGAAAAGATGGTTATCATGACTTTGTCATTCCCAACCAACATGTGTAGGAGATTGAATGAAAAGACAAGAAGTGGTTTTGAAATATGCATGCAATTGATTTTGGAATAGTTGGATTTGGACTAAATAGACTTGATTTGAAATTATAATGTGGTTCAAGATGAATCATTTTAGATTGGAATGTGGTTCAAGATGAACCTGATTGGAATTGGAATGGCATGGCACATTGGTTCAAGATAAACCAAATTTGGTTGTGATTTGGCATATTATAACTTGGTTCAAGATGAACTAGATTTGGCTTTGATTTGGCATACCTTGGTCAAAGTTGACCTAATTTGGATTTTTAAGTTGAAATTGACCTTGGTAGACATTGAATGTTTGGGTCTATCAATGTAAATTTTCAAATGGATTAGTTCAATCAAAATCAGCTCACGCAAGTATCCAAATAGGAAAGGTGTGAATCAAATTTATTTCTAAAAGGGGGCACATATTTTGGTACATCAAAGCCTTTTAAAGAGTTTTATTTTGGTTTGATTTAAAAATGTGTAAACCTTGGATAGAACTTGGCTTTAAACAATGGTTAATTAGCATTGGTTTTATCATTAGACTTCAATTAAACTTGATTTGATTTATAAATTTGATTGAATTTGATATTTAGAAGAAGAATTAAATGGCATTTTATTTTTTAGAAAAGGTCTAATTTGATTTGATTTAGGTTGACATGGTCAACCATGTTTAGCATTGGACTTGACTTAGAATAGAATTGAAATTTGACTTTTGAATTGGTATTGATTTTGAATTGGACAACATAATGACAATTTGTACAAGAGTTGGCATTTGGATTTGAAATTGGTATTTATAATATGGAAGGATTGGACTAGAATTGGATTTTAGTCTTGGAAATGCTATCAAAAATTAGACTTGTAATAACCTTATAAAGAAGATTGGCTTATAATTGTTGCTTGATTCAAAATCAAATAGATGACATAATGCCATATAATGAATAATAAGTTTAGAATTTAGTTATAACTTTGTAAATAAATTTGACTTGATTTGAAATGGAAATTGGGATTCAAATGTCAAGGTTATTGGTTCAATTTTGGCAGCCTAATGGCATAGTTTGATCAAGCAAGGAAGGTGTTTTAAGACTAAGTTCTAACATATCACTTTGGTTTGACTTGGAAGTTGGGTAGAGTAATGCCTCATCATGTGTGTCTAAAATGGTTTTGCTTTTGATTTGGTTGGTTTGATTTGGTATTAAGTATAAAATTGGTTTTGACATAAAAATCAAGAAATAACACATGTGCCTTACAAGGAGATTCAATAATTAACATGGGTTTACATTACATCCATTGAGCCTTATGAAACACTTACCTTGAGAGAGGATTAAAATTTTAAATGTTCATTAAAGAAATTATTACAATTATTGGTAGGTTTATTATACCCCCTTTTCTCTTAATATTACATGATTAAGGTGATCGTCGAGGGTTGTTACCTTTGCACCCCTGCATCAATGAATGATTTGTGTTAAAAGAGGCATCTACAAAGCAATCCAAGATTGGGCCATTCACGATTGGGTCTTGACCCTTCACAACCACTTCAGCCATAAGGGTCTTAATAAAGTGCTACTAGATTTGGGGTTTTCTTGTTATTTTATAATGGGCTATCTAGATGGTCCCTATATACCTCATAGATGTGGGTGTAAATCTATCAATGAATAAGTTCAATCTCATTGCCAAGATTGCTCCTTTTGAGGGTACCACACATTGATATTGAATACTAGAAAGAAATCTCTGAGGTTACTTTCCTCACATGACGTTGTGAAAGTACAAAGCTAGGTCTTCATGATGTCACATTCCTTGATTTATATACCCCACTAGAGAAGTGGGGTTTGGCACAATGTTAGGATGTCACTTCCTAGGTCAATGCACCCCTAAAGACTTGTAGGAAGGTGATGAAATCCACTCCACTAAGTCAAATTAAAAATATACTAAAGGAAAATAGGAACTTTTGTGTTTTTGAATCACTCAAAATGGTAGATCATACATGTAAAAATAACCCCATAAGATAATCAAGCAAACAATTAAATTTACAAGAAAATAAAGAACTTTGAAATTGAACAAGTTTTGTTAAACCCAAATTAAAGTGTGAATTAGTTTTAGTTGCCCATATTGATATGTGAGATAATGATTTGTTTTGACTTTGAAGACCACTTCTTTGGATATGATCCTATGAAAAAAGAGTTAGAGGGTTAAAAATTTGGTCTTTGACAAGCAAAACCTATGACAAACAAGCTAGAATGCTAACCTGCAAGAAAATATATTAGTACCTTCATTTCCTTTATTTTGTTAAAAGTATATGAAATATGAAGAAAAAATAATGGAATATTTTGAAATTTTAGGATAAAAAATATGGTTTTAAAAAAATCATCAAAAATGGAGATTGGATGACCCTGAACAAACCTCTTGAAGTTGGGTAGTTTTATGTAGAATGAATTTGTAGTTCTATTAGATGATTTCATAGTTTCATTAGACAATTTAGAAATTACATTAAACAATTTTGTAATTCCATTAGATGATTTCTCAATTATGTATGTTGATTTCTATATTTACTATAAATTATAGAAAATAGGGTAAAACAAAACATAAATGATTTCATGATTTTCTAGAATGATTTTGCTAATAAGTATGTGGATTTATCGATTCGACCCTACACAAAAAAATCATAGAAAAGACATTAAATGATTTCACAATTAGGATTAGTGATTTCATTATCAAATGATTCAATTTTGAAATTATGTGGAAAAGATGAATAAAAAATAATGAAGAAAATGATTTCACAATTTGAGATTACAATTTCACAATTAGACAACACAATTTCACAATTAAACTCTGTAATTTCATAATTATGCAGAAAATAGTATTAAAACAAAAAGTAATAAGGAAATTTTTCATTGTTTAAGATTGCAATCTCATGATTTGCCTACACTATTTTTTTATAGTTGTCTCCAATTTCATAATTTTGCAAAAAAACAACATTAAAATAGAAAATGTATAAGAATAATTTCATAACTACAATCTATGATTTTGTTGATAAAGGCATTGATTTCGTAGTTTGCTCCTGTGCATAATGGGTAAAGGCACAGAGGATAATTTCACTATTGACAATAATGATTTCATTAAAGATCCTAATAAATTCATAGTTATCCATTCATGAATTAGTAATTTGCTCTTGAATGGGTTTTGATGGATTTTTAGAAGAAAATAGAGAGAATTAACTTTTTAGAAGGCCAATTATGGTAATTATAAGAATGCTAGTGGTCTGGAAATGATTATGGGATGCATCCAATCCTTTGAGAGGTCCCACCAGACATGCCATTATATACATCAAGAATCCAAGAGGGAGTTAGTCAATTATTAGTGAAATAATCTAAAATAACTTAGAGACATAACTACTCAATCCCAATCCCTTGGGTGAGTTAAGATAATCAAGCATGAAATGAAAATTGGAAGGATAAACACAATAATTTTACCTCCCTTGAAGATATGTTTGAATATTAACCTAAAATGGTTTGAGTTCAGCTTGTAGATGTAGGAGTCCTCGTTGATGCTTGAGTCCTTGCATGGGGAGACCCCCTCCTTGTCTACACTTGGTCTAGGCCTTGGCTTAGAATGAGAGAAAAAAGTTGATGAATCTTATTGGAATCAATCATGCAGAGTAAATTTATAATAGGAAGTTTTATGAAATGATAGGTAAGAGGGTTCTATTTATATATTCCCCAAATTTATATGGACCGTTCATCTCATTCTAAGATGGAGGGTTGAGGATCAATCTTAAAATCCATGATTACACCTTTGGAACATGTAAGATATGCCATTTAAGGCCTTTTAGAGTATGAAAGGCACATTGGAATAAAGTTCAATCATTGATCCTCTTGAGTGTGTAAAATGGGTGTAAGAGATGTAAGTGTGTGTGTGAGTGGCCATGTCATAATCCACCTTTCCCACACTCCACTCCATTCCATTGAATTGCCCCTATGGCATCACCTATGAAAGTTCATAATTCACTTTTGATTTATGGAAAATAAGATAATTCCAAAAAGTCAAGGAATTTCTTGTTAGAGGTAGATTAAGCTAATTAATCAAAGATTAATTAGAAATTAGAAAAATGGGTAATGTTTGCAATGTTTCTTTGTTAATCAAGCATTCACTTAATTAGCCTACGAAGACACTTACAAAGGGCTGATTAGAATAAGGATGAATTAGATGAGATAAATGATGCAAAACTAGCCATTACATCAATTAGTGACGTATCACTATGTTTTTGGGTTAAATTGATAATTATGCATGTAAATTAGGTCTAGTTAGAGAATTCTGGTTAAATTTGCATGCGATTATAGAAAGTCCTTTTAAATGTAGTTTAGACATGGAAATGGATAAAATGAAGTGTCTAAAATAGGGAAATATATGACCTAGTGGGAATAGTTCAATATGGTCAAATTGAATATGCCTAGGCCACCAAAGACACATGTATAAGTATAACATGTGTAGCATGTAGCCCAATATTAGAGTCAATGACACATATGGGCTAGACTAGCCCATTAACAAGTACAGGTATAGAGGTTGGCATAGGTGGCATTATAAATACAAGCACTTATTCAATATGTGATACAAGTAACTTTATAGTAGGTTAGACCTATAATCATTGACTTTGGTTCAAAGAGTAGCAATAATAGTAGTGATGGAGAGTCATTTCATCATGGCATAGGTACATGAGAGGGTCTTGGTCCTGATGGAGAGGAGGGACATTATAATAAGGTGGCCATGGTTACAACAAGATGATCAACACAAGATTAGGGACAAACTATTGAGTAGGTAGGGCCATTCAAGCTTAATAGATCAGTACCAGATCAGGCCATGATAGATGAATTGTAGTAGAAAATTGATGCTAGACTAGGTGAGATTACATGGTTAGAGGCTAAGGTGGCCCAATCATAGATGAAACTATTAAATGCTTAGGGTGAGTAGCATCTATATAGACATAGGTTTATAGTTTGAGAGCAAAGGTGGTACAAATTATGATATTAGGGTCAGCTCACAATGAGGGATGTAGAGTTTGTGACATTGACTATAAGTAGGACATGGCCTAAGTAGGTGTACAAATCTCTAAAAGGAGTGAGATGAGGCCAAGTATATTTTCATATAGTAGGGATTATCCAAGTCATCATTAGATACTATACAGGCCAAGGATGATGCTAGTTACTATAGGCATTTATATGAGAGCGCAGTGTAGTAGAGCCAGAGAGCTCCATCATTTTAGGAGTATAGTTATAGCTAGGCTATATCATCTAGATCACACCATACCTTAGCATCTTGAATATCAATAACATAACTAACTCCATATTATATAAGGATAGGTTATTCATCACATTCACCACCATCAGATGATCAGAGCCAGTGATGATTTGTGTTGTGATAGCTCTTTTTTTATTATGAGATGTAAATATCTTGATGTATAGACATAGGTATTAAGGGTCTATATAGCCAAGGAAAAGCTATAAAATTCATTCCCTTTCATCCACCACCTTCTTAATTAAGTGGTTAAGTTTCCATACCATACTGACTCTATCTCCACACCTAATTATACCAACCCACCCATCTAGAATCTCTTGTTTTGAGATGTGCACATATATTTATTTTGATCACAAGATGTATATAGAATCTGATAATATTTTGATATATATGATGTGAATTTTATTTTATGGGTATTCATTCATGATGTATATTATATCTTTGACATTGATGTGCATACATTTGTTTTCCATGATTATGTTGTTTAATTTCCATGATGAAGACATATTGTCTAGATATTTGATGTTGACTGATAGTATATGATGAATGTCTTTCACTTAATGTTGATTATGATGTGAAACTATTTGATGTGATCATGATGTAAAATGTATATGTCTTTCTTTGTATGCTCATTTTTAGATGTGTATCATGATTATCATATATGTAGACATATTGTTTAATTGGTTCTGTTTTGATTATATAAAATGTTATGATACTTTGATTTGTTGTATATGAGCACATTTATCCATGTTGATGGATCTTTCAAGGGGATGTTTTATCCTTGTGTGATATTGTATATAAGCCTTAAACACTTGATTTTTAATTTTACATATGATAATATGCACCATAATTATAAAATGAATCATGATACCATCGTTGGCAATTTACATAAGGATTAGGTCAAATATAAATGTTCACATCTTGAGATCAAGATATGAAAAATTAAGACATAAGTGTAAACTGTAATGCATTGAACCAAGACAAATTTAGATAAAAATGTTCCAACTTTAGATCAAGATATGAAAAACAAATACTTAAGTGTAAATCACAATGCACTAAACAAAGACAACCAACTAATAAAACACACAAGTAAATAAGCAAACAAGCAAACAAGAAATCAATGCACACATTCTTACATACCTCTAAAATCAATAAACAAATAATAGTTAGTTATTGGAGGCATGTAGTAATAAGGTATTACTCGTATATTTTACCAAAAGTCTAGGGAACATTAGATAAGATAGTGTGACAAATGTTGATAAAAAGGGAATGGAAGAAGAAGGAATAAGTGGTCGGGCTAACCTAGGATATCCCATATATCCAAGCACTACCTACATAGTTCATTGTGGACCTCAAGACGATGTAGTTCTCCCAAAAATGTGAGTGAAGAAAATTTATGACAATAAATAGGAGGAAAAAATATATAAATAACTCACAAAATGGTGAGAGCAGAGAATAATTGACTTGTAAAATGGGAAGAGCATGGGATAATTGGCTCATAAAATAGCAAAATCATGGATTAACTAGCTCATAAAATGGTGAGAACATGGAATAATCTAGTGACAAATATCAAATAGGTAGAGATGATAAAAATGGGAATGATGGTGGTTGCGCTGACCCGAGATACCCTATGTATCCAAGCACTACCTACATAGTCTGTGTGGACTTCAAGATGATGTAGTTCTCCCAAAAATGGGAGTGTAAAGGAAAGATGACAATTGTAATTAGAATGACCATGATTGAATGAAAACTACCCTCCTAAGACATAGGCAAAAACCTAAGGGAATGGGATGATCAGAATGAATTTGATGAAAAAGTCATGATTTGGGTAAGAGATCTCCTACTCGTGAGATGTTTAATGCAAATTAGGTCTATCCATATGATACTCATATAGTTCCACATAGAATAGAACCAAGAGGAAGATCTACTAGATAATATGATGATAAACTAAACAAATATTTTATGGCTTTATATCTCTTTTATGTTTTGGGATTCTTTGGTTTTTTATTTTTCTAGGATTTTAGGATTTTTTTATGTTTTTGAGATTTTTGGAATAAGCTACACAAAGAGTATTCTAAAAGTAGAATGTATAGGTAAATATGAACAAATTTACCCAAAATTATCTATAAAAAGAAGGAATAACCTGGGGTAGGTGCTTAATAACAATTTGGGATGTGAAGGGACTATCAGTCAACATCAAATTAGGATGCAAAGGAAGTGATGTGGAATGGGAAAAATGACTATGAAAGAGATAAAATAATTTGTTCCAAGGACACCCAAGAAAGGAAACCATGTTGAAGCACTCTAGTGTTCATAAATTATACCTACAAAGATGTATTGATGATGAATAAATATGATGTGCTTGTTAAATTTCCTTATAAATCCACCTCTTCAAATTATTGGTGGGATGAAGGGGATTGACTTAGGAATGGAAAATGAGATGAAGGGGAATGGGAAATGATGTGAAGATTATTCCCCCAAGTAGGGACTCTCATAGACAATGTTCAAATAAATCAAGCATAAAGGTGTTTGAGATGCATAATATTCATGGGCTCATCTAGCTCTTACTCATTTAGTGTATCCAATCTGTATGCTCCAAAACCATAGTTTGTTGTGATACTAAATGAACCCAACCAATTAGGCTCAAATTTGCCTTTATTTTCATGGTTCAAATTGTTGTTTTTTTAATTCTATTTCAACACAAGATTACTAACATCAAAATCTATGGAAATGATGTGATTTTTATAGCTACAACAAAACTAGTTTAGATATGTTTTGAGATGACTCAATGCAGCTAGTTGTTTATCATCCAAGATTTATATCTCTTGTATCTAGGCTAGTTTACACCCATCCTCATTAATGATACCCTGTAACAAATTATGTAGAGAGGTAAACTCAATCTCAATAGGAAGAATAACTTCAAAGCAAAAGACTAGGGAATAGGGTGTTTCAAATTTAGACATGCATATATTGGTATGGTAAGCCCATAAAGCAGGGAATAATTACAAATGTCGATCACATCCATCATCATTGAATATCTTATTAAGAACACTAAAAATATTCTTATTAGATGCCTCAACTTAGCCATTACCTTGAGGTCAATATGAAGCTAACCATTTGTGTTTGATATGGAATTATGCATAGAGGGATTTGAATTCCTTATTCTTGATGACTTTCTATTATTGGATATAATGGTCGATGGAATGCCACGTAGTCAAATGAGGTAATTCATAATTAATTTGGAAATCTACTTGCCTATTATGTAAGTGAGAGAAATTGTTTCCACCCACTTATTAAAATACTTGGTGGTAATCATGATATGCATATGGCCATATGAATAAGTAGGGTTTATCTTGCTTGAGATCAAGCCCCTAAGTAGAGAATGGATAAGGAGATGTGGTGGGATAAAATTCTTGTGAAGGAGTGTGAATTAGATCACCTTGATTTTGATAAGGCATTTATTGACATTAGCACATGCATCTATTCTATTGTGGGCCAATAGTATCCTATCTAAAGAAACTTCTTAGCAAGGACCATTTTGTTATTATGGGCCCCATAAATCCCTTTATGTACATATTTAAGCACTAATTTAGATTCACCTAAGTTTCAACTATGAAGTATAATCTCATCATAGCCTCTAAAATAGATTTTACCACTAAGTAAAATGTAACGAGATGCATTATGAATGAAGTATTTTTGTTGATTACATGATAGGTCAATGGGAAGAATGTGATCTTGGAGTTAGGTGTATACATCTTGGTAACAAGGGGAATCAATACCAATAATATTACATACCATATCTAAATTTGAATGATTGTAAGTTGGCATAAGAATATTTTCAATGAGGAATTGATATTCACAAACATGAGAAGGAATTTGTATTAATGATCTAATAGTAGCCATTGTGTCTATCGATTGATTGTTGCCTCTTGGTATTTACTCAAACTAGATGCATTTAATTTTTTTTTGAGACTGTCAACCATGCCTCTATATGGTATGATATTTTAATCCTTCATTTGATATTGATATGTAGCCTAATTGATAATTAATTTTGAGTCTCCATAGACAACTAATTGTTTAATGTTTCACTGCAATGCAAGGAAAAGTCCAACAATGAGTGCCTCATATTATACAATATTATTGGTACATGGAAAACCAATTGAAATTCATTGGTAATAAGTTGACCCTACGGTGTAATAATATAATACCTACTCATAACCAAAGTATGTAAAGGAACCATTAAAATATAGCTTCCATTATCATGATTCTTTTAGAGTAAAGATAGACTCATTAGGGAAATGAATATTCAAAATGATGTGTAACTGATAAAGGTGCCTCAGCTAGTTGGTCTATAAGTACTTTCCCTTTTATGGCCTTATGATTAGTATATTAAATGTCAAACTCACTTAAAATCATAATCCATTTGGCCATACAACCTATCAAAGTTGTATTGGAAATAAGATACTTAAGGGGACTAACCTATGCTATTATGATGTTCTTTTTGTTCAACATGTAGTGGCATAGATTCTAAAATGCGAAGACCAAGGATAAACATGATTTCAAAATCAATGTATAATTATGTTCATAAGATACCAGTGTCCTGCTCAGATAATATATTGCACATTCCTTTTCCTAGTCATAATATTGGGCACTATAATTTTTCTAGTAATAATTTTTTGTTTAATAGTCTTAGAATTTAGGTGCACTATAATATGGTGCATAACTAGATTTGGATCTAGCCCAGTCATATCAGCATAATACCATGTGAATATGTTAATGAATTCATAGATAATGACAATGATGAATCCATGTTCCTTGGTAGTGATGGATGAACCAAGCTTAATAATTTTGGGATCATCTTCAGTACCGATGTTGACTTCAATGTGTCTTCCATAAGTAAGGTGGAGCCATCCTATAATATAGTCAATACCGATGGGGATTAATCTTATATGTCTGATTGTGGCCCATCAGGCTCACCCATGTAAGAAGCATTAGAATCACCCATGGAAGATAACGACCATTCGGAAAATGTTTGAGGGAAATCTTGGACCAACTGCTCAAAAGTTTGTTTTCCTCTAAACTAATGTTTGAGCAAAATATAATGTTTGTACTTTTAGGGTTTATGATTCTTGAGGAGAAGAGTGAAATTTACCATATTTTGGTGCCTAAAATAGGTTTTCACCAAGGGACTCATCTTTTTTATTACTTTTACCCTAGTCCAAAAGTGCCTTAGAGAGGTTTTTACTAGTAGACCTCAATGTTTGATTTTCATTTTCATTTTATTGAATGAATAAGTTAATATTCTCTCCAAAGTAGGTAGAAGGGCCCAATGTGAACTCAAATATTTGTGATATCCAAATGGTATACCATACCTAAGGCCTAGGAACTCATAAAATGTTTCACTTTAAAAGTTGTTTAATGGTATAATGTGATTTTATTTATCCCAATCGATCAATTCTAGATAATGGAGGGTAAGAGGGAAATTAGATGAGAATGTGATGATAAGGATGATATTAAAAATTGGATAGCTCATTATAGATACTATAATAGGACTTTATATCACTACCAAGATCATCTTTGTTAGATGCTAAAGTTGTGTCACTCTCGAGATTTAAGGGGTCACCCCTAGGTGTTTTGTATCTAATGCCTCAAGTACTTTTATGCTTAGTTATAAAAATAGAATAAAGAATACATTTTTTCTTCTCCCCCAATACCTTTCCTTTATAATGGTGATGTTCTATGCTCCTGTTAGGAATATAATATTTGACACTGATAATAAGAGGCGAAATCATCATTGTATTACCAGGAATCTTCAAAATTATTGAGTTGTTATTAATTCATTGAACTCTTTTTAATAAATAAATGAGTTAATTTGGGATGAGAATTAGTATTTATTTTCCATTCTATCTTGGGCCTACCATGGGATTTGGGAGATTTAAGCAATTTGGCAATGTGAAAGGTGTCTTTGATATTATATATGTCATGACCATTATCTTCAATAGTGAAATGGAAAGAAATTTGGGGAGGTGGAGTAGTGTAAATGGATGAAATGTGTCATGTAACCTTAATAAATTTAATATAGGAATATCATATCTGAAATTAATTTTATATTTAGAAAAAATTATGTAAAATTAATGCCCTTCTCTACACTAGCTAGTGAAACTTGGTTTTTGAGAATTTTCATGGAATACGATAGTAAATCCAAACCATCACATATGTAAACTTATATTTCATAAAAATGAGACCAAAATAATAAAAAATCATTGTAATAATCATTCCATAAGAGTTTTGAATCAAAATATACAGTTTGGGAAAAAACCATTGCTGAATCTACACAGTAACACTTCAAACACTGCTCAAATGGAGCATAAAATCACAACACTAATAGATTGATTACAAAAAACTAAATAATAATAAAATAACCCCATAATACACCTACTATATTATATAACAAACTCACAAATTTTAAAATGCTTCTATACCCTCTACTCACACCAATTGTTTACATAAAACATTGAATATTAGTTGAACTTGCACTCCTTGAAGCTCTACTATAATTCTTGTATGAAAGTATATCTCTAAATATTAGGGTTTTCATCATAAATCCTTGGGATTAATGGGTTTTCATATAAATACCTCTAACATACAAGAGTTTTTGTTTCATGATGACCTAATGAACACTATTCAATAAGAGAAATTAATTAATTTGGCAAAATATCCTTCAAAATAAAATTATGGAATATAAATAACCAAGAGGGCCCAAAAGGGACACCAAAATCCAGCTCATTTCTTTATAAATATAAAAAAACTAATAAAAAAATCTATTTATTGTCATCTTCCTCCACTTTTCATAACCTGTTTTAATTTTGTTTTTCCTACTTTTGTCATATTCCAAGAATTTTCCAAATTAGCCAACTTTCCTTGAGGATAAGAAAGAAAAAATCATTTATTAATTTGATTTAAGTCATATTATCCTCCTACTTAAAATACCACACCTCACTTTGGCTAAAAAAGGTATTATTATTTAACTTGATCCCTGTTAGCTTTTCAAACTTGCAAATCCCAAATAAATAATTAATTAAATATTTATTCCAATTTTACTTCCCTTATTCCCCCATAATTGAAAATTGGATTAATTAATTATTAAATGAAAATTAATAAAAAATGGGACATGACAAATCCTCCCTCCTCAAAATTTATTGTCCTCAAGCAATTCAAACATGGATGATTTAAAATCTCTAGACCTTCCCAAGTGGCATCCACAATTGGCAAGTTCTTCTAATGAACCAAATATTTAGTGATATCTCTTTTCTTCAATCTCTTAACACTAGTTTCTATCACCTCTTTAAGAATTTGAATCAATTTCCCATGTACATCCAAAGGTGGTAAATCTATGGATGGTGTAATATGATGCCCCAAAGCTCTCTTTAGACAAGAAACATGGAAAACATTATGAATTTTACAATTTGTAAGAAATTTCAGTTCATAGGCTACCTCACCAAATTTCCTTAAAATTTTATAGGGTCCATAGAATTTGGGATTTAGTGTCTCTGATCCACTTCTCTTGATGGATGATTATCTATATGGCTACAACCTTAGATATACCATGTCTCTTATGTCAAAATATCTCTATGTGCGGTTTTTGTTTGCAATTGTGCTGATTTTGTGATTTATTCATATGATCCTTGAAGGTTTTCAATACTTCCTAGTTTTTCTTAATAAAATAACTTGTTGTTAGAACTCTATTTTCTATAGAACCAAATCAATAAATGTTATTAGATCTCATCCATATAAAGCTTTACATGTGGACATACCAATGGACATACGGTAAGTGGTATTATAGCATAATTCACCCAAATGTAGACACTTGACCCATGCATATTACTAATTTGAGGCATAGTTCCTTAAGTAACCCTCCACCCACCTATTTAATATTTATATTTAGCCATCATTTTAATATTTGGTAGCTAGTGCTAGGAGTGATTTATGTACCTATCAATTTGAACAACTCTTGCCAAAAAGAGCTAAGAAACATGTTATCCTCGATACTAACAATATTGTGTGGTGATCCATGTAATCTAAACACTTCCTTAAAAAATAATTTAGCCACTTGAGGGGCTTTAAATTATGATGATATAACAAAGAAGTGTGGAACTTTGTTAATTTGTCCACTATTACATAGATGCAATCTCTACCATTTACCTTGGGTGAACCTGTGATAAAGTCCATTGATATACTCTCCAATTTTTTACTAGGGATGGGTAAAGGTTGGAGTAGGCCTACTGGCAACCCTTGATCTCCTTTGTTCTATTGACAAATGGCACACTCCCTAACATGTTTGAAAACATCATTCTTGAGGCCTTTATAAGTGAATTTTTCTTGAATTTGTTTATATTTCTTGTATTACTCTAGGTGTCCTACTACTGACACATCATGCACTGCTCTTAAAATTTTTTCCTTCATTGTAGATTTGAGTATTAAAAGTACTCTATTTTTATACAAAATCAAATACTCACGTATTATATACTTGTCATCCTTTACCAATCCCTCAAGAATGTTAGTATTAAAAGCATTATTTACATATTCCATCATAATAATGCCCTTCCAATTTAAAAAAATAGAGGAAAGAGAATACTAGGTATATTTCCTAAAGAGTGCATCACCTACAATATTTTTCTTCCCCTTCATGTATTCTATATCAAAATTAAAGGATTATAGTTTACTCACCCATTTTTGTTGTCTATCATTCAAATATTTTTTCCCCAAGAAGAATTTCAAACTACTATGATTTGTTTTAACAACAAACTTGCCACATACCAAATATTGTCTAAATTTTTCCAATGCATGCATTATGGCTAACATTTCCTTGTCATAAATAGAGTATCCTTTTTCTAACTCTTTTAACTTCCTATTTTCAAAAGCAATAGGATTCCCATTTTGAGTTAGAATAACTTTGATACCATTATCATGTCCCCTTATTGAATTTAATAGAGGAATATCATATTTGAAATTAATTATATATTGGGAAAAAATTATGTAAAATTCATTCCCTTGTCTACATTAGCTAGTGAAACCCAGATTTTGACAATTTTCATGGAATACCATAGTAAATCCAAACCAAAACAAATAAAAACTTATATTTCATCAAAATGAGACCAAAATAATGACAAATCAGTGTAATACTAAGTTTGTATACACATTATATTTTCAAACTTTATAAATTATTGATTCTTTCTATCTTGAAAGAACCCATCGAATCTCAATCTCTCTGAGTGCATGGTTTAAGGGGTACATCAGGAAAGGGGTGGGCAGACCATTGGTGCTTCATGATATGTTTGTCCTATACTACCACTTGCTATCAATCTAACCATATCCTAAAAACATTTTCCTTGAGCTTTGCCTCTTATTTTGCACCCTCATCTAGTCATTTTATGCCTTCATTAATCCTTCCCTAGCCTAAAATCATTTTTGATGGTTTACATTACACTGTTAGCCTCATCAACCTTGTACTCTAATTAATAAAACTTATTTAGAGTCTGGGTTAGCCCTTGGCTAACCTAGACCAGGACCTAATTTATTTTTTTCAATAATGATACAAGCTCAATTGGGTCGACCTTGTCAACTTAAACTTTTGAAAAAGACTAGGGTTAGATTCATCTATATCAACACATTCATTTCGCCATTCTTGGAGAGACAATAAAAGTTAATTATTTATTTGTGTTTCTTTACAATCTAGTCTTCCACCATTCTACTTGAGGAGTCTTAGCTTAGGGTTTATACTTGGAGAAGAATCTTGTCTTGTGGAAAAGTCTTGGATGCTTTGGCCTTTCTTAGTGATCTTTACAAACCATAACAACCTCTTGAGAAACACCTTTGGCCAAGGGAGAGATTGAGTCTCGATGGGTTCATATTTAAGGTAAGTACCTCTAACTTTGTTCCTCTCTTTAATAGGTAGAAGTATCATAAGTTAATGGCTTTTGAATATATTATTCTCTCCATGCATTAGGGTTTTACATGTATATAGCTTAATTAGGATTATCTTATGCATGATTATTTTTATGTTTACTAATGTCTACTTTATGTCACAAGATTTGGCAAAAACTGAGATTAGACTTTGATTTAATTGTTATTAGTTTAGTGAATATGAAAACATAGGACCTAATTAGGGTTATTTCATAGTTTTTCTTGACTTGAGGCTTTGAAACCCTCCCTATTAAATTTATTATGTTAAGAGATCCCTTGATTAGATCTCGTGGATTCATCTTGTTCATGACCCCAAATATCTAATGTATCTACAATTAGAAATGTAAGTAGGATTTATCTTCTCTAAGCTAGGATTGATTTATAGATCAATTGCATTTCCTATTGCATACATCCTGGTGAACTCGAGCGTGAATCTAACCCTTATAGGTTTTCTTTCATGCTATCATTTTTTATCATTTTATTATATTTTTACATTTATCAAACCAGTTGATAAATTTCTAACTTTTTATGTGTAATTTTAACACATTCACTTCAAAATGACTCTATTATGTCTGTGTAGGTCTTTATCAGCTATAGGTTACTAGATCGAACAGGTTGACATAATACTCTTCTTTAGTTTCAAATTGGCATACACTATCAGACAGGTCAACTTTGTCTTCTAATTCTTTTTGCCAGCACATAGGTCAACAAACACTATCGAACAGGAGGATCATGTTCCTTATTCTTCTTTGGCATACAAAGTTTTTTAGAACTTGGTCGAGCCAATCAACCCAATTTGTAGAATTTGAGAGTAGTAACTAAGGCATTATAGCATAAACAACTTGAAATCTTAATCATCTTCAAGCCCAACAAGGTTCCTTTCTTTCCTATCTCCATCATTTCAATATTTATTTCAGTTATATTTTTTATAAGTTTTTAGTCTTTAAAACTACAACCCTATAGTTAAATAGGTTGAATTGGTCAACCTAGTTTTATAGTCTATCTTTTGTCTAAGAGACATAGTCAATCTGTTTGACTCTATTCTTAAAGGCCTTGCTTCTACAGAATAGTATCAACCCAGTCAACTCTATTTTGTACTATTTGCATATAGTGTCCCTTGAACTGACTCTATACTATTCTTCATAAAGGAATTAACAACTATTTGCTAGTAATTAATCCACATTTCCTTTTCAATTATTTACATACTTAGAGTAAATCATATAGTCTAAATAGGTGGCTTTTCAAATTATTATTTTAGTCACACTATTTTACTCTTTTTCACACACTAGAAAATCACATAACTTTTAAAATACATTTAAACATTTATCTTCTCAAGGCCTACCTACTTGGATTTCATCACCAAGGGGGAAGTTGACTTGGTTTTATAGCTAATTATAAATATGTGTTTAATGGTATATATTATCAAAGCATATGAAACCTGTATTGTTGCAAGATTGTGAAGTGAGGGGGTAGGCCCTAATATCAAGCTAGTACCATTGCCAACACAGATCGCTTTCATCCCAAACATCTTAAAACAATCTATAGAGTACTTTTTAGTTCCCTATTTCAGCCAACTTTCCTATCACATTTAAATCAAAACTTTTATAATAATATAATAACACTTAGGGTGACCACTTAGTTAGCATTTACTTTTTAATTAATTGTTTGATCTCTAATCATTGTGTGTTATATTTTAAAAACTTGCATTGGCCAGTGTTGGTGAAAGGTTTTATATTGTGTGCCCCAAATGGATCTATCACATTGATCCAATTGTTTGAGTGTTTGCTTTCATTCTTGCTTCAATTATCTTGCAAAATTTTCTCTCTTGTTTTAGAACATTATCATCCTGGTTGATACAGTCTCTCATAGACTTTGTTTCACCTTCTTTCCTATAGTACACAGTCGACCTGCATGACTATGTATCTCGTATCTTTCTATTTTTTCCTTTGTCTAGTAATACATAGTTGACCCATATGACTCTTGTACTCTTCTTAGCCTATGTTTTAATAGTACTCTATTGACCTAACCAACTCCATGTACTTGTTGGTCGACTCTATTGGCTGATCTTGTTCTTTGTTTGGTTGACTTTGTCCATAATTCTCCTATTTCTTTCTTAAATTTTGTTTCTCTCATTAAGCATAATGAAATCCCCTATCAAAATCTCCTTGGAAAACCTAAATCCATTTAGATGCTCTATGAGGTATTTTTTTCTTCCTTTATTTACCTCCCAAGAGAACTGCCACTCTTAGATTACTTCTTCCCCTCTCTCATCTTTGGATTGTAACATGGTTCAAATCACACCTTAAGATGAGGTAGGTCGATTAGATATTTTTGTACCTATCAAGATAATCCCATCTTTTATCATCTCAACACAATTTGGGAGTGATTGACACAATTTTATCTAACAACCCCACTAGTAATCCACCTCCTAATAACCCCTTCCTTAACACCCATTTGTGAAGTCCTCCTACCAAAACCAACCCACCAATTGATATAAACCAAATTCTTGAATAAATATTTTAATAAATGAACATCATGAAAATATATAACACATCCTAATTGATGCAATTACAACATCATTAGATCAATATGTCTAATCAACCTCCAGTTCTAATCCCTCAAAATTACCAAAACTTTATTCCTCCACATCTTAGAGATGTCGTGGGAAATGTCATTCCCCAACATATCATGAATAACACAATGCTTCAAAAAATCCAAAATGAACATTTGGATCCTTTAATTATTTCCAATGATATTGATAACATATCTCCAAATATCAAGTATGATGGGACTAAAGACCCTACATCTTTTCTCAAGGCATTTGACAATATTTACAAAGAGTGGATCCAAACTAATACTTTCATCACAACCAAACTTCTCATTAAAACCTTCACTAGTGATGTATTATAATGGTACAACCAACTTCCCCAACATTACATATGACAGCTAGAGGATTTAGTCAATCTTTTAGTTAAAGAGTTTCAACACAATGATCTTCCTAAAAATTTCCTTAGCCATTTCATCAATGTTAATCAATCTCCCACTGAATCAACTCATGATTTTATCAAACAATGGAAATATTTAGACCACAAAACTGACCATAATATGACTAATGATAATCTATTTAACCTCTTTATAACTTATTTAACTCCTCTTCAATATAAGGTTCAAACCTTTTTCCCCTCAAACACTTAATGAGGCTCTTAACCAAGCCAAACGTCAAGACTTATAAAATAAATAGTTTGAACCTAACACCAAATTTCTCAAAGGATCTTTTCAAACTTCTACCTATGCAATCATCGACAATACTCCTAAAACCAAGCCAGGAGATGCCAAGGCTAAAAATCCCTCATCTTCTCACACATCATTGACTGTATAGCAAATGAAATAATTTTTAGCACCCTCTAAACCATTTACTTATCCCAATAATCCTCTTAAATGGTATGACCCTAATCAATTTTATTGGTTCCACACCGACATTTATCATTCCCATGAAATTTTTAGGGGTTTACTAAAAAAAAAATCTCCTATATGTTTGGTGATTCCTTCAATCACAAAGCCATTATCCAACTCCATCATCAAGATTACAACACTACTTCTCAAAAATGACAAGCTTCCAAATCTACTTCTAATAATTAATAAAAAATCTTTTTCCAAATCTACTACTCAACAAGCTATCAAGGATGTTTGTACCATTGATACCGACTATGACCAATATTATAATAATTCTCAATATTTCAATGTAACTAAGGTCAATTATCACCACAAACCAGTTCACAAAGATCCTATCACTAAACTTAAGAAACCATCTTTAGAAGAACAACTCCTCAAAGATACTATAACCACTCACCTAGCTTTAGAAACTCATGAGGAACCATCTCCCTCTTTTGAACTGCTAACCACTTCCATTCCTTCAAAATATACCTTACCTTCTAAACCTCACACTGGTTCTTCTTCCAAATCCCATTGGAACTTATTAGAAGAGCTCAACTCTATGCCTTGTAATATTATTCTTATGGAATTAGCTCGCACCTCCCCTTATCAACACAAGTTTCTCATGTAATAATTGCAAGAAATTAAAGACCCATTCTTTTGTAGAAGAAGAACCACCCTCTCTTGAGCTTTCAACCAACCAATGTGCATACTATTAAATCCATTTGTCCTTCTTCAAAACCTTCCATTGAATTTATTAAAGAAGACATGATTAATGATGATATCCTCTTTTGTGTTGATGATCTACCCCTATGCATTAAAATAGTCATTAATACCACCCTCATTCGTAAAGTTTTAGTTGATGAAGGGTTCGGTATTTATGTGACATCTATATGGCTCATCCAACAACTTGGATATAAAAAAGATAATCTCAATCAAACCCACATATCATGTCATGGATTTGATAAAACAAATAAAAATTCACTTGGTTGTATTTGGCTCCCTCTTATAATCAGACCTAAGACTATTCAAACTAAGCTTATGGTCCTTGATTTACCTCTATTTTACAACATACTTCTAAGATGACCATGGACTCATAGAATGAGGGACATCACCTCTTCCAATAGCCAATGTATCAAGTTCCTTCATAGTAGTAAAAATGTATAAACATGAGGCTAATCCCAATCCTTAAGAGTATTCAACTTCCCAATCCTAAATCTCAATATCATATTCATACCATTCCAACAATCAGTCAGTGCTCCTTTACCTAAATTTATCAACATCAATCTGTATTTACAAGTCATGCTTGTTGATTAAAATAATCATGAGCCTAATGACTTGTAACATACTTGCAACACTACAAAGCTACCTCCTTACATATCGAAGTGGCTTCCTCCTTCTTTATTGCCTCATGATCATACCATCCCTCTCATTAATGAGATCATTAATTTCCCCCCTCCATACAATGCTCAAGTATCCTCTTACATAGAAGTATGACTTCACATGAAATTATTATGGAGTGGCCAAATTATTCCAAGACCCTTTAATCATGTCTCCACATAAATTCAATGATATAGGTATTTCCCCTTTTGAAACTCCTCCTGAATGTCAAACATATACAGTTTCTCTGACCTATGATGATAACTACATCATGGCCCAAGCTCATTCATGAGACTTAGATGTTCAAAATTATCAAAAAAAATTAGCCCAAATAAATGATTTCAATCATGATGTTCATATCATTTCCACTAACTTTGAGTTAGCTCCTAATGGTCATGTACCTCTTGTTAATTCTCCACTTATTGATACTCCTTTGGTGGTAGAAAAAATTCTACCTTTCGACCCTCTAAAAAAAATATTACATCTTATATACCACCTATATAACCAATCATTACATCCAATTCTTCCCCCATTCATAATGTTAATGATAAACCAATCAAATCCAATCAACCTTCTTCCCCTACTCCACCTACTCCTAAGATTAAATTAAATGCCAAGGTTACAGATATACATTATATATTTTTTGAATATGAACACCATGGTAATCAAATTTTTGATCTCAAAGTAGATGTCAATTATTATGGTCCTCTTCCCACTTTGCCTAGTGATGAAGCCATTCTTGAATCGCTTCATGCTTAAGAACTTCAACTACCTCAATAGCGTCACAAACTCATAAATTTAAAAAATAAAGCCCCTTATTTTAACAACTTCCTCACTATCATTAATCCTAAAGCAAATCCTATTTCCTCTTTACCTAACACACCATATCATTTCCAAGATGGAAATGTTATACTTATTGAGGAAACTACTCAAATCAAATATGGTACCCCGTCATCCCCTTGACCAATTGCAGTCTTTTGTGAACTCACACCAACTAAACATGATAACTTCAACTTATTCTTTGATAAATATCATGATAATTTTACTTGGTCCTTTGAAGACATGCCTGGTAGTGACCCTAGCATCATGGTACACAACATCATCACTTACCCTGATGCCAAACTCATGCGACAAAAGTAATAGAAATCTCCACTAGAAGTTTCAACTTTATGCCATAAATAAATTATCAAACTTCTCAATGCTAAGTTTATCAAGCTTGTGGACTATTCAGAATGGGTCTCTAACATTATCTTTGCTTGAAAGAAAGCTATCATGGGCATTTGCATTGGTATTGATTTCCTTAATCTTAATCTTACTCATCCTAAGGACAATTTCCCTCTACCTTCTATAGATGTCATCATTGATTTTAGTGTTGGTTATGAAATGTTGTCCCTTATGGATGGTTTTTTAGGTTATAACTAAATTCACATTGCCCCCAAAGACCAAAATAAGACAACTTTCACCAAAAAATGGGGAATCGATTATTACATTAAAATGCCCTTCAACCTCAAAAACACTATAGCTACTTATCAATGAGTGATGACCCATATTTTTCATGATTTTATCCACAAGATTGTAGAAACCTATGTGGATGACCTCATTGCCAAGTCCAAAATCCACAAGACTCATCTCTTTGATCTTGATATCATTTTTAATTGCCTCATTAAATATAAAGTTATATTCAATCCCTACAAGTGTATTTTCAGTGTCACCTCTAGTAAACTGCTAGGATTCTTAGTCTATCTTTACAGCATTGATGTCAATCCCACCAAGATCAATTCTATTGTCAACATGTTATCCCTCATTCTATTTAAGATATTCACACTTACCTCGATAAACTTGGGGTAATTATATGGTTCATCCCTAAAATGGCTTACCATATCTATTCTATCAATTCTCTTCTTAAAAAAGGTAATGCCATAGAATGGATAGATCCTTGTCAAAAAAAATTTAAAAATATGAAACAATCCTTGCTTCACCCACCTATTCTTCATTGACCTTCAAATTATTGTCCATTAATCTTATATACCTTTTCCACACCCATATCATTTAGGGTAATGTTTTCCCAACAAGATGATATTGGGATGGACTATGCCATATATTATATCAATTGGGACCTCATCGACTATGAGAAATGTTACAAAAAATTAGAAAGTGATTGTCTCACCATATATTTTTCTACTGAAAAGCTCTAACATTACATGTTTTATCAAACCACTTATGTTATTTTTCATTCCAATCCACTTCATCACTTCTTCTCCAAAGCTTTTCTTCCTAGAGATAGAATTGGCAAGTGGATGGTCCTTCTCATGGAATTTGATCTCCTAATTATTACACAAAAATATATCAAATGATAAATCATTGTTAATCAAATTGTCATAGCTCCAATCCCAACTACCAACCACATTCAAGATAGTCTTTTGAATGATAATAGTCTCTATATTAAAGGTCTCAATCAAGCCATATCTCTTAAAGATTACTTCCATAATTGCACTGTTGATCTTGAATCAAGTAATCTTAATGAATCCTCTATCTCCCCTGATACTAATAAACCAAAATTAGTTATCAAATAACTCCCTAGAATTACTATCGATTTACATAAAGATAACTAAACCCTTCATTTTGATGGTGCCAAATGTCTTTAAGGAGTTGGGACAGGTTGTATTCTCATTATTCCTCTTGTTAAAATTATCCCTTTGGCATTTTTCCTTATATTCAATGTCACTAATAACACGATGGAGTATAAATCCTTAATCTTAGGCATAAGAGCAGCCCTTGATCTAGATATCACATATCTACATGCTTTAGGTGACTCCCAACTCATTTGTCATCAGGAAAATGGTGATTATCAATATAAAAGTGAAAATATTATTTCTTATCATCAAATCGTAACTACCCTTGTCAAAGATTTCATTTCTTTTACCATCAAGCCTATCCCTTGAGATCAAAAATTCTATTGCTAATTCACTTGCTTATGCAACATCTCTTTTTCCATACCAATATCTTATTGATTCCACTTTTCTTATCCAAATAAAAAAGTCCCCATATTCTATTCAACCACAAGATTCACTTATCTACCACATTGAGGTTGTCACCATTTGATAAAGCCCATGATACAAAGACATTATTCAGATTCTTGAACACTAAACCTATCCTCCAAACATTGATTCTCATGAAAAGACTTGCATTCACAAACAATATTTTAAATATGTCTTTTGATATAACATCCTTTATTATCACAATGTTAAAGGTAACTTACTTTGTTGCGTTATGCAAGAATAATTTCATCCTCTTATTGAACAATCACATGGGGGCATTTGTGGTGGCCACTATAGTGGGCATGCTACAACCCATAAATGCTTACGTATGAGATAATTTTAGCCCACTCTTGAAAAGGATGCCATCAAATTTGATAAAAAGTGTACTCTTTGCCAATTTCATGATGATCTAATTCATTCACCTCTAGCAAAGCTTCAAACCATGGAGTCTCCTTGGCCATTTTCCATGTGGGGATTAGATCTCATAGTCAAATTACCTTGATCTCAAGATGGGCATGTCTTTATTATCATAACCACATAATATTTTACCAGATGGGTCAAGTTTATGCCCATCATTAATGTCATTGGTATCATCATTTATAAATTCATCCTTAATCAAATCATTTATTACTTTGGCATTCCTCATACTATCATTTCTATCCAAGAGGGCAGGGACCGACGTTGGTCACCTGTAGCGGTCTGAACTGCTATTGACAAACAGTCAGTTAAGTGAATAATGGTAGTAACTTCAAAAAATAAAGACGTTAAGCAGCTATGTGCTAAATTTAAAATCAATCACAAATTTTCCACACCCTCCCATGTATAATGCAATGGCCAAGCTGAGGCTGGAGGGAAGTTTATTGTAAGCCCAGAGTGCCAAAATTCTTAATAAAATATTCCAAAAGATAATTCATGAAACCCTCATAGATTGGTATCTTCATCCATGTCCTACTCTTTAAGCCTATCGCACTAGCATATGCACTGGTAATGGGGTAACACCATTTTTGCTAGTCTATGGTTATGAATCAGTATTCCCATTTGAAATTGAGATGCCCTCTCTCTGTATCTCTCTTCATTGTATCATACCCGATGAATAATTACTTGAAGCTCACCTTCATGCTCTTGATCTCCTTGATGAACACCATCTTTATGTCTTGCAACACAATCACCAATACAAGGCTCACCTTTCCAAATAACATAATAAAATAGTTAAAGTTCTCACTTTTAATGTTGGTGATATTGTCCTTAAGCTAGACTACACTCAAGACAAAGAAGGTAAATATGCCCAAAAAAAGTGGGGCCCTTATTTAGTCAAAGACATCCTTGGTCCTAGCACCTATCACCTTCAAACTAATGAAGGCCATATTTTAAAAGAGCCCATCAATGCACAATTTTTAAAGAAGTATTTTACCTAGATTCTTCCCTTCTTATCATGCTTTCTATATGTTATCCTTCTAACACTTTTTGAAAGATACTTACATAGGTCTCACCCTCTATAGCAATTCCCTTTTTTCACAAACCTTAGTCCTTATTTTTTAGTGCTTTGGTTTCCTCTTTCATCATGATTTGCATTGTAAAACTATGGATGGTACCCAATATTCCTCATGATTTCCTTTTGTCCTCTTTTCCAAATACTTTTTTATGCACCCCCATGGGTTTTTATTTTGTGAGTTGCATTGTAAGACCATGGACATGACCTATCCTTCCTCACAAATATCTTATTTTTCATTTAATTTTTACATGCTTTGTGCACCCTAAGGTGTTTCTCTCTTATGATTTGCAATGTAAGACCATGGATAAGACCTGGACTTATTCATGAAATTACCATCTTTCATTCAGTATTCCTTGTCTAGAATGTGTTTTGCAATGGTTCTAAGTTTATGATCCTTATTCTCAACTTTGCCTTTTACTTTTTTGATAGATAAAATTTGCACAACTTGTGTTAGCATGTTTTACTACACTTCCCTCATTCTTATGATAAATAATCACACTCTAATATCATTATATCCCCTTTTTCACTCTTTGTAACATTTTTTATGATTTGAAGTAATTATAATTATTTCATGTTTCATTCCTCTTTATTTCCTTTACTTTCACTCCACATTAGATAAAACAAGGTCAAAGTCAAGATAGCACTTTTATTTCCCCTGACTTAACAAAGACTCTTAAACACCATGCTCTCTGAGTTCTCTCTCCTAGCAACCAAGTCCATAGTGTTAAATGAAATTCATATTTAGAATCCATGTTTACTTTTCCAAATTTATATGGAGGAGGAATAGAAAAATCTGTCAAGAAAGTTAAAAGCCAAATCATTTGAAACAAAAGGCAATGATATACAAAAGGTAACATATAAATTTTAAAAGTCAAAATCACACCAAAAGATGTGATTATAAGCACATTTCCTATCTCAAATTAAAGCTCAAATCCATAGTTATCCCCATGATAGAATTGATATCCATTGGGATGTGGTAGGCCAATAGATTAGAATAAGAGAATTCAACAAATTGTATGGTGCTAATTACTTTCTCACACAAGTACCCAATCTTTACAATATACCAACGGCTCTGTAATGGGTCAGGACCAATGGGGAACATGTTGTGGGATGGTAGGTCCATTTTATTATTCATGCATATAACCTTCATAGGTGATCTACCTACTACATTTGTTGATCTAAGACTTGTGTAGCTAAGAGAAGTTCTTTAGAGTCCTTAAGGTCAAAAATCATCTTGTTTTGACAAACCTAATTTTAATGACTTGAATTCGATAAAGAGTTCCTCTACCATGGTTTTTCCTTCATTATCCCCTCAAGACGTTTCATTCTCACCTTGAAAATAAATGTGTGATTTTCAATCTAATTTTCCCTTCTTCTATATTCCCTCTTCTTCACATTGAAAACATGCTAGCACTACTTTGTTTCAATTTTATCTATCTTTAGAACCAAACAATATGTTTGAGTAACTTTGAATTATTTTCTTTATACCATGACTCTACATCTCTAGACATGCCTTGCTTTCTTTTACCATTTTCCATTATTATTGTATCACCCTTTTTGCAGACATCTGAGACCATTTCTACTTTCATGTAATTTTTCCATTATTGAGTGAGGTTGGCTTGTTATTTTTCACTCACTAGAGTTATTTTTACTTTTATGGACCTTTTCTATTGATGACAGAGTAAGGATTACCACTACTCACTCATCAATGTTATTTTACTATTTTTGCTTTCCCATCTTTGTTTAAGGATTGTTACTACTTTTACATTGATGTTTTATTACCATTTTTGACATGTATCCTTGGTTTGAATTAGTGAGTTTTTCTTTCTTACTTAAGGTTTACTTGTTTGAGTTTTATGATCTTTAGTAGCCTTAACTTTTTGGTTACCCGATTTACTCTAAATTTTGACTTGGTGATTTGGTCTGACATAACACCAATCACCCCAGCTTGTAAATTTTCCAAGTACATCCCATCTCCAAAGAATCAATTATCTTGACTTTCTTGTGTTTGTTTGTTTTTGCTTTTTAGTTTTATATCATTGGGTTTGTCAAAATCAGTCTTTACACCCTCCATAATCAAAACTACAAACACAGTAGACACCCTCCAGTGATAAAGGTAAGTCAAGGTACACATACATTTACTTTTCTAATTATTTCCCTTTTCAATCATTTAATTTTAGTTATTTTTGCTTTAAAATAGTGTAACTTCTTTTTGGCTTCAACATTGTGTGTTGTTATGTTCTTTCTCGAAGCACCATCCCCTGTTGCACTTGAGTGACACATGATGAACTTTGATTGGGGAATATGTATACTCATAATATTTTTAAAATTTATCAATTACTGATGTTTTCTATCTTGCAAAAACCCATCAAATCTCAATCTCTCTGAGTGCATGCCTTAAAGGGTGCACTGAGAAAGGGGTGGGCAGACCATTGGTGCTTTACATGATTATTATCTTTTACTACCACTTGCTATCAATATAACCATGTCCTAAAAACATTTCCCTAAGCTTTTCCTCCTATTTTTCACCCTCCTATAATCATTTTATGCCTTCATTAATCCTTCCCTAGCCTAAAATCCTTTTTGATGGCTTACATTACACTGTCAGCCCCATCAACCTTGTACTCTAATTGATAAAACTTATTTAGATTCTAGATTGGCCCCTGATTAACATAGACCAGTACCTTTTTTTTTTTTCAATAACAATACAAGGTTGATTGGGTCAACCTTATCAACCTAAACTTTTGGAAATGACTAGGGTTAGATTTGTCTATATAAACACATTCATTTTGCCATTCTTGGAGAGACAACAAGAGTTAATTATTTATTTGCACTTCTTTACAATATGCTCTTCCACCATTCTAATTGAGGAGTCTTATCTTAGGGTTTCTACTTAGAGAAGAATTATGTCTTGTGGAAAAGTCTTGGATGATTTCACCTTTCTTAATGATCTTTATAAACCACAACAACCTATTGGAAGCACCTTTTAACAAGGGAGAGACTGAGTCTCAATGGGTTCATCTTCAAGATAAGTATCTATAGATTTAATCCTCTCTTTAGTAGATATAAGAAGCAAAAGTAACAGCTTTTTAATATATTTTTCTCTCCATACATTAAGGTTTTACCTATACATAGCTTAATTAGAATTCTCTTATGCATGTTTATTTTTATGTTTACTAACCCCCACTTTGTACCACAAGATTTGGTGAGCACTAGATTATAATTTGCTTTACTTGTTATTATTTTAGT
Organism: Torreya grandis; assembly: GCA_037957365.1. Taxonomy (NCBI): domain Eukaryota; kingdom Viridiplantae; phylum Streptophyta; class Pinopsida; order Cupressales; family Taxaceae; genus Torreya; species Torreya grandis. Next base: position 2,010,113 of record JARHVA010000451.1, read on the forward strand.
AAATATGAAAACATAGGACCTAATTAGGGTCATTGCATAGTTTTGTTTGACTAGAGGCTTTGGAACCCTCCCTAGTGAATTTATTGTGGTAATACATCCCTTGATTAGGTCTAGCAGATCTATCTTGGTCATGACCCCAAATATATAATGTATTCACAATCAAAAGTGTAAGTAAAATTTATATTCTCTGATTTAGGATTAATTTATAGATCAATTGCATTTATTATTTCATACATAATCCATAATAGTTCTTGATCAAAATATAAAGTTTGGGCAAAAACCCTTCTCAGATCTACATAGTAACATTGTAAACACTGTTCAAACAAAGCATAAAATCACAACACTAATAGGTTGATTAAACAACACTAAATAATACTAAAATAACCTTAAAATAACCCTACAAGACACATACTATCTTCTATAACAAACCCATAAATCTTAAAATACTTTTATACCCTCTACTCACACCAACAATCTACATAAAACATTGAATACTAGCTAAATCTGCACTCTTTAAAGCTTTGTTATAATTATTTTGTGAAATTATATCTATAGATCAAAGGGGTTTCATCCTAAAATCCTTGGGATCAATGATTTTTCATCCAAATACCTCCACCATCTAAGAGATTCCATTCCAGGATGACCTGATGAACACAGTTGAATGAGAGAAACTAATTAGTTTGGCAAAAGATCCTTCAGAATGAAATTATGGAATATAAATAACCAAGAGAGCCCAAAAGGGGCTCCCAAATCCATCTCATTTATTTATAAATAATAAAAATCTAATTAAAAATCCCATTAGTTGTAATCTTCCTCCACTTTCCATAACCTGCTTTAATTCTACTTTTCTTTCTTTAGTTCTGAGAATTTTCTAAATTGGCCAACTTTCCTTGAGGATAAGAAAAAAATTTATATTAATTTTCTCTAAATCCTATTATCCTCCTTCTTAAAATACCATGTCCCACTTTGGCTAAAAAAATATTATTATTTAACTTGATCCCGGTCAGCTTTTCAAACTTGCCAATCCCAAATAAATAAATAATTAATTATTTGTTCCAATTTTATTTACCTTATTCCCATGTAATTAAAAATTAGATTAATTAATTATTAAATGGAGATTAATTAGAAAGGGGACATGACACAAGGTTTTTTGGTTCAATGTAATTAGACTTAAAAGGCTTATGATCTTTATTCTTGTCCTTTTTGCATGCATGCTCAATGTTAGGACAATAGTTGTATTGGCCATACTCATCTTCTAAATGTTTACATTTTTGGTATGGCTATAAATCATCAGAATAGTAACCTTCATTCAATAATGGGGGATTTTAGACATTGATGCAATATGGAAGGGACTACACATACTTCATGGATCCAAAGACGTCTAAGAAGCAAATTATACTATAGTTTAATATCAATGGCATGGCAAAGGGTATCATGAATGATAGGCCAAATAAGGATAGGTAAGAAAATAGTGCCCTGTGATTATATTTCTACATTGTCATACACCTTGATAGTAATAGTGTCTAGCTACAGATTTATTGAAGTATACCCCAAATGTTTTACCAACATTCAATGAGGCAATATTCAACTTGAACCATTATCTATGAGAACCATCTTGATCTTGTGGCAGGAAATGATGGCTTCAATATAAAGAGGGTTATTGTGTAATGGACCACAAGATGACATTTCACTTTGGTCAAATAGAAGTTGCTAACCTAGGGATAATGCCACATAAGTGCTTGAAATTGGGTAGGTTTAATGTCATTTGGAACCTTGAATTAGCATAAAAACTCAAACGACATTTATTTATGGACTTTATATGTACATAAGAGATCTAGAATATAAATTTATGTTGATGTCTTGTTTAAATTTTCCACAAGATCATATTAATTTTTAGTGGAAAATGACAGCTTGGATTTTGAAGGCAAGGTGTTTTGAACTAGACTATTATTCGAAGGTAGTAAAGGACCTTGGACTGTAAGCCATGGATGTTGAGTTGTGACAACTCAACATCAAGTCAAAAGATGATTACTTGAGGAATTGGAATAAGAAGTTGTATGAACTAGAATGGTGACCCATGGATGTCGATGTATAATAACATTATTTTGAGTTAGAAGAGGGCCACTAGATATGAAAGGGTGGTCCTAAAATGGAAAGGGTAACACATTGATGTGTGTTGGAAGTTTGATGGGGATTGATTTTAATAGTGGCTACATAATTATTGGTAATATGACCTACAACATTGTTATAGTCATATGAGACATCATGGTAGCCAATCTAATTGGTTTGGGAATACTAACCTTGAATATGGTTGTTTTGATTCTGATTATGACCTTGATTCCAATTTGCATTATTCAATGGGTGGTTATTCTAATTATCATGATTGGGTTAATGTTGGTTATTGGAATTATGCTTCATAAATAGGTCTTTATAGGTACCCATATTTTGATTTGAAGTAGAATCAGTATTTTTTAAATTAATGTCACCATGCTCAAGTAGGCCTTAGATGAAGTGTCTAATTTACAAGCATCTATAAATTCCATGTCATTTAACATGATGGTAATCACAATATTCATTATATCTATACCATGTATGCTTAGGTTGACCTTATTTAAAAGGTTTGGTATTTCACCAAATGATCATGTTTGCCATAACCAATTTCTAGATTATCACCTCGATGGGCTCACCAAGGTTAGGGAAGAATATTATTTGATATTGATTCCTTTGTGGAGGTGGTTTGTGAAAAGTAATAGATTGAGTAGGTGGAGTTAAGATAGGTAGTGGTTACACCATTTGTACACGTCTTGATTTAGTTACTCCATTACCTATAACATTATTATTTATGTTGAACACTTTTGGTTTCTCATGCATGTTTGCTTATACTTATGCTAGGATGTGAGCTTGTGCTTGATTCTAAGAATAAAGCTTAACTAGGCCTTTATCTATAAGTGCCTTTTTAAATTTCACCCTCTTATCTATAATCTCTTCAAATGTATCAGCACAATAAACTCTCAAATTATGAGCCACTTTTGAATTGAGATTGGAAGTGAAGATATTTGTTAGTTTCTTGTCTAGAAGGTTATGTGGGAATCAACTAGCCAAACTTCTCCATTATTATAGGTAAGTAAAAAAACATTCCCCATAGCATTGTTTAGCAATGTATAAATCAACCATGGTTATCTTATGTTCTATGTTATATAATAAGTGTTTCACAAAATGTATAGATAAGTCATCAAATGTCTTGACAAATCCCTTTGGTAAGTGAAGAAACCACTCCAAGACTTGTCCACCCAAGCTGCATGAAAATAATTGTAGATAAATGTTCCTATATGCTACTTATTGACATGCCATAAATAATTCCTTTAGGTGATCTTAAGGATCACCCCTTCCATTTTATTTTTCAAATTTTGGTGCCTCAAAGTGAGATAGGAAATGTACTTGAAGGAAACTCATGTCAAATGGGTATGGCCATATATCGTTAAAATTGTATTGTTTGCCCTGATTTCCTACTTGGATTCCTAAGACAACATATTTTATCTCTTGAAATTCCTGGAGATGGAGAATTTTGGGATGGAGGAGGCATATTTTGATAAGTATTTAAGTAGGAAATAGCTTGATTTGGATAAATAGGTAGATTAAGATTAAAATAGGTCATAAAGGGTACCCATTGTGTCAAGTTATTGGGGTTGTTCACCCTATGACCAATATTATATTATTTATAGGGTACTTATTGCTGACTAGTATTTGAAAGTGGATTAGTAACATGTTGTTGAGATAGAGGAATATATTTTCAATGTGGAGGAATTTAATGTTGAAATATAGGGACCTGTCATGAAGGGACTCACTGTTGGAAGGGGACTTATTGTGAAATGAAGGGATTTATTGAGAACTAGAAAGGACATATTATTGATTAATATTAATTTGTTTGGGATTAATTATAAAATGTTGGGGTGGAGTATTTTCAATTTTATATTACATATAGGTCATACTTTGTTGTAGTGGTTGATTATTAGCAACCAGTTGTTGCACATTGGAAGGGATATGATTGGAATTAAAAAGGATTTGTTGTTAAATAGAAGGGACTTGTGAACTAGAAGGGATTTTTGTGAACTAGAGGGGATTTTTGGGAATTAGAGAGCACTTGATGTGGATTAGGGAATACTTGAGATGGATTAGAGGAAGGGATTTTCTGAGAATTAGGAGAAATTTAATGCAAACTAGAAGGGACTTGTTATTGTGGATTACTAGTAGCTTTTGGCCATGGATCCACTAGAGGTGTTTGATCAAGATTTATTAATGAATCCATGCTTGACTAAGGATTAGCTAAAAAATCTTACTATTTTTACTTAAGGGGTGGATTTTGATCCACAAGTAGGGATTGTTAAAAGAAGTAGTAGCTAGAAAAGTAGCCAAAGAAGCCAAAAGATGATTAATATGATGTAATTGGGAAATTGGGAGGGATATACAAGTTGTTCTTTCCTTTTATTAGATGATTCTAGAATTTGATGGGTACTTTGTATATGATCTTTTTCATGAGTTAAAGTTGACTCTAGAGGTATTTCCTCAATTTGAACATGGTTATGTACTTCTTCTATTCTGAGTGATACACCCTTGTATTTGGGTTGATGTACCTCATCTTCTAGGTTTTCATTGTTTCAAAAATATTTGAGTGGATCATAATACCACTAATCATCAAGGTCAGGTCAGAAGACCCACTTCATGTATACTTAGCCATGTTTGGATTGATAATCTTCATCTTAAATCAAAGCTGGATGTTCAAATTGATTAGATTTGAATGTGTATAAAAAACCTTATTTATCAATTTGAAGTTGACTTTTAAATTTGAAAAGTGTGCTCAAGTCAATTTGTGCTTTGGTGTGATATTGGAATGCCTCTTGGTCAAAGTAGAATGTGTGATTGAACTTATTAATGTCAATGTGGAATGTTGTACAATTTAAGTTAGTTTTCATAAAGTTGTGGAATGTTAAGCAAGTTTCAAAATTTTCAACACTTGATCTTGGATTTTGAAAACAATCAGATTTTGATTTGATTAATGTTTAACTTTTCAAAATTTGGCTTATTTTGACCTTTGACCTTTAAATTTAGGAAATTTGGCTTGTTTTAACTTTTGACCTTTAAAATTAAGAAATTTGACTTTAATTTTGGATTTAGTTTGACTTGGGACATTTGACTTGAATTGAATAGCTTTAAAGTTTGACTTTTGGAAGTCTTTGACTTTGACTTTAAAAAAAGTTTAACTTTGTTTGAAAGTTGACTTTAATTAACCTTTGATTTTGATTCAAGTTAACTTTGATTTTTGACTTTTGAAAGTGTTTAGCTTTGGTTAACTTGTAATGGTTGACTTTAGAAGATGACTTTGACTATTTGACTTGGATATGGATTAGTTGACTTGATTTGAAATGTTTAACTAGTTTAGAAAATGGAACTATTTGAATTCAAAATAAAATTGGAATTTAGAATTTGGATTAGAATTGGATTTAAAATTTGTATTTGATTTTGAATTTGGATTTGGATTTTGAATTTGATTTTAAATGAGTAGTATAATGATACAATACAGATAGGGTATCATTTTAGTTAGACAACATGAAACTTATAAGGGGATCAAAATCAACTCATAAATTGGGTAGAGTAATGCCTTGTCATGCAAATGTGTAATGACAAAGTTTTGGACTTAGAGTAGTTTTTATTTGTTTGATGTGTAAGATATTTCATGCAAAATAAGTATAAGACAACAAAAAATCAAGCACATGCATACAAGACAAGCCCTATCTTTAGTAACAAAATAAATATGTAATGTGATTATAGCCCACACATATACCTCATAAGAAGTTAGAGTAGGTTAATCTTTTGACCCTCATTTTAAGCGATATGTCATGAGATCTTGGGGGATGTTGGTTTCCTTCACACTATAAATCATTTACAACTAAAATGTTTTAATCTAAAATTTTGACAAGGATTTCTAAATCATCCCAAATATACCTCGCAGTACATGGGGCTCAAAATCCATCAAAGAAGAATAAATAATGGGAAATTTGCAAGAGGTTTTAGCCCCTTTACAACCATTTTGATGGTGAGATCTCAATGAAATGCTACCAAAAATTTAGATTTTGAGGGTGATGTATAATAGTTTAGCATCAAGGATAAACATCTTGATTTCACAAAACCCTTTATGGGGAATTTTATTATGCTTTTACAATAACTAACCTTGATTTATATACCCCATCAAATATACAGATTTAGTATGTATGTTAGGGGATGAAATCTCAATCACTGCACCCTATGGACTCACGAATGATGATGAAATCCAATTCATGTAGCCAAAATTTAAAAATATATATATATATATATTTTTTATCCTTAGGATCACACAAGGGGGCAAGAGGAAAATATACTCTATTTATACTTCAAGAAAAGATGATAGTAACTTATGTGTTTTTTATCACATAGGGTCCCACAAGTTGATAATGAGAGCATACATACGATATGTTATCCACAAACAAATGAGTAATACAAACATGTAAGCAATGAAAACATAAGTATTTTTAGAACACCAAACTTAAATTGTTTCTTCTTTTTATGCACCAAAATAAAGTGTGTTTTTAAAGTGTTTGTTTGGGAAATAACCACTTCTTTGACAAATGAACTTGTAACAAAAATATTAGAGCTTGAATTATGGTCTTTGACTAGTAAGAGAGGTTGAATTAATGATTGTTTTAGCCTTAAAATTTTGTAGCAAAGTTAAATTGTCATTTAGCAGAATAATCCCACTAATCTACAAACACAAAAAGATGACAATTCTACTGATTAGCATGGTGATATCATGTTTAGCAAGGCAATCCTATTGATTTGCAGTGTGATATCATTATTCCATAAGAGAGTTTGTATTCATGATTATTATTGATATTGATTCTTGTTAAGAAATTCTTCTGTGAAGACTAAGCCAAGGGTTCCAGGATTCCATTTGCATTGAAGAACGTCAACTCTTCATTGTTGTGATTATAGTTGTGAGAATCAGCCATCTATTTAAATTGAGATGATACTTCATCAGAAATATATGTGAAAACAAGTGAAAGATAACTTACTACAGAAGCATTATCACCAGGATTTACAAGTCAATTTCATTATTTGTGGGTTTTGATTCAAGAATTGTCCATAAAATAGATCAGTATGTATTAGCCCAAATTCTATAGATCAGGACCAAATATACAAGATTGTGTTTAAACCATCGGCCGTATAAGTTGTTATCATCATTTTTAGAAAATCCATACGCAAAACAAAAAAAGGCATCGACAAACAGAGACCTACAGATTAGACATCGGTCGATATCATCGATGTCGGCGTAGTTAACGACTACAGATCGACCGACGACGGCAATATAATCGACGTCGGTGACTGTGTTTTTTACAAAGCATGCCGAGACGCACCAGATTCAGATTTTTTCCCAGTTTGTGGAATATTCAAGCTATTAAGGCCGTAACTTTCAATATTCTTTGTATACTTGACAGAGGACCTCTATTGTAATCTTATGTGCAAATAAATAAGAGTGTATGACTGTGATTTATTTATCTATTTGAAGATATTTTGAAATTCAGATAAGCATTTAGAGCATGATATCCGAAGGGATATTACACCCACAAGTGGACAAGGGGAGAGCATACATACGATATGTTATCCACAAATAAATGAGCAATACAAACATAAGCAATGAAAACATAAGTATTTTTAGAACACTAAACTTAAATGGATTTCTTCTTTTTATGCCAAAATGCAAGTGTGTTTTTAAAGTGTATATTTGAGGAAATAACCACTGCTTTGACAAATGAACTTCTAACAAAAATATTAGAGCTATGAATTGTGGTCTTTGACTATAAGAGAAGTTGAATTAATGATTGTTTTAGCCTTAAAAATTTCTAGTAGAGTGAAATTGTCATTTAGTAAAGTAAGTCCCACTAATCTACAAACACAAAAAGATGACAATACTACTGATTAGCAGGCTGATATCATGTTTAGCAAAATCCTATTGATTTGTAGTGTGATATCATTATTCCAAAAAAGACAATAGAAGGATCAAACTATTGTCCTATACTATCAATCCACTAGGGTATAATAATGATATCATCAAAATATAGGAAAAATGGGTTACTAAGGCATTTTCACTTATTTGTAAGTTAATCCCATCGATTTGTAGGTTGATTCTATCATTTTCATAAAATGACAATATGTATAAAAGTCGATACCAAATATACCATTTTATAGGTTGATACCATCGATGTATAAGTTATCATAATTTTTACCAAATATAAAAAACAAAAAAAAGAACAAAAATGATATTGTTGATTAGCAGGGTGATATCATTGATTATGGGTAGTAATCCCACCAATTAGTAGATCATTATCGTCATTAATTTGGGCATATAAATTGATAAATTAGAATAAAATGAAGAGAAAATTAAATCAATTTTGAGCCAATTTTTTAATTAGATGAATGTTCTAACATTTCAAATGAGGTTATGGGGAGCATGTCCCATTAGGTGTGTCATATGTGATAACATGTGTATGATGGAGTTAGTTTCTTGTTAGCATGAAATTGAAAATAAATACATAAAACATAAAACCCAATCGGATGTCCTCAAATTAGGCAAGATCAAGAGAAAGCATAAAAAAGTGTAATAGAAGATAAATAACATTATTTTACCCTCTCCTTTGGATGTCTTTATCTTGCTAAAATACAAGTTTGGTTGGCCCAGATATAGTGTTTGAGGTCTTTGTCAATGTTATGACATCATTCTGACAACATATCCCCTTACGCTATGTGTGTTTTAATTGAGCAATGAAGAACTTGGTGAATATTTCTCTTGGAGTTTTGGTAAATTAAGTCTAGTACAAAAAACTTGTTGAAGAAGAGGGAGGTCCCCTCAATTTATAGTTTTACTTGTCAAATATGAGCCATTGATCCAAGATGAAGGTCAATGGTTAAAGATCAATCTTCATCCTCATAAATGTTGGAGGGTGAATTTGTAAGAAACTATATTAATGGAAGCATGGATTATGTAAGAGTTTCAAATTATGAGGATATGGTGTGTGTTAGAGGTTTGTAAGATCATGTTGAGTGTGTAAGAGCATGGCATATCTTTTGCTTGCACATTTACCTTAGTGATATCATATTTAGAGAGGAAATAAACCAAATTTAATTTTAGAAAATAGAAAATTCTAAATAGTAATGGAATAATTTCTATTTTTTATGAATATTTTCTACAAATATATATTTATTCATAGTTATATTAAGATGAATAAGAGTTATGATAGTTTAATGTTAGTTTGTGGTTAGTTGGTGATGATTTAATGTTATTTAATACTAATGAAAGGATGTCTTTGAGGGGTTTCAACCTAAGTTTCTCCATAATTTTTCTTGGAGAGAACCATTGTGATGTTATTTTTATGTCACAAGTTAATATATTTTACTTTGTTTTTTACTATTGTTATTTAATTACATTATAGTTGTTATTAGTCCCGGAGGGTATACTAAAGCTTTCAATTTGATTTAACCCTTGATTAAACTTTTTCTTTTGGACCAATTAGAATTCATTATTTTGCATACATAGAAAACATTACATTTTTTCAAAACTTGAGTTGCATATTTGTTAATAAAAATTAAGAAAAAAATCATTTATCTTTATTTTCATTGGCTCAAATATTTTACATGTTAATTATAGAGAAAACTTATCACCTCATTCATAGTATCCATCATAATGCATTCATTTATGAAGATAGAAGAGAGGATGGAATTAGATCCACTGTTGTCTACCACGGTCCTCAATCTTGATTTTTTTATTTTTCATTTACTATGCACTTACCTAGATACCATTAGAAAATATTGAATGAGTGGGTCTAATATTACAGATGAGTCTATATTTTGATATGAATCATCCCCTAACCTAAAACATAATTTAATGTAAAAATGTACAACAATCAATTTAATTGATGTCATGGACATGGTGCGCAGGGCTCAAGAACCATAGTCAAATCATCTGTCTTGCTTTTTTTAGAATTTTATTTGTTGTGTCATTATTTGTAGGGAATTACAAAAGTAAAGATGGAGAAGAAAAGGAGCACATTGTAGGATATTAAACAAGCTTACTGTCACAACTCTGCAAGTAACACACTACCAATAATTGGTGTTTTGTGCATTAAAATTCCATAGATTTATACAGTCCTTACATCACCCCATGCCTGCTTTAAAAAAACCAATTTATACTATTCTTTTTGTTCATCTATATGGACCATCCCTAAATGAACACCTACATATAATATCAATTCAGAATCCAACTTTTGGTGGTTGTAATTTATATTCTTTCTTTTAACAAAATTGATACTCCTACCTAACACACACAAAGTACAACACTATAAAATGAAATAAAATAATATATTCCCATTCACCATAAAATGCAATTCTAAAGAAAGGGGCTTAAGGTGGATGTGAAAGGACTAACTAATGTCATTGCTATAGGATAAAAAATCTTATCCATCACTATGAGTTAAAAATACCACACTTGTTTTACATAACCTAATTTTATAAATATACATGTCTTTAAAATGGTATGATATGAATCCTCATCAAATTTTTCAAATACCCTTTATACTAGGTTTGACATATGAATCTTAAAATGCCTATTTTTTGTGTCAAATATGCCCCATCACTTGTAAATATTTAATGATAAGATTGAAAATAGACTTGCGAGTTGAATTCTAGGAAATGTTGTGCTTTGTTTCATAAATTCTTTAATAATTTAGTGACTAATGCATGTAAATCTTGCCATATCATTCTAAGGACTTGTATATCTTGCATTAGAATTTTATTTTGAATCCTCTTAATTTTTAGTACAGTGAGTGCTGGAGGAGTTGAAAAATAAGCATTCAAAACTAAGTGTAGTGTATAAAGAAACCATTTACACATCCCTTTTATAAAAAAATAATCCCTTGATTTATGCAACAATGACATCCATAAATAATTTTTAGGCCAGCTCAGGTTCTACAGGTTACTTTAATTATTCAAAATGGACAAAGGTGAAGTAAATTTAATTCACAATTTAGATTTAATCTAGGTAGTGTAACCTAGGTTTGCGAAGACAACTTAGTTCACCTTTGTCATTTTGTATGAGTAAATTAACTTGTAAAACCTGGGTTAGCCTAGAAATGATCCCATCAAAATAAAATGGCTTCCTTACTCGACAACCTTTCCATCCCCAATTACAACTATGAAACCTCATCCCAAATGGTGTTGAGTCGGTGAGCTATAATTACACTTGTTCTTCCCACCATTACATTATCCAGGGCATCTTGCACCACTTATGTAGATTGTCTATCCAATGTGCTTGTTGCCTCATCCAATAACAATAGGGTTAGATTATTTATGATTTCCCTAGCTATTATAATCCTCTATTTTTGTCCACATGATAATTATACTCATATATCCCCATTGTTTGTGTCATATCCCTCCTTCGAACAACTGTATGCAATTAAGCATTGTATATAGTTATAAATTACCTAATTATCACCCATTTATTTATAATTATTTTATTGCATTATAAAATCATGAGCATTCACAACTTTGGCCACGTCAATCATCTCTGCCTCTGTCGCATTCTTTTTTCCATAGCAAATATTGTCTCGAATGTTACCTGAGAATAGAAAGTGGGCTCTCTATCCTACCAGACCAACACGCTACCTCAGACTCCTCAAATTGAATATTCTAATGTCCCTCCCATCAATTTTCACCATGCCTTTAAAGGATAGTAAAATCTTTCAATCAATCTAATGATGCAAATCTAGATGAAATGATTCGAATACCCTTGTCAATTTAATTAACATGTTTGTCCCTTTCTTGCATTATGAATGTAGGAAATTGAAACCTATATGGGGACTATACCTATTATCAATCATAATTGAAATGTAGTGCATGAGCAGAAAGGGGAAATGGAAACCATTCCAACCTTTGTGGATGCAAGCCTTCCATCCAAGACCAAACTATGTTAAAACTGCTTCTTCCTAATTGAAAGCACTAACAAAGTCATATAAATACATTTGGATGATTCTTAGATTAGAGGTTCAAAATGGCCCCTATGTGTAAGGTATTTTAATCATAGGGGCAAGTTCTTGTGCCTCCCAACTATCCACCAAGCACCGATAGAAAGAAAGATCTTTAATTGAAAAATTAACATCATTTCCTTCACCCCAGTGGACTTGGCACCCTTAACCTTCATCAAATCCATCTACTCATAGTGCCAAATAGCTAGCACCTAAGGCAACTTCATATCTATAATCACCCTTTTATTTCTACTAACGTATCTTATCGAGACTAGGCAAAGATACAAAAATAATTTTTAGGCCAACCCAGGTTCTACAGGTTACTTTACTTATTCAAAATGACAAAGGTGAAGTAAAGTCAATTCATAATTCTGATTTAATCTGGATGGTGTAACATCAGGTTTGTGAAGACAACTTACTTCACCTTTGTCATTTTGTATAAGTAAAGCAACCTGCAAAACCCAGGTTGGCCTATAAATGAGCCCATCAAATGAAAATGGCTTCCTTGCTCGATGACTTTATATTTATATTTTGTATATGTTTATTATTTTGTTAATATATTTAATTTTTTACTTTTTATTTTTTTAATAATATGTTTGAAATTATTATATAGAATTATTGAATTGTCTAGTGTTTTTATTTTTATTTTAGAAATAAATATATAATGGATTTAGAATGTCGAGTAGGCATACATCTAAATTGGTGAGTTCTTTTGGATAAGCAGTAATGAGTAAGGGACATCCACGTTGTCAAAATTATCTAGGGTATAAACTTGGTCTTAATTACTTGACTCTTCATATCGAATATCTAGAGAGATTTATAACTTAGTAGATAGATTTTTTAGATATGTGTTTATACTCATTAACATTGTTACGTGCCATAGAGTCTATAATTAGATTTTCAGAAATTCAATATTGTTCATTTAAATAGAACTATGAATCTCATGTTTATCCTTCTTTTAAAAAAAATAATGGAATGAGATTGAAGAAAACAATTTAAGGTTGTCCATTTGTATAGAATTATCAACCCTATCTCTACTCTATAATTATTAACCCTATGTTTACTCTAGATTTGAAGGAAAAATAATGGAGATAACTTTTTCATGATTGGAGAAAGAGGCCAAAAGAAATAGGGTGAGGCTAAAACAATTTTACTTTACTAATATAAATTTATAATGCTTGTGTACTAAATAAAGCCTTCTATTTTGTGATTGATGTTATTTAAAAAAAAGTTTGTAAGATAGTCTTTTTATAGAGATCATCTTTAGATGACATAAAAACACGACTCAATTTTCATAATAATAATACTAACAATTGCCTTAAATGTGCCAACTTATGTTAGGTGGGATAATTTTTTTTGTTTTACTAAAAAGGGGTTTTGTAAATCAAAAGAGTGTAAGCCGGTAATCATATCTCACTCGAAACCTATAGTTCTTGACCTTGTAAAATATTGTAATTATTTGGAATATTATATACTATGTATAGTGTATAATTATCATATTAGTTTTATTGTTATTATAATATTTATTTCTCATATTAATATTATTCATACAAAATTAATGTTGATTGTCAATATATAATACAATTTTTTTAGTATATTATAATATTATGTATAATATATTATTAAAAAAAGGTTTAATTTAAAATATATTATGTTAGAATAAATAGACATAAATTAGGAATCATTATTCAATTTTTCATATTTTTTAGTGTGTTTTAGGATTGTCTTGGACACTTGGGTGATTTTTGTATAGTCCATTCACTTCTTGCTGGATGAAAGAGATAGATATTCTTCTCGATATCATGACTTATAACACCATCATTAAGGCTTTGTGTAAATAGACTCTAAAATGACACAAGATAGTTTTGTTCCAAATATTATAACTTACAATACCTTGCTTAATAGTCTCTACAAAGTGGATATGGAAGATGAAGCTCTCAAGTGGGTAGCTGCAATGAGGTTGTCTAGCTTTTAGGTTAAAAATATTGTTTTGACATGGATGATAAGGAAAACTTCTTATTTTTTTGTTGATTTATTAAATGACATTAATTATGATTTTTTTTTTAATGCTAAGAAAATTTGTTTTACAACTAGAATTATTTGTTTTTGCTACATATCTTTTAGGATCGTGGGTGATTCTAATTCAAGAGTGTCAATAACATGATTGATCTTATTTCATCTCAAGTCCAAGTTTTCTTTCATTGTTCTTGATCATCTTCTAATCTTTAATCTGTAATTATCAAATAATTTTACCTATTTCTTAATGCATTTATTACAATTTACTTTAAATTCATGGAAAAAATAAAGATTCTTCTCTATGATGTAAGTTAACTCTCGATTAAACTAGGATACTGGTTTAGAAAACTATATATATTAAATTTTTATTTTAGTTTCTATGAAAAATGTTTGATTTATGTTATATAGGTAAATAGCATATTACTTTTTTTAAAGTTAATTTACTGATTCTGTAAATTTGATTTGATACTTCAAAAAAAATTGGAGTCTTTTCTTTTTACCCGAAATGGAACCTACTTATTCTACATATATTGGTGGTCTCTTGAATTTAAACAATCCAAATATTTTATCTTTTACTAAAATTTTGGATTGCTAACCAAGTTTTTTTAATCTTAATATATCTATTTAGGATCTATAATAGTTATTTTTATGCATAGTAATTGCTTGCAGATTCTGATATCCAATTTTCTTAAATAGGGGGAAAATTATCAGATACCATAGTCCTTGATGTTAAAAGCTAGCAACTATATGGCTAGCTCATGACAAGTCTATGGTTGTTTTAGAGAATATTTTTGGCCTTTTATGTTGTCTTAGCTTAAAATTGCATCTGATTTACTTGGCATTGTAAAATGGATTTGGTAAATGCAAAACAAAAAATAATGCATATGTATAGTAATCAATTGATCACTGATGTTGAAGAGTACAAGCCACTATCAAGGACTCAAAACAATAACATAGATGATGCTTTAGAAAAATAACACCTTTTTGAAACTCACAATTTTAAATATAATGTGGGTGATTGCATGTTTGATGCATTTCAAATGCTATTGCACTTTTGATACACATTAATAGAGTTGTATGTTGGAATTATAAAACATTTCCTTAGATACTTAAAAAGAAATGACACCCATGCACTAAGATCTTTTGCATTGGAATTAGATCCCATATAGCTATATAGATTGCACCAAATAGAAGACACTGAAACATATTTTCATCGAATGCAAATTTTTGCAACATCATGCATAGCCAATGGTGAGCATGGTCTATGGGGTGATAATTTTTGCATAAATTGGCTTTCAAGATGGCTAAATATTTCCATTTGTGTTTGGTCTTTGACAAGAAAACATAAATACTTTCATTTCAATGAAAATGCTCCTACCCCTCCATATTGAATACTATTTCATGACCAAAATCCAGTTTATGGCTATTATGAACCATTGTATTATATAAAAATAAACACTTATCAAACACCCAAATTAGGAACCCCGTTATCAATAACTTTCTCTATGATTTCTCTTTATTGACAAATGAATGCTAGAAAAATGAAATCATGTGGACTTTTTAGAATGATGGAAACCACATTTTGTTGTGGTGTTCACATTTTTAGCTCTATTTACTATCTGACAAAAAATGCTTTTGACATATACTAATTGCATTGCTATTTGGCACAATATTTTTGTAATGCATTTATTGTTGGGAATAAAAATGCACACAATTATTTGAAAAAAAATTTGACAAACAATGTCATAAAAAAATACCTACTATTGCAAATTGGCAAGCATACATTGCAAAAATGGGTTTTATCTATGATGAAGGTGGAATATAAGGAAATGAATTCACTATCCAATGGATTTCAAATGTGTTAAACGTAAGCATATGCCTATGGTCATCCAAAACTCAACAAATTCTAAAGACCTACAATGCCTCTACTCAGTCACAATCTTTATATAACATCATTTAATTTGAAATAGAGACAACCTATGTATATTATGAACCATTAACAACCCAAGAACATAATGAATTAGGAACTAGTGTTACTATTGATTGCATAGAAACATCCTAAGAATAAAACAAATTGTCTTTGCACCAAATAAAGCACATTGCACATGAAAAAAAGCCATAACATTTGGACTACAACCCATTAACAAAAGACAAGAATATAAAGTTACAATTTGACACTACTACTATGAAAATGCAACCACCATTAAATGGGCCTATCCTCTCTTCACATCGCTTAAAAAACATGGCACAAAACAAAAAAAATAATAAAAGTAAGGGTATTAAGATCAACACCAATAAGCATATTCAATGAAAAAATTGTAGACACACCAGTCCATGTTTGTGTTGTTTGCAAATAACTAAAATTTAAACACAATATGAAGCCTTTTATTCCATCTACAATGGACACTTATAAAAGATTAATGTCAAACATAAAAGCAATTATCAAAAAAAAAATGTGTGGCATGCAATCAACCATTAAAAATTAGAAAAGTTCTTACATTTGCAACACCTGTTCATATTAGAATGAACAAAAAATTACAATTTGTAAGCATGCTATTAGATCTTGAAGAAAGACTCGTTGAACTTAGAATTGCATTTATGCAAATAAGAAACTAGGCTAAAAAAAACTACATATTGGATTGATAGGACCAATTATTAATGTCCCCTCAAGCATTGATAGAATTTAGAAAGTATTACCTAGATCCATAGATGAAAGAAAAACTATTGCAATAGCTTTAAAACATTGATTGGAGTACAAAAATGCATACCAAAAAGGAATATTTCATTCCAAACTTGTGATGGAGGCACTGCAACAATTTTGTGCACATAAATTGTGTTTATGATGTGCAGATTGACTCTAATTGGAAACCATTTATATCTGCCATTACCATAGACCTTGCAAGTAATAATGATATGTCCAGTGAATTTGAAAGTAGTAGTGATAATGACAATAGTTTATCTTTTGACACAAGTCAGACCAAGTCTAATGACACTTTGGTGCATGGTTTTATGGATTTAACATGTATTGTTGTATTAGAAGATAAATTAATTACAATAGCACCAGCTAAAGGAAATTGCCCTCCTGGTATTTTCAAAGATAAACACTCAGAAGAATGAACTTTCCAATACTTTTCTTTGGCAATCCTCATGATGATGACATTGTGTCAAGTTACTCCTATAAAAAAATATCACAATGGAAGATTTTGCATACTAATAGCCAATTTACATACCATCTTACCAATTTATTTTTCAAAGTAGTAAAATTAATCATAGACCAAGTTGGAAAGACAATATGGATTTGAATTAGAAAGGGTTAACTAAAAGGAAGAAAGTTTTTGGCCAAGGATGTCAAATACAACCAAATTTAGAAAAATTGCTCAAATCAGAAATTGGTTATGTGGATTTCCAAAAAATTCATATTTTTCCTAATTACATGCAAGGTCTTAAAAATATATGTTTGCCATGATACTATAATTAAGACCTCCAATATTTTTTTTGACTTTTACAAGTGTTGAACATTTTTGGCAGCCATTAACCAATGCATTAGAACAGTTATATTTAAAACATCATAAAAACTAAAATTCACAGATGAAACAATTGAATATATTAAATGACATTTCTTTTCTTATGAAAATAGATCCATTCACTTGCACGTGTTATTACAGACATTGTATCAATGCATTAAAATAAATGTTATGTGAAGATGATTCATTTTTGGGTAAAATCACAGACTAATTTTGCATAATAGAATTCCAACGTAGAGGAAATGCCCATGATCATTAGCTAGTATGGATAAAAAATGCATTGGTATATGGAAATGACTAGAATTCAAAAATATCACATTTTATAGACAAATACATAACTTGTAACACTAATATTTTAGAAAATGACTTGGCAAAATTACATACACATCATCATACCAACAACTATATAAAAAAGAAAGACAAAAAATGTAAATACAATTTCCCTAAACTACCAATGAAACAAACAAAAATACTTGAGCCATGTGAAATAAAAAGCAAACTTGAAAAGTAAATATTAACACAAACTTACTTGTTGATAAGAACCAAACATTATAATGCTTCAGGTGACTTTCACATCTTTCTGCATGATCTTAAAATAGAGGAGACCCAATATATAGCAATAATACAAAATACATTTGAACAACCCACCATTTTTCTTACACACAAACCATCTCAAGTGTGGAATAACAGTTTCATAAAAAATATGCCATACTTATGGAAAGCCAACATAGATGTACAATTTATCTTAAATGCATATGCTGCATCAACATATTCTACTTCATATATGACAAAAGGAAACCAAAAAATTACTCATGCTTTTAAAAAAATACATAGACAACATGCAACAACAAATATATATGTCATTCAAATGTTACATAGACTTGGGAATGCAATGTTAAAATATCAACAAATGTTCGCATAACAAGTTGGATGGGAATGGAAGACAAACAGATAATGTCTTTAGTCACATGGGAAAAAGTGTGTCTCTCAAAATCTCATGGTGGACTTAATATAAGATCCATCAGGAAAATGAATAAAGCCCTCCTCTCAAAAGTTAGCTGGAATCTGATTCACAACAACAGTGAGTGGGGGGAAATAATGTATGCCAAATACATGCATATCATTGATATGGAATAAAATGCTAAAGAGTAGAAGTCTTCTCAAACAGGGAATTAGGTGGAAGCTTGGAAATGGTCAGTAGATTAAATTCTGGGAGGATAATTTGTTAAGGGACAAGCCTCTCATCTACCAAGGAAACTATGGAGAAATTATAGACCTGACTACTAAGTTCTTTGGTGATAGGGTTAGTGATTATATGGAAAATAGCAATGGGATAAGGAGTTGGAAAAACCTTTTGGAGTGTTGTGTGCACAGGCCTGAGCTTATCCCAAGAATTTGGGAGATCCAGCAATGTGTTCAAGAGATCAGAATCCCGCTCTTCCCTTGGGAGGATGAACAATACTGGTGGCCAGATAAGAATGGATCATTCTCTGTCAAATCTGCTAACACCTGAAGCTCAGAATAAGGAGGTATGGAAAAAGGTTTGAAATCATAAACTCATTCCAAAAATTAACTTGTTTTGGTGTGCTACTTCCCATAACAAAATCCTTACTCAGGACAACCTTCAAAAGAGGGGGTTTACTTTGGTCAACAGATGTTTTCTGTGTGGTTCTAGAGAGGAATCAATTTCACACCTATTCATACACTGTGAGTTTACCCAAGATTTATGGGGCACAATACTTAACAACTTTGGCATTGAATAGGTTTGCAATTCTGACCTTAAAGAAGTAATTCTCAATTGGAACTCAACCTTCACACATCCCTGGATTAAGGAATTATGGAAGCAAACTTTGTCATGCTTGAGCTGGACTTTATGGAAAGAGCAAAATCACAAAATTTTTAGGGACACTGCTAGAAATGTTGCTCAGGTGTTTTACTCCTTTACTAGGACCATCTTGGAAAGTATTACAAAAGCTCATATTAGTGTTGCGAAGAAACCCCTATCTCAATTTGAAATTCAAATTGCTGCCAAATGGAAGGTTTTACACCTTATCCTTGGGCATGATAATTCCAAAATTCTTCAGAGACTTCATACTAAATGGATACCACCTAAACCTAATTGGATGAAACTCAATTTTGATGGGGCATCTAAGTTGAATGGTAAAGCAAGTGGAGGAGGAATAATAAGGAATGAAAAAGGAGGGATGTCTGCTATCTATGATGGTGGCATTGGTTGCCAGAGTAATAACTATGTTGAAGCTATGGCTTTACTTTGGGGATTAAAGTTAGCTATATCCCTAGGAATTAGAAATTTGAATATTCAGGGAGATTCTAAGTTGGTCATAGATGTCGTTAATAAAGCATCTAACATTGGTATCCATCTAAAAGACATCATTACAGACATCCAGTTTCTTTTACAAAAGTTTTCTGAAGTTGAGATTACCCACACCTACAGAGAAGGTAACAGGGTCGCTGATGCTTGTGCCAACCTTGGTCAGCAATTCTCAAGATGGAGGGTATGGCGACAAGGGGTTCATATACCCCTAAAAATTAGAGAGATCATTCAAAAGGAGATGACAGAGCATGAATGATGCATATTGATGATGAAGATAGCTTTTGAAGGTGGTCCATGTGGAGAAGGCCATTGCGGATCTTGGAAAATGATAACCTTAGTACTTTCTTGATTGTCATGATTAATTCCTTGTATCATGAGGTGGAGGTGTGAGAGTCACATCATGAAAACCAAGGGGGAATTATTTTCAAGCATGAGAGTAGACATCACCACGGTGGGCCATTTTGTAAAATGAGCCTTCACATCTGCATTTAGTGTAAATGAAACTGAGGCTAGTTACTTGTTTGAAGCTCAAGGTGGTAATTGGGAAATTCATCGATTGGGTCTACAATTACAGAATGGGGGGAGATCATATTCATACTAAACTGGTCTCCTGCTATGAATTTAAGGACAACCCATTAGTCTGGCATTACTGTAAAGGAGGTATCAGGCCATACTTGGAAAGGCTGAATGGTTATGACAAAAAAAAATTGAGCAGTTTTCAAGATCCTAGTTGAATAGGTGGGTCACTGTGGGGGTATTACCTTTGAAATCTCTGAAAAGGTGATTTCAATGGCCATAAGAATGACCATTTAGGGTTTAAAGCTCCAAAGGAAAACCAAAATCATGGATTTGGCTAGTCACAAACTATTTTTGGGTGAAGGAGAAGAACTAATCCCATATCAAGGAGGGTTTGAGCATGCCAAACTACCAGATCCATGGGATGGTGTCTGTTTCATTCTTATGAAATACTTCACTCTTGAGGGGTGATATACCAAGTTTTATAACTATCACCTTCTTTTATTGAATCATTTTAGATGCAATGCTATTATCATCTTTCCTTTCTACCTACTGTCCTCATTGGAACACTCTATCCTGATGGTGAGAGCCAAAATGGCCAAGAAGCCAGACTTAAAACCTATTCCCCTACATCAGGGGCTTATTTTTTGTCTCTACAATTTCCACTGTTCCCTCAAGCCTAACATGAATATCAGAGGTGTCAATGAAGACATTCCCTCGAACCCAATTTCTAGTGATGTAATTGATGAATCTTGGGTTTCCCCTGCTCCTACCAAGACCAATGACGCCCCTCTCTCCACCCCTGTTACGACCCCTGCTAATACTCCGAGCTCCGTTGCGAGCAAAAAGGGAAGGAAGAGGAAGGTTGATGGAGAAAAAGGAAATTTTGATGAGACTAAGGAAGGGACCCACAAAAATCTAGATGGGGCCACAGGGGGCCAATGTGGCAAACCCCACAGGCCCTCCAAAATCAGTAAGGATGGTTTCCCTTTGGGAGTGCGCAGGTCGAGCGGATCACTGGAAAACTATCCCCAAAGATAAGGTTGATTGAGTATTTTGAAAGTGCTTTTAACGATGAAACCCAGGATGAAGAGTATGAAGAGCCAAAAATTCAAGAAATTTTGGAGGACACTGGTGGGAAATAGGCTTCTCGAGTTTTTGAGGTAACTGAAGAGTAGGGTGTTGATTCTAGGGGAACTACTGATAATAAGGAGAAGATGCATGTAGAAGAACCTGGTGAGGGTTCAGAGAATGAGAATAACTGGAAAATAGAAATTGGGGCCTTTAAGGACTGCATTCAAAAGCTGGAAAAGGTCTTTGCCAAAGGCCTTTGAAATAACATTTTGTTGAATATGACTATGTTGGAAGCGGTGGGTAATCCAGGGAATGCTGACAATGCAGACAATGAGAATCTTAAGGATCTTGTTAATTCTATAGTTATGTATTTTCATCCTTTTTGACTCTGGTCTTTCCAGTCTTTTGTTTTGCTTCTGACTATGTTTCTCAACTGTGCCGTTGGTTCAGTGCTGGCATCTTTTGTTTGCCAGCCTTCCTATTTTTTTTACTGTATAGGGTTCGGCCCCTGGTTTGCTACCTTAATTAATCAAAAACAAGTTGTTCACTTGGTCTTATCATTGTCATTGAGTCATTTCTTAAGAACATGTGCCTTCATAAACATATCTTGTCTTGGTGAATGAACATTTATTCTAAAATCTCCATTTCTCTTGAAATAAGACAAATCCAAAAATGTCATGTGTAAATCTATCATACACTATTACATTTCCCATCTTGCAACTATAGATCATGTTTGTCTAGTTGAGTTTGTTTCAAAGTGCTAAAAAATGGTAAGCTATTGAAAAAAATGCCGCAAATTATATGCTTTATTAATTATAATAAGCATCTTGACCTTGAAAATTATTGCCATGAACAGTAGTTATTATATGTGCCATTTAGAAATAATGAAAATAGTTTAAAATAAAACTTTGAAACATGGAGAGAGGCATACAACTTTCAAATCAGGTTAATAATACAAAATGAGTCCAAGTTCAATCATAACACCAATCTTATGTGGGGAAACATGCAAGATGTTATTTCCCAGCTTGAACTTGATACTGAAATCAAAAGTAAGACAAGCTTCCATTTCAGCATAAGCAAATCTATAGAAGAAGAGTATGATTTATAAATTGACTTTCTATTGATAAACCTTGCACCGAGAAAACAAAGTTTGAAACCCTTTAAAATTGGACACCATCCATTCATTACTTATAATGTTGAATACTATAAACAAAGATGAATGTTAAATGATGAACAAGTTACAATTGTTAAAGACATTACTTTTTTAAAATGTCTAAACAAGAGCAAGCCATTGTACTTTTCTTAATAGGTGGTGCAGGCACTAGAAAGACTTTTCCAGTAAAAATTATATATGAAACATCGGTTCGTATTTACGCACAATCCATTGATAGTGATCCATCCAAGCCAAATGACCTCATTTTTGCATACATAAGTAAGGTTATGTACAATGTAGGTGGCATAACACTACATTCCACTTTTTTGTTGTCTTTTAACAAATTAGAACTCATTTTGCTAAGCATAGAATGACTTGATATATTGTCCAAACGTTATAATCAACTACATATAGTGCTAATTGATGAAATCTCACTTGTAGGAACAAGAATGTTATACTATATTGATAGGTGTTTGCATGACATAAAGCAATTGCCAACCATGTATTTTGGAAACATTGACATGATCTTATGTGGTTACTTCTACCAAGCTCAACCTATAAATGATTGCCTTATATTCGAACACCCAAAAATGAATAAACAAATATTACCATATGTTTTTTGGCAAGTAAATGTGAAATGTTACTAGCTACACTGAATTATGTGACAAAAGGATCAAAATTTTGTCAATTTTCTAAATAGAATATGTACATGTGCTCACATACAAAAGATGACATAACATATCTTAATCGTAATTATCTACATCTAGCACCAAATAACCCTTTGTTCCCTTATCTTTTTTGCGTGAACAATGATGTGGATGCACACAATGCCAAAATATTGGCACTATTTATGCATAAAGAAATTGTTATTGATGTAATAGATAAGAATTATGACACATATAATGAAGGTTAAGGATATGCTAATGTTGTATGCCTGCCTAAAAAAATTGTTCTGAAACCCGACATGCTAGTTGAACTTTTTGCTAGAAATTATGATATGCAAGATGGTCTTATCAATGGCTCTGATGGTATATTTATAACATACACAAAAGAAGATAACAATGAAATTGTCTGGGTGAAATTCAGTGAAAGTCACATAGGGCATTCTCAAAGAGAAAAAAATATTCATTTGTATAAAAGCCATATTGAATTAACTTGGACTCCAATCTTTTGTGTTTCAAGGCCTGCTCCAAAACTTGCTCACCAAAAAACATTAATAATATGAACCAATTCCAAATACAACTAGCTTGTGCATATACAATACATAGATCCTAGGGTCTAACCATGGAAGTCATTGCATTTTAAACTACTAGGTGTACATAGGCATGGATTCACATATATAGCACTTTCTCATGTAAAGACCATGTAATCATTATATTTTTTGAGCTTGTTTACAAACAAAAACTTCAAGCTCCAAAAAAAATTTTGATAAGATGTCAAGATTACAATCACATTCAAGATGGGTATTACAGTATAGCTTACGATCACATGTTATTGACTCATCTATAGTGGTATGCTCATTAAATACTCATAACCTCTGACCACATTTGGAAGGCATTGCTAATGACCATGATTTTATGATATGAAGTGTGATGTACTATGCTTACAAGAAACACACATGTCAAGTGCTATCACTTTTAACCACTTTCCAAATATTAAAACATGTAATTCAATATAAAATGTTTATGGTATTATGATATGTGTGAAAACAAATGTTGCTATTTCAAATCCAATGTAATACACTTTAAACAAAATAGAAGCATTGTCAATAGAAATTGAAATATGCCAACATGCATTTACAATTGTAAACATCTATGCATCTCCATCTGCTTCTATTTTAGATGTCATAAATGTTGTGGAACAAACACTATCAAATGCAATCTCATCAAAACAAAATTATATATTGGGAGACTTTAATATTTATATGTCCACTTCTAACAAGTCAACAATGCTTCTTGATAAACACATGTTAGCTTGTAACATGCATTTTTTACCTGGCAAACTTAAATAATATGCAAATAGAATCATAGATCATGTATGGTCAAATACTATAAAAAACATAACCAAATTCTAGCAATAGATACTTATTGGACTGATCACAATGTTATTTACTTGGTCATGAGTGATACCACTTGAACACTAGTACAAAAATAGAGGTGTAGTTCTATGATGATAACAATAACCTTATGCCTTCTTTTAGACAAAAAAACAACACTATTCAACTCAACAATGAGCTAAGATCTTTCCTCAAACTCTTGTTTATTTGGTTTATTTTATGTATTTATGATTTCCATAATATGCAATAACACTAGTAAGATGTACATGTAAAAGTACGTCAAATATAGAAGGAAAAAAAGCAATAAGTTATTGCAATAATTATATAAGTGTTAATTTATAAACAAAGCATCCATGTCTATCTAATCCTTGTGCTACCTTCATAAAATATAGAGAAACATCTTCAAAAGCTCGTTGACCATACACCACATCATGGATTTAAACATAGGTAAGTTCCAGGCCTGGTTTCTATTACACACATTAGTTGTTGTTACATGATAGGAGAAATGAATCTTTGTAACAATTGAAAACAACAAACATAGTAACTTCTAAAATAGAATTTTATATCCTGAACACTAAGTACTTAATTTAAATGGAAGAATTCTAAACCTGTCCAACCTAAATGTTGGCTTCATAAAGATAGACAAACATTTTGACAAGCTCATTAAGCCTACAACTTATCAAGAGTTTTGACATAGGTAAGTTCCAGACCTTGTTTCTATTATTCATGTTTTAACTACTCTAGCAAAATTGATGTTTCTATGATTTTTCAGTGTGATATTATTTTGTGTGTTCATCAATATTATGGCATGCAGAAATTTATGTTTTTGATAGTTAAGAATGAAAAATAACAATAAATTCTAACATAGAATTATATATCCTGACCACTGAATCTTTATTATACAAATGACAAATTCATACTCAAAGCTATGTTATAACCCCAAAAAAAACAAAAAAATAGGGCTATTTCCATGTTTTGATGTAGGAAACATATACTCAAACAACTACTAATTTGCATGGCCATTCTAATATGATTGTTAGCAATTACAATGACAGAAACTTAGTTCCATCATTCAATGTCATAAGCAAAGAACTAACCAAGATTTGTCTTGCTATTTGTTATAATTTATACATGGATATTGCAATGGAACTAGTACTACTTTGATTTTCATACGAAAACTCTCAAAAAAAAAATGTTTTATTTGTTATGTCAATTAAATATAGCTTTATATGCTTGTAAACATTTTGGTGTCTAGAAATGAATCTTGCTCATCATTGATATAAACCTGCATCTAATTTATTGTTTCTCAAAATGGTTCATGGCTTTGGCATAACCCTTACATAAAGTAAAATATGGAGCCGTAGAAACAAACTATCCAAGCAACAATACTAGAACAACAAAAGCCACCAAAATGGTGATGTTTTTTTTATTATTGCTTTACATAATAAGAAGAAACACAATGTACAAGTTGTTGTTATTATTATTATTATTATTATTATTATTATTATTATTATTATTATTATTATTATTATTATTTTAAAAAAATCACTATCTTTTTCCTACTCTTGATATCTTAACATTGCCAAAGAAAAAAACTGTTCATGCAATTTTCACAATGCAAACAAGGAATTAAACATGGAGCTAGACAAACACAATAGCCAAATTATAAAAATAGAGCAACAAAAAATAGGAGAGCAATAATGTTCTATTTCCTAACTTGCTCTGAGCAATAGCAATATATGAAAAATATCACTTCAGAAAAAAAATAAATATGAAACTAACAACTTTCTTTAACTTTTCCATCTCAAAATGATCTACATTGTATTCCATTATAGAATATTTATATTCAAAATTTGAATTTGCAAACCATGATTGCAACTCAAACACAGGACAATATATGCCAAATTCGATCATCAACCTCTCCATAAAAAGATGTGGCAATATTTTTTAAGGTGATGCGTTGGTTGTTTATGGACTAGTTTTATAAAAAATTCAAACTCTCCAACAAATACAAAAATAGTGTACGTTGATCTTATTGACATAACTGGTCAGATGACAATAACAATCAACATCAACAACAAGTTGATTGATAAATTCTTATAATATTTCTCTACCAAAAAAAGTGTTTGAATCATAGATTTCACAATAAAAAAATAGAAACCAGTACGAAAGAGGTGATGTTGATTATTGCCTTGTATTGCATATTAATAGCACTATGGAAAACATCACAACTATTTGCAAAGAACACAAACTTAGCCTTGACAACACCATACAAGATTTTGTTGACTCGAACAACCCATATGCAGTGGGTTCATTTGGTGCCATTGTAATTAGACACCAAAAACAATACAATTAACATGAGCTCGTCTCAAAGAAGGTGAATATGAAAAAGACATGGCAACAATAACAACTCTCACCCAAATATTTTATTTCTATTTCTTCATCATTTTCAATGCTTTTTTATCTATATCAAAACATTCACATGTATATTGGTTTTTAAAAAGCTAACATTTTAACAATTGTTTCCCAGCTCTAATCAATGACACCTACAAACATCTACAAAGGCCCATCTACAAAGTTTGGCAAAAGCAAACATTGAGGCAAACATCTATTTCACAATCATCACTCTCAGATACAAAAATATGGCTTTGCATAATTTTTAACATTTCAATTATCTGATAACATGACTAACCACATTTTTGGTTTGCAGGTCAAGGGTCTGTTGAGACCAAAAAATTCCATGCATCACTTTTACAGCCATTTTGTAATGATTATGAGCATCTAGTCTTGACAGATGCTCTTTAAATAGATGTTTTGGCACATTATGTATACTATCAGTAAACTCAATGTACTCATACCAACATTCTCTACAATGCATCATACACACATAAAATGGACATATTGATTGCACTTTGAACCATAGACTCCTTGAGGAGAATTTTTTAGCACTAACTAAAATCTCATTCACTGATTATAAACAAAACATCTCAACTATGGTATTTTTGCTACACCATTTCCAACTACATGACACTTTTACACTTGCCATAAAAAAACATCATCACATCCATTTCTGAATAGTAAGTGCTTCTAAAAAATAGCCATCGTCGCTACTTTTTTTTTCAAAAGAAACAAAACAAGCATCATAACAATATTATAATACATGTCTTAAAACTTTCATAATTCCACTAACCTTTGCTTATTGCAATTTTATGCAAGTAAAAAGATGATAGAAATCTTCATGTGCATAGCATTCCAAAATGCTCACTTCATAGAACTCATTTTTTTTTTTCAAAAGGATTTTTTTACACAGAAAAAATATGTTTTTAAATGTGCAAAAAAAACTTTTTTTTTGGACTATTCAAAAGAAAAAAAACTTAATGTTTGAGACCAATATCAGTCACTAAAATGTAGATAGAAATAGTGTGGCATTGTATTACTATGCATTCGCTTAGTATTTTGTCCATTGTCTATAGATATGTATTTTACACTTACTTAGGCTACAAAACTCATAATCTATAGCATACATTCTGCATAAATATATCAATATAGTTAAAGACTTTGTGTTATGTATTTAATCTACTAATATTTTTTGTGAATAATGATATCCCTAAGAAGATATTGATTTTATCACACATAACAGTTCTATTCTTTTAAATTTTCATTGGGCAAGGCTCAGATTTGTATTGGTTGTATCCAATACATCTCATGATTATAATCTGGTTGTATGTATATTCATATACATATGTGTAGAGTTTATCCACTATCACATATGCATTTACATATGTGTAATCTAAAAAATTACTATGTTATCATAGCTTTCAGACCTAAATATATATTAGTAACTAAACTGGATGCAACCCGATGAACTACACTTGAAGACCTTGGATGGTTTTTACACAAATTTTGATTTTTGGAAATGTCATTCTCTATTTTGTCAAGCATCTTCTTCCTTTTTTATATATAGAAGAGTTATTATGTGTGACTTGGTGTTCATGCACATATATTTCCCTTATGGTTCTAATTTTCTAATTTTGCACATAATTTTCATCTTATGACCAGGCATCTTCTCTCTCATGGTTATAATTTTCTACATAAATTTTACATTTCATTCCCAAGTTTTTGGTGTAATTAAAACTTGCTAATATGCCTTCACCTAAATTAAATATATATTTATTAGGACTTGAGGACTTATGTCATCTACTATCAGAATATATAAATAGTTACTTTAAGAAAATCATATTGTTCATCAATTACATAAAAGAAAAAAAGTGTTTCTAGCTAAAATTGAATAGTTATATTGGAGTTGAATAAGTGTGAATAGGCTATATTGAACAATCAATGCAAATCATAAAACACAATAAGTAGTTTACATCAATTCAGATCTTAATGCGTAATAGGTTGTATTTAGTTGCAATGATGTAAGTGGTGTTCTTTTTCAACAATTTAGAAAGCAAAATATTGTGTCATTATGTTTCATTATTAAAAACCTATCTGCATGCACAATCTAATTTTATATACTAAAGGAATAAAAGAAGCAATAATTCTCACTTTCTCCCCCCACAAAATAGCAGATATATATTAATAATGCTCTGCCCATACCTCTCGAGCCCATACCCTCAGTCAATCAACAATCGACAACGTTGTAGCAATCAAATAACAAATAAGAGTTTTATATTTCATAAAGCAAAAAATGTCATTACTTATACAAATTAAAGATAGAAACAAAATTTGTAATAGTTAACAACAATCAACGTGTAGCAATCAAATAAAAATAAGATTTTTATATTCATAAAGCATAAAATCTCACGACTTTGATTGCATGTGATTGTCATTAAAGATTAGTTCTATGAAAATAGAGATTCACAGAGCAAGTTAATTTAAAACTTGTTTCTAATTGATCTGATTACCACACTTGCCATGTGATATATCACCAGACAATGAGAATCAAAATTATTAGACTATTTCGTGAAGATTGCAGGCTTATGAACCTTTATTGCTTTTAGTTATGTTTTAAGCAAGTGAAGTAATGTAACTTCAAAAGTCCAGACTATTCTAATTAGTGTTTTACAGGTTTACAAATCTACTTTACTCAACTTTTATGATTTTGAGAAGTAAAGTCATTTCACAATTCTGATTTAATCTAGATGGTGTAACCCAAGTTTGCGAAGACAACTTACTTCACCTTTATCATTTTGAATAAGTAAAGTAACCTAGAGAACCCGAGTTGGCCTAGAAATGGGCCCAATCACATAGTTTTTTTTTCTTCCCATTTCCATGATCACATGTTGCTTAAGTGGAGTTGGGTATCCGAGCCCCATAATAGTTATGAACTCACCAAGATATGGATTAAACAAGCTATAGTAGTTAGCTAGCACCTCTACCTCATTTGACCAAAATTTTTAGCCTTTATAGCTTTACATTGCTTTGCTCCACAGCTCGGTGAAGTCATTGCAAATTTGTAAGACCATTGCTTTCTTCCAGCCAGTCTCTGCATATCATTTGTGTTTTGTTTACTATGACTAAGCATTCATAAAATAAGAAGACAATCATAAGCATAAACAAACTTACTAAAACTCCTACCATAACTTTTCAACTATTGGTGTTTTTACTTGTTTAGGTTGGACTATCTATATATAGCAAAGATACTAGGGTATACTCAAGTTTATTAATAAAAAGGTGAAATGAAAATATTTTTCCTTATTTATTTGTAACCAGATCGTTGCCCACTTTTTAGTAAGAAGGCAGAATCTAATGAGCAACAATATAGCCTATGAGCATTGATTATTTCTAATGAACTATCCCAATTGTTGAATTATATCTCAATTGCAACCAAATAATATAAAGTTGGGTAAAATTTAAGTTCACTACTTAATTTCTTTAGCCAAATATATTGATATTTGCCCATCTTCCATGTCATGTTTCACACACAACTTAGATATTTGCCCATCTCTAATATTCTAAAATAATGTGCATTGAATTATTGTACATTCCATTGGTTTTTTGTCATCATTCTCATATTTTGTTTTTTACAAAACTACATGCATACAATAATAATATTTTGTTTGGGATCATTTCTAGGCCAACTCAGGTTCTCTAGATTACTTTACTTATTCAAAATGACAAAGGTGAAGTAAGTTGTCTTCGTAAACCTAGGTTACACCATCTAGATTAAATCAGAATATTGAAATGACTTTACTTCTCAAAATCATAAAAGCTGAGTAAAGTAGATTTGTAAACCCACCAAACACTAATTAGAACAATCTAGGGTTTCAAAGTTACATTACTTCACTTGCTATCCAACGACTATGCATTATGTATTTTCATGTTTTTGGGCATGAAATGCACCGAATAATGTTATTTTGGTAAATTGGGCCTCTCTAATTTGCATAGCTTGTGGATGTCAAGATGAACCAATGCCAAAGCCTGTGAATGAAGATGTGTATTGTAAGTTACAATTTTTAGTTGTAAATTTGGCTTGTTTTCTAGAAGTTTTGTTGATGTTGAGTTTTCTTATAATTTTCCCAATTTTAGGGTATGTCTAACAGGATTTATTTCTAACTTTCCATGGGTTCCATTTATATTGATGACCTATGGTGAGAACTAATGTCTAAATAACATGGCTCTGTTATGACAGTTGTTAAAGCTGTGGAAAGGGTCTTAGGAGCCAACTGAGAGTTTTGTAAACCCTCGATGGATAGATTAGTAAGTGGTTATTTTCTCACCCTACTTTTATCCCTTATTATACCATGGACACTCTATCTTCTCCATCTAACTTATCTCATTCTTCCCATAATTGCTATAATTATGTCAATAGCATCTCTTGTTATCTTCTTCTGTATTCACCTGGTACGTCAATCAAATATCTGGACATCTACTTTTCGAGTTCGAGAGTGCAATATTCTAATAATTTTTCAGCCATATTTGAGATTAACAAAAATAGAATTACTTCAAACAACTGGATGAATTGTTGCTTTGAAACAAATGAAATTGCATGACCCATCATCCAAAGAATATTTCTTAGTGAAACTCCATATTTTGAGACAACTTTGTCACCAAAATGTAATGAGAATTCTAGGTTACTTCTTCAATGATGAGGAAATGATAATTATCTCCAAATTTATGCCTAAACGTAGCCTAGACATTTTAATGTTGCATCGCAGATTGGGTTGGAAGTAGAGATTAAATATATCGATTGGAGTGGCATATGGATTTAGCCTATCTTCACCATGAGTGCAAGAATACTATTGTGCATTGTGATATAAAGCCATATACTCACAAAACTTGTCAAACACAGAAACAAATGATGTTTGACAATTGTCAGGTTTCATGAATTACTTCACTTAATTTGGTTTACGAAGTCAAGTAACTTCGTAACCCTGATTTAGTCTAAGCTTATGAAGACTTTGGGCTTATGAACCTTTATTGCTTTTATTTATGATTTAAACAAGAGAAGTAATGTAACTTCAAAACCCTGGATTGTTCTAATTAGTGTTTTGTGGGTTTTTCTGTACTCGAGTCATGCTTCGATTTGTTGAGAAATACTCCTTGCATGGCTTGATGCTTTTCTGGCATTCTAGAATTTTACAACTTAACAAAATTCTACATAATTGTTTTATGTTTAAACAGATTTAATTCTTTTTTCAGCTCCATAAGGACTTGGCACATAGTGCCCTTATTTTGTTAGTGATATATTATGAATATTTTATATTGATGTATAATTGTTCCTAGTTGTATTAAGACACCATTTATATTGATGGTGGCACTTGATGACAAGCGATGATTTATTAATTTGTTAGCTTGTGATGCAAGCTACATGATACTTAAAATAATGTTTTTACAAATTACTTGAAAATAGAAAATCTATTAAACCAACATGGTATGTAATTTGGTTTAATTTTTCTCACATTTATATTATGAGTTTGTATTTGTCTTGATGACGTTGGTGTCAACAATAAATTAAAATAGTATTTTTGTCCACTCTCATTTTTTATTTGTTGTAATACATATGTTGTTTTGCATGACTCATTGAATCCCTAATTATAAATCTTTGTTTATTTGTTTTGGGTTTTATATTATATTTTAGTTTATATTTTTTATAAAATAAAAGAAACTCATTATTTGCTTTCATCAAATCCTTTGTATATGTTGAAATTTATCTCTAACATTGAATCTCTAAATACTTTTGAAACAGTTACTTCTCAATTGTCATGTATTGGATTCCGACCTCAGTATTACCTCCACTACTATCTCTAATATCAGATCTATGAATACTTTTGAAACACTTCTCAATTGCCATTTATTGGATTCCCACCTTGGTAGTGTTTCACTATTTGAATTAGTTTATGATAGAGTTATATGGTTATTTCTTCTTGATCTTATAAATCGATTGAGGTGCATCATAGTCTTATGGTAGTTATGTGAATTGATGTTTTCATTTAAAAGTGTATCATATATTAAATATTTTATATCCTTTAATATTCACCACCGGAAGTGATATTGGTAGACATCACTTTTTTCTACCTACATATGAAGTTAGAAAGAACTAGGGGTATAAAAAAAAATTATAAAAAAATTTACTTTGAAGATACATATAATGCTAATAGATTATTTAGTAGGACATGGTTATTGGGAGGGGTATTAAAAATAGATAACTAAAAGTAGAAAAAAATAGGGGTATTATATAGTGCTCTAAGAATGCATGTGATATGGAATAATTTAACTATGTGAATCCCCCATGCACATTCATCAAAGTGGGGTAAAATGTAAACACCTATATATTTAACTATATGAAGCTCCTTGCACACACATCAAAGTGAGGCAAAATATAAACACCTAAAAATTTTCTCTAAGAATTTATTGGTCATTAAATTATAGACTTATAAAGTACATGTGAATTTATTGGTTATCAATTTGAATTAGACTTTATTGGTGCATTTTGTGGTGTGTCATCGTGTCCCCATTCTCTCTCCTTCCTTTCTCTCTCCCCCTAATTTCATGGTTTTTTTTCTGGTATTCTAGAAACCTACTTTCTATAGTTATGGGGTCTAGAAATGTAGTGAGCACATTTATAGGGTGTTGTGTCCTACTAGTCAATTGGGGTGCACTTATAGTTTGTGATCCAATGTTTTTCTCTTTTGTGATTGTTTAATGTTGGTTTGTATGTCAATGGGACACTAATTTGAATTCAAGTCATATATAAATACATGGCTTAATGCATTTAAGCATGCAGATATCATCTAAAAAAGTATCTAGCATTTTATTGTTCACATGATTCTATTGAGCATATATAAGAATTTTAGAGAAGTCAAACGATCATTAGATCACTTATTATAGCATTAAAGTACATACTAGCCGTACATTGTATTGGACTAATTTATTTGGCTAATAAATTATTACAATTATCAGAGTGTTACTTTTTATATTGTACATTATTAAGGGATCGGACAAATTTTGAGGAAGCTTAGTTATTCTCTTGTGAAATGTAGGCTCCAAAAAATATTGTTTTTCTTTATATTTTTTGATTTAACTGCTCAATTATGGAAATGACAAGATATAGATTTTCCTTGGTGATTAAAGTGATGTTTTTGGAGCCCTAGATCTAACAAATGCATTCATAAAAAAAATGAATGAATGCTTACTCAAAGTTTACAAGAGATGTACTCACTATCATTTTGAGGCCCAAAAAATAGTTAATCATAGTTTGGACAAAGTTCTCAGTGCATTATAAGTTTCCAGGGTTCTCGTTATCTTACCACAAAACATTGAATTAGACTATTAGAATTTGATGACTATCTCAAATCTCTCGAAGTCCAAGGCATATTTCTAAACCCTACTTTTTTTTATTACTCTAATTTTTTTTTAAATAATTAATTTGATTTATTTATTTTGATAAGTATTTGCTTTTGTTCGAAGCTACGAACTGTTTTGGAATACAATCGAGGGCCCGGTTCCCAAAATGATCATCTATCATACGTACCCAACAATGATCACAATCAGTTCGAGAATACGAACGAATGACTACCACTGAACCTGGAATACCAACAACGACCACATCTAGCCTCAAATATTATAATAAGATTTGACCTGGGTCGCACTTGAAATAACCAAGCCGCTTTAACAACTCACCCACATCTCATTGATAATTAATTTGATTTATTATTTATATCTATTTACGTCCAATTAAATATTTATAAACATTTGTATTATAATTCACTTAAAACCTATTTATTTATAATAAACAAGTCAATGGTGTAAGATAATTGACTTAGATATTCTTTAAAAAATGCACTTTTTATTAAAGATGCTTTCAAAGTTTATATCATTAAGAAAATGGTTTTTAGAAAAAAAATTGTGTATAAATTTTTAATTATAAAATGATATTTTTTAAAAGTTAATGTATTTGTTATAATTAAATTGAGGTTGAGATTGTGTTCCAACCCACTTTAAGGAAATGGGAATAGATACCTTTTAATTCTTGATTTTTAATTTAAAATTATCGTATAAAATAATAATCAACCAAAAAACATAAATAAATGAATTATATTTAATTATCTATTTTTTTTTAATAGATTTAATTTAATTATATTCATTTAATTACCAAAAAATACTAGCCCCTACAAGAGCAATTACAGCAACTCTTATAATGACACGTGGAAATAAATCCAACCAACTCATATGTTAGCAGAGAAGAAAACGAAATGTGAGATACCATCTCATGAAGGAGAGAGAAACAATAAAACTTGTTGTTGGGATCCCTAGCCGTTAGGAAAAGTAAAAGGTGGAGTTCACATGTGACCCCCCTTCCAAAAAGTTGCTGCTCATGCTCTCAGACAACAATAACCAACTCCTCATTGCAAAATTGAAAGACCTCCTACCTAGTACATTGTTTTTTTGACATGGGCCCACGCACCCCCCTTCAATTGATTTTATGTCCGTGACATTTTATGAAGATATAATTTTTTTTCCTTGGGGATAGATTCCCTCCTTTGCCGAAAATATAACAACCCTAAAATATAAGTTTGGACTTTAATTTCTTTGGAATTCTTGAAATTTAAGAAGTTTTAAATATTGGTATTCTACCAAACATAGCAGGGGAGTTGGTAAAGCATATGCCCCATACTTCTAGTTATCATGAAGATAGTGACTATATTGAAAAATCTTTGGTGTCTAAATTAAAAAACTTTTGTATTAGATTCCTTTTAATAACCAACATAATTAGATGTTTATAGGTTTGTGTGTACTGGTTGAAATTTTTGGAGGTTATGGAGTATAAGTTGATATATAAATGATGAATTAAAATTTAAAATTTGCCAATTTTATGAACATTAATAATAATAATGGAACAAAAAATTATTAATTAAGAAATATTTATGAAGTAACATTTGTTAATTGAGTAATGAAAGGTTCAGAAATCATTTTTCACACAATATTTGTAGATTTAGTATTGAAAGATATATTTATTATGAAGCACTTGAACAAGTATAAATAGTTTTTTAGAATTTGTAGATTAGTATTTAAGTTGAATCTTATTTTTAGGGACTAAAACTTTTAAATGGGTGACTTTTACAATATAAATGTATTTTTTTTATTATGTGTTTTCTTTTTCAAAGGATAATTGTACACAACATTTAAATAACTCTCTCACATCATGATTTATGTACAACATTTATGTGAGTTTATGCATTTTTCATTTGGATCTTTCATTATATACATACGCGGTATCTCATGGCATGTATGCAGCGTTGTGGTACCTCTCTGAGTTGTCACATCACTCTATAACTTTTCAAGCAAAATTCCAATACGACGCAAACACATTTGAACTCTATACATAACACATTCACCTGTGGCACACACACATCATTTGACTCACCTCGAAGTACTTTTCTCTGCTATTGCATCACCACACAAATTGTTGAAAAGGTCCCTTGTGCATCCAAGAACACACTCACTCAATATCTACATGTTAAATTCCTTATGCCTTGCATCATGCCAACTCGAGTTTGCTAGATCTACAACATGTTAAGGAATCTGTTAGCAATGTCGCATAACTAGAAATTTAATCATGCACCTGCAACAAGTCCACCCACTACTCAGTTAAGAGATGAACCACTACCCTAATGTAATTATCGTCAAGTGTAACCACTTCTTATCATTATTATGTAATGATAGGAGATTGTTGGCATGTTTTCTGTATTTAGTATTTACACACATGTAGTTCAACATTATTTCATTCAGTCTAGACAAATTAACAAGGAAGTGTTTGCCTTTTGATCACATGAACTTACGTTTCTAGTCTTACTAAATCTTGTACACCTATAATTTTTTCTGTTTTACATATTGAATATAAGTTACATTATTTTGCGTGTCAATGTTTTGTGTTCTAGTGTGTATTTGCTTATGTATTATTTAGATTACCTCATGTACATTATAAAATATGCATCTCGTTTCCAAGCACAACATTATCCCTACATTGACATCTCGGGCTCTATGGTGTAGATCATTGGTATTAGAGTAAGAGTTCCCATATGCATGTAAACATGCGAAGATAATATGCAAGAAAGAAGGACCTCCAGCTGGTCATGTTTCAAAGTATCTGTAAAAATGTTGTAAAAAGGGAGAGATGGATAACACCTAGAGAAACACTGATGCATCCCCAAATGTCTAGAAGTTCATTCAGGATGCCCTTGAGGAACAACACATCAAAACATTTCTTTAGTTTCATAAAATCATGATGCAACTTGGGCCACAATCCAATCAATCTTTTGCATGGCCTACGTGTCTATCTTTTCAACAATAAACCCCTTCAAAGTGCAAGTCAATCTTGATATCCCAATGTTCAAGGCAAAATCAATGTTAGAATATTGGACGCATGAATTCGAAAACTTGAGGCATATTTATGAGTCCATTATTTCATTGATGTGAGAAGATCAACTTCATCATGTTGAAGATGTGCATTTTTAGTGTCCCATTAGTGGGAAACTTTCACCGTGTGGCATGAACAAGACTACCAACCCATTGTGTCTTAGGAGTCTTTTGTGAACACCTTGAAGGATGATTATTACCCCCTCAATCACTACGAGGATGATTATATCAAGTTATAGTATTTGCATCATCATAAGGAACAATAAGTTGAAGAGTATGACAACAAGTTCCATGACTATACTATACATCTACCCAGTAATTTGACATAAAAAAATAAGGTGTTGAAGTACATCAACGGACTCTCACCTTATATTTGTGCAAAGTTGGAGTTCTTGACTTCTGACACATTAGGTTAAGCATACCGCAACACAATCAAGATCAAAGCCAAGGAATATATGAAGGAAAAGTTCTCTTTTTAATCCAATAACATGCGTATGAATCAATCCATGAAAAAATCACCATATAACCATGTCGCGTATAAGCAAAACATGTCACACAAGGGGGAACAACCTAAGAAGGTTGCACAACACCAAAAGACTTTAACATTTTTTTTGTTAGGCAAATGCAAGAACAACCAAGGTGACAAATGGTGATATTGACACCATACCAACTCACACAATAATTTTGAATGTTATGCTCAACAATCCTTGATTGTGAAGTCTACATTAGTTCCCACACAAATAGATGATATTGATCCAAATGACACTTGTTTGAGCACTCATGCCACTACCATTGACATCTTTGAGGAATGAGATAGTCCTTTTCAACACCACATTATGCGTGAAGGGTCAACCTCTTCATGTCATCATTGATAGTGGAAGCTAGAGTAACATTATTGCACAAGGTACAACCCAACGCCTTGGCCTAATACTACCACACATACAAAACCATACACTTTGGGATGAATACAACAAGGGAAGGATATACAGGTCCAATGGTAATTCACTTTCTAGTATAAATTCAAGCCTATGGAGGATAAAGTCAACATCGTGCCACTCAAGGTTTGAAATATTTTTCATGCAAGATCATATTTGTATGACCAAGATGCTACATATCAATCTAAGTTGCAGGGGTGGATTATTCATGTCAAATATCATTTCTTCAACCTATTAGAGTCACCTCCAATGACAAAAATCAATTTGGTCTCTGCCAAACAATATCAAAAGCTCTTCTTGCACATGAAAAAATTTAAGCTACTCATGGTTCACCCATAAACATTACACAAGATAAAAAACATGCATTGGCAATGTCCCAAGCCACACAAACACCACCACAATAACAATAATCCGATAAGATATTGTAATAATATGGAGACATTTGTGAAGAACCAAAGGGTCAAGTAACACATTGCACAATAAATCATCACTTTGATTTGGTTCCATGGTCCTCTCTTCCAATTTTTGCATTGTACTATAGGTCTATTTTTTATAATGATGAAGTTTGATGCTATATCCAATAGCTTACTGATTAAGGCAAGCTCAAGCCAAGCTCTTATTCTTTTGAGAGCATGATAGTTCTCGTGCCAAAGAAATATGGTATTTGGCATATGTGCATTGATTACCATGCACTCAATAAAATAATGATGAAGGACCAGTACTCAATATCATGTATTGATGACCTCCTATACCAACTTTGAGGTGCACAATACTTCACCAAGATTGACTTTAAGTTAGGTTATCATAAAGTATCAGTCCATTTCGAGGATGAGAAGATAACATTCAAAATAAGGGGAGGATTTTATGAATGGTTGGTTATGCCTTTTGGCTTGACCAATGCGCCAACAACATTCATGTGCTTGATGGATGGTCTACTCAAACCCTTTCTCAAATCCTTTAGCATTTTATACTTGGATGACATCTTTGCCTTTAACAATAATTGGGAGGATCATGTGGAGAACATATCACGTGTCTTAGACACTTTGTGCCAACATAAGTTGCAATTTAGCTTTGTAAAATGTAAATTTGGGGCCGTGTAGATTCAATATTTAGGCTACACTGTTGACTGTGCAAGCATCCATGTAGATCCAAAGAAGATCAAGGCAATGCAAGATTGGTTAACTCCACAC
The DNA here is from genome assembly GCA_037957365.1 of Torreya grandis. NCBI lineage: Eukaryota > Viridiplantae > Streptophyta > Pinopsida > Cupressales > Taxaceae > Torreya > Torreya grandis. The sequence continues at coordinate 2,049,877 of JARHVA010000451.1, forward strand.
AATCTCGCTAATTTGAGAAGTTTTCGTGGACTTTCTAACTTTAACTACAAGTTTGTTCTTAGTTTATTAAACATAACATTTTCTCTTAATCATATAATTCATGCCAAAGTAACATTCCAATGGACACCTACACAATAACATGCTTTGGAGGAGCTCAAGTAGCATACATATGCAACATCTACTTCAAAAATGCCTAACATTGTCCACTCCATTGAGAATCACACTGGTGCATTTGATTATGCACTCAACACAATACTCACACAACATGGATATTTGGTTGCATATCACTTGGAGACATTCAATGACGTGGTTCAACGGTAATACATCTATGAAAGAGAGCTACATGCTATTGTGCAAGTAGTAAAGCAATGACATCACTGCATCTTTGGTAAGGAGACAATCCTTAATTTTGATCATAAACCACTTCAATTTCTACACACATATAGAAAGTTGGAGAATGCACACCATATGAAGCAAATGACTTACTTGCAATAGTTCCATCTAGTGATAAATCAAAAGAACAAAAAGGAAAATAAGGTCATAGATTGCCTTCCTCATCTACCAATACATGCACTCGTCATAGTGTTGGATACACTTGAACACAAATTTTCAAACTTAATAATTCTATACTTAGCAAACAAGGACTTCACATAGGCCTATATCTATAAACACCTAAATTTTGGCACAATACCCTTATTGCTAGTGTATTATCCATAAATTAAATTATTTGGCAACCTTGTACATTCTATCATATTTATAGGACTACTCTAGTCCCACAACAAGTCTACACATGGTCCATTGAGCCTAAAAACATATCAACACAAAAAAAAAAATGTATATTTTAATGTATTTGGACTATTTCTCACTTGTTACCCAATCCAACCTCTAAGACAAAGTTGAAATCGTTCCTAGGTCAAGCTTGTACATTGTATGGGTATGTCTGGGACAAACTTTTATACCCCATGGGTTTTTTTCTTTTAGTTTTGTGGGCTCATTAGCCATTGTTGTGGATCACGTGCCTTTAATCTTGTTCTTATATGTTGTTATAGTCAACTAGCATGCATAACTTATTCTAGATCAATGTATATATACAAGGTTTAACTAAGCCATTTGGGAATCCATCTATCGATCTATAAAAGAGGGAAACACAAGACATCTCTAAAAATCTAGAGCCAGTAATCACTTAAGTCAAGTTTTATCAAATTAAATCCTTTACACTTGCAACACCACATTCTATCTTTGTCTCTCAACATCTCCCTTGTGCCAAATGAGACTATTAGACTACATGTAGCTACATCATCACTTATAGGAAAGAGGAAGTCCACAAAACCCTCGCTCGAGCTATTTAATTCGCACACTCAAAGAACTATGTGGAGGTTTGATTCCTAGTATGTGGGATATGTATTTTGAAATGTTGCTTTTAGAGTTTATCGACTCCATAAAAATTTGTTTTATTTTGGAGCGTCAAGCTAGATTGATGATGATATTCTTCTATTCTACACATTCTTCTTGACATATCTAAGAAGTGAAGGTACATGCAAAACATAAGGGTGATAATGCACAAGTGACCAAAAAAAAAGATTACAAAATCCTAGCAAGACAAAAGTGATCACAACATGACAACCCTGACCACAATCAAACAATCATAGTCATATGGATTTGTCTCGATAGGATCAGAATATGATTATGTCTATCATAGTGTATGGGTTTGTCCTTAAGCTTCACACATTTTCCATATTTTAGGAGCAAGTTGCACATGGTCTACAAAATTCATCTACAATCTCAAATTTACAGAAAAACAAACAAGTGCGACCATTTCTTACCCCTATGTGATTTACATTTCTAAGTCTAATTTCATTGTGGCACTTGGACTTGTTTCTCATCATACCTAGCTAGATGGAAATGAATTATGTACTTTTAATCTTGTTTGCTTAGATATACTTAATTGCAACTAGTTTATTCCTTGTTTGTTATACAACCTAAATTAGGCTAAATAATATCTCCCTTGCACATGGTAAACAGGTTCAAGAGTTCTACATGTCTAACGAACTTCTCTACAAGCTTGGACATCTTTGTGTTCCTGATGGTACATCCAACACCAAAGGATCAAATTATTGAAGAGACAACAATGTGCATCCGCTGTGATAGACATGAGTTGTTCTGAGTGATCAAGGCAACACAATACATAGATCAACTTAAGTGGTATAAACTTCAACAAATTCATGTCAGTTTTCACAATTGAATGAAGACATAATGGGAACCATTTCAAGAAATGAGAAATGATGTGTGTGTGTTTGCACACTTATCGATTGGACATGTAGTTACCCATGTGTGGTATCTTATGGCGTGCATGTAATTTCATGGTACCTTTCTAAGTTGAGACATCTCTCTACCACTTGACATGTAGAAGTCTAACATCGTGCAAACACATTTGAAGTTTGCATGCAACACATCCACCTGCACCATGTGTACATCAGTTGACTCACCTCATGGTATTTTTACGCACTACCACAACATTTTGTAGACTGCTGCCTAGGTCCATTGTGCACACAAGAACATGTAAACTCAACATCCATGTGTTAGATCCCTTCTACCATGCAACATGGCAACTAACATTCTCTGAATCTATGACATGTCAAGGAATTTGTTAGCAATGCCACACAACTAAAAGTCCAATCGTAGACTTGTAAGTCCAATTGTCACTTCGACAAAAGATGAACTACCACCCTCCTGTAACCATCCTAAGTTGCAATTATTTCTTATAATGATGTATACATTGTAAAACATTCAAACCACAAGACGAGAGAGATCACACATAGATCAGATAGGAAATTATTGACATGCTATGTGTATCTAGCATTCACACACTTTTATAGTTCTTTTATTCAGTCTAGACAAATCAACAAGGAAACATTTGCCTTCTAATCATAAGAACTTAAAGCCCTGCTAATCTCAAACGCAAGTCCCAAAACAACCATTTTCCTTATCCATTTGCAAGTTTAGCCATTTTATTAGGATTTTGAAGAAAGGGATCAATATTTTAGAGATCCACTCAAAATTTGAAAAATGCAAATGAGGTTTACAAATCCCTGTTTAATTTACTTTTTATTAAAAACAACATCACGATTTCAAAAATGACCTTACTCTTCTCGATGAATTAAAATAATTTAAAAAGTAATGTCTATTCACCTAATTTATCTGGGTCTTTTCATTTTACTAATAAATTTTCAAAATTTACACGAAATCAAATATTCCTTTAAACCTAGAAAAAATAAAAATAAAAATTAGAAATCGAGAGAAAACAGAGGTACAAATGCCTCTCCTCCCATTAAATAATGTCTATAAACCCAACAGAGAACAACTTCTTTTGGTTCCGACACGAGGCATACATAAGTCGAGCCCTATCCCCTTCTTACGAGTGAATTTCCCCGTTCCCTCCATCGTATGGTTTCATATCTAAAGGACAGCTGTGCCCAACATTTAAAACCATAAAAAATAAATATAATTAAAGTAACCTTAAAAATAAGTATAATTGGAGTTTTTTTAAAAAATATTTTCCATTAATTTAATGTAACCGGCTAGGAACGGTCAACGCCGAGGCCCGCATGAGGCACCTTAACCTGCCCAGCCAGTCTCCGGGGCCCGTACAAATGACCGGTCGGGACTCGGGACCCGGCGGCCTCTGCATCTTTTACGGGTTCCGCCATCTTTTGCGTAAAATTAGTGTGTGTTGGCATTTTCTTTACGCGTTCTTTTGTCTGGCGTGGACTTCTTTTACACAACTTCGCCGTCTTTTGCCCTCCCTTGACGCATTTCCATCGGGCTTAGGTTTTTGCTTATGTTACAATTGTCTTTGTTTTTGAACAGTCGGTTTTCATTCTTTTACACAGGTCACATCTTTTACTTACCGGCGACCGTTTTCTGGAGGCCTTGATTGTTTTTTAATCATTTTGGGTATGTAAATTGGCCGAGGGGGAGTAACGTTCTTAGGATTTTGTTAGTAGTTGGTCGAGGATTCTAGCGTTGGAAATGGTATTCGAGGACCATATTGTGGTGCAGAGGGGTCAGTTAGTGTAAGCAGAGCAGAGCATTTATTTGAGTGTTAAGGCTGTTTATTGGCGGAGAAAATAGAGTCGAGGTGGTTAGCGGGGGAGAAACGGGCAATGCCGATCAGAATGTAGCAGGGTAAGTGAAGGTAGGGAGGAGAGGAGTCTAGGCGAGGGAGAAACAACGGAGAGATTTGTCAGCAGAAGCCCCGGTTTGGGGAGGGGCATTTTTTAGTGGAAAAGGTTTTTTGGGTGCAGAGGAACACAAGTCACTTGAAGACCCATTTGGGAAAAACAAGAAAACGTTACAGATTCCAGATAGAAAAACAGGGGAATGCGGAAGGGTGTTAAATCCAGCATAGAGAGCTCAAAGCAGGGAAAGCGAAGCTTTTAGAGAAGGATAAAAGTTTGCGTGAAACTGAAAACTGTACACGCATATTTGAGTGGATATAGACTGGATCAGACACACAAGCAGGGGGCACTAAGATCAGACCCAACAATTAAAGAGCACTTTTTGGCCACCCCGGATCAAAAAGTCCTTGTGGGTATTAGCAGAGCACTAAAATAAGGCATTTTGAGGACACCCAGATCAGCCACCCTAAGTGGGTATCAACAGAGGCTTAAAACGGTACATTATCGAGTGACACCCAGATCAGCTTCCCCAAGTCGGTATTAGCAGGCACTAAAAAGGCTCATTCTGAGAATATCCGGATTAGACCCCAAACGCAGGAGACCGTGAAGAAGGACAGCCATTGTGAGGCAGTCCAGCAACGTAAGTGGAACTTGGAAGACCGGTTTTTAATAGCGAAAGTGAGAGTCTATCCATGTCTGGAGCAGCAAAAGTTAGGCCCACCCTAAACATAGCAGACTCAGAAGGGAGGCCGGTCCTTCGGCCCGCAGCAGGGAACAACACCCCAGCATCTCCGGGGGAGGGTGTTCCTGCAAAACTTACACCAAAGCCTGCAGCCAAACAACACCCCTCCAAGAATCCCAAAACCCCACCTTCCGACAATGAGGCCAAACCTGCTTCTGCTTCCCCCAAGATTATTTCCCCTAAACTGCCTGCCAAGGCTTCAAAACCCATTCCCTTAACGATTGAGTCCAAGACCAATGCAGCTGGAAAAGGTCCTCTCAGAAATGGCGTCTCCAAAAGTGTGGGAGGGGGTAAGTCCCCCAGGTTGAATTCCAGCTTGGACTGTGGCACAAAGACATCTTGCTTCAAGGCGGGTAGCGTTAGCTTTTCTCTTACTGCCTCCTCTTGCTCTTCGTCAGAGGGCTCTTCGGACTCATCTTGCAGTCTTGCTGCAAAGAAAAAGGCAGCTTCGTTGGAGCTCTATGCACAAAGAAAACTCAAAATCGCATCCTATGGAAGAAAGCAGAGCTCACCAAAGCTGGTAAAAGTGGCTCCAGATGACATTCCCATGCCACCTCCTCCCGAAGAAGCCAAGAAGAGATGTGGGTGGATTACTTCTCAAAGTGGTATGGATCTTGTAGAACCTTTTAACTCTTTGACTTTGTTCTTTGATGCTTTACGCCGCAAAAAGGGAAGAGAATTTTGGGTGTAATTTGAAAAGGCGTTTCTTCTCATCAACATATATCAGGTGCTTTGACTGATGCTGAAATGTGCTAGGCACTCTCTTTTCATTAGTATCCTTCTTTTCTTGATCACCAAGGTGTTTGCTTGAGCTGTACACTGATTCTGAAATGTGCCAGGCACCCTCATTTCATTAGTATCTTTCTTTTCTTGATCACCAAGGTGCTTGGTTGAGCTGAACTCAATGTTTTTTACCCTTTAATTTAGTTATATAATGTTATCAACTCTGTGTAGAAAATCCTCCCTTCTTTTTAGTTTTAGTTCTATTGCATGTTTTTAATGCCTATTGAATGGTGTCCATTAAACTCTTTCTTTTAGTGTACTCTGTACCTTTGTCATACGCTCTCTTATTTTCCCTTTCCTGCATTTTGTTATCCAGTGCCGCCCTGAAGGCCTGCTGATATTCCTCTGTTAAGAGGATGTGTCCTTTAGATTGCGGCTTACTTTGGTTGACCACGGTGTGCTCATCATGTGATTTCTATTCCAATATGACCTCAAGGGCGTTGCACATAGAATAAGGAAATTCAGGATTGTATAAAAAGGGATGCTCTGTTAACCAGAATTTTAGGTGTGTGTTGGTGAAATGTTCTCAGTGCCCTCATTTTATTGGTATCTTTTCCTGATCACTAAAGTTCTTGATTGAGCTGTATGGGGTATTGCTAAAGGAAATATGGGCATATTTCAAAGTCTCAACTAGGCTTCAGATTAAATTTTGCATTCTCTGCTAAGGGACGATGTTTGTGATTGTTTCTTCTAGTTGATTTTAGTCCTTGATAAGTGATTTTTGTCCTTGACAAGTGATCTATTTGATTAATGCGCATATTTTTGATGCCTCCAAGCTGTTTTACTTTGTAGGTTTTAGCCTTCCATGCTATGCCTTCTAGCTGTTGTCTCTTTCTTTGGAAATCGTATGGATCGGACCCTTAGATTCACGTAGTCTGATTTCTTAGCTGTTCTTCAAGAATATGAATTTATTTATTTTTCAGAAACAAAACTTATTCTAGAGGCGGGATGTCAGTGTGTAGCATGGTTATGTATTCCTTATGTGTAAAAATTAACTTTGGGTAGATGTAGTGAAATACTATTTTAGCTATTGCCGAGACTTTTTTTTTTTAATCAAAACTTGTATACATTGCTTTTTTCGTTCTTACAAGAGTAAGTAGCTTCTTATGTGCTATTGAACAGTGTTTCTCAAATGATATTTGTGTAGTATATTACCAATCATTTACTGTCAATAAAAAAATCTGCTTCACATATTCTATCAACGATTGGTGTAACTGCTAGATGTTCTGTGATGAAGGTTTTCAGAACTGCCTGTATTTTGGTTGCATGCAAATGTTATTTCCCATCATTTGGTATGGTTGCCTTTGATGTATCTGAAAAAAATTTAAGAATATAAATTAATGTTCTGGCTACGGGATGTTGTTCTAAGGTTTATATAAAATCCCATTGTTTGGTGTTGTTGCCCTGTGATGCCTGTGATAGCAATTTAAGAGTATGAACTAATGTTTTTTGTATGGGAGCTCATTTGAAGATTTATTTATGCATGTGGGAGACTTTGTTTTGCTCTTGTATCAAATTTTTATTGTCTGCTGGTGTTGAGGATGCATGATGTTTGAAATTTAAAAAAAAACAAAATTTAAGAGGTTAATTGTCGTTTATGGCTCTCAGGGTGCATTATTTAACATAAACATAAATTGTGCATTTTAACATGACTGTTAAATTGTTAATCATTGATATCACACTATAAATTTTTTTGAACTGGAATGTATATTACATGTCTTCATAGGAGAGGTCCATCCTGTGCCTGTCTTTTTGTATTATAACAATTGTTTTATAGATCACTTTCATGCAACATTTGATTTCAACTTGTTATGCCTGACGGTTCCCACAATTTTATTGGTGGCATCTGTCACCAAACGTTTTGACTTTTAAATGTTGCATTCTAGTTTTAATTTGATTTCCAGTGTTGTTATTCTCTAGATGCTTTTAGCAAGTTCAATGTTATTGTTTACATGCGTCTGGGGCTACCTTTACAGTTTCTCATTTAACTTCTGATTTAATGAGTTTTCACAACTCTCGGATTCTTTGGTTGCTTTAAGAATACTCAGGCCTTGGATGTTTGGTAGGGTATTTGTTTTCTTCTTATAACGTGTTCAAGTAGGATTATGACACACTCCTTAAAAACTCTGGTGTGTGCAGATCCAGTTTATGTTGCTTTTCACGATGAAGAATGGGGTGTACCGGTTCATGACGATAGGTAAGTTTTCTAAGTTCTTTGTTCAACTTATTAGCTACTTTTATTGAGAATTTCTATTAAATCTTTGTGCTGTTTCCTCGTGATTCTTATTCAAGCATCCTTTCACAATGCAGGAAACTATTTGAGCTACTTGTCCTATCTGGCGCGTTGGCAGAACTCAGCTGGCCAGCTATACTCAGCAAGCGGGACGCTTACAGGTAGTGTAGATTTCCACTATTGAATTCATAGCCTTTCATGATCTGTCTCTTGGTCAGAAAGTATGTTAAAATGGCATATATTTGAACTCCGATACACAGTAAAACAAGGCATTATAAAGAAATATGGATAGTGCATGTGCTAAACAATATATATTTAAAGGGAAAATCTAGTATGAGCTTGTAAGTTTTACATAACAGCTTTGGCTATATGATTTACACAACTTGCGAGAATAGTAATGAATAAAGGGAGGAAAAAGCCCCAGATTTTTCAGCAAAGATGTATGTTTGGCCTTTCTCCAAAATAATGCACATAAACATGTTATATTACGTGGTCTAAAAATAGTGGAAGTATAATAAACGTTTTTCAAAAATAGAGAGAGCATTTTGTTTGTTATGGCCTGCCTTGAAATTTGAACTACAAGGCGAAGTTGAAAATTGTCATTTTGTTGGTTTAGAGGTTGTTTATTTAATCAGTGGTACAAAACTCGTGACTCTTTGCAAATTCTTTGCAGGGAAGTGTTTTCGGGGTTTGATCCTGTTATTGTGGCAAATTATGATGAGAAGAAAATAAAATCTCTGAAGTCAAACAACAACATAATGTTCTATGAAGGGAAACTTCGTGGTATTGTGGATAATGCTAAAAACATCCTTAAGGTATGATTAGGTTATCCAATTCAATCATATAAATTTGTTTTCAATTGTAATCAGATTTTATGAAGAAATATTGGAGTTTTGAGCTGGATAAACTGACTGTTTGTGTTTTAAATGTATTCAGATTATTGAGGAGTGTGGATCATTTGATAACTATTGTTGGAATTTTGTTAATCATAAGCCAATTGTCAATAAATATAGATACCCCAGACAAGTTCCAGTGAAAATTCCCAAGGCAGAAGTAATCAGTAAGGATCTGGTGAAAAGGGGGTTCCGATTTGTTGGGCCTACAATCATGTATTCTTTCTTACAGGTGACTGGAATGACAAATGATCATCTTGTGAACTGTTTTAGATATGAGGAGTGCAACATGCTTTTCAACGAGCTGCAATCAGGGTATCACAAGAAAGATCATGTCAATGAGACTAGTGAAAAAGAAGTTGAAATATTGGTCACGTCAATTGAAAATACAACCCCCTTCCAAGATTCTCATGAGGTGGCTTGAGTTGATTGTCATGTACTTGTACTCTGGGTTCTGTTTTTCATTTGAACTATGCAAAAATAAACCTTTTGTACTCAATGTTGACATTTTATGGAGTAGGAAGAAAGGGGGCACATCCTGAAAACATTCTGATCACTGGCCACAAGGGGAGACCTACAGAGTTGCAATTGGAAAAAAATTGAAAATGAAAAATCCACATTAATTTTCTTTGCAAATGCTGGTTAGCTGAGCAGCAATGCATGTCACTTGATTTGGCTGTATTAATCTTGGAGTTCCTGAGAGGGCTATGTTAAGAGTTGTGGATTGTACAAAGGCATTTGTACTTGTGGACAGGTGTTCTGTGTATGACACAAATGTTCTAGCTCCTTGGCTGCGGGCAATAGTATATTCTAATGAAGAGTTGTATAGAAGTGAAGCTGTTATACATTTTGTAGATAAACTTCAAAATGAAAAAGGTGCTTTTAGAAATCGTTTTTTTGCTGTTACAGTTTGGATGTTGAATGAGAACACATTACTTGCATTCAATTGTACGATTAACTGGTTGGGATAGAATGTGTACAACATTTTGAAATTTGGATTCATGGGGTGTTAAACTAATGATGAACAACATAGTATAACAGGTTTGAATGTTTAACGGTTTAGTTAACTTATAGCGGCTGGATGATGTATAAAGTAATAAAACAAGCTGTTGCCTGCCATACTTGCGAAAATGTAGGATGCATCAATACTGTATAATGCAATTTTACCATCTCAAACAATCTTCAGGCCATTCCCAAATGCTATAAAGCATGCAGTTTTCCATTTTTGATAAGTATGGCTGCCTGCTGGTGTTCTAAATGGCAACTTGAATGATGCACGGGTAAAGGGGAGAGCATATGCATTTGTATAAGTTGTGTATAGCATTGACAGCTTGAGTTTGTCCTCGTTCTATATTTTGAAGTCATGGAAGTTCGCAGTTATATTTTTTCAATTTGAAGCATGTTAAACGAAGTGCTGGCAGATCACTAGTATTAGGAGTAATGCAGAATGTTTTGCACTATTGTGTCAAATTTATGTGGCGTTACTTCATTGGTAATTCTTAGCTTTCATTCAGACTAACGATGGGAATCTCTATGATGAAACGACAGAGATAAAAAGAAGCCAATATTAACGTATAGATGACATCCCACAACTACAGCATAAAATCACGGGTAAAAATTATAATGCTATAAAGGCACAATGGCATCATCTCCAGAGAAAAGCAAAACATGGTTTCCACTTTTTGGTTTGGTGGTTAAGAGTCTGAGATGGGTCCCCTCTTAATTTGAGCTTTACCTGGTTTGGTGATCCTTCTCGGGCAAAGCTTTGAACTGGAGTCTCCTAACAAGCTTTGAGGTAAATGGAGATCATTGTCTTAGCATCCAATATTATTAAGATAGTCTGCATGGTTGGGCTGATTGTGAGATACAGGGCGTTGTCAACCGAAAGGCTAAGGGTCTACTTTAGCGGGCCGAGAACTACATAATTACCTCAGGGTAAAAAGTTCACCCCCTCGTAAGAACTTTAAAAAATAGTTTCATATTCTTTGTGAGATACAAGGCGTTTCCGAGCAAAAGGCTAAGAATCTAATTTAGCAGGCTGAGAACTACTTAATTACCCCAGGGTAAAAGCTTCCTCCCTCATAGGAACTTTGAAAAAATAGTTTTATCTTCTTTGTATGGTAAATGGTTGGAAGCACTTTTTGCCAGCACTTGTAGACGACACAATGGAAACAGAGAAGCACTATAATGTTTCATAGGAGTACTCATAGATCTTTGCCAGTGATAGGAATGAAAAGAGTTTGTAACTACCACCTTCAAATGCCTCTAAATATATGCCATACTACTTAAGTCGGATACACACCGCCATACTACTACAAGTAGGATCCACTTTTTTGTGTCTGGGAATTACTTCTATGACACTCTAAAATCCTCATTCTAAGATTCTAAAATCCTCATTCATTACATAAGAGTTTGTAACTTGCACCATCACATTTGTCTTTCATTATATAAGAGTTTGCAACTTGCACCATCACATTTATCATCCTGCTTCACAACAAATTGTGTACAGCAATTTGGTCACTGCTGTCTGTATCTTTATCCTTGTTAGGGAAAAAAAAACCGAATAATTTGATTGTGAACATCAATTTGGTCATTGTTGTCTATTCAAGAGTATGTGTCTTTATCTTTGTTAGGAAATAAAAAACTTCATACTTCTTTATCAAATTGAATTGTATTGTCCATTTGAGTGCAAATGTCCTTTTAGAAATAACTAATTGACTTTTTGGCCGCTGCAAATTGGCCCCAGTGCTGTCTGTTTGAGTGCATATTTCCTTTTAAGAAAGAATGAACTCAATTTTTTGGGGCTCTCTTTTCATCTTAGATGTTTTGGGTATATGAATGAGATTGAAATGATGGTCCAGTACATGAATTTGGCATTGTTCTGTAACACGTTTATATCGATTTGCACATTGGATTTAGTGAGGGATTCCGCTCAGAAAGTCGATTGATGGCTACAGTTACGTGTTTCTTTGCATAAAACAGATTCTGATATCGATGCATCGGAATATATTGACAAATGCTTTTATTGAGTGCTTCCATTCTTGAGCAAGCGTCTAGTTGTTATCGATGCAACAGGTAACACGATTTTTTGATCCAAATAAACAGGTAACAAGTGAGGGATTCCTCTTTAAAATTCAATTGATTGAAGGATTAAATTCAGTTATATATCCAAAGTTGAAGATAAGTGCGGTCACTCCATTTACAAAATGTTATGATTTTTTGTTCCTCCCCAGGCAAATGTTAAGTGGGTTGCCTTGTAATTATAATTAAAAATATAAGGAGGACAAATAAAGCTTGTTATAGAACCTAAGATTCTATTGGTGATGATATTCTCACACTTGGTGTCAATGTTGAAGATTGTTCCGACAAAAAAGTTCTTAAGACAATTTAGAATAATGGATTTTAAGATTCATTGTGTAAAATGAAACAATTTTCAAAAAAACAATCTTGTATCATCTTATAATGTTAGTAAGTTATTGTAATATGTATATAGATTTCAGTTAAATTGTAATACAAATTTCCAACATTTAATTAGGTTAAATAACATGTGTAAAATAGTAATAAATTTTAAATCTAGACAGAGGGGTGATATGTAAGGTTAGGAGGCGTAATTTGAATATCGAGGGATCTAGGGATAATTATAAGGTGAAAACATGCATCTAGATGTGACATAGCGCTGATCCATAACATTTGTGTCGAATAGAAAACTTTGTTCTGAGCGTTTTCACTCATGACAATGTAGGAGTGACATATATGCTCAAAAGTTTTTGATGATTGCATTCCACTAGTTTCACTCTTCAAAAACCTCGTTTACATTCACACACTTTCACTTTGATCCCTTGCAAAACAAAATTTCTTGTCCTTATTGAGCAACAATAGCTAAAGTATTGGTCTAGGATCTCTATTGGGTCCAAAATTAAACTCAACTATTTCTTCATTTGTCAACGCTGATCTATTCTCCCGTATGGTGCACTAAGAATTGTATTTGGGCCATCTAATTGGTCGTCAATATTATGACCTTTGCTCTCTCTAAAGTATGCAGGGGCATTTGTTGTACGAGGAAATCTATTTTTATGATAGAAGGGAGGGGGATCCTTATATGCCCCCAAGTATTCCAAGAGGGACCCGTCATTATAAAATTCATGTAATGTCCAAATTTCTAGGGAAACGTTATCATCTATGTATTCAAGATGTACTAATTGTAGTGTGCGTGCTCAAGTCTTGATTTAGAGAAAGGTGTATGAATAGTAGCTTTCTTAATTTTAATTTTGTATTTTGGTATTGAATCATATTTATATCCAAAGCCTTGTCATCCTATGAAAGTAGATATAGAAATGGAATTGATGATGCTTGTGTATGTTTTCCTAATCCATGCCCTGTATATCCTATATTTTGTAGATATTTTCGACAAAAATTGTATTATTGTAAATTTGTTGTTGTTAATGGAAGAGTAGGTGAAATAGATATTGGTGTTGGTATATCATTGTGTTGAGTAGAATGTCCATATTATTGAGAGAGACTCTGCATATGCGGTATGTAATGACCCATGGGTTGAGTCATTTCACAATACACGAAAGGTCCTTGATTTAAAGTGCACGCGCACACACGCACATATCCTTGATAGTTAAATTTGAGACATGCATATCTTGTTAGTCTATTGATCATCCATGCACTAGTCCCAACATTTATTCTTTCTACGCCAACGTATCACGTGAGTTGTGCTCATGCACTCACTCGAGGCATAAAGAGAGGGAATCGAGAATGGTCGGGTTTAGTTGGCAATGGTAACAAACACTATCTCATGTAGTGTCTTGCGCGTGCGTGAGTACCAAGGGATAACCTTATACTACCTTAGCAACACATGACATCAAGCAACTGTGTAAATGAACAATATAGAAACTCTACATTTATCTAAGTATCCGTCCATTCAATAAGTAATACATCGTTACATATATTAGCGTTATTATTTTATGCATGTCAAGAACACTCTATAGCCATAAACAAACATACCAACAAAAACAATAGCCTTGTTCACTACTTTGCTAAACATGATCACATGGATTACAATGTGTTCAAAGGCACTTAACAATATTATAAGAAATCTAGCTAACCCTCTCCTCACTTAGACAACATTTCTCTTCTTCCCCAGACTCTATCAACGATTTGGTAGCATTTCCTTTTTTGATTCTTCTTCTCTTCCTTAGGTGCCTGCATTTTATAGGGTTTTCCACAACGCTACATGTCCTTAGGGAGCTCAACTGCCACCAATTATCAGCGAATGCGAGTATTATCCACTTGGTAGTTAATGCTATGCGCTGTTCAAGGTTAGCTACCTCGCTGTTTGCTGTCGCTTCTCATATGCCTGTCAGAAGCCAACTGCTTAATAATAATTCCTCCATTTGTATGCAAATCATGTTGACTTGGACATCCTTGAAAATGACACAATCACTTCTACAATTTTTTTGATTGCATTATTGGGCACATGCATATGGACTATTACAATAGTGTGTGCCATGCTTCCTTGCTATGTCGGTCGAACGCATGCACATGGATTGGTTCAGTTGGCGAGTGCCATGCCCTACTTCCCTGACAGTAGTCTCTAGACAACTCTGGGGTCAACAATATATAAACTAGAAGGTACTGCATTCATCTCATGGATCCATGGTCTTGCCAAAAGAATAGTATAGTTAAGGTCATTAGGCATAACCTGACATACTGTAGCTATTGTTCTAGGAGCTATAATTAAATTCAAAGTAGTTTGTCCTAATACTTTCCAAGGATGTTGTCAAATCCACAAATGTTCATGTCTAAATAGGTGAGATCCTTTGCCTCTAGACTAAGCAAATTTAGAAAAGAAATATTAAAAATATTCAAACCTGATCACCAAGACCCATTTGACTATCTTATTGAGAATATGCACTTGAATATATAACGATATTTGTTCATCAATAATATGTTTAGGAGGCAAGTCCTCTTTCTCAAAAGAGATACTTTCTTCAGTCCATTGTATTTTATTAATGGTAGAGGCAATATACGGTGGCTTTACATGATTTGGAAAAGTTATGTCATAGAACTTTGCATAAAGAATATCCTTATAAACAAGTGTCTTATGGAGCAATTCTAACATAGGAATTTTAGTTGGGATGCTATGAAGTTGTTCAATGAGATCATACCCTATGGTTTGATTGATTGGCATTGTGGAAGGTGGAGGAAGGTAAAAACACACTCTAATGACCTCTATGTTGTGCTACATGATTTGTCACCTTACCCATTCGTGTTGTAACAACGTGGACCACAAAATCCAATATAATCATAGGGTGAATAATGGAAGCACGATGGTAGCTTTTATTAGTATGAAATCTAGGGGGAGGAAAAAATGAGTCATACATGCTCTTTGGTGTCTAGTAATGATCAAAATTATTTTAGATTGAATATTTAAACATTGTGAGTTATGAATGAAGGCTAGAGATTTTGTATAAATAATTTTAGCCTCATTATTGTACAAGGATTTGATATATGGAATTACATAGTTGTTAAAGATATTGCATATTTAAAGAAAATAACATGTAATGATTACAATTATAGCTTGAGCTGAAAAATAGAAATTATGTACATCTATTATAGCCATGGGTAATTTGTGAATAAAGAAAAATTAAACATTATGTCTAAAATTCAAATTTATATACAAAAATATAAAACCCTAAATAAAAGGATGAAACTCCAAGGGAAACCTAGGGATTGATGTGGTCACTATATAAACGAGCTCACTAATATGTTTTACCTTATTTATTTATGTGATATAATAAGTATAAATTTGAAGTCTTTCAGATTATATGAAATATAAAAGTAAACACACTTTTGAATGTAAGTCAAAATATGATTTGAACAATTACACTTGTTATAAATAAAAATGATATAAGAAAATAACAAAATTAATGTTTTAATATACTATGCAGGTCTGAGACTAAATGTAGGTGGCAGGTATGACAGTAAACTAGATCAAGAGTCAATTTGATCAAGAACTGAGTCTTTAAGAGTGGTTGGATGGAATTGTTAGCGTTTGGACAATATTGAATAATGCTAGAATTTGTAAGCTAACATTCATATGAGTGAATTTTAATTCTCTATTTTCACACAAGATGTTACACTTGCTTGTAATTTGTTTCAATGTGTAATTTAGGGCTTCACTATGCACACAATTCTAGAAACATGTCTCTTCTTTGAAACCTTATGTCCAATTTCGATAATAGGTTTTGGCCTACAAAATGGGAAGAATGGTGGGATGAGTTGACCCCAACCACTTCCTACTGAATGGTTGAGTACTGCTTACATATCCAATACTTCGAAGAGGGAAGTAAAACCACATGTAATTTCTTTATTTGGTGTATGTGTGCAACAATACTCCTTAAATTTATGCAACATGTAATTTAGATTTAAACACTTAGAAAATGACAACTTTAACTTAGGATTTAATGTGCGTTAGACTTGTCTATGACTTTCTCCTTGTGACTGATGGATGAATTGGAAATAAATGGGTAGTCCCTTTGAATGTGCAAGTGATTTCATGTGAGTGTTATATGCTTGCTTGAAAATGCTATATAGGGAATAGGCTTAAATCTATATGAGACTATTTGGGTAGTTTCTCATGCCATCGACATGCGAAATGTATGTGCCAACCCATAAGAAGGTTTTGAATCTAAAAAAATATTATTGCTTAACATGGGATGAGTTCGTCAAGTTTCAATGAATCTGAAATTTTGGAACAGTTTGAGTTTGATGGCTTCATCTGAGAGACATGAATACTGATCAAATGATCTAGAAATAGTATGAATATGATTTTGAACAAGTTAGACAAAAGATAGGGAATTCCTAAGGGTGACTAATAGAAAATTGAGAAGGTTGGACCCATGTAAATCATGTGGATGTGAGAAAAGGGTGAGTAAGATCCATATATGTATGCACAAGTCATGTAAAGTGAATGTAGGTTATTATTGACATTTACAAGTGTCTAATACTAGATTTTACTATATAAAAATATCAAAAAATTATAGGTAATGAAACTCAATATTTATATATACAATGATACATCATTTGGATTTCATAATCAATTGGGACTTTGAATATAAAATGCTTCCCAAACTAAATTTAATTAAAGGAACAAAGATGATATACTATACAAAGGGAAAATGCAAAATTATTACATACAAATAAAAATATTTCACAATTATTAGCATTAAAAACAATATCTTTAACTAAAAAGGATAACCAATAATAATTCATATTTCTGATTTTAATAAGAATATTCATTTAATTCCAATCATATTCTTAAAGAATATAAGGTTAACTAATAAAATCTTAGGTGTATTTTACAATGAAAATTTGAGTGATCGTTGTGAAATGTGATAGTGTGAGATGTTAATAAAAATGGTTGATCTTAAATTTGATTTCCATTTTACCATTAGACAATAATTTTTCTTCTTGTTTGGAGAAGGCGATCAAAACATTGTGATATCTCAGGCATATCGTTGAGTTTGGATCCCTTTTTTTGGGTGTATTTTTTCAAGGCCAACATAGTGGTATAACTAAATTGAGGCCATTTATTACTCGTCAACAATCATTATTAAATGTGCAAGTCTTCAATTAAAAAATTTATGTAGCAAATCTAAAATAAGTGATGTACGAGAAGGTGGAGAAGAAATTGAGAAGTTTGCTTTGCTAGAGTTTGCATGTCAGTTTTGTGTTGTGTTAGCATGTCCCACCTTGTTGTCATACCACCTCTGCAATCCTTCCAAGATTAAGATCACATTTATTACACTTCATTCTCCACCATTTGGGAGTTTTTTTTCTTTAAATGGTTCTCAACCAATTTGTCACAACCATTTTTTTTGACATTAGGAATGATGGTGTCAAAATGAGCTTGAATGTTCATCCCAAAGGTTTATGATGAGGTATAGATTCTGATAATCCTCCTTAACCTAATGTTTGGTTACAAGTATATGTTGAAAATGTGTGTAGATGGTATGAAAATAATTTTCTTATTGCTTACTATGTTAGGGCATACCCACTCAGAGGACTCTCTCAATGCTTGGATTCAACACCAATGGGAACCTTTGGGTTTTTAGGTTACTGGTGTTTGTAACTTTACCAAGGGTTTTTACCTCTGATCTCCTTTAAGAAGCCCTCTCAATTCTATGCCCTCATTTCTAGGTCAAGCCATTAGTTCTTAAGGAATAACTTCATGATTGTGTCCCCTTGGACCCATAATTTCAAAGTGTCTAAATAGACATCCTTAAGGTGCATCTCTGGTTGAGCTTCCAGGAATTTTGCTTCCTCTATGGGATTTATTTGACTAGATTTTCACACCCATAGGGTGGGTGCTTTCTCATGAGGTTGATAAATTATACTCTACATGCCCTAAGAAGTGTGTTTGTGTCAAAGTTAATTTGAAAAAGGAAATTGAAGTGTCCATTGATATTCAAGTAGGGATGGAATACTTCTTGTATAAGGTCGCCTAATTCAATCTCCCAAACACATGCTTTAGATGTTAGGATCCTGACCATAGGATTTGAAATTGTCTCCTTATGGTTTTATCAAATCCATCCACCAAGCATGCACTACTTGTAAATAAAAAGGTGGTAAAAAATATCGATGACTAGACTACAATGGCTAAAATAGCTTCCGAAAACAAGAATCTTAAGACAACCTTCATTCACCCCGTTATCAAACCCCACCAAGAGGAAAAGAAGGATAAATTTAACCCCCTACTATTAGTCCTCCCTAGTCTCATAGTGATCTTGTAGCCTCTTAGATCAAAGTTTCTCAAGTTAATAATTTATCGTAAAGTTATTCTCATGTTTGGAAACCCCCTATAATTTATAATAGAAATTAGAGTGATCATTTTGAAGTGTGATAGTGTGAGATGTTAATAAAATGGTTGATCTTAAATTTAATGTCCATTTAACCATCATACAATAGTTTTTATTCTTGTTTGGAGGTGATCAAAAAATCATGATATCTTAGGCATATGGTTGAGTTTGCATCCCCTTTTAAGTAGATTTTTTTGAGGCCAACGTAGTGGTACAATTAAATTGAGGCCATTTATTACTTGTCAACCATCATTAATAAATGTGCAACTATTTCATTAAAAATATTATGTAATAAATCTAAAATAAGTGACCTATGAGAAGGTGGAGAGAAACTTGAGAAGCTTTCTCTGCTAGGTTTTCATGTCTGTCATGTGTTGTGTTAGCATGTCCCACCTTATTGTTGTACTATTTATACGAGACTTCCAAGACTAAACTCCCACTTATTTCAATTTATTGTCCACTATTTGGGTGGATTGTTTTTATTTAAGTGGCTCTCGGCCAATATGTCACAACCATTTTTTATGATATTAATAAGGGTGGCGCTAAAGTTCATCCCAAAGGTTTAAGATGAGGTACATATTTTGATAATCCTCCTTAGCCTGATGTTTGTTTGCAAGTAGATGTTGCTGTTAATGTGTGTAAATGGGATGAAAACAATTATCTAATAGCTCACTATATTAGGCCATATCCCTAAGAGGACTCCCTTAATGCTTGGATTTGACACCATTAGGAACCTTTGGGTTTTTAGGTTACTGGTGTTTGTAAAATTATATTTTTCCTATTCTTATTTAAGGAGCCCTCTCAAGTCTAGGCCCTACTTTCTAGGTTAAGCTACTAGTTCTTAAGGAATAACCTCATGATTTTATCCCCTTAAGCCATAATTTCAAAGTGTTTGAATAGACCTCCTTTAAGGTGCCTATTTAGGTTGAGCTTCTAGGTCTCACTTCCTATATGGGCATTCCTTGACTAGATTTTCAAACCCATATGGCACATGCTTTCTCATAAGGTTGATAAATTATACTCTACATGCCGTAATAAGCATGTTTGTGTTAATGTTGATTTGAAAAAGGAAAATAAAGATCCCATTGATATTCAAGTAGTGATGAAACACTTCTTGCATAAGGTCACCTAATTCAATCTCCCAAGCACATGTTTTATATGTTAGTATCCCAACCATAAGATTTCTGATTGTGTCCTTATGGTTTTATCAAAGCCATTCATCGAGCATGCACCACCTGTAAATAAAAAGGTGTCCAAAAATATTAATGTCTAGACTACATTGGATGAGAAAAAAATAGCTGTGGGAAACAAGAATATTAAGACAACCTTCATTCCCCCCATTATCAAACCCCACTAAGAGGAAAAGAAGGATAAAGATAACCCCACACTTTTTAGTCCTCCCCAGTTTCATAGTGATCTCATGGCCTCTCAGAGCAAATTTTCTCAAGTTGATCATTTACCATAAAGTTCTTCTCATGCTAGGACAACCTCTATAAATAGTCCTACCCTGTGACGATCATGTAGTCCAACTCATGGCAACAATGACTCTCTTCGGGAATCAAATGGGGCTAAACACTGCTCCATTTCACTTGGGGATTTTATTTTTCTGAACCAACAATCATTATCGGGAAACTATTGTAAAACACTTGGTTTAGAATATGATATAAATGATGGCTCAGGATATTTATTCATGGACAATTCTTCCCAATGAATTTACTCTCTTTGAATGTTCAAGGTCTCATAGATTCACTGTGTAAATTATCCATGTGTATTGGTCATCAATGGATGGTGTTCTATATTTCATTTGTTTACAATAAGTTACTATTTGAGGATTTATTTTGCAATCTTATTTGAGGAGTATATGGTTTGATGCATATTAATTTTTTTGAATTTGCATGAAGATGGATGTGGTGGCACCAATATTTTGCTTTCACCAAAATTTACCCCTTAACTAATGTCTTGGGAGAATATCCATCATATTGAGTTATTTGGGTATTACTTGACATCAGACGATAATTCCTTAGGGATTCTCAATATTTACACCCCAAATGATGGACCTAAAAAAATGATGTTATGGAGATGGCTTGTTAACAATATACCCCTTTCCACCTAACTAATTTGTGGAGATTTTAACATGATCGAGAGGTCGGAGGACAAAACTAGTGCCCTTCCAATGAAATGGTGTGTGGGAGAATGTAAAGTGTGGTATTATTTTAAACACCAGTGGGGCTCAGTGGGTCCACTCCTCCAATGAAATGCATTAAGTAATATGCCATGGTTTAATTGGTACAATTACCAAGTCAACGTTGATAGGGTACTCAAATGGTTAGACCATGTCATCCTTTCCAAGTAAAATGTGCTCTCCTTCTCACTTTATGATGGGAAAGTTTTCATAGTCCATCTATAAATTATCATTTCTGATCATAATCCAATCACTTTTAGAGTGGAGTAGGGTGGTGGTCATCTTGTCCATGTAACAAATTATTTCTGAACATGTTCCTTCTTATCCATGAGGGAAATATCTAACTCATCACTAGAGTGTGGGATTTGGATCCACATTTTCCATATGCTACCAAATATATTAAAAGGTGGAATGAGGTGATCAAATGTACCACCACATTCCTTTTCCATTGTGGCAAGCATATTTTATGTGTTTGGAAGTGGGATAATGCAACTATCATCAAGGAATACCAAAGGTATTTCTCCATTCGTGAGCAAAACCCTTTTGACTTGCACCTGTAAGCTATGGATACTTATCTTAAGCACAAGATAAAAAAGATGATAGCTGTATGACCAGAGGGGCATAAATTAGGGCCCATTTGCATTGGCTTAAGATTGAGGACCATGTATCAAACTATTTATTCAAGTCTCTTAGGGTCAAACAATCCAATGAAAAAATCAAAGCTATCAAGCTTTCTCATAAGCACCTCACCAATCTACCAAACATTTCCTTAGATTTATTGGACCATTATAAATTGGTGTTTCAAGCCCAAGAAGATTCATTGGAAAGATCACAAGCTTTATAAGAATGTTTGTATGTGGTGCCACATAAAATAATCCTTTCAAAACAAAAACACTGTGATGCTCCTCTTTCTTTTGATGACCTCTTTCACAAAGTGCATTGCATGACCAATGACAAAACACCCAGGATCGATGGCTTTCCTTGTGAATTATTTAAAGCTATGTAGAAATTCGTAGGTGTATGCATCATAATTTACTCACCTACTTTGGCTTGCTAATTCTATCTAATGATCATCTATTTCATCTAATTTTGTCTAGTCTATCCTTACTAATCCTCTTAGTCATTATTCTAACACCCCTTTCATTATTCATGTCCATATACTAACCTTATATCATCCCACAAATCAATTAATTTTTCTAATCCAATATCATTTGTCACCTAACCCAACTTATCCATTATATGGGAATTTAAAATTCCCATATCCCACCGACCTACCTACTCCTACGCCTTCCTACAAGCCTACCCCTATTCCTAACACTAATCTCAACGTCCCTCTAATTATCATCAAGCCCCATATTAGATTCTAGAATTCTTCAATTCTAGAATCTCCACCATTATATCCCTCCTCTCTAGAATCCTTTAATTCTAAAGACTTTTAGGGAATTTTTAATTCTCTAATAATTACCTCCTCTTCCTCTATAAAAACTAGCCAATCCTCCATTGAGGACGAAGGAACGAGTATAAAATCCATGAGAGTCAATCCATGTAATCCATTTGTCAAGAGTCAAGCCAATATAAGATGCCCATAAGCATTTAATATTTCTTTTGTTTAATCTGATTTGGAGCATAGCTTTAGGTTATGCTGCTGATGTGAAAGTTTAATTTATTTGCATTATAATTCTATTGGCTCTAAATTTTGAGGTATATTGGTGTTTTGAGTAGTTTTTGATATAATTGTGTATCCAAATATCATTGCTCAAAATTTCCATCTTACATTTGGGCGGCAATAGTGGCACCCTCCATTTGGACTAACCTTGTGTGCTTGGAGTGCTTGATATTTTCCTTGTAGGTTATATTGAAGATGGATCATGGCTCAAAATTTCAAAAATATCACATTCCAAGTGAAAAGCATTTTGCTTTGCAAGAAGTGATTTTGCACTCACGAATTTGACCTTGATAGTCATGATTTGCCCCCCAATCATAATAGCTAACCATTAACCACTAGGATACTTGGATTTTTTGTTTTTGTTAGTAAAAATTGCTTCTTGATTATTACAACTTTGTATTACATCTACAATTTTGATTCTAATAGTTGCGATTTTGCTTTAGTTCAAAAACTATCTTTTATCAAGTTATTAAACATTATAATCTTGTTTATTTTGGCATTATTACTCTCTATCTAATCTAATTTGTTGTAGGAAATAGACAAGGATTATATCAAATTGAAATCATAAAATCCTAAATTTCTAGGCACAATCACTTCTAGGTATTTGTAATTTTGATTTAAAGTTGCAATTTTGACACTTTGAGTAGCGATTTTAATGGTGGTAACTTTATAAAGTGTTAAATATATAATATATAATATATTCTATCTATGCATATCACTTATTGATTGTAGATATTGGCCTCTCTTTTTAATGTCTATTTTACGTGACTAAATTAGAAATTCAATATAAAAGCAAAACAACAACTCTCTAGTTGTGATTTTGAAATGGACTAATTTTAATCTTGTTTCAATCATATAGACCATTGTAGCTTTCATAATTTGATAAGATAATTACTAAACATTGCTTAAAGGACATTTAGTTGTTGTAGATTTGTAAATATAAAGTTTTTTGTATAGTTTTAAAAATTACTTGTAGTAAGTTTTGGTTTTGCTTTAGCAGTAGTGATGTTAACACTAATAGTTGTGATTTTGACAAATATAATTTATATAATCTTTCTCTTCTTGTACTTAATAATTCTCAATACTAATTACCACAATTTGTTTAAACAACACACGGTTATATTTTCATCAGATTTATCATAGTAAAATAATCAATTTTCTTAAGCTTATCAATATCACTTCTGTCTGTCTATGATTTTGCTTTGTAGTCACAATTTTGTAAAAGCTATAAGCAATTTTGAATTAACTAACCACATGGTTACCGTGAAATTTTGCTATGCTATTTTACAAAATCACTCGTCTATAACTATGATTTTAACTTCTTATAAGCGATTTTGATCTAACATCGACTATGTCATTTTTTATGGTGACTGTGTATAAGTGATTTGGTCTTCTATAGTAATGATTTTGCTCTCTGTTTATCTTCAAAATTGTCTTTTATGTTGAATTTTGAGTCATTCCAAGCATCCTTTAAACCTCAAATTGATTTTGGCCAGGGGCTCTACCCTCAGAACCTGCAAGGAGCTCTGCCCCTTGACCCCACTAGGGGCTTCCTCCCCCAAAGCCCCGCATCATGGGCCCTCATTGAATAGTTATAGCATGTAAATTTGTAACTTATTGATAGTGTTTTAATTGAGGTTATTGGTCTAAAACTAAATTTTTTTTGGGATCTCCACAGGGGAAAATTTATTGGCAACCTTGTTCTACTTGCAATACTTACATCAAACTACTAATGGTGTGATTACACGATGATCAGTCGAATGACACACTAAAAACCACTAACCCATTTATTTTCAAGCCATTAGATGAAGACATGGAATAAAACTTGGTTTTATTATTTTTATCTTCCTTGATTATCTTTTTTTACCACACATATAAACTAATCAGTTAATAAATATTTTTGCTTGCCTAAGTGTCACCCAAGGGCTACAATGGTGTATGTTATCTTCCTTGCATCTTTGTGGCTATTATTGGAGGGTCAAAAACCTCTAATAAGCCCTCCCCATTTTATTTTATATGGTGTAATATGATGTATATTTGATCCCCATGCACTTTCCATTAGTCTTAGGTTTTTGGTGATGCAAATTTCATCACTATGCATTCAACCACACTTCAAGTTCTGGCGAAGCATAAAATTTAGGGACAAATGTCTTTAGGCCAAGTGGGAGACCCCATATATTATCACGAAGGTGATGAGGTAACTCTATGATCCAATCATTAGACATCACCCTATATAAATTTTATACTTACATACCTTGTGTATCTTGAGAATGCCCCTAGAAACCCTGTATAGCTTAGATTAAGACCTTCGATTGTAACAGGCACTTCATTTTTAGGAAAAAAACATCCCTCAAGTTCCCCACCAAGTAAAAATGGGTATAGAGGGCTGGGAACTTCTGTAATGGGGCACAAATCTAGTACCTCTCCCACAAAGTCATAAGGTGGGGCAGGTGTCAAGTAATACTCTTATATTAATTTACTAATTTTAGGTTTATGGCTTGCTTGATTTTATTGTGTGTTATAGAGACCTATATTTTTTTCATCCCTTAAAACACAAAAAATATTAGTAGAACATATCCCCTAGTTCAACTATCATCCACCACTTGGTCTTAACCATAATCATCATCATCCCTTATCCTAGTTAAAACCTCATCATCTTGACTGTGTCTTCATTACATCCCTTTGTCCTAGTTTCATCTAATCCTAGTCATCTTATTTTGACCTAATAACATCCTAATCATACCTTATCCTAACCTTCCATTTTCCCTTATGTCTTAGTCATACCCTAGTCTAGTTTTATCATACCTTGGTCATCCCCCATCACATCTATCGTAACTCTAACCACTTTTACTTCATTTTGTCTTAGCTTGCCTTGGCTATCCCATTTTATCAAATATCATTGCATAATTAATTAATAATCTCTTGATAATTTAATCATTAATCACTAATCATAATTTTTTTTATTTGGCCTTAGTCAAACCCTATCGGTTTTTCTTAACCATCCCTAGTATACTAGTCTAATCCTATCACTTGCCTTAAACATCAGGTTTTACCATCTTCACATAGTCTACACACACCATAGTCATACCTTAGTCTTATCATTTCTTAGTACATCTTATCTTCACATCCCCAATTCTTCTTATCCTAGTTGAAACCCATTACTCACCTCATCTTAGCCAAAACCACATCACTCATCTTGATCTTGTCTCTCCAAATCATCTTATCCTGAGTCTACATTATCACCCATATTATCCCATGCATATACATCCTTAGTATAGACCTATCCAAGTCATAATGTAATCCATCATTACCCTATCGTACTCTTGTTCCATAGTCTAATACCCCGTAAAAGTTTGTAGTATTATATTAATCCACATTAGTAATAACACTTTACCATATTAGGGTCCTCATTATAAGATTGCTTATGTCCAAATCAACTCAAGTTTGAGTCATACACACATCATCCTCCTATCCTATTGACCAATTCATCTCATTCCCTTTGAGTAGATCATCCAAGTCTTGAGCTAGTTTAAATCAAGTCAACCCTATTCAAAATCACTTGTCTTGGTCCAGTCTAGCCCCTTATGGAGTCCTAGAGCTTGTCATAGCTCACTAAGTCAAATCAAGTCTAAACCTTTGAAATTGTAGATCATGTACTAATTTAGACTACTTAATATTGCCTTACCCCATTGAAACATCTCACATCATAATCATGTCAAACATCCAATCAAACTTGACATCAATCCTAAATCAAGTCAATGTCTAAATTTGTGCCACACATCCCATCTTCATCCCTTAATATTTCCATTCAATACCCCAAAAATGCCTATTGGGGATGATAAGTCACCATGTCCATACATTCTCCCAATGAAATCCATGTCTTTCAAAACAAATTTATATGACACCCTAATTGAGAAGTATATCTTTACCAATAAAGATATACTCCTTTTATGACTACTTGAAATGGGTACCTTGATTATTGCATAATTTGACCTCATCTAAATGGCATTGCCTCCAATCTATACCCATTCACGTCCATCTACACCTAGCCTTCATACTCTCCAGTCACATTCAAAACCTCCATCTACTAGTTGTAGTCAGTCACCTCACCCTTCTTATATTAGCAAAGGGAATCCTATATTGGCCACCCCTTCTATTACTAGTTAGACCCCTCAATTATGATAACAATCATTTGATCTAAAGTGCTAATACTTCCACATCTAAGTCTAAGAATTAAAGAGAGGCCCTATAATCCTCTTCCTATATCCTTATAATCCCTCTTCCATAAACTTATTGCTGCTGACATGATGGTATATCCACCCATAAGGCATATTAATCCAAACAAGCCTAAGACTTCTTGGTATAGAGAACATTAATACTATTAATATCATAGAACTTGGGGGGCATACCATTAATTGATGCTTAAATTTCCAAAATTTGGTTCAAGACCGCATTGACCGTGGTTACCTTGAAAGCAAGGGAAAATCAAATAATTCTATGTCTAAGGGTGACCAAGAAGGGGTATGCCAAGATTCCTTTCCCAATCATGATCAACCCCTTCTACTTGCAAGCCAAAGTGAAAATAATGAGCCCATATTCCATGATCCACCTATCTTTGATAAACCTATTTTTGATGATGAGCCCATTTGCGATGAGCTTAGTCCTCCCTCCTCTAATGCATATTTCCTCTATCAGGCTATATTTTATGAGCTCCATTATTTCTCCATCATCTTCTTTTCACCCATTTGGTCCAAGACCATAATTCTCATTTATTTTAAATCCTCCATTACCAAACACAAAGTGCATAAGGTACTTATGGGCAATAATGTCATCCAAGAGGCCCTCTCTATGGCCTAAACAAAAAATCTCATATTCTAGAAACATCACATCATTTACATTAGAGTTAGCATTAGAGTCAATGCCAATCTTGTTTGCATCAAGATCATGTTCAACACCAACAATCAAATCAAATTCCTTGTTAGAATCATCATCCTTAATTAATGATACAAATCATGACTATAACTATCTCTTTGAGGATGTCTCTAATTTAAATGTCAACCAATCTCAAGTCATGTATTTTGATCCAAGCCAAGATGATGTAGTCATAATAGATTTCTTACAAGCTTTATCAGTCGTTGATTGTCAAAGTGAATTTGATCCCGTCATGGATGCATGTTCTAAAGCTAGTCTTAGTTATCATTTTGCGAATATTGAGGAAATTTTATCTAATGTCAAATATAGGTTTCATAGGAATCTATATGAGGAAAATGATACCCAACCACCACTCATTGATCTCATTGAACCATCTCCCCTACCTTCTTCCATCATAAACCCTTTCCTTCCCATCAATAATCATTTAATCACCTCCCCCCATAAAGAGAAAGATGGACATACATTATTGGTATCTTCCTCACACAATATATCATGTGCCAAAAATATAAGGGACTAAGACAATAATATTCAAATAATCAAGCATAATCATGAAGCCAATCTTGATCCACCAATAAGTTAAATAAGTAAAATACTCAGCCAAGTCAAAAATCAGAATCTTCCCCTAGTGAAAACATCTTTGAGGCACTAAGGGATCATCAAAGTCAAAATAATCATCATCTATCAAGTCTAAAGTCAAATACCCCTAGTGAAGCCTAGTTTTAGGCACCAGGGGGTAGTGAAAGTCAAATGCAATTAAAAAATAAAAACAATGTCAAAATCATTAACTATATGGCTAATTATATTCCAAGTAGTCATATCAAAGAAGGACAACAAACTCAAAGTGTCTTGGATCTCTTAAAATATTTTGTCAAATAACACCAATCAACTATGGAACATCCAATATCTCTAATGGTGTGTACAACTGCTAGTGTTAATCCTCACTCACCCATCACACCTCCCCATCATGATTCTATCATCCATTCAAGTACAATACAATCCTATCAACATCAAAATATAATCCAATCTATACCTCACACAACCTTCTCAGGAAACATTGCCTCTCATAGGGGTGTAAAATACACTTGGTCTAGATGTATGAAAATATCTCACTCAAGGGTCAATAAAGGTCACAAGGACATCAATACATCCAACATCGATAACATGGTTTAGAATCACATCTATCTACAATAGGTGTTAGCTGAAGACCAGGAGATTTTTTTACATCATTGCATCTCTCTTACCTCTAATAAATTGAGATGCCATCAATACAAGTCAAAAATCCAAAAAATAAAATCATCTAATGGTTAAAACTAGTTTTTTGGCTCCTTGGGAAAGTACCATGATAGAAACCAGTCTTCAGCATCATGGTAAAACAATCTATTATTTGCAGGTACCTCAAAACTTGGGGTAAAAATTCCATTTCATCCACATCATATCCCTTATCAACCCTATCTACATCACCTTCCAAATATCCTTGTCTATCTTATGCATCTACCATCCTAAACATCCTTATCCATAATGTTTTACATCCTCTTATTATGTCCATAATTTCTTCCAATATTGACCTTTGTAAGGGAGTGCAAGATGTCTTTAATGACATTCAAAGAAGTATCTTGGCATATCCTCCACTTGAGACTCAGGTAACTAGACATCTAGTTCATGATAAGGTCATTGTCAATGCCTAGTCCATTCTTCCTTGTTCCTCATCTCATTTTTAACATTACCCATATCCTTTTGTCATCCCATCTAACATTTCATCGACATCCTTATCCTTGTGTTTTAGGCTTGGTATTCATGTAAAGACTTTAGTCTAGTAATTTCTAATTATTGTTTATTTTGGGATCCCCTTTCTATAGTATACATACTTATCCTCCTTGAAAAGACATAAAAAATTAAAATTTTCTAGAAACCCTAAAAATCATAAAATCTAGAAAAAAATCTTAGTATTGTCTTATAATTATCTTGTGTTTTAACCTTTTAGAGTTTTAGATTGTATTGTTTCTCGTATCTCATATTCTATGCTGTTTCTAAATTCTAGTTACATGTTACTTCTGGTTCAATTCCATGTTTAGTTGCTTATACAAAGGTAATCAATTGTACTCTTAGGAGAGGATCCTGACATTTTTAACATTACCCATATCATTTTGTCATCCCATCTAACATTCCATCTATCCTTACTAGTTTTTAGGCTTGGTATTCCCTTTACTAGTAACCCCCTCTCTATAGTATACATACTTATCCCAAAAGACCTAAAAAATTAAAATATTCTAAAAACCCTAATAATCATAAAATCTAGAAAAAAATCTAAGTAGTATTGTCTTATAATTATCTTGTGTTTTAACATTTTAGGATTTTACTAGTGTAAGATCCCATATTAGATTAAAGGGATAAGTTTTCTAAATCAGTGAAATTATATGCAATAAATAACCATTGATTTGTTACAAAATTTGATTTGCTAAAACCTTCTAAAAATAATAATAAAAATGTGCAAATAGAGACTTATCTGGAAAACAATTGTCATAAAAGATCTATTTGTTGAAAACTAGGTTACAAATAGATGTAAGTGTCATCTATAGGTTTCTTGAGTTAGATCTCCCTCTAGACAATATCACCCCACTTGTAGGATCCAGTGTCTTAAAAATGGTGCTAGTGTCCTTTTTGCAGGGTTGTTCCTATTTTTTGGGTACAACTGTGCTTGTGTTTCTAGGTTCTGTTATTGTGTGCATGAAATATGGAACTCTATATTTTGCCTAAAATATCTGATTTAATATACAAACCATAATCCTCCTTGAAAGTATTGCATGAGATAAAAATGTGTGTTTTTTAGTAGGATAGGGTAGACATCCTCAACACCCCATTATGAATATAGTTGCCTACATACCAATACTACAAGGAGGGATCAATCCCAATGTAGTTCTCCCACCTCGTGCTTGGTGCAAGTATAGGTGAATTCTAGAATGATAGTTTTCCCACCAATGATATCTGAGTATACTGGTGTTAATGTCCCAATATGAGTGTGCTTCAGATTGAAAATCTTTGAAATTTGGGCTTATGGAAACTATAGATGGTAATATGTAGAAGTAAGGTAGAATAAGGATTAATAACCTTGATTTTTATCAACTTATTTCTTGTTTGAATAGGATTTTTGCATCTATTTTCCATCTAGTGGATAGAGGTCTAAAAGTCATGTATTTATAGTGTTTTTTAGCTTATGAGGATAATAAAAGATGCTTAGGTTGACATTATGAGGGTTTTACTTATGAAAATATATCCATTCGAGGAAGTTAGGGTAAATGACATTAGCACCATTTTAGGGACACTAGTGCCACATGGATCTAGTGTCCTTAATGTGGTGCTAATTTCCAATTGGCAAGATATTAGTCATGAAGAGCCATGATCTAGGAATGAAGGTCTGAAATTTTGTTTTGGCTAACTAAGGATGCCTGTGGTCTACACAAAGGCCAAAAAAGTGTGATAGAAGGATCTAGGATAGGTCTAGGGATAATATAAGAATATGTTATATCAAGTAGAACTCTTAACACTCAAATACCACTTTTAAGTGATTATATTTGTCCCCCGCTTTATGCTAAAAATGTAACCAAGTGAAATGACTAGTATAAAGGAAAAAGAAGCATACTTGGACTTACCGAAGAAGTGAAGTCTATGTAGCCAAGTCTGAGTATGTGAAGATGGGTTTGCGTATGTGAAGCATGATCTCAAAACATGACCTACAATGAAACGTGCAAAAATTATTTCTTACTTAAGAGATATCAAAAGCAAAAAACTATGTTGAATAAAGAAGTAACTGAGTAAATCTAAGTAAAGGGATAGAAAATAAAAAAGGAATGAATACACCTCATTGGGTAAGTGAACCAATGTATAAACCTAGTGATAACCTATGTGTGTGCATGTACATAGTGATCAAATTGTTGAATAACTTAGATTGAGCTGATAGCTTACTCAATCCTCATGTGTGGGTGGCTCAAGAACTCAACTCAGTTTTGACTCCATCATTGCCCACCCCTGCTTGGTAGATCATGACCTATGAATAGCTTGGGTTAGATTGAAAGTGTGTCTAACCCTATCATGTGGGTGGCTCAAGAACTCAAGTAGGCTATGACTCCATCATTTCCCACCCATGTGTAGTAGATGAATCTAAAATTGAACTGTACAAAGTGCTTAAATTATATAACTAGGTATATCTAATTGTGTATGTCAGTTCCACAACCACTCAGGTACATTAGGTAGCTCTAACCACTCAAGAATGCCAACACTATAGATGGAGTAAGGCATGAAACTAGGGACAACCTAGAATATGATGTCAAGTGTATATAACATAGAGAATGACATGGAGTTTTTCATTCCATATGATCAACTTGTGTGTAACTGAGCATATAGAAACTATGTACCTCACACATGCCCATAATTTGATATCTGAGTATACTAGTTCTAGACTGAGTATGTAATAATTATATCTATGTACATGAACTGAATGTGTGAGTGATCATGCTACACATGATGCCCCCAATCTAAGCCACTAATATGAATTTGAGCTAAAATGATTATATCTAAATAAAATATGAACATAACTATCAAACCTATAGCTATATCTGTGAAAACCTATGCTATACCTAGTGTACTAATCTAGTTAATCTAGATTGCTCTAAAGCTAGGGATATTGGAGTGTATCACCATGTAGTGGATAGTGCCACCCTATGGTGTTAGTGTCCCAATATGGGTACTAATATCTATCTGGTCTAAAATCTGAGTAACTAAACTATTTTTGAGTCCCTATTTTTTCTTGTGTCTTACCTATGTTTGATTTCCTATAATTGAGCTTGTGTGCTAAAAAATGATATGTGAATAATAATTTATGATCCTTGATCTATATGACAAACCCTTGTGAATGTCCCCCTCTTTTGAGGCTAGTTGTTGACATGTTTAATAACCATCATCAAAATAAAAATCTCTACAAAATGTGTTAGTTGGAGCATATATGATAACTAGGTGATGATCCAATACAATGCGCAAACATAACATCAAAATGTAAGAGAATTTAAGCATAAGTATATAGTGTAATATGTATGTTGTATCTAGATTTTACAAGGGTGTCAAGAAAGATGTAAGTAATGTGTATAACAACAAATCTAAGTAAATACCTAGGGGGATGGGGCATGATGTCCATCACAACACCCAAATTGGAAGGGTAGATGCTTGAGGTCCCTCATGGCATAAAAAAATGGTGTGTGTAACAAGCAATGACAAGTGTCATGGCCATGATGCATACAATAAAGCATACATATAAAACAAATGAGGCATGAAAAATAGTCCAAGGGGCCAAAATATAAGGGACATGGGCACATGTCAACAAATATGATAATAAAATACATACAAGGACATGTTCAAATGCCCACCTACTCAAGCAATAAGCAATTTGGCTTAGAGCCACATAGAAGGACATGTTAAAATGTCTTCATACACAATCAAGAAATAACACACAAGGGATATATGGACACACGTCTAAGGCATACATGAATAGAAGTGGTGTAGAGACAAAGAATAATGGCATATTCAAATGCCCTTGAAATAGAAGAACCATATGAAACACAATCAATTATAAACTAGGAAAGCTATAAATGAAAGTATGTATGAATGTAGTATAAATTTGTGTAAATGCTAGGACGTACATATGCTAAGTCCAAACTAGTGATAGTCATCAAAAAATCTAAACATGAGTAGCAATGATCAATATCAAGATATATCAATGCATAAACTAGAATGTATAGAATAGAAGGATAGAACCTAGTAATAACAACTATGTATGATATTCCCCCAAGTGGGTAGATGTATCAAATGAATAACCCTAGATTGATGTATATGCCCCCAGTGGATAGATGATAACAAGTTTAAATTAGTGAAATGGACCTGAGTCCTGTATGCAATCTGCAATCACTTGACAATAGCAAGTGAAGCATATATGTATGATAAAATTGACTATACTAAGATAGCTAGCATATGTAATGTCTAGAAAATAGAATAAATGTAAACATAGAAATGCATACAATCTATAATTTTTTGAGTAATATTTGAATGTTTTTATGTTTTGACATGTTATATTGTTTCTATATTTTTTAGAAATAATCTATGTACAAGCAAATGAAAAATAAACTATGTACAAGGAGCAAGAGATAAGAAAGTATGTATAAGTAGTAGGAACCATACAAACCAATGCATTTCATGGGAGACTCACTATCACTGTGATCAGTGACAAATAGGGGAACTATGATCATGCATGTTGTGTGAAAGGGAAATGGTGATCCCATAATCTACTGTGTGGAGTAATCTATGTTTATATCTACCTGTGTAGTGATGATATGAATATGTGTCACTAACTATGATGCCCTATGAAATATAGGGGTCTTAGGAACCCATCTGGTAGAATAAGAAGCTATAGGTGACATAGGTGTCATGTGTTGAGAAATCTAAGAACCCAATGATATTGATATTTCCATAAACTAAGTGGAGGATGGTCCTCTAAAATCTATGACATATCTTTGGTGCAGGGGTCTTATTAATAATGGTCTCCATGGGAGAGTATGTGTATGTGTTGATACCATACGATTAGACCTTGCTTACACTGGTGACTGTATTGAACTCTGTGATGTATGCATAGAAACTATACTCTGAGCTATAACTAATTGTATACACTTAAGTTTTCTCACTTCCCTCAATCACTAATTTCATCTATTAATTTTCTATCTCATCTAATCCTATCTAATTCTATCTAATTTATTCCTACTAACCCCTTCCTAATCATTAGCCTAATTACCACTAATTCCATATGTACCTACTAACCTTACCTCATCCCAAAAATTAATTAATTATTCTAATCATGAATTATTTGTCAACTTATCTTATTCTAATCTCACTTGTCCATTATAATGAAATTTAAAATTCCAATCCCACCTACCTAACCTAGTCCTAGGCTCTCCTACATCCCTAATCCCTAATCACCTCATCTAATCACATACTAATCATTATTAGACATCCATAATGTTCTAGAGACTTCCACCTCTAGAACATTCCCTCCTCTAGAATCATCCAAGGAATTTTAAATTCCTTACATAATTCTACATCATTGATCTTCCTACACCCAACTTTGAATTCTAGCCATTGATCTTCCTTCCTCCCTCTCTATAAATAACCAACTTTTCCTCCATTGAAACTAAGGAATGTGTAAGAAATCCATGCTACACCAATCCATTAGTCTTTTCATTAAGCTTTCAATCTATCAAACTATCATCCAAGTCTTTTAATCAAGCTAATATGATGCTAAAATTCTGAGTCTATTTGTAAGCAATCTTCATCTATAATATTTAGTATTTTCATTTGAATCTTGATTGGGAACATTTGGCTTTAGATTATAATGTTTTTTCAAATGTTTAATTTATTGCATTTTGATCTAATAGTTTCAAATTTTGATGGTAGATTGTAGATTTTGGTGTTTTAGATATAATTTGCATATCTAAATCCATTACTCAAATTTATCATCTCACATTTGGTGACTATAGTGGGAAACCCTCCTTTGAACTAATACTTATGTGTGTAAGATGTGTTAAATTAGCTTGCAAGACTAGTTAGAAGAAGATCGGGCTCTAAAATTTTGAAATTTTTATGTCCCAGACAAAGTGTAGTATTTCACTATAAATTATAGTTTTGTAGATCCCAGATGTGATTTTGATTAACCATATGAAGCTGATCGCTAGCTGTTAACCTTTTCGGCAATTTTTGTGACATCTTAAAAATCACCTCTCAACACCTATCGTTTTGAATCCCATATGTGGCTTTGCTTCTGTAATCTACAATTTCTATTTAGGGTTAAGTCATTAACTGAAACTTGTGATTTTACTATCTGAAATTTTATTATTTTTGTTTGGTTATGATCTGATTTTAGGGGATAAAAGATTCTACTTAGGTAAACTCATTACCCCTAAAATAACCCTTTTGAATAAATTGTGAAATGCCACTTATTTTTAGTAGTGATTGCAAATCTCACTCGTGATTTTGAAAGTTGCAGAAGCAATTTTAACAAGTAGTCAAATAATAGTTGTTATCATTATGGTTTTTAATGTTTTAGTTATAGATATTCAAATTTCTAGTTTTATTTAGTGCCATAATTATTCTCAACATAAATTTGTACCTTTTTTTATATATTATAAATTTTAATTTATGAGAAATCACTTCTCAATAGAAGTGATATTGATTCTCAGAGGCGATTTTAAAGACTAATCCACAATTTTGACTCAAGATAGTTTTTATAATACATCTAATCGATACTATTTAGTATAAACTTGATTCAAGTAGGATAAAATCTCTTTTGGCATTCTAAGCATTTAATTTTGTAACCTATTAAAAATATGGTGTTTTTCCTATAAATCACAAAACTACTTCTCGATACCCATGATATTGATTTCTAGTAGTAGTTTTGACTAACCACAAGTTATTTTGATTGACTGCATAGCAATTACCAAATAACTATATAAAAAATTATAAATCTCTCAGTTGTGGTTTTGACCTACTAAATGCGGTTTTGACTCTCTAGAAGTGTTTTTGCATAACATTGACTGTGTATAAGCAATTTTGTCTTCTATAGTAGTGATTTTGTATTCATTTTTGTCTTCAAGTTATCCTTTTTAAGTGTATTTTATAATATCATTTTTGATGAATTTTGAGTCATTTCAAGGGTTCCATAAGTCCCAAATTATGTTTGGCATCAGGGTAACTGCCCCTCGACCCCACCCTATATGCCCCCAAACCCCACAACGGGTGCACCCATTGACCCTATTGGGGGTTGCCACCCCTAGACCCTTGCATCATGGCCCCCTATCCAAAAAATTATAGTGCAAAATCATGAATTTTTTTAGTGTTTTTATTATGGATTATTGGAATAACATTTTGTTTTGTTTCTTAGAGGGGTGAATCTAGTGGAAATTTTGGCTTGCTAACATCTTCTTTTGCAGGTCATATTTTTGTTTAACATCTTGTCTTACAAATTGCCCTTCAAGATTGTCAATTGAAACTACTAATCACTTGCTTTGAAGGACACCAATCAATTTTTTTGGTATTTTTAAAAATATCTTATATATATCACACTTAATTAATTGGTTAATAAATATTTTTGTCTGCTTGTCTATACCCGAGGGCTATAGTGGTGTATTCTCTCCTCCTTGCATCCTAGTGATGACTCTCAGAGGATAAAAAACCACTAAAAAACCCTCCTATTTTTATTAAGGGGGAAACATGATGCAAATTTTATCCCCATGTACTTGTCATTAGTCTAATGGTTGGTGACAGATTTCATTATCACATATTCAACCACACTCCATATTTTGACAAAGTCTAAAAATCAAGGACAACTCTCGCTAGGCTAAGAGGTTAACTCCATATATGTATTTCATGATGGGAAAGGGTTAATTATATGACCCAAACATTAGAAAACACCTACATAGATTCAGTCCCCTTGTACCTTACATATATCAAGGATGCCCTAGGAAACTTTGTGAAACCTAACATAGAACCATCAACAATAATAGACAACTTACTGTCAGAGTTAGTATCAAATCCCAAGTGACTATCATGTGAAAATGGGGTTTAGAGGGTTTTATATATTTTTTAATGGGTCACCAGCCTCCAACCTCACTTGCAAAGCTGTCAGATGATGTAGTCATTGAGTTACACTCCCAAATCAATTTACTACTAATAGGTTTATGTTTTACTTGATTTGGTGAGTGTTTTATTAGACCAATGTTATTTGTGAACTAAGTCAACCTTTTACCCAAGCCTTTACACATATATAGATGTCTCTTTCATTTATCATCATCTTGTATATCCTTGTCTCATCACCATATCATTTTGCACATCTTTGTCAATATCCTCTTGAACATTTTTTTATACACATCTATACATTCTTTAAGCCTGTCTCATCTTGTATCTTATCCTATCTCTCATCACCCCTCTCATCTTAGTCACATACTAATCTAGTCTCATCATATAATACTATTCATACCCCCATCCCTTACATACCTTAATCCAGTAATCTTATATTGACATCCCTCCATCACATATTATCATAATCTATCCTCATACTATTCATTTCACCTTAGCATTAATCATCCATCTAATCCATAACCAATCTAGGTCACACCCTAGTCTTTTTTTATCACTATATCATCACATCACCTTGACTTAATCATCCTTAGAGTCTTAGTCCAAATTTTTTGCTCACTTCATCTCGACCTTGTCTAACCTAATCACCTTATCCATTACCATATTACTTATACAACCTAGTCTTAGTCATAGTCCAACCTATCTTTACCTTGTCATACCCTTGTATATACTAGTTATCCCATTGAGTCTGTAGTCATATGTTAGTCCTCATCCACATTGGTAAACAACTCTTTCTACATCAGGGGCATTATTATCATCTTGTTTGTGTTCATTCATATTTGAATCCAAAGTCTATCCGTGTCTAATCCTATCATCAACAAATTGTCCTTAATTCTATTATCTTAGTCTTGAGCTAGTTTTAATATAATAAATCCTTGGTCAAAATTAGTCTCTTGGGACAATCTATCCCATCATCAATTTCTAGAGCTTGTTATAGCTCACTCAATCCAATCTAATCTAAATCACTAAAAGTCTAGATTAAAGTCTAAGTTGGTCTACTTGACCTTGTCTTATCCCATCAAACATCATATCAAATCAAAATATCTAGTTAAACTTAAGATCAGACTAAATCAAGCCTTTGTCTAAATATGCTCCACACATTCCATTTTCATCCCTCAATCTTCCCATTCAATCCCCTCTACCTATTGATTGGGGATGGTGAACCAAATCATTCATACTTTCCTCTATCTTGATCCATGGATTATAAATAAAATTTGGTTAATACATTGATTGAACAATGCCCCATGGCCAATAGGTATGTACTCATTTATGCCTCCTTGAGATGATCAATCCATATCTTATATACTTTGACCCCATCCACCTAATATTACCTCCAGTTTGCACCCATCCACATCAGTTTACTACTAGCTTCCATACTACACAATCCCATTCAAATCCTCCATCCACTAGTCATAGCTAGTCATTTACCCCTTCCTATACTAGAAAAAGGAATCCTCTCCTAGCTACCTTATTATCTAATAGATTTTCCACCCAATCACGTCAACAACCATATGATCTAAATTCTAATGCATCCACATCTAAGTCACAAAGTGAAGAGAGACCATATTCCTCTTCATATATCCTTATAAGCCCTCTTCCACCAACTTGTTGTCACTACCATGATGGTTTATCCACTAATATGACATCTTGATCCAGCTAAGCCTAAGCCTTATTGGTATAAATCTAACCACCATTAAATATATCACTAAACTTGGAAGCATACCATTAATTAATGTCATAATCTACAAAACTATATACAAACCCTCATGCACCTTGGTGACATCAAATTCAAGATTGAATCTAATGAGTCTGTATATAAGGGTGAACAAGAAGATGTATACTAAGATTTCATTCCTAATCATGATCAAGACCTTTCCTTTCTAAGTTGATTTCAAGTCAACACATCCATATTCCATGATCCCCCATCTTTAACAAATAATCCATTGATGATGAGTCCATTTCCCGTAAACCTAGTCCTCCCTTTTCTTATGAGTATTTATTCTATAGACCTATATTTGGTGAATCCAGTATCCCTCCATCATATTCCTTTCACCCATCATATAAAATTCCCCTCATTGAGAGGTCACTTTTAGATAATGAATCTTTTACTAGAAGCATTGCATCATATATATTAGAGCAATTATTGGAGTCAATAGTAGTTTTATCTACATCAGGATCATGCTCAACACCAATCTTTGAGTCTGATTCCTTATCATAAACATCATCCCCCATAGATATTTCAACTCATGATGACATCTTCCTATTTGAGGATACCTCAAATTTAGATTTCAACCAATCACAAGGCATATATTTTGATCCTAATCAGGATGATGAAGTCAAAACATAGTTCTTAAAAGATTTATCTATAAAATATAGTTAGAATGGATCTAATCCTACCTGAAATACATGTACTACAGCTAGTCCTAATGATCCTTTTATTGATCTTGAGGAGATTTTCTTTGATGTCAAAATTGGGTCTCCTAGGAACCCCTATGAGGATAATGTTTCCCAATCACTACTCATTGACCTCATACTACATCTCCCCCACCTTCATCCATTATAGATCCTTTTCTTTTAGTCAATGATCATTTAATCACTTCCCTCTATAAGGATGAACATGAACATACATCATTAGACACTTCCTCAAGAAACATAATATGTGTCACAAATACAAAATTCCAAGAGTGTATTCTAAAATTCACACATGATTAAATCACCTTAATCCAACAAGTCATAATAAAGAAATGTTAAATCATCAGCCTAATCAAAAAGTGCCTTCCCCTAGTGAAACCCTCTTTACAACACAAGGAGAGCATCAAATTCAAAATAATCATCATCTATCAAGTTAAAGGTCAATCTCCTCTGGTCAAGCCCAAAGTCAGGCACCAGGGGGTAGTCAAGGTGTAATCAAGTCTAAAAATCAAAACAATGTCAAAAGTAATATCAAGATGGCCAATAATCCTTCAAATAATTAGATCAAAGAATAATTACAAATTCAAAGTGTCTTAGATATCTTAAAATCTTTTCATAGGGCACCAATCAAATATAGAACATCTAACATATACAATGGTGTCTACGATTGCTAGTCCCACTCCCCAATCACCCATCACACCTCCTTATCATGATCCTATCATCTAATTGAATCCTATGCTCCACCATAAATCCAAACCCTAAACCCATCCATTCCACACCTCTTAAACTCAAGCAACACTATCTCTTGTAGGGGTGATGAAGGTACCTAGTTTAGATGTCTGGAGGGGTCTCAATCAAGAATCATCAAAGGCTAAAAGGATATCAATACATCTAACAATGACAATATGGTCTGAGCATCACACACAACACACACACACACACACACACATATATACATATATATATATATATATATATATATCTCTAGAATAGATGTTGGATAAAATTAATAGAGCATTTCAATCCTACATCTTGCACCCATATATAATAAATTGATATGCCATATATATATATATATAATCATTCATCCAATGGTGAAAACTAGTATATATATATATATATATATATATATATATATATATATATATATATAATCTTTTCCGGCACCTTGGATAGTACCATGATGAAAATTAGTTTCTGACATCATGGTAAAATCATATATTATTCATATTGGACCTCAACACTTGGGGGGAAGATCCATTTCATTAACATAATATCCTTTTATTCCACCCATGTCATATCCCTATGACCATTTTTCCATACCCATCCTTTGCCATCATATCTTGCATCCTTCTATGTTGATCCTTTATTCTAGTCTTAATCTTCAGAAGAACATGGAATATGTCTTAGGAAATGTTTTATAAATCATCTTGTCATATCCTTGAATGGACATTTGGGTAACTAAACATCTAATTCCTTTGTGATGTGCTCATTAGCGATCCCTAGTGTATTTTTCCTTGTTCCTCATCCACCTTTCAACATCATCCTCATATGTTTATCATCCCATCCATCATTCAATCCATCTTTATGCTAGTTTCTAGGCTTGGTATTCCTTTTTCTAGTAATCCCATTTGTATAGTGTACATACTTATTCTTAAAAGACATAAAAGATATAAATTCATAAATATACAAAAACATCTAAGTTGTCTTGTCTTATGTCATCTTGTCATATGTCTTGAGTATCCCAATAATATCATTGTCATCTTACCTTGTCTTATGTCCTAATGGTCTTATAATTTTGTCAT
The DNA here is from genome assembly GCA_037957365.1 of Torreya grandis. Classification (NCBI taxonomy): domain Eukaryota; kingdom Viridiplantae; phylum Streptophyta; class Pinopsida; order Cupressales; family Taxaceae; genus Torreya; species Torreya grandis. The sequence continues at coordinate 2,091,295 of JARHVA010000451.1, forward strand.
CTTGCCTCAACACCCTACTCATCTTATCTTAAGAAGCCTTATCCTAGTCCCTATTCTACTCCAAGTCTATACCTTATCAAACTTCTTAGCCTTAAACCAAATTCACATCATCATGACCGACTTAGTCCAACTCATCACCTGATCAATCACCCTGTCTACTCTCATCAACATAATTAAAGAAGACATAATTACATTACATGTAGATACTTGTGTGTGTTACTTATCTATTCTTTGTTGTTTGACTTGTTTACATGTCTTTCTATCATATATATATATATATATATATATATATATATATATATATATATATATATATTTATATATATATATATATATATATATATATATACATATGTTTATTTTCTTATCTATATTTATATTCTTTTATTAGTCTTGCATCATGTATCTTTTGTTAAGGGTGAAATGAATGAGGATGATATGATGGAGATAAACAATTTATAATAATTATTTTGGATGCCTTATGCATAGTTCATCATTTGCCTCTTTTATCTTCATGCACTTTGGCATAATGTCCTCATGGTCATACTTATATCATGGGGCATCTTGCCTAGTGATAAATTTAACATCAGATTGCTTAGACCATGATGAGCCTTTTTTACAATAATGATGGCTTGATAATAGACACACTCATCATTTTTACTACCCTCTATTACCCACTTAATCATATAATCATATTATTTACATCATCAAGTTGATCATCCTAGTTCACTCATCTAATATCCAATCATTCCTCCAAGCCATTTTTCATCACATCTATTTTTTCTTACCAATCATTTATCATCTCTCTAGTCATAAACATATATCATCTCACCTCCCATCATTTATCCTAGTCCTATATCTTCATGTCTAACATCTAAATCACATCCTCTATCTAATAACTAACACATCTAACAATCAGTATCCCTATCCTCCTCTAGTATATCTTATCATCTATTATCTATTCTAAACTACATTGGCTTGAGGTATTTTCAGAATATGTGCACAAGACTTAGTCACATAACATGTTTAAGGTCATCTGAGCCACTTTCTCTTCTTTCCCTAATTCATTGTTATATCTATTGTGTCCTTCATCGTCCTTACATATTGTATCAGTAAAATATTTGAGTTATAATATTAATGATTAATCAATTAGTATATTGATTAATCAACATCTTTACAATCATCTCTCCAATATTTTCATCAACCTCCTGCACTTATTGATTGGGCCTGATAAATCATAACATCCATATTTTCTTCCATCAGTTATCAATTATCACTAATTGGTTAATTCATCATTTAAAATTTATAATTTCCTCCTTTGATTGGGGTTTGACTAAAACCATAACTTTATTATCATCTCTCTATCCATTACATGTGTCCTTGTTATGGGCATCATTTATATTAATCACATTATGGCTCATTGATTTGATACATTGTAGTCCAATTCTTCCCATAAAATATTTTGGTCACTTGATCATATCATTTCTTATCTCTCATATCCTTCATAATATCACTCAATTTTATGTGGCTCTAGTGTCCTTAAAATGAAACTAGTGTCCTCTTTGTAGGACTATTCCTATTTTTTAGATGTACTTGCACTTATGTTTCTGGGTTATGTTCTTGCACACACAAAATTTAGAACTTTGTATTGTGCCTGGAATATCTAATTTAGTATTCAAATCCTAATCCTCTTTTCAAGTATGGCATGAGCTGAAAATGTGTGTTCATTAGTAAGATAAGATGGACATACTCAACCCCCTATTGGGAAGAGATTTGCCTACATATCCACTTAGTACTTTGTGTAAGTGCAAATGAATGATATAATGATAGTGGTCTTCAATGCCTTGAGTGTGATTGAGATTAAAAATATTTTAAATCTAGGATTAGGGTAGTTTTATATGGTAGTATGAAAAATTAGGGTAGAATAGGGATTAATAACCTTGATTTTTCTCAACTTATTTATTGTTTGAATGTGATTTTTGCATTTATTTTCCATCTAGTGGATAAAGGTCTAAAAGTCATGTATTTATAGTGTTCTGTAACTTGTGCAGATAATAAAATATGCTTAGGAAAACTTTAAGAGGGTTTTATTTTTAAAAATATATACGTTCAAAGAATTTAGGGTAAAGGACATTATCACCATTTTGGAGACACTAGTGCCATGTGGCTCTAGTGTCTTTAATGTGGTGCTGATGTCCATCTGGCAGGCTGCTGGGCACAAAGGGTTAGGATTTAGGAATAAAGGTTTGAGACTATGTTTTGGCTGACTAGGGATGCTTTTAGTCCACACAAAGGCTGGAAAAGTGTGATAGAAGGCTCTAGGATAGGTCTAGGGCTAATCTAGGAATAAGTTATCTTGAGTAACACTCTTAGCACTCAAATACTAATTTTAGGTGATTACATTTTGTCCTATTATAGACACTCATTTTTGGCTTTATTTTGTGTCTAAATGGACTTTAGATTGATTTATACCAAACAATGTAAATTAAGCCTAGAAGTTATTAGATGTCCCAATTTCATTCGTACATAGGATAACTGCCTATAATCATGTCGAAGTATCCCTATTTGGGGTATTATCTTGTATGCAATGATAATCTCCCACAAATTCATCCCTAATCAAATTATGACCTTACAAATTGATAAATTGGCCTTTTGACCCAGTAAGAAATGCACTTAACCAATTCCTAAAATGCCAAAACCCTAAGTAGGATTAATTAACTAAACAAATCTAATTAACTGCTTAAGCAAAAGTTTCATGTTCAATTAGTGAATATCTATTTTTTAAAACAAAAGTTTAAATAAAAATGAGGTCATGATGATGTCGTCATCCTCAAAGTCAATAAATTGGAAATATCTTCATAAATGCCTTACATTCAAAAGTGGTGAGCCATGCTTAATAAATGGGATCTCTATCCCAAATATTAATTACTTATCCCCTTCCTAACCTAACCATGGTTAAATCTAACCTAACTAAACTTGAGCTAGGGTTAGTTTGAAAACCTATAAATATAAGTGCCATTACCATTATCTAATAAGATTTTTTATGCAAAGAAGTAATGCCAAATTATCTCTAGTAAGCTTCATTTTTTTATCACATTCCAAGCCAAGCCAAGCTAAGACACAAGTGGACAAGTAGAGGTGCTTCCCACAAAGCAAACACATTGACAAAGGACTTCATTAGACACAAAACTGAGCATGAACACTCTTATATGCCAATAAGCAAGCATTATTTGACAAGGAAGGTGAAGGTAGTCTTTTCTTTATCTTCTAGTTATATTTGAGCTATTTATGTTATTTCTCACTTAAGTACTTAGGCAAGGTAGTTGTTGTTTTCATTGAGTTGTTTGATTTGGGGTTTGTATTCCACTTACAAGAAAAAATTAATGATCTAATTCATAATCCTATGATACATAATGGCATGCCCAATGGTAATGCACACCCCACATACACTAAAGGAGTGATATTAGACCTTTAAAATCCAATAAAATCTCACTTAAAACCTTAGTTTTTAGATTTTTTACATTGATAACCTATGTTTTTGTTTGACTGCTAATCAATGACTTCATGTCTGCTAATCAATGACTTTGCCAATTTTCCGGTGTTCTATTTTTTATTGTGTTTTTAGAAATGATGACTTCACCACTAAATTTTGGTGACTTCCACATAAATGATGACTTTGACACTATGTTTTATTGATTTCAACCTAAAATTTTCATCTCTTGCATATTAGTGACTTCGATGAAAGCTGTCAAAAACTTTGACCAAATAAATTGATGAGTCTACTAAGTAATTTTCATTTGTGAATTTAGTGACTTTACCTTTTTTAATTAGAAAATAGTGAATTTGACTAATATAATCGGTGATTTTACACCTAATATATGATAACTTTGCCAAAATTATGTTATGTTTGTGCTAGTTTTGTAGGAAAATAGTAACTTCACCTTGTCTAGTAAATGATGACTTTGCCTTGAGACCAAACGCTGAGACCTTCAAAAGTGAAAGTTGTTTTTGAATAACCATTTTAAATAAACATAAGTAAATCCTCTAAGACTTTTTGTAGGAAATTAGGTCAATAAGATAAGGTTTTAATCACTTTAAAATTCATTCACACTTGTCTTTTTGGTGCTTAAAATCACTTGCAAAACAACTTTACTTTTAATTTTTCAAAGTTATAAGTTCAAAGACAAAGGGCCAAACTTCACTTCACATTTTTTGAAGTGTTTAAAAAATTAAAAAAAACATTAGATTTAGTGCTTCTAAGAGCTCTTTATTTTTGCTTTCATTTTTTGTAAAAGTATTTAGTTTCTTTTCCTAAAGTAGTTTATTAGCAAAACCTCACATGTATGCTCTCCCCCTATTCCCTTTAAGTAACTTGGGTGATCAAAAGTGTATCATTTGTGTTTGTTTAGTTGAGTTGTAAAAGTGAAGAAAAGTTGTGTTTGCTCTCCCCTGGCTCCAAGTGACTTGGGTGACTCAGAAACAACCCTAAAGTTCTATTTTTATTTATTTCTTTTTTCTACATTGGCTTGTGAGTGAGAGTTCATAGCCTCTTCATGAGTTATCTAGGATGAATTTAACCTAAGGTTTCATATCCAATCACTATTCTAACCCTACTCTTTGATAGAGTATATAAATTGGGAAAACTATTGGATTATATAGTGGTTGAGTGGTTAGCCTAATAATCCCAATGGGTACCCAAACCATATGGCAGCCAGACATCAAAATTAACTAAGAAGTACATAGATGAATTCATTATGAAAATGACAATACCATTGCATAATAAGATAGGTGGTTTGGATCCAATTAATGTGATTATTGCCCTCATGTTATCCACACATGTGGAACATCTAAAATGCATCAATTTTTTTGGATTTAGATTAACCCCACTTGCCATGGAATATCCTATCAAATGCCAAGTTGCTTATGCACTCCAAATTCTTTGCCACATATCAATGACTGAAAGACAAAGGGGGACTTAAAAAATTCTACCTACATGCACTTTTAATTTTTCGAAATAATAATTAATTATTTTTGAGCAATGGTATATCAGTGGAAACTTTGGTGGAGACTATGCAACCTTGTCAGTTTTAGCATAAGACATGCACTTAGGTGATTTTATTATTATTTTACTTGATTATGTTTTTGAATTTAAAATTGTTTTTTGTGTCAAACCACATCCAAAACAAGTCAAAAACTTCAAAACAAAACACATGTTACACACACCACTTTGAGTAAAGAAGTGTTACTCTATTTAAATCACTCAAAACATTTGTCTTAGATTTAGATTTTTAAAACCAATTTTGTGCACTTATTTAAAGAGACATTTTTACACTGCCCGATTTATCCCAAGACATTTACCTTTATTCAAAACCTAGTCTTAAGCCAAGCCATTTGTGTAATTTTGTTACAAAAGGTGTTATTATGCTGCCCATTTGAGTCTAGGCCATTATTCATTTAAACATCTAAGTCTTTTGTTTCAAGTTTTAAATTAATCTTTCAAACTTTAGATCCAAAAATGATTGGTCTACGTTGAAGTCTTGCCTAATTTGGGTTTGGGCATTCACATTTTAAATTTAGATTATGCAACTTGGATCAATTTCTCTCTTGATTTAAAGACCTTGGTCTAGTCCTAAGAGTGTTTTTTTTTGTGTGTGTCAGACCAATTTACCGTCTCAAACTAAGGTTAAAACTCATTCTTCAAGTATAGCTCTCAACACAACTAGATTACATTTGAGTCTTGCCTATCACTTGGGATTGATTGTTTTACTCTTTGCTATTAGTTTTTTACTTGACATTGACCTTCCTAATTAGTTTCAAATGTATGCCTAGATCAAGTTTGTTTTCATATCCTTAGGCCAAGTTATTTTTCGAGACCAATATCATGTTCCTAAACCTAGACCTAAATCAATCCTAAGTCCATGTTAATTCAAATCATTTTGAACTAAAACCAAGTACCTATTCCAAGTCACATTTCATTTTAAACCAAGACCTATTCCTAGACCAATACCTCTTTCAAAGCTAAACCTAGATCAAGTCCATTTTAATTTAAACAATTTTATTAAACCAAACCAAATTCACACATGCTAAGTTTCATGTCCAAATTGACCACAATCAAATATAGACCTTTTCCAAACATCAAATATTTCAACCAACTTGCATAATCATGCCAAATTAGGATTTGTTTTTGAACCCACATTCTAATCCAATCAAAGTCATTTTTGATCCCACTTAGACCATGACAAATCCATTTCATTATCTAGACTTAGACCATGCCAATAAAACCCATGCCAATTATCGATACCAGATTCACCCTCTTTAGGGTCATGTTAATTATTAGGGACCAAGACCACCCTCTTTGGGTTAATTTATATTTACCAAGCCATGCCAATTATCATATGCAAAAATCACCCTTCTTTGGGGCAATTATCAAGACCAAGTTTTCCCTCTTTAAGGTCGTGTCAAACACCAAGATCAATACCATCCTCTCTGGGATAATTAAAAATTCATGGACCAAACATTTTAAACCAACCATGGCCCCAAGTGGAAAATTTACCAAATGAAGCCTTGAGAGACATCTTTTATCAATTGGTCATAACAAACATAATTATGTGTCCACGTACTCAACCTTTTGGTGAAAATGATCTCAAACCTCCCTAGTACTAAATAGATGAATATTGTGAGTATCATGAGATTCAAGTCCAATCACTTAATCAATGTGTGAGGTTCACATAACATGTCCAAACCTTGATTGAACATAGAGATATCATGATTGAGCCACAACCACACCAATCATGGCCTTATAACTCCCACCCATCTAAGCCGGTTAGTTCATCTCCAACTCATTTTCAAATCTAATTTGACAAATAGATTGTTGAGAATAGAGATGTAGCCCTTTTAAAATCATTGAGGGCCTAAACCAGATTCCCATATGAATTTCCTAAAGAATGATTGAATAATCTTCTTTGTAAATAGGAATACATCCAAAAACCAAGCTAGTATTTGAACTACAACATAGTTCATCATTGCCTATCCATACACCATCATTGGAATATGTCATGATGAAATATCCAAGTGTGCCCAAGTCTAAGATTTTAAAAATAAGTGTAAGCCAAGGCCAAGACAACCAACCAAACCTTAATGTTTTTGTTAAAACACCTATTCATGATGATTTAACATATGATAAATCACCTTGTGACACTTTCCATTTATTTTGGAAGTATCACTTTGACAAACCAATATTTTTTGAGTCACCATTAGACCATTTCCCTATCTTTGAGGAGCCTCACTTTGACAAACTAGTCTCTATGGAGTTGCCTATTGACCATTTCCCTTTTATTGAAAAGCCTCAATTTGATAAACCAATCTTTGTGGAGTCATTCTTAGATGAGACTATTTATGAAGATCCCATTATTCAACCATAAGCCATTAATCATTCAATACCAAACATTCAACATAACATCTTTGTCACCACACCAGAAGAAGAATTAACATTAAAGTCAGGTTCTATTTTTGAACCAATGTCAGATTTAGCATCAAAAGAAGAATCAACACTAGTCTCAAAATTGGATTTAGAGTCTATTAAGTTGGTCTCAACTTTAGAACCATAATACATTAGTGGATGTTACAAAATTGATTACACACTCCTTGTAGATCAGTTTGAATATATTTGTCATCCTTCCAAGGTTTTTGAGGATGTTTACTTCAGCATCGACATAAGTTCTAATATCTTCTATGAGGATTCTGCTACCTCTTACCATTCCATTATTGTTCCATTTCCATTGATACCATTAATCAACCTAACCATTATATTGACATTACACCTCCCACAAGTATTGATTGGGAGTGACAGAATCACACATTATTGAAATTCATCCATGATGACATATTAGTTACAAAATGTTATGGGGACCAAGAACAAATTAATGTAGAATAAGAAAAATATCCTAGTGAAACATTTTCAAAGGAGCTAGGGGGTAATCAATGTCCAAAATTAGCATCTTCTAATGAAACCTTGTTTGAGGCACTAGAAGACAATCAAAGTCAAAATTCAATGTTCCTTGGTGAAACCTTCTCAAAGATGGTATGGGACAATCAACACAAATTTATTGGTGAAAACCTCTTTGAGGCACCAATAACTAAGCATAATAGTTCTTCATTGCTTGATGAAGATTTTATTGAAGATAACATCAATAAAACTTCTAATCTACATCATAATAAGATGGAAACATCTCTCAGGCCCAAATAATAGAAAAATATGGTGGTCCTATCAAGAGAATATTCATAAGTCTTTAGCCCCACCACAATAAAAAATATGTCAAATTTGGAATCAACAACATTATATGTGACAAAAAATCATAATATTAATTTTTTACCCAACCATTATACATTATATTATGATCCATTTATCCATTCCAAACCTATATTAAATTGCCAAATTAGACATTTTATCTAATGCTTATCCTTATTTACCATCTTTGGCCACACTTTCCTTTATAGAGGCTACAAATACATCTTATCTAGAAGTTTGGAGGAAATAAAATCAATGACCAATGAAGATCACAACAATGCTATTGGAATCCAAATTAGTAGTAGGTTCTTGACAAATCAACTATTCAGAAGGGGTGTGGGATACACTTTTAATAATTGACCATTTTAGTTGTACCCCATGCTAATCAGGATGTGCATCTCCATATTAGTAAGATAAATAGAGTCATATCATACCATTTACCATTTGCCTTGCCTTATCATCATTTATAAAATTCTTCCTATACCCTTTCCTTTTGGCCAAATTTTTTTAACCTCTCTTATCACCTTTTTGACCTTGATTTTGATCCATTAGTACTTCATGAACCTTTAGTGGATGGATTCTAATATAGATACAATATAAGATTCATGTTTAAAAATTTCAAAAAACCTTTCGTTTAATGGTGGTATCTTGGAGTAGTATGAAAATTGTCCTAGTAATTGTATCCTTTATTATTGTTAAAATCTTGATCACCTTACCTATGCTATTATTTCCTACACCTTAGGATCAAATTTTCTACCATGCCTTGCCTACCCTTGTTCTATTGTTTCAAACATTTCCATTTGCTTAATTTACAATCTTGTTGTTACCTAGTCGGATCCTTCATTATAGGGTAAACTATAGTGGCTTGAGGTCCATTTAGACTATGTAGGAATCACTTCATGTTTTTTAAGGTGAGATCAACCACTCTTATTCCAATGCTCTCACCATTTTATGAGTAATTTTAGTAGTGCTCTCACTATTTTACGATTAATTTAAGTAACACTCTCAAATAACCTAAGCCACACTATCACCATTTTTTGAGTTAACCCATTCTATGTCTTATAATTTTCCATTGAGTTAAGATGCCTATAAAAACCCAAAAACATGGATATATGTTAGAAAACTCCTAAACATGACTTTAACATTAGGCCATTTAAATTGTATCCACACCACTCAGGATGTGAATCTCCTAGTCGATAGGTATAATTGAAGCATTTAATTGGATCCCATCATAACCATTCCATTTGCCTATTTCATTTTATAATATTTTTTCATCCCTTTTCTGGGAGAACTACATTCAACCTAAAGTTCATATTAGACCTTGTGTCTATGGGAATATTTAGGCAACATCCACTTTCCTAGTGCATTTAGAGTCAACTCGACCAATTTTAGTGATTTCATTCATTTATTGGTCTCTTGGATCATTCTTTAATCTAGGTTGATCTCCAAATGCTCTCACTATTTTTTGAGTCATAGACCTTTCAAGTTCTCATTATTTTGTGAGTTATTTATGCCCTTAAAGTTTTGCGAGTCATTTATGCTCTTGTTATTTTATGAGTCATAGAACTCTCATGCTCTCACCATTTTATGAGTCATACACCTCTCACATTCTTGCTATTTTATGATACTATTTTATGAGTCATAAACCTCTCACGCTCTCAACATTTCATGATCTTATTCTTGTTCTAAGCCTTAGATGTAGTGAACATTATGAACCAAATTCATTTGTAAGCACTTATCTCTTATCTTTTAATGTGGTTTTAGTCTAAATCATGATCTTGTGGTTTTACAAATTCTTGTGCCTAGCATTTTCATAAACATGAACGTTAACCCCTCGTGTTTTATGATCTTTCCATTTTATGAGCCCTTTACCACTTTATTCTATGAGTAAGTTATGTTGATTACATCATTTTATTCTATCCCACATCCTGAGAGAACTACATTTAGCCTAAATTTCATGTTGGACCTCATGTTTATGGGACTATGTAGTCAACATCCACTTGCCTAGTGCATTTTGAGTCAACTCATCTACCCCATTCCTATTTATTTTATTCCCCCTTTCCATTCGTGTTTCATTGTTACTTATAACATAGGGGCAACCTTATGCCATTTTACCTTTATCATTATTCACTATGGCCTAGGGGAAACCTTGTGCCATTTTACCTTTGTCATTGTTCCCTATGGCCTAGGGGAAATCTCGTACCCAATCATAACACTTCTATTAGACATGCACAAATAATTGTATTAGTTGTTTATTTTGCATCACAATTAGATTAGTTGTTTATTTTTCATTACTTTAGATTAGTTGTTTTATTTACCTTATATTAATTATTTGTTCTTTTGCCTTAGATTAATTATTTTATCTTATTTATACATTAGTATAAATCTTCATTGCATTGTAATTTCCCATTTATTCATTTTGTTCATGTATGCCTTGAATTCATTATGCCTTAACTTAGGTTGTTTATTACTTTTGTTTTAACCTAATTGTTTATTACCTTGATTTATCTTAGACGTTCATTGTCTATGTTTTATTTAGTCATTAACTTCATTGGTTGATCACTTTTTATCTTGGCTAATTTTTTGTGCTTGTTTATTTGTTACTTTTTAAATTGTAATTGGTTGATAACTAATGTTGTTCCTTTCATTAGGGATTTAGTTGTTTTTCTTAGGTTATTTATTTATTATTTCTTCATTCATTCATTCATTTATTTTAATTGGTTGTTGACTTTTTATTTGATTGTGACTTTCTTTTTTCTTGGTTTCCATAGGGCTATTACATTTTATTTGCACTTGAGTCTGGATTAACCATATTTTGTACTTAAGTTGTGAATGTTTATATTTATTCCTACACTTAGTTTATTTGTCTTATATTTACACTTGGGATTTGATTATTCATTTATTATTTCTAATTTTTTTATATTTGCATTTAAATTAAGTTTTTTATGCTTAAGATAAATATTATTATTATAATTATCTATAACTATGATGCCTAACATCATAAGTCATAACAAAAATCAGGCTGATGGATCTATTGAATAATGTAGTTGAATATACTTCTCCTTGTTCACAAATAACATATCCTAAAAAAATACAAAACCCATAAGTAACCAAATAACCATGATTATATTGTGTTAATATAGATGTACATCTCTAAATAAACATATACTACTAGTTATCAATATGAGAAGATGCAAGCAAAATCCAACATATCATATCCAAGGCATACAATGAATGAAAGGACATACATGCTTAAATGAAAATAAACATTAAAATTAAAAATTAATCACATCTAAGCATGGAAACATGGCCAAACATGATAAATCAAACAAACAGAGCATCACACACACACATAAAAAAGAATAACAATCCATGCACAAGTCTGTAGACCAAATATGAGTGTCATATATCTTTAAAACAATGTCATATACATCATGAATATATACATATCATATTGAAAAAATACAAAAAAAAACCAAGAGATATACAACATCAGCTCTGACTCTACATGTCTATAGGTCATGTAGGAGGTGGTCCTGATGGTGGTAATGGTCATGGATACTATAATGACTAAACTAAGGTTGTTGTCCCATGCGTCTTGGTCCTAGAATTAGATGACCTACTGCTAGCCCTTTATGCATCCCATACCTGAAATGGAATAATCTACTAATCTCTAGGGACTACAGTCTCATAGGCCCATTGATAGTAGGAGGCTTCATCTTTAGCCCAAAGGCTCTATAAGACCATCCTAAAGAATCCTACCTATAATCTGGTACCTCATGACTCATCTCACTCATGTCAAATCCTTTGTACATATACTAGGCCCTGATACCTATCTGATATGGCATGACCCACTCTACTTGTACCTATGCATATACTTATATCATCAATGCTATATCTACCTTCAATTGGGTAATATCTGACTAAAGGGCAGCCATATCCTCATCCCTAATATCCAACGATACCTATAAATGACCCACTCTCATCTCTAAGACCTAGATCATGACTAACCTAACTATAATATCCTCCTCAAGAATGCCACTATCCCTAGCCATTATAACTTTACCTGATGGCCTTACCTAGCCTAGATTAATAAATGTACCTTCTATACCTATATAAATGGGATCCACTATCATGGCCTGGGTATCATCACCACCATTCCTTGTATCATCATCATCATCATCCTCACTACCACTACTTTGCTAATTACTACTTCTATAACTAGCCCTACTGCTCATCTTAGCCTTGACTTCATCCACATACATAGGCCCTTGACCTTGTGCCAGTCCACCCTATCTAGTTACTTGTGTAGGGGTTGTTAGTCTCAATGTAAAAATATATACCCACCAATGCACATAGTCTAGTATCACACCTTCATCTATAGGGCCTCCTATGTAGGCCCATGGACCCTATGACACTACCCCATAATTTTTCACCACTGTACTCCTTAAAATCACTAGGGTAGTGTGGATAATCTCTTAGGTGGCATGTGTAAACCACCTCAGCTTCATATGAATATCTTGCAACATGATAAACTATTGTAGACTTGATTTGGTTGGTACTCTTCAATAAAATGAGTTTGAATCCTTATAAAGAAGCACCTAGTCATCATGAAACTAGTATACCATGAATCCCATAGCCACTAAAGCTAATATAAAAGATAAGGTCTTGAAACAAATAACTTAGATGCAAAATCATCGAACATACATTGATATTATCATATCTCACCATGATGTCCCTTATGATCTAAACCTATTTGAGCCTAGACATAAGCCAATGGATCTTGAGGGTCTTTGACCTATCTCAAACCAACTGGGCACTCTATGGCTATATGCTCCCATCCCCACTCTAAAGTAATAGGGAAGCTTCAATACTCTGGCCTCCTTGATAGGATAACATGTGTAAGTCTATATGCATTTAGGCCAATACTACTAGCCCCTAAGTAAACCTAGTTATGTCATCCATCATCAAATAAATGACTCCACCTAGGCCCATGTGAAAGAAGTGACCTCTCTTTTTATGTATTAATATGCCATTGATAATGTCCATAAGTAAAACCCCCTCCATGTCAATCAAATCTAGTAGTGAGGGGTCTTTTAGGGCTAGGTCATCTGGCTATAAGTTCATGTATGTCTCCCAGCTTAATGTCAACCTTCCCATGTATCATGAGAATATCTAGGAAGCCAATCAAGTCATCCAACACTGCCTATTATCATGTTGGATCTGTGAAGAACAATGTGGCCTCTCATGGGTAGATTTAGTATACACCATGTATTTTCTAGTGTAACCATAACCTCCTCATAAGTAGGTGGAATAAAGAAGACTTAGAGTTCCATTGATTCACCATTGCACTCAGATATGCTCGATCTACTCAAATAATAGGCATTCACATAATGTTTAGTAAATGTAAGGAATGCAGGAATGTGACCATGCCCTCTATCCATATCTATGGCATCTATAAATAATGAGAACATCACTCCTATACCGTCAATATTGTGAGCCATTCCTAAACCCACAACAAGCTTAACATTAGTCTACACTACTATTTACATAAGTGCAATTACATACTAGTCTACCCACAAAGATTATTTTCCCCCATGCCCACTTATCCAAAAAATGCCTTAGTTTAGGGTTTATGGTGAAGTCATCATTTTAACTTTAACCCTAAATGGCAATTTAACCCTTTTTTAGTGAAATTTCCGAATAGGTATTTTTATTGGTTTTTTGGCAAAGTTGTTGAATATGCATTTTCCATAATTTTTCATGAAATCACCATTTTTAATTCACATAAAATTAACAACTTTACAAAGTTGCTAAATTGGTGAAATATGGCATTTTTTAGTGATGTCATTGTTTCTATTGGTTGAAGTTGTCATTTTCCCTACCACAAAAATGGTGACTTTACCATTTTTATCCCCACTTCTAGCCTTAAATGCATAATAAATGCCTTAAGGAGATAAAATAAGGTTAATTATCAGAGGTCTATAATGTGGTGGCCACTTGTACTCCCTCACTTGATCACTCACGTGCCTCCATCCTTATTCCTGCACCATTTTTTGTCACTTCTTCTCGTGAGGTTAAAGCTCAATATTTGCAAAGGGTTTAGGTGAAAATGAAATTTTTTCACTCCATGGGGTGAATATATAGCCTAATTTTTTTGAATTTTTCACCCTCTGGGGCCTATGGTTCCCCTTGTTTATTTTGGGAGCTCTATATTTCATCATCGTGGTCTATTTTTTGTGCCATTTGATTATACATTCACTATTTTTTGACTAGACCATGTTATTATAACTTTTAGTAGCCCATTTAATAATGTTATTTTTTGGATGTATCCTATGTTAGTTCAAACATGCATCTTCATACTAGCTAGTTATCTAGATTCCTTATATTATTCTATGCTAGCTCATCATCACTCCATTTATGGATTTATTATGCAAGCTCCTTTTGCCCATTTTCCTAAATGTGGTAAAATATTTTTGATCAATTAAAGCTTTATCCAACCTTATTTGGGCAAATTTGATTTTATCATGCTCAAACTTCCCTACTGGGGCAAACCACTGTGTTAATGATTATAATTACCTTTGGGAAAATCATTATTTTCAATTACTGGGGTGCATACTTATACCGCTAATTATAAATGCCTTGGGAAAATTAGTCTTTCATCCTTTGTTAGCACTTTGCCACTAATTCTAACCACCTTTGGGCAAATTAATATCTCACCATCCATTACCTCTAGATTATGTCATCTTCTTATTTTCAATGGAACATTCAATGAGTCTATTTGCCACCTGATACCTCAAGGGGGAATCTAGGGATAATTGATCACCCTTTGGGGCATAAACCTTTCGACTTAATGACTCTTTCATTATTTAAAAATACATTACTATGCCTATGTCTTACAACACCTTCTTAAACAAGGGGAAATTGTAGACACTCCTTTTTGGACACATTCCATGTCTAAACAGACTTCAAATTGATTTCTACCAAATATTGCAAATTAAGATTAGAAGTCATTGGATGTCCCAATTTTATCTGAACATGGGATATAACAACCTAGAATCATGTTGAGGAATCCTTATTTGAGGTATTATCTTGTATGTAATGATAATCTCCCATAAATTCATCCCTAGTAAAATTGTGACCTTGAAAATTGACACATTAGCCTTTTGACCCATTAAGTGGGGCACTTAACCAATTCCTAAAATGCCAAAACCCTAAACAAAATTAATTAACTAAGTAAATATAATTAAATTATTAGAAGAAAATTCCATGTTTAGTTATTGAATACCTATTTTAATAAAAAGGAAATATAAATAAAAATGTTGTCATGATGATTTCATCATCCTCAAAGTTAAGGAATTATAAATATCTTCATAAATTCCTTAAACTTAGAAGTGGTGAGTCATGCTTCATAAATAGGATCTCTATCCCAAATATTAATTGTTTGTCCCCTCCCTAACCTAACCATGATTAAATCTAGCCTAACTACACTTGAGTTAGGGCTATTTTGAAAACCTATAAATACAAGTGCCGTTGCCATTATTTAATAAGTTTTTTTTGCAAAGAAGTAAATCCAAATTATCTCTAGAAAGATTAATTTTTTTATCACATGCCAAGCCAAGCCAAGCCAAGCCACAAGTGGACATGAAGAGGTGATCCCCACAAAGAAAACACATTGACAAAGGATTCTATTGTTAACAAAGATGAGTATGAACACTCTTATATGCCAAGGAAAAAACACTATTTGATAATGAAGGTGAAGGTAGTATTTTCTTTATCTTCTAGTTGTATTTGAGCTAGTTACATTATTGTTCACCCAAATACTTATGAAAGTTAGTTATTGTTTTCATTGGGTTGTTTAATTTGGTGTTTGTATTCCATTAACAATATAACTAATGATCCCCTTCATAATACTATGATGCATCTATGTTCTATGTATCTTGGTCCTCTTGTCCTAGTCATATTCTTTCATGTCCTAGCCTTAATATAATCTTTTCTTCTTGCCTTGTCTTATGTCCTAGTCACCATATCATTATCGACCTGCCTTATCTTACATCCCAATAATCTTATCTCAATACCTCAACAACCTTATCTCAATCCTAGTCCCTAGTCTATTCCAAGTCCTTATCCATAGCCTTATCCTAATTTATATCACAACCAACTTAGTCCAACTCATCACCTGATCACTCATCTTACCAACACTCATCAGGACAACAAATAAAATATTGATGCATTATACATCTGTATGCAGATCCTTGTGTGTGTTACTTATATGTTCTTTATTGTTTTACTTGTTTACATGTCTTTTATCATGTATATATCTTCATATGTTTGTCACTTATATATGAATGTTTTTTTTACTGTTAGTATTTTAATTAGTCTAGCATCATTTCTTTTTTATCAAGGCTGTAATGAACAATGATGCTATAATGACACCAAATTCACATTACGGACTTTGGGTGCCCTCTACAAAGTTCATCCTTTACCCCTTTTTATAATGATGCAGTTTGGCTTGATGACATAATGATCATTTACATATCATGGTACATATTTCCTAGTTCTAAATTTAAACAAATTGTGTAGACTATGATGGGACTTTTCACAATAATGATGGCTTGAAAATAGACACAATTCATCATTTCTACTAACCCCTTTATCATATGTTTAATAATCTTAGTCCCATCATCAAGTTGATCATCCAAGTCCAATCATTCCTCCATGTCATTTATCATGACATCTAACCTCTAAATCCACTCTTTTATATTTACTAACTAACAACTCTAACCAACTCGTTATCATCATCTTTTAGTTTGAACTACATTGGTTTGAGGTCTTTTTAGACTATGTAGGTAATGCTCAGTCACATGTAATGCTCAGTCACATGGTGTGTCTAAGGTCAACTTGGGCACTCTCTTGTATTTCCCCATCATCTGTCACATTTATTTTATCATCAAGTCTTTTTATCCTCATCAATCCTTACATCTGTCAAATATATGAGCTATAATATCAATCATTAATCAATCAGTCCATTGATCAACCACCATCTATGCAATCATTTCCCTATTATTTCTATCAATAGTCTCTTGCACCTATTGATTGGGACTAAAAAAATAATGTCATCCATAGTTTCTTCCATCAGTAATCCATTCTCAATGATTGATCAATCTATCATTTAGGGATGTGTATTTACCCATCAATCATCAATATAAGACCCATATCCCTCCCAAGAATGCATCCTTACTTATGATACATTGAAATCTTGTGGCTTTCCTTGTGACTCTTTTGTTATGGTTAGTTAGAATTTGGGGCATGTTGATAGCCATGACATCATCATCATCTCTTGCTCCTTATCATGTATTCTTTCCAGGGGCATCATCAAAATCATCATGTCATAGCTCATTGATTGGTAGTATTGTATAAAATTCATCATATTTGTCATCTCTTTCATCTATTCATCATATCTTCTCTCACCCATCATATCATTCTTCCCTCTTTAGGGAGAACTACATTGGCTTGAGGTCTTTTCAAACTATGTAAGCAACACTTGGCCACATAGAGTATTTGAAGATTGCTCGATGACACTAAACCAATTCTTCCTCTTCATCCTTTGATCACTTGATCATATCATTTATTGGCTATCTCATCTCCTTAAAATTATCACTCAAATTCAATTTTGAGCTATACCCATCCAATCCTTGTATTATTTGTCTTGATAATCTCCTATCATGCATCCTTGCTTGGGATATGTCAAAATCTCTATTCTTTAATCATCTTAGTCTATAACTCTCCATAGGGAGTATCCTTTCCTATAATGTCTACATCTTATAGCCTTTTGTCTTATCACTATCATTTTATAGTTGGTTCCCATTTGGGACATATCAACAACTGTGATACCATCATTTTCACTCTTTATGCATATGTCTTTGCTAGGGGCATCATTGATCTGTAGCTCACTGCTCATGTCAATCTCATCTCTTTCATCATTGCTCCCACATATAACATCCCATCCCCTTCTCTATTTTTATATCCTTCCCCTTATTTTCTTCTTTTAAGTGGCCATTTGTCTCATTCTTCCCTGCCTCCCCCCTCAAGGGGGTATCATGAGTCCACTAATCCTACTAATTTTATGCATGATGTTTTTTATTTGAAATACCATTACTCCTTCCACTTCATCCAATCAAAATGACCTTTCAAATAGGGGAAAATGTATGCATCATAATTTTTTTGCCTACTTTGGCTTGCTAATTCTATCTAATGATCATTTATTTTGTCTATTTTCATCTAATTTATCCTTACTAATCCTCTTAGTCATTATTCTAACACCCCTTTCATTATTAATATCCATATACTAATCATATATCATCCCATAAATCAATTAATTTTTATAATCCTATGTCCTTTGTCACCTAACCCCAATTATCCATTATATGGGTATTTAAAATTCCCATATCCCACTTGCCTACCTACTTCTAGGCTTTCCTACAAGCCTACACCCTATTCCTAACACTAGTCTAACCTCTCTCTAATTATCATCAAGTCCCATAATAAGAATTCTCAAATTCTAGAATCCTCCACCATCTTATCCCTCCTCTCTATAATCCTCTAATTATAGAGACTTATAGGGAATTTTTAATTCCCTAATAATTCCCTCATCTTCCTCTATAAAAACCAACCAATCTTCCATCGAGAAGGAGGAAGGAATGAGGGGAAAATACATAAGAGTAAATCCATGTTATCCATTTGTCAAGACTCAAGCTAATATAAATTGTCCATAAATCTGAATCTATTATGGAAATCCCACATTCATAAGCATTTAATATTTATTTTTTTAATCTAAATTGGAGGATAAATTTAGGTTCAGATGCTGGTGTGAAAGTTTAATTTACTTGCATTATAATTCTATTGGCTCTAAATTTTAAGGTATATTGGTGTTTTGAGTAGTTTTTGATATAATTACATATCCAAATATCATTACTCAAAATTTCCATCTTACATTAGGGTTTTAATTATTGTAAGTTGAGAAATAAGCCTTGAAAAATAAGTCATTAGGAGTTATCATCAATAAAGAAAATTTAAATTCATCCCCAATTTTGGTGACCTAAAGCTTATTACCATTTGACACCAAATCACCCTTCTAAGTGTTTAATATAAAATCATTACCAAGGCCATAGTGAATCATCTCTACCATATTCTACCTGTAATCATCAACCCTAAACAAACATGCTTTATAAAAAATAGATATACACTGGAAAATTTAATTGTAGTTTGGGAAGGAATGAGATGGGATCGGGTCTCTCATTAAAGGACCATTTTATAAAATGTGATTTAAAAAAGCTTATGATCGAATAAAATACCCCTTTATTCTTGCTATACTTAAGGCTCTAGGTTTTGTCCAATTCTTTATCTTAGAAATGCAAACTTTATTTTCTAATGCATCGACCTACCTCACCATGAATGGGCACAAGTCTGATGGATTTGGAATTTTTCACTCCATCAAATAGGGTTGCATTCTAGCTCGTGCTTTATATGTTTTGGTTGCCAAGGCATTTGGTTATTTTCTTGTTTACATAGCAGATCATGGACTTATCAAGGATATTATTCTTCCCGATCACTTTTCTCAACTTATCCATGGGAATTTTTTAGATGATAACTTCCTCACTCTCAAGGAGCAACAAGATTTCTTCAAAGAGGTGCTTTGATGCTTGGACATTTTTTTCAAAGCCTCAGGGTCTAGTTTGTAATGGGTCAAACCCCAATGTTATAAATAAAACATGTGATGATTTTACTAAATGGCTCCATCATTATCAATGGAAGTGGATACAAAAAGGAAAGAGATTTAAATTTCTTGGTATTCATTTTTACTTTAATAGTTCTCCTTTAATGATAATATGTTATAGATAGAGTGGAAAAGAAGGTTTCATATTGGATTTCCAAACCATTCTCTTTAGTTGGTGAATTACATGATGGTACCAACATCCTTACAACCACTTATGTTTAATACTAATCATATTGGCTCCCCTCCAAAGCCTTGTATTATAAATTAGCAAAGGTTCTTAGAGACTTTCTTTGGGCCAATGCTAAGAAAACTAGAGGCTATCAAAGGGTTGCTTGGGACATTTGCTACTTGAATCATGAAAAATGAGGATTGGGCATTATTGATGTCTATAGATAAAGTATTACCCTTTGTGCTAAGTGGTGGTTAGATCAATTGAAGGTAATGAGGCTTGGAAAATCTTTCTAAGGCACTGCACTTATACATGCACCCCTATAGTAAAAATAGTTGGAAAAACTTTGGTTTACACACTCTATTGTGACTACTACTACCCTATCAAAATAAAAAGGATATTTAGTATCCAAGAGCATTTGGAAAGACTTGGAAATTGTTAAGCCTTTTATAAAATGGGTTGGAGATGGATATCACAGTGGTATTTCCTTTAATGGCCATAATATTTGGTGGTCCCCTATAATGACCAATAATAATCTTCCTTTATCAAAAATGCCAGCCATAAAATCTTTGTGTCTATTTAAAAAATAACTCGCATTATTAAGGACTTGACTTCTTCTCGAGATTGGATCCCATAGAATTTGATAAAAGACAAAAAAAAGTTGCTTAATACAAACTTATCTTCCATTTTTGATATCCAAGAGTTGATCCTTGATGTTGTGCTACATAAGATTGGTTTACAACCTCCAATTGCATGGTGGAGGGACTGAAGGTAGAATTGTGACACTTAGTTCATAAATTACTCTCTTGGTCTCATTTTTTAAATAATGAGTTTGTTCTATTATATTCTAGAGAAGTTAAATAGGCATTGGAATTTAAGTTATTTGCCCATGTTGTAGTTTAATTGGGGTTTTAATTCATTCATTTATGGAGTTAGGTGCTCATTTAGTTATCCAAGTCAATTCTAGACTTATTACAACTGGGCACAAACATAGTATATCCCTATAGCACTCAACATTTATCATTTGACTATGCTGACATCAATTCACATAAGGCACAAACCTTATGCTCTCACCCAAAGCGAAAACAACAGAGAAAGAACCAGGGCCCATGTTGGGATAGTTATGCCATGGTTAGGTAATGCATCATATGTAACACTTAGTCATTTAGTGAATGCTTTTGGAAGATTCATTGACACAAGCTATATATGGGTGGAGTTTATTAGTATGTAGGTGCAAATCACATTTAAGAAACTAGTTCTAGTCATAGGATCACAAGCCTATATCGGGTTGGTTCTATGATCTCAAGGCTATAAGCCTTTGTAGAACTAAGCTAAGCATCATTCAATGCTTTGAGGGATCAATGAAATTCCTTAAATTAAGTTCATACTATATCTCGTGCTTCTTGTAAGGACATCAAAGTATGGGTGCATGAATTTTCTTACACTTAAGCTATTTTAGCAGAGTATGATGATGATGTCATCTTTTACATAGGGATGCCATTAACAACCTAGACCATAACTTTGCTTAACAAAACATTCATATATTGAAATTACACCACTATAACTATTAATAGTAATTTTGTAATTCAACAAGGAAGTGAAAGACATTCAATCAAAGGACACTATGTATCATGGAAACCATTCTTATTCATATACTTAAAGCTTCAAATATAGAGTATAATTCATATTTCAAAAAATAGAGTGCGTAAGGCAGAGTACAAGCTTCACTTACTAATTATCTACCCAGGGGTTCATAGGTGAGCTTGGGTTTACATATAATGGATCCTTTGTGGTATGCATGTTAAATCCTATGCTAATGGCATCCATATCCAAAGTTAATTGTGTAGAGATTCAATACATTAGTTTACCTCCCCTTCTTTATTAGTTTGAGCTCGACTTTATAACATATGGGAGCATCTCAGTGCCAGTGTAGAGAGTGCACATCAGGTGTTGAGCTAGAGCCTTTATTGATAATTTTTCCAACTTTATCACCTTACATCCCTTGCACTATGATTTCCATGTGTATCCATTCATGAGGATGTCCTAAAAATATGGGTACAAGTTAATCTCCTGCCAGTTGGTGCTAGGTCTATGATGATTCCTCTAGTTGGTGCAAAAGATACAAAAACAATAATCATGCCAAGTGATTGCCTCGACTGAGATGTATATTAATTTGGCATGGAACCATACTTAGATGAAATAGGGGCCCAACATTACCCCATATAAAATTTCTAGTCTACCCTAGACTAGGCTTTCAAAGATTTTAGCATGCAGAACTCAGTTATACTCTTCTTTAGATCGATGATAAAATACTCAAAGCCATTGATGCTAAGATTGAGTTCCTTAGTGGTAATATCTATCTCTATGGAGGTGACACTGAGCATGATCACATATGTCTTCTCTAATTTATTCTTAAAGGCCTTGACACTTACCTTAGATTTTGTCATTCCCCCATCTAGGATTTCCCCTTGTTCATAGGCCTTGGTTTATAAGTCATGAAAGAGTGATTCTAGGATTTGTTCTTAGTCTTTGATATATGTTATTAATACATTAAACTTACCCATTATATGGGTACATTTTGACCTACTTGTAGTGTATACGTATGCCATCAACTCTTCCCTCTCCCCCTTTGCCTACTTGAGGTACATGTCTATGACTAACACCTAGCTAGAGAAGCTATAGAAGATGGCATTAGATGCATTTGTACCCTCTTAAAGTTTGGTGAAGAGTTATTCTACCTCTTTGATATTTTCAACTAGCTCCTTTTTAAGTGTGGCACATGGGTCCTCCTCTTCTTCTTGGACTAGCTCTACCTTCAACCTTGGGAGCATATGTTATAATAACATGCATACTTTGTTAACCTCCAAGAAGTTTAATTTGTCAATGTCATCTAAGAGGGATGGCTCAACTATTTTTGTGTGCTTGGCCAATTGCTACAACTTAAACTTCATGGCCTATGCTTCTTCCTCTGCATCTTGCATGATTTTATTCCATCTCTTTGCCCTAACATCATTAATGATGTTTTTTCATGTGACTTCATGGACATATAAATGAGCACATTAGAAGGCTTGACTAGGTTCAAGGCATGGGGATTTAGGATGAGAGAGTCATGCCCTTACTCAAGTTTAACTATACCCAATATGGCCTTCTGAGGCACCTTAAAGTGAGGCTTTTCCATGTAGCTATTGAATGCTAACAAAATTTACTAGTGCATCTTGGTAGTGGTAGACTTTGGGGGTATGCATTCAAACACGTACAAGTCTTCCTCTATCCACCCCTTTTGTATCTTTTACTTGAGGCTTAATTATGTGCCTTCTTGTTCTATGATGGCTAGCTTCATGTGTTCTTCTTCCTCTTCATCAACACTACTAATCTCTTCGATTCTTTCCTCTGAGGTTTTTTCTTCCTACCCATGTAGGTGTTCTTCTTCGAACTTGTCTCATTTATTCACTTCTTCTTCTTCCTTGGCTCCAACTTTGCCCTCCTATTTTTTCTAGGTCTCCATGACACTATTTATTTGTTGCTTTTCTAAAATGCCAACATCGCCTTCCTTTTCTTCAGGGACCCATCCACTACTTGGGCATGCTCATAGTGCAGCTTGGTCTACTATGCTAGTGGAGGTGCTAGGTGTCTTTTCTATCACTTTCTCAGTTGGTTCTACACTTGCAACAACCTCTTTCTCTTCTTTTTCTTTCTTGGCCTTTTCTTCCTGGGCCTTATTTTTTTCAACCTTCTTCTTTTTCACTAGTGATAAAGATTTTTCTTCCTTGACCTTCATTTCTTTGGCCTCAACTCTATCAATATGCTCCTAAGTCATGCTGGCTACCTTCATGGCCTCTCTTTTCTTCTCTAGCACCAACGCCATCTCTATTTATTCCTTGCTATGACCCATTTTCTTCCATAATCTTATCTTTTCCTCTTCAGTTCATAGAGGCTATGTGGAGGGCTCTTTTGATGAGGCACTAGGTAGATTTATTACCTCTCTAAGCATGGAAATAGTGCTACCTTGGAGGGCCTTTTGGACTTCTTAAGTGTTGGGCTCTTCTCTAGCTTCTTATATAATGTAGACCTTGGTCCCTCCTTCCTCAACCTCTATCTCTTCCTACACCTTTTGTGCCTCCATTTCCTCACACACCTCTTATGCCTCCATCTCTACCAAAGTTATTGTTAGCATTACAATGTGCCCCTTGGACTTCTTATTTTTTTCCTCCTTGCTATAAGACACAATCCCTAGAGTGAAGGTCATGTACTTCTTCTTTGATATTGAAGGAGTAGCTTCCTCACCGGTGGTGATCCTTAACTTTATACACTCTTAAATTTCTTGAAGTATTTCTCCCCACTTATTTTGGGGAGATTTAGACTATACTACTGGTAGTAGCTTCCCTTTATCACTAATCTAGAGGGGGAGATCATTATCTTTCTCAGTGTTGCACCCTTCTTTCTCAACTTCATCTCATAATATAACATGTGTATGTGCCCAAGTATTAATTCCTTTTTAAGGGAATAGAGGTCAGTGAGATCCAAGTCATCCTCATCTTTTATAGCTTTTCCTGCTAGGTGCACATATTGGTGCCACAACCTGTTTCTCTCCAAATCTATGACATTCACTAGGATGTCCTGCTACTGTGCATTGGGAATTCTCCTTAGCGTATCCCTAAAGTACTTCTACATAAGGGAGTTTTATCTAGCTTGAATAGTTTCTATCTATGGGAGCCAAGTGTACTACACAAACGTGTTACATGATGGTGAAGTTCACCATTGCAAACATGTTTTGGGGAAGATCTTCAAGGATGCACCATTCCATCCTAAATACCTCTATATATTGGGCACCACCCCATTAATTGAGTCTTGTATTTATGGGAGAAGGTCAGTGGGTAGGTAAAGTCTTGGTAATTTAGTGCTAGAGAGTCCTCATACATCAAGAAGACCCAAATATTGTATTCCTTTCCATCAGGCATGCTAATCTCTGCCATCACAATTAAAATAAACATTGAACCCCACCTAAATTTCTCTCATGTCATGTGACACTCAGGCATGTTATTCACCATTTATTCAGTAATGGATTTTGATATGTTGAACATAACCCCTATGCCATGTGGTGGATGATGCACAAGTATGGCTTGGTCATATCCATGCACCAATCACTAGGGCAAAGTTTTGAACTTATGAGGTGTACCACTGCGCTTGTGCCAGGGTCCTTGATATCCTTTATTGGGAACATGAATCTTGCCTTGTAATACCCAAGGAGTTTCATGATCCTTTCTACTTCAACATCATCCACCATCATTTGGTGGATATCTGCACTGGAGTCTGGGAGCCCAATGATTTTGCCAATTAGGCTCATTGATAATTACATGCAACTCCTTAAAAATTAGAAGTGGTCTCCATGGACACATGAGAGGAGTAACTGCATGAGTTCCTTTAGCTTCCCAAAACATGACAACTCATAGAGCTGAGTTGCATTGGTGGTTATAAAATTTTCTCGAATGGAGACATCAAATAATGCCACACTCATGGCTATAATAGCCCCCATATCAACCACCCTGTATTAAAATAGATCTTGCACATTACTTGAGGTGAGGTGGTTGTATTATTTTAATTAGCAGGTTTGCATGAAATATGTGTAGTTTTATCCTACCAAGACCTTCATGGGAAATTGCATTTCCTGGTATGACATCTTTGAGAGCACCTTAAATCAACTATTGTAATGCTAACCCCTTCTAATGACTATGATTTCATCTTTATAATATCCATCTCTTCTATCATCCATGCCTATTTGGCATCTTTCTATGCCTATGGTGGACCAAAATTCATCCATTTATTTCCCATCCTAAATTGGCTAGAGTTGAAGCATGGTCTATTGATTTTATCGAAGCCTCTAATGTTTTTTGGCACTCCTCACAGTCACGAGGTCTGTGACTGTGACTTTGGCTTTCAAGATTTCAGTTGCCATTAATGGTGGCCTTAGCATCACTAAAAATTTATCCTATCTGGTTCTCTCACAATGTTTTCCCCACAAACCTCCTTTCTAATCTCAACAAGACCACAATCTCCTTCTCTTTGCAACCATTCTTATTTTGTGGTTATGGGTACATAGGGTTTCATTTTGGTAGCATTTTCTTGCTTTTAATCTAGTTTAACACTAGTTCAATGCTTAATTATACTTAAGGTTTGTAACCTAAACCAATAAACCTTTCACTTCTTTATACCCTTAGTTTAACTACTGTCTTAATTATAGGTGAGTAATAGTGTGGCAATGCCTAGATTTCTTAGAATCTGCTAAAACCCATGAAATCCACAAAAATACACTACCACCTATGCATTCAATGTAGATCTTTGTGCCTCCACCGTCACCTCATTAAATTGTTTAAATAGTATTTTTAGTGAAGTGACATGTAGTTCAAACAGTCATTTCCCACCTAACTTTAGGTAGATTC
Source organism: Torreya grandis (assembly GCA_037957365.1). NCBI lineage: Eukaryota > Viridiplantae > Streptophyta > Pinopsida > Cupressales > Taxaceae > Torreya > Torreya grandis. The sequence goes on from JARHVA010000451.1 coordinate 2,117,964, forward strand.
TACCTTGTCTTGACTATCTTCCTTTTATACTTTGTTCACTTGGAGAGACCTTCACCTTCCTTATGACAACCTAAGAACAATGCTTCACATGAGCATGATTCAGCCTCCAAGGTTCCATCTTCTCTTCTTGTTGCACTTTCATTTCAAGAACACTTTCTTATCGTGGTCAATTTCTCTACACTTTCATCTCTTACCTTGGCCTATACCTACCCTATATAAATCACTTGCACTGGTCCTCTAGTGATTCATTCTTCAGGTGTCCTATGCACTTAGCATCCTGTGCACCTCTCTTGTATATTATGCACACTAGCATCATGTGTGCCTCTCTTTGTGACTTGGTATTCATGTATTCAAAGTCCAGTAAATTTTATGTGCCTATGAACTTAGGTATCTAGCCTTAGGTTCTTAGAAAGAAACCTCACTCGACTCAATTGAATGGTATTATGCATGGAAACACCATAATAGTTCACTTATGGGCTTGAAAGTGCCTCACTTATTCACTCATCACCAATACAACACAAAACATAAGTAAATGTTTGGTTTGCACCAAACTTTATTTTGGTCAATGCAATACAATGGACTTGTGATCGAGAAGTTAGTGCCTGATTAAACAAGCACCATCCTATTATCTATAAGGCTTCAATCAATTATGGCTAAAATGCCTAGGGAACATTTCACCTGACAACTTGCATAGATTTCATGCACCAATTTTTAATATTTTATGCATGATATATGGACCCATCCACCTAGTTTATAGCTTTCCCAAGATATTGAGATACTTGGAGTCATAGAGAACTACCAATGCTCCTTTATTCAATACCTTTCACTTAATATTCTTGTCATGCCACAACTTCTAGTGCACCTTCTCTATCTTTTAGCTCTACCTTGCTTGGGTGTGCACCTCATCCAAGCATTTCAAGTCCTCCAACCTCACACTCAATGATTTTTTGTCATCTAAATGACCAATATGCATAATTTAGAATGATGGCACCATGAAATCTAATGGTATAACTGCCTTAGTTCCAAACACTAGTTAAAATGGTGTGGCCTTATTTATGTACTTATAAGTTGTACGATATGCCCATAATACTGCTAACACTCGATCATCCCAATATTTGTAACCAAAATCACATATCTTCATGAGGCACATTAAAATTATCTTATTAAATGCCTTAATGGTGCCATTTAATTATAGATGATAAGGGGTGGTCTTATGGTGTGCCACCATGTATTCTGTTAGTAAGATTTGCACAGTTTCATTGATGAAGTGTGTGCCTCTATCACTATTCAAATTAAGTGGGCACCCATAGAGAATTATGATGTTCTCCCATATGAACGTCATGGTTGTGGTAGCTATGCAGTCTTTTATTGGTGATGCCTTGACCCACTTAGTGAAATAATCAATGGCTACTAGAATGTATCTTACACTTGTGCACCTTGTTATGGGAGTGATCAGTCCAATAAAATCAATGGCCCATTTTTTGAATGGTACCTAGGAAAGAATGGGGATGAGAGGTATTTCATATTGGTGGTTGGGATTCCCTATACACTGGTATATATCACATGCCTTGGTATAATCCTTTACATCTTAAAATAAACTTGACCACCATATGCCTAATTGTAATATCTTACATGCCATTACGTCTCTAGCACAATAGCCTCCTACTATCCTTTCATTCACCTCACATAAAATGGAGTCCCTTTTGTGTTCTAAGACACATCAGTGTAGGAATTCATCTCAACCTAGTTTGTATAGTTCCCCAATGATGATCTTAAAAGGGGAAGCATGAACTACATGCTATTTCTTCTCTTTGGTTATCATATTTTGGGGCACAAATATTGATGTTATAAAAATGACTATCTATACAAAGTCCTCAAGGACATGATGGACTCAGTAGAGTTGCACATTTGGCATGTCATCCTTGATTATCACTAATGCATTGTTAGAATTGATGTGAGACAAATGGTCTGGGGCCCAAGTTCTATTTTCTAGGCTTAATGATAACTAAGAACTAGAACTCTTAAAATAGAACTATCCATCTACAAATTCGCTCATGAATAATGGGCTTGTTCACAAGGTAATTAAGTTATTCATGGTTTGTAAAGAAGATGAATAGGGTCACTGACAAGTATTACGTAATTTTTTTTAGGGTGTAGAGCATGGTTAGTGCCTTACACTCAGTTGTTGTATAATTATGCTTTGCTTGGGTCAAGTTTTTGCTTACAAAGGAGATGGGATGATCCATTTTGCCTTCATTGGGTTATGCAAGAATGGCACCAATTATAGAACTAGATGTGACATGGACATGGAATGGGGTCATCCAATCAAGAAATTATAAAATAGGCACACTAGCTAATTTGATATTTAAAGTTTCAAAGGCATCCTCTTACATTTTACCCTAATAAAAAGGGGAATCCTTGCAAAAGAGCTCCTCTAGTAGTGTCACAATCTTTGCATAACTCCTTGTGAATTTCCTATAGTATTCGTAATGGCCTAGAAAAGTGTGAATGTCTTTCTACATTGAATGGGTGTAGAACTAAATGATTATTGCAATATTCATGAGATCAATAAACATACCATGTTGACAAATGATGTACCCTAGCAAGGTTCCAAATGGTGTTGAAAAAATGCACTTCTTGAGGTTCAAGGCTATCTGTAGCTACCTACACCTTTCAAACATTAGGCATAGGTTATCATAATAATCCTTTATGATCCCATACATAGTTAAGTCATCTAGGTACACTTGGAGGAACTGGTGGATGAAGTCCTGAAATGCGGTGATCACCACTCTTAAGAACATGATTTGTGCATTATTGAGTCTAAAAGGCATCACATTATAAGTAAAACAACCCCATTCAATCATCAAGGTTATTTTGGGATTATCCTCCTCTTTAATCTAGACCTGATGGTATTTGGAGAACCCATAAGTGAAGGTGTAAATCTTTCAACCTATGATTCCATCCAAGACTTTGTCAATGAACAAAGTTAGAAAAGGGTCAATGATGTAGGTGGTCTTCAACATTATATAATTGATGTAAATGCAAGTGCACCCATCCTTAATGATGATAATCACCATGGGGCTCACCCATTCATATTCTTACATCGAGTAGATAACACATGTGGCTAACATACCATCAATCTCCATCTTGACCTTGACATGAAGATTGGGGTTCATTATGTAGGGGCACTTCTTGATAGGTCTTATGTCATCCATGAGATTTATGCTCATATTCCCAAGGGATGTGTGGGTACCATTTTTGTCTTGATAATTTTGAGGGAACAAGTCTTGAAACTCCTTTAGGAGATCCATAATTTATACCAGCTCCATGTCAGACTAGTATATGCTTAGAGTAGCCATATTTGGTTCTCCTTTATGATGATGTCTACCTTAGTAGTATTGAATGGTGTGTAGTATGGATCATTCCTCTCCTAATTGGAATCCTCAACTTGCTTACTCCCCTCAGTGGTCTCTATATGATGATGAGTCATGTCTTCTTCATCAGGTTTGCTATCCTTTATTTAGAACATTAGTTTATTCTTGCCTATCAAGGTCATATAGTTGCACTGCTTCCAGGTTTCATCATCTTCTTCACTCAAGTCATTATTGAGAACCTACTCCTCAAATAAATTTAGGAGTGCCAATCCTTTTTCCCTGAACATGTCCTTTAGGCACTCCTCTAGGATTATAGTGTCCTCAAACACTACCCTTTAAATTAATTACAGTGGCTTGATCAATTTCAAGTTCTATGAAGAAAAGGAAGTGTGCACAAACCTCTCCTTGAGTGCATCCCAATTTGTCTCATAGTGCTATCATGGTGTGTCTAATTGAAAACATACCATGCTCATGCCCACGTCTTTAAGTTTTTATAGAAGGTGTGCACCCATAAGTTCCTTAGGGCATTTGTGCCATAGTCAATCCAAGTTTATTTTCATGAATACACATGCGTTATTGGGTTTGAATCTCTAGAGTATATAGAAATGTTTAGATATTCATTAAGTTTTCTCAAATTTGGTGCATATTACTATTTTCACATCTTGCCAAGTCAGTAATCTAGGCCTTTGTATTGCCCACCAATGAGTGACAATGCTCCTTAAAGTATACATAAGTGCACTCATCCTGTCTACCTCTTTTGGGATGCATGACTTGAGGTCATGGACATATTATTCCAAAATATTGATCCCCTCATACCGTCGGAGTATGACAAGTTTATCTTTGCTTAGGAAAAACACTCTCCCTTTCCCTTCTTTCTGTTATAAGGGACCCATCTCTTTATCAAGTTCTCATAGGTTTTGTCACCTTTGTGATCACTAAGCGGCACCTCCGACCAGTTGTCTCATAAGCTTCTTCGACCCATCAGTCACAAGTAATGTTAGTGGTGTCTAAGGCTGACTATCCATCATCTCAAGAAAACTCTCCTTGGTCATAGGGGTAGAGAGTCTTGATGCATTGCACCGTGATGTTGTAGATATGGTTGATCTCATCCTCTAGATCAACACTTTTTACATATGGGGGTCCTTGGTCACTTGAGATGGGGATCAATACCTTCTCATTTCTATTTTCAAAGGCCATATAACACTTCTTGAAATGCATATTAGTGTTATTCATGTAGCACCATGGCCTTCCCAGGAGTGTTGGATAATTATATTATTTAGCTAACTCGGTCACTTTGAAGTTAGCACAAAACTCGATGCCCATGATATCTACAATGACAATTTTTAGAATTTTGATTGATTACACTATAGATTTGTTGGTCATGAAAAATACATGAGGGAAAGGCCTCAAGGTTGGCCTACCCATCTTTTCCCATGCATTCTTTGTTAAGATATTGACCTCAACACCTTTGTACACAAGGACCTCATATATAGACCATCCATCAATGGTGGCACTTACTAGGAGTTCATGATTGTACTTTGCATTTTGTGTATGCTTGACTTATCGCACCCTTTTCATGCATGGCATAGTGATTTCAAATGGATTTTGTCTTTCATGTTCTAAAATCAAGTTATTTAATAGGGTAAAAATCCCTTTGATCTATAGGAGGTGCAAGATCTATGTTAGCTCTTATACCTCAACCTCTTGGCCATCTTGCTTCTTGCAAGAGGTAACAACTTGTCCTTTAGGTCTCATGCCAGTTGGAACTCTCATTAAAAGTTTTGAATCACACTCATAACCTATTGATATACATATTTTTGGCATGTAGGGTCTGGGTAAGGTGTAGCTTTAGGTTTAGGCCACATTATGTGCTTAGTGTGGATCTATTCCCCATATTCTAGGTATAACTTAGGTGTTGGCATAATTGGCGATTGAGCATTCTTTGGTGAATCTACTACGAGTAGTTACATATACTTTGATTGGCTTTGTGTGTGTTAGTTGTGCCTTCAAAGAAGTTCTCCATTTTTGGCTTGCACTTGATCATTCATGTGCCCTTATCTGCACCAAGCTAACCTTGGGTCAATTTCTTGTACAAGTCAAGGCATTCCTCGACCTTATGTGTTCCTTCGACAATACCCACACATTGGATGTGTAGGGAAATCACACTAATAATGCTCTATCAAACCACACTTATAACATGAACATAGTGGGAATCTTCCTCCACTGCATCCTCCACCTCACCCTTTGGTACCTCTTTGCATTTCATAGCCTACATTTTGCTAGCCATAGCCATCATTTATTTGGATTGCCTGCCCTTTGACTGCTACAGTTGCTTACCTAGCATCTCTCTCTATGTTTTCATGCATCTCATCAATCATGCAATAATAAGTTATGGTATGGGTGTAGGCATCACACAATTAGAAGTAGATGGTTGTGTTAACTTGACTAGAGCATTGCAATAAAGGGTGGTTATAAACATCATGTGTTTCATGACAAACCTCATAACTTATAAGCAATGCATGCACATTACTTTGAGGGTAGTTATTTCTGTTATGGCCTTCTATCTCACAATCGATATACTATAATCTGCTTTGAGCATCTTGCACAAAAATGGTGGTTAAATTTTGGAGTTGGCTGGCCATGGACACAATCTCCACCTTTATGAATGGGTTAATTCTAGTATTACCACTCCCGACTACCTCGGCTCTAAGCATGGATTCAAGCACTTTATGAGGGTTGGTGAATGTCTGCATGGATAATTCTCTTTAGAATGGTACTAGTAATCCTCCAATGAACCATTGCACATGTTGAGAGGGGTGAATGTCATTAGGAAACTTAGAAAGAAGTGTCTTGAATATGGCATCATATAGATGCACACTTTTAGAGAGTCCTTTTGTTGATTTATTTGAGCACAGTGATGCTCTGCTATTTAAACTTGAGTATGTCAAATTCCTTCAAGAATGCTTCGTTCAAGGTTTCAGTCAATCATAACATGGTTAGGATTAAATTTCCTATACCAAGTATGAGCATGATCAAGTAGAGTTATCACAAACTATGTTGCCTTGTATTATGATTAGGTTATACCTCAAGCACACCATTGTAATTCATATTTTAGCATATGCTCTGTGGCATTTTCCATGTCATGGTATTTTGGACAGTGCATGGCCATCTCATACTAAATTTACTATGAGAGGGGTGTTGACATCTAATGCACTTGCCCCTTGGTACTTATCCTAGTGGTGGTCCTCCAATACCTCTATCCACTGGGTTAGGCTTTGGCCCTATTATTACTATCGATGCTAAAGATGATGAAGGCACTATACTACTGACTTATGGTACCGATCCACTTCCTATGGGTTGTTGCCTAGTCTATGCATATGACATTAGCTGAGCTAAAATGCTTGTACTCACATTCTATGTTGTTGAATTAGCACCCAAATGTCTAGAAGTATCCTCACATAATTATGTGTAAGGAGCAACTTATTCAATCACAAAATTATAGTCAAAGTCTACAAAATGGTCAAAGTTTATGTGGACAACAGGGTCAATTATCACTCTTATTTCTTCAAGTGGGGAATCCAGTGCATGAGCTAGCACCATATGTTCAAAGGGGGTAGGTGCTTCCAATGCATCTTTAATGGTCAAATTCCTTAGGGACCCAACACATTATTCACCCATCAATAGTTGAGCTCGATCTATGGCTTCATTATCCTCTCTTTGCACTATTTCAATTCAAGAGATCCTTCCCCATGCCTTCCCACTCGCTATAAGTTCTCTTCATACTTCCAAGTTCTAGATCTTCCATCAATTTATGCCTCCTCTTATTATAGTTCTATTGCCTGAGTTCTCAGGTGTTAATATGCTTATCCCCTTCCAGTATGCTTCACCTATACATCCCCTTCTTCCCCATTGTGCTACTCATACATGAAAGGACTTAGCCTTTCATTCTCATAGTTTTAAAGTTATAATCCACCATTAGTTTCTTAAACTTTGCACTAAACTCTTTCACAAATGTGCCTCTGAGCTTGCATAAAAATTGATATTCTACTTGCTCAGGGTAGGAGTATGTCAACAATGTGAACTCAAGCATGTAATTGTTTAGCGCTCCTTAACACTAATTGTCTATAGCTCTAGTCCAAGTGGCATCTAGGTTCTGAAGCCTTTCTAGGTGATCTTTCATCCACTCAAGGCATTGTCCATAGCTTTGAATTCTGTGGGATACATAGGCAGCCAACCATTAGTACACATGCTTAGGTAATTCATAAAAGAAGACCTCATACATAGCATCATCAGGTTGTTCTAAACTCACTTCCTTGGATTTTGTCCTTTACAAGATGGATGATTTAGTTCAAATATGTCTTCCACCTATTGTAGCCAATGCTTGATGTTATTGAAGGAGAGTCAGAGCAATTTTCTGTTACACCATTGTTGCAACAAAATTCAACATAGTTCCTAGCAATGGAACCAAAATGTTTTAGTTTAATTAGGGTTTCAATTCATTCATTTTTGGGGTTAGGTGCTCATTTAGTTATCTGAGTCAATTTTAGACTTATTATAATTGGGTGCAAATGTAGTATATCCCTATACCACTCAAAATTTATCATTTGACTATGCTGACATCAATTCACATAAGGTGTAAACCTTATACACTCACTCAAAGTGCAATAGAGAAAGAACTGAGGCTCACATTGGGCTAGTTGTGCTGTGGTGTAACACATCATATGTAAAACTTGGTCATTTAGTGAAGGCTTTTGTAAGATTCACTGGTGCAAGCCATTTCTAGGTGGAGTTTGTTAGTCTGTAGATGCATAACTTATTTGGAGAACTAGTTCTAGTCATAGGAGTGCAAGCCTATATTGGGCTAGTTCTATGATATTAACTACACAAGCCTTTTTGTTACTAAGCTTAGCATCATTCAACGCTTTGAGGGGTTAATGAAATTACTTAGATCAAGTTCATATTATATCTCATGATTTTTTCAAGGACATCAAAGCTTGGGCACATGATTTTTCTTAAACTTAGGTTATTTTAGTAGAGTATGATGATGATATCATCTTTTACACAGGGATGCCATTAATGACTTGGAATAGAAATTCGCTTAACAAAACAATCATATATTGAAATTACATCATTATAACTATTAATAGTAATTGTGCATTTCAATAAGGAAATGAAAGACATTCAATCAAAGGACACTATGTATCATAGTTACCATTCTTCTTCATATACTCAAAGCTTCAAATACAAAGTACAGTTCATATTGTAGAAAATAGAGTACATAAGGGAGAGCACAAGCTTCACTAACTAATTATCTGCCCAGGGGCTCACAGGCGAGCTTGGGCTTACACAAAAGGGATCCTTAGTGGTGTCCATGCTAAATCCTATGCTAATGGCATCCATATCTAGTATCAAGTTTATAGAGCTTCGCTACATTAGTTCACCTCCCCCTTCTTTACTAGTTTGAGCTCAAATTTATAGCACACAAGAGCATATCTATACCAGGGTGGAGAGCAGATGCTAGGTGCTGAGCTAGATAATTTGTTGACCATTTCAATGGCTCCATCACCTTGCATCCCTTGCACTGTGGTCTCCATGTGTAGCCACTCATGAGGATGTCCTAAAAATTTGGGTGCTAGTTAACCACCTTCCAGCTGACGCTAGGTCTACGATGATTCCTCCAACTGGTACAAAAGATACCAAAACAATAATCATGCCAAGTGATTGCCTCATGCTAAGATGTCTATCGAGTTCATATAGAACCATACTTAGATGAAATAGGGGCCCAACAACTCATAACTTGGCTCACCAGATTTAACGTAATATGGAATGCCAAGCTTGAGCCCAAGATCATACATTTTATTTAATGTCTAGTATATCAAATCCTTCCTCTTAGGGAGCACCTCTTACACATTGGAGTTGCTCAACCTAGATGCCCACCTTGCTCTAGACTTAAATCCTTCAAACGTCTCTTTCAGACATGTACAAGAGTTCAACCTGCATGGCACTAGATCCACAATATTTTCCAACTGTTCCACACAAATCCCTTCTCTTGGTGCATGGTTTTTTGGGGATAAAGCTCAGTGGATAGCTATTATTGATTTTATATAGAACTTCTTCAGAGTTATAATTTTATTTTAGTTATAGAATCTTAGGATTCGACTATTTTTAATAATGAAGAATCATCTTCATAGTTTTCTGTTAATGACAAGTTGATTGTTATCTCATCATCTCTTTTGTAAATCCAAGTTCAAGCTGAGAAGGTGGCACTCAAGTTTTAACACTTTCAAGTGCTACTTAACCACTAGGGGAGTGTTCCCTGCACTATGAGTCACGTCCCCCCATACCAACCACCTCATGACTCCCCTTATCTACCACTCAAGTATTGGTAGAGCCGCTCTCACAACCTTAGTCATTTTTCCACTCCTCCTTAGTAGAGGGCTTGGAGTCCACTTCTACTGTGTGGGAAGTCTGCGATTGGCCCATCATGATGAAGCTTGCTTGTGTGGGGGGTGATCCAACTGGTAGCTTTGTTTAACTCCCTGCTGGTTGGAGTATCACTATTTCACTAGCCACCTCTTGAAACCACTTAGGATGGTTCGATGGTGAGCGATCCTCTTTCAGTTGAGCCTTTTAATTGTAGCACTCATCCTCCCAAGAATGATCCACCACCAGTTCCTTTTGTGGTTATGACTTGTACTTGATATATATTTTTTAATTTTTTATGTAATCTTGTAAACTGTAGATCGTTATACATAGTTAATAATTTTTTCATTTTGAGTTGTATCCTCTCACTACTATAAAGTTTAGATCATACATACTAATTGACTACTTCATTTTTATCTTCTTATTATTATTATTATTATTATTATTATTATTATTATTATTATTATTATTATTATTATTATTATTATTATTAAATAAACAACCTTAAAATTAATACATCTTAACATTTTCCAATAATCTAAAAACTTCTAAATTATTAGATTTTATGGGTATGGGAAATGGGGGTAAATACGATACATTTTTAGATGAGGTTTAGGCACATCTAATATGTACATTTATCCATATTCGATTGGCAACACATATAGGTCCAAATGGACCTTTTGAGTGAATGCCAACTACGACCCTAAATTCATGCAACATGCCTTAAAGTGTTTTTTTTAAAATAAAATCAATCCTTGTACGTACACTATATGTGGACTAAATTTGAACAAATAATTCAATACACACACTTTTAGACATCTTGCTATACCAAATTTGGTTAGAATGTTACATTCTAGTGCCTCGAGCCATTACTACTCGTAGGGAGGTGTTCTCTTTTTTCTTCTTTTTTTTGGGGTAGTTAGAGGAATCAAAGATTTAGTTTAAGGGTTCATTTTGTGTTAGAGTTCTGTAGTTACTAGTGACGTCTTTTTATTTATATAATTTATTATCGTCAATTTTTATATTGAAATAAGTACTCCTTGGTAGATGTGGTACTTCATGAGGATTTTTCATATAGAGAGGGGTTTGACATTTCTTGTAGAGAAGGGTTTTAACTATTTCAATCAGAAGTTGTATTATGAATAAATAGGTGTCTATTACATTACAATATAAATATTTATACACATTGTAACTAGGTCTATATAAATGTAAAATAGTAAATTGGATCTAATTGATACTTTAAAATTAAAATGATAAAATATAAGATTCGAGTTTATAATTGTATTCTGAATAATAAGAGATTTGGAGACAGTGGTCATGATCGTAAAGAATAAAGGACTTTGTCCAAATAGTCAACTAGATGTTCTTAGGCCCCATCACTGTGGACTTGTCATACCTGAAAAATATTAATTAGGCATAAACCTTTTGATGACTATGTTAGCTCGATCTGAGGCTCCAAATACCTCATCGTTCTATCAATGGGAAAATGCACTTCTCCTTATCTTAGAAACATATACAATATGAATAATTTTTTCCATGTGAGCCTATGATATAATCAATATAATCACAAGAATAACATGCCCCACATAGGCAAAATGTAAGCAATGTAAGATCAAAGAGGTGCTCTATGTGGATGTAAGATATGAGCAATATAGTATTAGTATTCTAAGATATAAAAATAGAAACTACAAGTATATGGTCTTGCCTCTAATAGATGCATGATAGGAATCAAGGTAAAACAGGGAAGTAATTAAAACACTATACATGATATAGATCATGACACAAAATGCACCAAACCCTTGATGAAAATAACTAGAACAAGTAACATGTTACATGCATGACAAGGCACAAAACAAATAATTTTGATATTGTAAGCATACCAAACACATAGAAAACATACACAATAGTGAAGTCACATCAATCATCACATAGGAAACACATAAAACAATAAAGACATATCAAACACTTTAACTTTGAAAGCATTCCAAATATGCTAAAGACACACTAAATACTGGAAAACACATCAAGCATGATATAAGCAAGTCAACTAAGTAAGAAAGCACATAGTAAACATTTGATGCAGGGATATAAAAAGCATAGAAAGTACAATGAAGGCACATTAAATAGGAACATTGCTAGAATATATATCAGATATATAGTTAAACATATCAAATAATAGAAGAAAGCATGTTGAATAGATGAATACATATGAGAATATGAATCATATAAAAACACATTCAATAGAAAAGTACACTAAAGAACATACATTAGAGATGGAAAACATAAAAGATCGAATGAAAGCCCAATATGTTAAAAAAATCAATGAATATAGAAATTTAAGTAGAACCCAAAAATGTCCCATATTGCCTCCAAAGTTGCCCATGAGTGAACATTGGATGTAGCCCCAAACTAGTACGAAGCCACAATCATGAACATATAACCTATTGAATGCAAATCTTCGTGGGGAGGGTCTTAGTTTTGTTTTACAAATTCACACCTTGCATCTTCACTTTCACTAGTGAGAGGATTTTTCATTCTGTAACTTGCTATCATAGGGCAAGTTGAACCTTAACTTGCTAGGTGTAGAAATCTTAGCAACCAAAAAGTTTCAACAAAACTTAACTTTTTCTTTATCGAATCCTCCCGCTATCTTAATTTTTTTTATAAAGATGTCAAGTTCTCAATTTTTTTTTTGGTACCTTTATATAAATAACAAATCTTTATAAAAACAATTAATTCGAAAAAACCACACATACTACAATGAAACAAATTTAATAGTCCTTTAAAATGGTGGTAGACATAACTATAATTTTTTTTTGTAGACAACCAATGGGATATGGGTGCATTGGTTAAAAGGCTTGGTTATATCCAGCGCCACCTAGGATTAAAACTTGTTGTGACATGTTAAATCGGTGGTGATTGTTGGTGACTTAGATTGGTCCGTGGTGGCTAATGGTGATTTAAATAAAGCTGGTATTCGATATACAGAGACCCTGGACTTTCTATTTATATTCCAGAATGATTCCATTGACCCCAGTCAAACGCTGACCTATTTACCCAATCAAACAATTTTTTTTAGTACATATTCCTTCCAAATAAAAAATAATTTAACTTTAAAATACTATACAAAAAATATTTAAATAAAATTCTAAGGTTTTTATATATATATATATATCATAATAAAAAATTAAATAAAATCCCAATATTTTCATGTTGTCCTATATTATTATAACTTAAAAAGTTTAAGTTACAAATGGCACTTGTACTAAATTATTATGACTTAAAAACTTTATGTTCCACATGGAAAATTTGGATGCCTCACTCCTCAAAACGTTCAATGCATGTAAAAATACTTTCACATTAGCATTTTCTTACATTCAAATGCCTTCCTTAAATAGTTGTTTTTTAATTGCTGCTCACGCCTATGACCACAATTTCTCAAAAAATTAGAGGGCTTTACTCCTAATTAATTAAACATAGCTACAATATAAATAATTTAATTATAATTAATTAAACATAACATAGTATGATATTTAATTGTTTAATTCAATTTTGAAGAGTATTAAAGAATATTTTATTTTTTGGGATATATATCTTAATGGATGGTATGATAATACACATTGTTATCGTTTACATAAATTAAATTACAATTTTTTTATAAAAAAATCTATATTATTTAACTTAAATTAATTAAAAGAATATTGAAAAAAATTCAAATATAAGTTTATTTTAAAATTGTTTATAATTTGAAATTTATTATTAAATATTTTTGCTGATCATGTTGAATGGCTCCTCTACTTCGATCTACTGCTAGGGTTTCAGTGTCTCCCTCAGTTGCAAAGAGGTTTGATGGAGATGGTTGTGGCGTTGCTGCCAGTTTTGTCCTCTACCATGTGGATCAAGGGTGTTGGGGAACACTTCAACAAAAGGATGATCTACATAGAGGGTTTCATGTTTGGCTTCCAGTGGAGATCTCGTCGTGATGGGTTTAGCTTTACCATAGTCCCTTGGTAAGGCATTTGGCTTGGTTGGGGTGGCTGCAGGGTCTGCAAGCTTTTCCACTCTTGGGAAGAAGATGGTAGAGGTGAATGACTTGGAGTGGCTAGGGCTCACAACGGCTCCGAATTTTGAAGTAAAACCTATGTCTGCTCCTCTTGGGGGGGATCAATCTTGGGCAGACAAAGTTAAGTATATAGAAGGGGGCGATGCTGTGAATTTGATAGCTAAAGAGGTCACCCAGAGCAACGAAAAATATTTGATTAAAGCTATGGTGGCTTCTAAAATCCCTATATCTCTATTTTTTGAGGGTGAGGCCCATAATGAAGTTTTGGAATGTAAGGAGTGGTTTGAGACCAGAGCCCTAATTTTCAGGTTTGATTGTCACTCGCTGAGCCTTCCTTCTCTTCATAAATGGATATATGATGATGGTAGCCACTTATCGAAGGAGGTTCAGAGTTTTATCCAAGAGCGAAATGATTCTTTATTATTTCTTTTGAGAAACCTCAAGACTAGATTCAAATTTAAAAAAAAAAACTTGGAGTATGGGGCAACATCTCCTTTTGTTGAAATCTTGGTTACGATTCTTTAATCCCCTTTCGTAATCTCTTAGCTCAACGCTACTGTGGTTTTGGCTTCCTCACCTTCCCCTACAATTTTGGCTTGAATAGTGCCTCTGGGAAATTCTTAATGCTGTTGGAGAGATGTTGGCAGTAGATGAGGTGACTAGTTATTTTGATCATACCACCTTCGTGTGCATCCTGGTTTGTTTAGACCCCTCCAAGGACCTACTGATGTCCATTGAGCTGAAAGTAGGGGATCGTTTGTGGATTCAAGCCCTTGACTATGAAGGACTTCCTTTCCACTGTTGAAAATGTTTTGAGGTGGGGCATTTAGTTGTATTATCTCCAAGAAAAAGGTAGAATCTTCCTAGTGGAAGGAAGCTGAAATTGGTTTTTTATCAGTGAATGGATTTGGAACTGTGACAATGGTTGTGGGTATGGAGGTGGTAAGTTTTTTTGATTCTTGGCAGGCTAAAGAGTCTATAGAGGATAATTCTCCAGAGCAGGGGGTTCATTTAGATCAGTTGGTAGAGGAGGTCCCTGGAGCAATTCTGTCCAGAAAGGAAAACTTGAGGTATTTTTTGATTCCTGAGGAAAGGGTTTTGAGACCTAAAAACGTGGAAGTATCTGTTTCGGGTGATACGAATGTTGAAGTTGATTCTGGATGTTAGTCTCTTAGTGTTTACTCTCTGGGTAAGGAGGTAAGTGGAGAGGACAAGCATGAAGAATGGTCGATAATTTGGAAGAGGAAGAAAGGGCGAAGTATTCTTGAAGCCTCCCCAACGATTCTTCATTCTCATGATAGGGAGGGGGATGGTAGATCGGTTGAGGTATGACTAATTTTGAGTAGTTTATTTTTAGATGGGTATTGGAGTTGACTTCTTATAGTAAGAGTAAAGAGTAGATTTAGGAGTGAATTTGTGATCCTTGTCAAACTACTAACACCTTATTATTCACGTTTCATAAGTCTACATCAATTTTAACCTCTTTTTAAATTAAACACATCTTTATTTTAATTTTTAATTTAAAATTATATTTAAAAAATAAAAAATAAAATTAAAAAACTACTAAAATAATATGAATATAAATTAAATAATACTTTAAAACCATTTTTAAATGTTTATAATTTATTATTTTTAAAAACATTATTGCAAATACCTTACCTTTTAAATGCTAGATTTGACTTGTTTATGAGAAGTGCAAGATACAAATCATTTCATATGAATACACAAACAATAGTAAATTATTATTGTGTTCATTGAATGCATGAAGCAGCTGTAAAAAGTTCTTTAGACTTATTACTTTTTCTGATGTTACGTCCACTCACTCCTATTAATAATAATCATGATTATTAGATTGCCAACTGTTATGCGAAAGTAAATAGTTGTCATGCTTTTAGGTTTTAGTTTGGAATATGACCTAAAGAAGTCAGCAAACAGGAAGAATAATTACATTAAGCTGCTTTTAAAAAGTTATTTATAGAGTTGAACCAATGTTAATAGAATAATCAAATTTATTGTTTTCCTAATAATTATTCGTTTAAGGATGTGGACCTCCTTAAATTGGGTGATGATCATAAAATGACATATTAGACCAGATGTAAGGACCACAAGTTTTGAATTGGATGTAACCCCACATGACGCCAAAGTTTCAACATATTCTTTGTGTCTAAACATGTATAAGTATGTCTTTGAATATTATTTAAAATTATATTTTAAGTTGAAAGAATTATAATTTGATTAGTGAGAATAATGGTTTGTGATGTTATTTATACAGATATAAATTTTCACAGATATTGATATAAAGAAAACAAGATTTGATTTTTGAATGATTTTGACAGAAAGGAATTTCGTAATCGTAATAATTTAATTAAATAAAATATTTAAATATAGAAATGCCGATATTTATAAAAAATTTAAACTTAAAAATAAAATTGAAATTTATCTTTAATAATACAAATAATGGTGGGTTTCTATTGATTTGTTTGTTCTTGAAATATGGCTCAAGCTTTCCTGAATTTCTTATTTTTTTTGTCTTTAGAAACTGAGCCCCCTGATATGCCCTAGATCCGGTTTTAACTCCAACCAAAAGTGATCATCTATCAAAAAATAATACAAACAATAGTTATAATCTTATAAAACTTAAATAATTATAGATGGTTTTCTTTCTTAGGAAAAAAGAGGGTTAATAATGTTGATCATCACAAAATGTCAATGGGATTCACGTATAAATTAATAAATAAAAACAAGTTACTCTTCACAATTCGTAGAAAATTTGTTTTGAAGTATCCCAACCCTCGACATTTATAATAATTTAGGTAACCAAGTTATTAGAGAGATATCATGGACGGACTTAGATATTAAATTTGATGGTTGTATGATCATATTTGTATTTCTTAGTTGTAAAATGTAATCAATTTTTTTCTAGATTTTATTAAATATAATGTAAAATTTAGGATAGATTATGAAAAAATCTAAAGTATTATAATAAATATATAAATTATCTTTAATATTTTTTCTATTACGAAGTATATTAATATTTGAAAGGTAATATTGAATAAATAACTATCATCAAAATATTTCATGACGATGAACATCAACCATCAAATTTAATCCTTGACCAGACCCAAGCCTTTCTTTACTTCTTACTCCACAAATTCCACATCCTATAGATTCATATTGATAGATGTGTGTGTTTCATTTGAAATCTTGCACACTTCTTCTAAGAATGAATTTTGAAGGCTTAATTTTACTATTGGAATGCATCAATATCAATACTATTAATAAAAACAACAATATACATTAATGGTTACAATAATAAGCTGACCAATTGATATTTATGGCCCATACTCGTCAGAAAAAATTTGGCTCAAAACCAAACAAAAAGTCGACAAAACACAATAACAAAAAATCAAAGCAATTAGAACACCATCATAACATATGGTAAAGTATTAGGCACATGCCGCAACTACAAAAGGAGGAAGTGGCATATTATCTTTAGAAGGTTAGGCACTCTAAATAGAAGGCTTAGTTGAAGGAGGATTAGGGGCCACCCAACCATCTTAAATAGGGTTTAGGGTAGCCAAAAATATTAATGCTCCAACCAGAAGGTCACTGAACAACACTGCCAATTGGACCACTTCCTTGCACAGGTAAACTCCAATGGAATAGGCCACCATTATACCTCCTACAATGCAGAGGTGAACTCCACGGTGGAGAAGTGGGTGTGACTATGAGAGCAACTTCTCCATCATCGAGGCAATGGGGGAGGAGATTCATATGCTAGATGGTCTGGGATGCGGCTCATAGTACAAAGAACACTCTCCTAGTGCTTGAACAACTCTTGTAGGTGTTGAAATTCAAGAGCCACCTTCTTTGTCTAAGATTGAATATGGAAAAGATCCAAAGAGATAACATTCACCATGTCATTATTATAAAAGTGACATGATAGTTCTTCATTATTTTATAAAAATGAATTCATAGATTTTCATAGTTCAAATAAAATTATGGCCCTAAATAAATTCCATAGAAAATCTATGTATGTCAGCCATTGGGCATTATCCCTGAGAAAAACTATATGCCAAGAGAATGGTTCTAGGTGGAAGCATTGAAAAAGGATATGAATCCAATGTCAATTTAATTGAGCTTTGGGGCAAGTCTAAAAGAGGTGTTTGAAAAACTTTGGTATAAACATGAAGGACACTTGGGTTGAGTAAATATGATATGTAAAATGTGCTCCTCGAGGGGAAGGCCATGATAAACTAGACACCAAAGAAAGTGAGTGAGCTTAGGCTCGAGCTTGGCATTCTAAATTTTGTTAAGTCTGGCAAGACAAGTCTAGGGTGAGGAATTCATTTTCCAATATCTATTCAAGTTTTCTAAAGTCAAAGATAATAGCCTCATGATTTGATAGAGGAGACCTAGTGAATAATTTAAAAAATGAGTATTATAATTCCATCACCAATATTTCCACCAAACATGTGAAGATTGTTAACCCATATTATGTAGCATGACATCATGC
This sequence comes from Torreya grandis, assembly GCA_037957365.1. Classification (NCBI taxonomy): domain Eukaryota; kingdom Viridiplantae; phylum Streptophyta; class Pinopsida; order Cupressales; family Taxaceae; genus Torreya; species Torreya grandis. The sequence continues at coordinate 2,136,340 of JARHVA010000451.1, forward strand.
ATCATCTCTTAAATGCTTAGAATGGAAGTCAAGTATAAATTTATTAACTTGTATTAGTCTTTTAGTAGAAGCACAAGATCCCAATAACAAGAAGAAATCAAATATTTAATATTTCTTAATACCCTTTTTGAAAAACCTCAAATATTTCGTACTTGGGAATTCTGCTAACAAAAGACTAGAGTTGGTCGTAATGGGACACAACCAAATATTATGATTATTGAAAGATGGACGACTACACAAACCATCACCCACCCATTTTAAATAGGTTTTGATAGTTTTGAAAGCCTTCCAAATGCTTTTGCTAACAAAAGATCCCTCAATTTTGATGTGAATAGTGGTAATAATCAATGTGCAAAACCAATGTTTTTCCAATTGGCTTTACCATAAGATGAAATAGAGGCAATGCAATTTCATAGAATAATCTAGGCTTCATTTCATTCAATTACCTAGACCACCCATTTGTCACACATTGCAACACTTTGTTAGTAAATGTCAATAATGACCGTACCACCTTTATCTTGAGGAAGACGATAAATATCCCACACAACTATGTGATACCCTTGAGTTTGCTTAGAATTGGCCCAAAGGAAATCCTAAGAACCTTTACCAATTTATTGTAAAAGGATTTAGAAGGGGCCTAGTAATAAAAATAATAGAGATGAGTGGCTGTCAAAATCTTATAACATATCTAAAATTTATTGGCTAAAGAAAGAGGTTTGGAAATCCAATGCTCAACCTTTTTCTCCACTCAATCAATGACATAATTCCAAAGTTTAGAAGGGGAGATATCAAAATCAAACATGATACCAAGGAATTTTAATTTGTCCAATTTTTTGATTCACTCCTAGTTATACAATTTAATCCATTCTAGCATAGGCATCATGCTCTGTCTATAACATTGGATTTTGGCCCAATGCAAACTAGAACCCAAGGCTTTGAAAAAATTATCAAGGCAATGCAATGCCTTTTTGAAAGATGCTTCTTGTTCATTGAGAGAGAGAAATGTATCATCTATAAAGTGACCATTGATGAGATGAGAGGATTGACCAGGAAGTATAATGCCCCTAATGAGCCCTTGCTCCACTTAATGAGCATGAAGATATGCAAATGCCTATGTGTAAAAAACATACAAAGTTGGTGCCAAAGGGAATCCTTGTCTTATGGAATGAAATAGGAAAAACTATATGATTTGAGCCCATTGATAGTGAGGTAGGATGAAACTTTAGAAAATAAAGTATGAACTATTAATATAAAAAATTGGCCCAAACTTAAAGCTTCAAGCATAGTAAGAATAAATGGCCACTCAATCCTATCATAGGCCTTCTCAAAACCAAGTTTGAGGAATATTGTTCACTAATGAGAAGCCTACACCCATTCCATTCCTTCCTAGATAGAAATGTGATTGTCCAAAATGTATCTATATTTTCTTATAAAGATTGTTTACTTTGGTTTAATGACAACAGGAAAGATGAAACGTATATGATTCACAAGGGATTTAGTAAGGATTTTATAAAACACATTTAGGAGGGTGATGGATGCCAACTAGTAATCAGCTTTGGGTCACTCTCCTTGGGAATGAACTTGATATTTATTTTGTTAATAAGAGATACTTAAGATATATTTTGTAGGGCTTATGTATAAAATTACAACATGTCAGACCCTAAAAAATGCCAAGTAACTTTGTAAAATTCATAAGGGAAACCATTAATATTAGGATCTTTATCATCAGCCATGCATTACACTGCATGAAATAGTTCATCAATAGTTAGAGGCATATTTTAGATTTTTTGGTTTGCAATAATAAATTTTCAAGGTGCCATATCTAAACATTCTTGCAATGCATGTGTACATTTTGTTATCTCTCCTTGGGATTGGAACACTAGATTATAGTGGTCAACAAAATTTGAGAAGATTTTAGGTAGATCGAGGAGACATTAATGAGAAATATTTATATCTTTGTTTTTATCCCTATCTTGTTTGGCTTAGATGGATTTAAAAAATTATTTTGAGGCTTGGTCCCTGATTTTGAGCCAATGCAGGCAAACTTAGTTTTGATTCCATTTATCCATGTGGCTATCTATAAATTTAACATTGTACTTGAGAGAAGATAGCATGGATTGTAACTATAGATCAAAATTAATATGTTCAATAAGAGAATATATTATTTGGTATTCTTTGAGCACAATGCCATTGGACCACTTTTGGACTCACATAATTTGTTTGCCATAGTGGTAGAAAAAGGTGGCAGTGTGAGTAATCATCTCATTCCACCACTCGATCCAATTAGCAACCTAAGGTGGACATGACACAAGGTTCCAAACCCTAGTGATGAGAATATGGTTCCCTCATGGTGAGGGAGGGATGTTTTCAAAAAAAAATATTATATGGCACCTTGAAACAACATCCACCCCACTACACTATGCAAGTGAATTCTAGATGGATGGGGACAACTTGCCCATAAAAAAAAAAGAAAATAGAACATGTGTTGCTCTGAAAGCATGAAACACTCTAACTAATTAAGGACCCTATCAAGGTCAGCATGATAGTCAGACCAATAAACCAAGATGAATTGTTAAATGAGTGCCACTAGAAAATCAAGTCCACCAAAATCTAGTGCTTTTTGAGATAAAACCATGCTTCAAATTATCCCACACACCATCAATACAAATGAGCACCAAATTTGTCATTGAGCCTCTCAATCATATTGAAATCACCATAAATTATCCAAGTGGAAAAAGGAAGAATGTTTGTGAGCCATTGCCATAATGCAGTTATGTCAGGGCTATCATTTAGGGTGTAAATGTTTAGAATCCTAAAGGAATGATCATTAATGTCAAGAAAAAATCAAATAACTCAGTGTGATATATATTCACCCAAGGAAACAAAAAAGGGGGAAAATTTCTTAGAAATCAAAATATTGACACCACCACGTCCATATTCATGTAAAGTGGAAAAGTAAGGTGCATCAAAATCCTGTAGAAGAAATACATTCCAAATAAAATAAAAAATATGACTAGCACACACAAATAAGAAACCTGTGAGACCTCAAAAATTCCATGATATTATATTCAAATCTTAACTTCATGATTCAAGTGTAGACAAATAAAATAAAAAATCCCCATGGTCAATGACAAGACCTATGAGTGGTAAGACCATTTGCACACACAAATAATTTTTGAGAGAGACTCTTCACTCCTTGAGATTTCCTCAAATCATTCCATGATATTATATTCTTTTTAGATGGTGATTATTTAGGAGAGGGATTTGACTGACCCATAATAGGATAATCATGAGTTATGTGGCTAGGCGATTGATATTGAAAGTAAGTGTTCAAGAGATTAAAGTAGGTAAGTTTTTACGCCTAAAAATTTGGCCTTATTTGAATATCAATAGACTCTTTCAAGGCCTTAATCAAATCAAATTCAACACAAACATGATTATTAGGTCATTCAAAGTAAAACTTTATTTGCTCATGGAAAATTGCTTACCTTATGGGTTTGATAATCTCCTCAAGAAAATCCCATAGAAGAAGTGGAAGGTAAAGAAGTTTGATCCAAATAGGTACGCTAAGTGAGGTCTGGTTTGAGACCTTGAAATTATAGGTCCAAGGAGACACAATCATGAGAGTATTCCTCAATAATCAATAGATTGACCTAAAAAAGAGGGATTATACTTGAGAGGGATAAGGAAAAAAGGAAAAAAATATTGGTGAGATTCTAAACACTAATAAATTGGAAACCCAAGGTTTCCAAGTAATGATGTATCCAAGAATTAAGGGATTCCTTAGAGGGGATATGATTGGCATAATAAGCTATCAAAAAATTATTTTCAAACTATTTAAAAAAAATATTAATAACAAGTTGTAAATAAACATTAGGCTGAAGGAGATTCTCAGAATCTATACCTCATTGTATACCTTCAAGACAAACTTCTTAGCTCTTTTTGGCACCATCCTTCTTACTGTTTGCAAAAATAGTTTCAACATAATGGTTGAGGGTCATTTAAAACCAAAATATCTACCCAAAGGGTGGAGATAAATGCATAATAAATGTGCTCTTAACCTTGAAAGTCCCTTATTAGTGGTATGGTAGTGATGAAAAGGAGGTAAACAAAGCAAGGCAATACCAACATGAAACTATAACAGAGCGAATTTTATAAGGATTAATTTTACTTTTGAGATTTTTCCTATTATTTTTGATCTATGTAATTCTTGTAAAGACTTGCGATTATAAAAATTTATATATACATGGCTCATTTATTGATTATTATTAAATATAAATTATATTGTGGTTTATTTTTTATTTATCACATGTGATTTATTAATGATTTGGTTACTATGAAACTTAAAAATGAAAGTGTTATCTTACTAGTAGATACTATTTATATTACATACTACATGATTGGAATATTTTGATTAGTTTAACTACTAGTGTTGACTGTATTAGTTATATGACATTATGGGTTGGTTAATTACCTTGTGATATTATGATGTGGACAAATGAATGTATGTTTTTGATTACTATATAACATGCTTGAGTGCATATTGTCTTGTCTGTTTAATTTATGTTTACATGAGTGTTGGACATAATGACAGTCAAAATGATCATCTAGGATAAAAAATGGCCAAATGAATGCCAGGGATACGAGGGGTTACACTAATACATGTTTTTGCCACATGTACACTCTTAAATTACTTGATCCTTAGTTATATATTTATTCCTGAGAGATATTGAACTTATGTACCTTGGAAACCCCACCAATTAATTAGATCATACACCTTCATAAAAAATATTAGAAGCTTAGAAAAAAGTATCATGTAACTCTTTTCATTGAAGGATAAAATTGTTTGACAATTGACCGTGGATGAAATTATGGACCCCAAATAATTTTCTTATTTAAAAAAAATGGATGTTTAAAATAAGGAAAAATTTGGAAAGTGTATAGGTAAAGTTATCCAATCTTGACATGTGATTAGAGTGCATGGCTAGGTCATATGTTTGTGTATTTTAGAAGGATAATTTATCCTCAAGATTTTTTATAACTCTTTATAAGGGCAATGAAAAATCTCAAACATTTATGAATAGGAAAAAAAGTCCAAATAAGTGACACATGTCATGACTTGATTAGTGAGGTGTTGTCAAACTTTTTATAAAAAAGTCAAGATTTCCAAATGGAGGATCTTTTTGGAAATTCAACTTAGGAGCTAGAGATGTAAGCTAAGACAAGTGGTGTATTAGGTAGGCTCTTCATCCATGGATTTCTATACCACATTAATTTTGTTTAGGGTTTTTAAATATGTTTTTCCTCTTCATTTCACTGTTGTAATTTAACATGTTTAAGCCTTTTGGAACATGGATTTTGATGGATTATCTAAGGCATTACTTATGTCATGATAATATTTGATTCATTTAATTTATTTTGGCTTTGGAAGTTTTTTAATCTTAATTTACTTATTTTTTTTAATTCATGAAAAATGTGTATCATTATACTGTTGAAATTTGGCTAGCCTTGTGCATGTGTTTTGATGGAGCTTGAATGGTGTGGATGTATAGCTGGTTTTATGGATTGTATATGCAAGCTCCCATAGTTTTATGTGGCCTTAAATATATTCTCTTACCCATGAGGGATAATGGAGGTACATTCATTTTATGACAAATTTGGTATTATTTCTCTTTTATGTGAGGGGTAATATAGGTTTTTGAGATTCTTATGGAAAAATATTATGGATTTATTGGAGAAATTCATCTATGTATGGTGCAAAAAAAATAAGGGGCCTAAGTGAATGAACACCTTATTCTATAGCTAGGAATCATACTCACTCTCAAATGGTCACACACATCCAAGGACACTACTTAGACTTGAAACTCAAACAACTCTACTGAATTTAACACAAATTTAAACATATATGATTACACACACATACACTCACATGCCTTTAGAGGATTATTACATTACATGAATAAGATATAATCCATTACATAGTTATTCTTAGAGTTTGGACATTCTCTTTCTTTTCTCTACTTGACTAACTTAGTTCTTAAACTATTTTTTCTCATTTTGGAGCCAATTCCTAATTTTGATGCCTTGAAGCTTACTCCTTTACCCATTTCATATCTTTATCTAAATTAATATACCTCTTAGAGTACAATTTTACCTTCCTTATCATCTTCAAAATTATCAACAACCAATAGTTCATCATTATGTGATGTTACTTTCTTTTTGCATTTGACGAGGGTGAAATTGTTGCTTAATGCAGTCTGGTAGTTTTGAAACCGTCACAGTGGTTGTAAAATTTTTAGGGCAATTTCAAAATTACCACTTAAGATTGAAATAATTTCCATGATAGTTTTTAGTAGAGGTTCTTGGAAATTCCCATCAAAACATGCTAAGGTTATTTTAATCAAATTCAGTTATAGGTTTAAAATGCAGATGGGGATATGGCAAGTCAAGTCATTATTTTAATTAATTCTATTCATCTTAGTAAATATTCATCTAAATATAGGTTATTAGAACAAAATATAAGTTTTATTTACATTAGTCACACATATTATAACATAAAAAATAAATGAATGCATAGAGAATAACACATAAAAAACTTTTATGGAACCATCAAATGATCTATATTATCTCACATTTGGAAATATTTTCCTTTAAAAATTTACAATATTTATATAACTTCACGACTAGTCTATCACTTTGCATTCCTAGCCTTTTAGTTCTACCCTGAAAGAGTACTTTCATATTATTATAGAATTTTGATATAAAAGTATGTGTGGAATACATAAAAATATTATATATCATTTATACATTACACAATTGTCATTCCCACATACTCTATGATTTTATACCATGAAGTCTACTACCGACACTTTCTCGAACTTAAATAGTTATCTCATCCCAGAATAAAGTCATGAAAAGTGTGCCAAATTCTAGAGCTAGTGGAGTTAGCTATGCTACACTAATGGGTTAGTCCAAAAGTATTGCTTTCAATTATCACTCGAAATGTCATTTACCTATTTTTACCTCTTGCACATTACTTAGCTTTTTTTTGGGTTTTCAACTAAGCAATGTACCAATCTACTAACCTTTATAGGTTTTTAATATATTGGTGTAACTAGGAAGCTACACTTTATAGGTTTTCAAACTTTTTGGACCTGCTCATAAAGCTTATGGCCTTCCCTACTTCTACCTTGTTTAAAATTACAAAATTGAGAACTCATAATACCTATAGAGATGGATGAGGCATTAACTATGTAATTGGAGTTGATCCAGGGTACAAAGATGGTGGCATTATTGGATCCCTTTTAGAAGATGGTGCTACCAAAGTTTTTGTTGATGAAGATGCAGTAGTTATGGATTTAGATGCTATAAGTGTTCACTGTAGTGAAGGTGTTTGCTAGGTTCTCTTTACCATTTTCCTAAGTTGTGGATCTTGTATGAGATGTGTTGGGTGAATATTTTGTCACTGGCTAACTGATGAGAAAAATAGGTCTCTTCAACCACAACATAAGGAGATTGGTCATCCAGATGTGCGGGTTTACCACATCAAAAGGGGACAAATCTCTCCTCTCATTAAGGGGAGGTTCCCTTATAACTATGAGGAGCTATATATATATATATATATATATGCAAAAAATAACACTCAAGGGTAGGATAACACCATCCATCTCTCTTTTTTCAAAGATGATGTTCACAAATAGAGGAGAAAATTCTAGTGAAGACACTTCTCTTCTTTCAGAAGTGATCTTGCATGGAAAAATAGGAGTTCTTTCAAGTAGTGACAAGTAACTAGTAACCAAGGGCGTAGTAACTAGTAGACTGAGATGTAGCACAAATTTTCCACCTCAACTTCCCAAGAGTGAGACACGAAGGACAATGGGGGCACAAATTCATCCCAAGGTCCTTTACACAAAAACAAAATACAAAGGATAATGAGGGCACAAAATTGTGCCAAGATCCTTTACACAAGAACAAAATACGAAGGATAATGAGGGCACAAAGTCATCCCAAGATCCTTTACATAGGAGCATAAAGAAAACACACTAAAGGCAATTGTGGGGGTGCAAAGTCTCTTCATAGTTGGCTTTAAGACACCTTCCTGATTACTTTCACTAGTTCTGCTTGCCAAATTAAATAAACAAGAACACATTCAAAAGATAGACATAAGAACAATCTCCTAAAATGATACAAGCTATAACAACACAAAGTCTACAAATAACTTTCTTTCTCATTCAGATAAAATGATATGAATAACTATCTGAGCTCAAAGTCTCAGTATTCACCTTTCAATTTAGGCAGAGTTTTACTTCTGTATTGGGAAGATCTCCTTTAAAATGACATAAGAGACTAAAATATATAGTAGCCAAGAAAGGCTTGGCACTTTGTTCCATGGAATAGCCCATGCTGCACTCAATGCATTGAATGCATTTTCAATTTTGTCAAAGAGGCCCATGTTGGAACAGGGCGGCCAACTTAACTGTGGCATGTTGATTTATCTCGAATGTCTTCTCTTGGGCCTGAGTCATCTGGTCTATCACCTAATATTTGTGTAGTTGTCCACTTTATCTTTACTTCAAAAGAGATAAATAGGCTGTGCCTTCAATGTTTGCAGGTTCAAATATCTACCTGGTGGACTGTTCCACCTACTGGAAATAACTCCTACAAATATTTTGGCCTTTCCCTCTTTCCACTATGATTTGAGCCCTCGAGCTATCTTTTCCCTTTTTTGGTTCTTTTGGTTCTTCCTCTTAGTGTGCTTAAGCCTGTAAGGATCAACAACTATTTCATTGCTATAAATTTTACGTGTTTAGGTCTATCATCATTTGAAAGCTAATGGCTAGTTGGTTACCCTAAATTTGGCAGCTATGGGCTTGTCATCCTCCTTAGCCATTCCTTTGTGTCTTTCTTGCTTGCTCTAGCCACTTTCCACTGATCTCAACAAGTGACACGTGGCATGTTCCACTGTGAAATAGGTGAGGACAAATGGCAAAATCTGCTTAACTTATAGAGGCTTTAGATGCCTTTTGAGAGTCCCATGGAAGATGACACATGACAACTTTCACTGAGCTATAGAAACACTGTAGAAATATTTAGAACTCAATTGGATTCATGTGGATGTTGACACTTGGCGTGCTCTATTTATCTTACAAGGGACATGTGGCAAGTTCCACTACTTTGAGAAGCAAATCATAATGTGTCTTAGCAGATGACACCTAACAGCTTTTGCTTGACTTTAGCAACTCACCTAGGGCCCACCACAGTGCTTAATATCAAAATAAAAGGAAGAAACTGTAGAGGTTGACACTTGTCAGCCTCCACCAAGCTTTGCAAGGGACATGTGGCACATTCTATTGCTCTTAGAAAAACATATTAAAACCTTCCACAGTTTCCACTTGTCATCTTTCATGGAACTCTGATAGAATATTATTGAAAGAAGCTTTGTAGCTTATAAGAAAATCAAAACACAGATGCAGATACTTGTCACACTCCACTGAGCTTTTAGAAACAATATAAAAACATTGGGACTCATTTGGACTCACACGAATGATGAAACATGGCACATTTTGCTTGAGTTTAGCCACTCACCTAAGACCTACCACAGTCCTTATGACACAAAAGGAAGAAGCTATGGATGTTGACACTTGTCAGCTTCTGTAGAGTTATAACGGGACACGAGGTGACTTTTGCCATATCTAGAAGCAAATTATAATGGGTCTCGGTAGATGACACTTGGCAGATTTCAATGGACTTTGAGAGAAGCTTATTTATATAAGCTTTGAAACTTATTAGAAAATTGAAATGTAGATGCAAACACTTATCACACTCCTCTGAGTTATAACGGGACACGTGGCACATTTTGCTGCTTTGAAACTTACTAGAAACTATGTCCCAAAAAATGACACTTGGAAACTTCTACTACTCTTTGAGGTTTGATCTTTCCTAGAGGGAACTTTCTCTTCAGGGCCTTGAAAGATGATCTTTTGAAATTCCCGATAGAAAAAATGGCTAAGTGTTGAAACTATTTCTCTCCTTTAGAGTCTGTGGAAACTAACCTGCAAAGTTCATAGAAATGAGCCTACAGAGTCCATAGTTTCAATCTTGTAGAGTCTGTAGATATCTAAAAAGCTTGAAAAATGAGGAATTTGAAAGCTCAAAACAAATTTTTGAAAAGGGAAGAGACAATTTTGGTCTTGCATGGCCAAAATAGTTCATATGTTGTCCTAAAAATGAGTGACATTTTTTGGGGACAACAAGATGGATTGATGAAATGAAAACAGGTTCATTAATGATAGATTAAATGGAGTTGTCTAGATCTAATAAGTTGATCTTAAACTATATCCAATCTACTAAGACATCCTTCACCATGATAATCAACATGTGAAGGGGTGATTGACTCTACGTAATGGTCTATATGTATTCATATTTAATGATAATAATGATGGCCATATACTCAATTATCATATGTGGAACTTCCTTCAGTTGAAAACTTGAAATGATTGAGGGCAGTAGAAACTAGAATCTCTAGTGCCTTGAAGTATGCCATTGGGCTATGGAGTCATGCTACCCAAAGAAGAAAGGCACCAAAAAAAATGAAAATAAAAAGCACAAAATATAACTAAAGACTATACAAATGTACATATATATAGGTTAACTCATCTAATACTTCAAAAATTGAAGTGATTCAGATGCTACCCATTGTGAGACAATGAAAATGACATTCCATCCTGATAAACTAGTAGGAAACCATTTTGTCCCCAGAATCGGTGACGAGCAAATGGAACTCTCCACCAGGAATCACATTTTTTGTGCACTCATTTTGGCTCTCTCTTTTTACTCCATGGCAAGATGTGGCCTTCAATCTAAAAACTATAACTCCTTGCTCTCTTGGCAAAGAGTTTCTTTTGCTGACTTTAGAGTACAGCAGTATGGTCCACTACCATATCTTGCTATTTTGCTATTTTAGTGTAGCACATATTTTGATTAACAGCATCAAACTCTTGACAAACCATCAGCTCAACATCTCCTTTGGTGTGAAGGAGTTTGACATCTTGGTCTTGAGCAGCCTTTAATTCAAGCAATAGAGATTCACATTCAACTATTTTGTTGGTGTTGTTGAACTTCAACTTGCATGAAGGAAAAAAATCTCCTTAAGGAGATATCAACACAGTCTCAGCTCTAGAATTGGTAGAAGAATTACTACCATCAGATTCTAGAATCCAAACATCATCAAAAATTTATCTTCTATCAGATTTCTCTTCATTGGAAGTGGAAGATGATTTTTCATCTGTATTATACCTTGCTATTTATTCTGATGTCTTGTTTGAATTGATTTTTTAGATTTCCACCTACAGGGCTTTCATATGTAGAAACATGAACACCCTATGTGGTCAAAAAGTAATTACCCCTGCTTGAAGACTCAAATAAAATTTGAGCTACAGGGGCCGATGTTTGGGTGACCACATATTTTGCCTCCTTTTTAGGGAGCAACCTCTTCATGATGCCTTTAACAGGGATGCTTGCTTCAGATAGGTCCATGCTCAACTCACCACCCACATCCTTGCAAAAATTTCATCCAAGTAGAATGCCATAGGATGTTGGGATGTTGGCCACCAGAACTGTCATCTTGATTCTCTTATCTGAGAATGCCACAAATGCAAATTGGGTGTCCTTGATTTGTCCCAATAGTGGCACTTGCTTGTTATCCATGGAGAAGCATCTACCAAATGTTTTGGTCAGTGTGAGACCAATAAATTCTACCACTTTGGTAGGCATGACATTGTCTAAAGCACCGAAATCAATGATGTAGTTGCTTAGCTTGTGACCATTTATCAACAGGGAAACATAGAAAGGATATAATTTCTTCGGGGTAGCAACATGAGTAATGACAAGATTGTTTGGGATGGGCATGTTCCTTGGGGGATCATGAGTTACCTTTCTAATCTCTTGTCCTATAGGGTTGGCTTTATTCTTCACACACTCTACCAACCTATCCAATTGCTCAGGATTGGCTTGTAGGAATTCAAATTCAGTTATTTGAATTTTGGTTTTCTTGAGATGGTCAATTATGTCAAATGACTGAAATGGACTAGGAAGAGAGGATGGGAGTTCATCCTTTTTGTTTTTGGGAGGGGTAGGACTAATCCACAATGTTAAAGTAGGTGTAGAGATGTTTGATGTACTTACCTTTTTGGCAATCATCGGGTCTGTTGGCTGGAAAAATAGAGTGGTTCCTCTCTTAGAAATTGAAATTGCTAGTTGAGGTCACTCCTTTGCTTTCTCCTTATCAGTTGGTTGGGTTGAATGATTCTTGGACTAGGTGAATACTGAGTATGATCTCTTGAGTGCTTCACCTTTACTTTTGGGTTCATCCTGGTAATTCAAAAAACCAATGTGGGAGTTGCCAGCTGACTCTTCTTGATTCTTTGTGAAGAGATCAACATCATTTTCTTGATCAAACTCAAGTTAGAAAGAGAAATCATGTTCTATTTCCAAATATCCAACTGTTGAGTTGGTTGGAGGTGCTTCAAGGGCAAGGTTCCTTTGTGGGGGAGGAAGATGATTAGGCTGCCCTTGATTCCTGGTAGCATTGCCTCGATATGGCTGATTTTGAAATGCCCTCCTTGGCATATCTTGATTAGGAGCAGACATACCTTGGGCCATTTGTCTCTTCAAGGCTAGCAGTTCATTTGCCAGCTTTTACACCATTTGATCTGTGGTGCATGTAGATGGATACTCAGAAGATGAAGAGGATTTACCTTTGTTTGGATCTCTCCTTATCTTTCTTGCTAAGATAAGATCATCTTCTACTTCAGTAGCCAAGTATTGAGTAGCCTCAAGATCTATGTGGCCAGCTTGTCTCAGTAGAAAAATCACCTCAGGTAGCTGTGAGTTGATGAAGAAGCACTTGAATTTTTCAGGGTTTGGCTGAGTAATAGCAGGAATTCAATTCCTCAGTTTGTCAAACTTTGCTATGAAATCCCTCATAGGTTCATGATGTTCCTTCTTCATCTATGTGAGCTGGGCTAGCAAGGCATGTGCATCTTTTACAGGCTTGAACTTGGCTTCAAATTTAGCTTTGAGTGTGTCCTAGTCAGTCACTGACCTAGCCTACAGATGGTATAACCAGTCTATAGTAACACCTTGTAGGGTTTCTATAAAAATCTTGACTACCACGTCTTCAAATTCCACTCCTATCACACCACAAGATATGCCGAAGGCTGCAATGTGTTCATTAAAGTGAACTCTCTCATCTCCAAAGAATTTGGGAAAATTATTCCTTGAGCTATGTGGAAGTTCATGCAGAGGTGGAGTAAGATTAAGTGGGCCAAATGAGTTACCCCAAGGGCCTTAAACTACCATGATGGGATTATGAAAAAGAGGGATAAAAAATATGGGTGGTGTATGTATGGGCAAAGCTCTACTAATAGCAAAAACAATAGCTCTACCTTGGGTTGGTGACCTGGTATGGGTAGGAGGAACACTCCTAGATCTTTGAGCTTAAAGTTGGGGAGGGAACAAATCAAAATTACCCTGCTATACCAACTCAAAAATAGGATCAACAACACCTAGTATAGCGTGGAGTTGCCAGATTGTAGAACAAAAATGGGAAAGAACTGGCCCTACTTTAGCTTGAAGCTTGAGGCTTTAAATTGTGCATTCTATCCTAGTTGGTGTGGGGGTGAAGGGAGATGGTAAGGATATAATGATAATGGGTAAGACACATAATGGTGTCCCCAGAGTCTATAATGGATAAGGGTAGGGACTGCTTCAATCTGAAACTTGAGGCTTTAGATTGCACATAAATCCCTAATAGAGTTGCCAAAAACTATTGCACGAAGCTGGGAGGAAAAATTAACAATGGGAAAGCACTAGAGCAGCTCATTCTTCCACAACGGGATAAATGGATAAGGATATAATGATAATGGGTAAGACACATGTGATGTTTTAATATGAAGCTTGAGGCTTCAAATTGCACAAAATTACTATCCCTAGTAGAGTTGCCAAAAATTGTTGGGTGAATATTTTGTCACCAGCTAACTGATGAGCAAAATAGGTCTCTTCAACCACAACATAGGGAGATTGGTCATCCAAATATATGGATTTACCATGTCAAAAGGGGACAAATCTCTCCTCTCATCAAGGGGAGGTTCCCTTATAACTATGAGGAGCTATATACTATATATATGCAAAAAATAACACTCAGGGGTAGGATAACACCATCCATCTCTCTTTTTTCAGAGATGATGTTCACAAACAAAGGAGAAAATCTTGGTGAAGACACTGAAGGCACTTCTCTTTTTTTAAAAGTGATCTTGCAGGGAACAAAAAGAGTTCTTTCAGGTAGTGACAAGTAACTAGTAACCAAGGGTGTAGTAACCAACAGACTGAGATGTAGCACAAAGTCTCCACCTTGACTGCCCAAGAGTGAGACACGAAGGACAATGAGGGCACAAAGTCATCCCAAGGTCCTTTACATAGAAACAAAATACGAAGGATAATGAGGGCACAAAGTCATCCCAAGATCCTTTACACAAGAACAGAAAGAAAACACTCTAAAGGCAATTATGGGGGCACAAAGTCTCTCCATAGTTGGCTTCAGGACACCTTCCTGATTACTTCCACTAGTTCTACTTGTTAGATCAAATAAACAAGAATGCTCCTAGGAAACAAACATAAGAATAATCTCCTAAAATGTCACAAGCTATAACATCACAAAGTCTGAAAGTAACTTGCTTTCTCATTTAGATGAAATAATATGAACAATAATTTGAGCTCAAAGTCTTAGTATTTGCCTTTCAATTTGGATAGAGTTTTGCTTCTATATTGGGAAGATCTCACTTAAAATGATACAAGAGACTACAATATATAACAGCCAAGAAAGGCTTGGCACTTTGTTCCATGGAACAACCCATGCTGCACTCAATGCATTTTCAATCTTGTCAAGGAGGGCCATGTTGAAATAGGGCATCTGCCTTAACTATGGCATGTTGATTCATATAAAATATCTTCTCCTAAGACTAAGTCATCTGGTCTATCACTTGACATTTGTGCATCTATCCATTTCGCCTTTACTCTAAAGGAGACAAATAGTTCGCACCTTCACTGTTTACAGGCTCTAATATCTACTTGGTGGACTGTTTCACCTACTAGAAATAACTCTTGCAGATATTTTGGCCTTTCCCTCTTTCCACTATGATTTGAGCCCTCAAGCTATCTTTTCCCTTTTCTAGTTCTTTTGGTTCTTCCTCTCGGTGATTCTTTCCTTCACCCTGAAGGTCTTTGAATGCATTCAGGTCCGTGCTTAAGCCTGCAAAGATCAACAGTTGTTTCATTGCTATAAATTTGACATGTTCAAGTTTGTCATCATTTGAAAGCCAATGGATAGTTGGTTTCCCTAAATTTTATGGCTGCAAGGCCATCATCCTCCTTAGCCATTCCTTCATGTCTTTCCCGCTTGCTCTGGCTATTTTTTGCTAATCTCAACAAGTGACACATGGCATGTTCTACTGTGAAATAGGTGAGGACATGTGGCATCATCCACTTAAATTATAGAGGCTTTAGATTCCTTTTGAGATTCCCATAGAAGATGACATGTGGTAGCTTTTACTGAGCTTTAGAAACACTGTAGAAATATTTGGGACTCACTTGGATTCATGCAGATGTTGACACTTGGTGTACTCTGTTTATCTTACAAGGGACACGTGGCAAGTTCCATTTCTTTGAAAAATAAACCATAATGTGTCTTGATAGATGACACCTGGCAGCTTTTGCTTGACTTTATCAGCTCACCTAGGGCCCACCACAGTCCTTAATATCAAAATAAAAGGAAGAAACTATGGAGGTTGACACTTTTCAGCCTCTGCTGAGCTTTGTAAGGGACACGTGGCACGCTCCACTACTCTTATAAAAACATATTGAAACCTTTTGTAGTTTCCACTTGTCCTCTTTCATATAACTCTGAGAGAAGCTTATCAGAATAAGCTTTACAGCTTATAAGAAACTCAAAACGTGGATGCAGACACTTGTCATGCTCTGTTGAGCTTTTAAAAACAATACAGAAACATTGGGACTCATTTGGAATCACGCAGATGATGACACATGGTGCATTCCACTTGAGTTTAGCCACTCACCCAAGGCTCACCACAGTCCTTATGACACAAAAGGAAGAAGCTGTAGATGTTGACACTTATTGGCTTCCACAGAGTTATAACGGGACACAAGGTGACTTTCATCATATTTAGAAGCAAATTATAATGGGTCTCGGTAGATGAGACTTGGCAGCTTCCATTGGACTTTGAGAGAAGCTTATTGAAATAAGCTTTGAAACTTATTAAAAACCTAAAACATGGATGTAGACACTTGTCATGCTCTGTTGAGTTATAATGGGACACGTGGCACATTTTGCTGCTTTGAAACTTACTAGAAACTATGTCCCAATAGATGACACTTGGCAGCTTTCGCTGCTCTTTGAGGTTTGATATTTCTTGGAGGGAACTTTCTCTTTGGGGCCTTGAAAGACAATCTTTTAAACTTCCTGATAGAAAAAATGGCTAAGTGTAAAACCTGTTTCTCTCCTATAGAGTCCATGGAAACTAACTTGTGAAGTTTGTAGAAATGAGCCTGTAGAGTCAGTAGAAATGAGCTTGTGGAGTCCATAGTTTCAAGCTTGTAGAGTTCATAGATATCTGAAAAGGTTGAAAAATGAGGAATTTGAAAGCTTAGAACAAATTTTTGAGAAGGGAAGAGATAATAATAAGTTGATCTTAAACTATCTCTAATATGCTAGGACATCCTTCACCATGATAATCAACATGTGGAGTGGTGCTTGACTCTACATAATAGTGTAGATGTATTCATCCTTAATGATAGCAATGATGGCCTCAATTATCATATGTGGAATGTATTGCAACATCTACTCTAACCTATATGTATACCATTGTGTCTAAACATTAATGAACACATTGCATAGCATCTTTTTTTTCCATGTGTACATTATTTGCATGACATGATCTCTTGAGGCAAGAGACTCTTTCAACACAACATGCATCTGAGCTAGTGTGGATGTTTGATCCTCCATAGTTGTTTTAGATTTATTTTCCTTGGAGAAATCTAGATTCACTTTGTACCAAGTGTAATAAATACATTATTTCCAATCAATCATACTTTGATAAATTTTTGTGTCTTGTTGTGAAATAATGTCAAGTACTTGGTAAAATTCTTTAGAAACTCAAAGATTATTTTTGTTTTAGATATGAAGTGTTGACCTTACACTTGTTTTTGTTGTAGTTCCTACACAATTACCTAGTCTTTTGTGAGTTGAGAAAGTAGAGCTATGAGTTTTTTCCTTTGACATCACTTGGTCACCTAAAGATTAAACCACTAGTGCTAGACAAGTATCATTGATGATTTTGTGGGCCTTGGCTAAGAATTCATGCAAATCTACATTTTATTCTTTTAGCTAGAGATTGTCTTGATCCATCTCAATTACCTTTTGTGGGATCAATTCTTGAAGTGTGGTAACTCCATTAATATGATTTTCCAAGGTGAGTTAGGTCATATTGAGTGACACCTCTTGAGTTGTCATGGATAAAACTAATGATGTCATAGTAGTCGATGATAGTTATGGCTAGTGTCAAATTTGAGTAACGAGGAGTGTGAATGTTATCTATCATAGAGGTGGCACTTGGACATTCCAAAACTAATGGCTATTGGACTATGGTTTGTCCTATGACATTTCTTCTTGTTTCCTTCCCAAGGCTAATCTTGATCCTTATGATGTCCCAGAAGATTGTTGAAATTCAGGAATCAATTATTTCTTCACATCCTCTATCTGTTACACAACTTGCTCTTATTTTTTAGGTTTCTAAATTTCTACTATGAATTCCACCTTCTTATTCATTTATAGTTACTCTTTTTCTTTGGAAACTATCTCTACCTACATATTCACCTATTTTTATACTTTCTCCTTTATTGATTGTTCAAATTATTCTGTATCAACCTTTGCCTCTTGCTCTTATTGCAATTTATTTTCCAACTACTCATCATCTTTATTTTTCTCCTTAGCTTCCTTGTCTACTATGTCAACCTCAAATTTATTCTTCTACTCTTCTTGTTGTCACAAATCTTCTTCTTTTAATTCTCTACATCCTTGGCTTCCAACTCAGCCTCTACCTTATTTTTTTGTGCCTCTTATGCCTCTTTTTATTATTATACACAAATTCATCATCTTCTTCTTCTTTATATATCCCTTATTATATTTCTCCTCATATTCTTTACTCTTCTTCTTTTTGGGACTTCTCCATATTGAAAATTTTATTTTCTTATTTTACTCTTACAACTTCTTCTTCTGCCTTCATAATTTATTATGCTTGTTGATGTAATGTAAACATATAGATGATGCTACTCTATTTGTTACTATTATGCAAGTTAACATTTTTTAGTTTGCTACTGTGTAACTTCTTCCATATACTCACTAGTTTGGGGCACACATGATGAAATAGGGGAATATGGGGACAATGATGATGAAAGGGGTGATGGTGAAGGGGAAGGAAATGGGGTATGTTGTGGAGAAGGAGAAGGGGATGGAAAAATAACCATTTTATGCTTGATTACTAACATCTTCACATGAGGAGGTGGAACTGCATTTTTATTATAGTGTTTATATAGCTAGTTATTTTTCCACTCCCTGTTCCTCTTTAGATTACTCATCTATAACACATTGCATAGTGATATAAGTTCCCATTCATCTCTAACTATAGGTAATGTCCTTGTAGTTTAGTGAGTGCATAATCTATGTATTAGTGGATGTTGGGGACTTCCTTGCTATGCTGCTAAATGTTCTATCCATGGTTATTTTTTAGTTGTTTGTAGTGGTATCATCATTACAACTGAGGATCTCGAACCTAATGATCCTTCTTGGAAAAGGGAAACCATTTTGTGTTTTCTTTCATCCTCTTTTCTGATCATGTCCACAATGATGTACTATGAAACGATGTGTGTATGGACTAAAATTACAACTAACATTATGTTGTGCAGCTAGTAGGTGCACAATGGTTTGAAAAAAAATATTTATCCTATTCCTTGTCATAAGGGTCCTTTATTGATATCATCCAACATGGATTTATAGACATCCTCCTTAGTGACCGTTAATTATGATAGATCATACTGTACAAAAATATTTGATATGATATTATCATTTAGCCATAGGTTTGTGATGCAAATATCATTATTTGGTGGTGATGATGCTCTTTGAGTTGGAGATTTACTCTTTTTTATGATTGGTTGTGATTTTGACACAAATAATGTAGGTTGTGCCTACTATTATGCATATGCTTCCCCTTATTATTGTGAAAAACTACTCTATGCCAAGAGGCATAGCTCATAGTGGTGGCGTTAATAATGTGACCATAGCTTTCTACCTTAATAATTTATCCTTTGAATTTATCATAGTGATTAATAAGGAGAGTGACATAACCGGTGGATTTGTGAACTTATGGATTCAAATCTAAATCCTAGTGTGCAGTTTATTAATCATGATGAGTGGTCTCAAGTATTAATAAAAATTAATAGGCACTCTAGGGGATGAAGTATTAATTACATGAACTTCATTCCACCATTGGTTGAAATAATTGAACTTCACATAGTATTACCCTATTCTAGTCCATGCATGATTCAAAAAAGTGGTGGTAAGATAGTAGTCTACATCAGTTGTGACATGGCCATAATGGAATCTACATTGTGTAAAACAAAGCAATAATACCATAAAATGGTACTGGAAACTCTATGATGTAGTTGTGAGAACCTTATTAATATTGGTAATCAACTATTTTACTAAAAACTCTAGCATTTGAAATCCTCAACAAGTCAAATCATGCCATATGTAAAATCGATGACCCCTTTGGTTGCTTGTCCAAAACTTCTTTTTATTTTCTAGTATTTATTGGTGATACATTCTATTAGGATCCACACCATGAAATCATCTAATGAATCAAGTGGAATACCTTTAGATGCTCATGTCTATTTCTATTTGATGTTTGAATAAATCATAGGGATATTGGTTTTGTACTAGGTGAAGGACTTCCCTTTTGTTACAAGCTTAGTGGCCTATGCCATTGCGGTTGCATTGATGTGTATGAAAAAATTATTGAACAAGTGTATGGCCCCTTCATTGTATCGACTCAAGAGATTTATCATTACTTCATCTAGTTGGCCGAAGGTGGGAAGCTTGATCAAGCATTATATGTCTGACCCTCATAGCCTATTTAGTATGGTTAGGGATCTAGGTTGTCAACCCATAGATTTTACTTGAGAAAAAATGTGGTCTCAATTGAATCGATGAAATTGAAGGGGTTAGGGTCATGATATTCTAGTCTACCTAAATATGAATCCAATCCTAATATTTCCCTTTTATGAATCAATTAATGAGATGAGTAGTTGAGATTTATCCATTTTATCTATTATGAAATGAAATCACATTATTAGCTTCACTCAAATAGGTCATTAAAAACTAGGTCACAAAGAGTTATCAATTACTTAAATTTTTTCAAATGTCTCTCCCCATTTATGCCCTTCACATTTATATATTTTCATCACCCCACTCATCTGACACTTTATATTGAATTTGCTAAGCTATTTTCATGCCATTATTATTTTTAATTTGAATTATATTATTTAATGTGATGTGACCTTGGTGATTTGATGGATAGATTCAGTGTTTTTCTGAATGAATTTGGTGATGTGATGTGCCACCTTTTCACTTCTAAATAATTTACTCTACTATGCATTAGTTGAAATCTAACACATATATCTATTTTGGGAATGATGCAATATTTGAAGTGTGCTTGTCATTAAATGTCTTGGTAGTTACCATTTGGTATATCTCATCCACACCTTTTTGTAAATACCTCATTCCCAAACTTACTTTGTTGACTTATGGGTTGATAACTTTGTGTCTTTTCATTGCTATGATGCTTCCTTTTTGCTACATGAATTTGAATTATAAAACATGTTCTAAATGTATATGATATATAGATTGCACACAACACAACTACACTAAAAAACCTACAAAAACATAAATAAAACTGTAAAATAAATAAAATACCTATCTACATAGTGCTACTCAACACCCACTCTATTTTTAACACAAGATTAATAAAGATCAGTAAATGTAGAATTTACTACTGCAATAATTTAATCAATCTAGAAGGATGGTTACTTAAAGGTCCATAAACACTATAGATCCTTACGTTGATACTATGTGGATAACATACAATCCTTTCCATCAAACACATAGCTTCCGTAGATGTGCCTTAAATCTGCTGTCATAGAAGAAGACTACTTTTTTTGTGTAAACCTCATTAGATTATAGATTATAATCAAGTCATGCCTTTTGGATCATTTTTTAATTTCTTACATCCAACTTTCTCTCTGCCTAGTTTCCTCCATGTATTTTAAATCCAACAACCTTGCCTAAATTGAGTATTGATCTCCTAGATGCATTATTAATGTAATTTGTAGACTAATAATTATGTATTCGATTAGCATCACTGATTCCATTCCATAGACTAACTAAAAAGAGTGAATCATGTCTCACATTTATAGTTAGTCCTTAATAACCATAGAATCACATGAATTTCATCATCTCAGTCATCTATTTGTATATTAAATATTTTCATAATCATCTTATCAATAACTTTGTTTGATGCTTATGCCTAGGCATTAGATTGAGGATGATGAGTTGTGTTCTTATGGTACAATATCATGAATTTATTAGTCAGAGT
Source organism: Torreya grandis (assembly GCA_037957365.1). Lineage (NCBI taxonomy): Eukaryota > Viridiplantae > Streptophyta > Pinopsida > Cupressales > Taxaceae > Torreya > Torreya grandis. The sequence continues at coordinate 2,158,119 of JARHVA010000451.1, forward strand.
CTTGATAGTATTATTTAGGAACTATGTTCCTATGTCACTGACCAATTTCACTAGACATCCAAACCTGGTTATGATTTTCTCATACAAGAATTTGGATATGTATTTAACACTATAAATTAGAGTCACAATAACATATACCAATATTGTGAAATAATTGTTGGCATATTATTGTCATTAATGCCAAAAGGATGCATCATGAAAACTTATAATAGTCATTAATTTTAAAGATCTATTGAGCATGGTTGTAACATGTTGAGAGTGTGTTCTCAGTTAGTATCATGATGTTGTCAAAGGTGATGACTGATCAAGATTAATATTGTCATGAATGTTGTGAGCATGGAAGGTACAAATCATTGAGAAGAGTGTGGTCAAGAAATAATTTGAAGGCAAGAGATAATTTGAAGGTAAATAATGTATTATGGTTACATTAAAGTCAAGGTTGATGTCAAGGATGATATCAAAGGTGTTCAAGTATATGAAAGAGAGATGTTAAGTCATATGAAGCTTGGTCATGTGGTTTTAAGTCTGTATGAGGCTATGGAAGATTATTGTTATCAGAAAGAGAATAGTATAGTGATATGAGTAAGGTGAAATGTCTTATATATACTTGGTTGATGTTTCTTTGAGGTCATTACATAGAAGGAACAAGTCAAGGCATCAAGTGCTTAAGTAGCCTAAGCTTAGGTATGGAATGAAGAGACCTTGTGAGAAGGTATGAACATGGTGGCTTGGTGTGATGAGCGAACACATGCATAAATGGATGTATGATGTTGTTTTATCATGTATATGAGGCATTTAAACACTCATGAGAGTTTTAGGGTGAGCCTATAGGGGTAGGAACTTCATTTTAGGTCTGCATCTAGACCTCTCTTAAACCCTACTTGACCTAATGAGGTATCATGATCCGTTGTCAAGGCATGTGAATTATGTATGAAATTTTTTAAGCATGAGAAAGGTTTTATGGCATGAGATTTATATGTTGATCATGATAGTGAGGTGTTGAGAGCATGGAAAGAGGTACGAAGGTTAGTTCAAAGCCTAGTAAGGTATGAAGACTATGGTATAAAGAGAGAGTATAGCCTAATGGGGTATCAGGATTAGTTTCCAAGGCAAGTGTGAGTAGGTGATAATTGAAAAAGGTGACTCAAGTTGTTTTAGCCATGCACATGAAGTTTGAGTTTTTAGTTTGAAGGAAAAGGCATAAAAAGTTGTTTGAAGGTCTCTTAAGTGCTCAGAATGAAGGGTTCTCAATCCGAGATGGATTTTTTTGTGCTCATCAACTCATCAAACCTTTGCATGAGAACCTAATAATTTCATGGTAGAAATGAAAGGGTATTATTTATGATGAAAATTGTACCATCAACTAATCAATCCTTTTGCCTATTATGAAGGTTAAGTTAGAATCATTTTAGTCTAATAGTAAGGTTTTGAAAGTTCAATTATAATCCTAAAGATGGGAGTTTTTTTTTAAATGTTCTAAGAAATAACAAATAGATTATTAAATATAACATATTCCATTATAATTCAAAAATATACTTGTCAAATAATGAATCAGTTCAGATATGAATGTATAATCTATCTTTTTTGATAGAGAAAGTCTATGAACAAGACAACCTCTTGAAGGAAATAAATCTGATTCAGTTATGTAATATATTCTTAAGTAATAATCTTGATATTGTAATAATTTCCTCTAAATAACATCAAGACAATAAATTAAAAATATAGAGGAAAAAAAAATTAAGAAGCAAATCAGTTCACAAAGATATTCAATAAAGCAAGTAACTAAATAACTCAACAAACTAGATAAGACAAACATGATAACATCTAAACTAAGAAAAACAAAAAAATAGCAACAAGCAAACTAACAGATAAAAAACTAAATAAAAGAAACAAATTACTAAATATAAACTAAAATATTATAAACTAATCTAACTAAGTCCAACTCTAAAATATAAAAGAAGAAAATTAATCTAAGAACTTAACTAAAAAGCAGAACATAAATAAACAACAAGCTAAAAGCAAATTAAAGGTAAAATATATTAAAACTAAAAGAAACAAAAAAGAAATTATATTAATTAAAGATTAATATAAATCAGATTGAACAAAGCTAAAGTCAAATTCAAAATAAATTACAATATAGATAAAACATGTGAGTCTCAATAGAGAGAGTCATCTTAGCAAAATGGATTAATTTTATTTGAAAAACTAACATCTTTCTTTACAAAATATCTTGAGATACAAATTTTACAATCAAATAGATCAATGAAATTTTGAAAAAAATGAAGTTTTCATCATTATTTTGGTTGAATACTTGGATTCTATACATAGGATTGCAAGGAGCAATCATCAAAAGATGTTAAACTTGACAAACTTTAGATAACCTATTATAAATGATAATATAAAACTGGATATACCTGCATTGCCTAAGTAATTTATGTTGGATATTTATCAATGATGTCATGGAGGTGTTCAAGCGAGTGGATGAAGTGCCTTATTAGTCTAAGTGACAATGACAAAGTGTGCAATGTGATTTTATTAGTATGCTTGAAGAAGGCTCGGTTGATCTTTAGAGTTTGGCTGCTTAGAGATGATTAGGAATGAGTCTAAAATATTGAGCATGTGAAAGGGGTCCTTTCAAAGGTTAGTGATGATAGGAATTATTGTGTGCATGAGTATATTTCATCTGGTTGTCTTTAGTTTTCATCTAGATATTTTGGGTCCAGTGGTAGAAAACCTGAGTAGGTAATTTGCTGACATCACCATTACCACATATAGATGAGTCAAGGGGGATTGGTCATATAATTGTGATCAAATTAGTCCCAAGTTGCTATGGTCTAAGTATTAAGTCATGCTGATGAAGTGAAACCAAATATATGTGTATGCAAAGTTGGGCTCTCAAGTAGTTTGACAGTGTTTTCCCATACATAGCCAAATTTGTAATGTGGTAAGAAAAGCTGAGTAGACATTTTGATGTGGTAAGAAAAGCTGTGTATGCAAAGTTGAGGTCTCAAGTAGTTTTAAGACATGATGAAAAAATGAGTATATGGGTTTGTTTAGTTTTATTATTATTTAATTTATGATAAAATTTAGATCATATGATGAAGCGCATCAAAAGATATGCATGTGCAAAGTTGGCCTTCCAGATAGTTCTTAACATATTTGGCTCTGTGGCAAGAAAATTCTAAGTGAGAAAATTAATGGATTTATTTATCACATGTATAAAGGATTTAGGGTATTTTGACACATTTTTGGATTATCCTATGTGAGGAGATAATATGGTCCAAATTTTAGATCATGCATCTAAGTGCAACAAAAATTATTGAGGTCCAAAGTTGGCCTTCCAAGCAGATAAGTAATGGTCCCCATACTTAGTCATTTTTGCATGATATTAAAGATCAGGAATAGATGAATATCCTATGGTTCATGAGAGTTCATACATCTAGATATATAGTGTGCAGTAGTTCAAATGGGTCAAAGTTTTTGTTGGTTAATGAAGCTAGAGATCGAATTCCTTACAAAAGGATCAACAGAGCGTGTTCATTCCATGATATCAGAAAGCAACAAGATGAGGACAAGTGTTCAAGGTTTAAAACTAAGAAAATGTAAAATATAAGGATATAATGGTGAGTGGATGTTCATATAAATTTATTGAATGGTGTGCACTACATGATAAAGACCTGGCTGATCCATAGATATCGATGGTGCGTATTGAGTCAATATTACAAGATTACACAAGATGAGGTCAATTGCTTCAAAGTTTAACATTTGGATAGTGGTGATATATGAATTAAAGTTTGAATAAGATAAATGGTGTGCATTTAATATGAGTACCTGAGGACATGATATGCAAACAAATTGGTCTATTTTTAACCATGACCATTTGAATTCAAATATTTGAATTTAACAAAGGAAAGACCAATGTTTGGTTTTTGGGCCATATATTTTGATCTAGGTAGAATTTAATAATGGTGTAAAAATAAAATTTGAAGAGGAATCCATGGTACATCTAGTGAATCTTATTTTAATATCTAAAATTTTTCACAATCAAAGTTATGAGGATTTAAAGTTGACTATGTGTTCGTATATGCTCTGTAAGTGACTTGAGAAGGATAATTGAGCTTGTATTGATGTTTTTTAGATATTTCATGATGACTTAGCTATTATAAAGTGTTTTAGACTCAATAAGGATCATTTTTATGGTTTTTATAGGTGTGATAAATCTTTCTTAAGTATGAAAAATTCTTAGGAAGTTGACTGGTGTTCGTTCATAGTGTTTCTATGTACAAGGTCATTGTTTGAGTTGATTAAGCATACACAGAGGTGAGTAGAGATGACTGTGATAATTTAAGAATGTAAAAGGGGTCATATGAAATTTAAGGTGGTCCCATGTTCTTTTTTTACTCGATGAAGTGTTAAATGGGTGAATAGGTTTCCATAAGACCTATAAGGAGTACAAGGGCCTATTTGAAAAGTGTAGCTATTTAAGGGTGACACATAGATGCTATGGATGACCTATGAATATTAGAGATATTTATTGATATGAGAGATTATTTAAGGTTTAATGCATGCCTAATTCCTGAACAAGATGGTGATAATCACGTATGCTCTATAAATAGTGAAACCAAAGATGATGGTTTCTAAACTTATGATATTTGAGAGAGAATTGTGTATATGGCTTAGAGAAAAGTGTTTAGAGGTGAAGGAGAGTAAGTGTACTTATAGGATGGGTTATTTAGAAGATATTATTTAGATCTATGTGTATGACCATTTTGTCATGTTTGTGATGTGGTGACATAGCTATTACTGAGGAGTGAAGAGTGATCCAAAAGGTGGCTTTGAATGCATTGAGTGTGTAGAGTTGAAGAGAGCTGATATACTTTGTATCTCCATCATATTGATAGAAATAAATGTTATAGGAGATGTTATATTCATAGGTGTTGTTGTGGCAACTCAACATCTAGGGGGTTGTAATCTACTTACAAGATGAACTTGCTAAATATCTAGTTATTGTGGAAGCTCAGCTAGATAGGTGTCGAAGCTCCTTGTGGGATTATAATCTCACTAAAATAAGGGATGGTAGTTACTTGATCAATTTTAGCTTGTCTAAATTGGTTCTTTTTATTATAGGACAATAGTTCAATTACAGGTTTTAGTGGGTTTTCTCTCCTAAGAGAGTTTCCCACATATGTCATGTGTCATGTGCTTGATCTTGCATTGTCTCTCTTTTTCATTGCTATGAATGATGCGTATGATTCATGAATGATTGTGGTGATTGGTTAATATTTTTTAAATGTTTGAAATTAAAGTTTGATTATCTAGGCTCATTGATTCACCCTCCTCTTAGTGATTGTACCTCTAATAATTAGTATCAGAGTAGGTCTTTTGGTAAAGGCTTGACAACTTGAAGGTGATCCAAGGTAAAATATGTGTAGTCATCAAGGAGGTTTCTATAATAAGGAAGCACTGATGAGTAATGGATCCAATTATGCTTTTTTGAGTATAAATATGAGGACCTACATCATGTCCCTAGGTTTTGATATTTGGTAATCTGTTGTGGATGGTTATTTTGCACCTACTATTCCTCCATATAATGTTATAGATATGAAGTTGTTTGAGAATAATTATAAGGCAATGAATGCTATCAATTATAATATATTAGAGACTAAATACACCAATTAAATCCATTGTACATATACCAAATAAATGTGGGATAAATTGAAAACAATCTATGAAAGAGATTCAAAGGTTAAGTTGGCAAAGTTAAAAAATCATCAAAGATAATTTAAGAGTCTCAAGATGAAGGAAGAATATTTTGTGGCATCCTTTCGATAGAGAATTGATGATATTGTGAACATCATCAAAGGTCTTGAAGAGAACCTTAAAGAGGCTATTGTAGTTCAAAAAGTATTAAGGTCTCTATCCCTCAAGTTTGATCTAAAAGTGTCTACTATACAATAAAGTCATGATTTTACTTAGTTGAAAATGGATGAATTTCATGGTATTCTTACTACATATGAGATGAGAGTAAATGATGATATACCACCAAAGAACAAAGTGAGATTCAAGAAAAAGATGAATCCTAAGAATAAGTTTCAAGGTAAGAAACGCAAGGAGGATGACATTTATGATATTGATGAGGATGAACTGATTACTTTATTTACAAGCAAATTGAAAATAGGATCAGGAAAGTATAAGGGTAAACTACCCTTAAAATGCTTCAATTGTGAAAAAATAAGACATTTTAATAGAAAATTCCCTCATAAGTATGATGATGAAGAACATGGTGAAGACCAAGATGAAGACAAGAAAACATAAAGGAAGAAAGGATTCAGAAAGTATAACAATAAGAAGAAGTACTTATAAGAAGAGTCTTTACACCAATAAAGATTGTAACACATTTGATAAGAGTGAAAACATTGACTCAGAGTATGATAATGAAGATGATAGACCTATTGAGGATGAAGCTCTTTTTATGTCTAAGGAAGGAAGTTTCTCACATCAAAAGGAGTATACTTGGAGTGATTCAGATGTTGATGAAGATGAGGTGGATTATGAGACTACATTGACAAATACTCTTGAAGAATTAAAGATTGAGAAGAATATTAACAAGAAGATGAAGTCTCAACTCAAATACTATAAGGATCAATTTAGTGTGTATGAGGAAATAATGAATGAAGATACTAAGGAGCATGAAGATATAGTTAAGCATCTCAGTTGTTAATTGAAAATCCTAAAAGCTAAAGAAGATGAATGTTCAAGCTATGTTTCTAAAAATGAGTCTTTGAAAAATGAGTTAGAGAAGTCTTCAAGCAAGTTGAAATTATTTATCAAGTTTGATAAGAGTTATAATGATCTAGATAATCTCATAAATAGTCAAAAGTTTACTAGTCATAGATTTGGATTGGGTTTTAATGAAGAGTCCAAAGTTGCTTCTCAAGTTGACATGCAGGTCAATGAGAGCAAGGTGATTTAGTCCTTAAAGGACACCAATTAGTCAATAAATAATGGTGCAAATAGATTAAAGACAAATAAGATCAAAAAATTGATGCCATGAGGTATGCAAGTTTTAATGGTTACTATTTCACATGTAATCATTTTGGGTATCGAGTTAGAGAATGCAAGTGACCTGTTATAAATGAGTTTGCATGAAACTATGATGGGCATCATCCATAAAAAGGTGTGAAAAAATTTAAGTGCTTAAAATATCATTATGTGTGATAATTTGTAAATCATTGTCCACATAAGGTTAGACAAGGTGAGTCCTCTTAAAAAAGAGGAGGTTATTTCATTTGTCATGACACAGGACACATTGCAAGTTTATATCCAAACAAAGTAAGATAGACTATGTTTTCATCAAGGAGTATTGTTTGATACAACTATGAGAAGATTGTCCACATTGCTAAGTTCTACAAGAAAAGGTGATTTAGTCAAAAGAAGTTCAATCAGGCTCCCAAAATACAAAAAAGAAGACAAGTTAACTCATGAAAACTAAAGGTGATAAGTGTAAGTCATGATGAGTCTGTTAATATGTTTGCTATGGTGGAGAATGATTCAGAAGTTAAAGAGTGCCAAGGGATCTCATTTTATACTCATGTTATGAATAAAGAGACCAAGCTCAAGTAGAAGACCAAGGTGCTAGTTGAGGCTAGTTCTAAGTTAAGTATGGATCAAAGTGAAAATCCTATTATTGCTGAGCAAGTGTCATTCAAATAATATCAATTATCAATGCCTAATGATGAGGTTCCAAGATACAAGGAAGATTCTATAGATGAAAAGATATGTCATGAATCTATGTTATCTCCATGTATTGTCAATCCAATCATAGAGCAAAATTTTGGAGTGGATGAGCATGTTGCTTCTCTTAAGTCTAAGTTTAAGAATAAGAACTATAAGTATCAACTAACCAAAGAGGAGAAGGAATATGAGGAGTTGTGGGACACTCCTGGCTTCACTTTGTTTTAGAAGATTGTGGTGTAGAGGAGGTCTCTATCTATGCTTTTTAAGAGACTCCTTTTAGTGGAGAAACAAACATTGATATGGAATTCTTTAGAAGGTCCTAAAAGGTAAGAGATGCACATATCTAGTTGGAAATGGTGTGTTAAGATGGGATAAGTTCATTGATGATGTTAGATTGATGTCATGGTATATTTTTGTCCTTTTAACATGTTGATAATTGTGTATGCTCAGTCTATAGGGTTAGCTTGAAGGTTTCCTTGTAGAAAAGGAAGATTTGTGAGTGTCAAGATGATATTTTACATAAAAAAATCTATTGACCTTATTATGGCATGCTCTAGGTGGTTTTGTGGTTTGAAGGTTTATTGAAGTCAAATTGAAAATTTTTGAGTACTCTCAGTTCTCTTAATTTTGTCATAAGGGTAAGTAGGCCTAAAATGGGTTATGAGATGTGTGGGTTCCCAAAGATATGGAAGCTCAAATATTGGTCCAAAACTATGTAATGGTTGTCTCCAAGTGTACAAGAAGTTTCAAAGGTGGACATTAACCAGAAGGATGTTTGTTGACTCTATTTGTTTTGAGAGTCTAGGGTTTTGAGCTATACTAGAAAAGTGGTTTGTATTATGAGTTGAGGTCTAAGGATTCTTAATATATTGAATGAGATAAATAGGTTGCTAGATTAAGCTTCATAAATATTTTAAGGTTAGTGGATTTCAAATTATTCTTGTTTTTGTCAAGATGGATGCCTAATTAGCTAGTAGGTATGTGAAAGAAGTATGTTAAAAAGGATGAGTTAAGTGATAAAATTTGGTGTGATTGAGGGGACATATGAGAGTGATTTAGATATGAATTTTTAAGTTTTGAAGGTTTGTCTAATGAAATTTTTGGGCTCTGCAAGTTATAGTTAGGGCTACAAGGAGACTAGAAAGGTCTAGTGAGAAGAAGAGTGTCTTTTATTTAGTTTATCCAAAAGATAAAGGTATGTGTGTTTCAAGGAAATTTATTAGGTTGGTTTGGAGCATGTTTCTTATTTGGTGAGTGGCATGAAGTTCTATTGATGGTTATTATGGTTTCTTGAGATAAAAGGCTTGTAAGCTTGTATGGTGGTTCTTCATGGTGTGTGGAAATTTGAAGATGCTCAAGAGGTGAAATTTATAAGATATCTTAGGGGGAGTCCCTCTTAGATGTTTCTTGGTGAGTCATATCAGATTTTAGTGTTTTTATATGTTATTTTTTCATTGGTTGTAGTGCTTGGTTGAAGAGAGTGTTGGCATGGAGCAAGAGGAAATTGTCAAAGTAAGAAAAGGTAGGCTCAAGGAAAAGAGGAGTTTGTAATATATTTATAATATGTTCTTATCCCATTGGTAGTATTTTTATGTCCTCAGGATCAGTTGGTTCCCACTTTGTCATTGTGTCAAAGGGGGAGAAAGTTCCTAGTTTGGGAGTGCTTAAAGAGAGAGAAGGAAGTGAACTGTATATTGCTATATGTTAGTTGTTGACATCAATGAAAAAGGGGGATATTGTTTGAGAGCTATAAATTATGTCATGGATGGTCCAGGTGAGTTGATGAAGTGCATTATTAGTGTAAGTGATAATGACAAAGTATGCAATGTGTTTGTCCTAGTATGCTTGAAGATGGCTTGGTTGATCTTCAAAGTTTAGCTACTTAGAGATGATTAGGGATGAGTAGGAAGTATTGATAATGTGAAAATGGTGATTTCATAGGTTAATTATGATTGAAATTCTTATGTGCATGAGTGGATTTCATCTGGTTGTCCATAATTTTCATCTAGACATTTTGGGTGTAGTGGTAAAAAACTTAAATAGGCAATTTGTTGGCATCACCATTACCACATGTGGATGAGTCAAGGGGAGTTGGTCATATGGTTATGATAAAATTAATCCCAAGTTTATATGTTCCAAGTCTCAATTCATGAAATAAATTTCAATAAAATATACGTGTATGAAAAGTTGGGCTCCCAAGTAGTTTGATAATCTTTTCCCATAGTTACATTTATAATGTGGCAAGAAAAATTGAGTAGGCATATGATGTTATATTTATCAAATGTGAAGTTATGAGGATAAAATTATCATATGGATTTATTAAATTTTTTTCTTAGTTGATTTGCGTTAAAATTCAGATCATGTAATGAAACACATCAAAAGATATGCATGTGCAAAGTTGGCCTTCTAGATAGTTCTTGACATAGTTGGCTCTACAACAATTTTTTTTTGAGTGAGTAGATTAATGGAGTTATTTATCACACATACAAAGGTTTTAAGATAAATTTGACACATGGTTGGATTATCATATGTGAGGATATCATATGGTCCAAATTTTAGATCATGCGTCTAAGCGCAACAAAAGTTATTGAGGTCCAAAGTTAGCCTTTTAGGTAGATAAGCAATGGTCCCCATACTTAGTCATTTTTACATGATGTTAAAGATTAGGACCAGATAAAGATACTATAGTTCAAAAATATTTAATACATATAGATATATGGTGCAAAATAATTCAAATGGGTCAAAGTGTTCATTGGTTAACAAAGCTAAAAATTGAGTTTCTTACAAAAAGATCAATGAAATGTGTTCATTTTAAGATATCAAGTCACAATGAGATGAGGACAAGTGTTCAAGGTTTAACGATGAAAAAAATTAAAAGATAAGGATCTAATAGTGAGTGGGTGTTTGAACATATTGATCAAACTATGTGTACTGTATGATAAAGACCTCGTTGATCCATAGAGATCAATGGTGTGCATTGAGTCAATATTACAAGCTTGCACAAGATGAGGTCAGCTATTCGAAGTTTAAAATTTGGGTAGTGGAACTCTATGAGTTAAATTTAAAAAAATATTTATGGTTCACATTTAATTTGAAGATGCAAAGACATGAGATGTGAGCTAAGTGGTCGATGTTTAATTGTGACTGTTTGAATTCAAATATTTGAATTTAATAAAAGAAAGACTAGTGTTTGGTTTTTGGGCCATATCTTTTGATCTAGGTAGAATTTGATCATGATGTAAAAATAAAAATTAAAGAGGATTCCATGGCACATCTATTAAAACTAATTTGAAGATATGAAATTTTGTATAGTCAAGGTCATGAGGGTTTAAAGTTGACTCTGTGTTTGTAAATGCTCTGTAAGTGATCCAAGAAGAATAATTGAGCTTGTATTGATGTTGTTTAGATGTTTCATGATGACTTAGATATTGGAAAGTGTTGTATACTTAATGATAATCATATATATGGTTTTTTAAGGTGTGATAAATCTTTCTTAAGTATGAACAATGCTTAACAAGTTGACTATATGTTCATTCATAGTGTTCTTGTGTATATGGTCATTGTTTGAGTTGATTGAGCATATGCAAAGGTGAGTAGAGATGAATATGATAATTTGAAAATTTCAAATAGGATTATGTGGAGTGGGAATATGTAATTGAAAGTGGTTTTATGTTCTTATTTTATTTGATGAAGTTATAAATGGGTGAATAGGTCTCCATGAGACCTATAACGACCTATTTGAAAGGTGTAGCTTCTTAAGGGTGACCCATAGATGCTATGGCCAACCTATGAAGATTATTTTGAGATGTGTCTTGATATGAGAGATGAATTAAGGGTTAATGCATGTGTAATGGCTGATAAAGATGGTGATAATCATGTATGCTCTATAAATAGTGAAACCAAAGATAATGGTTTCTAGACTTGTGAGATTTGAGAGAGATTTGTGCATGTGGCTTAGAGTAAAGTGTTGAGAGGTGAAGGAGAGTAAGTGTGCTCAGAGGATGGGTTTTTGAGTAGAGAATATTGAGGTCTATGTGTATGACCTTTTGATCATGTTGTTGATGTGGTGACATAGCTGTTACTGAGGAGTGGAGAGTGATCCAAAAGATGGCTTTGGATGCATTGAGTGTGCAGATTTGAAGAGAGATAATATAATTTGTATCTCCATCATATTGGTAGGCAATCAATGTTATAAGATATTTTCTATTCATAGGTGTTATTGTGGTAACTCAAAATCTAAGGGGTTGTAACCTCCTTACAAGGTGAACTTGCTAAAGGTTTAGTTATTGTGGCAGTTGAGCTAGACAAGTGTAGAAGCTCCTTATGGGATTATAGTCTTACTAAAATAAGGGATGGTAGTTCCTTAATTAGTTTTAGCTGGTCTTAATTAATTCTTATTATTATAGGATAATAGTTCCAATTGTAGGTTCTAGTGTGTTTTCTCCCCGAAGAGGGTTTCCCACATATGTCATGTGTTATGTGCTTGATCTTGCATTATCTCTCTTGTTCATTGCTATGAGTAATGTGTATGTTTCATGAATGCTTGTGGTATTAATTAAGAGTTTTGAAAGGTTTGAAATTGAATTTGGATTATCTTGCCTCATTGATTCACACCCCTATCTTAGTGATTATACCTCTAACAATTTACTCAATCATTCAATGAAAGTATCATTTGGTATATTTGTAAAAATCATGCTATCTTAAAAAAATTGCATAGAAGAGAGAGAGATAAATGATTGACTTTACAATGTATAAATCTTCAATACCTGTGTTGTTCCTCCTCTTCAAATATATCCTTGATCTTCTTTTATACTTCAAACTTAGTTGAAAGAAGTCATAACTAACCTTAGTTAATTACTTATTTAACTTAACTAATTGAATTTTTAAAAGTCAATTAATATAGATAGTTATTATTTAAGGTTTAATTAAGACTTAAAAGTCTTAATACATCAAATTTTTAAATATAGACCAGTTATTTCTCAATAGGTGGAGACCCTTAATCAATTAATAACAATAAAAAATACATATTTCAATAAATAATTAGATAAATCAAAGTTTAGTGATATTATTATCTATATTAATTCCATAACGCATATTATAAAAATTACGTAGGCATATTATATTTATCATAAATTTAAAGTCTAGTGAACTTTTAAAATATCATAACCAAAGTATCAAAATATGAAAATCAAAGTATCAAAATCTTAAAAGTATTTAAGTTTTGCCAACCTAAAAGTTTAACATTGCAATAAAAATTCATCTTGCTAACATCCAATAGTCATCAGAATGAAATAAAACTTTAAACACTGGTTTTTCTTGTTCATTCACACACTCATTATATTCCATCTCAACTACTGGAAACCAAATTAACTTAGTTATAGACTCAGTTGTATTATTATCAACCTCCAATTTAATCTTCTTCACAACTCTGATCTCAGTAAGAATTTCTAATTCATTCTCACTGATTGGATGCTTCTTGGAAGAGGTTGGATGAATAACATGAAGTGGCTTCTCCAAGCTTAGTTTTATACACTCTAAAAGTGGTTTTTACAAATTTAATTTTCTATATCTTAAAATAGGATCTCTCTAAGATGGTGTGATATCATTAGAATAATAAAGCAAGCCCAGATTGACAAAGTTCTTAGCATGGGTTATTTCATTGTCTAACTAAGTTGGCTCATAGACATGATGTGGTTAATGAACATGCTAGATTATTTTTAGGGTGGGTGAATGAATAGGATGGTGATCTAAATTATTCCACAAGTGGTGAGAAGAACTACTATTGGAATGAGACCTAGCTCCAAATTTATGACCACAAAATCCTCTATTACCCCTATGGTTCATAGGATTAAAAGGTAAATTATTCAATACATTCTAGAATTCAAGGTTAGTGGCATCAAAATGGATTGACATATTAAACCCCCCACTAGCATATCTAGGGCCAAACCTTATATCCTTGAAACCCCCTCTAGGAAATTGTCTATTGAGTGCTTATTGATTCACATTATCTAAATTTTGATTCCTTCTCCAAACTCTACTATCATTATCTCTACTTGAGCCAAGTTGGTCACAACCTGACATCTTATACAATTTGAAATATATTAAAAAATTAATTATTATATAATTGAATATCAACATGAATATATCATCAATGAAACTAAAATAACAACTTTCATTCTCTTATAAATATTCAATTATCAATAAATGATCATTCAACTGACTATTGATTGAAATTGAAACTAAATTATTTTGACCATAATATTCCATTCTGACTATATGAAACTATCATCATATTCTAACATATTTTATCACTATCTGAATATCATTTTAAAATATATATGATTATCAGACTGAACAATTTAAATTAATTGAAAGTCTTAAATATGTCATTATAAATTGCATGCTTTCTCATACTACAAAAAATTAACGGAAATCTTTCATAAATATAAGCTTAGACAATATCTAATCCTTTCCAAATCATAATTTTAAACTAAAAATTAACTTATTACGACTTTCTAAAAATATCAACATCTTACTATTCCAAAAAAATTCCAATATGAATTCTAATAATATCTCACACATATATTCTGCCAGAATTGTCCTATCACTATTTTACTCCCTAAATATTATCTTAAACATATTCAACTATGTATAATTTTTGGAATTATAATTCAAATGCATTATTTTTAAAGAAATTTCAAGAGGAACATTTCACACAAAAAATTTCAACATAACTATACTAAAATAGGTTATCATGGCTTCTCAAAACCATTAAGCATTTCAACATCTTCAAATCTAACTTCAACAAAAATGCCCAAAATGACTATATGAAAAATTTTCAAATAAATTCTTCATGGCAAATCAAAAATCCATCAAGCTTTTCCATATAATATTTCCATAAATATACAAAACTCATCTTGTACCATGAACCTTAATATCAACAAAATAAAGCTCAAAATGTAAATTGACGTGTCTCAAACAACAATGTATTTTTAATAGCAAATAGAAAACCTAAACCAGATAACTATGTATTCATAATATATTCTCAAAACATCTCTGACATAATTCAAGTACATGATTTTTCCATAAAAAATAACTATGTAGAGCTCTTCCTTCAAAATCCATATGGGACACCCAAAAGAATTTACACTATAACAAACCAAAACCCATAACCAAATATTTCATGTTTGTAGTATATCCTCAAAGATTATTTCATATACAATTCAATATATTATGTTTCCATGAAAGACTATGCAGAGCTCAAACTTGTTAAACATAAATGACCAGAATCTCCACATAATTCAAGTGTACCATGCTAACTAGTTATCATTTAGAATCTTCCATTTAAACTTCAAATGAAAAGATTCATATCAAAATGAAATCCATTTTCATCATTATATCTCATACCATAAAAAACCACAGTGAGAACCAGAGAATAATTTTTCAAAACAAACTAAAGTTTAGAGATCTTTCTATACTCCTTATTCCAAAAAAAATGCATGTAAAAAGACCCAATACAAATTATTATCTCCATGCAAAACTTATCAAAACATGTAGGGATGAAACATTATACCTATTCCATGCAATCATTATAGTAAAAACTATCACCATTTTCCTTAAAACATTTTTCATTTCCCATCTATGGCATACCTGAACAAGCTTCCTTGCAATTTTTTGCTTATAATTTCCCAATTGCAACTCCCAAACTCTAATCTATAGAGTGTCACTTCTGCAAACAAGCTTCATAGAATGACCAATAATTGAAAATATATGCTATTTGTAATCAAAACCCAATAATTAACTATTTGTGAATATGTGCAGTTTCATGGTTAGTTGATCAAATTGAGACAAACAATTAGCAATTTGCCAACCTATTTAGTAATGCCATCAAATTAAGTTATGACCAAAATACTTGTCAAAATCATAACTAATTTCCATTAAATGAGGCATGTACACATATAATTTAAGTCCATTAAACCACCTAGGATCTCACCAATATATTGAATAATCCAATATGCTTCATATTTATTTCAACCTATCAACTTGCCAACTGGCTTGCCATTAGGATGGCCAACTAAATTACTAAAACATCAATTTCCAAATTCAATGTTTAAAACATTAAATCCATGTGAACATAGATCTATTCCAAACTAACCTTTGAGATAAAAAAATACTCTATGTCCTTCAAAATCATACAAAAAACCTTCATGATCATACAAAAACCTTTGTGCCTCGAGCAAATAACATAAGCTTATTTCATATAACTTTTGAAATGAATAAGCCCCCCCTTGAACATTTAGGGTCCTCAAACTAAGTCAATTACCTTCAATGGATATTCAACATAGGATAGTGTATCGGTTTAGAACTTACGATCTCTTAGAGTAATTAACATCCTTAAGAAATAGTTTAGGATTCAAACACTAAACCAACTTCAATTCATGTCACCATTTCAAAAGTGTCAACTATATTTGTAACTAAACTCTACATGAAACTGATTCATCAATCATATTGATAAATCCATACAAATCTCATAGTCAAATTTTTAAATGAAGTTCATGATAAATCAAATGATGTATTTGATTTGATAAATCATAAGTTGCATTACTTTCTCAAACTATAAAAATCATGACAAATCCATCTACATACTTCCAATTGAATGTGAATTAACAAGAAAACTATTATAACTAATCAATGTACCTTTCCATTTGGATCAAACCATGTTACATATTTCTATTTCAAAATGAAAATACCAAATTAGTCACTGCAAACTATTCAAACTATCAATTGAAAGCTATAATTGATCACAAATACTGAAAAAATCATAAATACATATGCATAATTTATTCATTCATCCATTTATGTTTTTAAAAACTTCTTTAATATAGATATGAATTCATAAACCAATCATCATCAACTTATTTAATTGAAAATATGTATTTTAACATAATACTAATTAACTAGGGCTTCGACATAGTTTTAAACTTTATGACTGGGTCATCTCTATGACAGATATGAGTATTAATTTCAAAAAATTAAGTAGGATATGAAAAGTAGGTATAACACTAGCGACCTTGCTTGTCAATTTTGAATTATGAAGTTGAGCAGTAATCAAATTGCTTATTGATAAAAACACAATCTTGAGAGTGTGATCTAAGTAAATCATTTCTTAAGTAGCTATTTACGAACCCCTTTAATAATGAATTTTAATAAGGGATCAGATGTTCGACTAGCGTGGCATTAAGAAAGGGAATGATATAATAGGGAAGTTCAACTTGGATGGACAAACAAATATAAAAACCTCTAATACAATATTTGAAAATCAAGTATTATTTCAACAACTAGTTATAACTCAACATATATTATTCATGTATAAAGAAAACTAAATTTATAAAAAGTAATATCTGAAAATAGTTAATACTTACAATAGAATTGTAGCATCTTTGGATTCTTCCTTCATAATGTGAAACTTCATTCATTTGAAACATTTATTGATCTCTCAAAAGAAAAAGGCAAGTAACAACAAAAAGCAGGCACAACAAACCAAAACAAGAAACAACAGAACAAGACAAAAAATTAAAAAAACCAAAACTTAAAAGGAAAAAAAGAAACCAAAAAATATGATAAGGAGCTAATCATGAAATAATTTCAAATGATATCCATTAATTGAATAATGTAACCAATTTTCATCAAGATCTTTCAAATGAAAAGCATTATTTCTAAGCATAATATAAGTTCTATAAGGACCAAGCTATAATGAATCAAATTTATGATGTTTACTAAGATCTTCATGAGCTTTATTTCAATATAAAACTAGAACTCCAACTTTAATTTTTTTGTTAAAATTTTCTTTTCAATTTTTTATTAAATTTTTGTTTAGCCCTTTTTAATTTCTACAATGTTGTTTCTTTAGATTCATCAAGAGCTATTAGATTATGTAATTTTTATTCAATCAAATTTGTATCTTCAATGACATATTGTAAAGCAATTCTAGTTGAAGAAATGTGAAGTTCTATTGGTAAGTGGCCTCAAATCCATATGCTAACATGAAAGGTGAATATCCAGTTGCTACCTTGATAATAGTTCTATCAACACATAAAGCTTCAAAAAATTTAAGATGCCAATTTCATTTATTTTCATAAATTAATTTTTTCATGATTGTAATTATATTTTTATTCATTGACTTAGCTTGACCATTACCTTGAGGATAATATCTAGATGAATGACTGGATATGATGGAATACTATTTCAAAATTTTTAGAAATTTATTTGAAACAAACTGAGGTCCATTATTAGAAATGATTTCATAAAAAACTCCAAATATAGAGAAAATCAATTTTTAAAAAAATAAAATTACTTCGCCTATTATAGAACTTTTAAGTACTTTGGCCTTAGGCCACTTAGTGAAATAATATGTTATTGTTAATACATACCTATGATCAACAAATGAAGGAGGATGTATATTTGAAATAAAGTCAATATCCCATTTCATAAATGGGTTTTTAGGTATAACATGATTTAATGGCATTGCAAGCAACTTATCTCTACCAACAAACAATTGACATGGCATACAAGAGCGAGCTAACTTATAAGCATCTTGAAATAGTGTAGGCCAATAATAACCTACTTTTAAAATCTTATAAATACTAGTTTTTACAACATAATATCTACCACAATTTCCTTCATGACAACCTCTAATTTTTTTTTGAGTTTTATCATGTGTAAGGCATCTTAATAAAACTCATCTCTATTTATATAAAACATAAAATTTTACAATAAACAAAAGTTTAAAGCTCTTAAATGCAAAGAACATATTTGTTTCTTATCAAAGTTATTAGGGTAGGCCTGATTTTGAAAATAAAAGACTAAGTCATGATATCAGTCATCTTCAACGAACATATATTCCCATTCATTCATTTCAAGACCAAATTTAATTTTTTTAGAAAAATAAAAAATATTCTTGATTTTTAAATGAGGCTTTACATTCAAATTATCATCAACTGACAAGATCAAAACATTAATATTTAAAGAAACATTTTCTGCTAAAGTTTTGCTAAGTTATTACCTTTTATTATTTTTGAAGGTTCGAATTCAAGATCAAATTCTTGAATTCGTAATATCTACTTAGTAAGCCTTCCTATAATGGTTGGTTGTTTCAAAAGATAAGAAAAAATAGGTATGTTAAATCACACAAAAACTTTGTTTCCCATCAATAAATAATGATATTTAATCAAAGAAAAAATCAACGAAAAAATAAATTTCTCAATAAAAGGGTACTTAGTTTCAATATCTTTTAAAATTCGACTCATATAATTGATTGGTTTTTTGTCATTATTTTCAAATTCTTGAGTGATAACAGCTTCAATTTTTTTTTTCAATAGAATTAACATAAAGAATGAATGCTTTATTTAAATCAAGTGAATCAAGTATTGGAGCATTTGCAATGATATTTTTAACGTTATTAAATGCTAAACAACACCTTCATCTCAAGTATAAATTTTATTTTTCTTAAGCAATAATTACAAAAGATTAGATTTATCAGCAAAATCTAATATGAATTTATTAAAAGAGTTTATTTTACCAAAGATAGACTTTAAACTAGATTGGTCTTTAGGATGAGATAACTCTATAATAGCTTTAATACATTCAGGATCTATAGAAATATCATTTATAGAAATAATATGTCCTAACAACATACCTTTGATAACACTTAAAATTGATTTCTTTGGATTCAAAGAAATACTATACTTCCTACATCTTGTGAACACTTCACAAAGATGATCTAAATACTTTTTTCATCTTTTCAAATAAATGGTGAGATCATCTAGATAGACTTGAATAATAATGTCAATCAAGTCATCAAAATCAACATGCATAGCTCTTTTAAAAATAGCTCCTACATTCATTAATCCAAAATGCATTTTGTTATAAGCAAAAATCCCCCTACAAGTAATAAAAGTAGTTTTATGTCTATTTTCAAGATTTACAAAAATCTGATTATAACCAAAAAATACATCTAATAATGACATCATTTCTGATCCTTGTAACTTGTTGCAAAATATGATCTATACTTGGTAGAGGAAAATTATCCTTAATGCTAGTTTTATTCAAATCTATAAAATCAACACACAATCTAATATCAATATTTTAATTTCTAAATGACACTAAATTAGCTACCCATTCAGAATATTTTATAGGGAAACTGACACTAACATCAATCATTTTGTCTAGCTCTTTGTTAATGGTGTCTTCTAGTAAAGGGCTAATTCATCATATTTATTGTCTTACAGGTTTAATACCAGGTTTTATAGGTATATCATGTTTAATAATATTAGTATTATAACCTTTAAGATCTTTGTATGACCAAGTAAATACATCAATGAATTCTTTAAATAACTTAACGAATTTAACCTTCTCACTAGAAGTAACTTGTATTCCTAAATAAATATGTTTAAGATCCTCTTCTGAACCTAAGTTGATAGGAATAGTTTCACTTATGATTCTCTTGGAAGGTTCTTTCGTTCTATAAATTTTGAGCTGATCATTAGGTATAAACAAAGATTTCAAACTTACTATACCAATGGATAATTTATTAGTACTTAATTACAAATAATCTCTAAAATTTAATACATAATCAAAATAATTATCTTTAATGAATGAATCTATGTGTTCATCACAATTAAAAATAGACTAACTGCTATCTAAATTTGGAAATTTAGGTTGAAAAATTTCAGAATAAGAGAAATCTATAATTGGTTCACTCTCACTTAGAGTTGGGTTAGATGTAAAAAAAACAAGTTTATTAGCATTAATATTATATTTTCTAAGGATGTGAGTGATATTGAAAGCCTCAAAATGTTCATGTAAAGACCAAATATTTTGAGTATAATGATGCAAATGAGTTTGATTAGTTTTATAATTTTTTCAAACTTGCCTAACAACTAATTCATAATCCCCAAAGACTTCTAAATGTTTAATATTAAGTTTAATGGTTTTTTCCAAACCTAAACATAATGTTTTATTCCTTTTGTATTATTAGTGTTTTCAAAAGATAATTTGTAAGCATAATGAAATATCTTACCAACAACTGAAATTAAGCAAATTCTAGCACCATTTCTTTGTTGAAAACAAGCTCCATCAAAGCAAAGTGACAAAATATTTTTCTCAAAGAATTATTCATGCTGATTTTCTAGTTCATCTAAATTCAACAACTCATAAGTTTCAATTCCCATCTCAACATAATCAATAGTGAAAGAAGTAGATGATTTTATAGATGTAATAGAACGATCCTCTTTTTTTATAAAATCAATCTCATTACTAATAAGAATCTAAGTAATATCCTTCCCAAAAAAAGCACCAATTGTTTTTAACCAAGCTCTTCCTAATAACATAGCATAATTACTAGGAATGTCTAAAATTTGGACATTAGTCATGCATTGAACTCTTTCATCTTGAGAAATTTTAATGATTATATCATTAAACTTACCATAATTTTTAGTTTATCTTGAAACAAATCCAATAAGATTATTATTTTCAATTTCATAAGAAATGCCAAATTGATCTACAATAAATTTAGGCATTATATTCTTTGAAACACCCATATTTGAGATATAATTATGGATTACTTTATTAGCAATTTTGATGAAAACATAAAAAGAGGCATATAGTTTGTAGGAGGATCTATTGGGAACAACATACCCCCCATTTTTTTGAATTGGGACCCTTGAGAGACCCTCAAAATAAAGCATGGAAATTTCATTATGTCAATTTTTTTTATAGAATTTGAAGATCATCCACTTTGTTAAGAAACAAGCATATATGGTCTTGATTTTCTTTATCTGGACTAACCTTGCTAATGAATTTCATTTGACTATAAGTACAGGTTCCATGATAGACATCCATGAGAAGCCTACATTATAAAACCCTAACAAACCCTCAGTTTAAATTTGAACAAAGGTAGGAACCCAAATTGTTGGGAATCAATTTTTGGACTTAGATATAAAAATACATGTCTTAGGATTGGTCATGTTTCTTAACACAACTTGACCCCCTTTTTTATTTCCCCTTTTCTTTAAAATTCATTATGGCCTAACTAAAAGTCATTATGTAGGGTGCTTTTATATTCCCCAACTTAGCCTAAGACTTTAATATTAAGTCTCTAATGTATTAATTAGTACCATCTCAACCTTAGTCTTAACATTTTAGGCCTAACTTTTTATCGTCCCTATAATGCTAACTTAAATTATTTGCATCTTGTAAGATCCTTCGGTTGTCACTTTAACATGACATTTGATTGAACAGAGTGAAGGTAACTGAGAAATTCAATTTAAAAAGCCTACATCTTGGATAATCTGATGATCTATGCTTACTCGTAAGGACTTGATCAGATGAGAGTGAAACATGTTTGAAAAGATAAAAGAATACAGGGAGCTCAAAAGATGGATATGTGACACCATTACATTTGAGGACTAAAGTAATACAAGGAGCCCAACATATGGATACATGACACCATTAAATTTGAGGATTAAAATAAAAAAGGACCCAATTGACACTATAATGAATCGAGAGCAAGTCTCTAGATCATGATCCTACAGTTGTCACTTTATCATGACATTTGATCAAATGGAGTGAATTAACACCCAAAGCTTGGGAAGCCCCCAAAAAATGCTAAGTGGCATCCTTTGCATTTGACCCTAAAGATTTAAATGAACTTAAAATTGACATTCATGCGATCATGATTTAAACATCCATAAATACTAACTTGACATCCATGTGACTATCAACTTTAAGTCCATTATAGTGCAATTTTTGCTGGTTTAAACTTGACATCTGTACAAATTTCAATAGACACTTGAGAAGGTGTATTTGACACTTGTGAGACCATAAATTTTAAACCAATGAAAATTACTTACTCATAATTCAAAGGGCATCCCTAAATATTTTTTGGGCTCACCAAGCTAAGAAAAATGTTCAAAATATGCCCAAAATAGATAACCTCAATCTATAGAATGCAAATATATGCAATAAATATGCTTAATCTAAGTCTATGATTTAAAGATCCACATGGAATTTTTCATAATGGACCTTAAATCATAGACTTAGCCTATGTAAAATTCATTTCATGTTGGACCTATTTTGAGTATGGTTTGTGATTCATAACATAAACATTTTATCATAATGTTTTCATTATTTTTGCTAAACACAATGCATACATTAACCTAGAGATGCTTATACCTTGACCCCTTTTTAATCACAACTTAGGTTTAAAATCCTAATCCTAATGTTTGACTCATGCTTAATAAACATGAAACAAACCTTAGCTCAAGGGACGTAAGCGTAAGTCTTGAATTTTAAGAATATACTAACTTAAGGTTTAGACATGTTTACAGATCAATGTTCGATACTTTATCTCTAGATTTTATAGATTTTATCTAATGATGTGAAGGTCCCCAGAGAATTTCAAATAAAACCCCAAGAACCTATTGACCCACCATATGGCCAATGATTATTTGATAAGGGACTAACATAAGATTTAAAACATGGGGAAGATACATGAGTAGGCCAAGTGTCAAGACCACATGGCTCAAGGCCCAGGAACCAATTATAAGACAAGGCCTAGATTATGATCAATGACTCATACTAATATATGATTTTGATCCTACAGAGCAAAAGGAAGGAGGTAATTTTAAATACCAATGGCTAGGGTTCAAATGGAATTTATGACATGTTTAAAGATGAATGTTTGACACTTTATCATAGGATTGTATCCAACAATGTGAAGGTCCCCAAAGACTTTTAAATAAAACCCCGAGAACCTATTGACCCTTTATTTGAAGACTGTAGTGTTCAAGGATACAAAATTAGACCTCACAGCATTAAACATCCATGACATTAATAGCTTTTATTCATGATAGAATAATTGTAACCCATCTCAAGGGAAGAGTAGAGAAATGATACCACTAACAAATGATACAATGGCCTATTAGGATGATTATGACCTTATTTGAAAAATATGGTGAATGGATTATCAAGGATGGGAACTCAAAAGAGGTGGCATATATTTCCTCTGTTGATTTTGAAAAATACTATAAGCTCACTCTTATGTGGACCTTACCAAAATTGACAAATAGCCATGACCTGGAGTCTATCCTAAAACCCTAGCTCCATTAAGGGCCTCACATATTTAGAACCCTTGATGGAAAAATCCCTATCATTTAGTTCAGAGAGGGTATTAAGGTGATTATGACCTTGTTGAATAGAGTTTTTGGCCCTTCAACTAGTTATATAAATAAGGTTTGGGTCTTATATGTACACTTGCTAGTAGAAGAAAAACTTACCCCTCTAATTGGAGATTTGATCATCATATTTTTGGCCAAGCAATTCATTGCCATCAAAAAGAGGACCTACATATAATTCTACATGATGTCTTACCTCCTTTATGCCCTTCTTGTTTCAATCACCTTCCCTGGCATTGAGAATTGGTCCACAGAGGGTAGGACAACTATCTCACACCACTACTACTCTAAGATGTACATCTTCAAATACCAGAATCACATGGAGTTTATTTGTGATTTAATTTTACCAATAATAGTTGAAGCCATCATAGGTGTTCCAATGCCTAGGCTCCACCCCCTCATCAAAAGACAAGTTGAGATAATTAGGGATGTATGGTATTATGCTGATTGCATAGTCATCAGGATAGAAGGCATCATGTCATAACCCTATAGACTACCAGTGTATGTCTTAAATAAGCTTGTTGAGTAGGAGATTGATTCTCAACTCATCATTGGCATTGCCAAGGCTTGTAAAAAAAGGAGGAAAGGTCTGCTTCACCCCTTCCCCTTTGACATTGGGAAAAACCTAATTAAAGAATAGAAGTAGGTGGAGATTATGGTCACACATAGGAATTCATTTAGATTTCAGCTAGATGAATTTAAAATGTGGGATCTAAAAAACAAGGTGGGAGATCACCTAAAGGACAAGAATCTCAAGCTTGAGTATGTACACCAACTAGGTGTCTATGAAACCATATATAATAGAGCTAAGAACTATGGGGAAGTATTGGCTAGAGTCTAGGGTCATAACATCAAGCTAGAGCACAAGTTGGTTAGAGAGAACAATCCATATGGGGAAACATGGAAAATTCACCCCTTATAGTATTATTTACTACTTGGGATTTCTGGAACAACTCAAGAGCAACCTTAGTTAGATCAACCATAACAACCCTAACAATAGGTTTGAGCCAACTCAAGATGATCAAGGCAAAGGAAAGGAAAAGGTTAGAGAAGTAATATTAGAAGAAAGACTTAGAGAAGGACCCTTAACTTCAACCAAGTAGCAAAAACCACCCTCTATAATCCAGTATGTTGACATGATAGCCTTCGAGCTAGAAGAGACACTTGAGGGTGCTCTCAAGGAACTTGCAGAGTCTTATGGTTCAGGAGGAGAGGAAGACCCTTCAATGTATCCTAATGAAGATATAGAAAAAGAACTTGTCCTAGTGGCCTCCAAGAAAAAGAGGATGGTAGAATTGGCCTTGGTCCTAATAGAACCAAGAAAGAAACCTAGATTGACATTCAATCATCCTATTAGTGAAGTCAATCTCTTAAGTGATGAATTTCTAATCCATATACCAATCATTCCTGACTGGTTCATCTATGAGAAATTTTAAAAGATCCCATCTCTCTCTCACTCATGGGACATAATAAAGGTTGGTGTGGATGTACATGATGATGTGAAGCCATAGATAAAAGCTATAATGAAGGAACAAGAAGAGAGAAGAATCATGATCTCCCAAGGCTTAGGAAGTAAGAAGATAGATGCTCTAAGAGCATCTACTAGCTCAGGAGTGGAGTTCCCAGAACTTCCCCAGTTCAAATAACCAATTACCATAGTTCATTTTAATCCTAAGATAATAGGTTTAGAAAGGATAACAACTAAGATGACCATGGTTAGGCTAGAAGAATTCACCTTTCATAAGGTGGAACCTTTTATAGGTTTGACCCCTATTGAAGGACAATATCTTGGTGAAGCTACAATACATGAAGAAGATGTAGAAAGCTTGATAGAAGCACATTCACAATAAGCCAAGATTGGAGTCCATTGTTTAAAATAAAGGATATAAAATTTAGAAAGGGAAAAGGAGAGCTTGCAAACCCTGATAATCCTATTAGTGCCAGATGCCATGATCAAGATGCTTGGTGAATCATTCTATGGCATGTTTGAGGCATTAAATTCAATGAAGATGAGACAAAGTGTACTAGAAGACCAAGATGCATTAGCCAAATACTTGGTCACCCAATGGCAAGCCTTAGAGGACAAGATTGCCTAGTTCCTCAACATTCAAGCAAAAAAGTAGATACTAAACTTTAGAATCATAAGTATGGGACACCTAGGCACCATCTTGGGGATTGTTATTGATAAAGTTCAAAACTTAAATACCTAGCATACCAAGGTGATAAGGCTTATAAAAGATGATAAAGGGCTCATTAGCAAAATTGGGCAAATTATTAGGACCATACTCATCAATCCTACATATCCTACTGGCTTGGCCTCATCATCGATGAAGAGTTCAAACATAGAGCCACTTTGATGACTCAAGAAGTCCAAGGTAAAATCAAAGGCCAGTTTGGATAGGATAACATCAAGATCTTAGATATGATCTTTAATGTAGGTGAGAGGATCAATAAAGATAGAAGCATCAAGGAGGCCTAAGTAATAAATGACTAAGAATTTGATGAGCTAGTAGACCAAGAGGAGGAGTGCATCATGAAGCCTACTGTAGGTCTCAAGCTAGTTGATGAGCAACATCAGAGGGCCATGAGCCTCCTCTAGCAACAAATAGGGGCCCCACCAATAAGTTATAACAATATTATATTCTAATAAAAATTAGGTGGAATTTTATAGTAGAATATTCCATTGTAAATGCATATGCTAGTTTGTTAGCATATTTACCTCTAAGTCGATATACTTTGGGAAAGTGTGTGTATTATAGAGCTTGTAAGGATAGATGTCCTTAATTTTGTACACTTGTATTTTAAAGTTGACCGGTATATTAGCTATTCTTCCTATAAAGGCATGTATCCCCATTGTAAAAAGAGAGATTTATGAGTAACTTTGTATACTTTAATTAATTAATAGAATCAAGGAATTTTACAAGGATTGTCCTTTTTTGATGTGTTAATTGCTAATATAATTTTTTCTCTTAATTATTAGTATAAGTCTTAAATTTGAATAATATCTTTGAATTATAAATAACATGCTTTAATCACAAGATTTTTAATTTGTGCTTATGTTAAATTAGCTGAAAGATATTAGGTTTTACTTCATTTCATTTTGATCTATATTCAGATGTGTAATAGCTTTTTGATTAAAGTATTAAATCCTTAAAGTAGACCTAGTTCATACTTGTGATTCTTAAATATTTTCCTCTAAAATTTACCTGATATATAGTGAAATTTGAGTTTAAGTTATGCTGCACTATATATATATATATATATATATATATATATATAAAATGTATATTCAGTTACTAATAATACTTTGTCATAATGTTCAGGACCGAAATTGACAATCACTTATTTCTTTGCTACCCTACCCTTCTCTTTGCTCTTTTTTTACACCATGATCACTTTAGTTTAAGCCACATTATAAATATTCATTTAAATTAGTTTTTAGCTTAAAGGAAGAACATGATTCACTAAGTATCAATAAAGATTCACAAGATAATGGACCAAATTGGCTCCCAACCACCAAGATTACATAAATATTGTGGAATAGTTATCTTGCTCTGCTGCTATTTCACCATAGACAATTAGATTGTCAAAACCTACAACTCATGCTCTAAATTTTTTAAATTTTAAAATGAGAAGTGTTCTTTGAACACTAAGGAACTAGTGGTACATTTATAAACATCAACATGATCATAAATTTGAGAAAAAATAGTTGATTGTTCATTACTGTCTTCTTGTAGACTTACATCAGTTTTAGGATTTTTAATAGCTTCATTAATTTTATTAAGTTGTCCTGGAAGACTAGTTGCTTATAATAACAAAAACCTAGATTTAATTTTAGATAAATCATCAATTATATTATTATCTTTAGCTTCATATTGTCAAAAATTCTTAGGCTTATAAGACTGAAATTGAGTATTATTATATCCAGTTGATAAAAGAATTTTTTGAGAAGAATTATCAGAATTACTTAAAGAATTAATCTGAATTATTATTTTTATCTTTAGAAGAAGAATCATTATTTGTTGTATTATTATTTTGGGAGGAATTATAATATTTATTTTTAGTATTAAGAACATAAGCACCCTCATTTTTTGATGGATCATAAAAAAGACATGTTTATGTTGTCTTCTAGATCTTCTAATATAAGATCTTTTCCTTGAAGATTTTCTTTGAATTTATAAAAAACAATACATAAATTTGGATCATGATCCAATTCACATACATTACAGTAATAAGCAATTTCTAATTTTTTACTCACAACTATGCTTTTATTAGATGAAAAAAGTTTATCATTTAACTGCCTTTTAACAATGACCAGTTCATTTCCTAAACTTTAAATTAGATTTTAAAATTTCTATATTATCTAAATTTAGACCTATAGAAGACCTATCTTTAAACTCAATACATTTAAGTTTCCTTTCATACTTAATGTAGAATGTTATGGTTTCATCATATTTTGTAATATCTTTATCCTCTAAAGGCATTTTATATTTTAAGGGTAAAGTACTACAAAATGTAAAGTCTAGATAATTTTTTATAAGGTCTAAGATCATGTGAGATATTTTGACATGTAACTTAGTAAACCTAGATAATAAAATGATATATTTGTCTCACCTGAATCAAGAGAAAAATTCACAAGATCATTAACTACGTCAAAGTCTTCTTTAGATTTCATAAAAGATAACTCTAACCATTTTTCAATATTTTTTTTGCGTTGATAACATTAGCTAAAAAAATAATAAATGCTTGGTAATATTTCCCTTCAAGTGTTTGAGCACAAAATATTAAATAAATCTTTTCATTTGGTATATCAAGAGTAGCATAAACTAGCATAAATGCTTATAAATGATCTTCCCAAAATTCTCCAGAAGCTCCAATTTTTTTTGGTATATTTAATCCATTAATGGAAAATAACTTATCAAGACAATTTATAATATTAAGTGGATTTACATAAATCTATAGATTTACAACTATCTGCTACTCTACTTTAGCTTTAGAATCAACTTCATCTTCAATGAGATCATTCTGATCTCTATTATCTTGTAGTCTATGAATCAGATCTTGTATCCTCTCTTCTGATTGATCTCCCATTGAAAGCTTCAATAGTTTGCACTAATTAAATTAGCTAATTTTCCTGAACCTGATTATATTGATTCAATTGTAAAATTATACCAATAGGTTTATAGGGCTTAACAAGATCATCAAACAAATGAGAATTAGAAAGAAAACAAGTTCTAGATCTAGAATTAACAACTAAAATTCTATCTCTATCTTCCTAAATTCTTCTATTTATATTTAAAATGTCTCGTTGAGTTTCATGAGTAAGATTAGCATACCAATTTATCTCAAACTCTATAATTTATTCTTCATTTATGACTTGAATGATATGCTAAAGATTATGAGGATGATTATACCATGCATAACGAGTTAAATTAAAAGTAACATCAATTTGATCATCAACAATATCAATTCTAGGTTGGATAATAGGAGGCTATCTTTCAAGTACCATGATCAACAAGAAAATATAGTTCTAAACAAATAATTATTTTGAAATTTTCTCGATAGAATTGTCAAATTTGTTGATGATGAAAATTGTATCATCAACTAATCAACTTTTTTGCCTATTAAGAAGGTTAAGTTGGAATCCTACCAGACTAATAATAAGGTTCTGAAGGTTCAATTACGATCCTAAAGATATGATATTTTTTTAAATTTTTTTGTGAAATAACAAATACATTATTAAATATAACATATTCTGTTATGATTCAAAAATCTTCTTGTTAAATAATGAATCAGTTTAGATATGAATGTATAATCTATCTTATTTGATAGAGAAAGCCTATGAATAAAATAACCTGTTGAAAGAAAGAAATCAATTATATATTATTAAGTAATAATCTTGCTATTACAATAATTTATTCCAAATAACATCAAGACAGTAAATCAAAAATATAAATAAAAATAAAATTAAGAAGCAAATCAGTTCATAAAAATATTTAAAAAATCAAGCAACCAAAAATAACTAAACAAACTAGATAAAACAAACATGACAACATCTAAACTAATAAAAATAAATAAACAACAAGCAAACTAACAGATAAAATACTAAATAAAAGAAACAAAGTACTAAATCTAGACTAAAATATAATAAACTAATTTAACTAAGTCTAACTTGAAACTATAAAAGAAGAAAACTAATCTAAGAACTTAACTAAAAAGCACAACAAAAACAAACGAGCTAAAATCAAATTAAAACTAAAATGTATTAAAACTAAAAGAAACAAAAATAAATTATATTAATTAAAGATTAATTTAAATTAGATTGAACTAAGCTAAAGTGAAATTTAAAATAGAGTACAATATAGATAAAACATGTGATTCTCAATAGAGAGAGTCATCTTAGCAAAATAGATCAATTTTAT
This sequence comes from Torreya grandis, assembly GCA_037957365.1. NCBI lineage: Eukaryota > Viridiplantae > Streptophyta > Pinopsida > Cupressales > Taxaceae > Torreya > Torreya grandis. The sequence goes on from JARHVA010000451.1 coordinate 2,188,510, forward strand.
TTGAGAAATCAAATATTTTTTTATAAAATATTTTGATAGACAATTTTTATAATCAAATAGATCAATGAAATGTCACAAATAGTAAAGTTTTCATTATTATTTGGGTTGAATACTTAGAATATACACATAAGACTGCAAAGAGTAATCATCAAAAGATGTTAAACTTGATAAAATTTAGATAATCTGATATAAATGATAATATAAAATTAGATATACCTGTGTTGCTTAAGCAATTTACTTAACCATCAGAGAAATTACTATTTGATCTATTTGCAAAAGTCATGCTATCTTAGAGAACTTACATAGAAGAGAGAGAGATAAATGATTGACTTTACAATGTATAAGTCTTTAATATTTGTGTTGTTCATCCTCTTCAAATGAATCCTTAATCTCCTTTTATACTTCAAACTTGGTTGAAAGAAGTTGTAACTAACCTTAGTTACTTGTTTAAATTAACTAATTAAGTTTTTAAAAGTTAATTAATATAGACAGTTATTAAGTAAGGTTTAATTAAGACTTAAAAGTCTTAAGAGATCAAATATTTGAATATAGACCGAGTATTTTCATAATGGGTGGAGACCTTTAATCAATTAATAAAAATAAGAAATACATATTTCAATAAATACTTAGATAAATCAAGGTTTAGTGATATTCTTATTTATATTAATTCCATAATGCACATTATCAAAATTATATATATATATCATATATATATATATATATATATATATATATATATATAATATATATATATAAGAAATTTAAAATTTGTTGTACTTTAAAAATATTATAATCAAAGTATGAAAATCTGAAATCAAAGTATTAAAATATGAAAGTACTTAAAGTTCTGCCAACCTAAAAGTTTAACTTTGAAATGAAAATTTATCCTACTGATATCCAATAATCATCAGAATCTGGATAAAACCTTAATCACTAGTTTTCACCGCTCATTCACACACTCGTATTCTTTATCAATTGTTAGAAACCAAACCAACTTAGTTCCTACATCACTTGTATTATCATCAACCTCTAATTTAATCTTTTTCATAACTCTAATCTCAATAGGAGTGTCTAATTCATTCTCACTGATTGGAAATTTCTTAGAAAAGGTTGGATGAGTAACATGAAGTGGCTTATCCAAGCTTAGTTTTATGCACCCTAAAAGTGGATCTTTTAAACTTAATTTTTTGCATCCTAAAAGATGATCTCTCTAAGATGGTGTGAGATCATTAGAACAAGAAGGTAAGGCCAGATTGACAAAATTCTTAGCATGGGTTATTTCATTGTCTAACTGAGTTGACTCATAGATACGATGTGGTTCATGAACATATTGTATTCCCTCTAAGGTAGGTGACTGAATAGGAAGGTGATCTAGATTATTCTACAAGTGGTGAGAGAAACTACTATGGAAATGAGACATTACTCCAAATATACGGCCATAAAATATTTTATTACCCCTATCATTTGTAGGATTATTAAGTAAATTATTTAATACATTTTAGAATTCAGAGTCAGTGGCATCAAAATGGATTGACTTTCTAGCTCCCCTACTAGCATACTTAGGACCAAATCTTGTAGCCCTGAAATCCCCTCTAGAAAATTGTATATTGGGTGCTTCTTGATTCACATCGTTTAAATTTTGATTCCTTCCCCAACCTATGCTATCATTATCTCTACTTGAACAAGGTTGGTCCCAACTCGACATCTTATACAATTTAAAATATATTAAAAAATTGATTATTATATGATTGAATATCAACATGAATATAACATCAATGGAACTTAAATAACAACCTTCATTCTCTTATAAATTTTCAATTATCACAAATGATCATTCAACTAACTATTGATTGAAACTGAAACTGAATTATTTTGATCATAATATTTCATTATGACTGTATGAAACTATCATCATATTCTACCATATTTTATCACTATTTGAATGTCATTTTAAAATATATATGATTCTCAGATTGAACAATTCAAATTAATTGAAAGTCTTATTTATGTCATTATAAATTGCATGCTTTCTCATACTACAAAAAAATATCAAAAATCTTTCATAAATATAAGATTACAATAGCTAATCCTTTCCAAATAATAATTATAAACTAAAAATTAACTTATTATGACTTTTTAAAATATCAACATCTTACTATTCCAAAAAAATTTCAATATGAACTCTACTAATATTTCACACATAAAATATCATACTATCATTTGAATCTTATTTCAATAGGAACCTTTCATACGTAAAAATTTCAACATAACTATACTGAAATAACTTATCATAGCTTCTCAAAACCATTAATAATTTCAACATTTTCAATTCCAACTTCAATAGAAATATGCAAAACATCTATATGAAAAATTTACAAACAAATTCTTCATGGCAAACCAAAAATACATCAAGATTTTCCATATTATATTTTTGTAAATATATATAACTCATCTTGTACTAAACCCTAATATCAATAAAAAAAAACTCAAAATGTAAATTGATGTGTCTCAAACAACACTATATTTTTAATAGCAAATAGAAAACCTAAACTAGAAAACTGTGTATTCACAATATATTCTCAAAACATCTTTGACATAATTCAAGCACACGATATTTCCAATAAAAAAAACTATGTATATCTCTTCCTTCAAAATACATATGAGACACCCAAAAGAATTCAATCTGTAATAAACCAAAACCCAAAACCAAATATTGCATGTTCACAGTATATTCTCAAAGCTTATTTCATATATAGTTTAATATATTATATTTCCAAAAAAGACTATGCAGAGCTCAAACTTGTTAAACATAAATGACCAGAATCTCCACATTATTTTAAAAGTACCATGCTAACTAGCAATCATTTAGAATCCTCCAATTAAAATTAAAATAAATAGATTCATATCAAAACACATGTTATTTTCATCATTATATCTCATACTATAGAAAAAAATAGTGAGAACCAAAGAATAATTTTCCAAAGCATACTGAAGTTTAGAGATCTTTCTATACTCCTTATTTCAAAAAAATATGCATGCAAAAATATCCAATAAAAATTATTATCTCCATTTAAACATGCAGATCCAAAACATTATACTTATTCCATGCACTAGTTATAGTAAAAATTATTGCCATTTTCCTTGGAACTTTATTCATTTCCCATCTATGGCGTACATGAACAAACTTTCCTATAATTTTTTGCATACAATTTTTCAATTGCAACTCCCAAACTCTAATTTGGCAGAGTGTCACTTCTGTAAGCAAGCTTCATAGAATGACCAATAATAAAAAAATAAATACTATTTGTAATCAAAACCCAAGAATTAACTACCCGTGCCTATATACACATTCATGGTTGGTTGAACAAATCAAGACAAACAATTAACAGTCTGCCAACCTATTTAGCAATGCCATCAAATTAAGTTATGACTAAAATACTTACCAAAACTATAACTAGTTTCCATCAAATGAGATATGTATGCATAGAATTAAATTCCCTTGAACCACCTAGGATCTCAACAAGATCTTGAATCATCTAATATGCTTCATATTTATTTATACCTATCAACTTGCCAATTGGCTTGTCACTATAACAACCAACTAGACTACTAAACCATCAAGTTCCAAATTTATTGTTCAAAACATTAAATCCATGCCAACATAGATCTATTTTAAACCAACATTTGAGATAAAACAAATACATTATGTCCTTTGAAAGCACACAAAAAACTTTTTTGATCATACAAAAAACTTTGTGCCTCGAGAAAATAACATAAGCTTATTTCATATAACTTTTGAAATGAATAAGCCCTCATTAACAATTTAGGGTCCTCAAACTATGTCAATTACCTTCGATGGATATTCAACATAGGATAGTGTGTAGGTTTAAAACTTAGGGTCACTTATAATAATTAATAATCCTTAAGAAATAGTTTAGGATTCAAACACTAAACCAACTTAAAATTATGCCACTATTTCAAAAATGTCAATTATATTTGCAACAGAACTCTGCATGAAACTGATCCATTAATCATACTGATAAATCTATATAAAGCTCATAGTTGAATTTTTAAATAAAGTTCATGATAAATTAAATAATTCATTTGATTTGATAAACCATATGATGCATTACTTTCTCAAACTGTAACAATCATGACAAATCCATTTATATACTTGTAATTGAATGTGAATTAATAGGAAAACTATTATAACTAGTCAATATACCTTTTCATATGGATAAAATCATGTTGCATATTAACATTTTAAAATAAAAATACCAAATTAGTTACTACAAACTATTCAAACTATCAACTGAAAGCTATGATTGATCATAAATACCTAAAAAATGATAAATACATATACAAAATTTATTCATTCATCCATTTATGATTTTCAAAACCACTTTAATACATATATGAATTCATAAACCAATAATCATCAACTTATTTAATTGAAAATATGCATTTTAATATAATAATAATTAATTAGGTCTTCAACATAATTTTAAATTTTATGATTGGGTTATCTCAATGATAGATAAGAGTATTAGTTTCAAAAAATTGAGAGTGTGTGAAAAATAGGTATAACACTAGCGACTTTGCTAGCCAGTTTTAAATAATGAAATTGAGTAGCAATCAAATTGCCTATTGTTAAAAATATAATCTTGAGTGTGATCCAGGTAAATCATTTTTCAAGTATCTATTGCGAATCATTTTAATAATTAATTTAAATAAGGGATGAAATGCTAGACTAGCATGACACAAAGAAAAAAAATGATATAATAAAAAAGTACAGGATGGATGACAAACAAATACAAAGGCCTCTAATATAATATCTAAAAATCAAGTATTATTTCAACAACTAGTTATAACTCAACATATATTATTGATGTATAAATAAAAATGAATTTATAAAAAGTAATATCTAGAGAAAATTAGATTTTTTTAAAATGAAATTACTTCACTTGTTACATAACTTTTAAGTGCTTTGTCCTCAGGTTACTTAGTAAAATAATTCATTTCTATTAATATATACATATGACCAATAGATAGATGTATATTTAAAATAAAATTAATGTCTTATTTCGTAAATAATTTTTTAGGTATAACTAAATTTAATGGTATTACAAGCAACTTATCTCTACCAACAAAAAATTGACATGACATACAAGAATGAACTAAGTTATAAGCATAGTGAAGTAGTGTAGGCCAATAATAACCTCCTCTTAAAATATTATAACTATTATTTTTGTAGCATAATGTCTGTCATGATTTCCTTCATGACAACCCATAAGAAATTTTTAATTTTGATCATACGTAAGACATCTTAATAAAAGTCCACCTCTATTTCGATAAAATAGAAAAAAATTTAAAGATCTTAAACACAAAAAATATTTTTGTTTCTTATAAAAATTATTAAGACATAATTAATTTTAAAAATAAAAGACTAAATCATGATACTAGTTATCTTCAACCAACATGCATTCTCATTCATTCATTTAAAAATCAAATTTTAAACTTTAAAAAAAAATTAGAAATCTTCATGTTCTTTAAATGAGGCTTTGCATTCAAATTATCATCAACTGACAAGACTAAAATATTAATATCTAAAGAAATATTTAAAGTTTTGATTTCATAATATCTACTTAACAAGCTTTTCTTTAATGGTTGGTTGATTCAAAAGATAAGATAAAACAGGGACGTTAGATTGTATAAAAACTTTGTTTCCCATCAATAAATAATAAAATTTAATCAAAAAATAAATCAATGAGAAATAAATTTCTCAATAAGAGGGTACCTAATTTCAATATCTTTTAAATATTGACTCATATAACTGATTGATTTTTTGTCATTACTTTCAAATTCTTGAGTGATAACAACTCCAATTGATTTTTTAGTAGCATTAACATAAATAATGAATATTTTTTTTAAATCAGGTTTAGTAGGTACTGGAGCACTTGCAATGACATTTTTAATGTTATTAAATTATAAATCATTAACTTCATCTCAAGTATAAATTTTATCTTTCTTAAGCAATAATTGCAAAAGATTAGACTTATCAGTGAAATATGATATGAATTTCTCAATAAAATTTATTTTACCAAAGAAAGACCTTAAACTAGATTGGTTTTTAAGAGAAAGTAACTCTTTAATAACTTTAATACATACGAGATCTATAGAAATGCCATCTTTAAAAATGATGTCCTAACAACTTACCTTCAATAACATCAAAAGCTGATTGCTTTAGATTTGAAAAAATATCATACTTCTTACATCTTATGATCAATTCATGAAGATGATCTAAATACATTTTTCATCTTTTTGAATGAATGGTGAGATCATCTAGATAGACCTGAATAAAAATGTCAATTAAGTCATCAAAATTAATATGCATAGCTCTTTGAAAAGTAGCTCCTGCATTCGTTAATCTAAAAGACATTCTATTATAAGTAAAATTCTTATTAGTAGTAAAAGTAATTTTATGTTTATTTTTAGGATTTACAAAAAAAATGATTATAACCAAAAAATTTATCTAATAATGACATCATTTCTAACTCTGTAACTTATTACAAAATTTGATCTATTCTTGGTAGAGAAAAATTATCTTTAATGCTAGCTTTATTTAAATCTCTAAAATCAACACATAATCTAATATCATCATTTTTATTTCTAATTGAAACTAAATTAGCTACCCATTAAGAATATTTTATAGGAAAAATGACACTAGCATTAATAATATTTTTTGTCTTACAAGTTTAAAACTAGGTTCTATAGGTATATCATGTTTAATAATATCAATATCATAACCTTTAAGATCTTTGTATGACCAAACATTTACATCAATGAATTATTTAAATAACTTAATAAATTTAACCTTCTCACTAGCAGTAACTTGTATTCCTAAATAAACATATTTAGGATCCTTTTCTATACCTAACTTTATAGGAATAGTTTCATCTATGATTCTCCTAGAAGGTTCTTCCATTCTAAATTTTGTGACTGATCATTAGGTGTAAACATAGTTTCTAAACTTACTAAACCAATAGATAATTTATTAGTACTTATTGAAAATAATCTCTATAATTTAATATATAATCATCATGATAAAAATAATTACCTTTAATAAATAAATTTATGTGTTTATCACAACTAAAAATAGGCCAACTACTATCCAAATCTAAAATGTTAGATCAAAAAATTTTAAAGTAAGAAAAGTATGTAATTAATTCACGCTCACTTAGAGTTGAGTTAGATGTAAAAACAACAAGCTTATCATCTTTAATATTATATTGTTTAAGGATGTGAGTGATATTGAAAGCCTCAAAATGTTCAAGTAAAGACCAAATATTTTGAGTATAATGATGCAGATAAATTTGATTAGTTTAATAATTTTTTTGAACTTACCTAACAACTAATTCAAAATCCCCAAAGACTTCTAAATATTAAATATTAAGTTTAATGATTTTTTGCAAACCTAAACATAATGTTTCAAATTTTTACTGTATTATTAGTGTTTTAAAAGATAATTTATAAGCATAATGAAATATTTTACTAACAAAGAAAATTAATCAAATTTCAGCACTATTTCCTTGTTGAGAACAAGTTTTATCAAAGTAAAGTGATCATAAAATGTTTTTCTCAAAGAATTGTTCATGCTTATTTTTTGGTTCATCTGAATTCAACAACTCATAAGTTCCAATTAATGACTCAACACAAGCAATAGTGAAAGAAGTGGATAATTCTATAGGTGTACTAGACCAATCATCTCTTTTTATAAAAACAATCTCATTACTCATAAGAACTCAAATAATATCCTTTTCAATAAAAACACTAGTTGCTTTTTATCAATATCTTCTTAATAACATAGCATAATTACTAGGAATGTCTAAAATTTGGATATTAATTATGCATCAAATTATTTCATCTTGAGCAATTTTAATGACTATATTACGAAACTTATCATAACTTTTAGTTTATCTTGAATCAAATCCAATAAGATTTCTATTGTTAGTTTCATAAAAAATATCTAATTGATCTGCAATAAATTTAGACATTATATTCTTTGAAGCAACAGTATCTAAGATACAATTATAGATTAATTTATTAACAATTTTTACCAAAACATGAAAATGAGGTATATAGTCTGTAGGAGAATCATAACTTTGAGCACATTACTATCTTGTTCTTGTAAGTCTACATCAATTTTAGAATATTTAACAACTTCATTAATTTTATCAAATTATCTTAGAAGAATAGACGCTTATAATAATGAACATCCAACTTTAATTTTAGATAAATCATCAATTATATTATAAGCTTTAGTATTAGATTGTTGAAGATTCTTAAGCTTATAATACTAATATTGAATATTATTATAACTAGTTGATAAATGATTTTTTTGAAAAGAATTATCAAAATTAATTGAAGAATTATTCTGAATTATTTTACCTTTATCATTAGAAGAAGAATCATTATTTGTTGCATTATTATTTTAGGAGAAATTATAATCTTTATTTCTAGTATTAACAACATAAAGCACCCTTTTCCCAATGGATCATCAAAAACATATATGTTTATGTTGTCTACTATATCTTCAAATATAAGATCTTTTACTTGAAGATTTTTTGTGAACTTCTGAACAACAATACATGAATCTGGATCATGATCTAATTCACATACATTATAGTAATAAGCAATTTTTATTTTTTACTCTTAACTATGTTTCTATTAGATGAAAAAGGTTTATCATTTAACTACCTTTTAACAATGATTAGTTTATTTTCTAAACTTTGAATGACTTTTAAATTTTTTATATTATCTAAATTTAGACATGTAGAAGATATAACCTTAAACCCAATATGTTTAAGTTTCTTTTCATACTCGATGCATAATATTATAGTTTCATCATATTCTATAATATCTTTATGTTCTAAAGTTATTTTATATTTTAAGGGTAAATCACTAAAAAATTAAAGTGTAGATAATTTTTTAGAAGGTCTAAGATCACACGAGATTTTTTGATACATATTAATAAATTTGGTAATAAAATGATATATGGTCTCCCCTGGATCAAGAGAAAAATTCATAAGATCATTAACTATGTTGAAGTCTTCTTTAACTTTCTCAAAATATAACTCTAGTAATTATTTAATATTTTTTTGTGCTAATAAATTTAACACGCAAACTAATAAATACTTGGTAATCTTTCCCTTCAAGTGTTTGAGCAAAAAATTTTAAATAAATCTTTTCATTTGTTATATCAAGAGTGGCACAAACTAACCTAAATGATTTTAAATGATTTTCTCAATATTCTCTAAAAGCTTCAATTTTTTTTTGGTATATTTAATCCTTTAAGGGAAGGTAACTTACCAAGATGATTTTTAATATTAAGTAGATTTACAGAAATATATGGATTTATAGTTATCTACTATTCAACTTCAGCTTTAGAATCAGCTTCATCTTTAACGAGATCATTCTAATATCTATTTCTTGTAGTCTATGAATTAGATCCTATATCCTCTCTTCTACTTAATCTCCCATTGGAAGCTTTAGTAATTTTTTCTACTTGAATTAGTTGATTTATCTAAACTTGATTAGATTGATTCAATTATAAACTTATATTAATAGGTTTAGAGGGCATAACCAAATCATCAAATGAATGAGAATTAGAAAAGAAATGAGTTTTAGGTCTAGGATTAGTAGCTAAAATTTTGACTCTATCTTCTTAAATTCTTCTATTTATATTTAAAATGTCTCATTGAGTTTCATGAGTAAGATTAACATACCAATCTATCTCAAACTCTATAATTTATTTTTGTTTATTTATGACTTGAATGACATGATAAAGATTATGAGGATGATTATACCATGCATAACAAGTTAAATTAAAAGCAACATCAACTTGATCTTCAATAATTTCAATTCTATGTTGGATAATAGGTGGTTGTCCTCTAAAAGCTATAAACAACAAGAAAATATAGTTCTAAATAAATATATTTTTAAAATTTTATCCAGTGGAATCACTAAATTTATTAATGATAAAAATTATACCATCAACTAATCAACCCTTTTACTTATTATAAAATTTAAGTTGGAATCGTACTAGTCTAATAGTAAGATTCTAAAAGTTTAATTATGATCGTAAAGATGCAAGGGATTTTTTAAAATGTTCTAGAAAATAATAAATACATTATTAAATATAATATATTCTATTATAATTTAGAAATATACTTATCAAATAATGAATCAGTTCAGATATGAATGTATAATCTATCTTATTTGACATAAAAAGTTTTTGAATAAGACATCTTGAAGAAAAAAATCTGATTAGTTATGTAATATATTCTTAAGTAATAATCTTGTTGTTGCAATAATTTTCTCCAAATAACATCAAGACAATAAATCAAAAATATAAAAGAAAACAAAATTAAGAAGCAAATCAGTTCACAAAGATATTTAATAAACAGAAGTAACTAGAAATAACTCAACAAACTAGATAAAACAAACATGACAACATTTAAACTAAGAAAAATAAACAAACAACAACAAGCAAACTAACAAATAACAAACTAAATAAAGAAAAAAAGTACTAAATCTAGACTAAAATATAATAAACTAATCTAAGTCTAACTCTAAAATATAAAAGAAGAAAACTAATATAAGAACTTAACTAAAAAATAAAACATAAATAAACAAGCTAAAAGTAAAATATATTAAAACTAAAGAAAATAGAAAAGAAATTAGATTATTTAAAGATTAATCTAAATTAGATTTAATTAAGCTAAAATCAAAATCAAAATAAAGTGCAATATAGATAAAACATGCAAGGCTCAATAGGGAGAGTTGTTTTAGCAAAATAGATCGATTTTATTTGAGAAATCAACATCTTTCTTTACAAAATATTTTGAGAGATAATTTTTTTAATCAAATAGATCAATAAAATATCACAAACAACAAAATTTTCATCATTATTCAGGTTGAATACTTAGATTTTCTACATAGGATTGCAAGGAATAATCATCAAAAGATATTAAACTTGAAAAACTTTAGATAATCTATTATAAATGATGATATAAAACTAGATATACCTACATTGCATAAAAAATTTACTCAACCATCAAAGAAAGTATCATCTGATCTATCTACAAAAGTTATGCTATCTCAAAAATGTTACATAAAAGAGAGAGAGATAAATTATTTACTTTACAAAGTATAAGTCTTCAATACATGTGTTGTTTCTCTTTGAGATGGTGTGAGATCATCAAAAAAGGAAGTCAAGTCTAGATTGACAAAGTTCTTATCATGGGCTATTTTATTACCTAGTTGAGTTGGCTCATTAACATGATGTGGCTCATGAAGATGCTAGATTCTCTCTAGGGTAGGTGACTGATTAGGAAGGTGATCTAGATTATTTTGCAAGTGGTAAGAGGAACTTACTATGGGAATGATACCTAACTCCAAATCTACGGCTATGAAATTTTATGTTACCCTTATAGTTTGTAGGATTAAAAAGTAAATTATTCAATACATTCTAGAATTTAGGGTCAATGGCAGCAAAATAGATTGACATCCTAACTCCCCTATTAGCATATCTAGGGCCAAATTTTTTATCCCTGAAACCCCTTCTAATAAATTATCTATTGAGTGCTTTTGAATTCACATTATCTGAATTTTGATTCCTTCTCCAACTTCTGCTATGATTATCTCTACTTGAACTAGGTTGGTCCCAGCTTGACATCTTATATAGTTTGAAATATATTTAAAAATTGATTATTATATGATTGAATATCAACATTAATATATCATCAATGAAACTAAAATAATAACCTTCATTTTCTTATAAATTTATAATTATCAACAAATGATCATTCAACTGACTATTGATCGAAACTGAAATTGAATTATTTTAATCATAATAATCCATTCTGACTATATCAAACTATCATCATATTCTATCATATTTGATCACTGTCTAAATGTCATTTAAAAATATATATGATTCTTCTACTGAACAATTTAAATTAATTGAAAGTCTTATTTATGTCATTATAAACTGCACGCTTTCTCATAATGTGAAAAATCGTTATAAATCTTTCACAAATATAAGTTTAGATAATAACTAATCATTTCCAAATCATAATTAAAAACTAATAATTAACTTATTATGACTTTCTAAAAATATCAACATCTTACTGTACCAAAAAGATTCCAATATGAAACTCTAATAATATCTCACAAATATATTCTGCTAGAATTGTCTTATCTCTATGTTATTATTTGAATATCATCTTAAACATATTCAACCATGTATAATTTATATAACTAAAATTTTCATGTATTATTTTTAAATAAATTTTAACAAGATTCTTTCACATAAAAAAATTTCAACATAACTATACTAAAATAACTTATGACAGCTTCTCAAAACCATCAATCATTTCAACATCTTCAAATTTGACTTCAACAGAAATACCCAATATGTCTATATGAAAATTTTTCAAACAAATACTTCACGACAAACTAGAAATACATCAAGTTTTTTCATATAATATTTTCATAAATATACAGAACTCATCTTGTACCAAACCCTAATATCAACAAAATAAAGCTCAAAATGTAAACTAATGTGTCTCAAACAACACTACATTTTTAACAACAAATAGAAAACTTAAACTAGAAAATTGTGTATTCACAATATATTCTCAAAACATCTCTGACATAATTTGAGCACAAGATATTTACATAAAAAAATAACTATGTAGACTCTCTTCCTTCAAAATCCATATGAGACACCCAAAAGAATTTACACTGTAACAAACCAAAACCCAAAACCAAAACATTGCATGTTCATAGCATATCCTCAAAGATTATTTCATATACAGTTCAATATATTATGTTTTCATGAAAGACTACGTAGAGCATGAACTTATTAAACATAAATGACCAAAATATCCACATTATTTCAAGAGTACCATACTAACTAGCTATCATTTAAAATCTTCCATTTAAACTTCAAATGAATAGATTCATATCAAAACGAAAGTCATTTTCATCATTATATCTCATACCATGGAAAAACATTGTGAGAACCAAAGAATGATTTTTCAAAGCAAAATCAAGTTTAGAGATCTTTCTATACTCCTTATTCCAAAAAAAAATTCATGCAGAAAGACCCAATACAAATTATTATCTCCATGCAAAACTTGTCAAAACATGCAATGTCTAAACATTATACTTATTCCATGCACTAGTTATAGTAAAAATTATAATCATTTTCCTTAAAAATTTATTCATTTACCATCTATGGCATACTTGAATAAGCTTTCCTATGCAATTTTACACTTACAATTTCTCCAACTGCAACTCCCAAACTCCAATCTAGTAGAGTGTCCCTTCCACAAGCAAGCATCATAAAATGATCAACAATAAAAAACACATAATATTTGTAATCAAAACCCAAGAATTAACTACCCTTGCTTACATTCACATTCATGGTTGGTTGATCAAATTGAGACAAAGAATTAGTAAACCACCAACCTATTTAGCATTTCCATCAAATTAAGTTATGACCAAATACTTGGCAAAATCATAACTAATTATGTCAAACAAGACATGTACGCATAGAATTAAAGTCCCTTGAATCGCCTATGATCTCACCAAGATATCAAAGCATCCAATATGCTTCGTATTTATTCTAACCTATCAACTTCCTAACTAGCTTGACACTAAGATGACCAACTAGACTACTAAACCATTAATTTCCAAATTCAACATTCAAATCATTAAATCCATGCCAACATAGATCTATTTCAAACCAACCTTTGAGATAAAACAAATAATCTATGTCCTTTGAAATCACACAAAAAGCCTTTGTATCATACACAAACCTTTATGACTTGAGAAAATAACATAAGCTTATTTCATATAACTTTTGAAATGAATAAGCCCCCCATTGACCATTTAGGGTCCTCAAACTAAGTCAATTATCTTCAATGGATATTCAACATAGGATAGTGCATAGGTTTAAAACTTAGGGTCACTTAGAATAATTAACAATCCTTAAGAAATAGTTTAGGATTCAAACACTAAACCAACTTAAATTCACGTCATCATTTTAAAAATGTCAATTATATTTGCAACCAAACTTTTCACAAAAATCATGCATCAATCATATTGATAAATCCATATAAATCTCATAGTTGGATTTTCAAATGAAGTTCATGATAAATCAAATGATGTATTTGATTTGATGCATTACTTTATCAAACTGTAACAATCATGACAAATCTATCTATATACTTGCAACTGAATGTGAATCGATAGGAAAACCATTATACCCATTCAACATACCTTTCCATCTTAATCAAACCATGTTGCATATTACCATTTTAAAATGAAAATACCAAATTAGTCATCTCAAACTACTCAAACTATTAACTGAAAGCTATGATTGATCACAAATACCTCAAAAATGATAAATACATATGCAAAATTTATTTATTAATCCATTTATAATTTTTTAAACCACTTTAATATAGATATGAATTCATAAACCAATCATCATCAACTTATTTAATTGAAAATATACATTTCAACATAATACTAATTGACTTAGTTCCTGACATAGTTTTAAACTTTATGATTGGGTCATCTTTATGAAAGATAGGAGTATTAGTTTTAAAAAATTAAGGGGGGGTGTGATTAATATGTATAATAAGTCCTAGATCAAAATGTAAGGTATTATCTTTTGGATTGAGGGGCTATACTTTATGAATGATCGTTAAGGATGGAAACATGTTTAAACTTTCTTAGAACCTTAATAAAGACCCGATGTTGAAGATGTTGATAAAAAATGCCCATAGTGGATTGTTATGTTCAAGTAATAAATTTGAGATTTTAGTAGAATCTCCTAGGTACCTCTAGGTGGTATTAGTTAGAGAGAGGAGAGATAAAATGTTGAGTTATAAGCTTGTTTTTGAAGAAGTTACTGTAGAAGTCAAAATTTTCATTAGATATAGTAAGCAAATAGATGAAGGAATAAGGTATCAAATCATGTTTCATATCCATGAAGTTTTATGGATAGGTTCTAATATTCAAGTGTGCTAAACTAGTCATCCAAGTTAGCCAATCGCTAATAGGCCAAATGGTGCAAATAGTGAAAAACCTAGGTAGTAGTGAGATGGTGAATTGGAATGTGTTTTCATGATAGAATGATGGATTAAAGTGCATGGAGTTATTTTTAATTAATTATAAGTTATGTACATGTCTTGGAGGAGTTTTAAAGGTAGTGTCAGTGGTGAAAATGGTGAAGCCAAAATGACTTATTTGGTTCAGTGAGGTCAATAAATTGGTCTATAATACCAATAGTTACCTCTAGAACATATTATGTTTATATTTGAATATGGTCTAGAGATGTTAGAAGATCATGTTAATACATTGGAATTTTTTGAAAGTCCTTATACAAGGGTTCAAGGTCAATATTTTATGACTATGATTTTGATAGTCTTGACAGTTCTTAGTAAGCAAGTTATAGTGATGAGTTTTAGGCTATATGCCTTGAGTTCAAGTGTATAATACATATGGTGATATTTTAAAATTAATTTAGGATAGGTATAAGTGATTTATTTTCATGGTTGTGAGGATAAATTATGTGTTATCTTTAATTTTTCAAGATGGACTTTTCTGTGTATTCAAAGGTCGAATGTAAACAATGCTAATAGAGTGTTTCAAGTGATGGTTGGACTTAAGAAGTGTCATGGTGATTGAAGGATGTTGGATAAGGCATATTTTATTTTTTTATGAAAAGGTTGTGCCATGTATAAATTTTTAGAGTGCTCCAAGGGGTCATAAGGTAACATGTCCTAAAGTAGGCCTAATGGAATTAGGTCTCCATGAGACCTAAACATGAAATGAGGTATAATAGAGTTGTGACACACCAAAAAGGGCTTAATATTTATTTGAATCATGTTTATGAGATTTAATTAGACCTATTCCATGGCTTACCTAAGAGGTTAAGAGTGAGTAGCTGACTAAGTGGCATATGAACAAGGAATAATATATATAGAAGGTAGATTTAGGCCTATTTGGGTAAGCTAAGGTAAGCAAATGAAATGAAACATTATTAAGAATAAATCGGTATTTTAGACCATATACAAGTGTATAGGATCTAAAATAAAGATACAACAATAGGTTTGATTATTAATATCAAGGTCATATGACCTAATCAGTCTTGAAGAGACCTAGTTGAGCAAAGAGGCCTAGAAGGCAGTTTGAGAGGGATAAGAGTGTAAAGAGGTGATCATAATATATTGGATGAGAAAAGTTTTTTTGTGAAGGTGATAAAATAAATCATGTTATTGAGTTGGTGTTGAGTCATTTAGGGGGCTGGTGCCTCCTTATAAGTGGGTACTTACTAAAACCTAGTCAAGTGGATGCTTGGCTAGTTGAGTTTGTTGATCCATGTGGAGTTGGTGTTTCACTAAATTTGGTTTTTGTATTATAATACTATAGTCCATTAAAAAAATTAGTGGTTTTTATTACTCTTGAGGGTTTTACACTTATGTGATGTGTTCTTGTGTTTCATGCTTATGTGGATAGTTACATATGCTTGCTAGATTTGTATGTTTATTTTAATGATTCATGATTGCTTAAGTGTAATTAAAAGAAATATTTTTGAAAAATGATTAAACCCCCTCTCAATAATTGTGCTTATAATAATTGGTATCAGATATTTGTCCTTTGAAGTAGGCCTAACAGCTTGAAGGAGATTTTTAAAGCACAAACATGTCTAGTCAACAAGTACAAGGAAGTTTCTCAACCAATAAGGCTCCTCTCTTCAATGGGACTAACTATGCATTTTTAAGAATCATAATGAAGACCTATCTAATGTACTTGGGTTATGACATATGAAAATATATTATTTATGGTTTCACTCCACCCTCTACATCACCAACTGATGCATCATGCAAGAAGGTAAATGAGAATAATTCTAAGGTAATGAATGCCATTCTGTGTGGTCTTTAAGAGGAAAATTTTATAAATTTCATGAATTATGATACAACCAAATGGATTTGGAAAAAGTTGTAAAATATTCTTAAAAGAGACACCAAAGTAAAGTTTCTAAAGTTGTAGACTCACTATAAGCAATTTGAAAGTCTAAGAATGAAGAAGGATGAAAACATTTCATCTTACCTATTAAGGGTTGATGAAGTTGTCAACATCATAGAGGTCTCCAAGAAGAAGTGAAAGAGTCTATATTTATTCAAAAGGTATTGATATTTATAACTTATAAATTTTATTCAAAGGTGTTTTTAGTATAAGAAATGCAAGATCTAGATGCACTTCATATAGATGGGCTTCATGGCATCTTGAATGTCTATGAGATGATATCAAATGAAGGAAGACATTCTAAGAAGTAACCAACATTAAAAAATAAGAATAATATAAAAGAAAATAAGGTCAAGGATGAGGTATGTTTAGATATTGATGATGATGAATTGATAGCTATATTTTCTATTAAATTGAAGATTAGATCTAGTAAGTACAAGGGTAAGTTGCCTTTCAAATATTTCAACTGTGGTAAGATTGGTCACTTTGCATTTAAGTGTCTTAATAAGGATAAGACTGATCATGATGAACATGATGAAAATCATGGTGATGATAAGAAGGTATATAAGTCTTACAAAAACAAGAAATATTTTAGGAAGTATGAAGGCAAGAAAGGGTCATTCAAGAACAAGAGATGTTTTAATACCAAAGAAGATAATAGCTCATATGATGTGACACAAGTACATATTATTAGGATAAATTAAAACCCATATCTATCCCCAAATCACATACAATATAAACTATGAAAAAAATTAATCAAACATTCTAAAAATAAACATAAACATGCACATAATAAGAGACACCATATTTAATGTGGTTCATCCAAGATGGCCTATATCCACCAAACTTGTCTAGTATATTATTTTCAAATAATACAAGGGAGAAACAAAATCCTATAACAAACCCTATTACACCTCTCTACCTTTTTTATCTCCTCTCTGTGTATAATATTTCATTATTTTTCACACTCATACATCTCAACAATATATCAATACATTTTAGGGTAAAAACACCTAAACATAACCTCTACCATTAGATCTAGAAACCTTTAATCAATAGTCCAAATTGACTATGAAATTACAATTTAACAAGGTAATTTAAAGAATGAGATCAAGGATTCAAAGAATGGGATCTAAACTAGATGAAATAACATAAAATTTTAACCTCTGATCCTGGAAGACAATCAGGCTCCACACCTAACACATGATAGCGATGATGATAGTAATGAGCATGACAATAATGAAACCTTATTGATGGTTATATGAATAGACAATGAGGGTTAATAAAAAGGGAAAGGTGTTATGGATGATGAAGAATCAAATGAAGAAGATGCTGAAATGAAACTTAAGGCAGAATTGGTGAGTGCTCTAGAAGAGTTGAAATTTCAACGAAGGAAGAATCAGAAACTAAGATCATTGGTTAAGAGTTACAAGGATCAAATCAATCTCTTTGAATAGGGACTAAGAATCAACACCAATGAACATGAAGATATAATAAAATAGATGGAAACTCAGATTGAAATTGTCACAATAAGTCTTAAGACCAAAGAAGAAGAATGCATCAAGTTTGGAACATAAATAGAGTGCTTAAAAGTAGAACTAGATTAGGAATCAATCAAGTTGAAGACACATTAGAGATTTGAGAGGAGTACTAAAGTTCTTGATGATATTTTTAGTAGTTAAATGTCTCTACATGACAAGATAGTTCTTGGGTTCAAAGAAGACTAAAAGAACAAGAAGAGTTAGACCTCAAAGACCAATGTAGAAACTCTCAAATCTGAGACTCATAGTGATCATCAACAAGTCAAGAATACCAACATGAAATTCAACATGAAGAGACCAATTAGGCAGCTCAATGAAATGATTTATTTCAATTATTTTAATGGTTATTATTTTACTTGTCATAAGTTTAGTCATAGAGCAACTGACTGTAGAATGGTATCGAGGAATGAGTTATCATGGGACCTTGGGAGAAGGAGTGATCAATCAAGAGGTATGCACAAAAATGTTGTTTGTTATAGTTATCACAATATGGGACACATTGTGAAATTCTATCCTAATGGAGTTAGAAGGCCCTCAAGACTTAACAAGGTATATGGAGCTCCTAGAGTGCATGAAAAGAATCAAACATTGGTATGGAAACCAAAGAAAGTCAAGATTGATCATATTGAGCCAAGTGGTCAAGAAGGATTGTTTGCTAAGATAGAGCAATGATCAAAAGTGAAGGAATGCTAATAACACTTGTTATCTGTATGTATTGACAAGGTAGTCAAAGAGAAGAAGAAAGATGATAAGATGAATGATTCAAATGCTTCAATTAAGCCTAAATCAGTCTCATGATTGCAAGGTAGCTAGGGAAATTGGTTTAGAGACATGGGAATATCCTAAGTTCATGGAGTTTTGAGAGCCCTATGGAAAGGGGTGACTCCATTAGGCCTCATGGAGACCCTCTTCTATTTGCAAAAGCACAAAGTTATAGTAAAAATAGGACTCATCTTGAGAAGATTTCTGGTTATCTATATTGCAAGATATAAGTTATTTTCTCTATAGCTTGTATGTAAATGACAAGGTGAAAGGAGTTTTGGCATTGATTTTAAATATCAGTTTATAAGGAGTCATGGTATGAAATGCAAGTCTAAGCACATGATTGTGTCTAGGGATATATGGAATATAGATTGGTCTATAAGACCAATATAACCATAGAGATAAGTTGAAATTTATTGATATAGCTGGAAGTGTGATGAAAGTCTATGTATCTGATCAGTATTTGAGAGATGCTTGAAGGATGTTGAGAAAGGTCTGTGAGTTTTGATGACTCATATGATGAGCATACGCTGTGAGGACAAAGAGGGATCATGTTTTCATAATTATTCATAAACTTTATGATCTTGTTACCAAGAAAGGGAGAAGTAATTTGTTTAGAGATGTGTCTAAAAGTGGCTTCCATGTTATGACTCAAGAGGGGAGTATGGTGTTAGGAAGATCTTTGTAGTTCTATGTTGTTCATTGAAATTTAGGTTTAAGGATTAGATGGTATTTTATAGAAGATCCTTTGTCATTCATGTCAAAATGGGGAAAAAAAGTAGATAGGAAAATTATAATTTTGAATTGATTTCATTTGTGTAGTATGTTTGCCATCAATGACAAAGAGGGAGTATGTTAGCATGTTGTTGTCATTGATGTCAAAAGGGTGCATCATGCAAAGGTATAATGGTCATTGATGTTAAAGATATATTGAGCATGGTAATAATATGCTGAGATTATGTTCTCAGTTGATAGCATGATGTTGTCAAAGGTGATGAGCAATAAAGATTGATATTGTCATGAATGTTGTGAGCATAAAAGGTATAAGTCATGAAAGGGTGAGTCATGTAAAAGAAGCATAGTGAAATGAATGAACAAAGGTGACTAAGTTTAGTTGATAGTATATGATGAGACAAGATCCATCGAGAAGAGTGTGGTCAAGAGAGAATTTGAAGGAAAGAGATAATTTGAAGGTAACTAATGTATTATGGTTACATGAAAGTCAAGGTTGATGTCAAGGATGATGTCAAAGGTGTTTAGGTGCATGGAAGAGAGATGTCAAGTCATATGAAGCTTGTTCATATGGTTTTAGGCTTATATGAGGCTATGGAAGATTATTGTCATCAAAAAGAGAATTGTGTAGTGATATGAGTAAGGTGTAATGTCTTGTATTTGATTGGTTGATGTTTTTTTTAGGTCATGGCATGGAAGGAACATGTCAAGGCATCAAGTGCTTAAGTAGCCTAAGCCTAGTCATGGCATAAAGAGATATTGTGAGAAGGTATGATCATGATGGTTTGGTGAGATGAATACACACATGAATGAATGGATGTATGAGGTTTTTTGATCATGTATGTGAGAAATTGAAACACTCATGAGATTTTTAGGGTGAGCTTATAGGGGTAGGACCTTCAGTCTAAGTTTGCATCTAGACCTTTTTTAAACCCTACCTGATCTAATGAGGTATCATGATCTATTGTCAAGGAATATGAAGTATGTATGGAAGTGGTTAAGAATTAGAAAGATTATATGGAATGAGAGTGAGATGTTTAGCATGATAATGAGGTGTTGATAGCATGGAAAGATGTATGAAGGTTAGTTCAAGGCCTAGTAAGGTATGAAGACTATGGTATAAAGAGAGTGTAGCCTAATGGGGTATCAAGATTAGTTTTCAAGGCAAGTGTGAGTAGGTGAGAATTTAAAAAAGGTGATTAAAATTGGTTTAGTCATGTACATGAAGCTTGAGCCTCTATTTTAAAGGAAAAGACATACAAATTTATTTAGAGGTCTCTCGAGTGCTTAGAATGAAGGGTTCTTAACCCGAGAAAGATTTTTTTGTGTTCTTCAGATCATGAAATTTTTTCATGGGAACCTAAGTAGTTCATGGTATAAGAGGAAGGGTCCTAGGTCAAAATTCTAGGTATTAGTTTTTGATTGAGGGGTTATGCTTTATGAATGATCGTTAAGGGTGGAAATAGGTTTAAACCCTCTTAGAACCTTAAAGAGGACCTGATGTTGAAGATGTCGATCAAAAGTGACTATGATGGATTGGTATGCTCAGGTAAGCTATTGGATATTGTAGTGGACTCTCCCAGGCACCTCTATGTGGTATTGGTTAGAGAGAGGAGATAGAAAATGTTAATTTATAGGCTTATTTTTGAAGCAGTTACTTTAGAAATCAAAAGTTACATTTGACATAGTAAGAAAATGGATGAAGGAAGAAGGTAGAGACTCATGTTTCATGTACATGAATGAAGGTTTATAAATAGATTATAGTCCTCAAGTGTATTAAACTGATCATCCAAATTAGCCAATCACTAACAGGCCTAATGGTGCAAATAGTGAAAAACCCAAGCAACCATGAGAAGATGAATATGAGTGTGTTTTCATGATAGAATGATGGATTAAAGTGAATGGAGTTTTTTTAATGAATTATAAGTAATTTACATGTCTTGGAGGATTTTGAAAGATAGTTTAAGTGGTGAAAATGATGAAGCCAAAATGGCTTGTTTGGCTTAATGAGGTTTGTGTGTAGTAAGGTCAACAGATTGGTTTGTAAGACCAATAGTGTACACTAGACCATATAATGTTTATATTTGAAGATGGTTTGGAGATGTCATAGGATCATGTTAACATATTGGAAGTATTTGAAAGTCCCTATACAGGTTTTGAAGGTCAATATTTTGTGACTGTGTTTTTGATAGTCTTGACAGTTCTAAGTAAGCAAGTTGCAGTGATGAGTTTGAGGCTCTATGCCTTGAGTTTAAGCGTATAATGAATATGGTGATATTTTCAAAGTCATGTAGGATATGTATAAGTGATTTATTATCCTAGTTGTGTGGATAAATGATATATTATCTTCAATTGTTTAAGACAAACATTTCTATGTATTCAAAGGCTTAATGTGAACAATGCAAATGGAGTGTTTCAAGTCAGTGGTTAGACCTAAAAGGTGTCATGGTGATCGGACGATGTTGGATAAGGCCTATCTTATTTTTGTATGAAAATTTTATGCTATTTATAAATGTGTAGAGTGTTCTAAGGGGTCATAACGTAACGTGTCCATAAGACCTAAAAGTAAGGTCTAATAGAGTTATGATAGACCAAAAGGGACTCAATATTCATTTGAATCATGTTTATGAGATGTCCTAAAACCTATTACATGTCCATGAACTAAGAGGTTAAGAGTTATTAAATGAGTAATTGGTATATGAACAAGGAATGGTATATATATACAATGACATTTTTAGGCCTTTTTGGGTGAGCTAAGGTAAGTGAATGAAATAACACACTGTTGAGAAGAATGAGGTCTTGTATACCATTAGATAAGTGTATATGATTTTTAATGAAGATATAATAGTAGGTTTGAGTGTGAATAACAAGGGAATATGACCTAATAAATCTTGAAGAGACCTAGTTGAGTGAATAGGTTCAGAAGGCAATTTGAGAGGGATAAGAGTGTAAAGAGTTGAAGAGGTGATCATCATTTTTTGGTTGAGAAACATAGTATAATTAAGGTGATCAAATAAATCAAGTGAATAAGTTTGTGCTAAGTCTTCTAGGGGGTTGGTGCCTCCTTGAATGTGGGTGCTTACTAAAGCCTAGTCAAGTAGGTACTTGGCTAGCTGTAGTTAGTGCTCCATGTGGAGTTGGTGCTTCATTAAATTTGGTTTTTGTCTTATAGGATTGTAGTCCATTCATAAATATTAGTGTGTTTTCTTCCCCTTGAGGCTTTTCCACACATGTGATGTGTTCTTGTGTTTCATGCTTATATGGATAGTTACCTATGCTTGCTAGATCTATATGTTTGTTTGAATGATTCATGATTGCTTAAGTGTAATTGAAAGAAAGTTTTTTGAAGAATGATTCACCCCCCTCTAAATAATTGTGATTCCAAAAATAAGCTATCATAATGACTATATATTGGACATGAATACACTTTCTAGGTAGATTAATAGGTCCTATAAAATTAATTACCCATTATTTAAATTGTTGCACCATTAACATTGGGTCTAGAGGCATTTTGTCCCTTTGGTTCAACATTCCTCCTTATTAACAAATGTCACAGTGTCTTATGAATCTATGTGCATATTGAAACAAATTAGGCCACCACATACCATTTTGTAGTATCTTGCAATAGATTCTTTTATGAAGTGACCCCCTGTGATTCCTTGATGTGCTTCTTCTAGCAACTATGATATCTCATGATTCTATAAACTAATTTACACAACACATAATCCTTACCCATTGTTTAAAGAATCCCATTTCTAATTTTGAATGGTAATACTCTTTTGATCAACATTATCCACATAGTGTGTAGAAAAACACCTTGTTTGATAAAGATAGTTATGTCTATATACACATAATATTTTCAAACTTTATCAATTACTGATGTTTTCTATCTTGTAAGAACCCATTGAGTCTTAATCTCTTTGAGTGCATGACTTAAAAGGTGAACTAAGAAAGGGGTGGGTAGGCCATTGGCGATTTACAATGATTGTTTTCACTTATTAGCACTAACTATCTACACACCCATCTCATAAAAACATTCCCCTAAGCTTTGCCTCATCTTTTATACCCTCCTCTAATCATTTACCATGCTTTCATTATTCTTTCTCTAACCTAAAACCATTTTTAATAGTTTATGTTACACTATTAAAATCATCAACCTTGTACTCTAATTGATAAAACCTATTAAGGTCTAGGTTGACCCCTGACCAACCTAGTCCGTGACCTAATTTATTTTTGTCAATAACAATACTAGGTTGACTAGGTCAAGCTTGTTGGCCTAAATTTTTAGAAAGGATTAGGGTTAGATCCACCTATATAAACACATCCATTTCATCATTTCAAAGAGATGATAAGAAGAAGAGATATATTGCACATCTACTTATCCACCATTCTACTTGAGGAGTACAACTTAGGGTTTCACACTTTATTTGGAGATATGGATCTTGTCTTCTGGAGAAGTATTTTAGATGTATTGATATGTTGTGTATCCTAGAGATGATTTATCTTTTTCCTCCTTATATACCAAAACAAACTCTTGTGAATCACCTTGGCCAAGGGGTAGATTGAGACTCATCAGGTTCATCTTCAAAGGTAAGTATTCATAACTTTGTTTCTCTTTTGTAAGAATAGATAGATATGCATTTGTAGTTATCTCCCATGCATTAGGATTCAATGTACATTGATGTGAACATATATGTATTTTATGAATGTTTAATTTTTTTATGTTGATTACCCCTACTTTGTTACACAAGCTTTGGTGAGCACTAGATTAGACTTTACTTTACTTGTTATTAGTTTAGTGAATATGAAAACATAGGACCTAGTTAGTGTTATTGCATAGTTTTGCTTGACTAGAGGCTTTGGAACCCTCCCTAGTGATATTATTGTGGTAATATATCCCTTGGATAGGTCTAGCAGATCCATCTTGGTCATGACCCAAATATATAATGTATCAATAATTAGAATTGTAAGTAAGATTTATATTCTCTGAACTAGGATTGATTTATAGATCAATTACATTTCTCTTTGCATACATTCTGGTGAACCTGATGTGAATCTAACACTTACAAGTTTTGTTTCATGCCATAATTTTTATCATCTTATTATACATTTCCATATTTATAGTACTGTATCAAACTAGTTGGTATAGTTCTAAATTTATATGTGCAGGTTTAACACATAGTCACATCAAAATGGCTCTATCAAGTCTGTGTAGGTCTTCATTAGATACAAGTTACTGGATAGAACATGTTGACATAGTACTCTTCTTTAGTTAAAAATTAACAGATAGAGTCTAATAGGTCAAAATTTTCATCTTATTCTCTCAGCCAACATATAGGTCAATAAATACTATTGAAGCATGTCAACTTTGTCATCTTATTCTTCTTCAACACACAAGGTTTTTGCAAAACTATGTCAAACCAGTTGACTTAGTTTGCATAATTTTAAAGCAGCAATTAAGGAAATTCAACATAAAATTTGAAATTTTAACTATCTTCAATCCTACCAAGGTTCCTCTCTATCATTTTATTACTTTCTTTAGTTCTTTTTTGCACAGTTTAACAATCTTCAAAATTGTAACCCTAGAACCAACTAGGTTGACCTAGTCGACGTAGTTCTATATTCTATTTTCTATCTAAGAGACATAGTCAACCTCTTCAAATCTATTATTAAAGACCTTGCTTCTATAGAAAATTAGCAACCTAGTCAACTCTATTTTTTACTATTTGCATACATTATCACTCAAACTGACTCTATACTATTTTTTATCAAGGAATTAACAACTATTTACTATTAATTAATTCACATTTCCTTTTTTAGTTGTTTACATGCTTAGAGTAACTCACATAGTCTAAATAGGTGGGTTTTCAAATTACTACTTAGTTACACTATTTTACTCTTTTGCACACACTACCAAATCACATAACATTCAAAATGTATTTAAACACTTGTCTTCCCAAGGCCTACCTAATTGGATTTCATTACCAAGGGGGAAGCTGAATTGGTTTTCTATCCAAGTATAAATATGTGGTTAATAGTATATATTAAAAAATCACCTGACACACTTATCATTGTAGGATTGTAAAGTGAGAAGGTAGGCCCCAATAACAAGAGAGTACCATTACCAACATAGATCCCTTTGAGCCCAAAAATCTTGAAACCATCGATAGATTGATTTTATAGTTCCCTATTTAAGCCAACACTACTATCACACTTAATTAAATAATTTTTAATAATATAATACTACTCATGATGACCACTTCATTAGCATTTACTTTTGAGTTGATTTTTTGCTCTCTAATCATTACGTGTTGTATTAAATTTTTTTTCATTATCTAGCGTTGGTATAAGGTTTTGTGATGTGTGCCCTAATTGGATCACTCACATTGATACAATTATTTGTATGTGTTTGATTTCATTCTTATTTCACTTATAATGCAAAAATTTTCCCCTATTTTAGCATAGTATCATTCTGATTAGTATAATTTCTTATAGATTACATTTTCCCTTGTCAACAATACATAGTCAACTTGTACAACTATGTATCTTTCTCAGTCTATTCCATCTCCCAGTATATAATACTGAGTTGAATTATATGAATCTATATTCTTCTCTACCAGTCAAGTTATTTAACATCGTCTATATGTATGAGTATATATCCTTATCACCTTGTTTTATTTCCTGTCTACAACACAGATTTGACCTATACAAAATTGTACTCTTCTTTACCCACTGGATTATATAACATAATCAACCTGTATGAATCTGTACCCTTTTTGATCACTTTGTCTTTGCATCATATTAGTCCCCCTTAACCTTTATCTCTCATCATGAACTTCTTATTTAAGGACAACACTGAGTTGAACTCAATAGATATGATGAGCCTTACCAACCCTAATAGGTTTTCCCACAAACAACTTGTGGATCCTAATCTAGATGAAAGTAATGTACATATGGCCACTCACACTAAAAACTATGGGACCCCTCCTAATACATCTTTAGTTCACAACCCTCTTTTTTCCTTAAATGATTAGCCTAAATTAGAGTATACTCTAAAAATGCTTTTCTTTATTAATGAATTTCCTCAACATTGATGAAATATCTTTCTACTATTTATCATATTATGATAAGTGGTCAAACAGAGGAACCCCATTCACCTCCCCCCACATTCTCACATGAATTTGGGGACAATAGCTTCTTTGCCTCTTAACCTCTTCCTTCTCTTTTGACACGTTTTCATACTATAACCTCTTCTTCTTTGATTTCCTCCACCTCCATTCCAAGTATCTCTACTAACATGGTAGGTTCTACATCTAGTTGGACTTTTCTAAGACTTTATCTTCTTAATTACTCCACTAGTGCATCATTTTATACCCATGGTAATCTTGCCTCTAGTGATTTTTCTTCTCATCCCTCTACTAGTGCATCTTTTTCCACCCAAGAAAATCATGATAGTAGTGCCTCATTTGCTAACAATTCCTCTCAAGATACTAATAACAAGCATTCCACCACTCATATTGGTACCCAAACCACTAATACCAATGTTAATGCTTCATATACTATAAATAACACCACTCAAACCCATCAAATTTTGTTTAAAACTCTTAACCAAATGAAATATTTCCAAGATAATAATGCCAACCAAATGATGCAAATATAAAATCATCTTATCCATATCCAAAATCACCCTCAATAGGTTCCATGGGGAATGCACAACCAAAATGGCCCCCACCTCCCCTTAGGGATTCCCATGGCAATATTATCCCTCAACCTCATCTTGTCAATCAAAAACGTTCAAAATAAACCTATTATGGCTCAAATTTATAACATATTTATAGGAAGTATCACCCCTACCATTAGTTATAATGGGTCAATTAATCCTACCCTACACTTAAAAACATTTGGAAATCTATACAAATATTGGGTCAAGTTCAACACTTTTGCCACTACCAAGATCTTAGAAAAAACTCTCTCTAGAGATGCTTTATATTGGTATAACTAACTCAAATCTCATTCCATCACTAGTTTGGAAGATTTATTTAATGCTCTTGTACAAGATTTTCAAACTAGTATCTCCCTAAAAATACCTTGGCTCATTTTATTAATTAAAAGCAACTTGAGATGGAAACCACATAAGTTTTCATCAAATGGTGGAAGACCTTGTTTACAAGTTTGAATACAATTGGAAAATGATAACCTATTTAATCTATTCAACAATGATATTTATCCTAAGTTATAATATCAGGTCTAAATTCTCTCTCCACAAACTTTAGAAGAGACCATTGACCAAGCCGAATTCCAAGATTTCCTCATGCATCAATTTGAGCCTCCCAACCATCTATGGGCACTCGTATTCTCTCAAAAATAAAAATCATCATGATAATAACAATGGTATCTTTCCCATTCCTCCACCCAAGCTTTTGTGAGATCACCCCCTCTCAGAGGAAATTCTGCCATGGCATTCAAAATATCTCTCCATGGTCAGCAACTTTGAGGTAAAAATAGAGGCAAAAAAATAATAATTGACCAAGCCAAAGGGGGCTGCCAAGATTTCCTCATGCATCAATTTGAGATCCCATCATCCACTAACCAACCTCAAGGAAGTGGCCACTCAACACGGCCACATGGTGCTCCCTCTTCCCTCATCCCTCACTCTGTTCTTTTTGGAGTTGGGTATGCGATTATGAGGTTTCATCAAAAATACCTAAAATTATCATGCTTTTTCTAGTTTATAAGGTCCCTGTAAAATGGTTTGTCATTGATTCCTATGATACCATTCATAATATTAAAGCTATTATTCTCGACCAAGCTCTAAAACAAACCTCCCTTCTAAACCATATCCCTAATCCTCACTTTTATTGAACAAGTAACATCAATGTTCATAAGCCTTTATCTTTAGCAAAGATCCAAAAACATCTACCAAGGACTCTTCCATGAGAGCTTGATCCCACTCATCTCATGAAATCATGGTATGATCCAAATAAATTCTGTTGGTTTCATGCTAGTTGGGTTCATTCTCATGAGATTTATAGGCAATTGCATAACTTAGCTATGGATTTCCTCCTTATTCCTAATTTTGACCATGATTATAACATTCATAAACATAAAAAATCCTATGATATTGCATTAAAAACTCATGAAACACAAACTAAAACTCAAACTTTGAACCAGGCTAATGCTCATATGGTCATCTCCAAAGACCCTCTTTCAAATCACCAAGACAATAATGATAAGCATACTCCTTCTACCAATAATTTTGACAATCTTATATACCCAAATCTTGAAGATAATGTGGTCAATATGACTAATATGTAAAACATAGTTTCCTTCATTGATTTTCATCTCATCCACATTCATCAATCATCTCACACTTTTCATGTTATCCAAGATTCTTCCCCAACTCACTTAAAAGAGTTGGGGCAAGAAGACCTTATCTCTTTTAATGAACTAATTCCAACACCTCCATTAGATAACACTTCTCATACCATTTATAATAATTCTTCAACCTCTTTACCCATCACCAATGATACTCAACCTTATATGACCACTTCTTCAAATTTATCTCAAACCAAACCTGCATCAACTACCTCATCCTTTCAAGACAATCAACCAAATTGTCCCTCAATTAAACCTCTTGCATCTTATCAACACCAATTCATATGCACTTCTATTCCTTATTTCAAATAAATCTTCCAAGACTATGTACCTATTTCCAATGGTCCCCTTATGGGTTATGATGAATGGGATCCTATCAATGAACTTACTAATCTCCCATATCAAATCTCATTTCTTAAACTTATGTAGACTTCTTTGAATCATCATAATTGTCTTATATAACTCCTATTCTAAATGAACATCCCTCATCCTCCCCTAGTGGGACATGAAATCACCTTATCTCAATCAGAAGAAAACATTTTAAAATAGTGCAAAGAGATGTATATATACATTGACAAAATAATGGACACTTCTCTCTTCCTCAAATTCCCCATTGTTTCTATGATTCTTGATGATATTCTACTTCGTGAAAATGATCCTCCCCTCTTTATCAGTGTCTAATTGGTGATATCCAAGTCAAATGTACCTTGATTGATAAGGATTTAGGTAATTATGTTTCCTCTCTTTATTTTATTAAAACCTTTGGATACTCTGAATGTAATATTAAATCCACATAAAACATGTGTCAAGGCTATGACCAAAGGAAAATGCCTCCTTTAGGTTGTGTATGGCTCTTTATCACTATTACACCTAACACAGTTTGAGTGAAGGTTATGATCTTTAATTTTCCTCTTTCTTATAACATCTTGATTGGTAGGCCATGGACTCATTGCATGAGGGTTGTTGCCTCTTATGACTACCAATGTGTCAAGTTCCCTTAAAATGGTGAAATCTATAGGATTCAAGGTGACACTAACCCTTAGAATTTTGAACAATTCCAAGATCATGGTGTATTCAAAATTCCAACCCTTGAACCCTTGTCAAGTGTTCCATTCTGATAAATATCAATAGTTTAACTTCCCTATCAACTTTAATGATTTACCATGGTCAACCCAAACTCATCAAGAATATACCACCTAAATACTTAGATTTAAATGATGATGAGCTCAAGGAGATCAATCTCAAAATAAAAACTTTCAATCTCTCTCCTCATCTCATTTCTTAGCTTCTACCTTCTTTAAATCTGCATTCCTATCAACCACCTAATGATGATATACCCATAGTCTTAACTTAAGACTTGACACTCTATTCATCATGCCACCTCTGATGAAAAGGTCATTCCTACCTATGTAATTGATATTCATACACCTGACTATGATGATGGTTGTACCTTAGATGACTCATTTTTAGGAGGTCTTATTTAGGCCCGAGATGCTAAAATCATTCATTATTATTATTCTTTGCTTCAGTCTTCCCATATATCTTATCTAATTCCATCTTATATAATTCCTAATTTTATCATTTTTCCTCTTGTTCACAAGATAGAGATGGTTCACATCACCTCTAATTTCCAAGTAACCTCATAGGAATATGCTTATAGATCATGTTATGACTGGTCCCTATTGCTTTACTAGATATTAGGAACCTTATAGCCAGCTTGCCCCTAAGATCCTTACTATTTTAATTTAACCTTCTGTGCATCTTACCCCATCCTTAGCTAAGCCTATTCTAGATCCTCTTCCCACTCCCTTTTCTATTTTAGTCTTTTCCTATTTTTGATCCTATTTCTCCTTCAATTTAGCCTCATCTAGTCTCTCTACTAGACCCACATTCCCTTGGTGATGGTTTTCTCACTTTTCCATATCTTGATCCTTTACCCACCAAATGGGATGATAAACCATACTATGATATTCATCGAGTGTTTGATCATTGGACAAGAGATTACTCATTACACCAACCTTCCTCAGCTTATATTTCCACTCCCTCTATTAGTACACCCATATTGTCTACTCACAAGCATATCCATTACTTTCATGACATATATAATCATTCCTCCACATATCTTTGTAAGCTTAAAAAATATATAGACACCTTGTATCACCACTCTTCCTGATCCCATAGACAAGGCTATACCTCCTTTGAAAGTATTACTTGAATATATTCCCTATTATGGAGAGGTATATTATATATGGTACCAATGTGGTACCCATCACATTGATCATTGATGCATTCAACAATAACATCTCTAGGATCACCTCATGACAATTATTGAATCTGAATATTCCCCCTGCTATAGGTCACCCTCATGAGAAGGCTCCCCTTCTTCCCCTATGGCTCTTCCCCCGATGGTCCCTTCTCTACCTATAGTTTCTCCACTCATGACTCCACCTATGATCTTGCTTCACCTATGGCACCTTCTCTACCAATGATTCCTTCACTTGTGCCCCATTCTCCACCGATGACCCCTTCATATCCCATAGAGTCCATTCCTATTCCTTCTCCTAAACATCACATGCACTATAGTCATCATAAGCATGATCCTTTAGGCATGCCTACAATTTCTATTGAGGATATTTAGTGAGAAGTATTTTCTTATATTTTCATAAAGATAAATGAGGCCCTCACTATAGTTAGAGTAAAAATTCATAGAGACTTATCGGATGTTATGGATAATGTTTGTGGATAAATCTACTAGTATTTATGAACACAACATGGTGTTCTTTCATTTATTTCTTCATTTTGGATTGTACGTGTGACTCCAAACTTACATTTATCTATTTTATATCATTTTACATTATGTCAAAATCTTATTTATATCACATGGCTATTTACACTTTGCTCTACCTATTGTATATGGTGTCATTTCATTCCTTAGGTTCTCTTAGAGATTCTTTTTCATGATTACATGATTTTTCTTTATATGTTCGATTTATTTTTATGGATATCTTGTTATTTCTCATGATTTTTTGTTACCTTATCTCTATAACATGGATAATCATTATTGTAACTTGGTTATACACACCTTGCTCCCCTTAGTCATTCCTTCTTTACTATGTGATCAGTTAGCAAACAAGTCATCTCATTATAAATCTCCTTTTACCGATCCATCTTGGATCTCCCTTTATTTCCCTTATCTCCTTTTGAAAACTAAGCACACATATGGTTGAAACTTGAGATAACATTTTGGTTCATAGGTAAGCCTAAGTATTTTAGTTAGTCATGTCTTTGGATACTTAACTTCCTTTAGCCAAAGACTAAAGCTCATTTGTGTACATCACTTTGTCTCTCATGATTGGTCATTATAAATCCATATGGAGGAGGAATATTAAAAACCATAAAAATTTAAAATCCAAATCATTTTAACAAAAGGAAATGATACAAAAGGAAACATTAAAATTTTTAAAAGTCAAATCATACTAAAAGATGTGATTTTAAGCACATCTCCTTTTTATAATTGAAGCTAAAACTCCACAGTTGGCCTCATGATCAAGTTGAAGTCGATTGGGGTGTGATAGGATAGTATATTAAAAAAATCTTTTAGTGATACCTAATTTTTCATGTAAGTACCCAATATTTGTAGTAGACCGTTGACTCTGTAAGAGGTCTTGAAGAATGGGGAACATGTTGTGGAAAGGTAGGTCCATTTTAATTTTCTTGTTCATATAAAATCAACATGAATTGATCTTAGTATTTCACTTATTTGCCTATACAACTTTGTGATTATTATAAATGGGTATTCTTTGTATATTGATGGTTACTAGTCACTTAGTGTCTTTTTATATCCTTAGTTTGCCTCATATTACCTAAGGTCTTCTCATAATATTCCTACATTGTGATTTTTACATTCCCTCTTTTATTTCCTACAATCCTACTATTTCCCCTTGAGAAATATTTTTTTTTTCATTGATCACTCCCCTTAGGGATCCCATTTGTGAGTTGTAGTGTAAGACCTTGGATAGGACCAGGCCTCCTAAAAAATTACCAAATTATCAACTTATCATTTCAAACATCCCTTTTCACATACTTTTCCTATTATTTCCACCTCATTGGTGTTCCCTTTGTGAGTTGTAGTATAAGACCATGGATAAGACCTAGCCTTATAATTTTTTTTAATACCCAAGTTATAATGAAATTACATATGTCAAATTTGAGATAAGTCATAATTGATCCCAAGTTACACATCATTGAAAGGCTTCCCATATTGATTTAGTATATTTTATGCTTACTTCATTGATCTTTCACTTTTATCTTCTTATTTTCTGATTGCATGTAAGAATACAACCATTTTTCTTAAAGTTTTTCATACTTTCTAGCTTAAATTAGTGTGATCAATTTAAGTTCATTTTTCTAATTTTGTTTCTCTTTAATACTTCCCAACATGATTTAGTATGATTCATTGACTTAATTGTTTTGTTTTTATTCCATTTGGTTTCCTTATGCCTTCCATTTTATTATATTATTTTCATACTTCTTGACATGATATAGTGTGATTTTACCTATTTTAATTGGGTGCCAATATATTTCATGGTTTAAAAATATTTTATCATATTTTGTTATTACACATTTCCCATCATGATATAGTATGTAGTATATTTTTTTGATTCATTATACATTTCCAAGTCATTTTTCCATTGTATACAACCACAACCAAATACAACTCATAGAAATAAATATATCCAGATAAAATCTAATTATTAAACCAATATATCTCCATATATCATGTGTTTTATACAATACAGTGGTACAAATTACAAAATTATATAGCTCCAACTCTACAACTGGGCTCCATCATGTCTATCTCATGGCTCGGCCATGCTACCCATAGATGATTTAGACTATCCCCTCTACATGGTACACTATAATGAGGTAGTCCAATATATCAATCCTACTATTTATCCCTATAGGTTGGCCACTTGGGCCTATACCTATCCAAGCTAGATCATGGTAGCCATGTGTGTGGCTCTCTCCTAAGATAGGGCCTATTAGGTCTATGCTTCTCTTGATCCCACCTATGCCAATGGCTATAATCCATCCCTACATGTTTGTAGCTACCTTAAGACCTCCCCCATTAGTCTAAACTAGCTTGTTTGAGATAGGGTAGATGGTACCATAAGATCATCCAACATGGTGGGATCGTATAGTGCTAGCACCTTATCCAAAATGTCATGGTGTATAACCATGACTAGGTATCCCATCTAATCTCCTCTGTTATAAGATATGTAAAACCAAAATAAGATAGATTTTAGATCTCACACACACACACACACACACACACACACACACACACACACACACACACACACACACACACACACACACACACACATATATACACTAAAATCACATACAACTAGTATTCTATCTCAAAAATCAAAATTACAACATTTCTTACTAGTCCTGATGTTTCCAACCACCATCTCCCCATCTCAGTTGTCATCTCCTCACCATATTAGATCTTTGATCTCTTACTATGTCTTTCAAAGCTCTATTTTATTAGAATAATAAAAATATTAATTAATTATTTTTCACCCTATTTATATTTACTATTCAAAATTATTTACCTTTCAAATATTTATCATCAGATTTCTTATTTTGATCATATATTTATCTCTACTAGCTCTTTTTACTTATTGAAAAATGTTCTAATATCTTGACATCATAGAGAATATTTTTAACTATTATATGTCTATGTTTCAAAAATTTCATTATTTGCTCTTTTTCCCTAATCTCTATAGGTTCACCTACTGTTCTCTACGCTGGACATCTTCACCTTTCTTGTATCTCTTTCTTTATCTACAACACTAAAGTAAATAAAAGGTATCTATTTTTCAATTATATCCTTTCATTTATCTTATTTTATCTTTATTACACTTTATTTAGCTTCAAAATTATGTGTTTCTATGTTCTTTTCTTGAAGCACCATCCCATGTTACACCTACATGACACATGATGAGCTTCGAGTGGGGCATATGTATACACATAATATTTTAAAACTATTGATACTTTCTATCTTGTAGGAACCCATTGAGTCTCAATCTCTTTAAATTAATACTTTAAGGGGTGCACCAAGAAAGGGGTGGGCAGACTATTGGTGCTTCATAGGATTGTTGTCCCTTTTTACCACTTGATATCAACACACCCATATCCTAAAAACATTCCCCTAAGCTTTGATTTCTCTTTTACACCCTCCTCTAGTAATTTACCACATTCATTAGCCACTATCTAACCTAAAACCCTTTTTGATAGTTTACATCACACTATCAGCCCCATCAACCTTGTAATAATTGATAAAACTTATTAGGGTCTAGGTTAGCCCCTGAACGACCTAGTCTGTGACATAATTTTTTTGTTAATAATGATACTAGGTCGACTGGGTTGACCTTATTGGCCTAAAATTTCATAAAGTATTAGGGTTAAATATACCTCTATAAACACATCCATTTCATCATTTTTAAGAGAGGAGAAGAATAAAAGATATATATTGTGCATCCACTTATCCATCATTCTACTTGAGAAACATAGCTTGGGGTTTCATACTTTTTTTGGAGATACAAATCTTTTCTTGTATAGAATTTTTTTGGATACATTGATAGATTGTTTATCTTAGAGTTGATTATCCTTATCATCCTTGCATACCACATGAACCTCTTATGAAGCACCTTGGCTAAGGGAGAGATTGAGGCTTGACAGGTTCATCTTCAAAGGTAAGTATTTCTAACTTTGTTCTTCCTTTGTAAGAGTAGATAGATATGCATTTATACTTCTCTCCCATGCATTAAGATTATGTACACATTAACATGAGTATATTTATTATATGCATGTTTAATTTTTATGTTTATTAACCCCATTTTATGCCACAAACTTTGGTGAGCACTAGATTAGACTTTACTTATTATTTTAGTGAATATGAAAACATAGGACCTAGTTAATGTAATTTCATAGTTTTACTTGACTGGAGGCTTTATAACCCTCCCTAGTGATATTATTTTGGTAATATATCCCTTGGCTTCGTCTAGTGGATCCATTTTGGTCATGACCTTGAATATATAATGTATCAACAATCATAAGTGTAATTAGGATTTATCTTCTCCGAGCTGGGATTGATTTATAGATCAATTACATTTCCCTTTGTGTACAATGTCTTCCATATTATATAAGATCAAAGATACTTTGAACAAATGAGAATCTAGTGACTCATCTTGTAATTATTTTGGTTTTTCACCATTCCTTATGTGATTGAGATGATTCAATCTCACATTTTATATTCTTGAAGTGACATTGATTTTAAATTGGAATTATTAAAATAACATTAACAACCTAGATATTCATCCTCATAGCATGGGATTATTCACCAAATATTATAACTTTGTGGTTTTTAAAGAATTTAAATGATGTAGCCAAAATAACTTTTGTAGTGTAAACACCATATCCAAAACTTCTCTTTCTATAATAATGTAGTTCTTCTCAGCCATTGATATATTCCTTCTTGAAAAGTGAATGGGGTGATCTAAGCTGTCATCTTTAGGTTGGGCCAACACAATTCCTACTAAATCAACATGAAAATGAAAAGGCTTACTTTAGTCTAGAAATACCAATAGAGGGGTTGTTACTAATCTTTGATTCAAATACATAAAGGTTGAATGACATTCATTGGTCTATTCAAACCTTGTATTCTTGCACAATAGTCTCTTAAATGGAGTGGATATACGTTCATACCCCTTGATGAACTTGTGATAATACATAGTGTGTCCTAGGAAAAATCATAGTTTATAAGGATTTATAGGAGGTTAAAATCCCATAATGACTATGATTTTGTCTTGATGAACCAAAATAACATCACTACACACTACACATTCCAAGAGAACACCAAAATGTGTAAAGAACAAACACTTTAAAATTCAGAGCTATGTGCAAAGGTCAACATTTTTATAAAATAAGTCATAGCTTGGAAAGGTGGTCTTTAAATAAGGAAACATGACCCAAATCATCTAGATAAACTTCTAAAAAATAATGTATAAAGTCATTGAATGTAGTGAATATAACCTTAGAGAAAATAATAGGGGAATTTTTCAAACCAAAAGGTAATACCTTATACATAAAAAAACCCTACTCTGTTGTAAAATTAGTCTCTATTTAACCTTTTACTATGATAAAAATATGATGATATCCACTGCAACCATCCATGAATGAGTATACTTCATGCCTTGTGACTGCATCAATAACTTCACCTGTGAAAGGAATCATAAATGGATTATTAATGCAAGCACTATTCAGTGCACTGCAGTCACTAAAGACTCAAATCTCTCCTAACTTATTGGGTTAAACCACCATCATAATTACCCAATATACTTTTTCTATTGGATAAATGATCCCTAATTCCTTTATCTGATCAATCTTTGAATTGAACTTGAGCTTCATATTGGGATTTATTCTATATGGGTGCTAATGAATATGTCCTACACACTCTTTGAGTTATATGTGCATCTCTACCAATGAATGATAGACACTATTTACTTATAATTTTTTTGTAATGAATACATCTTGGTAATATTATAGTAATTAACCCCCTCTAAAATTTATTGCTACGTCTAGTAATCACCTATGGTTGCTAGCTTTGATACATAGTTTGTACCAATGTTTTCCCCTTCTTTATGTACTAGTTATTGGTAGATATTCTTGGTCCCCTATGAAATAG
This sequence comes from Torreya grandis, assembly GCA_037957365.1. NCBI lineage: Eukaryota > Viridiplantae > Streptophyta > Pinopsida > Cupressales > Taxaceae > Torreya > Torreya grandis. The sequence continues at coordinate 2,226,781 of JARHVA010000451.1, forward strand.
AGCCTCTCAATGTTATTTCCCCTTATTTATCCTAAATATTTAGATTTTACCACTTCATATCCTTAGTTTGCTTTATGATGTTGGATTTAGGCTCCTCTATTTGATGTCCATGCTTAAAGAATCATTTTGAATATAAATTATCCTCACTATCACTAGATTCTAATTGATCTATGCTATCCAAGATAATATTACATGATTTCAACAAAAAATCTTCCGTTTGTTTATTGGCCTTATAATTTTTAATAACTTTGCTCAAGTCCTTGGCTGTTTCCTCCTGTTAACTTTGATCTTGCATAGTTAGTATGTCTTCCTCCTATCTATGAGATTAAAACATACTTAGATTTTGGAGAGATTTATGCACTATGGTATTTTCATGATCAAATACAAAATTTTACATAAAATCATGCTAGACTTATGATGTCCATTTCTTAGTCTCATGCTTGTGCTTCTGGTGCATGTGCCACACTTATGGCAAAGGTGTTAGAGTATGTTGAAACAAATGCATCCATTATTTTGGTTCCACACCCTACAAATACCATATATCGACACACCTATGAATGTGTAATTCAAGGCATTGACATTCATGAAATAATGATGATTGAATAGAGACCACATGTGCTATTTGGAACTAATCTCTCATCAGTCCACATGTTTCTTCCAAGTGAAATTGCTTAGAATGGTGAACTGCCCACCATGTTGTAGTAATGCCTTTAGGCACATAGTTTATCACAATAACCTATATATATCCATTATTAATGTGGTGATTTAACTTAGAAAAGAACTAAACTAAATATTCTATTTCAAATTATTGAGATAATTTCCACTTGGTAGAAAAAACCATTCTTATTATCCTAAGCTCATGGTCTCTTCGTGCCCAATTTAACATATGTACATCTAAATCACCACTAAAAAATATGGAAATTCCCATGGTATAATACCCTCATGAGTGGGTTTGATGTTGTCCTTACTCATTAGAATCAATTGGTACAATAGATCCAATTTTGACCTAGTGGGGGATCACACATATGGAGACTTGAATTCCTCCATAAGGAACTATGAGACTTGTTCCATGATTTTTATAGGTCAATATGAAAACTAATCTATATGTTGTAACTATGGAATTAATTGGGCTTATTGTGAAAAATCAATGAAATATTAGTTCCATAGAGATTATGACTTTGGTTGCATGCCTACTTTATACCATATTTCTTATCCATAGACATATGATGATGTAGGCTCCTTAGGAATGATAAAAGGATTGTTTTTAGCCTTTTTAAAAGGTATAATGATGATCTTATCTCCTTGATGAGCCTCCAAATTATTAGCTATTATATTTACAGTCATCTAACTATTATAAGACCAATATTAATGTCAATATATTAAAAGTTATCTCACAAACTTAGATGATAAATTTTTATTTCTACATCTTCCAACCTTTCAATGGGTTTTAACCTTCCATAATATTTGAGATTTAATGTAATTGGGATGTAGCTAAGAGAAGGTTGTCTAATGGCCTCCCATGTAGACCAATGAATCATATTAATTATATTCCTAAAATTGAAGACAACATTTGGTAGTTCATATCCAAAAATTTAAATATCCATTTAGGAATAAACATTCCATATATCCTTAGTTTTCACATACCAAATTACCCTTTCATTTTGTTGTTGCCCTTTTTATTCACAGTCCAATAGACTACATAATAAGTTAAATGTATTTTATGAGGTGTCCTCATTGCATAAAGTGTTCACCAACTTAAGCAGATCTATCAAAGTGGTAACTACTTTATTTTGTCATAGTATGCAAACAATTTGACCATATATTTGTAAGTCTACATCTATAACATCTCCTTTTGAAGCATTCTAATTTTGTATATTCTGTAATAATTGCACTACTTCAGACATCATAACCTTATCCTTGATAGTGTTTGGACACTTATCCTGCCAAAATTTTTTGAGTAGAATTTCTTGTGGCATATCCAAGGGTGGAAATACTTTCTATCTATACTAATTCCAAGTGATAACTTATATATGCATAGGGTATTTTGGTTGTGCATTTACCATATTCACATTGCACACTAGTTTATCTTTTATTTAATTATCTAAGATAGGATAAACCTTTGTATGATGTTACTATAATATTCCACAGTAATTACAAAAGGTATGTCTCTATATGTTACAAGGTAAATTTCATACAATGTGATTGTATTCACTACACATGTAGCAAATAAGAGGCTGTCTACCTTATTTAATATATTTTCCATGATTTTGGTTGCCTCCTTTATGACCTCCTTGATAGCCTCCCTATATTTTTAGAGAATCCCATGCCTAATATATCTGGCCATTCTCTCATATTGTCTATGAGGGGAGGGTGGATCCCATATTGACTATTGTGATGGATACACAGAGTTCCATAACTATTAGTACTATAGGGATGGAGGTTTCCATACAACTTGGTACTAAGGTGATTATGATGTCCATATTGTAAGACCCTATGGATGATATTGAGGAAACTATGTATATGAGTGATACGATTATTAAGTTATCAATCCTTGAGTATACTATGTGGCTAAGGTCATATCTATATCTAGACTTAGAACTCCTAGTTTCACAATTGAAACCTACTGCATAGCTATTGTGATGACATTCTTGGTGATGTCTTCCTTCAAATCATAAAGTGCTCTACAATTATTGTCATCATAGTTATGGGACTTGGAAAAATTACATTACAAGATGTGTGACTATTTAATGTATTTATAAATAAAATGATATTTGGTAGAGGGATGTCTTACTATGAAACAAATCTCATAGAACTCCATCATCTTGATTTTTGGACAATCCTTTCTATGATGTCCTTCCTTATTGTACACCATGCACCATATAGATATTTTGGGTTGATTATTTTCATAAAATGAATCCATTTTGCATAAGATAACATCTAAGTATATGTCTTCATAATAGGATGCATATTTTCTCCATGCTTTTCTATCTATTCAACTTAGATCATAGCTGATCAAGCATCAACCTTATAGGGGAATTGCATTTGTGCTATAAAAAACTAGAGAATATGTCACAAACCTTCAAAAAACCATAATACTTTGTCTATATCTATGAAATGGAAGCTCATGTGATTTATAACATCTAAGAATCAATATTCATAAAATGAGACTAATTCTTCTATTTGTTGGAAAATTTCCTTCAAGTCTTGAATGGTTTGACTTGGGCATTTCTATATATTGAATTCCCTAACTAGTTTATTCTTGACATATTTCAAATCCATTGTGATAGGATTATTTTTATATATGAATTATTGCGATTAGCCTATCAAGGATCTTATGATCTCACACTTATTCATGTCATCAATGACAACACCTTTAGTCTACCATTTAATTTCATAGGTCAATACATATTGTTTGAGGTTAGCAAAACTATCACAAGGTGTCAAAGTTACAAAAAATCCTAGATTGAGAACCATGTTTCCTATGATTACACCTGAAACAACTAGTTACTTTGGATTAAATTATACTAGTGTCATAAGATTTATTGTAGCTATCTTTAAAATAGCAATAACCCTATTTTATACCAATTTATGTGCTTCTACACTTAGCTTTCCAAAATTTACTATAAAATCTCAAATCATTTAGTATGTTTCTCAAATTATGCACTAATTAATCTTAATAACAAATTAGGCATAAGGGATGCATCCCTTTGGATTAAATGATCCTTGTCCAAAATACTTTACTCACTTGAACTCTAACTTAGATTTACTATGTGAGTTTTCATCATTTATTCAAGATATTTTGGTTCCTCTTATCCAAATAATATCCTTCCTTTTAACTACTTCCTAAAACTACCCTATATCTACTCCAATTGCTTCTCTATAACCCCTCCATGTTCTATTCATTCTCTTTCTTTCACTTACTATGAATCACTTTTCCAATATTGCACATTCTCTTTGATCCCTTTGGTGCTCTAAATGATATTGGGTACTTTGATTTCCCCTTCTTTACAATATTCCTTTTTCCTGGGAGGTCTATCTCCTCCCACAGTATTCAAATTCTCTAATATACTCCTACTCACAATTAAATTAGGATCATTTTGTCTGTTTCATCAGTTTTATTTTTTTAGCTCTTTTTCAAGCCCCAAAATTGTATTCTCTTTCTATTCATTTGTGTTCTCCAACTTTTGGGTTCATGTTCACGTTCCTTCTCTCAATTCCTCATCAGTCACTCCCTTTAGTCCACATCCCTATAGTGCCATAGACGACTACTCTATTAAGATTACCCTTTATTTGGGTAATTATTTTTATCCTAAGTTTTTAGGTGTGTGTATGATTTGTATTTATGTGAATTATTAATTTACATAAATTAGATTTGATGAGGTGTTTCTCACCTCTTTTTCCTTTTTTAGGTTTTTGAGAGTTACTTATACAAGTAATTCCTCCCCCCCATTTGTCACATACTTCCCTTCACTTTCTAGAGAATATGAAAACTAAGACATATTAAGGAGGCATTATAAGGTCATGATTGGATTCTTTGCAACTTTCCCCCTTACTCTTTATCTATTTAAAGAGCATTCTCCTCCTCTTTTCCTCACTAGATACATGAATCTCTCTCTTCTTCTTGAATCATCTTGATTCTAAAAGTTTTATTATAAATATTTTGTGGACACGCCTTCTTAATTATCACATGGGTTTTTTCTAATTAGTTCAGTTTCCCACTTAAAATTTTTCATCTCACTTTGTGGTTTATTCCTTTGAGAGACATTTTAGCTTCATATTATGCTACATTTATTTATTTATTTCAATGTTATTAATGAATGATTATGGCATAAATTCTTCATGGCATCAAACTTTAGTGTATTATTCTAACATTGATTTATGATTTGCATGCCTCTTTGGAGACTATCTCAATTTTTTTTATCAAGGGTTTCCACCCTTGCCATTTTTTTCTTTCATATCATTTCTTTTTAAAACTCAACTTGTTTGAGTTTTCTTCCCTCTAACTACATCTTGCAGGTTTTTCCTAAGGATATTTTCCCACCTTCAAATATTTTTTAGACCTTCCTCTTTTAGGTAAATTTAATTAGTTACTCATTTGCTTCCAAAGCTTAAAATCAAAATAGTTTCAGTCTCTAGCATATTAATTTCTTTTGAAAATAGTTTCAGTCTCTAGCATATTAATTTCTTTTGTTTCCATTTTGGTTTTGGTTTAGTAGTTTATTTTTACATCATTTTTCTTTAGGTATCATAGCCTTTATATTTGTATCTCATTTTTATTTACTATACTTGACACCTTGCATGCTCAAATAATTGTATTCTCCTTATCTATTATTCAAGATAGATGTATTATATTTATTTTTTCTCTATTATCTTGTTTAATGTAACTCTTTTCTTTGTTAGCCTTCTATTTTTTATTATCTACCTTAATGATTTTGCCTTATAACTCATTTTGAAAGGAAAAACTTTTTAATCCTTGCACATTTTCTTCTCCCTCATACCTCTAACATCACATTGTTTTTATAATACATTAGTGTAGCCTTTTAATTTTTTACTATCTCTCTATGTTCTTCTTTTGCATTTTGTTTTAACTTATAGTGCTCATTCTTGGTAAAATGTAACACTTCCTACATTTGCTTTTTTGAATATTTATTTTATTTATTTTAAGGCTTTGCTATAACATCACAACTACTTATTTCTAGTAACTATTATTCATTCAATTATTTTAATAGCATATATAATGTTTCGATTAGATTCTTATGTTCAAAGATCAGTTGTGTGTTTTCTTAAGTTCAACTCTACTTCTTATGCTTTGATAAATGCTTATATTGTATGTCCTATTGTGAATCCTATTGAAATCATAATTCTTTTTTTCTTTTCACCTTTACAAAAGGCATACCATGTTTCCATTTGTTTCATGATCCTACATCAACCTTTTTTCATTAGTTATTGTAGCTGGTTTTGGTTAATCTCTTTAGTTTTCTATTACATTAAAGTATTTATTTTAATTCCACCCATCTTATTCTTTCATATAACATTTTATTTTTCACTTAGTTAATTAACACTAAATTCATTTTTTTCATTGGGTTATGAAAAATATTTTATCTTATCATTTTTACGACATTTTGCTTTGGTGTGGACTTATTTTCACAAGTATTTTAACATTCCTAAATTCTTATCAATAATTTCAAATAAAAAGAGTTTTTATGTAATCTCATTTACTTTAAAATCAAGGTTGTTTAAAAGTTTCCTTTATCTTTAGTGCATACTTCTTTTTAAAATATATTTTAACCCATTCAATGGTGTTGCACTAAAAACATTTAAGTGGTATCTCATTACCTTTTTTTACAAATAAAATCAAAACAAACACTTAAGTATTTGGTGTTTTGGTGTGGACTTACATTTACAAGTTAAATGATATAAATCATAGTCAAGTTTTTAAACCAAAATACTCTTAATTTTTTATCTCAAGCATGTTGTTTAAATTAACTCATATTATTTGCATCCTTCATTATACACTTTTAGTATTTATTAAATCTATTTCAAAATCCAATACCTATTTGTGCACTTCAATACCATCACTTAGGTTTTTTTCAAAACTCATGTTGTTTTAAAGATCTTAACCTTTCAATTGTCAAATGATTTTCCTTGCACATGTCTATGTTCTTCAACCAAGCCCATCATTCTTGGCATTATTAGCCATCCTATTTATATTTTAAGTGTCTTTGTATTTATTTTTAATTTAGATATCTACGATTGGGCAAGATTTTGAGGCACAATGACTCAATTTTTTCCTAAATTTAAACTCACACCAACCAATTACCACTTATGAAAATCACACATGAAATACATTTTCACCTTAAAATACTTAGGGCATGTCATAGATGGAAAGGACCTCAGTCCTAATTAAAAAATTTCTATTACTAATGTCTAAGAGAAATGGTAATAAAACAGAAGAGGCCTTAAGTTTTATCGGTATAGTCATGACCCCAAAATTTCATGTGCATATTGATAGTTGTATTCTTGCATTTTATGCTTGGTCTAAAATTAAATATGTTTATGATGTTGTGAATGAATATAGGAAAATTCAAGTTTAGGATCAAATTTATGATTTAAATTATAATGAATTCAAAAATATGGATAAGTTTTTAACCAAAGTTCACTCTTTGCATTCTTAATTGACTGGTTTAGGGATTAAACTTTTAGATTTGAATTTAATTCACATTGTCATGAAAAAATACATGTCTAGACTTTTACAACAATTTAATAAAAATGTTCATTCATAACTTGCTATTCCTACTTTAGCTGATCAGTTAACATTTGATTTATTTTTACTTTGTTACATCAATAATTTAAAAAAAATTCAATTTAGTAGTATTAAAACTAATGAACATGCTTTTGTGTTTAAACACTAGCATAAAAATGGCAAATATAATGCTAAGTCAAACAATACACATGCCAAAAATATCAAAAATCTAACTCAATACCTAATAAAAATTTAGAATGAAAATATTATGAGACAAACAATCATGATGAAGATCATTTTTTGAATAAGAAACATGATATAAAAAATGGGAAGCTTAAATTTAAAGACAATGCTAACACTAGTAATCCTAAGACTCAAAATAAATAAAAGTCTAATACTAGAGTTACTTTTACATTTGATTTTCATGCTTTTATCATTGAATGGATTGTTGATTATAGTGATACTCAACATATGACATCTAATGTCAATTTATTTACTTATTTAGAATTAGATCTTTTTAAAAATCATTTAAGTCTTGAAAACCATGTTTTTTTATAATGTTAAAGTCATAAGAATTGTTAAAATCCCTAATCATGAATTGCATAATTTTTTATGATTTGAAATTTAATCTAATTTTCAATCCTTAATTATGTAAACAAGACTATAAATTAGAATTTTTGTATGACACTTGTTATGTAAAATTGGTCAAGCAAGATTTTCAATTTTTTGCTACCACCTTTCTAGATTTAACTTGTTTAAGTTTAATGAATTATCTTCTTCCTCTTTTACTCATGCCTTTCTTGATTATATCAATGGTACCTTACAACATGAAATATTAGGATGTGTTAATTACTATAATATTACACATATAAATAAAATCAATATGGTGCATGGCTTGCCTATAATTCTTCCAACTAATTGTATTTGTAGTGGATGTCTGGCTAGTAAAATACATAGAAAATATTCTCCTAAAAATCAATCTAAGCATGCAACTCAAAAACTCTATTTAGTTCATAGTGATATTTTAGGACCTATGTAAAATCCTTCTATTAATTGTGTAAAATATGCTTTAACTTTTATTGATGGTTGTACTAGGTGAGTTTGGATTTATTTCTTAAAAATTAAAGATCAAGTTTTAGATACTTTCTTTAAATTTCATGCCTTTATTGAAAAATAATTTAGTTGTCCTTGATGTATCTTATAAATTGATAATGGTAATGAACACGTTAATAATGATTTTCTTGCATATTATAAGTAAATTAGTATTAAACATGGAATTTTTTTTTTTACACACTTGAGTAAAATGACATTGCCAAATGTAAACATATGACTATCACTGAAATGGCTAGGTGTATATTATGTGATAAAAATATACATTATAAATTCCAGGATAAAGCTATGTATTACATTGTTTATCTCATTAATATCTCTCCCGTGATTTTTTTTTTAAACCTTACCCCTAAATAATCTCGGAGTGAAAAAAAACCTAACTTACAACATTTGTATGTTTTCGATTATGATGATTTTGTTCATATTCTTAAGGAAAAATATAAGAAGTTAGATTCAAAACCAAATTTTTAATATTTGTTGGTTATGATAAATCATCTAAAGCTTATAGTTTATGATCCTCACACTAACAAAATTAAGATTAAAATAGTTGTTAGAGTTACTGAAAATGGTGTATTTGATTGTGCTTCTAATTTAGATTCTCTTGATATTATTTATGCTTCTTTTCATTTTGATTCAATTGATAATAAAAATGATATTTTTCATAGTGATATTTTACCTAAAATTTAATCTCCTTATTCTAGTCTTGATCCATATAAAGCTATGCCTAAGTGGGCTAAAACAATTTTAAAATCTTCTAGAATTGATGTAGATCTTAATGATACTCATAGAACTAGGCAACAATTTTACAACTATGCCTTGTGTAAACTTATGCACAATAACGACCCTCAAACATTTAAACAAGCTCAAGATCACTCATTGGAAAAAAGAAATTCATGATGAATACAACTCTTCTAATCACACTTGGGACGTACTCCCTCTTCCTAAAGGTCACATTTTGGTAAGTATAAATGATCATTTAAAACTAAGTTCAATTTTGATAATGAAGTATAAAAATACAAAGTTAGATTAATTGCTATAATTTTTTCTTCAATTTAACAAATTGATTATAATGAAACTTTTTCTCCAGTAGATAATATGCCTAAGATTAAAGTTGTTTTAGTTTTAGCCATTTAAATGAATTGGTCTTATTGGCTCAAAAAATTGTTAGGGGGAAAAATTCATAAATTTGACTCAATATTATGGGAAATGAGTCCTTACGTTATTCATCAATGCAAGGACAAAGTCCCTTTCCTATTATCAAGAAAATCCACCTTTATTGAAAGCCAAAAAAGGGAAAAGATATAGAAAGGAAATGAGGTGAATGAAGGGAATCATGGGAAAGAAAGGAAATGAATAAAGGAGAATGGGATTATTATATCCATTTAAACATAGAAGCTATCATGAAAAATTAAGGATGATTCTAAGTGACTAAACACATAGATTCACTAGAATGGCCCAAGAAGGAGAAACAGTGTGCTCTTGGAAATTTATTCTCATACAATGGGTGGTAAAGACATAATTACACCCTTAAGAGCAAAAAAAAAAAAACTGAGATGATTCTATGATACTGATAGCAAACCAAAGGCAACCATCTTATATTTACCTGTAAAAAAAATTATAATATTGCTTAAACCCCATCAAGATTTCACATTTGTGAAAATAACAAACATCTATTAAAAAAAAAATCTATTATAAAATTTCTACATTAAGACTAATTGATAATAGTTATGACAAGGTTTCAAAATTAAAGATTTGAATACAAATGAATCATATGCACAGTCATAATTTGTGAATAAAATTTGAACACACAATTTGTAAATCTCCTCCTTTGTATTGATATTTATTGAGTTGTACTATAATCTCACCTTCCAAAAATATGTCTCAGAGTTATATTTTTCAAAAAACCTTTCTATATAATGAGCCTAATAATCATATTTATAACTTGGAAAGGTGTTTATGGTGCACAACCACCTTTTTTGCATTTTAGATGTTGTAAAAGTGATTTTACAAAAAAACACCACTTAAGTGGTATGAAAGTGTGTTGGTGCAATTGCACTACATGCAAAAGTGCAAAAGAGAAATTATACAACTTGAAAATTGCAAAGGTGTAATTATACTTTGATACTTTTACTCCACTCATTATAGAATATATACCATCATCATCATCATCATCATCATCATCATCATCATCATCATCATCATCATCATCATCATCATCATCATCATCATCTACCCATATCTCATTTATCAGTTGATTATAGAATGTACCATTACAAATATCAAGATTTGAATTAAAACAAGAACTTAAAAAAGAGTGGACTTACAAGGTTTCCATCTAGGTCCATCCAATGTTCCAAGTAAACTTAAGCAAATATTTCCAATTTTGTATAGGTTTGGATTAAAATGCACTATTCCACATCCTATTATAAGAAAATGTACTTGAAGTGGCACTTGAGGATAGTTTGGTAGAAGATAAATATCAAATATAAAGACTCCATTTTGGTATGGGGTTCATTTAGGACCCATTATCAAAACTTTCAACACATCCATTATCACTGGATCCACATGTACATTTATATTTGATTCCCACTCTAGAGGAAGACTTGTGATCAAGGAAGCTATTTATTTTGTAATATGCAACATCCTTTTCTTATTATGAAATCCTGTGTTATCAATACTATGTGGATTTAACCTTAACTCATCAAAATACTTGTTGTAGGTGTGACCCTTACTTTCCTCAGCTATTTACGAATTACATCACTAATTAGTTGTCCCCTATTGAGATTTTTCCTATTCTTATGAATGATTCAAATGATTACGTACATCCATGTCTAAAATTTTTTAGCTATTGAGCTCTCCACTATTTTGTGCAATAGTGTTATTATGTCATTTATCTCATTCTTGAAGTTAAATATCATAAGATTCATTGGGATCCGTTATTGATTTGTTTATCACATGAGGCAATATTATCATCCCAAAAACTTTGAGAAGACTCAAAAGTTAAATGCATAAAATATTATTGATTTAGAAGATCCAACATACTGTCTATGTGTTCTAGATCTAATCCTGCCACCAACTCACCCTGTGAATCTCTCACTTCCCTTGTCTTTGAATTATAGTGTTCTGCCATGACCAAAACCAATTCAAATGATTACACTAAAATTAGAAATGCTACAAATTTTACCAACCCACTATTGAAAATACTTTGACCAAAGTCAATTTTATGTACCGTATTCATTCTCTCCCAAAATTTGTTTAAGTCAATATGACCTAGATTGGTATCAATAATGTTTTCTATATTGGATTCTAATGTCAAGAGATGTATCACTTCTTGAAATTGGTATTTTGTACTTTCTTTGTCTTTGTTTGAAAATAGTTTTTAGAGTAGAGGATGAAGACATTAATTTTTTTAGAAAAATCAACAATCGAGAAGATATTCCCACAATGACAGTTTATTTATAACTTGATTAAATAAGATAACTTAAAATAAAATAAGTTATTTGATTACACCTCAAAGTCATACTCATAATTTTACCTGTGTAAATGGCTTAAGTGCCTCTTCAATATCACCTGGCGAATTTCACTATTATGCTCAATTTGCCCATTCATGAATTTTATTTATCTTATTCAATCACCTCATAACATAGTTGTATTGACTCTTTATGAAAATAAAAACAATCCAAAGAAAATTATGCAAATTGTTTTTTTCAATTTCAATTTCAAAAATTTACCCTTCGTTTTAAACCATACAACCTTTTTTATTATGGGCCAAAAACAAATAAAAATATGTTAATTTATTTTTTCAAACCCACAAGCTTGATATAGGCCATATGGCCATATGACCTTTTTGGCTAGGAAAATAAAATAAAAATAAACATTTATGCTATTTGATTTTTATAAATTCTCTCTCCTCCCTCCCTTGCATGTGGCTGTATGGTCTCTTGATGCAAGCCAAAAAAAATTAATTTTTAATTTTTTTAAACTGCTCCTTTCCTAGTTGTACAACTTTCCTTGGTAACCGCAAACAAATCAAAACCTATTCTTTTTTATTTTATTTATTTTCAATTCCCCGAGGCATTGATGTATAGTCATATGAATTTTTTGTAGTAGGTAAAAAATAATTAAATTTTACTCTAATTTTTACTACCCTCTTCCTGATATAAGTTGTACAACCTTCTCTTTCAGGAGGCAAAAGTAAATAATTTTGATCTTGTCTTTATTTTTTATTTTCCAAACTCCTCCATTGGGTTGCACAACCATATATTTCCCTTATGGTGAGTAGGTAAAAAAAAGAAAATAATTTTGAAAGCTTTAATTTGCTCCTCCTTTTGGATTGTACAACCTTCTTTCTTAGGCAACCAAATTAAAACAAAAATCTACTTTTTTATTTCAAATTTACTTCATTTTGTATTTTTTAAATTGCAATGAACATTTTACCTCTTGCAAACAACACATAATGATTTTTTTATGGTGTTGAGTGGAAGTTGGCAAAATGATTTGAAGATTTTGCACTCTTGAATAGTGCATAACAACTTCAAAATATTTAGAAGACAAGAAGTTTTAATTTGCATGACTCAGGAAAGTAATAATGGCAATTACAATGTGCACAATAGTGGAATATTTGATTTATATGACTCAAGAAAATAAAAAAACAAATTTACATGACTTAGGGAATTGAAAAAATGAAGTTACATGATTCGAGAAAGTATTTAAGGAATTTACACAACAATGGGATATTAAAAAGCAAATTGTAAATTAAAACAATTAAAATTATTTCAATTTATTTATTATTTTTTTAAATTTTCAATTGCACCATGTGCAAAATCAAAAAAACAAATTGCACAATTTTGAAAAGTGTCAAGGTAATTTTGCACAACTTCAAAAAAATTAAAAAACACTTGCATAACTTAAATTTTTTTAATGAGTTTTTGCATAGTTGCAGGAAAGTCAACGACTTTTTACATGGGGAACTTGAAGAAGCATTTACATTGTTCGAGGGAAAAAGTGTTTTGTTCATGATTTTGATTCTTAATTAAATTAATTTTCAATTAATTAATTAAAATTAATCAATCAAATAATTAATTAATTTTCAATTTTTCAAAATTAGAAAATTTTAAGCCTAAACCAATAAATTAACTAAAAATTTAAATATTTTTCGTAATTTTTAAATAGACAAAAATTGTAACAACAAATGGCTCCAATTATGATTTCAAACTAGAAGGGATGAAAATAACTTATATTTTGGTTTCATAGGCAAACATTTTATCCATTGGGAAACAAAGTCTTAAATTTAGTTGAAACTTGATCAACTAAGAAGTAACTAATTTTTGATAAAATGATGGGTCCTCAAAACAACCATAATGCTATCACATGTCAATAGATAGTTTATGCAAGGGCATCAGGTACTCAACTTGATAGATGCTATCACATATCACAAAGGATAGCATATGCGAGGGCATTTTTCATTATATGTTTTCACACAAACTAAAATGTAAAGAGAAAAACCTTTCCTTCATATACTCAATAATGACGAACCTTTTTTTTCCAAAAGAGGTATAGTCGAGAGATTATTTATATGCTCAAATTTGTGACTCAAAATCCCTAAATTAAGGTTAACCAAAATATTCTTTTCAAATCCTTTACATCTAAAATGTTACTCTAAAAATCACTCAATGGATCACCATTTGGAAGCTTAAAAGATAGTACAGATCCCAACAAGTGATTTAAGCCTTGTCTACTGAGATATGGAGTTGATGTTTCATTTTTGAAAAAAATTACCATCCCTATCATTAATAAATATTCTTACAAACTTCTATATCTCACAATTTCATATCTTGATCTGGCTAACTAACAACCAATTCACCTATCTCAATTGTATGAGAAATAAACATGAGCTATCAAACTAGATCACTTGTTTAGAATAAATCTCTTCATATCTTGATATTATTAGCTAACAGTTATTTCACCTATCTTAATCGTATGATAAATGAACATGTGCTACTAGGACATATCTCCTACTCATGAGAATTTTACATATTTACAATTTATTCACTTGAAGAGAACCATGAAAAACCTATCCATTCTATCATTTGAGGAACAAACATCCATATCACAATTTTTAATAATAAAATAGTTATTCTTTGAATATATCATCAATTTTTGTCTTGCAAATCCACTTAACTAAAAAAATTCAGTGTTTCTTTCTATAAATATGATAATTTCATGATCTCTAAAGTAAGAACCATTCTGACATTTTTATAAATCATGTGATTGTCTATGATATTTCTCAGATAGAGATCACAACTACAAATATATGTAGGGAGAAATACCAATACATGGAGAAGAAAGGGCAATAGACATAGAGTTGCATTTATTAAAAAATAACACACATACACAACAAAATGAAATGGGAAAGGAAACAAGCCAAAATAACAAAAACAAGACTATTTACAAAGCAAAAGAAAAAGAAAAGACTATACAAAACCATTCACTAGTTGGGAGAAGTACCTATCATTTTAGAACAAAAAAATTGACCTATGAACTTTGAACACATTTGATAGCAGTGACCAAGTAGGTGGGAAGATGAACTTATAGTTATCATTCACACATAGATGATCATGAATGAACAAACCATTATTATCTTCATATCTTGGAATGGAAACATTGTGAACTCTCTAATCTTCTGTGATCCTTATTGAGTAGAATTGGGTTTCACTAATGTTTCCCTAGAAAACTTTAAATGCATCTTTACTAGATACAAGAACTAAATCAGAGATGTCTACTACTTGTTTATTTCTAAGATGGAACAATGACAAGATTATCTAATATAATGATCTAAGTGTAGATATTCATTTTCAATTTGTTTCCCATGATAGATACAAACTCATTGTTAAATGAATCATCATTATCTTAATCGATATATACTACCTTGATAGTTTCCATTTCACTTGTAATAAATATTGGGAACCATTCATTTTGTTTTGGCTTCATGTCTTTCGTGATTTTGACCTTGACATGACTATGGTTTTTAATCTATATAGGATTGAATTTTTTGGATTTAGATTCTACAAATAAATTTTCTACAATGAAATATGAAAAGGAATGGCTAGGAGAATCTTTATTTTTGATCACTAAGTCTTCCATTTTGATACAATAATAATATTATTATATTTAAAAATTGATTTCATACTATATTCTCCCTTAAAAAGTGGAACATCACATTCTACATTAATGATCCTTTGCAATTATGGTTCAACCAGTTATTATCCAAATAGCTCATTTTCTCCTAGGACTGTGAAGTTCAAACAATAGGCAAATATTTATCTTCTCTATAAAAGGGGAAGCCAAATTTTTCATCTATTCTCTGATCAATCATTAATTCTTCTAATTGTTCACTTTTTTCCACAATCATGAAATTGAAACAATCATATGTGATAGGAAGCACTTTCTTTTTTTCTTTGTTAGCGTTCTGACATGTTTGATCAAGAATTTCCCTTAAGAATATCTTTTTTGAATGTTGAGGTCTCTTGATTATTTTAGGTTCCAACACTTCATAATTACTAATGGTAGTTGTAACATGCTTTGAAGTTTCTTTATTCAACATTATAGACAAAACCATGTCATCTTTAATCTTGATAGCTTCTTGTTGTGTAGCTTCCAAGTCATTTATCTTGTTAATCATTAAGATAAATTTGATTTATGGATGCAGAGAGCTAATGAAGACATAGAGCTGATTATTGGGACTTAGTTGATCTACCTCAAGAATCAATCTCAACAATTTGTTGAAGTGGGATACGAACTCTCTCATCTGATCATCGTCTTGCTTCTAAAATTGAAATAAATATAACAATAATGTGTTAGTGCTCGAGATCGCATCGAGGTAATTGGGCCCTTGTCAAAGGAGAATGCCTAAAATTTAGACCACGCTAAGTATTGAAGTCCATATCTAAGTCTTTTTATCCTCATGCATTCCTTGGGAAGGTCAAGTTCTTCATAAAAAATTGGTTAAGTCCTTTGTGTGTTGTCTTTGCTTGGTAAAAGTGTTTATCCCTTAGACTTTTTGGGCCTCTTCTAATGAACACAATACATGATGAAAATGGTTTTTCAAAATTTTTATCTCAAGCAAAAAATCTCAAGACTTATTTCCATCAGACATTTTGTCCACTACAAAAGTCCTAAAAAATTCCTTTGTTTTAGAAAAAGTTCCCGAGTTTTATTTGTTTCAAACTTTTTGTCTGTGGCAAAAAATATGAAGGGTGCTTGCCTTTTGGGCATTTTGCCTATACAAAAATATTGAAAGAATTGTTTACTTCAGCCAGGTCATTTTCAAGAATCCCAAAAGACACTTTCATAAGTTTTAAAGGGTATTTTTCGAGGCAAAAGGACACTTTCAACATTTCTGAAGGACAACTCAAAGGGCACAAGACACTTTTCAACATCCCAAAGGCCACTTTCAAGACTCCTAAAGGGGCACTTTGGAGATTTTGGGGGCCCTTTCCAAGACTTTTGAAGGGTATGTTCCACTTTCAGAGGGTATTCCTAGGTGTTATCAAGGGCCATTTCTTGAAGGATTCCCTAAAAGAGATTCCTTTAGGTCATGCACTCTCATAAATAAATGAAGTCTCTTCAGAGGGTGGAAGAATGTTGTACTCCTTGAGTTGATTAATGGTACAAAGGTAAAATATAGCTGAAGCTCAAGTTGATTAATGGTACAAAGGTAAAAGATAGGTAAAGGCCTAAACAGGTATATATGATGGACACATGGCAACATCTCAAAATGATTTTGGTTTTGGTTCATTTTAAAAGGTTGACATATTTGTGTTTTTTATACCAAAGGTGAAAGTAGTTTCCAAAGTTTATACTCCTCAAATAATGCCAAGTGGTAGTCTCTTGAGAGTTTTAGTTTTTGGGCCCTTTTAGAGGAATGCCTTATCTCAAAAAGGGGGAGGAAGTGAAATGAGTCCTTGAGGATTGGGACATTGGGACGGTCAAGTAGGATCATGACATGTGGCACTTTTATGGGAGCCTAGATGTATTTCACCAAGACACCAAGGAAAAATAAGGGTGAGACATTGTAAATATCTACAACACTTTGAGTGCTTAGATTTTTGACACATGTCAGGTTATTCTTTTCAAAGGAAATTTTAGGGCATGTGGCATCTCCTCACTAAAGTATATGAGGGGTGAGGAGGTGAGAAGGTTATTGATCACTTGATGAGTGCAAGAGGTGGATTTTCACTTATTTGATGCCACATGTCACAAGAAAAATTATTCAGGTAGAAGAGTGAGCATCATCGAGTTTCCCTCTAATTTTTAAATGATGCTTAAAGATATTAATGTAGTAGTTAAAGGTTAGCTATTCCACACCAAGGCTTAATTGTTAACCCTAAATTTAAAAGGGGTTCATTTTAATCCATCTTTCATAATTAGAGCTCACACTTGTGTTTTCAAGTGATTTGCAAACTAGAGTGGCATGAAATGAGAATAACAACTATTGTGGTATTTTCAAGCATTTTTTTACTCAAGTTACATATTTTTTAATGTGGTTACAAGTAAGTATTCTCTGGATTATTAACTTAGTGCTTTGGAAGTGAAGTTTATAGACACCTAAATCTAGCCACCAATAACCTCCAATCAGGGTTTTAGCCAATTTCCACCCAAAATGCATAATTTGGCCTAAAAACACTAAAACACACTAAATGATGGGAAAATAAAATATCCAAGTGCCAATATTGGCTAGGGTATCCCTAAATGGGAAAATACAATTTATGGGCCAGCTAACTTTGGTCAGATCATTTTGAGTCAAAATGCCAATTTTGCACCTAAGTGCTTTGGATTGCTCTTTCCTATCAAATATATTGCACAAGACACATGCCTTTTTTATTTGTTATTGGTAACATCCTAAATGGGAATATGGTTCCAAATCATCTAACAATGACTTCCAATTCTAATCCAGTCAAATTTTGGACCAATAACAAAGCATTCTGATCAATTTGAGTAATTTGTGCACAAAGTGCTTAAACATGCTTAAGAGTTAATTAACCTAAATCAATACCTAATAAATAATTCCATGAAAACTTGTTGAATATTTGTTTTTAGAAATGAATATTGAATATCTACATCATCAGGTGACCTCATTTCTTGGGAAGACATCCCTAGGCCATAAATGCCACAAATATCAGGATTCATGCCCTCCATACCTCATCAATGCCTTCCATGATGCCCTCCATGCCTCTTAATTTCCTCTTATTATAATTTCATGATGAGGATAATTATAAAATTAATTCTAAAAATTGAATTAATCCTCAACCACACATCTCAATCTTGAGATGGATGGTTCATGTTGATTTTAGACATTCTCAAAAATCTATAAATAGGAGGCCTCATAACTTCATTTATAAGATTAATTTATGCAAAGTTATAATGAAAGATTGGTTCTAAAAGCTTAAATAAACTAGTGTTACCATGTAAAATTGATTCCAAGCTAATCCAAGCCAAAACCAAAGGTGCCAAGGAGAGATGAAGGTAGCCAAGCTTCCATTGCCAAGGACTTCATAAGCACAAGCTGAGCAAACCACCACTACAAAGGCATTTGGAACATCTAAGGAAGGTGAAGGAATTATTGTGTTTTCATTATTTTATTTTTATTTGTGTTTTTCATTTAATTTTGTTAACTAATCTCTCCTTAGTGTCTAGGCCTAAGATATTATGCTATTAGTGTGTTTATTTTATTTTGCTTTCATTTGAAACTAACACCATACTAACCATCCTCTCTTGAGTCAAATTTTTAGATCACATATGACATGCCTGATGGGACAAGATGAATTTAAAACATGAATAAGATCATTTTTCATCTTTAAAATATTCATTTGGACCATTAAAACTCTTGCAAATTAATTTTCTAACTTTATTTTTCCATTTTTTTTGTCATGGGTTTATACAGTAACCGATGTCAGTTAGTAAAACTATCATCAGTTGGTATAGCTGTCATCAATTATTATTTATGTAACCAATGTTGGTTAGATAACTGTTGTTGGTTAGTATGTGTAACTGACATTGATTATATAACCGACGTCGGTCACTGTGTTTTCTTAAAAATACAAACTTGAGAGCTATTTTGAAATGCTTGGCTTGGGGTCATACGGGCTCCATTTTGGATGATTTTTTTATTAAAACCACATGTTTTCTCCTAAATTTTAAGAATTTTTCATTAGTTTAGATTCAATTTTCATATATTTTAAACAAAATTTGGAAAATCTATTTAAAATGTTTCTAATCTAACATATTTGCTTTTGGGGTGATGCCTTAAGGGTAGACAGGTAACTAGCAGATTTCAAGTTTAATAAATCATGTTTTAGAACATATTTTGAATGTTTTAAAATAAATTAGGAACATTATTTTAGTGCTTAAATTAACATTTAAGGTGCTTAAATAAGTGTTTTTATCATTAGTTTTTAATGTTAAAACTGAGACCAAGGGGTTAAATGAACACCACCTCATTTTCATTTGGGATTAAAAATGAACTCATCTTTCCAATATTTTTGTCTTCAATAGTTTCTTGATCTAATTTTTATTTGGAAAGAAGAGGGGTTTTGAATGTATGGTCTTCCATTTGTCCCTTTTAGGGAATCTTTGGAATCAAAAGCACCATTCCTATTGTATATAGCCTAGTCCAAGGCTTAGATAGAAAGTCATCTAAAACACTCCCCAAAAACTCGTCAAAGTTTGGGTGATCTTGAAAATGACCCTAAAGTATTTCTATTAGTGTTTTATTTCATGCAAAATTGGCTTATGAGGGGGATGTCATTACCTCTTATGAGTTCTTAAGGAAGCTTTAACCTAGGGTTTCACCTCTTGATATTGACTTCACTTACTCCTTTGGAGTTGCACATGGGATGTATCTGCATTTAGACATCACACTATACTGAGCGAACAATAGGATGTAGTGGTTGTAAAAGGACTAGACTTTTTAAAAACTAGCCAATGCCACAGTCACCCAATTTTTGTGCTTGTCTTTTGCATTGTTTGATGTGAAAGTCATTGTACAATTGATTCCCCTAAAATGATTGAAACCTTGATAGTTTTAGTCAACCCCATTTTTCCATACTCTTGCTAGGATTTGGACAATTATACTTAGATTATTATGGTCATTTTTGCTTGGTATGTTTTGAGACTAAAACTTGTTTATTTTTTTATAAGCCATGTCAAAACCAATTTGTCTATATGTCACTCTTTTGTCTAACAAGGTGTTGTGCTGACCTTTTTACACCACACTTGTGCTTTGAAATTTTTGCTAAACTTATTTGTGTGTGTGTCATTTGAGTTGAGGACGGTAGTTTTATGCTACCCAAAACATGTTAAAACCATTGAGCCTTTTGAGTCTTTTGTAAACATAACATTGACCACATAATTAAAGTATGCTTACATTGTTAGACTACTCAATTTGTTTAAAGACTAGTTCACCTTGTGCCAAAAACCATCTTTTTCAAACCATGTCATGCATACCATTTAGACCATTGTCTTATGCCATCATGCTATCTAATCTTGTCTAAATTATTTGGTCAAATCCTAGTTTTCAATGTTGAGTTGTCAATTAGCCTTGCTAAGTTTGGATTCAAACATTGATTGATTTCTATTTAGGCCTTAGTTCATGGGGTTGATACACAAATCTTTCTCTTTTGGGTTGCATAACTTGGATTAATTGATTACTCAAATTTGAAAACTATTGATGGTTTGTTTATTTAAAGCCTATCCTCATCATTGTTTATGATTTTATTTGGGAGAACACAACCTTTCTCAAAGAGCCTTTTGTCTTATGCCTTATGCCAACTAATCATGTTTATGTTTAATTCCATGTGCCAAGTCTATGTCAAAGTTGTTTCTAAACTTTTTAGATTAAATTAAATCACATCATGCCTATTTGTTTGAGCCTAGCTTTTGACTCTACATTTGGACAAAAGACTTAGCAACTCAATTTTTCCATTTCCTAGTTTAGACCTTGTTTGAAACACTTTGACCTAGAACTTTGACATGCCAATTTTTATTTAGATGCTTGACCTTTTATGTGTATGAAATTTGACATTAGACATTTGATGTTAGACTATTTTATGCCAAATCTTAGCACACACCATTTTGGAGATATAACTCCACTTTCAAACCAAATTGGAGATACAACTCCACCCCTTCAACCAAGTTGGACCAAGTTTGAACCATTTGTCCTTTGGATCATTTTTTAGAGTTTGTATAACTGCGAGCCTTTTTATTTTTAGAGATTTCATCATTTATATGGATATGTCTCACTACACTTATAGTGGAGTCATATACAATCCAACTTATGATATAATCGCCATACAAAATGACTTTTATGGTTTTAGTCAAGACCCTAATGATGCTAATATGGTTTGTGAGATAGATTTATATCCACCTCATATTAATCATTCATGAGAACAAAGTCATGAAACAACTTATGATCCAAATTGAGACCTTGATTAATATGAAGAGGCTTATGAGGAAGACTTTGAAGACCCAACTATAGATAATGTTGTTTGGGATACGAATCCATATGCTCTTTTTAATAATCAGTACATGGAACATAGTTAAGAACTAACTTATGAGGTAACTCACAATTAGGATGATATGGTTTATGAGGAAGAATTGGATGATATGGATTATGTGAGTAATCAGGCTCCACCATATCATACCATTTCTATCCTAGGACCACAATGTCACACCATTCCCATAACAAGACCTCATCCTTTAGTTTTTGTGAGCAACCAAGATCCACAATGCTCAACCGTTTCTATACCAGGACCTCATCCTTTGGTTTGTGTGAGCAATCAAGCTCCAAAACACCCCTTCATCATTCTAGGACCTAGTCTTTTAGCTTGTGCAAGCAATCAAGCCCCAAAACACCCTATCATTACCATATTAGGACTTTATCCTTTGCCTCATGCAAAAAATCATGCTTTCTAAGGCCTTACCATTATTCAAACACAAGTCATTCCTTGTCTAGTACCAATCCCATCCAAACCTCAACCCATCCAATAATTCAAAGATCAAGATGTGTTTACAACTGGTATTTTTCAACTCATTAGAAACCAAGGCCAAAATAACCAACCAATATAAGATGTTTTTGTTGAATTAACCATTTGTGATAAGTCAACCTATGATAAATTTCCTATTGATCCTAGACCAGTTGTTGAGGAGTCTCACTCTAATGATCTAGTCTTTGCTGAGTCACTTCTTAATAGTTATAACTACCTTTGGGCAAATCATTACTGTGATCATATGTATTTTTTTCAAGAGACTCCTATTGACAAGCTAGTCTTTGAGGAGTTATCTCTTGACCTTTTTCCCATTATAAAGGAGACTTACTTTGACAAACCAGTCTTTGTGGAGCCCATTATGCCATTATAGGCCATTACTTATCCAAAACCAAATATTTAACATGACATCATTGTAACAGAGTACCCATTAGATGAAGAACCAAAGTTAGAGTCAATTTTTACTCTTAGATTGACATCAAATTTAGCATCAGAATCTAAATCTAAATCAACATCAGTCTAAATACCAGATTTAGAGTCCTTTGAGTTAAAAATCAGATTTAGTTACAAAATATGTTCATGAATATTAAAATATTGGTTATGCATGCCTTATTTATTAGTTTGAATAAATTTTTGATCCTTCTATAGTTTGAACACTAGTAGCACTTTGGATCAGTTTAATGTGTCCTAGTGGTATAAGGACATTGTTTATTATCTATGAAGTATGTGTTGTCCTCTTGACTTGGATAAAAATTAGAGGGCTCTCAAATTAAACTCCCAAAAGTAACTCCTAATTGAAAGTGGATTAGCATGGAGAAATCTTGATGGGGTCCTTCTGAAGTGTGTGCTAGAAAACCAAGTTGATGACCTAATTGAAGATTTTCATAGTGGAGCGTGCGATGGCCATTTTGTGCCTAAAGTTACTGCTCATAAATTTTTTAGAGATAGTTATTGGTGGCCATCACTATTCAAATATGTTGCTCATATATTCAGGTGATGTGAAAAGTGTCAATGCTTTTTAGGAAGATTAAAGACATCTGGTTCTCTCCCTTTACAATTAGTTACTATTAAAGCTCCATTCAGGAAATGGGGTATGGATTTCATTAGTGAGATTAATAAGGCTTCAAGTGCTGGGCATAAATAGATATTACTTGTAACTAATTATTTCACCAAGTGGGTGGAAGAAATCCCCACTAAGAAGGCAAAACACCAAGATGTGATGGACTTTATATGAAATTAGATTATTTGTAGGTTTGGTGTGCCGGTCAAGATTAGTGCTAACAATGTAATGAGTTTTAAAGCCAAGCCTTTGGTGTTGATGTGCAAAGATTATGGGATTCAACTCACTTATGCTTCCAATTACAATCCTAAAGGGAATGGGAAAGTGTAATCAAGTAACAAAAACTTGCTCAATATTATCAAAAGGATGTTGGAAGTCAACAAGAAGAGGTGGGGTGAAAATTTTAAATTTGCCCTATGGACCAATAGGATTACTCCTAAAAGAGCCACAAGAAGGAGCCCTTTCAATCTTATCTATAGAACTCAAGTGATTTTGCCTATAAATCTACAACTTCCTACCTATCATTTGATGCAACAACTTAAGGAGGATGAATACTTAGACCACTATGAAGAAAGAATGAACCGAATTTTAGAATTAGATGAGTCACATAAGTTAGCCCATGAGAAGCACCTAAATTTTGAGGAGAGGTTAAAGTAAATATTTGATAGGAAGGTCAATCCCATTACTTTTCAAGTAGGTGATCTGGTTTTGCTTTGGGATAGTAGGCATAAAGAGAAAGGTAAGCATGACAAGTTTGATGCTTTGTGGATGGACCCTTACTCAATCGACTATAAGATTGGGAAGCACAATTTTTTCCTTCCTAAGAGATCTGGATGGGGAAATATTGGAGTTGCCTGTCAATGGTATGCATCTAAAACCCTTCCTATATTGAGTTCATTTGTAATTATGTACAATATGGTACAGTGTTTTATTGCTTTGTTTTCTTATTATTTTGTCATCCTTTTATTTGGGCTTGTTTGTACAGTTCTTCTCATTATGTTTTTATTGTGTGTTTATTTTCAGATCCTCCTAGTTTTTTTTTGTAAAGGTGCCATGTTTTGTTTAGCCTTCCTATTTTATATAAGTTGTTTTATCCTGACTCTGTGGCCTAATGGATTGGCACCTAGTCTTGTGTTCTGTGGTTCTTTACACACGCATGGGGGGTATGCATCCTTAAAAGAGAGAATGTGTTAGTGCTTGATATTGCATTAAGGTAATTGGGCCCTTGTTAATAGAGAATGCCTAAAATTTAGACCACACTAAGTATTGAAGACCATGTCTAAGTCTTTCTGTCCTCATGCATTCCTTGGGAAGGTCATGTTCTTCATAAAAAAATGGTTAAGTCATTTGTGCATTATCTTTTCTTGGTAAATGTGTTTATCCATTAGACTTTTTGGGCCTCTTCTAATGAACATAATGCCTGATGAAAATGGGTTTTCATACTTTTTATCTCAAGAAAAAAATTTGAAGACTTATTTCTATTAGACTTTTTGTCCGTTACAAAAGTCTCTAAAAATTCCTTTATTTTAAAAAAGGGTGCTGAGTCTTATTTATTTCAAACTTTTTATCCATAGAATAAAATTTGAAGGGTGCTTGCCCTTTGGGAATTTTGTCCATACAAAAATCCTGAAGGAATTGTTTACTTTAGCTAGGTCATTTTCAAGAATCCTAAGGGACACTTTCAAAAGTTTCAAAGGGTATTTATGTAGGTAGAAGGACACTTTAAATTTTTTTGAAGGACAACTCAAAGGGCATAAGACACTTTTCAACATCCCAAAGTCCACTTTAAAGACTCCTGAAGGGGCACTTTGGAGATTTTGGGGGCCCTTTCCAAGAATTCCAAAGGGTATGTTCCACTTTCAGAGGGCACTCGTAGGTGTTATCAAGGGCCATTTCTCAAAAGATTCCATAAAAAATATTCATTCAAGTCATACACTCTCATAAATAAATAAAGTCTCTTTAGAGGGTGGAAGAATGTTTTACTCCTCCTTAGGTTGATTAATGGTATAAAGGTAAAAGATAGCCAAAGGCCAGAGTGAGCATATATGATGGACACATGGCAGCATCCCAAAATGATTCTGGCTTCAATTATTTTTCAAAGTTTGTCACACTTGTGTTTTTCTACCAAAGATGCAAGTAGTTTCCAAAATTTGGACTCCTCAAATCATGCCACATGGAAGTCTCCCAGGGTTTTTAGTTTTTGGGCCCTTTTGGAGGAACGCCTTGTCTCAAAAAGGGGGAAGAGGTGTAATGAATCCTTGAGGATTGGGACATTAGGGAGGTCAAGTAGGATCATGACACATGGTAATTTTATGGGAGGCTAGATGTATTACACCAATAAACTAAGGAAAAATAAGGGTGAGACATTCCAAATGTCCCCAACACCTTGAGTGCCCATATTTTTGACACATGTCATGTTGTTATTTTCAAAAGAAAGTTTTGGGCATGCGAAATCTCCTCACTAAAGAATATGAGGGGTGAGGAGGTGAAAAGGTTCCTGATGAGTATCAAAGGTGGATTTTCACTTATTTGATGCCACATGCCATAAAGAAAATTATTTAGCTAAAAGAAGAATCACCATTGAGTTTCCCTCCTTTTCTTTTTGAATGATGCTTGAAGATATTAATGCAGTAACTAAAGGTTAGATATTTTTTGCCAAGGCTTTAAACTAACCCTAATTTCAAAAGGGGTTGACTATAACTAATTATTTTCATTCATTTTAATCCACCTTTCAAAATTGGAGCTCACACTTGTGTTTTCAAGTGATTTGCAAGCCAAAGTAGTGCAAGATGAGAATAATAACTACTCTCATATTTTTCAAGAACTTTCTTGCTCAGGTTGCATATTTTTCAATGTGGTTGCAAGTAAGTATTCTTTGGGTTATTTTGTTAGTGCTTTGGAGGTGAAGTTTGGAGGAATTATAGAGTTAGCCACTAAGAAAGGGTATTGTTTAGTTTGAGGGATGGCAGTGTCATGTCAGCCAAGAAAAAATGGCTTCTTCTTCTTTAGTCCCTCTAAAAAATAGTGTTATCTCAAATCTTGATGGAATTAAGGATACTAATGTCCAAGATTTAGATTTTTCTGCCCTGTTAAATCTTTTATAAAAATTTAATCCCCCTAAGGTGGTAGATAATTTAGGTATGAGTTATATGGTTCTTGCAGCAAATTTTCCATTAACAACCCCATACCCAGAGCTAGTCATTACATGTGCAAAGGTGTATCATGAGGATACAAGAATTGTACTTGATGGGAGCCAATTAGTTGTCTACTCATTCACCCCTCAAGCTCTTAGTTTCATGCTCAAGATACCACCACAACCTAATGGAATTGTTTTAACCATAGAAGAATTCTAGGCGTACACTGACCATAATGATAACTTCATTTGGGATATTGTAAACACTTATTAGCTCACCAAGAAGAGAACTAAGGTTTTTAGATTGACTAGGAATCTTAAGTTAACAAAGTTTAAGGCACTACCATGATATGTCATTGTCATGGCTACTAGAGTTTATGGGGTACCCATAGTGGAGAAGTTTGAGCCATGGATGTTTTCCATTCTTATTTGTGTGTTATAGGGTAAGAAGTAGCTGGATTAGGCCTCAATTCTGAGTAAAAACCTACACAACCAAATAATATAGTTTTAGGTGGCCATATCTTCTAAGGAGGAATTTAATGGCACATTTTACATGACTTATTACCTCATGTATAACTTAGTACATAACAAAAATTTCCCTAGACTCACTAGGAATCCCTCTGGTCTCAAAATTTATGAGTTGTATCTTGAAATGACTTTGGAAGGTTTTAGGACCAGCTAGGCCAAGGTATATAATTGTTTTTTCAATGCCATGATAAGTGTATTCTACCCTATGAGGATCTTTAATAGAATGACCAAGGTGGCCAAGGATGTGATTGATAGGTTCAATATGGTGTACATTTAGTTGTACACCTTTACATACATCTAGGTGAGTGGTTATTCAGGGGTGCCCCATAAGCTACCTAGGTATGTTGATGACAAGGTGGTACTCATGTAATTATGTATACAAATGGTTCCCCCACATGAGATGATTGAGGCAAAGAATATTAACAACCCCTTCAAGTTCCTTGTATAGATAGGATATTATACATGTCCTACTGTAGCCAAAGCAAAGGGGTTCAGACAAGAAATAGGGTGGTTTTAGAGGGACAAGAGGCCTCCTCAATACAACTATGACATAAGGTGGTTGGTTAACAGTGATATGGGTGTAATTATACACCAGACACACTACAAGGACATCTGATCAAAATTCACAATGAAGGAACTAGTAAGGAAAATGGATTACCTAAGGCTCACCATTCAGGAGATTGTTGTATATGGCATCATCCCCATCCCTACGAACATGGTTAGATGACAATTCTATAATGTCATTAGATTGTAATAAGGAGAATATAGAGATGCAACCTATAACCCAAGTAAACTTCACAATACTAGAGAATGATTCAATTACATGGAGGGCATATCATATAATGAAAAGAAAATTTAGGTGGTTAAAGTCCTAAGGTGTGGACCTTAGTGCACATGATACCCCTACCCTTACGGAGCTTAGAATTGTATAGGAGATCAAGGAGATTATTCCCCCTTATAGTAGAGATTTAGCAGGTCCTCAAGTAGAGGCCAAAGGCAAAGGGAAGAAGCTAGCAAGTGATACTAGTTTCACCAAACCATTCAATGTTGATGAGATTATAATAACACAATCTAAGTCTAGACTATATTTCAAAAAATCAACCAACTTGGCTAAAAATTGGACTCAAATTACCATGAGGGAGTTACAAATTATAAGTGATTCTCCTATTTTGATCACCACTGAGGGAGCTCTTACCACATTAGCTAGACCAACCATTGTACCAACCCCTCAGTGTGAGCAATCACCAGAGCCCATTCCACCCCCAAAAATGTACACAAGGAAAAGAGGAGGGGGGAAAAAGAAGAGCCCAAGAAATCATAAACAATCCAAGGCATTCACTCTTCCCCCAATGAGGACCACCCAAAGAACTCTAAGGAAAAGGCTATAGAATCATATCAAGGTTTGAATAATTAGATTGTTTAGACCACAAGCACCAATTGGAGGAGAAGACAAAGGTGATGAGGAAACTGTGTTGGCCTCAAATCACCCTTTGTCCTTTAAAGATGTGAAACAAGTAGGTGTCAAGGTGGCCATGCAAGCCTAAGCTCCACTACAAAAATATGTTATCTCCTTGGACACAAAAGCATTTGTCTAGGATTGTTCACCTATCCATTGAGGCAAGAGGTAGAGGGTGAGACAAAAAGTATGTAAGGGCCTAGGGAGAAACTTGAAAATGAGTCAAGGTTAGAAGAGTAAGCCCCCATTAGTAGTGAAAAGGTAGAGGCTCAAATAAAACAATATCCAAATATTGTGGTGGCTACAGAGATAACCCCATAAGACCATCCCTCTCTGGTACACATAAGTTCAATATACGAAGGAGAGGTTGCACTTGAGGGAGATAGGGGATCAAGCTTGAAAATGGGTACCCCTATAACTTCAAGTATAAATAAGGAGGTATACCAAGGTGATGAAGTTGTAAGGGAGGGACCTTCAATACTAACTACTTTTATTAAAGTACCTTGAGGGCTCCTTCCCCAAATAAAGGTCCATGATCCTATTAGGCACATGAGTTTTAAGGCCACAATTGGTGATGAACCACCTAAGGGTGACAAGGCAGATGCAATAGCCTCTTCCCAACTCTCCCAACCAATTTCATAATATGAGTTAGAAGCAAGACCACCTCCTCAACTTGTAGGACAAGAGAGTGCCATTGATAGACTGCTACTTAGGTCCCAAAAGTAATCTGAAGTAGTTATTGAGGTCTTAGATCAAGTAAAACTAGGAAAAGAAGGAGAGAATGAAGATAAAAGGGAGAAAATCTAGTTGGATAGTGATGATGATATATAAAATATAATAATAGGCTCACACCGAACCCCTATCATTCTCTCTCTGGTTAATTTTCTAGTCCCACCACCATTCAATGCATCTAAACTGGCCTCAAGGTCCACAAATCTAATGGGGTTTTAGACCAGGCCCCTCTTATGGTCAAACAATAGATTAAGTAAAAATAGAGGGTTGAAATTAAATTGGGAGATATAGACATAATGAAGATTTCCTAGTCATACAAGGCAAATCCTCCCAAGAAAGATAAAACGCTCTCTAGGACCACTTTCACTAGTACTAGGGAGAGAACACAGGGGATAGATCTTCCCTTATAAGGTGTTCCAAAGAAGGATGACCCCCTTGAAAGCTATGAAGTATATAGATATGATTTGGGGGAGCCAACAAGGAATGATATAAAACATAGCTCATAAGTTTTAATGAGCATAGTGGCTCATCGAATGGATAAGGATAAAGCATCAATGGAGTGGTTGAAGATGCAGAACTAGTCAATGATCAAGTACTTACAAAAGTTACTGAGTGAGCCTAAGGTAGTGACTTCAACTGCTAACAGGTCCCTGAGCATACCCATTCCATCTTGAGATACACTTGACTTTGTCCTCAATGAGGATTTGAAAAATAGAGGGTAGGGAATAAAACATTGGTAGCAAGAATTGGTAGTTTTAGCCAAAGAAGTCATCCATACAACCATGGAATGGATTGATAATGAGACAGATAGAAGAGGAGAGTGTATCTCCCTAAAATTTATCTATACATTGTTATCAAAATTTGGGAGGCACTTAGGGCCAAAATGGATGAGATCTATAAAATAGGAAAAGATGACATAGTAGAAAAAAATATTGTTTCTTTGGATGATCTTAAAATTCCTAGAGAATGCCAGTTATCCATTAAGCATAGGCTAGCCATGCTCAAGGATGGCACCTTTGATATAAAAGGAGAAGAGCAATCTCTCAAGACTAAAAGGAAAAAAATTAAGGCCTACCTAAGAGTAATGGCGAGGCTTGATGGTGTAGTGGACTTGATAAAAGAATTGTTATAGGATGCTTTAAATAACCTCAGCAATGCACCCCATGGAGCCTTCAGTAGCCAGCAAATAAGGGACTTAGTATCACTTGAAAAGTTGTATAACTAGTTAAAGGCTTTGGTACATAAGAAATAGGGAGTACTCCAAGGGACCACCAACTGGCTAGAAGAGTATAATGCCAAATTCAATTATCAAGTGGGCCTAGATAAGAAAATCCTTGCCACCATGATTGAGAAGTTTATTACATACAAGAATAGGCTGACATAGGGTTCAATCATCAATGTTAATTCCATGATATGACCAAATAATTTATATTTCTTTTCGGTTGATGTAAAGATTATTTTCTCCTCCCTCTTCCTCTTCTCTCTTTTTCCCTTAATCTTTGTACTGTGCCCATTAGTGGCACGCCCATCATAAGAATATTCTTTAGAGAAAGGGATGTTTTAGATTGGTTACATAAATGGACAAAGGCTTGTTTTTCCCCTTATTGGAGTGTGCTTTATGTGGCATATGGAGAACATCCCACTAGGATGAGATATCAAACATGTCACTTTCATCAGTGCACATGCATTATCCTAGGAATATTTTTTGTTACAACTGATGAACTCCAAGCCTGTGAATGTTTTTTCTAGCTGGAACATCTCATTTGGATATGCCACGTATTGATTTGAGAATTGTATAAGTAAAAGAGGTTTTCTCTTTTATAGAGGTTGATCAATCAATTTTTTTTGAGAAAAGAGCCATCACTTGAGAGAAGTTCTTCCTATGTAATCTCTTTGGTGTCAAATTGGTTTCTTTTGTAAAAACATTGACAAGCTTTGAGATCATATTGAAATGTTCCCCTATTACAGAGATGACTTGCATAGTGTACATGTTTTAAAATTTCCACCACATTTTATATGTATTTGAGATTTAGATGGATAACAAAATATACTTGTGTTTTGTTGCTCTATCTTGTTGTTGAAATCTAATGTGTTATTCTGAGTTCTAAATATATTGGTACTCTCACTCTTTCCTTTTATGGTAGTTATCTAGGAAATGTGTTGAGATTATAAAATCCTTTTAGTTGTTGAATTTGGAATGAAGAATTAATAGTATTTTTAGGGGGTCTCAAGCTCATGGATTTAATGTGAAATAACTCTTGAATGCTTACTTGTAACATTGCTTGTGATTCTTTCAAGGAACTGCAAAGTATGATTCTATTCCATTTATTTTGAAGGTTCTAAAATATTTGTTTGTGGAAATGACATGACAGTTCAGTGAATTTCTCCTCTCTCATCGATCACCCATCCATATCTTTATTTAAATCAACCCACCCTATCTTAACATATGCTTAACACATCATTTTCATAACATAAGTGTTACTTGCATCTCAAATACACAAGATCTTGTATATTTGGAATGTATTTACAGTTTTGTGCTTAAAATCTTAAAATTATAGTTTCCTATCTAGTTTTTGTTGTTGAATATTTTATAAAATTGAGATTATAGCCATCCTTTCATTTATCTCTAGTATCTTGTGTATGACTTAGAGAATTTATGCATTTCATGTGATAACCCTTATGGGTGAAGTGTGAAAAATTGGTTATTCTTTGGTCATATTCTGATTATGTGACAAGAATCCTCATGAAGATTGAAGTGTGAAATCCCTCCATGTGAGTAAGCTACCCCATAGGTTATCTCACCTTGGTTTAGGTAGAGCCAAAAGTAGTAGGGAGTTAAGCATATCCTTTATAGGTGTCTCTCAGTCATTGTCCATGTTTAGTTCTTTTAATGCTAAACCCTTCCTTGGCTATAATGATATATTAATGAGTTTTTCATCTTTGTTTGCCATTTTTTGTGTGTAAAGCTGAGCATACAAGGTGTATAATTGGGAACCAACACATTTTTGGTGCTGCTATCGAGGACTTTTGCAAAGAGCTTTGATCATGTTTGAGAGGTTCTTTGCCTACCTGTGGTGTGTAGATGTTTCCAACTCAATTTTTAATGAATCTATGTGGTTTCATACTCAGAGACAAAATTATACCAGTTATGTGTTAGAAGGTGTCTAACCCCTTTTGAACATTGTCTTTCTTATCAAAATTTTGTCTCTTTTTTGTAGAAGTCTATTTCTAGTGGTGACTTTGAATTTTTTGTCTCCTAGTTATTGAAATACCATTTCCTATTGTATCCCTCACCTTCCTAAGCTTCCATTTTGAGTATCTTGTTGTTTACAAAGTTGGAAGGATTGCGATCATTCTTTTGGATTGACCCTTGAAAGCAATTTTTCCCTCTATTGCATACTCCTCCATGAAATAGGGGACTAGCTTGGAGACCTATTAAAAGGCTTAGTTCTATCATTGAGATTCATCCTGGTGCTACTAACCTTTAAAAATATGTAGTCTAACCTCTTGTTGAAGATTACCATAACTCTTCTAGTACTTTTTAGCATCATAAAAAGGAAAGGATAAAAGGAGAATGGGATTATTATAGCCAATTAAACACATAAGCTACCATGATAATCCAAAGAAAAATGAAGGATGACTCTAGGTGACTAAACACATAGATTCACTAGAATGGCCCAAGAAGGAGAAATACTATGATCTTAGAAATCTCTTCTCATTTTATGGGTTTTAAAGACAAAATTACACATTTAGGAGTGCAAAACATATACTAAGATGATTCATTGATTCTGATAGCAAACCAAAATAAATCATCCCATATTTACCTATAAAATACAATTAAATTATTGCTTAAATCCCATCAAGATTTCATATTTGTGGAAATAACAGACATATATTCAATAAGAAATTCTATTTGTGCAATTTCCATATTAATACTAATTGATAACAGTTATGATAAAGTTTAAAAAGTAAAGATTTGAATACAAATGAATCATACACACAATTATAATTTGTGAAGAAAATTTGAACACACAGTTTGAAAATCCCCTCCTTTTATTGATCTTTGTTGAGTTGTAATAAATCTTGCTTCCAAAAATATGTCTTAAACTTCTATTTTTTAAAGATACCTCATGTATAATGAGCCTAACACATATGTTTATAATGTGCAAATGTGTTTATGATGCGTAACCACATTTTTTACATTTTATATGGTTTAAAAATTATTTTATAAAAAAACACCACTTAAATGGTATGAAAATGTGTTGGTGCAATTACACTGCATGCAAAAGTGTAAAAGAGAAATTGCATGACTTGAAAAGTATAGAGGTGAAATTGTGTTTTGATGATTTTAATCCAATAAATATAAATATATACCATAATCATCATCATCATGTTATTCTTCTTCTTCTCCTCCTATCCACATCTCATTTCCTAGCTCACTATAGAATGGATCTACTACAAATATCAATATTTCAATTGAAACAATGCAAAAGAGTGAACTTCCAAGGTTATTGTTAGTACTAAATTTTGAACCCAAGAAGAGGGTGTTAAATCCTCTTCCATATTTGGGAAACATGGGAATACTTCCAAGTATGTGGGTGTACCTATGGTGGAAGTAAGTCTCTAGATTTAAGGGCTAGATCCTTGAATGTATCTTGAAATGCTTATCACCTAAACTAGTGCTTGCTTATGGGAAAAGAGTTAAAATTTTCCATTAAATATACTAAATATAAGGGGGTGATACACCAATATTATTTAAACATGACCATCATACTCTTATCACAATGAAATAAGGCATACAA
Source organism: Torreya grandis (assembly GCA_037957365.1). Taxonomy (NCBI): domain Eukaryota; kingdom Viridiplantae; phylum Streptophyta; class Pinopsida; order Cupressales; family Taxaceae; genus Torreya; species Torreya grandis. The sequence goes on from JARHVA010000451.1 coordinate 2,260,887, forward strand.
ACTAGTTGCATAGTCCTAAATGATTCCAACACAAGTGTTTCAATATAGAGGTGAGATGTATAAAGAAACACAAGGAAAATGAACCAGAGGGTAGAATGAAAACTCTAAGAATAATTTATCACTTTAAAGGATCATAAAACACTTGAATACACTCTATATTACCTGTTATAATAGGAACTCTTGCATAAACATGAAAGGATAAGAGAATAAAGGATATAATATTATCACTTTGCATGATCATACATCACTTTGCACACTTGTAAAATTATTCATAAACTAAAAAATAGACTTGAATTAATTTTAAAAGGAAAAATACAATGTTATTCCATTAGGGATTCACCATACATGCTGTGGTATTAGTTTACAAGTGCCAAAGTGGATACTACTTATAGAATTGGAGAGAGAAGTAAGAAGAGAGAAGTCCAAGAGTCATAAGAACATTTGTCAAACTGGGAGGAGTTACACATGTAGGATAATGAATTAGGAAATATACCATGTAAGTTATCATAGGAAAAATTTACCTCCAAGGCATGAAACTCTTGAAATGTGGCATAAAAATCCTTTTGCTTGCTTAGAAAACTGCCTTCATCATTTGGCCCTTTTGGAATGTCCCATAACTGACTAGGGATAGATGTAATGATTAAAATGAGGGGGAGGGGTTTTATAAATGATCCAAAATTCATTAGTTTCTTAACTAATCATCAATATTATTTTTCATATGAGTCATCAGCCTGTAGTCTAAATAACTCTTCTTTCATTCACCCCTCACACTTAGCAAAAAAATTGCCTTCAATTTTACAATCTGATCTATATAAGGGAGTGAAAGATAATTGGAAATAATTCTCATAACATTATATTTCTTATGTATACCTTAAAATGGTATATACATGAATATTTTAATCTCTCACTAGCTTACTCACTATGCCATCCTAGACTCGCTGAAGTGAAGGCACTTACAGAAGCACTTAGGAGTTTTGATGAAGCATGAAATGAGCATGGTGAGTTGTTTAAAGTCTCAATACTTATTCCAAAGTTTATTTAATATATTTAAAACTTTAAATACCTAATATATCATATTTACTTAGTCTCTTATGCAAATCTTCCAAGTAGATGTGAACTTCCAAACTTGCCTACTCAGGGTTTGTTTCCTCATTCTATGCAAGCTGAGATGGGTTGAAGCTCAAAATTGGCTTCCTTGTGGTTTAAAATATATATTAATAGATTTAAAAATCCTTATAACTCCCAAAAAACATGTTCAAACCCATTATAATGTTCATCTAACATTAAATATGGCATTGACCCCCTCATTGGTCTTTAGGCCTAAATTATACCTAATAGGTTTGCCTGGATGTTTGTAGGTCTAGGACACTCTATTGAATTACTCACATATATTAATGGTTTTATATGTTTTTACATGTATGAAACAACCTTCCAAACATCCATGAATGTTTCTAATAGTCTCTAGATTGCTTTATCATCCCCTACCTTCAAACCTTGTAGGTTTGCATCATAGGGGAGTGCCCTCTATCTGAGATAAAACATAGGGTACTTCCCCTATTTTAATAGGAAAAAATGATATTTTATAATATTATATAGGTTATTTATACATTATATGATGGTTTTTAAATATTGGTTTTATCTTTATCACCTCCAACTCTTTAAAAACCTAAGACAAACATGCAGAAACTATTGACTATGTGGAGGGTCCTATTTATTGACTGTATGTTATCTTATTGGAGTTTATTATTCTTTTGTTTTAATTATATGAGGATAATTATAATTATTAATAATTTTTTAGTAACCTAAACCATGCCTAACATTCATGTTCCATTGCCAACTTAAGGTGCCTTCACCTTTCCTTGACTAGGTAGACTGACTGTGAGGGTTGAAAATGTGCACTATAGTGTGCTTGAAACCCTTCCTATTATTTTTTGCCTATATTTAACATATGATTAGGATAATAAAATCATAATTAATTTATTAATAGTGTTTCCAAAATTTCCACCATCCATATTGGCTCTTTACTATATGCCCTACTCAACTTAGACTTGACTGTGTTTTACCTTAGAATGGGGACCTACCTGTAGGTGAAAATTTGTGCTTGGAATTGTATCTATATTATAATACCTCATTTTGATATTTGAGATCACTTTATATTTTTTTTAACTCAAACTAATGTATTTATATGCCTACCAATGTTTGACTCACTTGTTTTCACCTACTATCACACTATAGTTAAACTGTAAAGGACTATTTTGTGATCAAATGGAGTCTGTAGGTGATGGTATACACCTAATATTGAATGTGGATATTATTTTGATATATTTTAAGGATCATTGTGTATTTTATATTCACAATTATCCCCCTATATAATAACTAGGCTTTAACTACAACTCAATACATTGAAGATCTATTTGAACATGCAACACTATAGAGAATACTTCACATTCTATAATGTAAAAATGTATGAAATATGAAACTTATATCATCATGATATTCTAAAAAAATAACCCTTTATCAATCCAAAACACTAATTTTTCACTTGGGATGTAAAATGGAAACCCTAGATTGGTTAGCACTTCAAAATACCACATCATGAAAATGTTACAAGAATGGCTAGGTCTCTATTTGGATAGACTAAGGTAATTGGTTTCTTAACTCTCTTTCATATGTGGGCATGAATATTCATGTATATATGTAACTAATAAGTTTCAACATGTAATATTAGGACATTCCTCAACCCTTACAAACCTTGAGGAGGATTTTTGAAGGCTCCACAACTATATTATAGTCTTGCTCAGTCTTTGTATAAACTTGTAGGTGACACTTATAGGTGTGACATAGGTAGTGAAAGTATCTTTAAAATATTTCACAATGTATATGAATTTGTTCAATTTTAGTCCCTTTTAACATATTCAAATGTATTTTTATAACCTTGAAGGACTAGAGACTATCCAAATATGTATTTTCCAATATGGTCATCTTCATGAAGGGCACCTAAAGGTGAATATAATAGTAGATAAGGGTATTGGGAAGGAAGTATAGATTATGTGTATGTGGTATGACCTTACCACCAATGTTTTATATTTTAAATGTCTCTTATGGATCCTTAAATATTATTAAAACTTCAAACAAGTCCAAAATTCTTCTTTCCAATGTGAATATATCCTATGTGGCACATGTAGGGGCACATTAACGTTGCAAACCTAAGTGTGTGAGAAAATAAAATACCACAAGTAAACCTAGATTCTGAAGTGGTTTATCTTGATTTATTTAGTGAAAGATAATGTTCATCACCTTAAAAATTCACTACACCTATATTAACATGTTATACAAGCTTCATACATGTGACCTAGCATGACTGTCAATGAACACTTGTAGGAAACTTGACTATGTATCACTTATGACTATAACTCTATGTATGATTGATTAGGAGAGTGAGTTTTTAAAGGAGAGGGAATCAAGATGAAATTAAAAACATGAAAATAAACCTATTACCATCCTCTAAAACCACTACCAAGACATGAAGACTCTACAAATAGTGGAAACTTACCTGTCACCCCAAATGAGATGAACTTGTAAACTTGAGATGTTGTACTCATCAAATCAACTCCAATGATGAAAAAAAATATGGAAACCATGTGGGGAATATCTATATATAATCTAGAGGTAATTTCATCACCTATATTATATGGACCTGCCCATACAATAAAGAAACACATAGGGTGTGGGAAACAATATGTAGAAAAACATTTTCAACTTGCTAAAGATGGTTCATAAAGTATAAAGCCACCACTAATTTAAAGACAAACATGAAATTTAATCTAAATAAATTTACTATCACCCCTTAAAGGAAATTGAATTAGAAGTTCTCCTACTGGACATACCAACCAAAAACCTACTAATTGGTTCTGCTAATCCAAAACTCAGAAGCTTTGGTTGAAAGATAATTAAAGAAACAAGAACAACATAATTGTAATAATTATATCTATGAGAATATATTTTTTATTTCTCAAAATTTTAGATACAACATATGCGTATCTCTAGGAAGAGATGCCTAATTTCTTTTTTAGGTTACATCTTCATTTATACACATTTTGAAGGTAGTAGGAGGATGTGGAAGGTCACCAATATGAGGGAGATTAAGTGGTTTAAATTCCATGATTGAAAACAATATATGATTCAAGGAATTACTATTTTTAGAAACTTACTATTTTTAGAGTGCACTACTAAAATTGAAATTTGGGGCACTTCTATTTGGTTTTTAGAGGTTAAAACCCACTGAGTAGAGCTCATGCCATCTTATGATGTTCCCCTCATTATTATCCTTTCAACAGCTCAAATGGGGAGTGAAATAGAGCTATGGTACAAAATTTATGGCTCTCGAAAGTTCTACCACCAATTGGGGTAGGACCGTCCCCTGAATTGTCACATGAAATGTTGCTCGGATCATCTACATGTCTAGAAGGGTGATAAAGGAGTAGAATAGTTTTTGACCCTTTTTAGATCTTCTAAAGCTGATAAAACATTGATATGATTCAAATTAAGTTTAAGAGTCATCCCAAAAGGTTTTGACATGTGCCACTCTCTTTCATAAGCCATACAAATTGCGACATTCATTCTTTTTCAATTATTTTCTTGATTTTTAGTTAGGAAACCTACAATTTTCAGATAGAAATGACATTATTGATAGGGAATATAACATATTAGACATTAGAAGGAAAACTAGAACACTTGGACACCTTGAAAACCATACCACTTGTATTTAATGCTCATTTATAACCCCCAAGTGACTCAAAATGATATAAGTACTAATTAAACTATGAGCAAGGCTAAAATGACATCAAATCACATATAATTAACTATAAAAACACCCTATGACATTGTATTATATCCCTATATAATGTTTTGACTATAGGGGGTTGACCCATTTTGACTTATGGTCAAAATGGTCAACAATTGCCAACCAGGTCTATCCCATATTCCAAGCAAACTTAAGCAAATCTTTCCACTATTGTATAGGTTTGGATTAAAATGCATCATTCCACATCCTATTTTAAGAAAATGTACTTGAGGTGGCATTTGAGGATAGTCTGGCAGAAGATAAATATCAAATACAAAGACTCCATTTTGGTATGGGGTTCCTTTAGGACCCTCTATCAAAGCTTTCAACACATCCATTCTTATTGGATCCACATGTGCATCTATATTCGATTCCAACTCTAGAGGAAGACTTGTGATCAACATAGCTATTTAATTTGTAATATGCAACATCCCTTTATTATTCTATGCTCTTGTGTTATCAATACTATGTGGATTTACCAATGACTCATAAAAATACTTGTTGTAGGTGTGACCCTTACTTTTAATAGCTATTTATGGATTGCATCATTGATTAGTTGTCCCAAATTGAGATATTGTCTATTCATGTGAATGATCCAAATGGATCTGTACATCCATGTCTAAAAATATATAGCTATTGGGCTCCCTATTATTCTATGTAATAGTGTTATTATGTCATTTATCTCATTCTTGAAGTCAGATCTCTCAAGATTATTTGGAACTCATGTCGAATAATATATTTATTTGGTCAACCATCCATTTTTGAATTGTTTAGTAAATGATCAAAATATTCTCAACCTGAAAGATACAACATATTGTCTATGTGTTCTAGAGCCAAGCTTGCCACCAACTCACCCTGTGGATATCTCACTTCCCTTGTCTCTAAATTATAGTGTTCTACCATGACTAAAACCAATTTATGAGAATGCACTAAAATTTGGAAACACTATAGCTTGTGCCAACCCACTGTCAAAAATAATCTAACCAAAGTCATTTTTGTGTATCATATTCATCATCTCCCAAAATTCATCTAACTCAATTTGACCAAAATTGGTATTGTTAATGTTCTCCACATTAGATTCCAATGGTGAGAGAGGTGTCACTCCTTAAAATTGTTATTTTATACTTGCTTTGTCTTTTCTTGGAATTAGGATTGAGGATGAAGACATTAAATCTTATGAAAAAATCAAAAATTGGGGAGGTGTTCCCATAATGATGGTTTATTTACAGATTGACAAAAAATAACTTAAATTAAAATAATTTATTTAATTACACCTAAAATTCACACTCATAATTTTCCCTGTGTAAATTGCTTTAATTCCTCTTCAATATCATTAGATGAATTTCACTATCCTATTTAATTTGCCCATTGATGAATTTCACTATCTTGCTTAATTTGCCAATTCATGAACTTCACTGCCCCTATTCAATCACCTCGTAACATAGTTATATAGACTCTTTAGGCAAATAAAAACAAGTCAAAGAAAATTTTGCAAACTGATTTTTTCAATTTCAATTTTAAAATTTTACCCTTCTTAATAAAAGTACAATGTTTTTGATGATGGGCCAAAAAAATAAAAATCTGTTATTTTTTTTTTTTTCAAAACCCACAAGCTTGATATAGGCCGTATGGCCATACAACCTTTTTGATTAGAAAAGAAAAGAAAACCAAAAAAATTTTCTCTTTTATTTTTGTAAATTATCTCTCCTCCTTCCCTTCCATGTGGCCGTATGGTCTCTTGCTACAAGCGAAAATAATTTATTTTTTAAAAATTGTTCCTTTCCTAGCCATATGATGTCGTAGGACCTTCCTTGGCAAATGTAAACAAATCAAAACTTATTATTTTTTATTTTCACCTCCCCTGGGCATTACCACACAACCTTTTTGTAGCAGTCAATTTTTTTTTAAAAATTTACTCTAATTTTTACTACCCTCTTCTTGATATAAGTTGTACAACCTTCTTTTTCAGTAGGTAAAAGTAAATAGTTTTGATCTAGTCTTTCTTTTTTATTTTCTAGACTCCTCCATTGGGACATACAACCATACATATGCCTTGTGGTGAATAGGTAAAATGAATAAAATAATTTTGAAATCCTTCTTTTGCTCCTCCTTTTGGATTGTATGGCCTTATTTCTTAGGTAGCTAAATCAAAGCAAAAATTTGTGTCTTTCTTTCAAAGTCACTTCATTTTATTTTTTTAATTGCAATGAATATTTTGCCTCTATCAAAAAACATAGAGAATTATTTTGTTATGGTATTAATTAGAATTTAGCAAAATGATTTGAAGTTTTTCATGCCTGAACAGTGTGTAATGACATCAAAATATTTAGAAGGGAAGAAGTTTCGATTTAAATGACTCAGGGAAGTAATAATGGCAATTCCAATGTGCACGAGAGTGTAAGATTTCATTTGCATGACTCAGGGAAATGTCAAAACAAATTTACATGACTCAAAGAGTAATAAAATGAATTTTTATGACTCAAGGAAGTATCTAAGGAAATCACATGACAACAAGATATTAAAAAGTAAATTATAAATTAAAATAATTTTAATTGATTTATTATTTTTTAAATTTATATTATCAACATGTGCAAAATTAAAAAGATGTTAAAAAAGTGTCAAGGCACTTTTGCACAACTTGGGGAAAAGCAAACAAACCTTGCACAACTTAAAAAATTTTAATGAGTTTTTACACAGTTGCACAAAAGTTAACAGCTTTTTACATGGGGGAACTTGAAGAAGCATTTGTATGGTTTGGGAGAAAAAAGTGTTTTGCTTGTGATTTCAAATCTCAATAAAATTAATTAAATAAAATTAATCAATTTTCAAATTTTTAAAATTCAAAAATTTTAGGCCCAAACCAAAAAATTAGTTGAAAATTTAAAAAAATTTGCTATTTTTTAAATAGATAAAAACTATGACAACAAATTTGTTTATCAAATGGATGTTAAAAGTTCTTTCTTGACTAGTGATTTGCATGAAGAAATTTATGTCTCAATATTCTAGTTTTATTAATAAAGGTAACGAGAATCTTGTTTTCAAGTTAAACAAATCTATTTATGGTTTGAAATAATCACCTAAAAAATCGTACTCTAAAATCTATCAATTTTATATTGCTCAAAGATTTACTCGTAACTCTAATAATCCTAATATATTTTGTAAAAAACACTCCAAAAAGCATAGCTATCATTATTTTATATGTTGATGACTTGATCATAAATGGTATTAATAATTTAATTGTATATTTCACCAAAATCCTTTAAATAATACCTTTGAAATGACAAATTTAGGTATCATACATTATTTTTTAGGCATTCAAGTTTGGTAAGAAAAATCTAGCACTTCTATTTCTCAATCTAAATATGCCTATGACTTATTAGTTAGGTTTAATATATTAGATTGTAAACTTATTTATACCCCTTGTGAACTTGGTTTAAAATTAATTAATGACATAAAAACTAAAAAGTGTTGATCCTACTTTATATAGGCATTTAGTTGGCAGTTTAAATTATCTTACTCATACTTGTCTAAATATATATTTTTCTATTGGAATGGTTTCTTATTTTATGTCAACACCTTAGACTACTCATTTTAAAGCTGATAAAATAATTGTTCATTATATTAAAGATACTTTAACTTTTGACATCAAATATACATTGAATGAGAACTTTTCTTTGGCAGGTTATTCTGATTTTGATTGGGCTTGTGATTCTAATGATCATAGATCCATAAGTGGCTATTATTTTTCCTTGAGTTTCGACACAATTTTAGGGAATATTAAAAATAAAATTACTATATCACTATCTTCTATTAAATCTAAATATAAATCTTCTAATCATGCTACCAAGGAAGCCATTTGGCTTTGAATACTTCTTTTAGATTTGGGCCACCCTCAAACTTCACCTACTCTAATTTTTAGTGACAATCAAAGTTTCATTTCCATAGTAAAGGATCTATTTTTCCATACAATGTCGAAGAATAATGATATTCAACATCACTTTTAGCCTAAACTTCTTGAAGATAATCAAATTCTTTTCTCTTTTTATCATACTCAAGAGCAAATGGCTGATATTTACACTAAGTCATTATTGAAAGACAAATTTGTAATGTTTTGTAACATGTTAGGATTGAAATAAGTTATCATCAATGGGAAGAGTTAGTAACATTCTCTCTCTTCTTGTTTATTTATAAACCCCTAATAAATATTAAGGGGGAGTGTTAGGATTATCCTTCATTTGAGATATTTTTTTAATCCAAAGGTTTTAGGTGTGTGTAGGATTTATATTTATGTGAATTATTAATTTAATTAAATCTAGATTTAATGAGATGTTTTTCATCTCTGTATATTTTTTTAGGTTTTTGAAAGTTACTTACACAAGTATCTTCTCCCTCCATTTGTCACACACTTGCATTCACTTTCTAAGGAATAAAACAATTGACATACACTAAAGAAGCCTTGTAAGGTTATGATGTGATTCCTTATAACTTCTTGATGATTAAAAATAACACATCAACAAATAAATATTTTCACCTATCATGAAGGTCAAGTTGGCATAGGACTAATTTAATCGTAGGGGATCTATGAAACAAATGTTGATCCTAAGATGTGTAATGGAGGTTTTAAATAGATGTGGGAATAATCAATAAAATAGAAAAGTGAATTAAGCATCATAATATTTTATAAATCTAGTACTTATTTCAATGTAAAATTAGAATTTGATTAAATAAATATAATCTAACCTATCCAACAAAGTAAAACCTATTGAAATAAATATTTCTAATTATTTGAGTAATATGTATTTTTATTACATAATTAACTAAATCAAACTAAAGGAAAGTAACGTAACATACCTAAAGATAATGAAATAAACAAAAGTAGAAACCAAATAAAGAGACATAAATAAAAATGAACATAATCACTAACCAATCAACTAAAATTTAAACACTAATTAATCAAATGAAGCTTAAATAAACACAATCTAAACCTAAAAAAATAACAAGGAAATCTACCTAAATATAAATAAAGAACAAAATAATAATAAATGAAAATGATAACTAAAACATCAAAATAGATTAAAAATGATTAAGATCTAAGCAAGATAATCTAGAAAGGAATTTATTGAAGGTGACTCCCTTAATATTCTCTATGATCTTGAAGGTAAAATCACTCCATATCATACCATCAAATCTATTATCAATATACTCATAGCCTTTTCCACTTATTTGAGTAATTTTCCATTATCCATGTGTACCAAGAGGGAAACTATGCAATAGATAGCCTTGCCAATTTTAGAGTGAGTGCTGATAGGCTGGTCATGTGGAATAACCCAATCAAATCCTAACCCAAATCTTAAGCACCTTCAATCATTATTGCAATCAATCATCATAATGAGTTAGCTAGGAATGACCTAAAGGTTTCATTAATAAAGAGCATGCAAAATTGGTTGAGTAATTATTCTCACCCCAAATTTTCATTTAAATTCATTGGTATTAAAAATTAATTTGAATTCTCTAGAAACATAAACATAAATACAAAGTCAACATGAATTAATTCTTACAACAAGCTGATAATGGGGGGTGACAAAATTCATCTTAAATTGGTCTCATGTTCAAAAGTAAAAACTAATAGGAAACTGTGGAAAAAACTATGTAAATATGGTTTGGATTCATTCATGCAACACATTATAGGTCATGATGAAAACCTATCGAAAGATTTTATTCTTACCTAGAATAAATGAATAGTCAAATGAGGGGACTGAGAATAGTTATCTCAAAGGAAAGAATTGGTGAGGTGATAGGCATGCCTACAATGGGATGAAAGGCTTTAAGGATAGTATCTATAAATTGGAACTAATTCATAAATTCTTCAAAATTTATGAGGATATGAAAACAAATGAAAAAGGCTTCTTCAAGCTTAACCTTCTTAAGTGATGGCTAGAAATTTATCTACAAGTGATGAATTGTCTTACATTAGAAGGTATGTTCACTATAATTTTCTCTCATCACTTCCTTCTCCTTAACCATTTCAAAGGTTATAAAATAAGTTTACCATTCTATTTGCTAAAATCCTTGGAAATCATAGCCCTGGATTACCAAGTGAGTAATAAAAATAATATTATTCATGATGGTCTAATTTATTCTCTAGTTTAAAAGGGTGAGCCTTTACCAAGTAAACCCATCTCTCTTATTGAAGAACTTCTTATTGATGCACTTGAGCCCCTTGACAATGAGGATGCTTCCTCCACGCATAGATCCTTCACCCCCTCAACCAACCTATATGATACACCCCTGAATCATCTACTATCCCCTTCACCACCCTCTACCAAAAAATTTAAAAGTATCTCCACTCCCACCAATGAGGCAATTAGTCATAAGGGCACCCTAACCCTCTCCTTGAAGAACTCCATAAGCTAACATAGTAGATAAGTTAGAATTTTATTAGACAAGCTTGAGAATGTTGGGATGGTCATGACATATCTTATTACTGATTGGAATCATTTGATCATGGTAAATATGAGACTCAATAATGACTTGGATGTGGTGATAAAGATGGAAGACACTCTGCTAGAAAACATGACTGAAATAGTGGTGATATATGATGAATCTCCTATTAGCCAAACCAATTTTCATCATAAAGGGACCCCAAGCTTAATTCAAGAGAAAACCATCCTCACCTCTAATGAAGGACCCTCAAAGTGTACTAGGGAAGAATTAAAAAAGTTCTATTGAAAGAAACTAGTTAGGAGATCGTGATGAATACTACACAAGATAATACTAGCTCTGAGGAGCTATCTAGTTCTAAATAAGGCCCTGGTTATGGTCTTTTTGTGTTTTGGCTATTATTATATTCATCTATTTATTTTTAGTTTTTGGTCTATCTTTACTCGACTAAGGGCCTTCTCTAAATTGTTGTAGATCTTCAGATTTTATTTCTTTATGTACTACTTTTCTTTGGACTAGGTTTCAGGACCCATATAAAACCTTCTTTATTCATCTTATTTAATAAAATAAATAATCTAGAAAGCAATAATCAGATAATTTAACACTAACTAATCAAATAAAACAAAACAAAACAAAATAGACTAGTAAACAAGTAACTTAAATTAGTAAACAAAATATAATCTAAAAAATAATAAAAATTAGTCTATAACTTAAGTAAAATAGTAAATAAATCAAATAATGAATTATAAACTAAGTCTAACTATGAGCAATATGAACTATACCTAAAATAGAAAATAAAACTAAACTAAAATAGAAAAGAAAACTAAACTAAAATAAAAAAGAAAACTAAACTAAAATAGAAAAATAAATAAATGCAAGACCTTTTAAAAGAATCATCTTATAGATATAAAAGTTAAACCTTATTGAGAAATAAATGAAATAATCCTACTTACAAACAAATCTTTGAATGAAAATAAATATATAATTATGGACTAACAATATGTCACAAAATAATGCTCTATAATAAAGGGACTTTGAATGATGGAATGGGTGCTCTTTTAGAATTGGAATCAGCTGGTTCGTAGGCAGGTAGGAAACTGGGTGCTCTTTTAGAATTTGAATCAGTTGGTTCGAAGGTAGGTGGGAAACTGGTTGGAGAGAATCTGGCAGGAGGTATAAACCCTAGAGGAACTGTAGCCGATGTGGATAATGGAAGGTCTGCGTGCGACTCTAATCCTTCTTGTGGGGTTCGTGTCCCCTCAGTGTTCGGGCAAGATCTTGAAAAGGAGAAAGATAATGTTGATTCTAACAAGGAAAAGTCCTCAGAAGGGCTGAAGGTAGGATTCTCAGAATGAAGGACCTGGTCATCTCTATTTGGCAGGAAACCTACTGGAAAATCTCTTTTCCTATCGGTGACTGCTAAGTCTTGCTGGGAGAAAGGTGAGTTTCAAGTTTTTATCCCAGATCCTTTAGTTGATTTTTTTGTGTCCTCCATGGATTTCACCCTAGTGGGCAAATTTTTAAGAGCAAGACCAGATCTAAAATCTCTTAGAAAAATGGTTAAAATGAAATGGGTTATTCAAGGAGAGGTAGATATTGCACTAATGTCGAATGGGTTCTTCTCGTTTATCTTCAACTATAAGGAAGACATGAATACGGTTCTTTGTGGAGGACTGTGGCCTTTTGGTAAATGCTCTCTCACTATTAAAAAATGGGAGCCTAACATGGATCTCTCAGATTCTATTTTCTTAACCACTCCCATTTGGGCTAGACTTCCTAGTCTCCCTTTAGAATTTTGTCATGAAGACATTTTTAAAGGTATTGCCAGTTCTTTTGGTGAACTTGTGGCATTGGATAATGCTACAGCTTCTAGAACCAAACTTTAAAGTGCCAGACTTTATGTTAAAGTGGCAGACCTGAATCATCTCCCAAAAAAGGTGGAACTAATATCCAAGCTTGGTAAAAAAACTCAAGATTTTTTTTTGAAGATTTGCCCAACTCTTGCTATGCTTGTAAAAAACAAGGGCATTTGGTTAAAAATTGTCCCTCCAAAAGTAAAAATTATCCTAGTAGTGTTTTGGATGAGAAAAAGACCAAGGTCCAACAAAAGAAAGTATGGAAACCCAAAGAAGATCATCGCCAAGAACAAAAAAATAATGAAGATTCTAAAGCTCCACATGCTAAGGTGGATAAAGAGCCTTCTTTTGAAGATTCTAATGCTCCACATGCTGAGGCAGATAAAGAGCCTTCTTTTGAGAAAGTAAACTCTGAGAAAGATGGATATGGTTTGCAATCAGATACCATAATACCTGAACAAAGAATAGAGGATCTGATAGATCTATCAAAATAAATAATTTTCTATCAAAGGATAGAAGATCGATGGAGAGATGTAGACGACAAAATTGAGCTAAAGGAAGGTGAATTCTTGGCTGAAACTGGAAATAAATCAAAGGAGGGAGATCTTTTTTCTCAGTTCAGGGAGATCTAGGTGTTATCTCAGACTGAAAATGAATTTCCTTTGGATGAGCCTCCTCCCCTAGAAGTTGTGAAAGATAATGGAGAAAACTCAAACCATAAACTAAACTAAAGAAAAAGGGCTGAAAAAAAGATCAATACTAAGGGGGTAGAAACTAGAAGTAGTAAAATAGATCAGCAAACTAAGGTGAAACCTCTTGCTTCTACTCTAAATAAATCTGGAAAAAGAGCTGAACAACATTCTAAGGTGAAACCGGATGTTGGTTCCCCAGACAAACCTGGAAGAAGATCCACTAAGAAAACCAGAGAGTTAGAAAGTATGCAGAATATTGCTGATGGTAGGCAGGAAACTATTCTGGATTTTACCCCTTAAAAATAGATATGAAAATCATTACTTGGAATATTAGGGGGCTGAATAGTATTCATAAACTAGATATTGTTAGGAAGCTTTCCTTCTTGCATTCAGCCAAGTTCAATGCCGATTCTATTCTCCAAGTTGAGTCTTGGATCTATAATCCTATGAGGATCCAAGTAAGAGGACACAACAGAATTAAAGGAAGAAAGCCTTGCAAGCTACTGCTACTTTGGCTGCTAACTCCATCTAGGATACTGCTACGATTGGGAAGGAGGCTGTTAAGATGATCATGGAACTGCAATAGAAGCTTAGGGTCTTCTTTTTGGTTTTGTTCCTATTCAGTTGCTGGTTGTTGTAACTGGTTCTTATTTTTGGTCCTATTTTTTGGTTCTTGGGCTAAAACTTTATTTGAGGTTCCAGGTCCTTGTTAAACTTGGGTACTTTTATTGGACTATGTTTGTGGTTTTAGGTCACTATAAAACCTGATTTTGATGCTGCTCTTCAGTAGGTTTCAGGACTACTTTTCCTGGTGGTTGTTAATGCTTTATCTTTTTTGATTCTGTTAAAGGGTTTCGGGGTCCCTTCAAAACCTGCTTTTACCATAATCTAAAACAATATGTCACAAAATGTGATTATTCATCTTTATTCGGCAAAGTATATGAAGTTCAATGCATATGAGTTCATATCTACAATCATCAATACCATTAATAATTGATAATATTAAAATAAATAATTATGAATAAATCAAGAAATTTAGATATACATGTGTTATTCAAGCAAATTAATTCATCGTTAGAGAATGTATTGTTTAGTATATCTAAAAATTACTGTTCAATCTCATAGATTGCTTGTACAAAAAAAGAGAGATAAAAAGGCTTTAAAACATGAAGATCTCTTAATATATTTGTGTTTCTCCCTTTGTTATGTGTATTCAATCTTCTTATAAATTAACTCTTCTTTGAGATAATTATGAATCAAATTACAACTAACTTTAGTTAATCATAGTTATAAAGTTAATTGAATTAAACTTAATCATTTTATAATAAATTACTTCATAAGTTATAATGTTTATAACTTAAATTTGTAACTTGAACTTAAAATAAGTTTAAGAGATTAAATAATAATATAAACCAATTAACAATTTATAATGGGTGGGAGTCCTTTGACTTACTTTGAGACTTATTTAGATAATTATCTAACTATGTATATAATAAATAATCCATAAATACTAATATTTAATGATCTAAACCTCTTTAACATTATAAAATGATCAAAATTAAAAAAATACATTAATACTGATTTTATTATTTTGCTGGAAAAGAGTTTAATGCTACCATGTAAATTATCCATAATATTATCAAAATTGTATCTATCAATAAAAATTAAAAATATATGATAACAATATACTAGTATCTCAATAGAAATGAAACATAAATTCAAATATATCACAAATATCTCAATAAAAATCACTATAGAAAACAAGGTCATTGATTGGGGCTCCCTTATCTATCTGATATTCTAAATATTCTATCAATGTAACATGTATATCAATCAAATTAATTCCCCCAAAGTCATCATCAACCTCGATATTTAATTTCTTAAGCACACGTGTCACCATGGGTTGACTCATAGGGTTGCCAACACATTTATTACTAGAAGAAGTGGGTTCATATGGTACATGTGAAGAGGGTCTAGTAATCATAGCCAAGGAAGGATTTGGATTAACAATATTAGGGTTCAAATCAGGAAAGAAATAAAAATGATCAAATGCACAAGGATTATTTGGAATAGATTCAATTAAAATATGTATTCATTGAGAGGATTCAATTGGAGTACCTCATCCATAAGGATAATATATCCATGAAGATCTCCTTAGGACTCTATGATATACACCACAAAAATTAACAAAAGAGGATGGAATAATATCTAGCAAGTTTTGAAAATGTAGGATCATTTACATCAAAATGTATAGACAAATAGGTTATGGTGAAAAGGCCTAAAAATTTGGTGGAAGCCCTATGAACACAAAATTTTCTCCCATAGGATCTATTTCATGAAGGAGTGTCATCACCTTGTCATGCACTATCTCCCCAAACATTTCTTTTTTGAATTACGAGAATTCAAGGTCTACCCTAACATTTTAGATTTAAAATAAATTAAAAATAAGAGCTTATAATAAAATTTTATGAAATCAGAAATGCCTCAAAATCAAATGTTGACCATTTTTTATTACATAATTCATTCACTAACAAGAAAATTTGAATACTACCAAAAATATTTCCCAAATTCATATATTCAAATAAAATTTTGATCTTTGGAAAATATACTGTACATACTAGCTGTTAATATGTGTGCATAAAATTTAAAGAAAAAAACTTATTTTCAAGTCTATATTATATATTATATATGAGTGTAAATTAAATATGGAATTTATTTAAAAAATGTGTTTGGAAGCAACATAGTAAAACTATATTCATGAACATATCAATATTACTAAACTGCACTAACTGCAAATAATATACAAATATTTCCAAGATATTTCCTAGAATACTTCAACATAACAACTTTCAAAGGCAAACAACATTCAATAATAGCAATTTTCAAATAATATCTTCAAAATAATCTCACAAAACCTTAATACATAAAATACATTCATTCACATGATATCTGTATGTAATCAGAATCTCTGTTTGTACTAAAATATCAACTAAGATTGATAACTAATTTTTTATGCCTTGTAGGACTACTAATTGAATCTATTTATTTTCAAAATTTCATTCCAAATTATTTATTGAAATCAAATATCACAAAACCTAAGGTTTTGCAGGCAACTAAAAATTGAATGCACTAACCTTAAAAACTGAATATACCTAGATCACCAAAAAAAAGCCACTTTATATATTCATTTTTATGTAAAATATTGAAAACCATTCCTTATCAAGCCATTAAAAACCATTATTATGTGTCACTTTATTTTAAAAAAAACTTAATGTAATGACTATAAAACATATTCACGAACCTTATGATCTTATAATATTTATCGAATGCAAAAGTTTCTTGAATGCAAATTCTCAGAATAAAATAATATATAGTTTGCATGAATAGAAACATTTCCAACACTATGCTCTCTCAATATAGTGAAAACGCTTATTTGTCTCCATTATATAAAATACATGCAAATGAGTTCAACCAAAAAAAGATTCATCTTATTACCATCATATGACCTTAGGAAATAGAGTTTTAACTAGCTAGGATCAAAAGAAATAAATAATTTTATCATTTCCTTCATACAAAACTAGATAAATTCTACATAGGTAACTGAAAACACTTGCATCTACAAATTTATAACATGGAGGTTCAAAAATCAACCATATCCATGAATCCTTTGAAAGAAAACAACAATTTTCAATTAAATATGATACTTTATCAAAATATCAATACTGTGAGATATTTACAAACTTAAAATAGAAAAAAACTATTTGCATGCACAAATTTATTCAAAACAATGACTTTAGACTCATGCATGAAAAGATAACATTCAAAATAATGATTTGAAACCACATAAGCAACTCGATGAACAAAAACTAAATATTTTCCATTAATGCAAAAGTAATGTATAATCATATATATATATATATATATATATATATATATATATATATAATGCATTATTTTTAATAAATTCACTCAAACGAATTCTAAAATAAGAGAATATTTCATGCACAAAAGTTCTATTATGACATTGAAAACTAAAAATACATATTAACTCAAATATAACCAATTTCATACCTCTTCGATTATATGTGCACCATAAATAAGACTGAAAATAACCAAAATCCTTCACTCAAAACTAATCCATGAACTTGTAGAGATCAAATTCCACTTCATGCTTGACAAAAATGGTGAGCGAGCCAAGAAAACAAAGAGTTTTATGTTGAGGTAGTTTCTAAAATAGCTCATAAATGCAAATGGGGTGACGTGTCCACCAAAATAGTGGATGCAAACCTCTTTTAAAATATCCATTTTCCAATCACCAATCATTTATCAAAATACCAAAATCTTTGCCAACATTTTCACCATTCATGAACTATTATCGAGGAAAGGATGGGTTCATTAAAACTAAGATATACCACCACACTACCAAATAACATTTCCACCCTTGCATTAAACTCAAATGTGTTTAAAAATTGCTTTAAAAATCAATGCTATGAAACATTAAATCCTTATAATCAAATACATAACCTATACATTGATTAAAATTTTGAATAAATATAACCTTTTTAGATATATGTAATATTCAAAGCTTTGAAAAATATGAATCATTAAATCAAAGTATGTATAATGGCCTTCGAACCCTAAGAAAATATCAACAACTCACAAATTATGCATCTATTATCATGTCATCAAAGCTTACAATGACATCATTATCAAAAGCATGAAACCTTGAAGTCACTTATTAATGAAAATATTAAATAATTCACACATCATGTATGCTTATGTGAAATCTACCACCTTTACAACAACTTATAAATGTTATAATCATATCAATTTGTGTCCTAAAATAGTAGGGTTAAGTGATGAAAAATAAAGAGATGCAATCAAAATCTTCTAGAATCTGTTATCAAAATTAAATGGAGATATACAAACATTATAATAGTTTGTAACTGCATATTGATTGAACTTCAAAGAGACTACAATTATGAATGTAATCAAAATACTTTAATAACAATTGATTAAACTTATGCTAAGAATAACCTTAAAATAACATTACGAATATTCAAACCACTCATCATAATACAATTTCATATTAAATTTTTTATAGAGAAATATTTGCTTAAACAAATGCAAATAAGTTGGCCCTTGCAAGAAGTTTTAAATGTCATGACTTAAGTCATCATATGTCGGAATGTGATCTTATCAATACTTAAAAAAATGAGGGGTACTTAAATTGGCTATAACATTTCTCCCTTCCTGATAATCTATTTAAATATCCTCTCGTCCTCTTTTCGCCATAATATACTTGAAGCTCTCTCTCTTCTTCTCTCTTCTTCCTACTCTTAACAATTTTATTGTGAATATTTTATGGACAAGCCTTATTAATTATCATGTTAGTTTTTTTCTAATTTATTTGGTTTCCCACTTCAAAACTTATGTCTCACTTTGTGGTTTGTTCATTTGAAAGGTATTTTAAATTCATTTATGTTAAATTTATTTATTTTAATGTTATTAATGAATGATTTTGTCATAAATTCTTCATACTCCATCTCATCCAAGATTGTTACCATGGCCTTCTCAACAAAAAATATCTTCAAAAGTATAGGTAGTCACTATATAAATTTACCTCAAATGCCTCTTTTAAATAGATCCTACATAATTTCAAACACAATGTAAAATTTCATGACAAACTTAGTGACATATCCATCAATAGAATTTTTTATCCAATGGTCTATCACACACCTCTAATTAGTGTCTAAGATTCACAATCTTTCTAACTTTTATTTAGTCTATACGAAGTGCTCTATCTCTCTTGGCTTAAAGTAATAATATTATTCTTTTGAAAACTAGGCAAGTTACACCCCAAAAAACTTGCACAAGAAAATTTCAAGATTTCACCATGAATGTGCTCAATTATTATTTCATTCATTATGCTTCCAATTTATCTAGCTTCTTATTCTATGATTTTTTTAATTCTATCTCTTTGAACCGGTAATCATTTCAGCATGTCACCACATCATTGTTAGCAGAGGTTATTATAAATTCCCATCAAAACATGCTAAGGCTTTTTTAAGAAATTTTAGTTATAGGGTCAAAATGTAGATGGGCTTATGGAAATTTTAGTCATTATTTTCATTACTTATATTCATTTTTAGTTAATTTCATCTAAATGCAAGTTATTAGAACATAACAAACACTCTTTTTTACATTAATCACACATTTTATAACTAAAAGAAGAAAGGTATGAACAAATAAAAAGAAACAAATTTCAATGAAACCATAAAATGATCTCTATTATCTCACAATTAAAAATCTTATCCTTTAAAACTTTACAATATTTATAGAAGTTCATGATTACTCTTTTACTTCGCATTCCTAACCTTTCGGTTCTATCCCAAAGGAGTCCTTTCATAATCTTATAGACTTCTGATATAAAAAAATATGTAGAATATATAAAAATTATTATACATTAATTATACATCACACATATAATTCATACATACTTTATGATTTTATACCTTGAAGTCTACTACCAACAACAATTTTTTCACTATGCAAAATCTGCCAATTTTTAGAGGCCATATCTTTTGTATAGAGACTTAAAATAAGATTCCCTTTTTTAGAGGACATTTTTTTAAGGTAATCAAAATTTTCATTAAAATTTAGGTTTTGGGATGTATTTTATGCCTTTTTGCCTCTTCCCCATAACTTATCCATTTTATCCCTTTAATGGACACAACCACATCGTAGATTGTATCAATGGTTGAGAAACTCAACCAGCTCACTTGGAACCTTGCCTCTTTTTAAAATTGATCCTTGTGTAATGTAATTTATGCCAATAAATTTTTAGAGTACTATAGTTTCATTTAGATCATTGCCACCATGGAAAAACAAAAAATGAACCAAAAATATCACACAAACAAACAGCTATTTTGTTTAGTTGATATAAGATTTTGTGTACCCTAATATTATCCTACATCAGACACTCGATGTTATAAATTTATGATATCTAGATAAAAATTGTATGGATAATGGTAGAACCATTTTTTAGTCATTTTACTTGACCATTTTTTCCACTTCCACATTTTTATGTACCTTTGGATTTTATTTTTTTTGTTTCTTCCTCTTTTTTAAGCTACCTATTATAGCATAAAATGTGCTCCTCCACCTAGTTGTGATCAGTCATTTATTTACATTACCCATTTATTGGGAATTATCCATCCACTGCTTCCAATCAACTCTCTTTTTCATCTTCCATCCTATTATGGGATTTTACCCACCATTATTTGTCCACCAACACCAAATGTATTCAACACCTTCTCTGTTACAACCTTCATTGGGTTTGAACCAACCACATCCATATAATCTCAACTCCTATCTCATATTTGAAATCACATAAATAGAATCATGAAACTCATGTTTTATTTCTTCCTTCCTATGTTTCTTGTAAAATAACTCAAGATAGCTTCGAGAATTCAAATGATCACCCACATCCTCCAATGCTATCATAAAGATAGTATTAGTCTCATCCTATGCTCTTATTTCCCTTATTGCAATATTAAATAAAATCACTATCTCTGCTAAAACATAATCTTCTCTGAATTCCATTATTAAAAATATCACCCATGTCCTTTTGGAACATGTTCCAAACTAGCCTATCTTAATCCTATTTACAACATGTTGCAACTTTCTCATATCTACCATCTCTCTTCCACCATGTGATTTTGATGCTTTTAGAAACATATCCTCAATCTCATCGTCTTCCAATTACATATTTACTACAACCTCATCCTTTTCCTCTTCTATTATTATCATCTTTACATAAACTCTAAGATGATTTTAGTTCCATTCCTTATCCTTATTTTACATTACATGTACGTCATGTGCAAAGAATTCAACTAAAATTGATGATACAAAATTAATGCATATAATGATTCAAAAGAGTCTCTTCTTAAATACATATGTGGGATACTCCCACATATGTGCCATCAATAAAATCCTCTATTCATATTGGTAAAAACATATCCACCATCTATTTGTCCATATTTTCCTCTATGCCACATGAGTGATGTTTTTCATCTTAGCTTATCCAAATTATAGTTAGATCAACCTCTATCAACTAGTTCTGAACTTTATATTCCATAATTTCTATTTTGAGAGTATTTTCTCCCACTTTAAGTTATTAAAAATGAATTTACACTTACGTATTATGTTGATAAAATATTTGGACTAACAACTTATCACTATATGTTGCCCCATGTCAACTTGAAGACAATCCTTTCTTGTTGTCATGTCCTTATTGACCAACTCTTCAAATACTAAATTAACAATATCCTTTTGTTCCAACTCTTCTCTTTATTTCTCGTACATATGATCATGCTAGCCTAAACCAGGTTTTCATTTTTATTTTTCATATTATCTATTACTTGACTTGGATCAAACACATTGTAGTCAAGAGTTCCCAAAATCACTTCTTAAACCTCTTCACCATGCCCCATGGAAATGTCCAACTCTTCTCCACTTTTTGCATTTATCTTATATCTTGTATTCACATGATGAATTTTCAAACGTCCATTCTCATCAACCTCTATTGTTTCCCTCTCCTTATTCTTCAATATTATTTTTTCCTCTTCCTCATATATATGGTATTCAACCATATTCTCATCATGTGAATTCACTTACACTTCATCCACCTCTATTATTTACTTCATCTAAACTTTCAACTCTTCTTTTCTATCCTCTTCATTCACTTCTATTTTTTACTTCAAGGAAACATGTAACTTTAGTTGTCTTAAATCTCCCTTCTTTGAAAAAGATAAAAAATAAACACGTTTCTTTTCTTCTCCAATCATATTTCTACTTCTTCACACTTAGAGGAGACAATAAACACTTTCCCATCATTCATTAATGGGTCTCCTTATTTTGGTTTGATAACTATCACCTCCTTATCATTCTCCATGAGTATTTCTACCTCTATGAATTGCTCACATATTTATTTCTCTTTGATATTTTTGAAGTTAGACTAGGGTTTCTCACATGAAAACCTAACTCTCCTATTTCATTTCAAGAAATCCTCTTCTATTCATTTATATCCTTCTCTTTTATAGTTTTAAAAATAAAATAAAATTTATGACATGGAAACTTCACTCTCTTATTTCCTCTCAAGGCAAAATTATTATCTTATATTTTAATCATAAAGGCTTGAAGATTATTTAACCATTCTAATTGCATTATTGGGTGCACAAATTGACCCATCAACTTGTAAACCATATGCTTTAAACTTTTCACCTACTTATTTCATTTGTCTATTCTCTTCACTTGGAAAAATATCTAATACATGGCTGCACTAACACATACTATTTTATTTGTAACCTCAACTCTCTTGGGTCTATAATACACTCCTCTTCAAAAATAAATTCTAACTTCATTATCCATTTCATGAGTTTTTCTAGACTTTTTGTACAATAAAATGAAAGTATATTATTAATGGAGTTACCTTTTTATTTCACCATGACCTTTGATGGTCGCATTACTTTAATTTTTGGTCCTCTCTCCAAGGAATATAAATTTTATTATATGTATATCAACATCTCCTCATGTTCTTCTTCATATTATATTACATCTATAATAACTCTTGTACATTGTGCAATCTCCATGATATCCAATATCACTTGGATTTACTTCAACATTTATGTAATTTCCCTTAGGTTAAGATATTATTCCCTTGTTGATATCAATTATTGATCAAATTCAATGCATTTGTGAGTCCCTATTGCTTGTGAGAATTATAATCTAGTTTCCCCTTCTTGAGTAAATATTTAAATTTTGTATAGTGTTATGTATGTTTAAAATGATCTAATAGACCTGAAAATAAATTAAGCAAAAAATATAATAAAAACCAATTTATTTTTTAAAAAACTACATTATTTAAAAGGTATGGGTCTATAGACCTTCTAGGAAGGATATGAACACTAGTTAGTCTTTGGGAAGGTTTCTAGATAGCCTTTAGAACCTATTATCCTAGCCTAGGTTTGGTGGAGTTGTGCAACTAGTTTGAGTATGTAAGATGAATTGTAACAAACTTTAATGAATGTATAAGGAGTTCATGTGGGAAAGTAAGGGAATACAATAATTTTGTAAGAGTGTCTAAGGGTGGGTTTATTTGTGTAAGTAAACCCACATGGGAATGTAATAAATTAAATCAAGTTATAAGGGAAAGCATGGGTTTGCAAGAAACATGAATGTATTTTTAACAAAAGTAGTGGACTTGTAAGAAACTAACTTCTCATTTATGAGTTTTGGTGGAGATTTAAGAGAAGAAAATATGTTAGTGTCCAAATCCTATTGGTTATGTTTTAGGGTGCTCTTCCTTTTAATTTATTTATTTTGATTCATTGGGGGTTGAACATTCCTTTTGGGAGTTTTGGTGGTGAAGCTTGATTAGGAAGGAGGAATATTAGATAAGGATTTTGGAGCGTTTTCAAGAAAGTCTTGGAGTTTCAGGGTAAATCTATTATTATCCCTTATTAGTTAATTTCCTTGCTCTCTAAACTTAGATTAAAGGATAGTTTTCTTGCCCTTGATGAAGAAAGGTTTGTGTTGGCATAATGAAAAAAAATGTGTCTATGATAGGGAGAATCAATAGTTACACTGTTTGGTTTCTTGAAATTGATTCTAATATGTCTCTCGCTCTCATAATTACTAAAATGTGAAATTATTACTTAATTTAGATCTAGTTAATTTAAACTTATTGGTTAAAAAATAATTTTTATTATTAACTTAAGTGGTAATTTGAGATATGAAATAGTAAGGCAAATCAAATTCAAAATTTTACCTTTCTTATTAATTGGAAGAATTCACGGGATTTGGGGATAATTAAATGATCTCCCTCATATAAATATAAAATTAGAGTTATAATTCGTAATTTTCTTAGTAGTTTCCTTAAGAGTTTAGAGTTCAATTACTCTTAACAAATTATAGCACAAGCATAACTCTATGTAATTTTATTAAGTATCTCTTAAGGAAAATGTTTGAATCCTACATCATTTTAGTTATTTGATTGACATTAATGCATTAAAAAGATATGTATTAAACCTATAATTGTTCTTGTATGAGCTAAATTTCTAACTAAAATTAGGGTAATGTTAATGTAAAAATTATAAAGTTTATATAAATATTTATATAAATAATCTAGTAAAATGAAAGATATAAATACACACACACACACACACACACACACACACACATTACTAGACTATTTATATAAATATTTACAAGTTTATTAATCCAAGTTCAAATCCCACATATGGGAAAATGGCATGTTCCATGTCAAGCAAGCTAAAGAAACCTCCACTTGGGAGGGGATTTAATAAAGTGTAAAATTGTAAGTGCCTTATCAAGTACCCTAGTTTAGCGTTTGGGTGCTAACTTAAATTTGGAAATTAATTAACTTGAATATAAAATTTAGGTTTTTGATGATATAATAGTAAAAAAATATTAAAAAATATAAATATATATAAAAGATAAAAAAATAGAGCTTGTAGAAAGGAAGTTATAGGAAAAATAAGGGTTTGGAGGATGACAAAGTCATCCCCAACTATGCAGAAGAGAAGGGCTGAGATTGAATGTCTCAAAAAAAATATTGATGTTATAAGTGGGATGTGACTCACCACCTACCCTTAATTTTAGTTTGACCCCAATGCAATCATAGTCACTTTTCCCTTGTAGTGGTCGGATCTCGATCTCAGTCTCCCTGAACATACATAACACACACACACATATACATTAATTTATATATATGAATCTTCCCTATTACCTTTTTTGGATCTAAACTATAAGAGATATATACATATACATACATTTGTAGAGGGTTGTACATATAAATCTGAATATATATATATATATATATATATATATATATATATATATATATATATATATATAAACTATAAGAAATATGTACATATACATACATATGTAGAGGGTTGTACATATATATACACACACACACATATATGTATGTGTATATATATATATATATGTATGTATGTATATGTATATATATATATATGTATGTATGTGTATATATATACATATCTATATGTGTATATATATGCATTCATATATATATGTATGTTTATATATACATATATATGTATGTATATATATATATATATGAATTTATATATATATATGAATTTATATATATATATATATATATACACATATAGATATGTATATATACACATATACATACATATATATATGTATGTGTGTATATGTATGTATGTATGTATACATACATATATATATATATATATATATATATATATATATATATGTATGTATATATGTATACACACACACACATATATATATACACATGTATATATATACATATATGTGTGTGTGTGTGAATATATATATATATATATATATGTACACATACATATATATATGTATATGTGTGTGTGTATATACACACATATATATGTATATGTGTGTGTGTGTGTGTGTGTGTGTGTGTGTGTGTGTGTACACATACACACACACACACACACACACACACATATATATAGTATTTATAACTTATTCTCCTGTTCCTTCACTGGGACATGAAAGCTTCACCTATGAAACCCTAACCTAGAATGAGAAAACATACAATAAAAAAAATGGATGAGATAAACGAATATAAGATTAGAGATAAAGTTGATTTTATTTTAGGATTTCTAATATAAGAGTAAGGATTTTATTGATCCAATAAATATTATCACTTGCCTCACATTTGGGAGGGAGTCCTATTTTTCAAATTTAAAAAAAAAAATTAATTGGTAAATAGTTTCCTAGTGAACCTCTTAGTATTTTTGACACTTAATTAAATAATGGTTCCCTATGTAGTCTAATGTACCCTACCAATTTTTTTTGATAATGCTGAAGGTGGGTTTTTGAAAAGTCTCAAACCCTTTTACATTGAGAAACATGATATAAAAATGAAATCTCAAACAATACATAACATCTAAAAAATAAATGTATTAAAACAACAAACCAATAACCAACCTGCAACAACATACAGACAACCTACAATAATCTTACTATAAATAATTTGGAAAATAATACAGAAGAAAAAATACTTAAATTAAATTAGGATTATGGAATTTTATAAGTTCCTAATAATACATTAAACATGGACTGCTCAAGCCTCAAAAGTTTCTAGTTTCATTTGAGGGATTGTTAAAGTGGCCTCAACTTGTTAAGCTCTAAGGTAGTTTGACTTCCTTCTAAGACCTCTTTTATTGTTTATCTTTCCCTTCTTTGTTTTTTATTTGGTCTAACCTTTTTTGGATCAGTGCCTACACCTACATAGTTCATGGAGTTTCTGGTGACTCTAAAACTTGATTGATCTTTAGCTTATTTTTTAATTCATTTAGGGGACTCAAAAACTATCTAATTGAAGGCTTAAAGGTGAAAAAAATTGATTCCTCATTTTATAACATTTGAGCTTCCTTGACCTTCTAAGTAGATTAAATGGGTGATAAATCTAGAAAATATTCAGTGGTCATACCTTTATATCTGATTTCTCCCTACTCTAATATGGAGATTGATTTGTCCTTTTCACCTTATATTCTATCTCCTTTATTGGTCATGTTATGATATTTCCTCCCTTTTTAGATTTTATCTTGATAATCTCATGCTAAGTATCTCTCCCTATCTTTGGCCATTATTAAACCCTTATTTTTAGCTTGTATTAGTAATAATATTTCTCTTTCTGGGTTCAAAGTATCTTTTCCATCTTTTTCTTTATCCTAATTTTCCTCATTGTGGGGCTCCTTGGGATTATTTTGGGACTTCCTCCTCTAAATAAGCTATTCCATATTTTGGATATGATATTTTTTGGATGCGTCCAAACTTGTAGTAATTTTTACATATAAAAGATGTAATTTCATGTTCAATTAGTTGATCTCTTGTTCCAATCTTGGAGACAAACTTAATGTTCATGGGAAGCTCTTTCTCCACATTATTATTGACATAGAACATAACATAGATCAACCTTTTCCTTGCCTTAGTAATTGGTTCAAAGATAAATAATTGTCCAAACATTTTGGATATTACTTATATAAATTATTCCTCCCAATACTCTAAGGAAGATCTAGAAACCTGACCCACATCGGGATACAATTGATATAAGCTTTTAGGGCTGAACCCCTAACTCCAATTTTTGAGAAAGAGACCAAATTTACCTAAAAACCAAGGACTACCTAGGGGGAAGAGATATAATCCACTTTGTTGGAGAATTAAAAAAGGAAATATACTTTTAACATGGTAAATTTATCCATATTATTACCTTTGAGTCTCCATTTCTTAAAAGCCTAGATTCAAATAGTGTCAATGTTTGGTCTTGGTCTAAGAAATTTACCAGTTAGAGAATTTTCAAATCTCACACAAGAAATTTGAACTACAGTATCATGTAAAAATAAATTTAGGATTTATCCTTAAAATACCAAATATAAATGATTAATCTAGGATGGAGAAGATGATGAGTGAGGCACAACTCTTAGCAAGTTTTCCCAAGTTTTCCCATTTGATTCTTTCTTATTTTATGACTACCAAATCTGAAAACCATTAGTGAAACTATCTTTGCATTAAAAAAATTAAAATATAATTACCTACTCATGGATGACTTGGGTTCTAAGTGTGTCTTTATGATCTCTTGCCTCAATCCTTCCTCCTCTTGTTCTATCCTTTTTTTCATCACTATCCTTCCTATAGAACACCATTATGTGCATTTTCTCACCTAAACTCTAGTTTGAAATTAGTATTCATTCTTGAGCTCAAATTACCTCATTTTTAAGATAAAAATATACATTTAAGATTTGAAATATGTATTTGGGACCCTACTAATTTTTATTAAAATAACATTTGAGATTTTTGGGAAAATTAAAATTAATTTATGTACTTTTATTTTATACATAAACTAGGATAGATTCATATATAGTATTTATATGTACAATGCTTGTATATTAAGGTATTCCCTTACCTTATTATTATTTATATAATACAAGAGTAAAATAATGTCATTATGTTAATTAATTCTCTTGGAGGTCATCTTGTGATGACTTAATCACACTTGAGTTAAACCCCAAAATGGATATAATCTAATGGAATGGTGCTAAAATTTTATAATTACTCTCTGTATATAATTAGTAATGAAATAACCTAGAAGATGACTTGAAACTCAAACAAGATCCATGTGGAATTTTAGCTTTAGTGTGGAATCAATATACTAACCATAATTCTTATCTTTTTTACTTTTATGAAGTAAAATAATTTCACGTATTTAAGGCAAGGCTTTGAATTTAAATTAATTAATTAAAATGGAAACCCTTTATTATTTTGAAAATGGATTTTGCAATGATGCTAAAATTGATTAAGTGTGTAATATTTAAATTCATCAACAATTGAGTAATTAAATATTTTAGTGTTTCACCCACTCTTTCCTTATTGTGAAAAACTAGACAATTATTCAAATAAGTTTTCCAATAGCAACACAATTATGTAAATAAGTGCTATTTTTATTTTAATTAGGCCAATAATATCAATCTAGAACTTGAGTAAAATAACTACCCATTGATGAAATTTACTAATTCTAGGGTTTATAATGTTTTTTAAATGGTTTCTAATTACTAGTTCAATGGTCAAATAATTTTATTACCTATATTTGCAAATAAAATTGATTAGATTATAATATCATGTTCATGAGTAGTTTGTTAGTACAATTTATAAATCATAAAATTCATTTGAAACACCATGTAAATTTATAGCATACTTCCACATTTATTTTAATCCTAAAATTATTTTTTCTATAGCTTAGAAAATATGATCAAACTATCAAAATAATTTATTACTTGCTTTGAGAATTAATTGAATGATGTTTTTGTATGCATTTTATCAACTTGAAATAGGTGTCAAAAATGTTTTTTATTTCTATTTTAATTTGATGTTTCATTCAAAAATAAAATGTGTGGGTTGCTTATTTATTCTATCATTAGCATATGAAGTGAAGTGGATTCATAAAATAGATTTTCTAGCCATGTTTACTAATTAATTGATCAAAGTTTCTAATATGGTTTATTAGATTAAATCATATGTAATAATTTGTTGTAAAATTTTATTTTTAAGTGTATAATCAAGTTCATAATATAATTGAGACATGTATCATTATGCTCACTCAAACCTAGAAGTATAGTCAAGCCCCTCTTTTTTGTGTTTAGGTCACACAAGTAATTGTTTGTTTGTTCTCGACTTGTGTTTACTCAATCACGATGAGGACTAACTATATGTGGGATTGTAAGTGGTTGTAATTTTACACATGGGGGTAACCATGAGAGTGAACATTGTAAGGTTATGTGGCAAAGGAATATTTCTTCATAATAAGGACTAACATTTGTGATTACAAATGGGTAAACTATAGGCAACCCTAATTCTGCTTATGTAGGTGTGCAAAATATGATATGAAGGTAGCCTAAGGAATGAGTGAGAAAAATAGTGACTAAAAATTAGGTCAATTTATTTGTGTGCTAATTTTAATTCCTAACTTCTTAACCATGTATTATGTAATGATAATTAGTGTGTGGCCCCTAAAAATATAAGTAGGTGGTGACCTGAGTTTGTTATAATGTTAAGTGAAGCTTGGAAACATTGAAGTAACTAAATAGATATTTGTCATTGATGAAAACATTATTGGTTTTTTGAATGAATCTAAGTTGATGTGATGTTTATTATTTTATGGAACTTCATAAATATTTGATAATCAAATAAAATACAAGCTTCATCAATAAATCTAATATACTAGATTATAAATGTTGTGAGATGGTACTTTAATGAGAGAACAATGAATGTAAACAACGTCACTAGGTTTTATTAGAATATTGTAATAATTTTAAAAAAAAAATTAAATACACATATTCAACATATACATTTCACCATGATAAACCCATCTAGTGATCTTTAACTAACTATATTAATTTAGTTAACCAAATTTTTTTTAAGCTAATCTACTTAGCTAAGGATCACCATGAACAAATATAGATATCATAAACATTAATAAATAATAATAAACACTACATCTCAACATAAATGATTTAGTACAAATTCAACCACAATTGATACAATATTACAATCTCTACTATAAAAATTACAATGCATAAATATTACAATTTTTAGCAATGCATAAAATATCTCAAATTGTAAAACATGATACAAAGCTCCTCTAGGCAGAGTCTCCATGACTCAAGAGTCTCCAGTATAGTACTCCTAGTTAGGAGGGAGAGCATCATCCAAACACTTTTCCACACCAACCACAGATCATAGATCCCCCACACTATCTTATAAACAAGAGGATGCCTCTCCCTTCATGGATGGGTAGATAATGATGGTGCAGGAATCTAGAGTAATAAACTAGAACCCATGTGTCAAAGATATCTAATACACTAATGTGTACCATAAATAATTTTTTTCTAAGATGATATCACACAAATATGAAAACTATGTTAACATATGAAGTGATAATGTTTATCAAACATTACTTTGGACAATTTTTTCAATAATAAATGATCTCTAGGATCAATCAAATTCATACACACCACTTGATTGGATTACACCTTATCTTGAATTGATGGCATTGATTAAGCTAGTGGAATCTATCCACTACTTAATTAGGGTCATGAATGCAAGTTTTGGTAAAGTAAATAATAATACCAAAAAAACCAATAGATTAATTCTTCATATT